>OX438538.1:20393850-22906350 GCA_949316355.1 Bruchidius siliquastri | reverse complement strand
CAACTTTTATTGGATCCTCTACCATAAGACCTTTGTGAAATGCCATTAAACATTGTACTGTCAAAAGAGCCCGAAAATTAGTGATTTGTCTTGAATGACAACACAAAATGTTGGAATAAAATTTGATTATGAAAAAGGGCACTTTCTGAACCTCACAGCATTCTTATCAGCCTGGCAATCCGCCATATATAAGTGAGAATTGATGTTTCGCTCATTTCATAAGTTATAAGGACTTGCTATTCTCCACCAATAGGATTTGAGGAATGTGAGACATTAGTTGATCGGTTTCCGAGTATATCAAATTCATGATAATCTAATGGAGAGAGTATTGCGGTGATTCTCATGAAGCTACATAATACTTCAATAATATAAATACCTGATAGTTTAGTTAAAAAAAATATATATAGGAGGTATTTCACAAATTACCTTATTATTTCTATTACTTGTTAGGTACATTCTTATTCTACAAAAATAAATGCCATCCAAAGCCTGCTTAGTATCCAGCACAGGTATACAGCATCACAAAAAGCCTTATTGTTGAAGGTATAACGATATAAGGTTGCACGGCATTTAAAATATACAGCGAAAATATGTAAAGTAGTTATATAATATATTATATATATAAAAATGATTCAAATTACTAATGACAGATAAATTCAATTTCAATGTCTGGAAAGGAGTTTAGCAGACGAACGAAGCGACAGAAAACATATTATGAATGTTTGCAGTTGATGCCGTTACCGAGTTTTAAGTGACACTTAACTGCCATGTAGACGTTTGCGAAGGCCGTATAAGAAGCCTGATACACTTCATGAAATAACGGGTAGGTAATTAAAAAATGATGAAGTTTGAGAAGATAGAAGATCGTAGCAAATTAATAGCTACACATTAAATACGGTATATTACCAACATTCAACACGGAAAAGCTAAACAGATATTGTGACCGCGGAAATTTAAGCTTTCCTGACAAAAAGCTTTGACCTCCCATGCCAATATCTTTTAAAAAATAATTAACTTTGAAAAAAATCGATTATGCTCGATAACTGTGCGAAACTCGAAAATATGAAGAAAAAAATGTTTGGAAAAATCATGTCAGATGTTTCCACTACCTTCTTCAAAAGGCATAGATCGACAGGCCAACGGAAATTACTGACATACATTTCCATGATGTAGGTATATATGTTCTACGCAATACTATCAGTTTGACAATAAGGATTTGGAGATAGATATTCATCGATGATTGAAACTGAATTTAAAAAATATCGAAACGCTTTGAATAATCTTCAAAATTTTCAAGTTTCCGGAAATTCCCATTATTGAAGTATTGCCAAACGTTATTTAAAATGGATTAGACACTATCTAAGAAAAATGTGATCAAAATCGTCAATAAAGTGAGACAACTGCTCGCGAAATGCAGAGTCAACCTACTTGATGCAACCTTTTAAGACGCAAAATACCTGTTCTGTTCCCTATAAGTTAAAATGCAGTAATCTACAGAAAAAGTCATTAAAACATAAACCGAACAAATTGGCCTCCTTTGGAAAAATAATTTATCTACGCTCTGAAATGTCGTATAATTGTAAATTAGGTCTATTCATGTGCTTTATATTTATTTAAAACACGGTTACAAAAACGCCAACAGACCGACGAAAGTGGTGCACAAGAAGGCATTTTAAGTTTCGATCCATACTTTTCAGTTTACAGCACCTGAAAGTTGGCATAAATATTTAAAATCGATAGCATTCCTATTCTTATATTTACACTGTCTTTTTTAGGTACAGTGCTACTGGTTGATAGTTTCTTGGAATTTCCGTGGGCGCTAGATGCGATGTGATTGACTGATTGGTCAGTAATGCATAAAAGCCTTCGTTTGTAGGAAAGTTCATTTTTTACATCATCGCTCTTAGCTTTGTTTTCGGTTTCGTCAGGAATAAATGCGATTATCCTACTGTATGGTATAATTAAAGTATGTCTGTCATTCGACGGTACTGAGACTGGAGCGTTTATAGTTTGACTATCTTTGGGCGTACTCGAAAAATATTTTTAGTGACTCATAACTTTTGAGAAACGCTAAAACTACGCATTTGCCTGTTTTTTAGACGTTGACCATTTAAGTTGATGGTTTCAAAAATTTTAAATACAAGCACTCGGAACGTTCATCAAGTATGTGGAAGTAGGTATACCTAGTTAGGAAATTTATTCATTTAAAAATTTCTCCTATAACCAGTTCCAAAAATAGGTTTCTGATACCTTGGTTTATCATTACCTTTCTGTATACCTACCGGTGTTTTTTTCCACATCATATGTAGGTAACTAGGTACTCTGTGAAATCTAATATACTTGGCAATGACGTTTAGGCAACCACTGTAACAGTGGTAACTATATGTACGTCAGGCAGTCTGTACATCTGGGCTTGAAGTTTTTTGTTTTCATTTTTCAACTATTTTGCATGTTTTAGCTTTTGTCGGTTTGATAATATTTCATTTATTCTAAAGAATTGTTTCAGCTATAGTGTTTCCAAGCCCCTGGATGTGTCGTAAAAGTAAAATTTATTAAAGCTTTATAGAGATATCGCACTTAAATGATGATACAAAAATGAAAATCGATGGAATACCTACATACTAAGCATTACTGTAGTTTGGTGATATTCTTGTCATATATAGTTTTGAATTTTTGGGTGAACTTTATTTCCTGGCGGTTTTCGTTTTTGGCAAAGTAAGTACGAGTTGAGCCATAGAGATCAGCAGAAGTTATGTTCTAGCGATCTGGTTAACCGTTACCAAGGTTTCAAAAAGATCGGAACTGGTGCTAATTCGAAAACGTCTGAGAACATTTTAAACGGATTTCCGCGAACGATAAGGAATAAATTAAATTTTAGTTGCAAGATTTAAATCTACATCTGTAAGCAATTAGTCGAGTTTCACAAATCCAGATTTTCTGTGACAAATTTAACTGGTGTTAACCCTTGGTAATTTAATCACCTCAGAGATTCGCGATTTGCTTCGATTTGGCATCCGCTAATTCAATTTTCTTGGTTAATTTGTTCTTTGATGAAAAACATCCTTGCGCTTTTATACATTTTTCAAGATAATATGAAAACTTCAGTTGTGGACAGGAGCCGTTTATATTACTTTCAACAAAGAACTATATGTTAAGCTCCTAACAAATTCAAAGTTTGTATGTAGGTAACAGGTATTGTGAAAAATAATATTTCTTACACATTCTCACGTGTGAAAATTGACAATCGTGAATATCTGGCCGAAATAATATGAAGATCAATTAATACGTAGTATCTCATAGTCTTTGGAATAGCTGATTTGAAAATGGTGGATGTGGTTACGAAAAGTCATTTGGATTTCATATAAATCGCTATATTAGGGTTTTGATCGTTGCTGATTTTGAATTTGAAAATATTTTCTTGAAAAAACAAAATGGCTGATCACATATAGCAGAACAAGTTAAATTCGATGAAAAACTATATCCTAGGACTTTGAAGGTTGCCGATTTCAAATTTGAAGTTATTTAAATAGCTGTAATTGGTGTCTTGATATGCGTTAACTGTGAGCATTGTGACTACTAGAGAAAAACTTCTTCTAAAGGCCCTTCTCTTGGATTTTAGATTGAAAATCCTATATCGCTAATTCCTGAGCTTATAATAAGTAACAGGCAAAAACAACTAATGAACAACACTAAACTAAATGTAGACTTGGAGATATTTCAATACCTATCTACATCATCAAGCTGTTCTCTACGTCGCGATCCATTCAGAAAATTCAATTTCATCAACATTTCTCTGTATTAAAGAGATGTTGAAGTCTTGATTTTTTCGCATATCACTGCTAAAGTCAATACTTCCCAGCCCCAGCACATACATAATAATTATACAACTGTCTGTGTGAAATGACCAGTGAAAAAGATACAGAAAGAACCCCCGAAATTTTCACGACGAATTCCAACCATATCATAAGAGAATGATTAGAATAGAATAGAAGCTAGAACGGCATAAGGTAATTACAGGTTTAATTGTCTGAAGTACTCTAGAGACACTGGTCTCTGAATTAGATCATGCCACGCCATCTACTAGACGTTTTTCGCAACAGAAAGTAAACTATATTCAATGATCAGTGCGTGATGAACGCGTGATCGATAGGTGAACATCTCACACCCACCGCTCTATTGGCCCGGATTGGTCAAGCTGACATACAACGCCATCGTTGGTGGCCAATCAGAGTAAGAGAACCTTCGGTGGCCGGTAAGGAATTCTTTTAGGCACAGGACTGCAATTAGTAACTCATATACTTCAGAGGCGTTTGGCTATTGTACGTTTTGTTCATTGGTTAACTTTGTTTCATTTGAAAATTTCTGACCCAGATACAGCTGACGAAATTGTCGATATTAGCCTTACCCCGCCAAAAAAAAGAGATAAAAAGCTGCATTTTAGCGCAAATGAAAAGCGAATTATTTTAAATATTTATAAAAAGCAAATGCAAGAATATGATGATTTGGCTATTGAAGAGGTTGTATGCAGGGTAGCTGAGATTTCGGAAGTCAGTCGGTCAAGTGTTTACCAAATTATTATGGAGTATAAAATTAAACATGCATTGCCAGGGTCTAAATCGTATCCCACAAGAAAAAAAATCAAAGCAATCGATGACTTTGACGGGAATACAATTGGAAAAAAAGTACATAATTTTTTCTTCAGTAATGAATTACCTACAGTTGATGAAATCTTAAAAGCAGTTAAGGATGGCACGGACTTGAAACGAGGAAGAAACAGTTCATTATTAGAAAAAGAAGAGATAGTTGTGATAAGACGGGAATATCTCAGTAAAATTAGACAATTTCGTAACGAAGGTCGAAAAATATATTATTTAGATGGAACGTGGGTAAATGCTGGGCATACTCATGCAAAAGTTTGGGTGGACAGTTAGTTAGATCATCGAGACAAGCTTTCTTGGATGGACTTTCGACTGGCCTGAAAAATCCTACTGGTAATATATATTTAGATTAGCTGTAATACCAAGAAACCATGGAAAAAATTGAAATTATAGTTTGAAATTGCTGTTCAATATTTAATCATTATATTATCACTTATTTTTTCTTATACTGAGAGCCAACTTTACAAATTTGGATTTCTTGGATATCCGCTTTTTTGAATTTACAACGTTGCCAAGCTTAATATCGCAATCATTGGGGAACTGAAGACATTGTTATTAATGTACCTATTGTTCATTCGGATACTCAATAGTAATACCTAGTAGCTTAGGAGAATGATGAAAAGGATATTTTCTTTTTCATGCTCGGCATTTTCAATGAAGATATTGTTTGGGGTGAAGGGGGCAAGTAATGCTTGAGTAAGAAAGTTTGACAGATATTGGGATGGAAACTCTGCCTACGTAGTGCAACAATTGTAGGTCACTCAAATAATTGTTTTATTAACGATTTCGCATATTCATTGTTATGGAAGAAAATCGCGTTGTAGGAAAATGTATGAGATAGTTATGATTGTTTGAGTGGCGTCAGTTTAGTCGGCAAATACTTCCAAAGCATAATCCATCAGTGAATTTGCCATTGAATAGCATGAGGAACCCTTATTTGCAAAACAACAATGAAGCTTCCTTAGAACCCTTGAAGGTTCCTTAACCCTATTATCTCGGTAAATAAAACACCATGAAAGAATAGTTTTATTTCGAAGAATTATTATACAATTTTTGTTTTTGAATAATGGTTAAACTAAATTGAATTGAACTACATCTAATCAGCAAAAATTATTGGCTATTATTTTATGTTGATAAAATTGGTATTAAAAAGTGAACTCATAGGATATATTATTAGAAGGTTTAGGTTACAAATTATGACATTATAATTTCTAAATCAGATTCTCTCATTCTGTTTTGTAATTTGATGAAGGCTGCCTAGGCATAGACATTCGTTTAAATGTCGATTTTTCTTTTCGATCTTTTTGAGCTCCATATCCTAAACTTTTGTCCTTGTTACTTTCTAATTACATTCCCCACGTTATATCTTCAGAATTTTGTGCCCCCTAAAACTTTGCACCCGATGCCTGGGCTACTGAGGCTTCTGCGCGCCACTGGAGTAACTTTAAAAAGGTACTCAGGGTCTCTAATTTTTTTTAAAATCCTACCTGTGTCCCAGTCTGTCTGTAAATTATCATTTTTGCGCAATTATTTCATATTAATTGCATGAGGGTGAATTATACCTAGTTCATCTACTTGACTTCAATACTTTTGTTATCAAAAGTCACGATTACTTATGTTTTCTCCCTGTACGTAATTCAGATATAGTTGATATATATGTTTTGGGAACAGATATCCAATAAATACCAATAGTAGAATCCATAATCTCATCCCAAAGAAATAAACAATCCTACTAAAAACGTATACCTACTTCAACACTAATAATGAAAGTAGGTAGGTACCTGTTCTAACTCTGATCTGAGTACACACGCCGTAGTACCAATTAATTTGGCGACTTTGCCGACTTCTTATTCTTATTCTCAGAATTTCATTATGGTAGCAAACTGAAAACTTTAGGAAGAGGAAGAGAAGATCTCCAACGTTGCCACGTTCAAAACTTAGGCTATTTGAATTGAACTTTGTACATTATGTGTGATTAACGATGGAGATGTTGAAAAGCAGTACACGAAGTTGACGGTCAATAGGCAATTCCTATTCCACTTTTGGTACTCGGCTAATTTTATTTTTTTGTTATTTTTATTATTGCGACTACTAGAATTTTGAATTTGACGGCTTGTCTATTGCTATTTTTTTATTTTTCATTTATTATTAATATAATCTCAGTAACCGCTAAATCCATTGTGAAATCCATATAGTGCGGCAAATTGAATAGCAAAAAAGGAAACCAAGAAGTATTTGAATATTCACGAACTTTGTTATATTTACCGAGTTTGCGATCATTTTTCCTGTATTTTTCAGGCGGTTAAAAATTTTTGGAAAATTCCGTACTTTTTTTTATACTTTTTTCATGTGACTGGTATTTGACAAAAGAGCCTGGGGACATCAATGAATATTTAATATATCGAAAGAGTTTTGAGGTAGTGCAAAATGTTTAGAAAGTGCGTACTTTTTAGTAGTGTCGGAATGAAGTGTGACATCTGGGAATAACAAATACATTTTTTAAGTTGTCAGAGCTTGTATGCGTACGTAATTTGAAAATCAAATCATAATTATAATATATCAAGTGGATCTGTTTTTGAGTATTATATGAGACATGGGAGTACGCTTTTGTCAAGTTAATTTTATATCCACTGAGCGAATCAAAAAAAGGTAAAATATTCCATTATATATTTTTTTATGACCGTACTCCAACTAGTAAATATATGAGATAATAGATACAAGAAGAGTCATGGTCAAAGCTTTAGGAGCAAGATTATGAAAACCTTTATTTGTGTATTGCTGCATTATTCATATTTTATAAGCCTCTGATTCGAAATTAGGCTACATCCATTTTTACTCACGATACGTCACTCAGCTGCCTGCGTATATATGCTGCAAGTACTTGCATGAACTCAATTTAGCAAGATCGCAAGAATGGATTGTCATTAAAAAAATAAAAATACTATAATTAAATCCCAACCATAAAAACAAGTTTCCTGACATGAACTATTAAACTATAATACACTGGCTTCAACATTGCACCAGTTTGTAATCCTACAACATGGCAACCGTGCACTCTAGATCAACGATGCGCCAATTCTAGGAACCCATTGAAGTAGCATGATGAAAGAAAGACTAGGTTGGTGAATTGTTTTAATAATTCCATATTGATAAACATTATATTCCTCAAAGGCTTTATTAGGCTTTTAGGTATATCACGATAACTTATTTCATTCATTTTTCCAGTGTCTGTAGCTTTCAGTAGTCTTTATGCCCTAGGAAGTGGTATTTTATTAAGAAATATAATATGATTATATATTTATATGTGGGAAGAATGAGATCTTTTCGTGGTAAATGTTAGTTAAGGTGAGATCACTTTGGGAATTGCAGAGAGCGTACGTGAGTCTGTATATTTGCGTGATACTTTCCACTTAGAGTGAGATCCGAAAATTTGGCAATGCGGCGGATCTCATCTTTGCGATAAAATAATTTCATTGGTGAGTCATAGTAGGATATATATTATTATGTACTTGTGTTTTGCTTTCTGTGCCTATGAAAGCAAGCGTATTCGGCCTGTTTTGAAGCGGCGGCTCTTTCCACTACAGCACGCGGTAGCAATGCGCTGAAGCATTTATTTAAGAAAAACACATAAAAGTTTAACATCCAGATATATTTGAAGCATCGAAGTGGATGAGGGATTAAAAAATTGCAGTTGTCTCGTAAGGCTAAAATCTTATTCCTGTCTTGAGACATATTCTTTATTTATTGACACAAGCAATACTTTTAGTTTTAATGGTGGTATTGGTGAAGTGGAGTCGTGAATAGCATACGCTCAAAATATTTTGCTTCGAGCATGTCTTTAACAACAAACACAACTTATTTAAGATTAAAATGTCACAGCTTGCTTTTGAAGTATTCTATTCACAGCTTGTACAAAATTCCAAATAAAAAAATATTTTTCTGTATATAAAAAAATGTTATAAACTTGCGATTTACAGCATTTACTTACACTTTTTGTCTTAAACGGATTTTATGCACAATGAAATAAAAAGCTTAGATACGAAAGGCATCAACATAAATGATGAGTTTCATTTACCAAAATACACACAGTACGTTAATAACAATCACCTAGTAGTGTAACAACTAAAAATAGTTGTTACACTATTACGTGGATTCAACTGAGCAAAATTCAGCAAACAGACAAAAACTGTTAACGACACTTATCGAAAACTTTTGAAATATTTTGTCAACAATAAAAAATCTTGCCTATGGTTTCAAGTTCAATTTTCCATTGTAGATATTGTAAACTATAGCCTTTATTGATGTCCATTTAAAGTCACTAAACATATCAGGATATAAACGAGTTAGTTCGAGAACCTCTGCCTTTTTTGGGGCCTGCTTCTTTTCAATATGAGACGCAAAATGCCTAGCTATAATGACTTTCTGTTTCTTGGTCCATGTCACTCGCTTAGAATCGATCAATTTTTTTGGTTCCTTTTTTCTTAGTGCTTGTTTCACTGATGCTTGAGTCACAGCTTTTCCATTGTTTGCCCCTTTCCCAGATGTGTAACCAGTAAGCTCATCTGTTTGTTGAATAGTAGTTTTTCCTCCTTCTGGAAGAAGGTCTAATATGTCGAATTCTTGAGAAACTGGATTCAAGTTAATATTTATATCATCTAAGTTCATTCCTTTATACTGTTCGGCACCTCCTTCTGTCATAAGAAGAAGCAGTTTAGACACTTTTGCTGTCTGATACATGTTGTCCGACAATCTATAAAAGTTACAATGGGTATTTAGAGTATGCCCCATAAACTTGGAAAGCTGTTCCAAATCATTTTCGGTGAACTGAAGCAATTGGGTGACTGTAGCCAAATGTTTTCTCAGTCTTGTGGCACTAATGCTATGTGCACGTTCGATATCACATTTTTTAGCATACTTATATAACACTTTTGTTCCATCAATGAAAGTTCTTCCGCTAGTATGGAATACATAATCATTGGACTCTGCGAAATTTCCTCGTACTCTCACTAAATATTCGAAGTGCTTCCTCATATTTGGTGATAAAAGTATTGGTACACCCTTCCCTCTTTTGCCCCTTATGACAAGGCGACTGTAAGACCTCAACAAGATTTTCTCAGTTTCCGTTAAGCAGCTTACAAATTCACTATCTCCAGTACAGTCCAAATCAACAGAGCTGAGTGTCTTTACTTTCAGCTGAGCAACCTCAGCGGGCCTCCTCCTATTCAATAATATTATTTGACAATATACAACCTCCTTCAGTGTATTGTAAGCTAAGTAATTTTTCTCATCAGTTTGTAATTTCGTGAATTCATCATCAGCCATTCTTCGTAGGGATTCGTTAAACTTTTTCAAATCAGAAGTGAGAGGCAACAACTCGTTCTTGTTCCATTTCTTCTCATTTAAGTTAGCTACAGCCTGCGCAGAAATTTCATTAGCCCATTGTGACTCGATTAGTGTTATTAGTATTTTTAATTCCTTTCTCTGATCAGCTGTATCTGATTTTTGTAATAAATGAATGTATGCCAAGTCACAGCATTTCTTTATGAGTGTACCAAAATTGATGGCTAGAGTTGGTGATTCATATACATCCACTTCAGGATTATATCGAGCCATTTCATGAACTGCCTTAGTGATAATATGAAAGTGGCATGGTCGCAATATATCCAATAATTCTTTTATGTGTGCATTTTCTGATCTGGCAAACTTCAACATTTTCGCTAAACGTCTCATATTTTGCCTCACAAAATCCAGATTTCCTTTAGTTTTTCTACCCTTCAAGTAAGAGTATCCATAAGAGCATATCAAAAAGTCCTTTTTAACTATGAGGGTTATCTCGTCTGCTCGCATTCTTGGGAATAACTCTTTTTTTAGTAGTTCATCATGTTTTATCATTGTGCCAAGTAACAGTGTTGTCTGTCCATCGCTTTGAGATGCTTGTCTTTTTATAGTGTTCCCTGAGTCAGGATTTTCACTGCAATATTTTGTATGCCTGAACAGACTTTTTTTCTTGTAAAATCCGTAACAATGGGCACAAGGAAGAAAGTCATCAGCTTTGGCATTCCCTCCTACTCTTTTCACAGGTCTCAATTTGCTATATGATCGGTTTCTTATAAAGTTTCCTCTCTTCCTCAGTGTTGTTCATGCTTGCTTCCTTATTTTGGTATCTTTTAATGAAAAAATGCGTTGAACATCTATTTCAACAGCGTGCCATGTAGCAACATGTCTTGAAAAGTGGGTAACATCATTTTCGCAAAACATGCAGAAATCTTTTTTGTCCTTGTAGTTCTTGCGTTCGATTCTCTCCACCTCTCCCTATAACAATGCATATTTATAATCCAATATCACTCCAGAGAAACTGTAGTTGAGTATTAGCAAACTATTACCGAAACCTTTAGCAAAACTTTATATTTGATGTATGCAGTACTAGTGTCTTTTGTTAAATATATGCAAAAGCAAAACGTTTCTAAGATTTAGGTTAATAAAATGTAGCAGGTATAGCCGAATCTTGACTTAAATATGAGCCTGCGACATATGTCCCAGTCAACAGTCTGTATTTCCACAGCAGTATTGTTGTCCCATAATTTGAAACGACAAAACAGCTTCCTAATCTCTGACTAAGGTGCAATAAGGAACAACCATTTCGTTATATTAATCAATTTACTAGATTATTTAATTCACTTATGATGTAGCTACTGAAATAATAAGGAATAATCTATCATTACCTCATCTTTGAAATCCGGTACGTCTCTATCCGGTAGCTCCATCGCTTCGTCTACTTGAGAGTTTTCAAAGTTTCTTAATGGAGGCAAGTTACCGTACAACATTGTATTCTGAAAGAGCAAGTTCTTTATCACTGAATCAGCCCTGAGCCTGATAAACTTATATTTTTTATATTATGATGGACTGAATGAATTAAGGGAAGGGGACGTCCGGTTCCAATACACCGTCGGGCCTTTTTGATCGTATACATATTCAAAAACAATGCTAAACTGAGGAAGTCTGAAGTAGATAATTTTTATATATACTTACTTCGTTGTTGACGAAAGAATCACCACTATCAGACTCAGGCATAAAGTCTGGATCAGCTATTGAATCGTCGTCTTTGTGATCTTCAGAAATGCGATCAGAGTCACTACTTCCGTTTATATTAGTGTTTACATTTACATTTATATCATTCGGAGCTATTGTCCGTCCAGTAACACAGCTTGGTGTATATAGCATATTTTCTGAATAGTTATTCGAGCCATCAGGTAAGGGAAAACGAGCAGAGTTCTGACCGATTGTTAGGTGACTAGCAGGCGCAGTGGTATTGACTGATTCATCTAAATTGGTACACAGGAATGAATCTGTGAATGTTTCCCTCGAATCATTGAGTTTCTGATTGTGCGGGATGCTAGAAAACAAACATGTAGGCTCAGCTCCCAAAAGCCAATCTTCAATTATTCGTATTTTCTGAGGGGTCATATATGTGCTCAGCCTGCTTTCTGAAGAATAACGAGGAAGAACTACCGACATTTCTGGAGCATCCTCTTGCTGTTCTTGAGTATCTGTTGGGGTACAAATTCATTAAGATGTGCTCCTGTGCTTTTTAAGCTGACATAACTAAAAGTAAAACCTTACCATAGATTTTAGTATAGGTTTCAATACAGAAACAGTAGACTATAGGCTTTGCTATATGCCTTGATAAAAAAATGTTGATTTGTATAACTGGACAACCTATAGATTACAGAACATCACGAGATGTTAGTTACCATTTTTTCATTTATGTTTTTATTCGCCCAAATTCTGTTGAGATCAATCAATACACTGTGGCTAATTATGATTGTTTATGGATGCAGGCTCTGGGATTTACCTAATTACTGTTGAGTTCAATTTCCTAGTCTTGATGACAAAATCGCAAATTCCATATAACTCATCATCTGTTTAACTTGAAAAGTATTTTTTGTTCTACACCTCATGCATAAAAAAGGATTATACGTAAATCAAAAAAGAATTATATACGCCTCTTTATTAGACATAAAATAATAATTCTGTCTTACCTTTTTGTCGACACATTTGAGTGATCCTCCTGCTTCTCTCAGATAAAGTCTGCATATTGTATACGGAATTTAGCACAATTCAAAACTGAACCATCCGAATACCGACGGGATAATTTTTGACGATCAACGACGAATGTGGTACAAATTGCCGCGAAAACAATGATACAGTGTTGTCCTTTTTATAGGTTCAGAATAGTACTAAACGTAGGCTCACTTGTATATCAATCGGAGATATACAAATCCTCCGCTAGTGACGCTAGTGGAGAAAGCTCGAACTAGAATATTCAAGTTTGATACAATTCTGAACCACTACAATTGAGAGCAATATATAGTTACTATACGCGCAGGACGAGGATGGAGCTATGTTTCGACTCTGAAATTCATGAAGCTAACCACTAATGTTCTTTTTACTGGCAACATAGCGATTTATGACATCATTAATAAGTGAAAACAATTCTGAACCAATATACTGGTTCAGATTTTCATGAGTGGCTCAGGACAGTAAGCTCATTTACCTATTATTGGCTCAACTTTGTATCATTACCGTATATATATATATATATATATATATATATATATATATATATATATATATATATATATATATATATATATATATATATATATATATATATATATATATATAGATATATACACCACTAAAATAGTTTTGGTTGCCTTTACTCACCTGACCGCAATCTCTTGGCAACCTGGTATAAACAGGTACTGCTCCGTTAAGTTTTGACATTCATAACGTTTTTTTAATCATTGATATAACAAATTAAAGCTAATTTTTTCCTCTATACGATGGTATAAAGTTCGCAGAACTTTTTAAGTTGGGTATATATCTATCTTTGAAATGATTGATGATTTGATTAAAAAAGAAATGAATTAAATTTTTCCAATAAAATCAATTATTTAATTAAAAATACTTGCCGGAACATTTTGTTAACCTTGCGAACACGTATTTCTCTATGAATAGTGATTTATAAAAATTACATTTTGATCAAAAACGCGATGAACGTAGACATTATGCAGCCAGATCTTAGACTATGAGTACTGTTTTCTATTGGTAGTGTTTCAATAGAGGAAATATTAAAGTAATAAGGAAATATACATTTGTGAAAATCTGAATGATTAAGTTATAGAGGTATGTAGAAAAGATTATCATAAGTTTAGCATCTTCTAATTCTTCTGATTCGGAATTTTTGCACCTAGTGGCACTCTGGGATAGTCCATCTCGCTGATGTATCTTGTCTATGTTGGATTCTGCAAAAAAAACTTCCAGAGTTATTCCGTGGTACTCGGCTCCTTTTCTTTCATCCATGATTAACAATAGTTTGGCTATTTTTGCTACAAAAAACCATGAAGATATTTTAGTCCATTCCCGAAGAAAGTGCATATTTAAAATATATTGTTGTGTATAAAATATGTTCAAAAGTACCTTGGACATACCTGAAGACACATTAATTAAGATATAAACCAAAATGATAGACTTCAAATGAATTATGACGATGTAAAATGTATGTTTTCTCGAGAGAATGTTGGCAAAATTCAACACATTACTCACTATTTTCCATCATTTGAATTCGCTCCAGGGGTCGCAATCCTCCTCAAGATTAGTGATCGAGTATTCGTCATGTTCCACACTTTTAAGAATGCCGCTGCAACCTGAAAGTGGAGTTTAGTAAACGTGAAACTGAAAGGATGCAGAAATTTGATACTTACAAACATACACAGGTATGCTTAATAAAGAATAACAAAATCAGAAAGTCTATCACGTCCCAGAAGCTCTACAGAAAGATAGTTTTTTTTTACAAATTTCGGCAACATTTATTTTGAAGATAAAATAATTGTGTATTTAACACACTTTCACGAATAAAGCTATTTTTTACAATATCTCAAGTCATGGAATGTATTAAGAAGAATGAAATTGCTTAAGGAATAGAATATCTTAAAACATGAAATAAAATATTTTATATAACGTGAAATATCTCAAGGACATTTGTTAATGTTTTCTATGGGTTTCCTTTAGCAGTAGTTCAAACACAGTCGCTAAAGAATATTTCCCATAGACAGACAAATAAAAAAATATTTAATAGAAAAATAGCTAAACAGCATAAATGGATTGCAAGACTTGAGAGCTGCAGTTTTGTATACATAACAGAAACCAGATAGTTAGTTAACCCGAATAGCCTTTACAAACAGTCAAATCTGACAGTACGATGATGCTTTCATTATAAATCAAAAGGCGTCACTGTAAAACGGTGAAACTGTGTATCAGATACACAATTATTCCATCTGCATGATGGTAGGAGTTTCACCAAGTGAGAGCATCTACAATCTGCATTTATTTTATTTAGTACAAATTCTCAATTTTGATAAAGCAAATCATCAATCTAAACCAGCTTAAAATATCGCCCGAATATTAAATGCACCTCAACAAAACAATCTCATTCCGAGTACCAGCAGTTGTACCTGTGTCAAGGATATTTGCGCATTGACACGCCACCACGTGCTGTTGATAGAGCATCAGAGAGGAAGTTAATTTCTTCAAAATATGAACCCGGCCGGGTTGGGCCGTCACGCCTTCACACAGCACAGCACAGCTTTACGTAGCGTTTATCTCTAGACTGGTTAATCTAGAAGGCTGGCGTTGTGGCGTTCGTTTTGGCACCAGTGATGGATTCTCTTGTTCGCTGCTGCCATCGATTTCCGATTCCGCCTCTCGCGTACGTGACCAAATTGTTTTTATTGAACTAGATTTTTTCATAGGCAACTTGAATAGCTTGCAGCTATTCGAAAAAGAAAATATCAACGATTAAAAGTCAGTTCTTGAATTTTACAAGATGCTTCCCATATCGGTAGGAGGTTGGTACTCATTTCGAACACTATTTGAGATTGTGAAAATGAAATGAAATGAAATCAAATAGATTCACTCAGTATCCTTTGCTTAGTTATCCATTTAGAAAAAAAATTCTTGAAATAATGAAATCAGAATTTTACGACAGTTTTTCGTAGGTCCTCTAGCCTCCAAAATTACTATTGCATTTTTTTGTAAATTTAACCTTTCGAACAATGTTTTCCAACATACTAGAATTGATATTAAATTACTCTCAAGCACTAAGCAGGTAAGCAGCAACTTTTATTGGATCCTCTACCATAAGACCTTTGTGAAATGCCATTAAACATTGTACTGTCAAAAAAGCCCGAAAATTAGTGATTTCTCTTGAATGACAACACAAAATGATGGAATAAGATTTGATTATGAAAAAGGGCACTTTCTGAACCTCACAGCATTCTTATCAGCCTGGCAATCCGCCATATATAAGTGAGAATTGATGTTTCGCTCATTTCATAAGTTATAAGGACTTGCTATTCTCCACCAATAGGATTTGAGGAATGTGAGACATTAGTTGATCGGTTTCCGAGTATATCAAATTCATGATAATCTAGGGATAATCTAGGGAAGGTATACCGATATAAGGTTGCACGGCATTTAAAATATACAGCGAAAATATGTAAAGTAGTTATATAATATATTATATATGTAAAATTGATTCAAATTACTAATGACAGATAAATTCAATTTTAATGTCTGGAAAGGAGTTTAGCCGACGAACGAAGCGACAAAAAAGATATTATGAATGTTTGCAGTTGATGTCGTTACCGAGTTTTAAGTGACACTTAACTGCCATGTAGACGTTTGCGAAGGCCGTATAAGAAGCCTGATACACTTTATGAAATAACGGGTAGGTAATTAAAAAATGATGAAGTTTGAGAAGATAGAAGATCGTAGCAAATTAATAGCTACACATTAAATACGGTATATTACCAACATTCAACACGGAAAAGCTAAACAGATATTGTGACCGCGGAAATTCAAGCTTTCGTGACAAAAAGCTTTGACCTCCCATGCCAATATCTTTTAAAAAATAATTAACATTGAAAAAAATCGATTATGTTCGATAACTGTCCGAAACTCGAAAATATGAAGAAAAAAATGTTTGGAAAAATCATGTCAGATGTTTCCACTACCTTCTTCAAAAGGCATAGATCGACAGGCCAACGGAAATTACTGACATACATTTCCATGATGTAGGTATATGTTCTACGCAATACTCTCAGTTTGACAATAAGGATTTGGAGATAGATATTCATCGATGATTGAAACTGAATTTAAAAAATATCGAAACGCTTTGAATAATCTTCAAAATTTTCAAGTTTCCGGAAATTCCCATTATTGAAGTATTGCCAAACGTTATTTAAAGTGGATTAGACACAATCTAAGAAGAATGTGATCAAAATCGTCAATAAAGTGAGACGACTGCTCGCGAAATGCAGAGTCAGCCTACTTGACGCAACCTTTTAAGATGCAAAATACCTGTTCTGTTCCGTATAAGTTAAGATGCAGTAATCTACAGAAAAAGTCATTAAAAAATAAACCAAACAAATTGGCCTCCTTTGGAAAAATAATTTATCTACGCTCTGAAATGTCGTATAATTGTAAATTAGGTCTATTCATGTGCTTTATATTTGTTTAAAACACGGTTACAAAAACGCCAACAGACCGACGAAAGTGGTGCACAAGAAGGCATTTTAAGTTTCGATCCATACTTTTCAGTTTACAGCACCTGAAATTTATTCATTTAAAAATTTCTCCTATAACCAGTTCCAAAAATAGGTTTCTGATACCTTGGTTTATCATTACCTTTCTGTATACCTACCGGTGTTTTTTTCCACATCATATGTAGGTAACTAGGTACTCTGTGAAATCTAATATACTTGGCAATGACGTTTAGGCAACCACTGTAACAGTAGTAACTATATGTACGTCAGGCAGTCTGCACATCTGGGCTTGAAGTTTTTTGTTTTCATGTTTCAACTATTTTGCATGTTTTAGCTTTTGTCGGTTTGATAATATTTCATTTGTTCTAAAGAATTGTTTCAGCTATAGTGTTTCCAAGCCCCTGGATGTGTCGTAAAAGTAAAATTTATTAAAGCTTTATAGAGATATCGCACTTAAATGATGATACAAAAATGAAAATCGATGGAATACCTACATACTAAGCATTACTGTAGTTTGGTGATATTCTTGTCATATATATTTTTGAATTTTTGGGTGAACTTTATTTCCTGGCGGTTTTCGTTTTTGGCAAAGTAAGTACGAGTTGAGCCATAGAGATCAGCAGAAGTTATGTTCTAGCGGTCTGGTTAACCGTTACTAAGGTTTCAAAAAGATCGGAACTGGTGCTAATTCGAAAACGTCTGAGAACATTTTAAACGGATTTCCGCGAACGATAAGGAATAAATTAAATTTTAGTTGCAAG
The DNA here is from genome assembly GCA_949316355.1 of Bruchidius siliquastri. Taxonomy (NCBI): domain Eukaryota; kingdom Metazoa; phylum Arthropoda; class Insecta; order Coleoptera; family Chrysomelidae; genus Bruchidius; species Bruchidius siliquastri. Next base: position 22,888,323 of record OX438538.1, on the reverse strand, counting down.
ATTTAAATCTACATCTGTAAGCAATTAGTCGAGTTTCACAAATCCAGATTTTCTGTGACAAATTTAACTGGTGTTAACCCTTGGTAATTTAATCACCTCAGAGATTCGCGATTTGCTTCGATTTGGCATCCGCTAATTCAATTTTCTTGGTTAATTTGTTCTTTGATGCAAAACATCCTTGCGCTTTTATACATTCTTCAAGATAATATGAAAACTTCAGTTGTGGACAGGAGCCGTTTATATTACTTTCAACAAAGAACTATATGTTAAGCTCCTAACAAATTCAAAGTTTGTATGTAGGTAACAGGTATTGTGAAAAATAATATTTCTTACACATTCTCACGTGTGAAAATTGACAATCGTGAATATCTGGCCGAAATAATATGAAGATCAATTAATACGTAGTATCTCATAGTCTTTGGAATAGCTGATTTGAAAATGGTGGATGTAGTTACGAAAAGTCATTTGGATTTCATATAAATCGCTATATTAGGGTTTTGATCGTTGCTGATTTTGAATTTGAAAATATTTTATTGAAAAAACAAAATGGCTGATCACATATAGCAGAACAAATTAAATTCGATGAAAAACTATATCCTAGGATTTTGAAGGTTGCCGATTTCAAATTTGAAGTTATTTAAATAGCTGTAATTGGTGTCTTGATATGCGTTAACTGTAAGCATTGTGACTACTAGAGAAAAACTTCTTCTAAAGGCCCTTCTCTTGGATTTTAGATTGAAAATCCTATATCCCTAATTCCTGAGCTTATCATAAGTAACAGGCAAAAACAACTAATGAACAACACTAAACTAAATGTAGACTTGGAGATATTTTAATACCTATCTACATCATCAAGCTGTTCTCTACGTCGCGATCCATTCAGAAAATTCAATTTCATCAACATTTCTCTGTATTAAAGAGATGTTGAAGTCTTGATTTTTTCGCATATCACTGCTAAAGTCGATACTACTTCCCAGCCCCATTACATACATAATAAGTATACAACTGTCTGTGTGAAATGACCAGTGAAAAAAATACAGAAAGAACCCCCGAAATTTTCACGACGAATTCCAACCATATCATAAGAGAATGATAAGGTAATTACAGGTTTAATTGTCTGAAGTACTCTAGAGACACTGGTCTTTGAATTAGACCATGCCACGCCATCTACTAGACGTTTTTCTCAACAGAAAGTAATCTATATTCAATGATCAGTGCGTGATGGACGCGTGATCGATAGGTGAACATCTCACACCCACCGCTCTATTGGCCCGGATTGGTCGAGCTGACATACAACGCCATCGTTGGTGGCCAATCAGAGTAAGAGAACCTTCGGTGGCCGGTAAGGAATTCTTTTAGGCACAGGACCGCAATTAGTAACTCATATACTTCAGAGGCGTTTGGCTATTGTACGTTTTGTTCATTGGTTAACTTTGTTTCATTTGAAAATTTCTGACCCAGATACAGCTGACGAAATTGTCGATATTAGCCTTACCCCGCCAAAAAAAAGAGATAAAAAGCTGCATTTTAGCGCAAATGAAAAGCGAATTATTTCAAATATTTATAAAAGCAAATGCAAGAATATGATGATTTGGCTATTGAAGAGGTTGTATGCAGGGTAGCTGAGATTTCGGGAGTCAGTCGGTCAAGCGTTTACCAAATTATTATGGAGTATAAAATTAAACATTCATTGCCAGGGTCTAAATCGTATCCCACAAGAAAAAAAATCAAAGCAACCGATGACTTTGACGGGAATACAATTGGAAGAAAAGTACATAACTTTTTCTTCAGTAATGAATTACCTACAGTTGATGAAATCTTAAAAGCAGTTAAGGATGGCACGGACTTGAAACGAGGAAGAAACAGTTCATTATTAGAAAAAGAAGAGATAGTTGTGTTAAGCCGGGAATATCTCAGAAAAGTTAGACAAATTCGTAACGAAGGTCGAAAAATATATTATTTAGATGAAACGTGGGTAAATGCTGGGCATACTCATGCAAAAGTTTGGGTGGACAGTTAGTTAGATCATCGAGACAAGCTTTCTTGGATGGACTTTCGACTGGCCTGAAAAATCCTACTGGTAATATATATTTAGATTAGCTGTAATACCAAGAAACCATGGAAAAAATTGAAATTATAGTTTGAATTTGCTGTTCAATATTTAATCATTATATTATCATTTATTTTTTCTTATACTGAGAGCCAACTTTACAAATAATTTTAATAAGCCGTTAGTTAGCAGGCCAGTTAAACAATCAGGTTATACCATTTGGAACTGACTCCCAGCTCTACATCTGTTTTACGTTTTGATTTGTTAATAATTTGTCACATTGGTGGTGAGGACGGCTTCGTACCCGATGGTTTATGGGCATGTGAGTCAAAGAAAACAGGCGACTATCACAAAGAAATGGATGGTAAATCTTTCCAAATTTGGTTTTCAAAAACTCTGCCAAAACTTGAAGATAATTCAGTAATTGTGTTAGATAATGCACCATACCATTCCAGGAAATTAGAAAAAATTTCTACATGTGTACAAAAAAGCGGATATCCAAGAATGGCTTAATTCTAAGTAAATCAATTTTGATGAAAATATGGTTGAAGCGGATTTAATAAAATTAGTAAAACAACATAAATATAAGTATAACTTAAATATTATTGGTGAAATAGCCAAAAAGAAAAATAAAACTTTTACGACTACCTCCTTACCACTGCGAACTGAACCCTATCGAGTTAATTAGGGCTAATATAAAACAATACCTAGCGTCAAACAACACGACCTTCAAATTTTCAGATGTTAAAAATCTGTTTCATGATGCCGTCAACAGAGTTTCGGCTGATAAATGGAAAGATTGCATTCATCATGTTCAGGAAAAAATTGAAATCAAAATGTGGGACATAGATAATATTATTGACATTCAAGATGAACCCCTTATAATAGATATCAACAATGTTAATGATACTTCAAGTTCTTCCACAGAGCAAATCTATCAGTTTCATTTTACTTATTGGCTTGCTTCATGCTCTTACTTATTCAAGTTGTTAGAAATACCTAATAAACGCAGTAGCAGTTCATTAAATTTGAATTCATCAGAAAAGCTTAGTGTTTTCATGTTGCTGTTAAATTTATGATGTTTAATTGAAAATCAATGCAAATTACGCTGTCAGTAAACAATACCTGACTTAAGAAATTCGGATTCCTTAAAATTTGATTTCTTAACCAATTGCAGAAGTCTACTCGTAGTTGTAAATCCCTCGGTATTAGAGCTTGCACCCGTTGCATGTGATATGGATATAGCTGCTGATCTCTTAAAATTTGCCATACCGCTACATGGGTAATATTTAATTCATGCGCTATTTTCCGCGTACTGGTTTCAGGATTTCTCTCAATTTCGTTTAGAACTGCTTCCTACATCTGAACGGTTCCTACTGTTGCAGGTCTTCCTATGACAACTGTAGACCTCTTAAAACTAACTGTTTCGGAAAGTCGGGCGTGGATTCGTATAAATGTTCTTACAGCAGGCACTGCGCGTTGGGGATATCGTTCATGATAGATACGTCTCGCAGCATGAGCGTTACCCTGAGCCATCCCATAACAGAAATGCATATCTGTCATTTCTCCGTTAGTAAATTGGACCATTTTAGGCGGAATATCAGTACACTCCTACTTGACAACAAACTCTAAACTGAATGAACTGACAGTTCTTAAGTTGTTTATCAATTATTGCAATTGTTTTTCACAGCACACTTACTAAATAGATGAACATTTATTTATTTACAAAAGCCTGCATCGATTCAATAATTTGCATTTTTCTCGAAAACGGTTAGCCCTATCGAGATGTACCAAGAGACCATTTTTACGTAGAAATCTCTGAAATACCATATTTTAAAATCAAAATGTCAAAAAAATTAACATTTAGAAAATGGGGTTATTTTTACCCTTAACTCCTCCCGTATGATACGCCTCTGATTAAAATTATGAAATTCTGAATTCAGAATCAGATTCAGCGTCAAAAGTTTACCCATCGTACCTAATTTCGTAATTTTGTTATGAATGGTTTCAAGAATATCGAGGGAAAACCGTCTTCAGGGTGCCCCATGCAAAGGAGCGTAGCTCCCTTAGAAAGCATTTCCGGACCCATGTTTATATCACATTTTCTTTCTATTTTTCGGAGTACTATTCGTGGTTAAAGTTTGTTAACATACTTAATTAACACCCTGTATAATCTAAAGGAATATTTGCTCTTTGGAAAGGCTTCATGAACAGATAAACATTTTTTGATAATAGAATCCATATTCGGACTGAATTCAATGACACATCACACACATTCAGATTTGACTGACTTTCCACGAAAACGTGGTATATTGTTAATGGATACGAAAATGGTGTATAATGTTTTTCCCAATGTTTATGGTAGATCTTGGTCTGAATTTCAGTTGTCCCAGCATCATATTCTTTGAAAAAAAGATTGAAAAACTGCGCTGACAATAATTAGGAAATTTGAAAAAAAAATTAAGCATAAGCATAAAGATATTTTGACTTTGCTACAAAAATCATCCTGTAATTTTTCTCCAAGCTACTGAATCAACTTCGAAGCTATCAACTGGTATCTATCAAGAACTATATAGGTTTCCAATAATCCGTTCTGCTAACCGTATTTTAACGTATGAAGGATTTTGATAACCACACTGATGCTGAAAGTTGATCTGCAACACTCATTATACTAGGTGGCACAAAAGTATATATTTTTGCTTTATGTTCTAACACTTTGAGACTGAATATAAGCAGAATAAATATGAACAGGTTATGATATGAGAGATAATGGGATAAATATATCAATAATAAATTCCGGTACACTTCATCACATATATCGCATCTGTTGGAGATCTTTTCACGGATGCCAGGGATGCCGTTTTGCGAAGAAAGAAATGTCAGAAACTGAATTAACATAATCAATATACATCTCTATAAAAAAACTGTATTCGGCCAAGGAAAAAAGTGAACCCAAACATATCCACGCATATTGCACGTGATTCAACGTGAAACCGTCGAAAACACAACAGGTCCGCATTAAGATACTACATAACGAATTAAATTATCTAGAAAATTATAAGGAATAAAACATACTCATATACTCGTTCTAAATGAATAAATCAAAATAACGATTTTTTATTTAAAAAGACTGCAATCATTTTTTCCAAGCTTATATTAAAATACGTTAAAAACATCTTCCCAATCCATCATCTTTATTTAACTGCACAATTATGAAAATAATAACAACAATAGGCCGTCTGGCCACTAGGAGTACCATCTTCTGCAGCATTGCTGCATCTGATGGTATTCCGGTGCTACAGTAATGTCGTAGACCGTACTGCCAGCGACCGATCAGCTGACCGCTGTCCTTTTACCTAATTCCATCTCTTCCAACTCTAACCCTCTACTTACCTGAATTACCTTTTCCTGTTTACCTATCCTTATTTTGATTCCCGCTCCACGCTTTGGGACGAGGCGTGGAGATCCTGTTAGTCTCCGTGGTGTTTGTGCCGTGCCACGCGACCCGTGTCGTCGGATGAAGGGATCCTGGTGGTTGAGTGGGCGGTGCGTCAGATGTAGTACGTGCCGTTCGCAACACACCACTTTGGCCTGGATTTCGGCTAGACGGGCGGTCGGGGGCTAACCCACTCCCGATCAATCAGCTGTGCTATCCCGTCAGAGAGATGGCAGGGTGAGTCACCGAAGCAGACAGAAGGCGGACGGGGATGGCTACTATCCCTGGCGTACGCTGGAGCCAGTTTCGGGGACTATATCGCTGAGGTAGCCCTGGCTCTATGTCCTAGTGGTACACTTCGACATAGCGTCCCAGATGAGGCCCCAAGGAGGGTGGGGAGCCTGAGTGACGAAATTTTAGTAGATCTATGGATGCAACCAAAGACAAAGAGGAGTTGCCCGATCTTCAGAAAACGGGCGGTGGAAGGGGTACATCGGAAAAACCCCAAACAAGCAAGGAGACGGTGGGAAACCTCCCCCGGTTCCTTCTTGTGAAGAAATTGGAGGATGCGAACGAGGAGGGCTTCGACAGAGCCAGTCCGTTCGCGGTCTCTAAGATGATATATGGACTTGTTGGTAAAGTAACGTCAATGAACACAGTAAAAGGTGGTCTGTTAATTGAAACAGTTTCGAACAACCAAGCTAGAAGGCTATTATCAGTCAAAAGATTTTTAGACACAAATGTAGAAGTTATTCCTCATCCAACCTTGAATTCCTCAAAAGGCGTGATATACTACAAAGCATTACTCAATTGCACCATTGATGAAATCAAAGAGGAGTTAAGTGCACAAGGGGTTATAGATGTACGCAGACTCAAAAGTAAAAGAAACGGAACGCTTACTGACACTGCAAATCATGTGCTTACCTTCAGCACTCATGTATTACCTAAAGAAATCGAAATAGGATTTTATACCAAGGTTAAAGTTAGGCCTTACATACCCCCACCTACCAGATGCTTTAAATGTCAGATGTTTGGACATGTCGCTCAGAAGTGCAAAAGTGAAAGCATCTGTGCTTGTGGGAGGCCTCTGCATGGAGAAGCAGAATGCGAAGATCCAAAAAAATGCGTCAACTGTGGCGGAGAACACTCGTCGGGATACAAGGGATGTCCCAAATTCAAGGAGGAGGAAGCAATACAAAAAATTAGAGTCACTGAAAAAGTTTCATATTTTGGAGCAAGAAAAAGAGTTCATGTAAATACTCCCAAACCCAATCTATCCTACTCTCAAGCTGCCGCTCGACCAGCCCCTAAGGTTAAACAAATTATAGAAGAAGCAATGCCACAAATCATTGCGGTAATAAAAAATTCAGTCATGGACGCACTGTCAAATCAGAATTATTTTAAGCATCCTGAAAAGCCCTCCACTAGTCTTACTAGGGATAGAACAGACTCACTGTCAACCAATGTGTCGATTGCCTCTGAAAAAAAGAGAATCAGGAACCCTGAGGAAACTACTTCCGGCGAGGAAAGCTCCCAAAGGGATAGCAGCCGTCCTGTAAAAAAGAAAAAAGGTTGGCAAAAAGGTCAACCTCGGAAGTGAAATTTGAAACACTGAGATACCTTTACGTACTTTACACACGTTATTAATCAGTTTTATCGTATATATAACTTATACATAATTTATTTATTTGCTGTTGAGAATTTATTTATGTGCTCGTTGAAATTTTATTTATTCATTTATTTATTTGCTTGTTCAATATATAATAGTTAGCTCTTTTACTTGCTCGTCTGTATTTTATAAATACCTCATTATATTTCTCCATTAGCCCATTTATATACTTTTATTCATGGACAATCCTGAATATATAATTCAGTGGAATATTAATGACATAGTCTTTCGCGACTGTGAATTAAAAGCTATACTTTTGGAGAAACGTCCCTTCTGCATCTGCATTCAAGAGTCTCACCTACGCTACACTGATAGTTTCTCTTTAAGGGGATACAAAAGTTTCAGAAAAGATGCAGATCTCAGAGCACATGGCGGAGTCATAACTTTTGTTCGTGATTCCATACCAGTCACCCATATAAACTTAAATACGAACCTGCAAGCAGTAGCTGTTAGAGTAGTATGTCCCATGGCATTAACCATATGTAACGTTTACCTACCTGATCAAAATTGGACACAGGACGATATCTACAATCTCATAGCCCAACTCCAGACGCCGTACCTCATTGTTGGTGACTTTAATGCCCACAATCCACTATGGGGTTCAGCAACCTTCAGTCCAAAGGGCAGAATCATTGAAGATATCATTGAAAACCTCGACCTTGTACTATTGAACACTGGTGAAGGTACCTATTTGAACACACGTTCCTGCAATCTGTCAGCTATAGACTTGTTGGTATCCTCTGCTTGTGTGGCTGCTCTGTTCCAGTGGAAGGTCCTTCATGATGAGCAATCGTCAGATCACCTTCCCATACAGATTGCATGTGCTAGCAGGCGCCAATCATACGACTGTCCTAAGAAATGGAAGATCCACCAAGCAAACTGGGAACGTTATGAACAGCAATCAAAGGTGTGTATACCATCAGACCTGCAGGAGCAGAATGTGGATTGTATGTTGTCGTCCATATCAAATGCTATTACACAAGCAGCTGAAGTCTGCATTCCAACAACAAGAGGTGGAAGCAATAGAAAGACAGTTCCTTGGTGGAACGAGGAAGTATCAAATGCAATTAGAGACCGAAAAACCAAATTTAATAGATTTAAGCATAGACCTACACCTGAAAATCTCGTCGAATTCAAAAAATCTCGTGCTAAGGCTGGGTATACTGTCATAAAAGCAAAAAAGGAATCTCTCAGAAAATACGTATCCACCTTAAAGAGGCAAACCCCTGTATCTGAAGTTTGGAGAAGTATACGTTCTATCACGGGAAAAAGGCTTCCTACTACTACTGAAGCATTTTGCATGGATGGAGAGGTCTTAACGAATCCTATAGAAATAGCAGAGGTATTTGCCCTACAGTACGAGAACATAAGTTCTACAAATAATTATCCTGTAGATTTTCTGGCCATCAAACAAACTGAGAGTAATATTGACTGCTACTCATCAACAACCGAGGCATACAATGAACCTTTTACCATAAATGAATTTGAATCCACAATCAGCGAACAGCAATATTCTTCTCCTGGCATAGATAATATCCCCTATGAATTCATTAAACGATTACCGCAAAGTGGTAAACTCACACTGCCTAAAATGTACAATACGATATGGCAAACAGGACGTTATCCCACAGCATGGAAGGAAGCAATTATCATACCCATACCGAAATATGGCACAGATACCAGTCGACCATCGAATTATAGGCCAACTTCACTCACCAGCTGTATGAGTAAGCATCTTGGAAAAATTGTTGCCCGAAGACTCTCATGGCATCTGGAAAAAAACCAGTTACTATCAAACACGCAGTACGGTTTCAGACAACACAGATCCACCTTAGATCAGCTCTCACAATTGGAACACTCTATCCAGCTCAGCTTCGCAGCCAGAAATCATCTAGTTGCTATATTTTTCGACCTTGAGAAAGCATTTGATGTAACTTGGAGGTATAACGTCATAAGAACTCTGTATCAGTGGAATATTAGAGGTAGTATGCTATCGTTCATCAAGACTTTCTTAGAAAATAGACAGTTTAGAGTCAGATACAAAAACACCCTCTCAGAGAGACACTCATTGGAAAATGGAATTCCACAAGGCTCCACTCTAAGTGTATTGCTCTTTGCTCTTGCTGTAAACGACTTGTTTACCAGAATAAACCCTCAGGTCGGATGTGCTATGTATGTCGATGACATGGCACTTTTCTATTCCTCCTCATCAATTCAGGACATTGAGGAAACCCTGCAAGAAGCAGTCAATGTTATTACTAGAGAAGCAGGCAAGATAGGTTTTAGATTTTCTAGCACAAAAACACACTGTGTGCATTTCTGTCGATTGAGAAAGGAACACCGTGATCCAGTTATAAGCCTGAACGGGATCAATCTAGAATTCCGAAATACTGTTAAACTTCTAGGCGTCATCTTTGAGAAAAAGCTGTACTGGAAAGAACATATACAGCAACTGGTATTGAAGTGTAAAAAAGCGTTAAACCCACTGAAAGCCTTATCGAATATAAACTGGGGAGCAGACCGGGAAATACTTCTCCGATACTATAAAGCGGTTATTCTATCTAAAATTGACTATGCTTGTCAAATATATGGAGCAGCTAGGCCCTCACATCTGAAAGCCCTAGAATCCCTTCAATGTACAGCCCTAAGACTAGCATTAGGAGCTTACAGAACCAGCCCATATCATTCACTTTGCGTTGAAGCTAATGTCCCACCTTTGCATATTAGAAGACAACAACTGCTTTTGAATTACGGACTAAAAATATGGCAGCAACCTAATCATCCCAACCACAGTTTTATATTTGAGAGCGAAGATCTTGATCTTTATATATCCAGGCCAACCATAACGAGACCGGTGAATATAAGATTGCAGGAATTAATGAACGTACGAGGAATCTCATTGCCTCCTACTTACCCAGTGGGTCCGAGCGAGATCCCTCCATGGAAGATCCCTCCACAAAAAATCACTAGAGTGCAAGAATCTTCCAAAGCTGAGACCAACCCATTGGTCGCTAGAGTTGCACTAAATAGCCTATTCGAAACACATTCCGAATATGAGGTGATATATACTGACGGATCCAAAACAGAAACTGGTACAGGAAGTGCTATTGTTCATAACAACCAAAGCCACTTTTGGACTCTTCCGTCGAAATCAAGTGTTTTCTCAGCAGAATTATATGCCTTATGGCAAGCACTTCTCTACATCGATCAAACAAGTAATAGCAAATACCTCATATGCACAGACTCACTCAGCTCATTGCAAGCTATTCAACATTTATACTCAAAGGACCCTCAAGTTCAACGAATTCAAGCCCTATTAACACACCTATCAGAAATAGACAAGCATGTCTCATTTATTTGGATAACTAGTCACAGCGGTATAGCCGGCAACGATTTGGCAGACCGTTCAGCCAAATTAGCAACGTCTCAAGGGGAGTGCGCTAACATCTTTTGCCGTCCTGACGATTTGAAGCAGTTCATCAAAAGTGCTGTACACAATAAATGGCAAGAGGAATGGAATGCGACTAGGGCCACCTTAAAAGAACTGAAGCCAGATATTTGCTACACTCCCATCCCAAAAAGTCTTCTTAGGAGGGACCAGTCTATTCTGGTTCGACTTCGTATCGGCCATACGCGCCTTACACACTCCCATTTAGTCATAGGAGCAGACACACCTCAGTGCCATATATGTGACACAACCCTTACGGTTCAACATATACTTGTTGATTGCCCGTGGTACGAGATTGAAAGGATAGAGTGCAAACCTCCTCAGGATTTAACCCAGATTCTGTCACCATCAGCAGATTCACTAAAAAACTTATTTCAATGGCTTAGGGTTACAGAAATATATAACAAGTTGTAATCCCGGAGCAAAAAAAAAATCGTATAGCTATGCGGCTAATAACCATGTTGTTGATGCCGTTGAAACAATATAAAAAAAAAATAACAACAATACTCTGTAAAAAATACAGACAGCGTAATTTGCATTGATTTTTCAATTAAACATCATAAATTTAACAGCAACATGAAAACACTGAGCTTTTCTGATGAATTCAAATTTAATGAACTGCTACTGCGTTTATTAGGTAGTTCTAACAACTTGGATAAGTAAGAGCATGAAGCAAGCCAATAAGTAAAATGAAACTGATAGATTTACTCTGTGGAAGAACTTGAAGTATCATTAACATTGTTGATATCTATTATAAGGGGTTCATCTTGAATGTCAATAATATTATCTATGTCCCACATTTTGATTTCAATTTTTTCCTGAACATGATGAATGCAATCTTTCCATTTATCAGCCGAAACTCTGTTGACGGCATCATGAAACAGATTTTTAACATCTGAAAATTTGAAGGTCGTGTTGTTTGACGCTAGGTATTGTTTTATATTAGCCCTAATTAACTCGATAGGGTTCAGTTCGCAGTGGTAAGGAGGTAGTCGTAAAAGTTTTATTTTTCTTTTTGGCTATTTCACCAATAATATTTAAGTTATACTTATATTTATGTTGTTTTACTAATTTTATTAAATCCGCTTCAACCATATTTTCATCAAAATTGATTTACTTAGAATTAAGCCATTCTTGGATATCCGCTTTTTTGTACACATTGTAGAAATTTTTTCTAATTTCCTGGAATGGTATGGTGCATTATCTAACACAATTACTGAATTATCTTCAAGTTTTGGCAGAGTTTTTGAAAACCAAATTTGGAAAGATTTACCATCCATTTCTTCGTGATAGTCGCCTGTTTTCTTTGACTCAAATGCCCATAAACCATCGGGTACGAAGCCGTCCTCACCACCAATGTGACAAATTATTAACAAATCAAAACGTAAAACAGATGTAGAGCTGGGAGTCAGTTCCAAATGGTATAACCTGATTGTTTAACTGGCCTGCTAACTAACGGCTTATTAAAATTATTTGTAAAGTTGGCTCTCAGTATAAGAAAAAATAAATCATAATATAATGATTAAATATTGAACAGCAAATTCAAACTATAATTTCAATTTTTTCCATGGTTTCTTGGTATTACAGCTAATCTAAATATATATTACCAGTAGGATTTTTCAGGCCAGTCGAAAGTCCATCCAAGAAAGCTTGTCTCGATGATCTAACTAACTGTCCACCCAAACTTTTGCATGAGTATGCCCAGCATTTACCCACGTTTCATCTAAATAATATATTTTTCGACCTTCGTTACGAAATTGTCTAATTTTTCTGAGATATTCCCGTCTTAACACAACTATCTCTTCTTTTTCTAATAATGAACTGTTTCTTCCTCGTTTCAAGTCCGTGCCATCCTTAACTGCTTTTAAGATTTCATCAACTGTAGGTAATTCATTACTGAAGAAAAAATTATGTACTTTTCTTCCAATTGTATTCCCGTCTAAGTCATCGGTTGCTTTGATTTTTTTTCTTGTGGGATACGATTTAGACCCTGGCAATGAATGTTTAATTTTATACTCCATAATAATTTGGTAAACACTTGACCGACTGACTCCCGAAATCACAGCTACCCTGCATACAACCTCTTCAATAGCCAAATCATCATATTCTTGCATTTGCTTTTTATAAATATTTAAAATAATTCGCTTTTCATTTGCGCTAAAATGCAGCTTTTTATCTCTTTTTTTTGGCGGGGTAAGGCTAATATCGACAATTTCGTCAGCTGTATCTGGGTCAGAAATTTTCAAATGAAACAAAGTTAATCAATGAACAAAACGTACAATAGCCAAACGCCTCTGAAGTATATGAGTTACTAATTGCAGTCCTGTGCCTAAAAGAATTCCTTACCGGCCACCGAAGGTTCTCTTACTCTGATTGGCCACCAACGATGGCGTTGTATGTCAGCTCGACCAATCCGGGCCAATAGAGCGGTGGGTGTACGTCTAGTAGATGGCGTGGCATGGTCTAATTCAGAGACCAGTGTCTCTATAGTACTTCAGACAATTAAACCTGTAATTACCTTATGCCGTTCTAGCTTCTATTCTATTCTAATCATTCTCTTATGATATGGTTGGAATTCGTCGTGAAAATTTCGGGGGTATAATTATTATGCATGTGCTGGGGCTGGGAAGTATTGACTTTAGCAGTGATATGCGAAAAAATCAAGACTTCAACATCTCTTTAATACAGAGAAATGTTGATGAAATTGAATTTTCTGAATGGATCGCGACGTAGAGAACAGCTTGATGATGTAGATAGGTATTGAAATATCTCCAAGTCTACATTTAGTTTAGTGTTGTTCATTAGTTGTTTTTGCCTGTTACTTATTATAAGCTCAGGAATTAGCGATATAGGATTTTCAATCTAAAATCCAAGAGAAGGACCTTTAGAAGAAGTTTTTCTCTAGTAGTCACAATGCTTACAGTTAACGCATATCAAGACACCAATTACAGCTATTTAAATAACTTCAAATTTGAAATCGGCAACCTTCAAAATCCTAGGATATAGTTTTTCATCGAATTTAACTTGTTCTGCTATATGTGATCAGCCATTTTGTTTTTTCAAGAAAATATTTTCAAATTCAAAATCAGCAACGATCAAAACCCTAATATAGCGATTTATATGAAATCCAAATGACTTTTCGTAACCACATCCACCATTTTCAAATCAGCTATTCCAAAGACTATGAGATACTACGTATTAATTGATCTTCATATTATTTCGGCCAGATATTCACGATTGTCAATTTTCACACGTGAGCATCTGTAAGAAATATTATTTTTCACAATACCTGTTACCTACATACAAACTTTGAATTTGTTAGGAGCTTAACATATAGTTCTTTGTTGAAAGTAATATAAACGGCTCCTGTCCACAACTGAAGTTTTCATATTATCTTGAAAAATGTATAAAAGCGCAAGGATGTTTTTCATCAAAGAACAAATTAACCAAGAAAATTGGATTAGCGGATGCCAAATCGAAGCAAATCGCGAATCTCTGAGGTGATTAAATTACCAAGGGTTAACACCAGTTAAATTTGTCACAGAAAATCTGGATTTGTGAAACTCGACTAATTGCTTACAGATGTAGATTTAAATCTTGCAACTAAAATTTAATTTATTCCTTATCGTTCGCGGAAATCCGTTTAAAATGTTCTCAGACGTTTTCGAATTAGCACCAGTTCCGATCTTTTTGAAACCTTAGTAACGGTTAACCAGACCGCTAGAACATAACTTCTGCTGATCTCTATGGCTCAACTCGTACTTACTTTGCCAAAAACGAAAACCGCCAGGAAATAAAGTTCACCCAAAAATTCAAAAATATATATGACAAGAATATCACCAAACTACAGTAATGCTTAGTATGTAGGTATTCCATCGATTTTCATTTTTGTATCATCATTTAAGTGCGATATCTCTATAAAGCTTTAATAAATTTTACTTTTACGACACATCCAGGGGCTTGGAAACACTATAGCTGAAACAATTCTTTAGAATAAATGAAATGTTATCAAACAGACAAAAGCTAAAACATGCAAAATAGTTGAAAAATGAAAACAAAAAACTTCAAGCCCAGATGTGCAGACTGCCTGACGTACATATAGTTACTACTGTTACAGTGGTTGCCTAAACGTCATTGCCAAGTATATTAGATTTCACACAGTGCCTAGTTACCTACATATGATCTGGAAAAAGCACCGGTAGGTATACAGAAAGGTAATGATGCACCAAGGTATCAGAAACCTATTTTTGGAACTGGTTATAGGAGAAATTTTTAAATGAATAAATTTCCTAACTAGGTATACCTACTTCCACATACTTGATAAACGTTCCGAGCGCTTGTATTTAAAATTTTTGAAACCATCAACTTCCATCCAATCCATTTTAAATAACGTTTGGCAATACTTTAATAATAGGAATTTCCGGAAACTTGAAAATTTTGAAGATTATTCAAAGCGTTTCGATATTTTTTAAATTCAGTTTCAATCACCGATGAATATCTATCTCCAAATCCTTATTTTCAAACTGATAGTATTGCGTAGAACATATATACCTACATCATGGAAATGTATGTCAGTAATTTCCGTTGGCCTGTCGATCTATGCCTTTTGAAGAAGGTAGTGGAAACATCTGACATGATTTTTCCAAACATTTTTTTCTTCATATTTTCGAGTTTCGGACAGTTATCGAGCATAATCGATTTTTTTCAATGTTAATTATTTTTTAAAAGATATTGGCATGGAAGGTCAAAGCTTTTTGTTAAGAAAGCTTAAATTTCCGCAGTCACAATATCTGTTTAGCTTTTCCGTGTTGAATGTTGGTAATATACCGTATTTAATGTGTAGCTATTAATTTGCTACGATCTTCTATCTTCTCAAACTCCATCATTTTTTAATTACCTACCCGTTATTTCATAAAGTGTATCAGGCTTCTTATACGGCCTTCGCAAACGTCTACATGGCAGTTAAGTGTCACTTAAAACTCGGTAACGACATCAACTGCAAACATTCATAATATCTTTTTTGTCGCTTCGTTCGTCTGCTAAACTCCTTTCCAGACATTAAAATTGAATTTATCTGTCATTAGTAATTTGAATCATTTTTACATATATAATATATTATATAACTACTTTACATATTTTCGCTGTATATTTTAAATGCCGTGCAACCTTATATCGTTATACCTTCAACAATAAGGCTTTTTGTAATGCTGGATACCTGTGCTGGATACTAAGCAGGCTTTGGATGGCATTTATTTTTGTAGAATAAGAATGGATCTAACAAGTAATAGAAATAATAAGGTAATTTGTGAAATACCTCCTATATATTTTTTTTTACTAAACTATCAGGTATTTATATTATTACAGTATTATGTAGCTTCATAAGAATCACCGCAATACTCTCTCCATTAGATTATCATGAATTTGATATACTCGGAAACCGATCAACTAATGTCTCACATTCCTCAAATCCTATTGGTGGAGAATAGCAAGTCCTTATAACTTATGAAATGAGCGAAACATCAATTTTCACTTATATATGGCGGATTGCCAGGCTGATAAGGATGCTGTGAGGTTCAGAAAATGCCCTTTTTCATAATCAAATCTTATTCCATCATTTTGTGTTGTCATTCAAGAGAAATCACTAATTTTCGGGCTCTTTTGACAGTACAATGTTTAATGGCATTTCACAAAGGTCTTATGGTAGAGGATTCAATAAAAGTTGATGCTAACCTGCTTAGTGCTTGAGAGTAATTTAATATCAATTCTAGTATGTTGGAAAACATTGTTCGAAAGGTTAAATTCACAAAAAAATGCAATAGTAATTTTGGAGGCTAGAGGACCTACGAAAAACTGTCGTAAAATTCTGATTTCATTATTCCAAGAATTTTTTTGCTAAATGGATAACTAAGCAAAGGATACTGAGTGAATCTATTTGATTTCATTTCATTTCATTTTCACAATCTCAAATAGTGTTCGAAATGAGTACCAACCTCCTCCCGATATGGGAAGCATCTTGTAAAATTCAAGAACTGACTTTTAATCGTTGATATTTTCTTTTTCGAATAGCTGCAAACTATTCAAGTTGCCTATGAAAAAATCTAGTTCAATAAAAACAATTTGGTCACGTACGCGAGAGGCGGAATCGGAAATCGATGGCAGCAGCGAACAAGAGAATCCATCACCGGTGCCAAAACGAACGCCACAACGCCAGCCTTCTAGATTAACCAGTCTAGAGATAAACGCTACGTAAAGCTGTGCTGTGCTGTGTGAAGGCGTGACGGCCCAACCCGGCCGGGTTCATATTTTGAAGAAATTAACTTCCTCTCTGATGCTCTATCAACAGCACGTGGTGGCGTGTCAAGACGCAAATATCCTTGACACACGTACAACTGCTGGTACTCGGAATGAGATTGTTTTGTTGAGGTGCATTTAATATTTGGGCGATATTTTAAGCTGGTTTAGATTGGTGATTTGCTTTATCAAAATTGAGAATTTATACTAAATAAAATAAATGCAGATTGTAGATGCTCTCACTTGGTGAAACTCCTACCATCATGCAGATGGAATAATTGTGTATCTGATACACAGTTTCACCGTTTTACAGTGACGCGTTTTGATTTATAATGAAAGCATCATCGTACTGTCAGATTTGACTGTTTATAAAGGCTATTCGGGTTAACTAACTAACTAGCTTCTGTTATGGATACAAAACTGCAGCTCTCAAGTCTTGCAATCCATTTATGCTGTTTAGCTATTTTTCTATTAAATATTTTTTTATTTGTCTGTCTATGGGAAATATTTTTTTAGCGACTGTGTTTGAACTACTGCTAAAGGAAACCCATAGAAAACATTAACAAATGTCCTTGAGATATTTCACGTTATATAAAATATTTTATTTCATGTTTTAAGATATTCTATTCCTTGAGCAATTTCATTCTTCTTAATACATTCCATGACTTGAGATATTGTAAAAAATAGCTTTATTCGTGAAAGTGTGTTAAATACACAATTATTTTATCTTCAAAATAAATGTTGCCGAAATTTATAAAAAAAAACTATCTTTCTGTAGAGCTTCTGGGACGTGATAGACTTTCCGATTTTGTTATTCTTTATTAAGCATACCTGTGTATGTTTGTAAGTATCACATTTCTGCATCTTTTCAGTTTCACGTTTACTAAACTCCACTTTTAGGTTGCAGCGGCATTCTTAAAAGTGTGGAACATGACGAATACTCGATTACTAATCTTGAGGAGGATTGCGACCCCTGGAGCGAATTCAAATGATGGAAAATAGTGAGTAATGTGTTGAATTTTGCCAACATTCTCTCGAGAAAACATACATTTTTAGCAAATTTATGCTTCACATTTTTGTTCGAACATGAAATTCTTGTGATCTTTTTTATTTCAGGAAACATAATGAGAGTAAATAGCCAAATAAAGAACATTGTTGACAACTGCGTTACTGGTCGAGTGGTCTATAGCGTCAATTTTTACAGTGAGATTTTACATGAGCGTAGGTTCGATTCCAACACCCCGAAATTTTTTCAATTGCAATTTACATCGTCATAATTCATTTGAAGTCTATCATTTTGGTTTATATCTTAATTAATGGGTTCTTAGGTATGTCCAAGGTACTTTTGAACATATTTTATACACAACAATATATTTTAAATATGCACTTTCTTCGGGAATGGACTAAAATATGTTCATGGTTTTTTGTAGCAAAAATAGCCAAACTATTGTTAATCATGGATGAAGGAAAAGGAGCCGAGTACCACGGAAAAACTCTGGAGGAGATTGATATGGACTTAAATGACCTAAACAGAGATAACATCATGGCTGCAGAAGTAGATAAAGATACTGGTAGGCTTTGTGGAGGTTTCTATTATCTGTGGTTTAATTTTTGTAAGTTTTTTTTGCAGAATCCAACATAGACAAGATACATCAGCGAGATGGACTATCCCAGAGTGCCACTAGGTGCAAAAATTCCGAATCAGAAGATTCAGAAGACGGCGGTAAACTTATGATAATATTCTCTACATACCTCTATAACTTAATCATTCAAATTTTTACGAATGTATATTTCCTTATTACTTTAATATTCCCTCTATTGAAACACTACTAATAGAAAACAGTACTTATAGTCTAAGATCTGGCTGCATAATGTCTACGTTCATCGCGTTTTTAATCAAAATGTAATTTTTATAAATCACTTTTCATAGAGAAATACGTGTCCGCAAGGTTAATAAAATGTTCCCGCAAGTATTTTTAATTAAATAATTGATTTTATTGGAAAAATTTAATTCATTTCTTTTTTAATTAAATCATCAATCATTTCAAAGATAGATATATACCCAACTTAAAAAGTTCTGCGAACTTTATACCATCGTATAGAGGAAAAAATTAGCTTTAATTTGATATATCAATGATTAAAAAAACGTTATGAATGTCAAAACTCAACGGAGCAGTACCTGTTTATACCAGGTTGCCAAGAGATTGCGGTCAGGTGAGTAAAGGCAACCAAAACTATTTTAGTGGTGTATATATCTATATATATATATATATATATATATATATATATATATATATATATATATATATATATATATATATATATATATATATATATATATATATATATATATATCCATATATATATATATATATATCTGGACGATTTATCTATTACATTTTGATTAAAAACGCGATGAATGTAGACATCATGCAGCCGGATCCAGTACTGTTATATGTTCACAATATGATGCCAAGAATGTTTGCTGACCTATAACTTTTGTTTAGTTCCAGGAAATATTGCACCACAAGGGTCAAGTAAAAAAAAGGAACAAACTCGAGGATCATGGGATTCAAAACAAAAAGCTACTATGAAGAAATTTTTCAAAATGCACATAAAAAATAGGATTTCCCCCAAAAAGGATGAATGCCTCGAATTTAAAAAAAAGTATCCTCTGCTGTTCCAAGAGAAAACTTGGATACAAATTAAAGTATTCGTTTATAATAATTACAGATTAAAACAATAGAACTATACAAATTTTATTTGGATCCTGTTTCAATTCCATCTAACAAAATTATCCTATCTGCTCTACAATTGCTTCAGCGCATTGCTACCGCGTGCTGTAGTGGAAAGAGCCGCCGCTTCAAAACAGGCCGAATACGCTTGCTTTCATAGGCACAGAAAGCAAAACACAAGTACATAATAATATATATCCTACTATGACTCACCAATGAAATTATTTTATCGCAAAGACGAGATCCGCCGCATTGCCAAATTTTCGGATCTCACTCTAAGTGGAAAGTATCACGCAAATATACAGACTCACGTACGCTCTCTGCAATTCCCAAAGTGATCTCACCTTAACTAACATTTACCACAAAAAGATCTCATTCTTCCCACATATAAAATATATATATATATATATATATATATATATATATATATATATATATATATATATATATATATATATATATATACATATATATATATATATACATATATATATATATATAATCATATTATATTTCTTAATAAAATACCACTTCCTAGGGCATAAAGACTACTGAAACCTACAGATACTGGAAAAATGAATGAAATAAGTTATCGTGATATACCTAAAAGCCTAATAAAGCCTTTGAGGAATATAATGTTTATCAATATGGAATTATTAAAACAATTCACCAACCTAGTCTTTCTTTCATCATGCTACTTCAATGGGTTCCTAGAATTGGCGCATCGTTGATCTAGAGTGCACGGTTGCCATGTTGTAGGATTACAAACTGGTGCAATGTTGAAGCCAATGTATAATAGTTTAATAGTTCATGTCAGGAAACTTGTTTTTATGGTTGGAATTTAATTATAGTATTTTTATTTTTTTAATGACAATCCATTCTTGCGATCTTGCTAAATTGAGTTCATGCAAGTACTTGCAGCATATATACGCATGCAGCTGAGTGACGTATTGTGAGTAAAAATGTATGTAGCCTAATTTCGAATCAGAGGCTTATAAAATATGAATAATGCAGCAATACACAAATAAAGGTTTTCATAATCTTGCTCCTAAAGCTTTGACCATGACTCTTCTTGTATCTATTATCTCATATATTTACTAGTTGGATTACGGTCATAAAAAAATATATAATGGAATATTTTACCTTTTTTTGATTCGCTCAGTGGATATAAAATTAACTTGACAAAAGCGTACTCCCATGTCACATCTAATACTCAAAAAGAGATCCACTTGATATATTATAATTAGGATTTGATTTTCAAATTACGTACGCATACATACTCTGACAACTTGAAAAATGTATTTGTTATTCCCAGATGTCACACTTCATTCCGACACTACTAAAAAGTACGCACTTTCTAAACATTTTGCACTACCTCGAAACTCTTTTGATATATTAAATGTTCATTGATGTCCCCAGGCTCTTTCGTCAAATACCAGTCACATGAAAAAAGTATAAAAAAAAGTACGGAATTTTCCAAAAATTTTTAACCGCCTGAAAAATACATGAAAAATGATCGCAAACTCGGTAAATATAACAAAGTTCGTGAATATTCAAATACTTCTCGGTTTCCTTTTTTGCTATTCAATTTGACGCACTATATGGATTTCACAATGGATTTAGCGGTTACTGAGATTATATTAATAATAAATGAAAAATAAAAAAATAGCAATAGACAAGCCGTCAAATTCAAAATTCTAGTAGTCGCAATAATAAAAATAACAAAAAAATAAAATTAGCCGAGTACCAAAAGTGGAATAGGAATTGCCTATTGACCGTCAACTTCATGTACTGCTTTTCAACATCTCCATCGTTAATCACACATAATGTACAAAGTTCAATTCAAATAGCCTAAGTTTTGAACGTGACAACGTTGGAGATCTTGTCTTCCTCTTCCTAAAGTTTTCAGTTTGCCGCCATAATGAAATTCTGAGAATAAGAATAAGAAGTCGGCAAAGTCGCCAAATTAATTGGTACTACGGCGTGTGTACTCAGATCAGAGTTAGAATAGGTACCTACCTACTTTCATTATTAGTGTTGAAGTTGTAGAATTTGATTATTCAGGGGTAGGTATACGTTTTTAGTAGGATTGTTTATTTCTTTGGGATGAGATTATGGATTCTACTATTGGTATTTATTGGATATCTGTTCCCAAAACATATATATCAACTATATCTGAATTACGTACAGGGAGAAAACATAAGTAATCGTGACTTTTGATAACAAAAGTTTTGAAGTCAAGTAGATGTACTAGGTATAATTCACCCTCATGCAATTAATATGAAATAATTGCGCAAAAATGATAATTTACAGACAGACTGGGACACAGGTAGGATTTTAAAAAAAAATTAGAGACCCTGAGTACCTTTTTAAAGTTACTCCAGTGGCGCGCAGAAGCCTTAGTAGCCCAGGCATCGGGTGCAAAGTTTTAGGGGGCACAAAATTCTGAAGATATAACGTGGGGAATGTAATTAGAAAGTAACAAGGACAAAAGTTTAGGATATGGAGCTCAAAAAGATCGAAAAGAAAAATCGACATTTGAACGAATGTCTATGCCTAGGCAGCCTTCATCAAATTACAAAATAGAATGAGAGAATCTGATTTAGAAATTATAATGTCATAATTTGTAACCTAAACCTTCTAATAATATATCCTATGAGTTCACTTTTTAATCCCAATTTTATCACCATAAAATAATAGCCAATAATTTTCGCTGATTAGATGTAGTTCAATTCAATTTAGTTTAACCATTATTCAAAAACAAAAATTGTATAATAATTCTTCGAAATAAAACTATTCTTTCATAATATTTTATTTACCGAGATAATAGGGTTGAGGAACCTTCAAGGGTTCTAAGGAAGCTTCATTGTTGTTTTGCAAATAAGGGTTCCTCATGCTATTCAATGGCAAATTCACTGGTGGATTATGCTTTGGAAGTATTTGCCGACTAAACTGACGCCACTCAAACAATCATAACTATCTCATACATTTTCCTATAACGCTATTTTCTTCCTTAACAATGAATAGGCGAAATCGTTAATAAAACAATTATTTGAGTGACCTACAATTGTTGCACTACGTAGGCAGAGTTTCCATCCCACTATCTGTCAAACTTTCTTACTCAAGTATTACTTGCCCCGTTCACCCCAAACAATATCTTCATTGAAAATGCCGAGCATGAAAAAGAAAATATCCTTTTCATCATTCTCCTAAGCTACTAGGTATTACTATTGAGTATCCGAATGAACAATAGGTACATTAATAACAATGTCTTCAGTTCCCCAATGATTGCGATATTAAGCTTGGCAACGTTGTAAATTCAAAAAAGCGGATATCCAAGAATGGCTTAATTCTAAGTATATCAATTTTGATGAAAATATGGTTGAAGCGGATTCAATAAAATTGATAAAACAACATAAATATAAGTATAACTTAAATATTATGGTGAAATAGCCAAAAAGAAAAATATAACTTTTACGACTACCTCCTTACCACTGCGAACTGAACCCTATCGAGTTAATAAGGGCTAATATAAAACAATACCTAGCGTCAAACAACACGACCTTCAAATTTTCAGATGTTAAAAATCTGTTTCATGATGCCGTCAACAGAGTTTCGGCTGATAAATGGAAAGATTGCATTCATCATGTTCAGAAAAAAATTGAAATCAAAATGTGGGACATAGATAATATTATTGACATTCAAGATGAACCCCTTATAATAGATATCAACAATGTTAATGATACTTCAAGTTCTCCTACAGAGTAAATCTATCAGTTTCATTTTACTTATTGGCTTGCTTCATGCTCTTACTTATTCAAGTTGTTAGAACTACCTAATAAACGCAGTAGCAGTTCATTAAATTTGAATTCATCAGAAAAGCTTGGTGTTTTCATGTTGCTGTTAAATTTATGATGTTTAATTGAAAAATCAATGCAAATTACGCTGTCTGTATTGTTTTACAGAGTATTGTTGTTATTATTTTTATATCTGTGCAGTTAAATAAAGATGATGGATTGGGAAGATGTTTTTAACGTATTTTAATATAAGCTTGGAAAAAATGATTGCAGTCTTCTTAAATAAAAAATCGTTATTTTGATTTATTCATGCAGAACGAGTATATGAGTATGTTTTATTCCTTATAATTTTCTAGATAATTTAATTCGTTATGTAGTATCTTAATGCGGACCTGTTGTGTTTTCGACGGTTTCACGTTGAATCACGTGCAATATGCGTGGATATGTTTGGGTTCACTTTTTTTCTTGGCCGAATACAGTTTTATTATAGAGATGTATATTGATTATGTTAATTCAGTTGCTTACATTTCTTTCTTCGCAAAACGGCATCCCTGGCATCCGTGATAAGATCTCCAACAGATCCGATATATGTGATGAAGTGTACCGGAATTTATTATTGATATATTTATCCCATTATCTCTCATATCATAACCTGTTCATATTTATTCTGCTTATATTCAGTCTCAAAGTGTTAGAACATAAAGCAAAAATATATACTTTTGTGCCACCTAGTATAATGAGTGTTGCAGATCAACTTTCAGCATCAGTGTGGTTATCAAAATCCTTCATACGTTAAAATACGGTTAGCAGAACGGATTATTGAGAACCTATATAGTTCTTGACAGATACCAGCTGATAGCTTCGAAGTTGATTCAGTAGCTTGGAGAAAAATTACAGGATGATTTTTGTAGCAAAGTCAAAATATCTTTATGCTTATGCTTAATTTTTTTTTCTAAATTTCCTAGTTATTGTCAGCGCAGTTTTTCAATCTTTTTTCAAAGAATATGATGCTGGGACAACTGAAATTCAGACCAAGATCTACCATAAACATTGGGAAAAACATTATACACCATTTTCGTAACCATTAACAATATACCACGTTTTCGTGGAAAGGCAGTCAAATCTGAATGTGTGTGATGTGTCATTGAATTCAGTCGGAATATGGATTCTATTAACAAAAAATGTTTATCTGTTCATGAAGCCTTTCCAAAGAGCAAATATTCCTTTAGATTATATATCGACCCATGAAACGAAGACTATAGTAACTCAAAAACGTGGGTTTTGACTTACTAATATGGCATCAATAGATTTTTTGGTGAAAATTAAAGTCGGTCATGAACGATAGACAACCAGTAAACAACTTCCGTGTATAGTAAGTGTAATAACCCTCATTCCTACAGGCGAACACTATATTAAGTTAACTTACTCTAGTCTTCGTTGCAAAAAACGGCGAAAGGTGTAGTAAGTTTGATTTACTATAATTTTCGCCGCACAATTGGAGGTTAGGTTGATATTAATGACTGTAAACGTTAAGTAGTAGATGTGTGAAAATAGCTGTTTATAATCGAACCGAGATGAATTGTTTTGATGTACAAAAAGTCCTCATAACACCCCAATCTGCTGTGAGCGACTTCTATTACAAGAGCAAGCTCGCTACATATAACTTCACAA
The DNA here is from genome assembly GCA_949316355.1 of Bruchidius siliquastri. Taxonomy (NCBI): domain Eukaryota; kingdom Metazoa; phylum Arthropoda; class Insecta; order Coleoptera; family Chrysomelidae; genus Bruchidius; species Bruchidius siliquastri. The sequence continues at coordinate 22,863,226 of OX438538.1, read as the reverse complement.
TTTATGATATGGGAAATCATGAAGGCTACTGTTATGTTTGGCATGAGGTAATTACGAAGAAGCGACCAAACGGAATAAGCAGCTGTATTTAAATTTTTTTGAAAAAGCAGGATTGAAAGGGAGTCAAGAAGCTTATTATTATTTCTGATAACTGTGGCGGACAAAATCATAACCGTTTTATTTTCTCAATGTTTTCTTATGCTGCTATGTCCCTGAACCTGCAGATAATTCATCGATTCCTAAATACAGGTCACACACAAAACGAAGGTGACAGGAAGCACTCTGTTATTGAGAATGCCAAAAGCGACAATCTGCAATTTATACCACCGATCAGTGGATCATGTTGATTCGCATGGCAAAAGTGACTGGAAAGCCATATATTGTGAAAGAGATGGCACAAAATGACTTTTTTTGTTTTAAACAGAGGGTAAAATCGGAAAATTGGGATAGGATGATGGCGGAGAAAAGATAAAAATAAGCAAGATGAAAGAAGTACACTTTTCGTCAGAATGGCCTCATGAAATGAAATTCAAGTACGACTATGCTGACGAGTTAAAGACAGTAAAATTGAAGAAAAATCCTCGAAGGAACAGAACGGAAAGCGATGCTCTTAAAGACTTACCTATTCTATAATTTCTATTTTTCTCTTGAAGCCAAGAAAGGCAAGAAAATACAAAAGGGACGGAAGATCAATAGTGAAAATAACAGAGATATTGAGTGATAATAGTGACGAAAATGAACAAGATTATAATTTAAGTGATTCTAATTGACGTTATAGATGTTTCCTTTCAACATTATTGAAAAAAAGGCTAAGTCTATAAAATTTTGCAAAAAAATGGTTTTTTTGTTATGTTTGAGAGTTAGAATTGTCTTCGTTGCATGGGTCGATATGTTCCCAATGTCCTCAAGCCTGTATGTATTATTAGATCCATACATAAAGGCTCACTTGATATATAATTCTTGTATTAATTAACCTTTTTCTACTCTATAATCAATAACTTACAACGTTCCGTGCAGTCATATGTATAGAATGCCGAAAATTTATCGACAAGCCAAACAGCAACATGCAATAAAAAATAATATCAGTAGGCAGACACAAACCATTCTATTTCTTTTTTAATAGTTTCCTGATTACAAAATCAAATAAATTCGCTACAATTTATACCTTTTCCTCAATTTTTAATTTACAATAAAAAGGCGCAACCATAAGATGATTTATGTCCTATTTTATGCTCGCTTGTGAGAGGAGAGTTCTGAATGTATACCGGATGGTTAACTAAAGTCAACGCAGCAAACATTCAAGTATTTAATTATCGATTTATGCTCGATAAGTAGGTATTGATGATGAAATAACATTCAAAATGAGTTCATGAAAGAACAGACTATATTTATTTATTATAAAGAAAAATCGGCGAAAACAAAAGAATGGAATAGTTCAATGTGCAACTATCGTCAAATAACAAAAAATAAACGCTCAAACCTATGTTTGGACATTTCCGAGAAATATGTGGCAGAGCTATCTATCATCAAATAACGAATAACAGTAAAACGGTCAAAGTTTTTTTTGGCGTTGGTCTGTACAAATTTGGCCTCGGCAATTGCCAGTAATTTTAAACACAGATGATTCTTCGCACATCGCCCTCTAAAAATTTGAGCATGTATGCGAGATACTCGTCGATCCCTTACGCAAAAAGCAGGTTTAGGATAAATCGAGAGGCGAGAGTTATTATTGTTTTTTTCGGGCGCGTCTCAGTGAGGCCGGCGATACTGGTAACGTATGATCATATTTTTGATGTGAGAAAGTCACACTCGATCATGAAATCTCATCATTTTGTATTGTTTGAATTAAAAAGATCGAGAAACAAACAAGGTGAAATAATTTATATTACTAAAGCTCAGTTTTTGACTTGGCGGTCAATATAAGTGGTGAGTTATGCTGAAGGGGGCCTAGTGAGGTTTTATCTTCAGGCAGATAATTTGTTCTGTTTCTGTTTTATCGGCTTTTACTACAGGTTACGGAAAAATGGTGTGAATGAAGTTGATTCTGCTGATATACTTGACATTTTGGAAAATACAAATTTTTAAGAACCTGAAGTTTTTGGGGATGCAAAAAATTTAGTTTTTCACTGTTTTTTTTTTTCAATTCATTTCCGAATATCAGCAGTTCTAGAATTTTAGCAAATCCTTATTTTTGAAATACTACCATGGAATGGGAAGTACAGCGTGAACCTGCTGGATGCAATTTTTGGTATTTATCTCCAGCACCGAACATAAACAGAGACAAGAAAGCTCCAAGCTCCGCCCCGAAATATGCCTATCTCTCTCGCTAGCTGACACTACTTTAACTTCATACTCTCCATACAATCATACATGATTACATGCCGTGGTAGATGCAGTCACCAAAGCACCGCGCGCGGTATACTTGGCAGGCTGACTTCTGGGAGACCGTCGCGTCGGCGGCAGGATATACCGAGGTTGTTTCAGATGATGGATGCAATTTTAGAAAATTGGTCAACATACTTTTAAAAGTACCTAACCACGGAAAACGTTTACTTCAACGTAGATAACTTGAGACTTGTTTATTTATATGACGTGCCACATCTGTTAAAGTCTACCAGAAATAATTTATTTCCCTACAATTACCGGTTACCAAAAGAGACTGTGAAAAAATGATATTTAGATACTTTTTATGCACACGATAAGAAAAAAGAATATAGACTTTGTCCTAAATTAACCAACGAACATCTTTATCCTGCTAACTTTCAGAAAATGAAGGTAAAATTAGCATCGCAAATATTTAGTCATTCTGTGGCAGCTGCTCTTGAAACTTACATAGGTTTCAAAGTTTTGCCTTCGAATGCAAGTGTCACAGCAAAATTCATTAAAACCATGAATGATTTATTGCTAGTTTCAAAAATATGTGGTGTGTTTTTGATTATCAAGCATGAATCAACTATTCTATTTCTTAGGTCTTCTTCATTTTGAACAGGGGTTTTGTACACTAATGACTTAAGGTATCCCCATAAGAAGTAATCCAAAGGATTGATATCTGGCGTTCGGGGAGGCCAAAACTGTGGACCACCTCTACCTATCCAACGGTTAGGATAATTTTCATTCAAAACTTGACGCGCAACTAGACTAAAATGTGCTGGAGCACCGTCGCGCATGTACCACATACGACACCGTTCTCTAAGTGGAACTTCTTCTAATAATTCAGGTAGAACATGTACTAAAAACTGCTGGTATTGTTCCCCAGTAAGCCTATGAGGCAGAAAATATGGACCAATGAAGTGGTTTCCTATAATTCCAGCCCAAATATTGAAAGAAAACTGTTCTTGGAAATGATGTTCTATGAAGGCGTGTGGATTATCCTCAGACCATACGTGATTGTTATGAAAATTGATAAGGGCATTCCGGGAAAAACAAGCTTCGTCAGTAAACAATACCTGACTTAAGAAATTCGGATTCCTTAAAATTTGATTTCTTAACCAATTGCAGAAGTCTACTCGTAGTGGTAAATCCCTCGGTATTAGAGCTTGCACCCGTTGCATGTGATATGGATATAGCTGCTGATCTCTTAAAATTTACCATACCGCTACATGGGTAATATTTAATTCATGCGCTATTTTCCGCGTACTGGTTTCAGGATTTCTCTCAATTTCGTTTAGAACTGCTTCCTCCATCTGAACGGTTCGTACTATTGCAGGTCTTCCTATGACAACTGTAGACCTCTTAAAACTACCTGTTTCGGAAAGTCGGGCGTGGATTCGTATAAATGTTCTTACAGCAGGCACTGCGCGTTGGGGATATCGTTCATGATAGATACGTCTCGCAGCATGAGCGTTACCCTGAGCCATCCCATAACAGAAATGCATATGTCATTTCTCCGTTAGTAAGTTGGACCATTTTAAGCGGAATATCAGTACACTTCTACTTGACACAAACTCTAAACTGAATAAACTGACAGTTCTCAAGTTGTTTATCAATTATTGCAATTGTTTTTGACAGCACACTTACTAAATAGATGAACATTTATTTATTTACAATAGCCTGCATCGATTCAATAATTTGCATTTTTCTCGAAAACAGTTAGCCCTATCGAGATGTACCAAGAGACCATTTTTACGTAGAAATCTCTGAAATACCATATTCTAAAATCAAAATGTCAAAAAAAATACCATTTAGAAAATGGGGTTATTTTTACCCTTAACTCCTCCCGTATGATACGCCTCTGATTAAAACTATAAAATTCTGAATTCAGAATCAGATTCAGCGTCAAAAGTTTACCCCTCGTACCTAATTTCGTAATTTTGTTATGAATGGTTTCAAGAATATCGAGGGAAAACCGTCTTCAGGGTGCCCCATGCAAAGGAGCGTAGCTCCCTTAGAAAGCATTTCCGGACCCATGTTCATATGACATTTTCTTTATATTTTTCGGAGTACTATTCGTGGTTATAGTTTGTTAACATACTTAATTAACACCCTGTATAATCTAAAGCAATATTTGCTCTTTGGAAAGGCTTCATGAACAGATACACATTTTTTGTTAATAGAATCCATATTCGGACTGAATTCAATGACACATCACACACATTCAGATTTGACTGACTTTCCACGAAAACGTGGTATATTGTTAATGGATACGAAAATGGTGTATAATGTTTTTCCCAATGTTTATGGTAGATCTTGGTCTGAATTTCAGTTGTCCCAGCATCATATTCTTTGAAAAAAAGATTGAAAAACTGCGCTGACAATAATTAGGAAATTTGAAAAAAAATGAAGCATAAGCATAAAGATATTTTGACTTTGCTACAAAAATCATCCTGTAATTTTTCTCCAAGCTACTGAATCAACTTCGAAGCCATCAACTGGTATCTATCAAGAACTATAATATAGTTTTCCAATAATCCGTTCTGCTAACCGTATTTTAACGTATGAAGGATTTTGATAACCACACTTTGCTGAAAGTTGATCTGCAACACTCATTATACTAGGTGGCACAAAAGTATATATTTTTGCTTTATGTTCTAACACTTTGAGACTGAATATAAGCAGAATAAATATGAACAGGTTATGATATGAGAGATAATGGGATAAATATATCAATAATAAATTCCGGTACACTTCATCACATATATCGCATCTGTTGGAGATCTTTTCACGGATGCCAGGGATGCCGTTTTGCGAAGAAAGAAATGTCAGAAACTGAATTAACATAATCAATATACATCTCTATAAAAAAACTGTATTCGGCCAAGGAAAAAAGTGAACCCAAACATATCCACGCATATTGCACGTGATTCAACGTGAAACCGTCGAAAACACAACAGGTCCGCATTAAGATACTACATAACGAATTAAATTATCTAGAAAATTATAAGGAATAAAACATACTCATATACTCGTTCTGCATTAATAAATCAAAATAACGATTTTTTATTTAAGAAGACTGCAATCATTTTTTCCAAGCTTATATTAAAATACGTTAAAAACATCTTCCCAATCCATCATCTTTATTTAACTGCACAGATATCAAAATAATAACAACAATACTCTGTAAAACAATACAGACAGCGTAATTTGCATTGATTTTTCAATTAAACATCATAAATTCAACAGCAACATGAAAACACTAAGCTTTTCTGATGAATTCAAATTTAATGAACTGCTACTGCGTTTATTAGGTAGTTCTAACAACTTGAATAAGTAAGAGCATGAAGCAAGCCAATAAGTAAAATGAAACTGATAGATTTACTCTGTAGAAGAACTTGAAGTATCATTAACATTGTTGATATCTATTATAAGGGGTTCATCTTGAATGTCAATAATATTATCTATGTCCCACATTTTGATTTCAATTTTTTCCTGAACATGATGAATGCAATCTTTCCATTTATCAGCCGAAACTCTGTTGACGGCATCATGAAACAGATTTTTAACATCTGAAAATTTGAAGGTCGTGTTGTTTGACGCTAGGTATTGTTTTATATTAGCCCTAATTAACTCGATAGGGTTCAGTTCGCAGTGGTAAGGAGGTAGTCGTAAAAGTTTTACTTTTCTTTTTGGCTATTTCACCAATAATATTTAAGTTATACTTATATTTATGTTGTTTTACTAATTTTATTAAATCCGCTTCAACCATATTTTCATCAAAATTGATTTACTTAGAATTAAGCCATTCTTGGATATCCGCTTTTTTGTACACATTGTAGAAATTTTTTCTAATTTCCTGGAATGGTATGGTGCATTATCTAACACAATTACTGAATTATCTTCAAGTTTTGGCAGAGTTTTTGAAAACCAAATTTGGAAAGATTTACCATCCATTTCTTCGTGATAGTCGCCTGTTTTCTTTGACTCAAATGCCCATAAACCATCGGGTACGAAGCCGTCCTCACCACCAATGTGACAAATTATTAACAAATCAAAACGTAAAACAGATGTAGAGCTGGGAGTCAGTTCCAAATGGTATAACCTGATTGTTTAACTGGCCTGCTAACTAACGGCTTATTAAAATTATTTGTAAAGTTGGCTCTCAGTATAAGAAAAAATAAATCATAATATAATGATTAAATATTGAACAGCAAATTCAAACTATAATTTCAATTTTTTCCATGGTTTCTTGGTATTACAGCTAATCTAAATATATATTACCAGTAGGATTTTTCAGGCCAGTCGAAAGTCCATCCAAGAAAGCTTGTCTCGATGATCTAACTAACTGTCCACCCAAACTTTTGCATGAGTATGCCCAGCATTTACCCACGTTTCATCTAAATAATATATTTTTCGACCTTCGTTACGAAATTGTCTAATTTTTCTGAGATATTCCCGTCTTAACACAACTATCTCTTCTTTTTCTAATAATGAACTGTTTCTTTCTCGTTTCAAGTCCGTGCCATCCTTAACTGCTTTTAAGATTTCATCAACTGTAGGTAATTCATTACTGAAGAAAAAATTATGTACTTTTCTTCCAATTGTATTCCCGTCTAAGTCATCGGTTGCTTTGATTTTTTTTCTTGTGGGATACGATTTAGACCCTGGCAATGAACGTTTAATTTTATACTCCATAATAATTTGGTAAACACTTGACCGACTGACTCCCGAAATCTCAGCTACCCTGCATACAACCTCTTCAATAGCCAAATCATCATATTCTTGCATTTGCTTTTTATAAATATTTAAAATAATTCGCTTTTCATTTGCGCTAAAATGCAGCTTTTTATCTCTTTTTTTTTGGCGGGGTAAGGCTAATATCGACAATTTCGTCAGCTGTATCTGGGTCAGAAATTTTCAAATGAAACAAAGTTAATCAATGAACAAAACGTACAATAGCCAAACGCCTCTGAAGTATATGAGTTACTAATTGCAGTCCTGTGCCTAAAAGAATTCCTTACCGGCCACCGAAGGTTCTCTTACTCTGATTGGCCACCAACGATGGCGTTGTATGTCAGCTCGACCAATCCGGGCCAATAGAGCGGTGGGTGTACGTCTAGTAGATGGCGTGGCATGGTCTAATTCAGAGACCAGTGTCTCTATAGTACTTCAGACAATTAAACCTGTAATTACCTTATGCCGTTCTAGCTTCTATTCTATTCTAATCATTCTCTTATGATATGGTTGGAATTCGTCGTGAAAATTTCGGGGGTTCTTTCTGTATTTTTTTCACTGGTCATTTCACACAGACAGTTGTATAATTATTATGCATGTGCTGGGGCTGGGAAGTATTGACTTTAGCAGTGATATGCGAAAAAATCAAGACTTCAACATCTCTTTAATACAGAGAAATGTTGATGAAATTGAATTTTCTGAATGGATCGCGACGTAGAGAACAGCTTGATGATGTAGATAGGTATTGAAATATCTCCAAGTCTACATTTAGTTTAGTGTTGTTCATTAGTTGTTTTTGCCTGTTACTTATTATAAGCTCAGGAATTAGCGATATAGGATTTTCAATCTAAAATCCAAGAGAAGGGCCTTTAGAAGAAGTTTTTCTCTAGTAGTCACAATGCTTACAGTTAACGCATATCAAGACACCAATTACAGCTATTTAAATAACTTCAAATTTGAAATCGGCAACCTTCAAAATCCTAGGATATAGTTTTTCATCGAATTTAATTTGTTCTGCTATATGTGATCAGCCATTTTGTTTTTTCAAGAAAATATTTTCAAATTCAAAATCAGCAACGATCAAAACCCTAATATAGCGATTTATATGAAATCCAAATGACTTTTCGTAAACCACATCCACCATTTTCAAATCAGCTATTCCAAAGACTATGAGATACTACGTATTAATTGATCTTCATATTATTTCGGCCAGATATTCACGATTGTCAATTTTCACACGTGAGAATGTGTAAGAAATATTATTTTTCACAATACCTGTTACCTACATACAAACTTTGAATTTGTTAGGAGCTTAACATATAGTTCTTTGTTGAAAGTAATATAAACGGCTTCTGTCCACAACTGAAGTTTTCATATTATCTTGAAAAATGTATAAAAGCGCAAGGATGTTTTTCATCAAAGAACAAATTAACCAAGAAAATTGAATTAGCGGATGCCAAATCAAAGCAAATCGCGAATCTCTGAGGTGATTAAATTACCATGGGTTAACACCAGTTAAATTTGTCACAGAAAATCTGGATTTGTGAAACTCGACTAATTGCTTACAGATGTAGATTTAAATCTTGCAACTAAAATTTAATTTATTCCTTATCGTTCGCGGAAATCCGTTTAAAATGTTCTCAGACGTTTTCGAATTAGCACCAGTTCCGATCTTTTTGAAACCTTAGTAACGGTTAACCAGACCGCTAGAACATAACTTCTGCTGATCTCTATGGCTCAACTCGTACTTACTTTGCCAAAAACGAAAACCGCCAGGAAATAAAGTTCACCCAAAAATTCAAAAATATATATGACAAGAATATCACCAAACTACAGTAATGCTTAGTATGTAGGTATTCCATCGATTTTCATTTTTGTATCATCATTTAAGTGCGATATCTCTATAAAGCTTTAATAAATTTTACTTTTACGACACATCCAGGGGCTTGGAAACACTATAGCTGAAACAATTCTTTAGAATAAATGAAATATTATCAAACCGACAAAAGCTAAAACATGCTAAATAGTTGAAAAATGAAAACAAAAAACTTCAAGCCCAGATGTGCAGACTGCCTGACGTACATATAGTTACTACTGTTACAGTGGTTGCCTAAACGTCATTGCCAAGTATATTAGATTTCACAGAGTACCTAGTTACCTACATATGATGTGGAAAAAAACACCGGTAGGTATACAGAAAGGTAATGATAAACCAAGGTATCAGAAACCTATTTTTGGAACTGGTTATAGGAGAAATTTTTAAATGAATAAATTTCCTAACTAGGTATACCTACTTCCACATACTTGATAAACGTTCCGAGCGCTTGTATTTAAAATTTTTGAAACCATCAACTTAAATGATCAACGTCTAAAAAAACAGGCGAAAGCGTAGTTTTAGCGTTTCTCAAAAGTTATGAGTCATTAAAAATATTTTTCGAGTACGCCCAAAAATAGTCAAACTATAAACGCTCCAGTCTCAGTACCGTCGAATGACAGACATACTTTAATTATACCGTAGGATAATCGCATTAATTCCTGACGAAACCGAAAACAAAGCTAAGAGCGATGATGTAAAAAATGAACTTTCCTACAAACGAAGGCTTTTATGCATTACTGACCAATCAGTCAATCACATCGCATCTAGCGCCCACGGAAATTCCAAGAAACTATCAACCAGTAGCACTGTACCTAAAAAAGACAGTGGAAATATAAGAATAGGAATGCTATCAATTTTAAATATTTATGCCAACTTTCAGGTGCTGTAAACTGAAAAGTATGGATCGAAACTTAAAATGCCTTCTTGTGCACCACTTTCGTCGGTCTGTTGGCGTTTTTGTAACCGTGTTTTAAACAAATATAAAGCACATGAATAGACCTAATTTACAATTATACGACATTTCAGAGCGTAGATAAATTATTTTTCCAAAGGAGGCCTATTTGTTCGGTTTATGTTTTAATAACTTTTTCTGTAGATTACTGCATTTTAACTTATGGGGAACAGAACAGGTATTTTGCGTCTTAAAAGGTTGCGTCAAGTAGGTTGACTGTGCATTTCGCGAGCAGTTGTCTCACTTTATTGACGATTTTGATCACATTCTTCTTAGATAGTGTCTAATCCATTCCAAATAACGTTTGGCAATACTTCAATGATGAGAATTTCCGGAAACATGAAAATTTTGAAGATTATTCAAAGCGTTTCGATATCTTTTAAATTCAGTTCCAATCATCGATGAATATCTATCTCCAAATCCTTATTGTCAAACTGATAGTATTGCGTAGAACATATATACCTACATCATGGAAATGTATGTCAGTAATTTCCGTTGGCCTGTCGATCTATGCCTTTTGAAGAAGGTAGTGGAAACATCTGACATGATTTTTCCAAACATTTTTTTCTTCATATTTTCGAGTTTCGGACAGTTATCGAGCATAATCGATTTCTTTCAATGTTAATTATTTTTTAAAAGATATTGGCATGGGAGGTCAAAGCTTTTTGTCAGGAAAGCTTAAATTTCCGCTGTCACAATATCTGTTTAGCTTTCCCGTGTTGAATGTTGGTAATATACCGTATTTAATGTGTAGCTATTAATTTGCTACGATCTTCTATCTTCTCAAACTTCATCATTTTTTAATTACCTACCCGTTATTTCATGAAGTGTATCAGGCTTCTTATACGGCCTTCGCAAACGTCTACATGGCAGTTAAGTGTCACTTAAAACTCGGTAACGACATCAACTGCAAACATTCATAATATCTTTTTTGTCGCTTCGTTCGTCTGCTAAACTCCTTTCCAGACATTAAAATTGAATTTATCTGTCATCAGTAATTTGAATCATTTTTACATATATAATATATTATATAACTACTTTACATATTTTCGCTGTATATTTTAAATGCCGTGCAACCTTATATCGTTATACCTTCAAAAATAAGGCTTTTTGTAATGCTGGATACCTGTGCTGGATACTAAGCAGGCTTTGGATGGCATTTATTTTTGTAGAATGAGAATGTACCTAACAAGTAATAGAAATAATAAGGTAATTTGTGAAATACCTCCTATATATTTTTTTTTTACTAAACTATCAGGTATTTATATTATTACAGTATTATGTAGCTTCATAAGAATCACCGCAATACTCTCTCCATTAGATTATCATGAATTTGATATATTCGGAAACCGATCAACTAATGTCTCACATTCCTCAAATCCTATTGGTGGAGAATAGCAAGTCCTTATAACTTATGAAATGAGCGAAACATCAATTTTCACTTATATATGGCGGATTGCCAGGCTGATAAGGATGCTGTGAGGTGCCCTTTTTCATAATCAAATCTTATTCCATCATTTTGTGTTGTCATTCAAGAGAAATCACTAATTTTCGGGCTCTTTTGACAGTACAATGTTTAATGGCATTTCACAAAGGTCTTATGGTAGAGGATCCAATAAAAGTTGATGCTTACCTGCTTAGTGCTTTAGAGTAATTTAATATCAATTCTAGTATGTTGGAAAACATTGTTCGAAAGGTTAAATTTACAAAAAAATGCAATAGTAATTTTGGAGGCTAGAGGACCTACGAAAAACTGTCGTAAAATTCTGATTTCATTATTCCAAGAATTTTTTTGCTAAATGGATAACTAAGCGAAGGATACTGAGTGAATCTATTTGATTTCATTTCATTTTCACAATCTCAAATAGTGTTCGAAATGAGTACCAACCTCCTCCCGATATGGGAAGCATCTTGTAAAATTCAAGAACTGACTTTTAATCGTTGATATTTTCTTTTTCGAATAGCTGCAATCTATTCAAGTTGCCTATGAAAAAATCTAGTTCAATAAAAACAATTTGGTCACGTACGCGAGAGGCGGAATCGGAAATCGATGGCAGCAGCGAACAAGAGAATCCATCACCGGTGCCAAAACGAACGCCACAACGCCAGCCTTCTAGATTAACCAGTCTAGAGATAAACGCTACGTAAAGCTGTGCTGTGCTGTGTGAAGGCGTGACGGCCCAACCCGGCCGGGTTCATATTTTGAAGAAATTAACTTCCTCTCTGATGCTCTATCAACAGCACGTGGTGGCGTGTCAAGACGCAAATATCCTTGACACACGTACAACTGCTGGTACTCGGAATGAGATTGTTTTGTTGAGGTGCATTTAATATTTGGGCGACATTTTAAGCTGGTTTAGATTGATGATTTGCTTTATCAAAATTGAGAATTTATACTAAATAAAATAAATGCAGATTGTAGATGCTCTCACTTGGTGAAACTCCTACCATCATGCAGATGGAATAATTGTGTATCTGATACACAGTTTCACCGTTTTACAGTGACGCGTTTTGATTTATAATGAAAGCATCATCGTACTGTCAGATTTGACTGTTTATAAAGGCTATTCGGGTTAACTAACTAACTAGCTTCTGTTATGGATACAAAACTGCAGCTCTCAAGTCTTGCAATCCATTTATGCTGTTTAGCTATTTTTCTATTAAATATTTTTTTATTTGTCTGTCTATGGGAAATATTTTTTTAGCGACTGTGTTTGAACTACTGCTAAAGGAAACCCATAGAAAACATTAACAAATGTCCTTGAGATATTTCACGTTATATAAAATATTTTATTTCATGTTTCAAGATATTCTATTCCTTAAGCAATTTCATTCTTTTTAATACATTCCATGACTTGAGATATTGTAAAAAATAGCTTTATTCGTGAAAGTGTGTTAAATACACAATTATTTTATCTTCAAAATAAATGTTGCCGAAATTTGTAAAAAAAAACTATCTTTCTGTAGAGCTTCTGGGACGTGATAGACTTTCCGATTTTGTTATTCTTTATTAAGCATACCTGTGTATGTTTGTAAGTATCACATTTCTGCATCTTTTTAGTTTCACGTTTACTAAACTCCACTTTTAGGTTGCAGCGGCATTCTTAAAAGTGTGGAACATGACGAATACTCGATTACTAATCTTGAGGAGGATTGCGACCCCTGGAGCGAATTCAAATGATGGAAAATAGTGAGTAATGTGTTGAATTTTGCCAACATTCTCTCGAGAAAACATACATTTTTAGCAAATTTATGCTTCACATTTTTGTTCGAACATGAAATTCTTGTGATCTTTTTTATTTCCGGAAACATAATGAGAGTAAATAGCCAAATAAAGAACATTGTTGACAACTGCGTTACTGGTCGAGTGGTCTATAGCGTCAATTTTTACAGTGAGATTTTTCATGAGCGTAGGTTCGATTCCAACACCCCGAAATTTTTTCAAATGCAATTTACATCGTCATAATTCATTTGAAGTCTATCATTTTGGTTTATATCTTAATTAATGTGTCCTCAGGTATGTCCAAGGTACTTTTGAACATATTTTATACACAACAATATATTTTAAATATGCACTTTCTTCGGGAATGGACTAAAATATTTTCATGGTTTTTTGTAGCAAAAATAGCCAAACTATTGTTAATCATGGATAAAGGAAAAGGAGCCGAGCACCACGGAAAAACTCTGGAGGAGATTGATATGAACTTAAATGACCTAAACAGAGATAACATCATGGCTGCAGAAGTAGATAGAGATACTGGTAGGCTTTGTGGAGGTTTCTATTATCTGTGGTTTAATTTTTGTAAGTTTTTTTTTGCAGAATCCAACATAGACAAGATACATCAGCGAGATGGACTATTCCAGAGTGCCACTAGGTGCAAAAATTCCGAATCAGAAGAATTAGAAGATGGTAAACTAATGATAATCTTTTCTACATACCTCTATAACTTAATCATTCAGATTTTTACAAATGTATATTTCCTTATTACTTTAATATTCCCTCTATTGAAACACTACTAATAGAAAACAGTACTTATAGTCTAAGATCTGGCTGCATAATGTCTACGTTCATCGCGCTTTTAATCAAAATGTAATTTTTATAAATCACTACTCATAGAGAAATACGTGTCCGCAAGGTTAACAAAATGTTCCGGCAAGTATTTTTAATTAAATAATTGATTTTATTGGAAAAATTTAATTCATTTCTTTTTTAATTAAATCATCAATCATTTCAAAGATAGATATATACCCAACTTAAAAAGTTCTGAATGTCAAAACTCAACGGAGCAGTACCTGTTTATACCAGGTTGGCAAGAGATTGCGGTCAGGTGAGTAAAGGCAACCAAAACTATATTAGTGGTGTATATATATATATATATATATATATATATATATATATATATATATATATATATATATATATATATATATATATATATATATATATATATATATATCTAGACGATTTATCTATTACATTTTGATTAAAAACGCGATGAATGTAGACATCATGCAGCCGGATCCAGTACTCTTATATGTTCACAATATGATGCCAAGAATGTTTGCTGACCTATAACTTTTGTTTAGTTCCAGGAAATATTGCACCACAAGGGTCAAGTAAAAAAAAAGGAACAAACTCGAGTATCATGGGATTCAAAACAAAAAGCTACTATGAAGAAATTTTTCAAAATGCACATAAAAATAGGATTTCCCCCAAAAAGGATGAATGCCTCGAATTTAAAAAAAAGTATCCTCTCCTGTTCCAAGAGAAAACTTGGATACAAATTAAAGTATTCGTTTATAATAATTACAGATTAAAACAATAGAACTATACAAATTTTATTTGGATCCTGTTTCAATGCCATCTAACAAAATTATCCTATCTGCTCTACAAATGCTTCAGCGCATTGCTACCGCGTGCTGTAGTGGAAAGAGCCGCCGCTTCAAAACAGGCCGAATACGCTTGCTTTCATAGGCACAGAAAGCAAAACACAAGTACATAATAATATATATCCTACTATGACTCACCAATGAAATTATTTTATCGCAAAGATGAGATCCGCCGCATTGCCAAATTTTCGGATCTCACTCTAAGTGGAAAGTATCACGCAAATATACAGACTCACGTACGCTCTCTGCAATTCCCAAAGTGATCTCACCTTAACTAACATTTACCACGAAAAGATCTCATTCTTCCCACATATAAATATCTATATATATATATATATATATATATATATATATATATATATATATATATATATATATTAATGATATTTAGAAAAATTAGAAAGAAAAATTTGTCGCCTTTACCGTTAGACCATGACGAACTGGTCAGGTAGAACGGCAAATGCGCTATGGAAGATACATCCCTCCTGTGCAATTCTTCTTCCTAATTTTTCTAACCTATACAGCTCGATATTTGATTAGACATCTAGTGCCAGAGGCCGATACTATCTTTCTAAATATCATTAGTTGTCCACTTACGGATTGCAGTGTAATCCGATAAAATTCTGTAATAATATATATATATATATATATATATATATATATATATATATATATATTATTACAGAATTTTTATATATATATATATATATATATATTATTACAGAATTTTATCGGATTACACTGCAATCCGTAAGTGGACAACTAATGATATTTAGAAAGATAGTATCGGCCTCTGGCACTAGATGTCTAATCAAATATCGAGCTGTATAGGTTAGAAAAATTAGGAAGAAGAATTGCACAGGAGGGATGTATCTTCCATAGCGCATTTGCCGTTCTACCTGACCAGTTCGTCATGGTCTAACGGTAAAGGCGACAAATTTTTCTTTCTAATTTTTCTAAATATCATTAATATATATATATATATATATATATATATATATATATATATATATATATATAGATATTTATATGTGGGAAGAATGAGATCTTTTCGTGGTAAATGTTAGTTAAGGTGAGATCACTTTGGGAATTGCAGAGAGCGTACGTGAGTCTGTATATTTGCGTGATACTTTCCACTTAGAGTGAGATCCGAAAATTTGGCAATGCGGCGGATCTCATCTTTGCGATAAAATAATTTCATTGGTGAGTCATAGTAGGATATATATTATTATGTACTTGTGTTTTGCTTTCTGTGCCTATGAAAGCAAGCGTATTCGGCCTGTTTTGAAGCGGCGGCTCTTTCCACTACAGCACGCGGTAGCAATGCGCTGAAGCATTTGTAGAGCAGATAGGATAATTTTGTTAGATGGCATTGAAACAGGATCCAAATAAAATTTGTATAGTTCTATTGTTTTAATCTGTAATTATTATAAACGAATACTTTAATTTGTATCCAAGTTTTCTCTTGGAACAGGAGAGGATACTTTTTTTTAAATTCGAGGCATTCATCCTTTTTGGGGGAAATCCTATTTTTATGTGCATTTTGAAAAATTTCTTCATAGTAGCTTTTTGTTTTGAATCCCATGATACTCGAGTTTGTTCCTTTTTTTTTACTTGACCCTTGTGGTGCAATATTTCCTGGAACTAAACAAAAGTTATAGGTCAGCAAACATTCTTGGCATCATATTGTGAACATATAAGAGTACTGGATCCGGCTGCATGATGTCTACATTCATCGCGTTTTTAATCAAAATGTAATAGATAAATCGTCTAGATATATATATATATATATATATATATATATATATACACCACTAATATAGTTTTGGTTGCCTTTACTCACCTGACCGCAATCTCTTGCCAACCTGGTATAAACAGGTACTGCTCCGTTGAGTTTTGACATTCAGAACTTTTTAAGTTGGGTATATATCTATCTTTGAAATGATTGATGATTTAATTAAAAAAGAAATGAATTAAATTTTTCCAATAAAATCAATTATTTAATTAAAAATACTTGCCGGAACATTTTGTTAACCTTGCGGACACGTATTTCTCTATGAGTAGTGATTTATAAAAATTACATTTTGATTAAAAGCGCGATGAACGTAGACATTATGCAGCCAGATCTTAGACTATAAGTACTGTTTTCTATTAGTAGTGTTTCAATAGAGGGAATATTAAAGTAATAAGGAAATATACATTTGTAAAAATCTGAATGATTAAGTTATAGAGGTATGTAGAAAAGATTATCATTAGTTTACCATCTTCTAATTCTTCTGATTCGGAATTTTTGCACCTAGTGGCACTCTGGAATAGTCCATCTCGCTGATGTATCTTGTCTATGTTGGATTCTGCAAAAAAAAACTTACAAAAATTAAACCACAGATAATAGAAACCTCCACAAAGCCTACCAGTATCTCTATCTACTTCTGCAGCCATGATGTTATCTCTGTTTAGGTCATTTAAGTTCATATCAATCTCCTCCAGAGTTTTTCCGTGGTGCTCGGCTCCTTTTCCTTTATCCATGATTAACAATAGTTTGGCTATTTTTGCTACAAAAAACCATGAAAATATTTTAGTCCATTCCCGAAGAAAGTGCATATTTAAAATATATTGTTGTGTATAAAATATGTTCAAAAGTACCTTGGACATACCTGAGGACACATTAATTAAGATATAAACCAAAATGATAGACTTCAAATGAATTATGACGATGTAAATTGCATTTGAAAAAATTTCGGGGTGTTGGAATCGAACCTACGCTCATGAAAAATCTCACTGTAAAAATTGACGCTATAGACCACTCGACCAGTAACGCAGTTGTCAACAATGTTCTTTATTTGGCTATTTACTCTCATTATGTTTCCGGAAATAAAAAAGATCACAAGAATTTCATGTTCGAACAAAAATGTGAAGCATAAATTTGCTAAAAATGTATGTTTTCTCGAGAGAATGTTGGCAAAATTCAACACATTACTCACTATTTTCCATCATTTGAATTCGCTCCAGGGGTCGCAATCCTCCTCAAGATTAGTAATCGAGTATTCGTCATGTTCCACACTTTTAAGAATGCCGCTGCAACCTAAAAGTGGAGTTTAGTAAACGTGAAACTAAAAAGATGCAGAAATGTGATACTTACAAACATACACAGGTATGCTTAATAAAGAATAACAAAATCGGAAAGTCTATCACGTCCCAGAAGCTCTACAGAAAGATAGTTTTTTTTTACAAATTTCGGCAACATTTATTTTGAAGATAAAATAATTGTGTATTTAACACACTTTCACGAATAAAGCTATTTTTTACAATATCTCAAGTCATGGAATGTATTAAAAAGAATGAAATTGCTTAAGGAATAGAATATCTTGAAACATGAAATAAAATATTTTATATAACGTGAAATATCTCAAGGACATTTGTTAATGTTTTCTATGGGTTTCCTTTAGCAGTAGTTCAAACACAGTCGCTAAAAAAATATTTCCCATAGACAGACAAATAAAAAAATATTTAATAGAAAAATAGCTAAACAGCATAAATGGATTGCAAGACTTGAGAGCTGCAGTTTTGTATCCATAACAGAAGCTAGTTAGTTAGTTAACCCGAATAGCCTTTATAAACAGTCAAATCTGACAGTACGATGATGCTTTCATTATAAATCAAAACGCGTCACTGTAAAACGGTGAAACTGTGTATCAGATACACAATTATTCCATCTGCATGATGGTAGGAGTTTCACCAAGTGAGAGCATCTACAATCTGCATTTATTTTATTTAGTATAAATTCTCAATTTTGATAAAGCAAATCATCAATCTAAACCAGCTTAAAATGTCGCCCAAATATTAAATGCACCTCAACAAAACAATCTCATTCCGAGTACCAGCAGTTGTACGTGTGTCAAGGATATTTGCGTCTTGACACGCCACCACGTGCTGTTGATAGAGCATCAGAGAGGAAGTTAATTTCTTCAAAATATGAACCCGGCCGGGTTGGGCCGTCACGCCTTCACACAGCACAGCACAGCTTTACGTAGCGTTTATCTCTAGACTGGTTAATCTAGAAGGCTGGCGTTGTGGCGTTCGTTTTGGCACCGGTGATGGATTCTCTTGTTCGCTGCTGCCATCGATTTCCGATTCCGCCTCTCGCGTACGTGACCAAATTGTTTTTATTGAACTAGATTTTTTCATAGGCAACTTGATTAGTTTGCAGCTATTCGAAAAAGAAAATATCAACGATTAAAAGTCAGTTCTTGAATTTTACAAGATGCTTCCCATATCGGGAGGAGGTTGGTACTCATTTCGAACACTATTTGAGATTGTGAAAATGAAATGAAATCAAATAGATTCACTCAGTATCCTTCGCTTAGTTATCCATTTAGCAAAAAAATTCTTGGAATAATGAAATCAGAATTTTACGACAGTTTTTCGTAGGTCCTCTAGCCTCCAAAATTACTATTGCATTTTTTTGTAAATTTAACCTTTCGAACAATGTTTTCCAACATACTAGAATTGATATTAAATTACTCTAAAGCACTAAGCAGGTAAGCATCAACTTTTATTGGATCCTCTACCATAAGACCTTTGTGAAATGCCATTAAACATTGTACTGTCAAAAGAGCCCGAAAATTAGTGATTTCTCTTGAATGACAACACAAAATGATGGAATAAGATTTGATTATGAAAAAGGGCACCTCACAGCATCCTTATCAGCCTGGCAATCCGCCATATATAAGTGAAAATTGATGTTTCGCTCATTTCATAAGTTATAAGGACTTGCTATTCTCCACCAATAGGATTTGAGGAATGTGAGACATTAGTTGATCGGTTTCCGAATATATCAAATTCATGATAATCTAATGGAGAGAGTATTGCGGTGATTCTTATGAAGCTACATAATACTGTAATAATATAAATACCTGATAGTTTAGTAAAAAAAAAATATATAGGAGGTATTTCACAAATTACCTTATTATTTCTATTACTTGTTAGGTACATTCTCATTCTACAAAAATAAATGCCATCCAAAGCCTGCTTAGTATCCAGCACAGGTATCCAGCATTACAAAAAGCCTTATTTTTGAAGGTATAACGATATAAGGTTGCACGGCATTTAAAATATACAGCGAAAATATGTAAAGTAGTTATATAATATATTATATATGTAAAAATGATTCAAATTACTGATGACAGATAAATTCAATTTTAATGTCTGGAAAGGAGTTTAGCAGACGAACGAAGCGACAAAAAAGATATTATGAATGTTTGCAGTTGATGTCGTTACCGAGTTTTAAGTGACACTTAACTGCCATGTAGACGTTTGCGAAGGCCGTATAAGAAGCCTGATACACTTCATGAAATAACGGGTAGGTAATTAAAAAATGATGAAGTTTGAGAAGATAGAAGATCGTAGCAAATTAATAGCTACACATTAAATACGGTATATTACCAACATGTAATAATATATATATATATATATATATATATATATATATATATATATATATATAATCATTATATTTCTTAATAAAATACCACTTCCTAGGGCATAAAGACTACTGAAACCTACAGACACTGAAAAAATGAATGAAATAAGTTATCGTGATATACCTAAAAGCCTAATAAAGCCTTTGAGGAATATAATGTTTATCAATATGGAATTATTAAAACAATTCACCAACCTAGTCTTTCTTTCATCATGCTACTTCAATGGGTTCCTAGAATTGGCGCATCGTTGATCTAGAGTGCACGGTTGCCATGTTGTAGGATTACAAACTGGTGCAATGTTGAAGCCAATGTATAATAGTTTAATAGTTCATGTCAGGAAACTTGTTTTTATGGTTGGGATTTAATTATAGTATTTTTATTTTTTTAATGACAATCCATTCTTGCGATCTTGCTAAATTGAGTTCATGCAAGTACTTGCAGCATATATACACATGCAGCTGAGTGACGTATTGTGAGTAAAAATGGATGTAGCCTTATTTCGAATCAGAGGCTTATAAAATATGAATAATGCAGCAATACACAAATAAAGGTTTTCATAATCTTGCTCCTAAAGCTTTGACCATGACTCTTCTTGTATCTATTATCTCATATATTTACTAGTTGGATTACGGTCATAAAAAAATATATAATGGAATATTTTACCTTTTTTTGATTCGCTCAGTGGATATAACATTAACTTGACAAAAGCGTACTCCCATGTCACATATAATACTCAAAAAGAGATCCACTTGATATATTATAATTATGATTTGATTTTCAAATTACGTACGCATACAAGCTCTGACAACTTAAAAAATGTATTTGTTATTCCCAGATGTCGCACTTCATTCCGACACTACTAAAAAGTACGCACTTTGTAAACATTTTGCACTACCTCAAAACTCTTTTGATATATTAAATGTTCATTGATGTCCCCAGGCTCTTTTGTCAAATACCAGTCACATGAAAAAAGTGTAAAAAAAAGTACGGAATTTTCCAAACATTTTTAACCGCCTGAAAAATACATGAAAAATGATCGCAAACTCGGTAACTATAACAAAGTTCGTGAATATTCAAATACTTCTCGGTTTCCTTTTTTGCTATTCAATTTGCCGCACTATATGGATTTCACAATGGATTTAGCGGTTACTGAGATTATATTAATAATAAATGAAAAATAAAAAAATAGCAATAGACAAGCCGTCAAATTCAAAATTCTAGTAGTCGCAATAATAAAAATAACAAAAAAATAAAATTAGCCGAGTACCAAAAGTGGAATAGGAATTGCCTATTGACCGTCAACTTCATGTACTGCTTTTCAACATCTCCATCGTTAATCACACATAATGTACAAAGTTCAATTCAAATAGCCTAAGTTTTGAACGTGACAACGTTGGAGATCTTGTCTTCCTCTTCCTAAAGTTTTCAGTTTGCCGCCATAATGAAATTCTGAGAATAAGAATAAGAAGTCGGCAAAGTCGCCAAATTAATTGGTACTACGGCGTGTGTACTCAGATCAGAGTTAGAATAGGTACCTACCTACTTTCATTATTAGTGTTGAAGTTGTAGAATTTGATTATTCAGGGATAGGTATACGTTTTTAGTAGGATTGTTTATTTCTTTGGGATGAGATTATGGATTCTACTATTGGTATTTATTGGATATCTGTTCCCAAAACATATATATCAACTATATCTGAATTACGTACAGGGAGAAAACATAAGTAATCGTGACTTTTGATAACAAAAGTATTGAAGTCAAGTAGATGAACTAGGTATAATTCACCCTCATGCAATTAATATGAAATAATTGCGCAAAAATGATAATTTACAGAGACTGGGACACAGGTAGGATTTTAAAAAAAATTAGAGACCCTGAGTACCTTTTTAAAGTTACTCCAGTGGCGCGCAGAAGCCTTAGTGACCTAGGCATCGGGTGCAAAGTTTTAGGGGGCACAAAATTCTGAAGATATAACGTGGGGAATGTAATTAGAAAGTAACAAGGACAAAAGTTTAGGATATGGAGCTCAAAAAGATCGAAAAGAAAAATCGACATTTAAACGAATGTCTATGCCTAGGCGGCCTTCATCAAATTACAAAACAGAATGAGAGAATCTGATTTAGAAATTATAATGTCATAATTTGTAACCTAAACCTTCTAATAATATATCCTATGAGTTCACTTTTTAATCCCAATTTTATCACCATAAAATAATAGCCAATAATTTTCGCTGATTAGATGTAGTTCAATTCAATTTAGTGTAAGCATACGAAATATTTTAAGCATATTTCTGATAGAATGTCACCCTGTAAAGAGTCGCCCCATGCACGAATGTTGTTTACCTGATCTGTTACGGAGCGAAGCCACTTGACCCGTTGTTTATCTTATATGAACTGTGAAGATACAGGGTCTGAGGGCAGCTCGCATTTCGTTGTCAAACGTTGAACCTTGAGCAGTGAGCTTTGTGTGTGTGTGGGTGTGGTCTTTGGGTGTGGTTCTACCAAGTAGTAAGTGTACTTACTGAGTGCTTTCTATTATTCAGCTGTACTGCATGGCATGAGATTAATCTAATTGTAGTTTCCATATGTCTATCGAGATGAGCTTCCTAAGCTAATGATAGTAAACTACTACATTTTAGTATTTATTGACTGATAGTTTTCGATATGATCATTCATGAATCGATAAAGATGAAGGGTAGCCAACTTACAATCTCTGCAGGTGGGACGCCTCTAGAGGTAGAGGTTGCTGTGAGGAGCAGCAAGGCATGCATTCAGATTACTTAGATTACTACAGGAGGGCCCAGTTATACTACAAGTCCCTGAACTGTCTCCCATAGTAAAAGTTGATCTTGAGTATGCATTCAGATTACTTAGATTACTGCAGGAGGACGCAGTTATTTGTACTGTTCCCCGTAGTAAAAGTCGATCTTGGGTATGCATTCAGATTACTCAGATTACTGCAGGAGGGCTCAGTTATACTTAAAAGTCCCTGAACTGTTGCCCGTAGTAAAAGCTGATCTTAGCTGCCTGTCCATACACCAGCCCATAGGATTAGCACTTGATCAGAAGTGCAGGACCCTCCAGAAGGAACGGCAAGTAGCTGGTAGCTGTGCGCTCTTGTGAAGCCCTAACTATTGCACTCTGGAGGCAAGAGACCGCTCCCCCTACTGTGTGATACGGACATGGCGGAATCTTGGGAGGTATCTTGCACTACCATTACCTTCGCTCCAAAACACGTCGTGGGACACACATGAGTGATTCGACAATCCACGGGGACAGAATGCAGATTGGTCTGCATCGTCCATTGCTAGAGTTGATCCATATCGGGCCAGGCTACCATGCGGTAGGAGGCTACCGTTCGACTCGATATGGGAGGTAGATTGCACCCCCCTCTACCTGTGTCATTATTTAGGGCAGTGTCGCCACGACAAAGTCTTCACAAAGGTTGTGGAGGTACGTACCTAGATAGATCTATCGAACAGCCTGGTGGCGAGTCGACTGATGAAGCTAGGTAGCTTCTGTTGGCGGGTGTGTCTTAAGTGAAGCCAAGAGCACCTTTTGCAGTCCGCGTGGCACCTTAGGGTTTGCGCTCTCCTCTGGTGTGCGCAGGTGCGGATGAGCACCATGTGGCGGTGCTAAGAGATTGCGCCCGATATCTTCCAGAGAAAACACTGAGATCATCCCCAGACTATGTTCGTGGCTCTTGATGTAGTTCGAAGACATCCTGGGCATTACGGCATTGGTTGGTGATAATACCAGTATCATAGCAGCTAAGCTATATAATAACAGTACAGTAGAGTCGTGCATGTCATGTAGCGGTTGAGTGTGGAGGGTACTCAAAGACGTTTTTCCAAACGCAGGCTTGACTCCGACAATTCGACCCTACAGCTATCGAGGGGGAGACTCAGAGATCTATCAGTCACCAAGTAAGTGAATTTCCAACACATCCTGACAGTAACGCTCAGACCGAGATATTATTGCATTGCCCCCGTAAGCAGAGTATATTATACAAGGGCGGTGCGCTGTTAAGATGATATCATTATTGTTATTGTTTCTCTTATTACCATTTTATTGGCCCACACATTTCTCAGACTTAAGATGTCTGAATGACTCCTGACCAGGGTATCAAAAAAAAATGATGCTCATAATTTACCTGACAACTTATTGAATTTTCATGGCCCTACATTAGTTTAACCATTATTCAAAAACAAAAATTGTATAATAATTCTTCGAAATAAAACTATTCTTTCATGGTGTTTTATTTACCGAGATAATAGGGTTGAGGAACCTTCAAGGGTTCTAAGGAAGCTTTATTGTTGTTTTGCAAATAAGGGTTCCTCATGCTATTCAATGGCAAATTCACTGATGGATTATGCTTTGGAAGTATTTGCCGACTAAACTGACGCCACTCAAACAATCATAACTATCTCATACATTTTACTACAACGCGATTTTCTTCCATAACAATGAATAGGCGAAATCGTTAATAAAACAATTATTTGAGTGACCTACAATTGTTGCACTACGTAGGCAGAGTTTCCATCCCACTATCTGTCAAACTTTCTTACTCAAGCATTACTTGCCCCGTTCACCCCAAACAATATCTTCATTGAAAATGCCGAGCATGAAAAAGAAAATATCCTTTTCATCATTCTCCTAAGCTACTAGGTATTATTACTATTGAGTATCCAAATGAACAATAGGTACATTAATAACAATGTCTTCAGTTCCCCAATGATTGCGATATTAAGCTTGGCAACGTTGTAAATTCAAAAAAGCGTATATCCAAGAATGGCTTAATTCTAAGTAAATCAATTTTGATTTAAAATATGGTTGAAGCGGATTTAATAAAATTAGTAAAACAACATAAATATAAGTATAACTTAAATATTATTGGTGAAATAGCCAAAAAGAAAAATAAAACTTTTACGACTACCTCCTTACCACTGCGAACTGAACCCTATCGAGTTAATTAGGGCTAATATAAAACAATACCTAGCGTCAAACAACACGACCTTCAAATTTTCAGATGTTAAAAATCTGTTTCATGATGCCGTCAACAGAGTTTCGGCTGATAAATGGAAAGATTGCATTCATCATGTTCAGGAAAAAATTGAAATCAAAATGTGGGACTTAGATAATATTATTGACATTCAAGATGAACCCCTTATAATAGACATCAACAATGTTAATGATACTTCAAGTTCTTCTACAGAGTAAATCTATCAGTTTCATTTTACTTATTGGCTTGCTTCATGCTCTTACTTATTCAAGTTGTTAGAACTACCTAATAAACGCAATAGCAGTTCATTAAATTTGAATTCATCAGAAAAGCTTAGTGTTTCCATGTTGCTGTTGAATTTATGATGTGTAATTGAAAAATAAATGCAAATTACGCTGTCTGTATTTTTTTACAGAGTATTGTTGTTATTATTTTTATATCTGTACAGTTAAATAAAGATGATGGATTGGGAAGATGTTTTTAACGTATTTTAATATAAGCTTGGAAAAAATGATTGCAGTCTTCTTAAATAAAAAATCGTTATTTTGATTTATTCATTTAGAACGAGTATATGAGTATGTTTTATTCCTTATAAATTTCTAGATAATTTAATTCGTTATGTAGTATCTTAATGCGGACCTGTTGTGTTTTCGACGGTTTCACGTTGAATCACGTGCAATATGCGTGGATATGTTTGGGTTCACTTTCCTTGGCCGAATACAGTTTTTTTATAGAGATGTATATTGATTATGTTAATTCAGTTGCTTACATTTCTTTCTTCGCAAAACGGCATCCCTGGCATCCGTGAAAAGATCTCCAACAGATGCGATATATGTGATGAAGTGTACCGGAATTTATTATTGATATATTTATCCCATTATCTCTCATATCATAACCTGTTCATATTTATTCTGCTTATATTCAGTCTCAAAGTGTTAGAACATAAAGCAAAAATATATACTTTTGTGCCACCTAGTATAATGAGTGTTGCAGATCAACTTTCAGCATCAGTGTGGTTATCAAAATCCTTCATACGTTAAAATACGGTTAGCAGAACGGATTATTGGAAACCTATATAGTTCTTGATAGATACCAGCTGATAGCTTCGAAGTTGATTCAGTAGCTTGGAGAAAAATTACAGGGTGATTTCTGTAGCAAAGTCAAAATATCTTTATGCTTATGCTTAATTTTTTTTTCAAATTTCCTAATTATTGTCAGCGCAGTTTTTCAATCTTTTTTCCAAAGAATATGATGCTGGGACAACTGAAATTCAGACCAAGATCTACCACATACATTGGGAAAAACATTATACACCATTTTCGTATCCATTAACAATATACCACGTTTTCGTGGAAAGTCAGTCAAATCTGAATGTGTGTGATGTGTCATTGAATTCAGTCCGAATATGGATTCTATTAACAAAAAATGTTTATCTGTTCATGAAGCCTTTCCAAAGAGCAAATATTCCTTTAGATTATATATCGACCCATGCAACGAAGACTATAGTAACTCAAAAACGTGGGTTTTGACTTACTAATATGGCATCAATAGATTTTTTGGTGAAAATTAAAGTCGGTCATAAACGATAGGCAACCAGTAAACAACTTCCGTGTATAGTAAGTGTAATAACCCACATTCCTACAGGCGAACACTATATTAAGTTAACTTACTCTAGTCTTCGTTGCAAAAAACGGCGAAAGGTGTAGTAAGTTTGATTTACTATAATTTTCGCCGCACAATTGGAGGTTAGGTTGATATTAATGACTGTAAACGTTAAGTAGTAGATGTGTGAAAATAGCTGTTTATAATCGAACCGAGATGAATTGTTTTGATGTACAAAAAGTCCTCATAACACCCCAATCTGCTGTGAGCGACTTCTATTACAAGAGCAAGCTCGCTACATATAACTTCACAATTTATGATATGGGAAATCATGAAGGCTACTGTTATGTTTGGCATGAGGTAATTACGAAGAGGCGACCAAACGAAATAAGCAGCTGTATTTTAATTTTTTTGAAAAAGCAGGATTGAAAGGGAGTCAAGAAGAAGAAGATGAAAGAAGTACACTTTTCGTCAGAATGGCCTCATGAAATGAAATTCAAGTACGACTATGCTGACGAGTTAAAGACAGTAAAATTGAAGAAAAATCCTCGAAGGAACAGAACGGAGAGCGATGCTCTTAAAGACTTACCTATTCTATAATTTCTATTTTTCTCTTAAAGCCAAGAAAGGCAAGAAAATACAAAAGGGACGGAAGATCAATAGTGAAAATAACAGAGATATTGAGAGTGATAATAGTGACGAAAATGAACAAGATTATAATTTAAGTGATTCTGATTGACGTTATAGATGTTTCCTTCCAACATTATTGAAAAAAGTGTAAGTCTATAAAATTTTGCGAAAAAATGTTTTTTTGTTATGTTTGAGAGTTAGAATAGTCTTCGTTGCATGGGTGGATATGTTCCCAATGTCCTTAAGCCTGTATGTATTATTAGATCCATACACAAAGGCTCAGTTAATATATAATTCTTGTATTAATTAACCTTTTTCTACTCTATAATCAATAACTTACAACGTTCCGTGCAGTCATATGTATAGAATGCCGAAAATTTATCGACAAGCCAAACAGCAACATGCAATAAAAAATAATATCAGTAGGCAGACACAAACCATTCTATTTCTTTTTTAATAGTTTCCTGATTACAAAATCAAATAAATTCGCTACAACTTATACCTTTTTCTCAATTTTTTACTTACAATAAAAAGGCGCAACCATAAGATGATTTATGTCCTATTTTATGCTCGCTTGTGAGAGGAGAGTTCTGAATGTATACCGGATGGTTAACTAAAGTCAACGCAGCAAACATTCAAGTATTTAATTATCGATTTATGCTCGATAAGTAGGTATTGATGATGAAATAACATTCAAAATGAGTTCATGAAAGAACAGACTATATTTATTTATTATAAAGAAAAATCGGCGAAAACAAAAGAATGGAATAGTTCAATTTGCAACTATCGTCAAATAACAAAAAATAAACGCTCAAACTTATGTTTGGACATTTCCGAGAAATATGTGGCAGAGCTATCTATCATCAAATAACGAATAACAGTAAAACGGTCAAAGTTTTTTTTGGCGTTGGTCTGTACAAATTTGGCCTCGGCAATTGCCAGTAATTTTAAACACAGATGATTCTTCGCACATCGCTCTCTGAAAATTTGAGCATGTATGCGAGATACTCGTCGATCCCTTACGCTTAAAGCACGTTTAGGATAAATCGAGAGGCGAGAGTTATTATTGTTTTTTTCGGGCGCGTCTCAGTGAGGCCGGCGATACTGGTAACGTGTGATCATGTTTTTGATGTGAGAAAGTCACACTCGATCATGAAATCTCATAATTTTGTATTGTTTGAATTAAAAAGATCGAGAAACAAACAAGGTGAAATAATTTATATTACTAAAGCTCAGTTTTTGACTTGGCGGTCAATATAAGTGGTGAGTTATGCTGAAGGGGGCCTAGTGAGGTTTTATCTTCAGGCAGATAATTTGTTCTATTTCTGTTTTATCGGCTTTTACTACAGGTTACGGAAAAATGGTGTGAATGAAGTTGATTCTGCTGATATACTTGACATTTTGGAAAATACAAATTTTTAAGAACCTGAAGTTTTTGGGGATGCAAAAAATTTAGTTTTTCACTGTTTTTTTTTCAATTCATTTCCGAATATCAGCAGTTCTAGAATTTTAGCAAATCCTTATTTTTGAAATACTACCATGGAATGGGAAGTACAGCGTGAACCTGCTGGATGCAATTTTTGGTATTTATCTCCAGCACCGAACATAAACAGAGACAAGAAAGCTCCAAACTCCGCCCCGAAATATGCCTATCTCTCTCGCTAGCTGACACTACTTTAACTTCATACGCTCCTTACAATCATACATGATTACATGCCGTGGTAGATGCAGTCACCATTCACCAAAGCACCGCGCGCGGTATACTTGGCAGGCTGACTTCTGGGAGACCGTCGCGTCGGCGGCCGGATATACCGAGGTTGTTTCAGATCATGGATGCAATTTTAGAAAATTGGTTAACAAACTTTTAAAAGTAACCACGGAAAACGTTTACTTCAACGTAGATAACTTGAGACTTGTTTATTTATATGACGTGCCACATCTGTTAAAGTCTACCAGAAATAATTTATTTCTCTACAATTACCGGTTACCAAAAGAGACTGTGAAAAAATGATATCTAGATATTTTTTATGCACACGATAAGAAAAAAGAATATAGACTTTGTCCTAAATTAACCAACGAACTTTCAGAAAATGAAGGTAAAATTAGCATCGCAAATATTTAGTCATTCTGTGGCAGCTGCTCTTGAAACTTACATAGGTTTCCAAGTTTTGCCTTCGAATGCAAGTATCACAGCAAAATTCATTAAAACCATGAATGATTTATTGCTAGTTTCAAAAATATGTGGTGTGTTTTTGATTATCAAGCATGAATCAACTATTCTATTTCTGAGGTCTTCTTCATTTTGAACAGGGGTTTTGTACACTAATGACTTAAGGTATCTCCATAAGAAGTAATCCAAAGGATTGATATCTGGCGACCGGGGAGGCCAAAACTGTGGACCACCTCTACCTATCCAACGGTTAGGATAATTTTCATTCAAAACTTGACGCGCAACTAGACTAAAATGTGCTGGAGCACCGTCGTGCATGTACCACATACGACACCGTTCTCTAAGTGGAACTTCTTCTAATAATTCAGGTAGAACATGTACTAAAAACCGCTGGTATTGTTCCCCAGTAAGCCTATGAGGCAGAAAATATGGACCAATGAAGTGGTTTCCTATAATTCCAGCCCAAATATTGAAAGAAAACTGTTCTTGGAAATGATGTTCTATGAAGGCGTGTGGATTATCCTCAGACCATACGTGATTGTTATGAAAATTAATAACGGCATTCCGGGAAAAACAAGCTTCGTCAGTAAACAATACCTGACTTAAGAAATTCGGATTCCTTAAAATTTGATTTCTTAACCAATTGCAGAAGTCTACTCGTAGTGGTAAAGCCCTCGGTATTAGAGCTTGCACCCGTTGCATGTGATATGGATATAGCTGCTGATCTCTTAAAATTTGCCATACCGCTACATTGGTAATATTTAATTCATGCGCTATTTTCCGCGTACTGGTTTCAGGATTTCTCTCAATTTCGTTTAGAACTGCTTCCTCCATCTGAACGGTTCGTACTATTGCAGGTCTTCCTATGACAACTGTAGACCTCTTAAAACTACCTGTTTCGGAAAGTCGGGCGTGGATTCGTATAAATGTTCTTACAGCAGGCACTGCGCGTTGGGGATATCGTTCATGATAGATACGTCTCGCAGCATGAGCGTTACCCTGAGCCATCCCATAACAGAAATGCATATCTGTCATTTCTCCGTTAGTAAATTGGACCATTTTAAGCGGAATATCAGTACACTCCTACTTGACAACAAACTCTAAACTGAATAAACTGACAGTTCTCAAGTTGTTTATCAATTATTGCAATTGTTTTTCACAGCACACTTACTAAATAGATGAACATTTATTTATTTACAAAAGCCTACATCGATTCAATAATTTGCATTTTTCTCGAAAACGGTTAGCCCTATCGAGATGTACCAAGAGACCATTTTTACGTAGAAATCTCTGAAATACCATATTCTAAAATCAAAATGTCAAAAAAATTACCATTTAGAAAATGGGGTTATTTTTACCCTTAACTCCTCCCGTATGATACGCCTCTGATTAAAATTATGAAATTCTGAATTCAGAATCAGATTTAGCGTCAAAAGCTTACCCATTGTACCTAATTTCGTAATTTTGTTATGGATGGTTTCAAGAATATCGAGGGAAAACCGTCTTCAGGGTGCCCCATGCAAAGGAGCGTAGCTCCCTTAGAAAGCATTTTCGGACCCATGTTTATATGACATTTTCTTTCTATTTTTCGGAGTACTATTCGTGGTTAAAGTTTGTTGACATACTTAATTAACACCCTGTATAATCTAAAGGAATATTTGCTCTTTGGAAAGGCTTCATGAACAGATAAACATTTTTTGTTAATAGAATCCATATTCGGACTGAATTCAATGACACATCACATTCAGATTTGACTGACTTTCCACGAAAACGAGGTATATTGTTAATGGATACGAAAATGGTGTATTATGTTTTTCCCAATGTTTATGGTAGATCTTGGTCTGAATTTCAGTTGTCCCAGCATCATATTCTTTGAAAAAAAGATTGAAAAACTGCGCTGACAATAATTAGGAAATTTGAAAAAAAAATTAAGCATAAGCATAAAGATATTTTGACTTTGCTACAAAAATCATCCTGTAATTTTTCTCCAAGCTACTGAATCAACTCCGAAGCCATCAACTGGTATCTATCAAGAACTATATAGGTTTCCAATAATCCGTTCTGCTAACCGTATTTTAACGTATGAAGGATTTTGATAACCACACTTTGCTGAAAGTTGATCTGCAACACTCATTATACTAGGTGGCACAGAAGTATATATTTTTGCTTTATGTTCTAAGACTTTGAGACTGAATATAAGCAGAATAAATATGAACAGGTTATGATATGAGAGATAATGGGATAAATATATCAATAATAAATTCCGGTACACTTCATCACATATATCGCATCTGTTGGAGATCTTTTCACGGATGCCAGGGATGCCGTTTTGCGAAGAAAGAAATGTAAGCAACTGAATTAACATAATCAATATACATCTCTATAAAAAAACTGTATTCGGCCAAGGAAAGTGAACCCAAACATATCCACGCATATTGCACGTGATTCAACGTGAAACCGTCGAAAACACAACAGGTCCGCATTAAGATACTACATAACGAATTAAATTATCTAGAAAATTATAAGGAATAAAACATACTCATATTCTCGTTCTAAATGAATAAATCAAAATAACGATTTTTTATTTAAGAAGACTGCAATCATTTTTTCCAAGCTTATATTAAAATACGTTAAAAACATCTTCCCAATCCATCATCTTTATTTAACTGCACAGATATAAAAATAATAACAACAATACTCTGTAAAAAAATACAGACAGCGTAATTTGCATTGATTTTTCAATTAAACATCATAAATTTAACAGCAACATGAAAACACTAAGCTTTTCTGATCAATTCAAATTTAATGAACTGCTACTGCGTTTATTAGGTAGTTCTAACAACTTGAATAAGTAAGAGCATGAAGCAAGCCAATAAGTAAAATGAAACTGATAGATTTACTCTGTAGAAGAACTTGAAGTATCATTAACATAGTTGATATCTATTATAAGGGGTTCATCTTGAATGTCAATAATATTATCTATGCCCCACATTTTGATTTCAATTTTTTCCTGAACATGATGAATGCAATCTTTCCATTTATCAGCCGAAACTCTGTTGACAGCATCTTGAAACAGATTTTTAACATCTGAAAATTTGAAGGTCGTGTTGTTTGACGCTAGGTATGGTTTTATATTAGCCCTAATTAACTCGATAGGGTTCAGTTCGCAGTCGTAAGGAGGTAGTCGTAAAAGTATTATTTTTCTTTTTGGCTATTTCACCAATAATATTTTAGTTATACTTATATTTATGTTGTTTTACTAATTTTATTAAATCCGCTTCAACCATATTTTCATCAAAATTGATTTACTTAGAATTGAGCCATTCTTGGATATCCGCTTTTTTGTACACATTGTAGAAATTTTTTCTAATTTCCTGGAATGGTATGGTGCATTATCTAACACACTTACTGAATTATCTTCAAGTTTTGGTAGAGTTTTTGAAAACCAAATTTGGAAAGATTTACCATCCATTTCTTCGTGATAGTCGCCTGTTTTCTTTGACTCAAATGCCCATAAACCATCGGGTACGTCCTCACCACCAATGTGACAAATTATTAACAAATCAAAACGTAAAACAGATGTAGAGCTGGGAGTCAGTTCCAAATGGTATAACCTGATTGTTTAACTGGCCTGCTAACTAACGGCTTATTAAAATTATTTGTAAAGTTGGCTCTCAGTATAAGAAAAAATAAATGATTATATAATGATTAAATATTGAACAGCAAATTCAAACTATAATTTCAATTTTTTCCATGGTTTCTTGGTATTACAGCTAATCTAAATATATATTACCAGTAGGATTTTTCAGGCCAGTCGAAAGTCCATCCAAGAAAGCTTATCTCGATGATCTAACTAACTGTCCACCCAAACTTTTGCATGAGTATGCCCAGCATTTACCCACGTTTCATCTAAATAATATATTTTTCGACCTTCGTTACGAAATTGTCTAATTTTTCTGAGATATTCCCGTCTTAACACAACTATCTCTTCTTTTTCTAATAATGAACTGTTTCTTCCTCGTTTCAAGTCCGTGCCATCCTTAACTGCTTTTAAGATTTCATCAACTGTAGGTAATTCATTACTGAAGAAAAAATTATGTACTTTTCTTCCAATTGTATTCCCGTCAAAGTCATCGATTGCTTTGGTTTTTTTTCTTGTGGAATACGATTTAGACCCTGGCAATGAATGTTTAATTTTATACTCCATAATAATTTGGTAAACACTTGACCGACTGACTCCCGAAATCTCAGCTACCCTGCATACAACCTCTTCAATAGCCAAATCATCATATTCTTGCATTTGCTTTTTATAAATATTTAAAATAATTCGCTTTTCATTTGCGCTAAAATGCAGCTTTTTATCTCTTTTTTTTGGCGGGGTAAGGCTAATATCGACAATTTCGTCAGCTGTATCTGGGTCAGAAATTTTCAAATGAAACAAAGTTAACCAATGAACAAAACGTACAATAGCCGAACGCCTCTGAAGTATATGAGTTACTAATTGCGGTCCTGTGCCTAAAAGAATTCCTTACCGACCACCGAAGGTTCTCTTACTCTGATTGGCCACCAACGATGGCGTTGTATGTCAGCTCCACCAATCCGGGCCAATAGAGCGGTGGGTGTGAGATGTTCACCTATCGATCACGCGTTCATCACGCACTGATCATTGAATATAGTTTACTTTCTGTTGCGAAAAACGTCTAGTAGATGGCGTGGCATGGTCTAATTCAGAGACCAGTGTCTCTAGAGTACTTCAGACAATTAAACCTGTAATTACCTTATGTCGTTCTAGCTTCTATTCTATTCTAATCATTCTCTTATGATATGGTTGGAATTCGTCGTGAAAATTTCGGGGGTTCTTTCTGTATTTTTTTCACTGGTCATTTCACACAGACAGTTGTATAATTATTATGCATGTGCTGGGGCTGGGAAGTATTGACTTTAGCAGTGATATGCGAAAAAATCAAGTCTTCAACATCTCTTTAATACAGAGAAATGTTGATGAAATTGAATTTTCTGAATGGATCGCGACGTAGAGAACAGCTTGATGATGTAGATAGGTATTGAAATATCTCCAAGTCTACATTTAGTTTAGTGTTGTTCATTAGTTGTTTTTGCCTGTTACTTATTATAAGCTCAGGAATTAGCGATATAGGATTTTCAATCTAAAATCCAAGAGAAGGGCCTTTAGAAGAAGTTTTTCTCTAGTAGTCACAATGCTTACAGTTAACGCATATCAAGACACCAATTACAGCTATTTAAATAACTTCAAATTTGAAATCGGCAACCTTCAAAATCCTAGGATATAGTTTTTCATCGAATTTAATTTGTTCTGCTATATGTGATCAGCCATTTCGGCAACATGGCCTGTACAGAATAGACGTGTTTTCGTGTGCTCCTGATTCGAAACGTAAAAAAGTGGTTTAAAAGCGGAGATAAATTGTAAAAACTGTTGTGTGCATTCCTTTACAACATACTTGTGTTTTGTGAAAACTGTGGATTTATAAAATGGTTCTCACAAGAGAAATTTGCGAAGAAATCAGAGCGTCAGTGAATTCAGTTATAATGGAGAGTTTAAGAAATCCTGTATTCATACAAAGTATTGCTGATAAGGTGACCGAGGCGGTGACAAAAAATTTAAGAAAGAAACTCGAAGAAACAAAAAACGAATTATTGGCGTTGAAAAATAGTTTACGGACTACACAAAGGAAAATGATGTTATAATAAATAAACTTCGGGAAGATTTTACAAGTTTATGTGCTGCAAAAAAAATAACAGAAATCAGGTATGATAATATGGACCAACAAGGCAGAAGGAATAATTTGAGGATATTCAATTTACCTGAGAAGAACCCGGAGAATACACGCCAAGAGGTAATCTCATTGATCAACTCAAAGATGTCGATCAACCTAAAAAATGATGATATCGACATGTGTTACCGGATTGGAAAAATGAATACGAATGAGAAACCAAGAGGAGTATTTCTCAGGCTAAGAGAAAATATGCATAAGACAAGTATATACAGCAAGAAAAAACTCTTAAAAGGAACAAGGGTAGTTGTAAAAGTAGACCTGACATCTTTTAGAATGAAGCTGGTGGCTAAGATTGCTGAAAAAATATCATATAAAAATGTTTGGACACAAAATGGTAGTATATTTCTGAATTTTAATAATACAACTCATAACATTCATTCACATAGTGATATCGATAAAATCTTTGGAGAATGATTTTGTAAATAATTGCATTACTAGTGATATTGGTAAAAATTTTGGAGAATGATTTTGTAAATCTTTGAATTGCTAGAAAATATTTATATGTATACTTTACCTTTACCACATAAGAGTGTGCCTATATGTGTATATAAATGCATATTCGTTGTTAATATGGATATCCTTGGGTTTCTTTCAGTTCTTTCAGTTTCTTTCAGTTTTTTATTGTTTTCTGGTTGTGCACACTACTGTTTGTATGGAATTTATAGCTTTTAGTATCTCATTTACATGAGAAATTACTAGAAACATAGTACATTTTACAACAATTGTAGTGCTATGCATAGATATTTACATCAGTGCTAGTATTAGGAAACAAATATTGACATACTATTGTAGTATTGAATTGGGAGTGCAATACAATTCATTATATTTTAGTTTTGTTAAAACCTTTATATTTTAGATCCGATAGCTTCTTGCTATTTTTCCGTTATGAGGGAACATTCAATTTTTTTTATTGTTTATTTTTTAGGTAGTTTCTTCAATCTATTTCACTAAGTAAGTAACTTGTTTATGGATACATATGTTAGGGATGTGAATTATGTGGAAGTTAATAATCTGGAAGTTTGTGATATGCAAGGTCACAACAACTGCTGGAATGAGAGGAAGGATCAGTTATTTTTCAAGATATACCACCAAAATATTTGTAGCCTAAAAAAAAATCTGGATGAAATAAAAATAATGACTGAACAGATGATCTGTGAGTACGATTGCATGATCTTTACAGAGTCTTTTAAAATTTTTGATACTAGTATATTCAAGTTGCCAAAATACGAAATGATATATAGTGATGGTGACCTGAATAAAAACGATGGTGTTGTGGTTTATATGAAAAAATGTTTAGATTTTACATACAAAACTGTACAAATCGGGTATTGCAAAGCAGTGCAAGTTACAGTAATACTTCAAAATCATAAAAAAATTGTCATTACATGTTTATACAGATCACCATCTACCGATGAACAGGTCTTTCTAACTGAAATGCGTATTTACTTAAAGCAAATGGCAAGTGTAAGCACTTTATCTCACATCATATTAGGTGACATGAATATTAAGCTGAATAGCCAGGATGACATAGTTTATAATTATCTTAACTTGATGAGTGAATATAATTTCTTGTCAATGATAAATAAACCTACAAGGATATTTAATGAAACTGCTAATTGCTTAGACCATATATTTTTGAAATCCAGTATTCAAAATTTTGAACGTGACTGTGTGTCTATGGTATTTGAAAGTTGCATTACTGATCATAGGGCAACAATCTTGGGTTTGCCTCTTAAAGCTAAGAATCCGAAGGTGACTAACAATGAAAGTAGATACGTATCGTACATAAACTATGATAATTTGAAAAATGACCTGAAAAGTCATGACTGGACAGATATTTATGATGAAACTGATGTGGACATAATCGCCAATCAATTTGTTTCACAATTAAAAGCATTAATCACAAAAAACAATACAGTTAAAAAGATAAACAGATCAGATATAAAACGTAAACAATGGATTACCGCGGGAATTGTAAACTCAGTTAATGAAAAAAATAGACTCTACTCGGAATTCGTAAAAAATCCTCAAGATTTACAGAAAAAGCAAAATTACCTTAATTATAAAAAAAATAAGAACAAAGATACCCCAAAAAGTTTATGGAAGATAATCAACAACATTTGTGAGAAAGGAAATAAGTTAGTGCCAAGTGAAGTGATAACAACAAACAATACCATTTGCAATACACCGGATACCATTGCAAATGCATTTAATGATTTTTTTCAGGGATAGGTAAATCTCATGCAGAAAAAATATTAAAACCAAGTACCCCACTGCCTCATAATAAAGTATGTCAGAACTCGTTTTTCTTACAGCCAGTTAGTAAACCAGAAATTATAACAATTATTCATTCATTAAAAAGTAATAAATCCCCTGGACTTGACGATATAAAAGCTGAAATATTCAGATACACATCAGAAATATTAGCAACGCCTTTGTGTTAGTTAATAAATCAAATATTTATTTCTAGTAAAGTTCCTCAACAATTTAAAACAGCAGTAGTTTCTCCTATACACAAAAAAGGAGATATAAAAGATATAAACAATTATAGACCGATATCAGTCATAACAACACTTGCGAAAATATTTGAAAAAGCATTGAAAAACAGACTGGAAAAATTCTTGAATATGAATAACGTTATCTCCGATAAACAGTTTGGTTTTAGACAGGGTTTATCCACAAATGATGCAATTGAAAAATTAGTTACAGAAATCACAAACGATCTTGAATTCAGCAAACCCGTGATATGCGTCTTCCTGGATCTTGCCAAGGCTTTTGACACTGTGAGTCATGTTCAGATGATGGAGGCCTTGGAGGATGCAGGAGTACGGGGCATGACCAGAGAGCTGTTAGGTAATTATTTAACAAATCGTCTGCAAGTAGTTAAAATAAATAATGTGTATAGTAAGGAGCAAAAAATGAACTATGGCCTGCCACAAGGTCCCGTACTAGGGCCAGTTTTATTCACGGTATATATTAATAGTGTCTTAGAATCTCAGACAA
The DNA here is from genome assembly GCA_949316355.1 of Bruchidius siliquastri. NCBI lineage: Eukaryota > Metazoa > Arthropoda > Insecta > Coleoptera > Chrysomelidae > Bruchidius > Bruchidius siliquastri. Next base: position 22,824,702 of record OX438538.1, on the reverse strand, counting down.
CTGGTAAGATTTTCAGCTTTGCGGATGATACAACAATACTTTACAGTGACAATAAATGGGATACATTAAAACTTAAAGTTGAACATGATTTGTCAAGGATTTTTGATCTATTTAGTCATAAACTATTAACTGTAAATTATGAAAAAACTGTTTTTATGCCCTTCTCAAACACAGCTAGGTTTTTGCCGAACTACAAAACTTTATTAATAAAAAATCACACAAAAAATATTCTTTTAAGCTCAGCAACTAGTTATAAGTACTTAGGCTTAACCATTGATTCACATTTAAGGTGGAACGATCATATTACTAATTTAACTAAAACATTAAGACAACTGCTATATCGGTTTAAGTACTTAAAAAATATATTAGATTTATCCCATTTAAAAATCATATATTACTCCTTAGTTGGGTCCAGATTACGCTATGCGATTTTAAGCTGGGGAGGGGCTGCTTACTGCCATATACGATCAATAGATATATTACAGAAAAAAATTCTCAAAATAATCTTAAACAGACCATTATTGTATCCATCTGCATTATTTTCAATCTGGGATGCTTGATATTCGACAATTATTTTTGCATCAAATTTTTTTACATATTTATAAAAATAAATTTACACTCAAAAAGGTTAATCATGAGCATTTTACAAGATACAAGGCTAGTGACTCAGTCAAAGTTGAATTACTGCAAAAAAATGTTAGTCTACGATCCTCCGACTATCTGTCTCTGAAGATCTATAATTATGTACCACAAGCTTATAAGGTTTATTTGAACACATTGAACTCTGTAAGTATGATAAAAAGTATATTTAAAAAGTATATCATCCTGTTAGGTAGAGACGAAACAAAAAAAATACTAGAAAATAATTAAACCTCCTTCCTCTCTCAATTTGGTAAATTTTTCATCCACATATTTCTCCATCCTTTATCATTATCATTTTTATTTTTCATACCCACATTTCTATTTCAAGTTTTGTAAAAATTCACACTACTTAGCTAATTGTACAGGCGCCGACAAATGTTAGGAATAAGAAGAGCTATGTAGTCCATGCACAGCCTTATTGGTTTCAATGGACTAATTGTTAAATCGGTCATCAAACTGTAAAACGTTTAAATGTATTCACCTCCTGTGTTTGTTTGTATTTGAACTCAGATATTGTTAATATTGAATTGTTCATGGATTGCAAATAAACATTATTATTATTATTATTATTATTATTATTATTATTATTATATTATTTTGTTTTTTCAAGAAATTTTTTCAAATTCAAAATCAGCAACGATCAAAACCCTAATATAGCGATTTATATGAAATCCAAATGACTTTTCGTAACTACATCCACCATTTTCAAATCAGCTATTCCAAAGACTATGAGATACTACGTATTAATTGATCTTCATATTATTTCGGCCAGATACTCACGATTGTCAATTTTCACACGTGAGAATGTGTAAGAAATATCATTTTTCACAATACCTGTTACCTACATACAAACTTTGAATTTGTTAGGAGCTTAACATATAGTTTTTTGTTGAAAGTAATATAAACGGCTCCTGTCCACAACTGAAGTTTTCATATTATCTTGAAAAATGTATAAAAGCGCAAGGATGTTTTTCATCAAAGAACAAATTAACCAAGAAAATTGAATTAGCGGATGCCAAATCGAAGCAAATCGCGAATCTCTGAGGTGATTAAATTATCATGGGTTAACACCAGTTAAATTTGTCACAGAAAATCTGGATTTGTGAAACTCGACTAATTGCTTACAGATGTAGATTTAAATCTTGCAACTAAAATTTAATTTATTCCTTATCGTTCGCGGAAATCCGTTTAAAATGTTCTCAGACGTTTTCGAATTAGCACCAGTTCCGATCTTTTTGAAACCTTAGTAACGGTTAACCAGACCGCTAGAACATAACTTCTGCTGATCTCTATGGCTGAACTCGTACTTACTTTGCCAAAAACGAAAACCGCCAGGAAATAAAGTTCACCCAAAAATTCAAAAATATATATGACAAGAATATCACCAAACTACAGTAATGCTTAGTATGTAGGTATTCCATCGATTTTCATTTTTGTATCATCATTTAAGTGCGATATCTCTATAAAGCTTTAATAAATTTTACTTTTACGACACATCCAGGGGCTTGGAAACACTATAACTGAAACAATTCTTTAGAATAAATGAAATATTATCAAACCGACAAAAGCTAAAACATGCAAAATAGTTGAAAAATGAAAACAAAAAACTTCAAGCCCAGATGTGCAGACTGCCTGACGTACATATAGTTACTACTGTTACAGTGGTTGCCTAAACGTCATTGCCAAGTATATTAGATTTCACAGAGTACCTAGTTACCTACATATGATGTGGAAAAAAACACCGTTAGGTATACAGAAAGGTAATGATAAACCAAGGTATCAGAAACCTATTGTTGGAACTGGTTATAGGAGAAATTTTTAAATGAATAAATTTCCTAACTAGGTATACCTACTTCCACATACTTGATAAACGTTCCGAGCGCTTGTATTTGAAATTTTTGAAATCATCAACTTAAATGGTCAACGTCTAAAAAACAGGCAAATGCGTAGTTTTAGCGTTTCTCAAACGTTATGAGTCACTAAAAATATTTTTCGAGTACGCCCAAAAATAGTCAAACTATAAACGCTCCAGTCTCAGTACCGTCGAATGACAGACATACTTTAATTATACCGTAGGATAATCGCATTTATTCCTGACGAAACCGAAAACAAAGCTAAGAGCGATGATAGTAAAAAATGAACTTTCCTACAAACGAAGGCTTTTATGCATTACTGACCAATCAGTCAATCACATCGCATCTAGCGCCCACGGAAATTCCAAGAAACTATCAACCAGTAGCACTGTACCTAAAAAAGACAGTGGAAATATAAGAATAGGAATGCTATCGATTTTAAATATTTATGCCACTTTCAGGTGCTGTAAACTGAAAAGTATGGATCGAAACTTAAAATGCCTTCTTGTGCACCACTTTCGTCGGTCTGTTGACGTTTTTGTAACCGTGTTTTAAACAAATATAAAGCACATGAATAGACCTAATTTACAATTATACGACATTTCAGAGCGTAGATAAATTATTTTTCCAAAGGAGGCCAATTTGTTTGGTTTATGTTTTAATGACTTTTTCTGTAGATTACTGCATCTCAACTTATAGGGAACAGAACAGGTATTTTGCGTCTTACAAGTTTGCGTCAAGTAGGCTGACTCTGCACTTCGCGAGCAGTTGTCTCACTTTATTGACGATTTTGATCACATTCTTCTTAGATAGTGTCTAATCCATTTTACATAACGTTTAGCAATACTTCAATAATGGGAATTTCCGGAAACTTGAAAATTTTGAAGATTATTCAAAGCGTTTCGATATTTTTTAAATTCAGTTTCAATCATCGATGAATATCTATCTCCAAATCCTTATTGTCAAACTGATAGTATTACGTAGAACATATATACCTACATCATGGAAATGTATGTCAGTAATTTCCGTTGGCCTGTCGATCTATGCCTTTTGAAGAAGGTAGTGGAAACATCTGACATGATTTTTCCAAACATTTTTTTCTTCATATTTTCGAGTTTCGGACAGTTATCGAGCATAATCGATTTTTTTCAATGTTAATTATTTTTTAAAAGATATTGGCATGGGAGGTCAAAGCTTTTTGTCACGAAAGCTTAAATTTCCGCGGTCACAATATCTGTTTAGCTTTTCCGTGTTGAATGTTGGTAATATACCGTATTTAATGTGTAGCTATTAATTTGCTACGATCTTCTATCTTCTCAAACTTCATCATTTTTTAATTACCTACCCGTTATTTCATGAAGTGTATCAGGCTTCTTATACGGCCTTCGCAAACGTCTACATGGCAGTTAAGTGTCACTTAAAACTCGGTAACGACATCAACTGCAAACATTCATAATATCTTTTTTGTCGCTTCGTTCGTCTGCTAAACTCCTTGCCAGACATTAAAATTGAATTTATCTGTCATCAGTAATTTGAATCATTTTTACATATATAATATATTATATAACTACTTTACATATTTTCGCTGTATATTTTAAATGCCGTGCAACCTTATATCGTTATACCTTCCCTAGATTATCCCTAGATTATCATGGATTTGATATACTCGGAAACCGATCAACTAATGTCTCACATTCCTCAAATCCTATTGGTGGAGAATAGCAAGTCCTTATAACTTATGAAATGAGCGAAACATCAATTCTCACTTATATATGGCGGATTGCCAGGCTGATAAGAATGCTGTGAGGTTCAGAAAGTGCCCTTTTTCATAATCAAATCTCATTCCATCATTTTGTGTTGTCATTCAAGAGAAATCACTAATTTTTGGGCTCTTTTGACAGTACAATGTTTAATGGCATTTCACAAAGGTCTTATGGTAGAGGATCCAATAAAAGTTGATGCTTACCTGCTTAGTGCTTGAGAGTAATTTAATATCAATTCTCGTATGTTGGAAAACATTGTTCGAAAGGTTAAATTTACAAAAAAATGCAATAGTAATTTTGGAGGCTAGAGGACCTACGAAAAACTGTCGTAAAATTCTGATTTCATTATTCCAAGAATTTTTTTTCTAAATGGATAACTAAGCGAAGAATACTGAGTGAATCTATTTGATTTCATTTCATTTCATTTTCACAATCTCAAATAGTGTTCGAAATGAGTACCAACCTCCTCCCGATATGATAAGCATCTTGTAAAATTCAAGAACTGACTTTTAATCGTTGATATTTTCTTTTTAGAATAGCTGCAAGCTATTCAAGTTGCCTATCAAAAAATCTAGTTCAATAAAAACAATTTGGTCACGTACGCGAGAGGCGGAATCGGAAATCGATGACAGCAGCGAACAAGAGAATCCATCACCGGTGCCAAAACGAACGCCACAACGCCAGCCTTCTAGATTAACCAGTCTGGAGATAAACGCTACGTAAAGCTGTGCTGTGCTGTGTGACTAGTTGACGGCCCGACCCGGCCGGGTTCATATTTTGAAGAAATTAACTTCTCTGATGCTCTATCAACAGCACGTGGTGGCGTGTCAAGACGCAAATATCCTTGACACACGTACAACTGCTGGTACTCGGAATGAGATTGTTTTGTTGAGGTGCATTCAATATTTCGGCGATATTTTAAGCTGGTTTAGATAGATGATTTTCTTTATCAAAATTGAGAATTTATACTAAATAAAATAAATACAGATTGTAAATGCTCTCACTTGGTGAAACTCCTACCATCATGCAGATGGAATAATTGTGTATCTGATACACAGTTCCACCGTTTTACAGTGACGCGTATTGATTTATAATGAAAGCATCATCGTACTGTCAGATTTGACTGTTTATAAAGGCTATTCGGGTTAACTAACTAACTAGCTTCTGTTATGGATACAAATTTGCAGCTCTCAAGTCTTGCAATCCATTTATGCTGTTTAGCTATTTTTCTATTATATATTTTTTTATTTGTCTGTCTATGGGAAATATTTTTTTAGCGACTGTGTTTGAACTACTGCTTAAGGAAACCCATAGAAAACATTAACAAATGTCCTTGAGATATTTCACGTTATATAAAATATTTTATTTCATGTTTTAAGATATTCTATACCTTAAGCAATTTCATTCTTCTTAATACATTCCATGACTTGAGATATTGTAAAAAATAGCTTTATTCGTGAAAGTGTGTTAAATACACAATTATTTTATCTTCAAAATAAATGTTGCCGAAATTTGTAAAAAAAAACTATCTTTCTGTAGAGTTTCTGGGACGTGATAGACTTTCTGATTTTGTTATTCTTTATTAAGCATACCTCTGTATGTTTGAAAGTATCACATTTCTGCATCTTTTCAGTTTCACGTTTACTAAACTCCACTTTTAGGTTGCAGCGGCATTCTTAAAAGTGTGGAACATGACGAATACTCGATTACTAATCTTGAGGAGGATTGCGACCCCTGGAGCGAATTCAAATGATGGAAAATAGTGAGTAATGTGTTGAATTTTGCCAACATTCTCTCGAGAAAACATACATTTTTAGCAAATTTATGCTTCACATTTTTGTTCGAACATGAAATTCTTGTGATCTTTTTTATTTCCGGAAACATAATGAGAGTAAATAGCCAAATAAAGAACATTGTTGACAACTGCGTTACTGGTCGAGTGGTCTATAGCGTCAATTTTTACAGTGAGATTTTTCATGAGCGTAGGTTCGATTCCAACACCCCGAATTTTTTTCAATTGCAATTTACATCGTCATAATTCATTTGAAGTCTATCATTTTGGTTTATATCTTAATTAATGTGTCCTCAGGTATGTCCAAGGTACTTTTGAACATATTTTATACACAACAATATATTTTAAATATGCACTTTCTTCGGGAATGGACTAAAATATTTTCATGGTTTTTTGTAGCCAAAATAGCCAAACTATTGTTAATCATGGATGAAGGAAAAGGAGCCGAGTACCACGGAAAAACTCTGGAGGAGATTGATATGGACTTAAATGACCTAAACAGAGATCACATCATGGCTGCAGAAGTAGATAGAGATACTGGTAGGCTTTGTGGAGGTTTCTATTATCTGTGGTTCAATTTTTGTAAGTTTTTTTTGCAGAATCCAACATAGACAAGATACATCAGCGAAATGGACTATCCCAGAGTGCCACTAGGTGCAAAAATTCCGAATCAGAAGAATTAGAAGATGGTAAACTTATGATAATCTTTTCTACATACCTCTATAACTTAATCATTCAGATTTTTACGAATGTATATTTCCTTATTACTTTAATATTCCCTCAATTGAAACACTACTAATAGAAAACAGTACTTATAGTCTAAAATCTGGCTGCATAATGTCTACGTTCATCGCGTTTTTAATCAAAATGTAATTTTTATAAATCACTATTCATAGAGAAATACGTGTCCGCAAGGTTAACAAAATGTTCCGGCAAGTATTTTTAATTAAATAATTGATTTTATTGGAAAAATTTTATTCATTTCTTTTTTAATTAAATCATCAATCATTTCAAAGATAGATATATACCCAACTTAAAAAGTTCTGCGAACTTTATACCATCGTATAGAGGAAAAAATTAGCTTTAATTTGATATATCAATGATTAAAAAAACGTTATGAATGTCAAAACTCAACGGAGCAGTACCTGTTTATACCAGGTTGGCAAGAGATTGCGGTCAGGTGAGTAAAGGCAACCAAAACTATTTTAGTGGTGTATATATATATATATATATATATATATATATATATATATATATATATATATATATATATATATATATATATATATATATATCTGGACGATTTATCTATTACATTTTGATTAAAAACGCGATGAATGTAGACATCATGCAGCCGGATCCAGTACTGTTATATGTTCACAATATGATGCCAAGAATGTTTGCTGACCTATAACTTTTGTTTAGTTCCAGGAAATATTGCACCACAAGGGTCAAGTAAAAAAAAGGAACAAACTCGAGGATCATGGGATTCAAAACAAAAAGCTACTATGAAGAAATTTTTCAAAATGCACATAAAAAATAGGATTTCCCCCAAAAAGGATGAATGCCTCGAATTTAAAAAAAAGTATCCTCTCCTGTTCCAAGAGAAAACTTGGATACAAATCAAAGTATTCGTTTATAATAATTACAGATTAAAACAATAGAACTATACAAATTTTATTTGGATCCTGTTTCAATTCCATCTAACAAAATTATCCTATCTGCTCTACAAATGCTTCAGCGCATTGCTACCGCGTGCTGTAGTGGAAAGAGCCGCCGCTTCAAAACAGGCCGAATACGCTTGCTTTCATAGGCACAGAAAGCAAAACACAAGTACATAATAATATATATCCTACTATGACTCACCAATGAAATTATTTTATCGCAAAGATGAGATCCGCCGCATTGCCAAATTTTCGGATCTCACTCTAAGTGGAAAGTATCACGCAAATATACAGACTCACGTACGCTCTCTGCAATCCCCAAAGTGATCTCACCTTAACTAACTTTTACCACGAAAAGATCTCATTCTTCCCACATATAAATATATATATATATATATATATATATATATATAATCATATTATATTTCTTAATAAAATACCACTTCCTAGGGCATAAAGACTACTGAAACCTACAGACACTGGAAAAATGAATGAAATAAGTTATCGTGATATACCTAAAAGCCTAATAAAGCCTTTGAGGAATATAATGTTTATCAATATGGAATTATTAAAACAATTCACCAACCTAGTCTTTCTTTCATCATGCTACTTCAATGGGTTCCTAGAATTGGCGCATCGTTGATCTAGAGTGCACGGTTGCCATGTTGTAGGATTACAAACTGGTGCAATGTTGAAGCCAATGTATAATAGTTTAATAGTTCATGTCAGGAAACTTGTTTTTATGGTTGGGATTCAATTATAGTATTTTTATTTTTTCAATGACAATCCATTCTTGCGATCTTGCTAAATTGAGTTCATGCAAGTACTTGCAGCATATATACGCATGCAGCTGAGTGACGTATTGTGAGTAAAAATGGATGTAGCCTTATTTCGAATCAGAGGCTTATAAACTATGAATAATGCAGCAATACACAAATAAAGGTTTTCATAATCTTGCTCCTAAAGCTTTGACCATGACTCTTCTTGTATCTATTATCTCATATATTTACTAGTTGGATTACGGTCATAAAAAAATATATAATGGAATATTTTACCTTTTTTTGATTCGCTTAGTGAATATAAAATTAACTTGACAAAAGCGTACTCCCATGTCACATATAATACTCAAAAAGAGATCCACTTGATATATTATAATTATGATTTGATTTTCAAATTACGTACGCATACAAGCTCTGACAACTTAAAAAATGTATTTGTTATTCCCAGATGTCACACTTCATTCCGACATTACTAAAAAGTACGCACTTTCTAAACATTTTGCACTACCTCAAAACTCTTTTGATATATTAAATGTTCATTGATGTCCCCAGGCTCTTTTGTCAAATACCAGTCACATGAAGAAAGTATAAAAAAAGAGTACGGAATTTTCCAAAAATTTTTAACCGCCGGAAAAATACATGAAAAATGATCGCAAACTCGGTAAATATAACAAAGTTCGTGAATATTCAAATACTTCTCGGTTTCCTTTTTTGCTATTCAATTTGCCGCACTATATGGATTTCACAATGGATTTAGCGGTTACTGAGATTATATTAATAATAAATGAAAAATAAAAAAATAGCAATAGACAAGCCGTCAAATTCAAAATTCTAGTAGTCGCAATAATAAAAATAACAAAAAAATAAAATTAGCCGAGTACCAAAAGTGGAATAGGAATTGCCTATTGACCGTCAACTTCATGTACTGCTTTTCAACATCTCCATCGATAATCACACATAATGTACAAAGTTCAATTCAAATAGCCTAAGTTTTGAACGTGGCAACGTTGGAGATCTTCTCTTCCTCTTCCCAAAGTTTTCAGTTTGCCACCATAATGACATTCTGAGAATAAGAATAAGAAGTCGGCAAAGTTGCCAAATTAATTGGTACTACGGCGTGTGTACTCAGATCAGAGTTAGAATAGGTACCTACCTACTTTCATTATTAGTGTTGAAGTAGGTATACGTTTTTAGTAGGATTGTTTATTTCTTTGGGATGAGATTATGGATTCTACTATTGGTATTTATTGGATATCTGTTCCCAAAACATATATATCAACTATATCTGAATTACGTACAGGGAGAAAACATAAGTAATCGTGACTTTTGATAACAAAAGTATTGAAGTCAAGTAGATGAACTAGGTATAATTCACCCTCATGCAATTAATATGAAATAATTGCGCAAAAATGATAATTTACAGACAGACTGGGACACAGGTAGGATTTTAAAAAAAAATTAGAGACCCTGAGTACCTTTTTAAAGTTACTCCAGTGGCGCGCAGAAGCCTTAGTAGCCCAGGCATCGGGTGCAAAGTTTTAGGGGGCACAAAATTCTGAAGATATAACGTGGGGAATGTAATTAGAAAGTAACAAGGACAAAAGTTTAGGATATGGAGCTCAGAAAGATCGAAAAGAAATATCGACATTTAAACGAATGTCTATGCCTAGGCAGCCTTCATCAAATTACAAAACAGAACGAGAGAATCTGATTTAGAAATTATAATGTCATAATTTGTAACCTAAACCTTCTAATAATATATCCTATGAGTTCACTTTTTAATCCCAATTTTATCACCATAAAATAATAGCCAATAATTTTCGCTGATTAGATGTAGTTCAATTCAATTTAGTTTAACCATTATTCAAAAACAAAAATTGTATAATAATTCTTCGAAATAAAACTATTCTTTCATGGTGTTTTATTTACCGAGATAATAGGGTTGAGGAACCTTCAAGGGTTCTAAGGAAGCTTCATTGTTGTTTTGAAAATAAGGGTTCCTCATGCTATTCAATGGCAAATTCACTGATGGATTATGCTTTGGAAGTATTTGCCGACTAAACTGACGCCACTCAAACAATCATAACTATCTCATACATTTTCCTACAACGCGATTTCCTTCCATAACAATGAATAGGCGAAATCGTTAATAAAACAATTATTTGAGTGACCTACAATTGTTGCACTACGTAGGCAGAGTTTCCATCCCACTATCTGTCAAACTTTCTTACTCAAGCATTACTTGCCCGTTCACCCCAAACAATATCTTCGTTGAAAATGCCGAGCATGAAAAAGAAAATATCCTTTTCATCATTCTCCTAAGCTACTAGGTATTACTATTGCGTATCCGAATGAACAATAGGTACATTAATAACAATGTCTTCAGTTCCCCAATGATTGCGATATTAAGCTTGGCAACGTTGTAAATTCAAAAAAGCGGATATCCAAGAATGGCCTAATTCTAAGTAAATCAATTTTGATGAAAATATGGTTGAAGCGGATTTAATAAAATTAGTAAAACAACATAAATATAAGTATAACTTAAATATTATTGGTGAAATAGCCAAAAAGAAAAATAAAACTTTCACGACTACCTCCTTACCACTGCGAACTGAACCCTATCGGGTTAATTAGGGCTAATATAAAACAATACCTAGCGTCAAACAACACGACCTTCAAATTTTCAGATTTTAAAAATCTGTTTCATGATGCCGTCAACAGAGTTTCGACTGATAAATGGAAAGATTGCATTCATCATGTTCAGGAAAAAATTGAAATCAAAATGTGGGACATAGATAATATTATTGACATTCAAGATGAACCCCTTATAATAGATATCAACAATGTTAATGATACTTCAAGTTCTTCTACAGAGTAAATCTATCAGTTTCATTTTACTTATTGGCTTGCTTCATGCTCTTACTTATTCAAGTTGTTAGAACTACCTAAAAAACGCAGTAGCAGTTCATTAAATTTGAATTCATCAGAAAAGCTTAGTGTTATCATGTTGCTGTTAAATTTATGATGTTTAATTGAAAAATCAATGCAAATTACGCTGTCTGTATTTTTTTACAGAGTATTGTTGTTATTATTTTTATATCTGTACAGTTAAATAAAGATGATGGATTGGGAAGATGTTTTTAACGTATTTTAATATAAGCTTGGAAAAAATGATTGCAGTCTTCTTAAATAAAAAATCGTTATTTTGATTTATTCATTTAGAACGAGTATATGAGTATGTTTTATTCCTTATAATTTTCTAGATAATTTAATTCGTTATGTAGTATCTTAATGCGGACCTGTTGTGTTTTCGACGGTTTCACGTTGAATCACGTGCAATATGCGTGGATATGTTTGGGTTCACTTTTTTCCTTGGCCGAATACAGTTTTTTATAGAGATGTATATTGATTATGTTAATTCAGTTGCTTACATTTCTTTCTTCGCAAAACGGCATCCCTGGCATCCGTGAAAAGATCTCCAACAGATGCGATATATGTGATGAAGTGTACCGGAATTTATTATTGATATATTTATCCCATTATCTCTCATATCATAACCTGTTCATATTTATTCTGCTTATATTCAGTCTCAAAGTGTTAGAACATAAAGCAAAAATATATACTTTTGTGCCACCTAGTATAATGAGTGTTGCAGATCAACTTTCAGCATCAGTGTGGTTATCAAAATCCTTCATACGTTAAAATACGGTTAGCAGAACGGATTATTGGAAACCTATATAGTTCTTGATAGATACCAGTTGATAGCTTCGAAGTTGATTCAGTAGCTTGGAGAAAAATTACAGGATGATTTTTGTAGCAAAGTAAAATTTTTTTTTTTTGGCACTAGGAATTTTCCCATCAGCCAGAAACAAGTTATCCAATATACTCCACAATGAAAGAAATCCTATTAGAAGACCTGTTACTATAAACAATTTAATCTAAAGGGGAGGGAAAGGAAATTACTTTTAGGATTTTAACAGTGTCACAAAATCTTCTCGCCCAGGGGCCTGTCTAGGCATTTTATTGTATTCACACACAAGAGGGCCACGGTAAGGAGGATGAAAAAACAAATATGGATAAGAACAGAGGTTAATACTATACTATATCAATCGGCCCTAAATTTTAATACCAGTATTTTTAATATAGGTAATAAAACAAAATATCACGTCAAAGTTTTGTAATGCCAGTAGGGAGCATGTATTGAAAGGGGAGGAAATATCGCACTTCAGTAAGCTGGAATATAGGTTATTGCAATGCGCCATATTTTTAAGGCGTCTGAAGAAAATATGATCCAGATCACCCTCAACGTCGCAGATTTCACACAGGTTGGAAGGAATCAAGTTCAATCGAGCGAGATGTGAAGGAAATGAGCCATGACCCAGTTTCATACGAGTGATACAGGTTATGTATTTCCTTGGTATTTTAAGATTATCATGCCAGTGTGACTTGGGTATATTGGGTTGAATTGACGTATATCTTGATGGATGAACGAAGCAGAACTCTCGCCATTCGCTGGACCACGCTTTGAGCATCTTACTTTTGATGACACAATTGAAATCTTCAATCGATGGAGAGGCTTGGGAGGCTATTCCATCTACAATGCTCAATCTCGCTAATTCATCCGCCTTTTCATTAGGAGGCAGCCCACAATGTCCCTTAATCCATATGAGCTTGATTTCTACATCATTCATTTCTTGGTTAACCAGCAGTTGTTTTATATGTAGCACGTAGATATTGGGATGCGATTTACAGTAACTGATGTTATTTAGTGCTGTTAAGACCGATTGTGAGTCGGAGAAAATTGCAGCTTTCCGTATGTTGCAGCGTCATCTAATATATAGAAGGGCCTGGTATATAGCCATAGCTTCGGCTGAGAATATGAAAAAAAGATCTGATAGCTTGAACATAGACGATGTGTCATCATTGGCGACATAAAAAGCACATCCTACTCCAGAAGCTGATTTGGATGCATTCGTATAAATGTGTACATAATCAGAGAGATTGCTATGTAGGGACAAGAAAATATTTCTGTTAATGGATGGATTTCCGCCAAAATTAGGGAAGACTATTTTGCTATTTGAAAGGAAGCGAAAGTAATCACTGTTATCTCTGGTATAAAGACTTCTAAAAGCTACCAAATCTATATCAAGTTGCTGGAAGGCTATGCACAATGGCGGAGAGTTTTTTTTCTGCCAGTATTTGTTAGTCAGGTCAAAGGTGTTCAGCTGACATATTTTTGAAGACAATGCCGTGTCCTGCGATATGTGTTTCATTAAAAGCTTTTCTGCCAGCATTACTCTACGTAAATGAAGAGGGGGTTCCAGAGCTTCCACTCTTAATGCCTCAACAGAGGAGGAACACATAGCACCCAAGCAAATTCTCAGAAACTTGTTCTGAATTAAATCTATCCTGCGAAGTAGTGTATTGCTTCCTGATCCATAAAGAATGGAGCCATAATCTAGAATTGACCGGATATAAGATCGGTAGAACATTAACGCAATTTTTTGATCGGCATCCCACCAGGTTCTTGCAATCATACGGAAGAAGTTGAATCCAACTGTGCACCTCATAATAATGTGGGAGATAAATTCCTTCCAACACAATTTCCTGTCGAGGATAATTCCAAGATATTTGACTTCGGATACTATTTTGAAGTTTACACCCCCCAAATCTGTATTATCATTCATGCTGATACGATGACGTGAAAAAGGACAGACTGAAGATTTAGTATCAGAGATAACAAGATTATTGGCGTCAAACCATCTCGCATATTCTGCCATTGCTGAATCCAGGATGTGTAGGCATTGGTCGATATTTTTTTCCTCAATATAAAGACATAAATCATCTGCATACTGAATCAGTTGAACATCTGTAGTAATAGAATCAAGGTCAGCTGTGTAGATGTTAAAGATTGTGGGACTGAGGACTGCACCTTGAGGTAGGCCTACAGAAGATAAGCGAGGACCAATTCTTTGGTTGTTACGATTTCTCACGTATACTAATCTGTTATGGTATAAGTTAGCAATAACATAGCAGGTTCTAGCAGGAATTCCATAATTTTCTAGTTTATGTCTTAGTAAACGTAAGTCGATGTTATCGTAAGCCCCAGTTATATCTAAGAAGGTTGCAACCAAGTAATTGTTCCTGGAAAAACAGCATTGTATATCAGTGACTAGCTTAGCAGTGGCATCCATCGAACCTGTGCCATGCCTAAATGCGTACTGTCCATTGGGTAGTTGATGAGTGGAAAGCCACCATTCGATGCGTTTTTTGATCATACGCTCAAAAGTCTTGAGTACACACGACATCAATGAGATTGGACGATAGGAATCAGCACAGTTAGGATCTTTGTTGGGTTTCAAAATGGGAATTACAACAACTTTTTTCCATTCCTCAATGTTGTCGCCTCTCAACCAAACGTTATTAAAAATATTTAACAGGATTTTTTTTGCATTGTGCGGCAGATGAAGAAGCATCGGGTATCGAATTTCGTCATACCCTGGGGCTGTGTTTGAGGATTTTTTTAAAATAGACTCCATTTCTATAATCGTCATAGGTCTGTTGAAGAATCCATCGTCAGTAGCAGGAGGACATGAATCAAAATTAAGACTTACAGATATGGGTGAGCATTTTGCGGCAAATTCGTACAGCCAGTAATCATTTCTACTTTTAGCCTGTATTATAGGAATTCGCTTCGCAATGCGGGCTTGTTTCCATAATTCACAAGATGGAGTATTTTTATTCAACTTAGAGCACCACTGAATCCAGCTATTTTTTGATTTGGTTTTAAAGAGTTTTTTTGTAGAAGCAAATATCTTTTTACATTCAGTGTAATTTTCAATTGAACTATTTATTTTGTAAGTATAAAGAGCTACTTTTCTTCTATCGATTGCTTCAGAACACTCATTGTCCCACCAAATTGGAGGTGCACGTTGACCGACCTTGAAGGGTCTGTGGACTGGAATACACACCTCACTCACCCTATTAATAGTGTCTATGAAGAATTTGTACTTATCTTCTGTAGATTTGATGCCAGGATCTACGGCAAATACGTCATTTAAGAGAGTATGATAAGAGGACCAGTTAGTTTTTTTTTAAATTCCACTTATACTTGGGATAAATCGTTTCTCGTAAGTTTCTGGAGATACAAATATTCAGCTCGATAGAAAAGTGGTCTGAACCGAGAGTATCATCAGAGACACTCCATGATGTGACCTGGGCAATGTCAGGGCTACAAATGGTGATATCAGGGGCAGATCTCTGAATGTGAGGAGCGGTTAGTCTTGTGGGAGTACCATCGTTCATGATGATCAGATTAGAAGTGTCACATAACTCTAAGATTTGTCTTCCCGTATTATTATCGTATGCGGAGCCCCAAGCCTGAGAATGAGCATTAAGATCACCTGCGAGGATAACAGACGGATGAGTATGTGAGAGGATTTCTTCCCAATCAGAGATTCTAGAATTAATGTTCGGTGGTTTATAAATTGAGAGGACTGACAAATTGAGGTTACAACTGGCGACATTCAAACCGCATACCAAAATGTCTGTATTATCGATTCGCATATCAATTTCTTGATACTGGATCCCTTGTTTGATTAGGATTGCTACACCTGCTCTACCATCTTCGCGATCTTTCCTAACTATATTATAACCTGGAAATTTAATGACGTGGCCTGGTTTAAACCAGGTTTCGCTGATGAGTGCTAAGTCTATGTTATTATGTGCAAGATAGTTGACAAGACTATTCCTATTGCATACAGCAGAACGAGCGTTCCACTGCATGATCTTCAAGTTATCTTCAGAAGGGTTAGTTTGTCTAGCCATTGTTTGGCGGTGTATATAAATAGGACTGTACTTGATTTTTAAGGGTTTCCCTATTCAAATTTTTCAATTAATCAAGGTTCTGTGCACTGCTAAATAACTGTAGGAGGAATGTGGATAATATAGTGGATATGTTCTCGACCATGTCTTTTTTGCTCGATACATTGGACTGGTAACATTCAGTTGATAAAATTGAAGATGAAGGGCCTGAATTGAAAGGAAAAGAAGGAACTGGGAAAGAAACAGGAGGAGATTGCGCTTTACGTTTTTTATTGGATTCGGAAGTTGAAGGTGGAGGAGCTTGTTTTAGTCCGCTGGAGGGCTGAGAGTAACTCTTTAAATTTGGAGGCCGACGGGGAAGAGCAGGAAAGTTTTCAAGTGGAGCGGTATTCAAAACTTCAAATCTATTGCTTGTCGCCACACCAGCGTAAGATCTATCAATGTTATCTTTTGCCTCTGTGAAAGACATGTTAGTTGTTGCCATAAGTTTTTTGATTCTCTGTTGTTTTTGGTAATTGGGGCAGCTAGTGGAGGTGGATTTGTGATTGCTGTTCTGACAATAAATGCAAAAGATTTTACTTTCATCGCAGTTGTGATCATTAGCATAGTTTTGTCCGCATATAGTACACCGCGACTGAGTGCTACGGCATTGACTTGATACATGGCCAAACCGAAGGCACTTATAACATTGTATCACTCTCTGTACAAAAGGCTCTACTAAAAAAATTACGCTGTTTATGTTTACTTCCGAGGGTAAGACATTTCCCTCAAATGTAATAACAACCATCTGCCTTGGGATAAATTTACGTTCACCATTTTCTGTAACAGTCCTATGGAGTCGTTTAATATCTAGAATGCCATTCTGTGAAACTATATTTTCCTTTAAATATGCATCGTCAAAGTACGTATCCACACCTTGAATTATGCCTTTTCTTTGAAGTAAGTTATTAGGAATAAAAGCCTTCAGGTTCTCCTTTTTGAGGTTCGGGTTGGATACTAGACTATTTGCGTGAGAAGTTGACTTGACACCGACTTTTACCCTGTTAATTCCGACGCGGCTAATAGTTGTGATAATATTGCTCAAATTTAATTTTTTATGCAGTACATGACCCACGTATAAGGGATGCAATCTACCAAAGTTTTCAGAATTAGTTTTTTCGATATAAACATGAACATTGTCGTGTTGATACTTATCACATCTGGTATTGAATAATTGTGGAGGGGTATCTTCCTGTAGAATGGGGCCTGGAACATTACGGGCTCTATCTTCAGAAGAATTGTCTAATCCAGTTCCTTCTACAGTCTCCGCCTGATGCGATACAGAAACAGGAGAATCTTCTTCGAATGTCAGATCGTAAACACCAACGTTATTAGACCCAATGTTTATAGTTTTTTCGGTGCTGCCGCCAGCCACGTCGGGCGGCGGCGGCGGCATTGCGGCGAATACCTCACACACTCACGCGCGTATTTAGGAAATATTTCACTATTGTATGTGCAGATGCTGAAGACTTGCAGAATATTCGCGGTAAATCCACTCGTCGATTTATGCCAAGAAAAACAGGTGTGCTCTGCTTGGCGTACAACACGAGACTGCAAAGTCAAAATATCTTTATGCTTATGCTTAATTTTTTTTCAAATTTCCTAATTATTGTCAGCGCAGTTTTTCAATCTTTTTTTCAAAGAATATGATGCTGGGACAACTGAAATTCAGACCAAGATCTACCATAAACATTGGGAAAAACATTATACACCATTTTCGTATCCATTAACAATATACCACGTTTTCGTGGAAAGTCAGTCAAATCTGAATGTGTGTGATGTGTCATTGAATTCAATCCGAATATGGATTCTATTAACAAAAAATGTTTATCTGTTCATGAAGCCTTTCCAAAGAGCAAATATTCCTTTAGATTATATATCGACTCATGCAACGAAGACTATAGTAACTCAAAAACGTGGGTTTTAACTTACTAATATGGCATCAATAGATTTTTTGGTGAAAATTAAAGTCGGTCATAAACGATAGGCAACCAGTAAACAACTTCCGTGTATAGTAAGTGTAATAACCCACATTCCTACAGGCGAACACTATATTAAGTTAACTTACTCTAGTCTTCGTTGCAAAAAACGGCGAAAGGTGTAGTAAGTTTGATTTACTATAATTTTCGCCGCACAATTGGAGGTTAGGTTGATATTAATGACTGTAAAAATGCAGGATTGAAAGGGAGTCAAGAAGCTTATTATTTTTTCTGATAACTGTGGCGGACAAAATCATAACCGTTTTATTTTCTCAATGTTTTCTTATGCTGCTATGTCCCTGAACCTGCAAATAATTCATCGATTCCTAAATACAGGTCACACACAAAACGAAGGTGACAGGATGCACTCTGTTATTGAAAATGCCAAAAAGCGGCAATCTGCAATTTATACCACCGATCAGTGGATCATGTTGATTCGCATGGCAAAAGTGACTGGAAAGCCATATATTGTGAAAGAGATGGCACAAAATGACTTTTTTTGTTTTAAACAGAAGGTAAAATCGGAAAATTGGGATAGGATGATGGCGGAGAAAAGATAAAAATAAGCAAGATGAAAGAAGTACACTTTTCGTCAGAATGGCCTCATGAAATGAAATTCAAGTACGACTATGCTGACGAGTTAAAGACAGTAAAATTGAAGAAAAATCCTCGAAGGAACAGAACGGAAAGCGATGCTCTTAAAGACTTACCTATTCTATAATTTCTATTTTTCTCTTAAAGCCAATAAAGGCAAGAAAATACAAAAGGGACGGAAGATCAATAGTGAAAATAAGAGAGATATTGAGAGTGATAATAGTGACGAAAATGAACAAGATTATAATTTAAGTGATTCTGATTGACGTTATAGATGTTTCCTTTCAACATTATTGAAAAAAAGTGTAAGTCTATAAAATTTTGCAAAAAAATGTTTTTTTTGTTATGTTTGAGAGTTAGAATAGTCTTCGTTGCATGGGTCGATATGTTCCCAATGTCCTTAAGCCTGTATGTATTATTAGATCCATACACAAAGGCTCAGTTGATATATAATTCTTGTATTAATTAACCTTTTTCTACTCTATAATCAATAACTTACAAGGTTCCGCGCAGTCATATGTATAGAATGCCGAAAATTGATCGACAAGCCAAACAGCAACATGCAATAAAAAATAATATCAGTAGGCAGACACAAGCCATTCTCAATACAATTTATACCTTTTCCTCAATTTTTAACTTACAATAAAAAGGCGCAACCATAAGATGATTTATGTCCTATTTTATGCTCGCTTGTGAGAGGAGAGTTCTGAATGTATACCGGATGGTTAACTAAAGTCAACGCAGCAAACATTCAAGTATTTAATTATCGATTCATGCTCGATAAGTAGGTATTGATGATGAAATAACATTCAAAATGAGTTCATGGAAGAACAGACTATATTTATTTATTATAAAGAAAAATCGGCGAAAACAAAAGAATGGAATAGTTCAATGTGCAACTATCGTCAAATAACAAAAAATAAACGCTCAAACCTATGTTTGGACATTTCCGAGAAATATGTGGCAGAGCTATCTATCATCAAATAACGAATAACAGTAAAACGGTCAAACTTTTTTTTGGCGTTGGTCTGTACAAATTTGGCCTCGGCAATTGCCAGTAATTTCAAACACAGATGATTCTTCGCACATCGCCCTCTAAAAATTTGAGCATGTATGCGAGATACTCGTCGATCCCTTACGCTTAAAGCACGTTTAGGATAAATCGAGAGGCGAGAGTTATTATTGTTTTTTTCGGGCGCGTCTCAGTGAGGCCGGCGATACTGGTAACGTGTGATCATGTTTTTGATGTGAGAAAGTCACACTCGATCATGAAATCTCATCATTTTGTATTGTTTGAATTAAAATGATCGAGAAACAAACAAGGTGAAATAATTTATATTACTAAAACTCAGTTTTTGACTTGGCGGTCAATATAAGTGGTGAGTTATGCTGAAGGGGGCCTAGTAAGGTTTTATCTTCAGGCAGATAATTTGTTCTGTTTCTGTTTTATCGGCTTTTACTACAGGTTACGGAAAAATGGTGTGAATGAAGTTGATTCTGCTGATATACTTGACATTTTGGAAAATACAAATTTTTAAGAACCTGAAGTTTTTGGGGATGCAAAAAATTTAGTTTTTCACTGTTTTCAATTCATTTCCGAATATCAACAGTTCTAGAATTTTAGCAAATCCTTATTTTTAAAATATTACCATGGAATGGGAAGTACAGCGTGAACCTGCTGGATGCAATTTTTGGTATTTATCTCCAGCACCGAACATAAACAGAGACAAGAAAGCTCCAAACTCCGCCCCGAAATATGCCTATCTCTCTCGCTAGCTGACACTACTTTAACTTCATACGCTCCATACAATCATACATGATCACATGCCGTGGTAGATGCAGTCACCATTCACCAAAGCACCGCGCGCGGTATACTTGGCAGGCTGACTTCTGGGAGACCGTGGCGTCGGCGGCCGGATATACCGAGGTTGTTTCAGATCATGGATGCAATTTTAGAAAATTGGTTAACAAACTTTTAAAAGTAACCACGGAAAACGTTTACTTCAACGTAGATAACTTGAGACTTGTTTATTTATATGACGTGCCACATCTGAGCAAGGTGATTATATATCAGCACACCTGACCAGGCAGAGAGGATTTTGAAGTCTGTGCGTTCGAGGGAGTTAAAGTTACCATGGTTCGTTGCCTGATAGTAGACAACCTGGATGTTTCAAAAATATTACTAGGAATTTCCATCCTCTATATAGTTTCACGTTACTATTTATATGATATCTGTGTAAGCTATATGGATGATGAAATTCTGAAGTATAGTATTTTTTTAAATAATATATATTAGAGAAATCAGAAATTCACGAACTAAACGGAATGTATTTCAAATTTCTGATCATCTCTCTACAATTATTTGTAAGAAATATACTATTTGCTCCGTTTACATTTTGTTTGAAACATAGTGGTAGGTACATATCCATGGTCCTTGAACATGACATTGATACCGCAATATATATTATTTAAAAAATACTTCAGAATTTCAATATAATTCAATTAATTCAATAAACGTTCCGAGCGCTTGTATTTAAAATTTTTCAAACCATCAACTTAAATGGTCAGACAGGCAAAAGCGTAGTTTTAGCGTTTCTCAAAAGTTATGAGTCACTAAAAATATTTTTCGAGTACGCCCAAAAATAGTCAAACTATACTAAAATGCAAGCTTTGTAAAACTTTGATTGAGTTTCTGTGTATTGCTTATCATTTCACCGAAAATAGAAAATTATGCTTCCTAAAGCAAAGTGGCGATGATAACGCCTACTCCGAGCCCACATTTGCACTTGCACAGCAAATCTAGAATTCCTTCCCTAACATCAAAAGCCCTACGTTCAGGTGTTTGAAGTAAGAGCTCTAACAATCAGGTATTATTTTTACTCATATTATTTCAATATAAATATATAAGCTAACAGCTATATTATTTTGGAATTTTATATCAGTGTGATAAAACCCTTGACCCCCCTACGAAAGTGTCTGTGGGCGGTGATGTATAGGTGTTTTATATACAGGGTGTTCCAGAAGTCGACGTCAAGCCGAGATTAGGCGATCGGCCATGTCTTAGTCGTTATCAGAAAAATATCAAAAAAAATCTAAGTCATGCGTTTCTGAAATTATAGGCATTTTAAAAATCTAGACCCTAGGATGGTCTTTTAACTGCTGCTCATTCAAATTGTTAGTTTTTGTCAATTTTATTATTATTATGTAATCCTGAATATTGCGTTTGTTAGCTGTTGCATAAAACTGAAAGCCAACTGCTCCAGTTTGGAAGAAAATTGCAATTTTTGCCGAATCGAGAATCAAAAATTAATACTTTGCCATATACAGATACAGTTGAAGTGGTCAATAATGGTAGATTTGCCCGTCTGATAAACCGATCTTTTTTAAGACGATGTCGAGCTTGTATTGCGGCTGAAGGAAGACAATTTGAACATCTTTTAAATTTTTTGAATTTGTAAAATCTTAGATCTAAGTACCTAAACCTTTTAGAACATTTGTCGTACATTTAATAAATCTTAGCATCCTAATAATTGCTGTTTAAATTCAAACTTTCAAGAAGAAAATCTTCAAACCAAAAAAAGATGAGCTGTCATTACTTTTACCCATGGTACACTTGGATTTTCCGAAAATATGATGTCTGTCTCTCTCACACTCCGAGAATCCTAGAGTCGGCCTTGAGAAAAGCCTTGAGTACACTAATATCACTTTAAGTAAGCAAACCAAAAATTGAATAAAACTGGGTATCTTACGAAAAAAATTTTTTTCCATAAATGAAGAGATAATCGAGCAAGTGCCATACCATTCTGGAATCCTTACTAAATGATCCAACTTTTAAGATTACTTGCCAAGTTAGAGTAGTACAATTTTTTCTCAATATAGTCAGTTGAAACTGGGCGAAGTATTAATTTTTAGTACTTGATTCGGCAAAAACTGCAATTTCCTTTCAAACTAGAGTAGCTAGCTTTCAATTTTATACAACAGCTAATAAAAGCATTATTCAGGATTACACAATAATAATAAAATTGACAAAAGCTAACCATTTGTATGAGCAGCAGTTAAAAGACCATCACAAGGTCTAGATTTTTCGATTTTTTTTAAATGCCTATAATTTCAGAAACACATGACTTAGATTTTTTTAAATATTTTTCTGATAACAACTAAGACATAGACGATCGTCTGATCTCGGCTTGACGTCGACTTCTGGGACACCCTGTATATACATTTCACTAACGCTCCAGTCTCAGTACTGTCGAATGACAGACATACTTTGATTATACCGTAGGATAATCGCATATATTCCTGACGAAACCGAAAACAAAGCTAAGAGCGATGATGTAAAAAATGAACTTTCCTACTGTCCTAATGCTCTACCAAACACGGAATGGGAATGGCCCGTATTCCGAAGAACATTCGCGCATTCCTTTCGACAAAAAACAAACGAAGGCTTTTACGCATTACTGACCAATCACATCGCATCTAGCGCCCACGGAAATTCCAAGAAACTATCAACCAGTAGCACTGTACCCAAAAAAGACAGTGGAAATATAAGAATAGGAATGCTATTGATTTTAAATATTTATGCCAACTTTCAGGTGCTGTAAACTGGAAAGTATAGCTCGAAACTTAATATGCCTTTTTGTGCACCACTATTTCGTCGGTCTATCGGTCTGTTGGCGTTTTTGAAACCGTGTTTTAAACAAATATAAAGCACATGAATATACCTAATTTACAATAATTATACGACATTTTAGAGCGTAGTTAAATTATTTTTCCAAAGGCGGCCAATTTGTTCGGTTTATGTTTTAACGACTTTTTCTGTAGATTACTGCATTTTAACTTATAGGGAACAGAACAGGTATTTTGCGTCTTAAAAGGTTGCGTCAAGTAGGTTGACTCTGCATTTCGCGAGCAGTTGTCTCACTTTATTGACGATTTTGATCACATTCTTCTTAGATAGTGTCTAATCCATTTTAAATAACGTTTGGCAATACTTCAATAATGGGAATTTCCGGAAACTTGAAAATTTTGAAGATTATTCAAAGCGTTTCGATATTTTTTAAATTCAGTTTCAATCATCGATGAATATCTATCTCCAAATCCTTATTGTCAAACTGATAGTATTGCGTAGAACATATATACCTACATCATGGAAATGTATGTCAGTAATTTCCGTTGGCCTGTCGATCTATGCCTTTTGAAGAAGGTAGTGGAAACATCTGACATGATTTTTTCAAACATTTTTTTCTTCATATTTTCGAGTTTCGGACAATTATCGAGCATAATCGATTTTTTTCAATGTTAATCATTTTTTAAAAGATATTGGCATGGGAGGTCAAAGCTTTTTGTCACGAAAGCTTAAATTTCCGCGGTCACAATATCTGTTTAGCTTTTCCGTGTTGAATGAAGGTAATATACCGTACTTAATGTGTAGCTATTAATTTGCTACGATCTTCTATCTTCTCAAACTTCATCATTTTTTAATTACCTACCCGTTATTTCATAAAGTGTATCAGGCTTCTTATACGGCCTTCGCAAACGTCTACATGGCAGTTAAGTGTCACTTAAAACTCGGTAACGAGATCAACTGCAAACATTCATAATATCTTTTTTGTCGCTTCGTTCGTCTGCTAAACTCCTTTCCAGACATTAAAATTGAATTTATCTGTCATTAGTAATTTTTAAAATTGAGTCATTTTTACATATATAATATTTTATATAACTACTTCACATATTTACAGTATAAGTATTATAAATATTTTTTAAGAGCAATATTAGCATTTCATGTCGGTGATAGTTAGGAACATCTAAGTTCTGAATATATGAGAGAAGACATAGAGACCTGCGCCGCTGGTTTGTTTCAACCGTTTCACACAACCAACGGTTTCGTCGCTTATAAGTTCTATTCTATTGTCGTCCAAGAGTCAGTCTGTTCTTGTCTAAATCAGGTTTCAATTTTTCCGAACAATGAAGAAACGCGAATGGCGACATCAGTCGACTCTTTAAATTGCTACGAATGTTTCACTGAAATATTATATTTTCCACTACAACTGGGAACTCCACTGTCTGTGTGTGCGATTATTCTTTTTTCTCTAGTCAGAGGCATCAGCAACAATTTGAGGTTTCAAGGAGCAACGCTGGCTTTTATAGTGTCTTTTCCAGTAAGGAATTTCAGGAAAATGCTACTGATTTTTTTCGCGATATATGTGGTTTAAGCTTACTGTGAGCAATTCTTTGATATATAGGTCAGTATTAATCGGAAGAAATTATTTGGGTAGAACAGTAATTGTCATCGAATAGCTAGGCGCCAAAATTCGCATACGTTTTATAATGCAAAAGATCACGAGGAATTACAATTATTTAATTAATAGTACTTTGCAACAAAAAGTACGTTTTTTCAATACTGTATAATTATCTTCCGGACTGTAATAGAACATTTAGGTACATAGGTACCAGTGGACGACGGCAGTGTCAGGACTTTCCAGCGAATAACATGAAGGTTATATATAGGTGACATATTTCTCAAAAAATGCTAGGAATAGATGATGGAATCGCCCGATCGCCGGCGCGGCCTCGGGCCGTGTGCAACGAAGATTTTCTGATGTTTTTCTGCGAATTTACAACGTTGCCAAGCTTAATATCGCAATCATTGGGAAACTGAAGACATTGTTATTAATGTACCTATTGTTCATTCGAATACTCAATAACCTAGTAGCTTAGGAGAATGATGAAAAGGATATTTTCTTTTTCATGCTCGACATTTTCAATGAAGATATTGTGTGGGGCGAACGGAGCTAGTAATGCTTGAGAGTAAGAAAGTTTGATAGATAATGGGATGCAAACTCTGCCTACGTAGTGCAGCAATTGTAGGTCACTCAAATAATTGTTTTATTAACGATTTCGCCTATTGATTGTTATGGAAGAAAATCGCGTTGTAGGAAAATGTATGAGATAGTTATGATTATTTTAGTGGCGTCAGTTTAGTCAGCAAATACTTCCAAAGCATAATCCGTCAGAGAATTTGCCATTGAATAGCACGAGGAACCCTTATTTGCAAAACAACAATGAAGCTTCCTTAGAACCCTTGAAGGTTCCTCAACCATATTATCTCGGTAAATAAAACACTATGGAAGATTAGTTTTATTTCGAAGAATTATTATACAATTTTTGTTTCTGAATAATGGTTAAACAAAATTAAATTGAACTACATCTAATCAGCGAAAATTATTGGCTATTATTTTATGGTGATAAAATTGGGATTAAAAAGTGAACTCATACGATATATTATTAGAAGGTTTAGGTTACAAATTATAACATTATAATTTCGAAATCAGATTCTCTCATTCTGTTTTGTAATTTGATGAAGGCTGTCCAGGCATAGACATTCGTTTGAATGTCGATTTTTCTTTTCGATCTTTTTGAACTCCATATCCTATACTTTTGTCCTTGTTACTTTCTAATTACATTCCCCACGTTATATCTTTAGAATTTTGTGCCCCCAAAAACTCTGCACCCGATGCCTGGGCTACTAAGGCTTCTGCGCGCCACTGGAGTAACTTTAAAAAGGTACTCAGTGTCTCTAATTTTTTTTTAAATCCTACCTGTGTCCCAGTCTGTCTGTAAATTATCATTTTTGCGCTATTATTTCATATTAATTGTTCATCTACTTGACTTCAATACTTTTGTTATCAAAAAGTCACGATTACTTATGTTTTCTCCCTGTACGTAATTCAGATATAGTTGATATATATGTTTTGGGAATAGATATTCAATAAATACCAATAGTAGAATCTCAATCCAAATAAATAAACAATCCTACTAAAAACGTAAACCTACCCCTGAATAATCAAATTCTACAACTTCAACACTAATAATGAAAGTAGGTAGGTACCTATTCTAACTCTGATCTGAGTACACACGCCGTAGTACCAATTAATTTGGCAACTTTGCCGACTTCTTATTCTTATTCTCAGAATTTCATTATGGTGGCAAACTGAAAACTTTAGGAAGAGGAAGAGAAGATCTCCAACGTTGCCACGTTCAAAACTTAGGCTATTTGAATTGAACTTTGTACATTATGTGTGATTAACGATAGAGATGTTAAAAAGCAGTATACGAAGTTGACGGTCAATAGGCAATTCCTATTCCACTTTTTGGTACAGCGCTAATTTTATTTTTTTGTTATTTTTATTATTGCGACTACTAGAATTTGAATTTGACGGCTTGTCTATTGCTATTTTTTTTATTTTTGATTTATTATTAACATAATCTCAGTAACCGCTAAATCCATTGTGAAATCCATATAGTGCGACAAATTGAATAGCAAAAAAGGAAACCGAGAGGTATTTGAATATTCACGAACTTTGTTATATTTACCGAGATTGCGATCATTTTTCATGAATTTTTTCGGCGGTTAAAAATTTTTGGAAAATTCCGTACTCTTTTTTTAATACTTTTTTCATGTGACTGGTATATGATAAAAGAGCCTGGGGACATCAATGAACATTTAATATATCAAAAGAGTTTTGAGGTAGTGCAAAATGTTTAGAAAGTGCGTACTTTTTAGTAGTGTCGGAATGAAATGTGATTTCTGGGGATAACAAATACATTTTTCAAGTTGTCAGAGCTTGTAGGCGTACGTAATTTGAAAATCAATTCATATTTATAATATATCAATTGGATTTTTTTTTTGAGTACTATATGTGACATGGGAGTACGCTTTTGTCAAGTTAATTTTATATCCACTGAGCGAATCAAATAAAGGTAAAATATTCCATTATATATTTTTTTATGACCGTAATCCAACTAGTAAATATATGAGATAATAGATACAAGAAGAGTCATGGTCAAAGCTTTAGGAGCAAGATTATGAAAATCTTTATTTGTGTATTGCTGCATTATTCATATTTTATAAGCCTCTGATTCGAAATTAGGCAACATCCATTTCTACTCACAATACGTCACTCAGCTGCATGTGTATATATGCTGCAAGTACTTGCATGAACTCAATTTAGCAAGATCGCAAGAATGGATTGTCATTAAAAAAATAAAAATACTATAATTAAATCCCAACCATAAAAACAAGTTTCCTGACATGAACTATTAAACTATTATACATTGGCTTCAACATTGCACCAGTTTGTAATCCTACAACATGGCAACCGTGCACTCTAGATCAACGATGCGCCAATTCTAGGAACCCATTGAAGTAGCATGATGAAAGAAAGACTAGGTTGGTGAATTGTTTTAATAATTCCATATTGATAAACATTATATTCCTCAAAGGCTTTATTAGGCTTTTAGGTATATCACGATAACTTATTTCATTCATTTTTCCAGTGTCTGTAGGTTTCAGTAGTTTATATGCCCTAGGAAGTGGTATTTTATTAAGAAATATAATATGATTATATTATATATATTTATATGTGGGAAGAGTGAGATCACTTTGGAAAGTGCAGATCCGATTTTGGATCTCGCCTTTCTTTGCGTGTATATCGCGTTGTAATTGAAGTTGTCGCCTTGGCAGTGTTCTTTATCAGATAATTCGTCGGACCTCCTTTTTGCTTGTTTTCTATATTTTATACGCTACTAGTTTGTGGGTAATCGAGACAGAGAGCGTACGTGAGTCTGTATATTTGCGTGATACTTTCCACTTAGAGTGAGATCCGGAAATTTGGCAACGCGGCGGATCTCATCTTTGCGATAAAATAATTTCATTGGTGAGTCATAGTAGGATATACATTATTATGAAGTTGTGTTTTGCTTTATGATAATATGAAAGCAAGCGTATTCGGCCTGTTTTGAAGCGGCGGCTCTTTCCTACAGCACGCGGTAGCAATGACTCCGTCAAATGTTGAATTTTGACGTTCATAAGGTTTTTTCAATCATTGATATATCAAATTAAAGCTAATTTTTACCTCTATACGATGGTATAAAGTTCGCAGAACTTTTTAAGTTGGTTATATATCTATCTGTGAAATGATTGATGATTTAATTAAAAAAGAAATGAATGAAATTTTTCCAATAAAATCAATTATTAAATTGAAAATACTTGCCGGAACATTTTGTTAACCTTGCGGACACGTATTTCTCTATAAATAGTGATTTATAAAAATTAGATTTTGATTAAAAACGCGATGAACGTAGACATTATGCAGCCAGATCTTAGACTATAAGTACTGTTTTCTATTAGTAGTGTTTCAATAGAAGGAATATTAAAGTAATAAGGAAATACACATTTGTAAAAATCTGAATGATTAAGTTATAGAGGTATGTAGAAAAGATTATCATAAGTTTACCATCTTCTGATTTTTCTGATTCGGAATTTTTGCACCTAGTGGCACTCTGGGATAGTCCATCTGGCTGATGTATCTTGTCTATGTTGGATTCTGCAGAAAAAACTTACAACATTTAAACCACAGATAATAGAAACCTCCACAAAGCCTACCAGTATCTCTATCTACTTATGCAGCCAGGATGTTATCTCTGTTTAGGTCATTTAAGTTCATATCAATCTCCTCCAGAGTTTTTCCGTGGTACTCGGCTGCTTTTCCTTCATCCATGATTAACAATAGTTTGGCTATTTTTGCTACAAAAAACCATGAAAATATTTATTAGTCCATTCCCGAAGAGAGTGCATATTTAAAATATATTGTTGTGTATAAAATATGTTCAAAAGTACCATGGACATACCTGAGGACACATTAATTAAGATATAAACCAAAATGATAGACTTCAAATGAATTATGACGATGTAAATTGCAATTGAAAAAAATTCGGGGTGTTGGAATCGAACCTACGCTCATTAAAAATCTCATTGTAAAAACTGACGCTTTAGACCACTCGACCAGTAACGCAGTTGTCAACAATCTTCTTTGTCTGGCTATTTACTGTCATTATTTCAAAATTCAACACATTACTCACTATTTCCCATCCTTTGAATTCGCTTCAGGGGTCGCAATCCTCCTCAAGATTAGTAATCGAGTATTCGTCATGTTCCACACTTTTAAGAATGCCGCTGCAACCTAAAAGAGTTTAGTAAACGTGAAACTAAAAAGATGCAGAAATGTGATACAAACATCAACATATACATTTGAGGATTTCAGATGTTGCTATTATTTTGTTTCGGATCTCACTTTAGCTACTTTTTGAATGTACCCATAAATAATAAATTGCAACTACCATTTCCAGCATATAACTGAATCATTGGCCTAATAACATCTATATATGAAAACAAATTATATTTCTTAAGAAAATTTTGTAAGGATCTCGTCTTGTTTCACATAGCTACTTTATATGTTCATAGGATGGCATGAATCTGCGGGAATTGTTGTGTCTATATGTTGGTTTCCTATATATTGAAAAATTCAGTTTGCATTCTGTATGCTTATATTTAAGTCCAAAAACTAATTGATCCAGACAATTCTTCCTCTATTGTGTATTTGATGTTAAGAATGGAATTTATTAACTGGAGGAGGTCTGTTAACTGATTTTAATTTCCTTTAAAAAATGCAATGATATCATCTACATATCTGTATCTGTAGTTTATTTATTACATTTACATATAAAAACAACGCATCATCCAACGCCGGTTGCCATGTTGCCAAATGTGCGATGATGCCGCATAGACATTAAGTAGGTACGCCGTCGGATTCATATACAGCGTTTTGAATATTTGAACGAAAGAAAATTCGTATTCTATTCGAAAATTGAATTCACATAAAGTTCAACCTTGTTTCACTGCCGAATATTTCCAGGGCGTTGTCGCGTTACTATAAGGATCATGAATAATAAGGAACATTTTATTCGATCTTCTACATTTGGAATTTTCTGACGATGCGAAAGATTTAGTTTTTTATATTTATTCAATTAAAACCCAAGAATCAAAGGTTCAAAAATCTAAGTAATAATTCTTCGTCTATTTGTTCTTTCCTACTTATTTCTAAACTAAAAGCATTGCGTCATTGCGTGATTAGTACAGCGTGAACCTTCTTTTGACGCATTCAGTTCTGTGCGGCTATTGATAACGGACGGTCTTATTTACCTGCGAAATATTATGATAATAAGAAAGGGGTAATCAAAATGGTGGACACCTTCTTTTCAACTGAATACCTCATGCGAGCAATCGGAACTAAGTTCAGAATTTCAGATATCAAACACATGCAAAGAAAAGTGGTTGATACCAATATCAATAAAGTCACTTAATATGTGGATAGACAAATCGTTGTACTAACATTTGTAGGAAATCATATACCCGATAGTGTGGAAATTGATATGATCAGCTTTCCCGCTGAACCCTATTTCTATCCAGTCGTCCAGTGCTTTATGTGTTTACGATGTGGTCACACCAGTAAACAATGTAGAGGGAAAAATGAATGTCATAACTGCGCATGTGAGAACTGTTTGAAAATGTAAGAGGGATGTAAGGATTTGTATTCATCGTAAAAGCAGAGAACGTACATCCAGACTATATCCAGACTCTCCAGTTTATAAGAGACAGCATAACATTAAAAAAACTACAGCACTGTGAAATGTCTCCTTTGAGATTGAGATCCTAGATTTTTATTGTGGATAATCCTTCATATGCTAAGGTATCGATGCAAAATAGGTTTTCTCTTCTAAGCAGTTTATAAAATTTTCCTGAATTACGCGAGCAGAGATCACCAATTGAGCCAAACATAATTAAAAAGCCACAACCTCTAAACATGTACAATCCTAATACAAGTCTAGGTAGGCCATGTAATCGTGAAAAGGTTTTTGACGCATCTGAAGTTATTTTTCTTTTTGTGTCCAAACATTTTACAGGTTACGCAGCAGATTCAGACCTGGAGCCTTTGCGTGAAACAATACGAAGCTCATCGGTAAAGCCTAGTTTTCTGCAATGGGACCACATACTCGTACACTGCCAGCTCAAAGTCAGAATAAGCAATGAGCATGAGCGAACCTATAAAAGCAGAAATATCGCCATATTCACTGACAGAGTGCTTTATCTGGTGCACAATTCGCACCAAAAATGTAATGGGCATTTTATATTTGGTTAAAATGGTAGGAGTTATTGATGGACAAGTTCTGTATATAATGAAAGAGAGAATTATGGATATATTTGTATTAATACAATTTCATATTGAATTCTAAAATATAAACTAAACATATACAAAATCTTATGTTTACTGTAATAATTTAGGTAGTAGGTCAAAATAAGTAATGCACTACAAAACACATAGAATAAAACGTAAATTAAAAACTACGATTAATGCATAAAGACATTATCAACTAGAGCACGAAAATAAACTTTAATGATGTATAAAATGAAAATATATAACAAATAATTACGAAAAAAATTATTATAATAGCAAACACTTAGACTGTAAAACCATTATTTAAATATGGTTTTAAAACAATCAAATTTTTTGTCGAAAAATTATACATGAGTAGGTTTCAATCCAGGAATACATATGTTATTCATGGCTTACATCTATGAATTATTTCCTGTGTGAAATTTTGCCATATTCTCAATATGCACTAATATCACAGTGCTCGAACTAGTGAAAAAAGATACATTATGACATTTTCACCAAAAAAAGAGCTATCTTATGCATAATTATATTTTCTTTTTTCTAATAAATCACTTATACAAGCGGCTGACACTTTTAAAAACATCATACAGAGTTTTGATTAGCAAAATATTGGGCTATTAAAAGAGAAATCCTAGCAATTATTCAAATCGAACTTGCATAGTGCAGATGACCGTAAACCGTAAACCTCAGTATGACAAAGATGTGTGCTCAAACTATTGTCCAATAGTCAACTTCAACATCAATAAAAAATGTGTTACTGTTTAACAGTCAAAGTTCTTTACCTTTTCAAGCTGGTGTTCTAGTATTTTAGCGGTGAATGAGTTATATGCCATATGCCGACAGAAGGGTGATCTGAATGATTACAAAATACATGACTTAAACCCTAAACTGACTTTACTTATATAGTGTAAGGCTTAGCCAGGAACTTCTAATGAAAATTTACCCAAATCCGTACTTGTAAGCACTACAGCATTTTTTACTGCCACGATAATATTTTTAGATTAATTATCTTCACAATTGGCAGACACAAAGTGACGACTAGACAAGTTGTAGATTAAGAGTGTCTTAAAGTGACTAAAAGTAGGATTTGTGTTTTTTACACCTTATTGTCTTATTTGGCAGGAGAAGTTTTCAATAGGATCTTGATTCAACCATCAACAATTCAGGATATTCACATTTCCAGGCTCCAACATTCCAAATATATCTATGATCCCATTAATGGTGATCGTCCGATTCACTAATGATCGTGGCCTGAATCGTTCCTCACTACCGTCCGCTGCAAAAAAGTAATATTCTGTAAATATAAGCGCATCAAAAAAAACTAGTAGTTTGAATAATGGTTATGAAAAGCTTTGACAATACAGCAGAAAATATTAAATTTACTGACATCTTTCAATAGATGTGATGATGTGATGATGACAAATTATTCTCCTTATCTGACATTCTAAATACGAGTATAAAAGACACATTTCTAGAACATTTCTAACTTTAGAATGATATGAGTAACATGCCAAATGAAAGCGCCTTATTAATTTGCATACTTATTATATTTTGTTGGTCATTTTGATATAATAATTCTGCAATTTGAAAAATATATTCAATAAAAATATTACTAGCTAATAAATACTAATATATAAGGCTGCTATTTTCAAATTCTCTAATTGACAACTGTCAAAACTCACTTTTTTCACTAAATTAATCAAATTTTCCATACGGAATGTATTACCATCTACAAAACGATTCACACTGCTTTTTGCTATATAAAATCGGTCAAAACAATACGGGTTAATTGTGAAACTCATTTTACATTAACAAGTGTACCAAGTCTGCAAGATTTCTTAAACATTGTTTGCTTTCATCCATTCAGTCAGTTGAAGAGCTGCTAAGCAATACATTAACGTTTAATGTCATTATATTTATCTTATATTTTCAAAACTTGATTTGCAAAATACAATAATTCAAAAAGCGACAAGGGATTCGTATTTGAGGTTGATGTAGGTATTGATTAGCAATGCATATTTATGTATCAGAATTAAAAAATATCTTGTCCCCAAAAAATATAACTTTTGTATAAAAATGGTTTCTGATACTCGCGTACAGAATAGCAAAGAGCAAGTTTTCCACATAATGGCCTCATATGAACAGTTAAATGATACTTGATACAAAATGATTTTACAGTGATACACTGAAAACATGTCTTAAATTTGTAGGAAACTTACAGATGAACTGTGATGAAATTCTTTGAATTTCTGAAAAGGACTGTTCAAAACAACAAACTAATTCTCAAAATTCAATATAGCTTTACACACTTGCTTTAGGGACTTGCTCCTCAGTGAGTTCTGATTCATTCAATTCAAGATTTTCCTGCCCTGTTGTGGTGGCGGCAAACATAGAAATTTCTCCCAACTGCTGTTTAGATGGCAATGCAGAAGTTGAAGGTTGATCTGAAACCACATAATTCAGTTATTGTAGTATAACATAGGTAAACTATTCTGAAGCTCTTTATGATGACATTTCTCAAATATAAAAAAGGATGTTCAAATATTAGACTATATTTTCTAAAATTAATTTTTGTTTTAATAACACAATCTGAAGAATAATGATTTTAGATACGAACGTATTTGTACCATTGCCATCAATATGAGATCCCTTTTGGTAATCCGTATAACTGTTATTCATTATAATTTCTCCAAATTTGAATCTTAAGCAAACCTCAAGGTTGTCCATTTATAACAAATTCAAAGAAGCTTGTGATGAGAATATTGACCGTCAAAACAAGTTAGATGCCCAAAAATGTTTTGCTCAATGATTTGGTGACAGTAGTAGTAAAACATACCGACAATTTGTTCACTGATAGTAGATATTTGTGGCTCAGGAAGATTCACAGATGGCACAGCATCCTTTCTCAAACTATTATTGCCATAATTCTCTTCTTCAGTGAAGTGTGCATGGCATACTCTATATCTATTATAAACAGCAATGGGGTGAAGAGATCTTAGTGCTGTATTTCCAGTAGGTTCCATCCATTTAAGAAAAACATACATGAATTTCTCAGGGTTTGGAAATCTGTGCCTCACTGACAACCTGTCCTGGCAGTCTTTAACTGCACATTTGTGAAACTGAGGCATTTCCCGAGATCTGTACTTTTCGGTATGGAAAACTAGTATTGCCGAAAAAATAAAATATGGCAATGAAAATTTATTTGACGAACTGATGTTAAAACAGACCTTAAAGGTACGTGGATTAACATAACAATAATGGCCTCATATGGCTGTCAAATGATACTTTATACAAAATGATTTTACAGTGATACACTGAAAACATGTCTTAAATTTGTAGAAAACTTTTTGAATTTCTGGAAAGGACTATGTTCATTACAACAAATTAATTCTCAAAATTCAATATTTGTTTACTCACTTGCTTTAGGGACTTGTTCCTCAGTGAGTTCTGATTCACTCAATTCAACATTTTCCTTCCCTGTTGTGGTGGCGGCAAACATAGAAATTTCTCCCATCTGCTGTTTAGATGGCAATGCAGAAGTTGAAGGTTGATCTGAAATCACATAATTCAGTTATTGTAGTATAACATAGGTGTGTCGTGCACTATAAAAACAAGAAGGCACTTCCGCACTGACGTTGTCCTGGTATCATCACACCCAGATTGTATTGGTCAACGGACGTCTCAAGACTGGACTGATGTGGACGCTAATACCACTACTGTAAGAAGTTTTTCAAATATATATATATATATATATATATATATATATATATATATATATATATATATATATATATATATATATATTTGTCAGACTGGACGACAACGTATAGACACCCATAGGTAATAAGACGAATTTCTCTAAGCCCACCTAGACTCAATATAAACTCAATCATCATGTCTACACCAAGTAATTCTGACTTACAACTTACATTTGATATTATGCGATACTCAATCCCTGATTATTACGGAGGATCATCAGACCTAGCAAAATTTCTACATAATTCAGAATTTTTTTTACCAAAATACGCTGATACAGGCTTCATAAAAGAAGCATTCTCTTTTATATTATACCGAGTACACGGAGAGGCATCCAAATTAATCGAAACGCAAAAACCGACTTCATGGACAGCCGTAAAAACTTTATTTCTTAACAGAGACAGATCTTGTGGATGAAAAGTTGTGTAGTTTTCACACAGTTTCACAAATAAAACTCTTTATCTACCCGATGGAAGAATTTCACCAAGTAAGAGCGTCTGCAATCTACAAGATACAAATCTCTCCGAAACGAAGAAAACTTGTGTGCAGATTTAGGATATCTATATCAGACTGACACTTATCTCAATTTTTACACTGAAGTTCAACTAAAATTAAGTGCTCTAATAGATTACGTCAACTTAGAATACGTAGGCGAAACAAGACGGGCAATGATAAACTGTTATTTAAAACGCCCATTAAACGTTTTCCTATCCGGACTCCAATCCCCGTATTACGAATATTTAGAATCACCGTGATCCAAATCAATTAGAAGCTTGCCTCGAGCTTTGTCGCAAGCATGATAACTCCCGAGAAACTAATATGAGAAAATTCCCAAAACAGGAGATAAATGGAACACCGGCGTTTCCCACACATCATAGAAATTCAATACAACCATCTTCTCTTACGTCTCAAAGATCATTTAATTTTGATTCACC
Source organism: Bruchidius siliquastri (assembly GCA_949316355.1). Taxonomy (NCBI): domain Eukaryota; kingdom Metazoa; phylum Arthropoda; class Insecta; order Coleoptera; family Chrysomelidae; genus Bruchidius; species Bruchidius siliquastri. The sequence continues at coordinate 22,788,009 of OX438538.1, read as the reverse complement.
AAGACCTAATGCATTTTTTAATTAATCACAGTTTCCTACAGGTTCCGTAAACCAACCTATTAGACCAACACCTTTGTTAACCTCTACTATAGCATCTAAAAGAAACCCAAATAATAATTTTAAAAACAATACGAAAATTACTATGATTATTCAAATTATGTTATTAAGAATACAACAGAAATTGGATGAAATTTTAAATGACCAAGAGCGTGATAGTGATAATAGACCTTTATTCGATATAATTGGCAGCATGCCCTTAAACGAACGAATAGATCTACGATTACAAAACACCCGACATACATCACCCGACAGTCACGTTAACATTGTACACTACTCCGGAAGAAACTTCTATAGCTTTAAAAATATAATTCATATTACGTATAAACGTAAATATAAAGTGACCCGTAATACTGACAAAACCTTAGAAGTTTAAATTACCAAAGGAAACGAACATGACGAGCTTTTGCAGTTCATAAAAGAATACACACAATCTAATAAAACATATGGACTTTATACTGACTGCACTCAAATTATTTCCCACTTGAATCAAATCCTAGATGCCTATTTTTCGCATAGTGGAATTAAAATAATTAAAGCAGAATATAAGCCGGACTATTTAGACAATGAAAAAGCCCTTGAAGAAATTCCCATTTATCACAGTCAAGCACACAATGGAGTCAATGAGACTCACGAGCACCCAAAGATAAAATTTTGTACTCCTAATATGAACCAAGTAATTACAAATTATATTAACAAATGCGAACCTAGCAAGTATGACAGACGACCGATAAAACAAAAACAAAATGGACCTGTCTATATACGACACAGACAAGACGGCAGACCATAAAAAACCAACCAATGTTCCACAGAGAAACGGACCATACACAACACGAAGATCACATTATTTTGAAAAATAAAATTAAACATAGATCCCGAATGAAACCCTCACTAAGACATCATCCATTACCGGATTCTCCTGGTCCACCCCAGTAAATCTGAATCACTATTACAATGTTATTTTATTTCCGATCAAAATGCACATATTATTCAATTAACTAACAACAAATGTTTAGATACTATTTGCTCTATATCTATTAACGAAAGCTCAATACTGAATATTAATTGCAGAAACAAAGTGAACAACCAAATTTTATTTCCTTCTTCACGAATGAAAACCAAAATATTAACAAGACAAATGTGACATGACATCTAAGACTACTAAGCTTTAGAGTCATATTCCGTTGTATCCACTTCTTGCCTCATGATTGTTATTGTAATACAATGTATTATTTACAAATTAGTGTTATATAAATTTAAAGGTTTAAGTAAGAATAATATTATATCGAGTCAACATATAGAATTGCTAAACTCTCTTAGAGAAAGAATTTTTGATATCGAACTCGGAGAATCCGAACCTAAGGAGGGAGGAATTAAGAAACCCTCTCAAGAAACAGCACTTCGTTTTGTTTATGTTATACTCAGATAAGAAGTGTTTATCTATGAAAGCCACATATATATCGCTAATATTAAATATATAGGTATATATATATATATATATATATATATATATATATATATATATATATATATATATATATATATATATATATATATATATATATATACACTAATAGATGCTGGGATACTGCTCACTAAACAAAACAAAATTAGGCTGCTGCAATATTATATCTACATGCAATGAAAGGCGCAATGTTATTCTATTCTGTTTCATTCATTTAACAGTAATGTTGATTAAAATATGCCTTAACATCCTTCAACAATGTTGCGATTTTAGCATTACAAATGAAATATCTCTCAAGTGTTACTTATTTCATACAGGTATAGGCTTCACTATGTATCCTTCATTTATCTATAATGTGAAAAAATATATGGAATTATATCAGATTAGAAGAAAATTGGCTTGACTGTTATAATAAAAAAAATGCTTTGACTACATCTGAAATAAGATTCATAAAAGATGATCAATTTAAATGGTTTTATATTTTTCATAAGAATCTTCACACTTGGAAAATGATGGACCTATCAATACAATACTTATTAGTACAATAATTGGTTTCAGTGGCTGAGTAGGCTGGAGCCTAGGGCAGCAAATATGGCTCAATTATCGACAAAACCCACTTGACATGCTTTAAATAATCTCATTTTAATTTTCCGACATAGCGGGATAACTTTCCAACTAGTTGGCGAGCTCGGCTGCCGGGAACCGTTGCTTGGCAAAAATACTCAATTTTGTCACAACATTCAATAGAACTGTGCTCGTGCACCTTTTTAAATTGCGCCCAAAAAATTAACCAGCCTTTTATGGCGCCATCATACCGTTTAAACTCTATTCTGGGTAATTTAAATATACGCATACCTGAGTTCTCCACTGGATTTGAAACACTAGTACCATTATTTGTGCCTGGGTTACTTTCTCCACCTGCAACGGATACAGAGTCCTCCATCATATTGTTGTATTTAATCCTCAGGGTGATGAACTTCTTCTCATACGTGTCACAGGTTTCCATTATTTCACTTTCAAGCTCATGTTCAGATGCACTCTTTGATAACAACTCGTATATGACACGGTCAAACACTATATAGAGGATGGAAATTCCTAGTAATATTTTTGAAACATCCAGGTTGTCTACTATCAGGCAATGAACCATGGTAACTTTAACTCCCTCGAACGCACAGACTTCATCAAAATCCTCTCTGCCATTACCGGCCACCGAAGGTTCTCTTACTCTGATTGGCGTTGTATGTTGGCTCGACCAATCAGAGCGGTGGGTGTGAGATGTTCACCTATCGATAGATAGTTTCTGTTGAAAAAAACGTCTAGTAGATGGCGTGGCATGGTCTAATTCTTGAGACAAGTGTCTCCAGAGTACTCCAGACGATTAAACCTGTAATTACCTTATGCCGTTCTAGCTTCTATGCTATTCTTATCATTCTCTTATGATATAGTTGGATTTCGTCGTGAAAATTTCGGGGTTTTTTTCTGTATTTTTTTCACTGGTCATTACACACAGACAGTTGTATAATTATTATGTATGTGCTGGGGCTGGGAATTATTGACTTTAGCAGCGATATGCGAAAAAATCAAGACTTCAAAAGCTCTTTAATACAGAGAAAAGATAATGAAATTGAATTTTCTGAATGGATCGCGACGTGGAGAACAGCTTGATAATGTAGATAGGTATTGAAATATCTCCAAGTCTACATTTAGTTTAGTGTTGTTCATTAGTTGTTTTTGCCTGTTACTTATCATAAGCTCAGGAATTAGCGATATAAGATTTTCAATCTAAAATCCAAGAGAAAGGCCTTTAGAAGAAGTTTTTCTCTAGTATTCACAATGCTTACAGTTCAAGCATATCAAGGCACCAATTACAGCTATTTACATAACTTCAAATTTGAAATCAGCAACCTTCAAAATCCTAGGATATAGTTTTTCATCGAATTTAATTTATTCTGCTATATTTGATCAGCCATTTCGTTTTTCAAGAAAATATTTTCAAATTCAAAATCAGCAACGATCAAAACCCTAATATAGCGATTTATATGAAATTCAAATGACTTTTCGTAAAACCCATCCACAATTTTCAAATCAGCGATTCCAAAGACTATGAGATTTCTCATTTTCCCACGAAAAAACAAAATACATAGTCTTCTCCAAAAGAAACATACAGCAACAGCCCCTGCTATTTCTGTCTGGTAGGCAACTGGAGCAAACAAACGAGATAAAGTTTTTAGGCATGATTTTTGATCATCAGCTTACCTGGAAAAGCCACATCAAAAATCTTTTACAGTCATGCCAAAAAGGAACCAATCTATTGAAATGTTTAACAAACAGACAATGGAGTGCAGAAGGCGGAACGCTACTTACTGTATACAGACACTTAATCAGATCAAAGATCGATTACGGGTGCATCGCCTATGCATCAGCTAAGCAATCTCTCCTGAAACAATTAGACACTATACATGATTCTGCACTGCGAATCATTCTTGGTGCTTTCAGAACCACCCCCATCAATAGCCTGTACCAGGAGTCCGGCGAAGCCCCATTATACATGCGAAGACAGATTTTAAGTTTATCATATGCGACCAAACTCAGCACAAAACCAAATATACCTGCGCACAAGTACTTATGCTCCAAATCCTCATATAACAGAGACTCAATCGTTGGAATGCCGTTCAACCAAAGAATTAAAACTTTCCTACAATGCCTTCATATCTCCCCAAATCTTCTAACACACTCGCCATCATCATCAAAAATACCACCTTGGATGATATCCACACCAGAAATAATCACAAAGTTACAAAGTTTCGACAAACACAGCGTACCTGCAACCCTCATCCATCAGAGCTTTTTAAGAATTCTAGATCTTTACCCTGAATATACAACTATCTACACCGATGCATCCAAAAGTGGCCCAAAAGTTGGAGCAGCGATAGCTACATCTTCGTACAAACGCACCATAAAACTCCACGACCAAACAACAATTGTGAGCGGAGAACTATTTGCCATATTAGAGGCGCTAAAATTTGCTGAAACAAATAACATCAACAAACTCATCATTGCAACAGACTCGCTGATCTCACTTGAACTGATTAAAAGAATGTATACAAGAAATCCTATTGTTAACCAAATACACGATATAGCATACCATCTGAAGACAAATGATACCGAGATTAAATTCATATGGGTTCCTTCTCACGTGGGCATAACTGGCAACGAAATAGTAGACCAGGCAGCCAAACAAGCAGCCAACATGAACGTCTCCCCAATCTACAACCTGCCTGCATTAGACAAGAAAATTCATCTAGTCAATCTGATTACCGATCAATGGAACGCCAAATGGCGAAGCAACCCTTCAAAACTTCAAGACATAAGACCACAATTCGGCCCCTGGACCACAGTAACTACAAACAGAAGACATCAAATCTTCATCACCCGGCTACGCTTGGGTCATACAAAGGCAACCCACGGCTACCTCATCGCAGGCACAAACGAACCTCTCTGTGACATATGTGACGTGAAATTATCAGTGAACCATGCACTCGTGGAGTGTCCGATGTTAGAAGTGTACAGACTAAGCAACAACATCAATGGACCACTCAGTGTAATATTAGGCCCAAATTGTAATGTACCCAGTATAATTAAGTACCTGAAAGATATTAGTTTGCTAGATAAACTGTAAATACACTGCCGCTAATGACCTCTCAGGTTCATGCGGTTAAAATAAAAAAAAAAAAAGACTATGAGATACAACGTATTAATTGATCTTCATATTATTTCGGCCAGATATTCACGATTGTCAATTTTCACACGTGAGAAGGTGTAAGAAATATTATTTTTCCCAATACCTGTTACCTACATACAAATTTTAAATTTGTTAGGAGCTTAACATATACCTAGTTCTTTGTTGAAAGTAATATAAACGGCTCCTGTCCAAAACTGAAGTTTTCATAGGTATTATCTTGAAAAATGTATAAAAGCGCAAGGATGTTTTTCATCAAAGAACAAATCAACCAAGAAAATTGAATTAGCGGATGCCAAATTGAAGCAAATCGCTAATCTCTGAGGTGATTAAATTACCAAGGGTTAACACCAGTTAAATTTGTCACAGAAAATCTGGATTTGTGCAACTCGACTAATTGCTTACAGATGTAGATTTAAATCTTGCAACTAAAATTCAGTTTATTCCTTATCGTTCCCGGAAATCACCAGTTCCGATCTTTTTGAAACCTTAGTAACGGTTAACCAAACCGCTAGAACATAACTTCTGCTGATCTCTATGGCTCAAGTGGTACTTTTGCCAGAAACGAAAACCGCCAGGAAATAAAGTTCACCCAAAAATTCAAAAATATATATGACAAGAATATCACCAAACTACAGTAATGCTTAGTAGGTATTCCATCGATTTTCATTTTTGTATCATTTAAGTGCGATATCTCTATAAACCTTTAATAAATTTTACTTTTAGGACACATCCAGGGTCTTGGAAACACTATAGCTGAAACAATTCTTCAGAATAAATGAAATGTTATCAAACCGACAAAGCTAAAACATGCAAAATAGTTGAAAAATGAAAACAAAAAACTTCAAGCCCAGATATGCAGACTGCCTGACGTATATATATATATAAGTACTGTTACAGTGGTTGCCTAAACGTCATTGCCAATTATATTAGATTTCACAGAGTAGAGCCCGCGCGATATGTTATGGGCCGCGGGTTGGCGTTCCCATGGTAGAGATATTCCCCTCATTTCTCTTTTCATTCTCATCCTAAAAACATTCTCTACTCTAGCCGCCACCTGTATCGAGATCTTTGTGTGGGCAGTGGCGTAGGTATAGGATTCACACTTGAACGCGTGGTAGAGACATGATCCTGCAAATGTTCGTTGTCACTCACATCTGAACTTATCTGAATATATACAAATTTTAAATGCAGTTCCATCATGGGATATACAGTGTGCCCGAGATTCGAGTCTCTATATTGGGATCTCGCTTATTGTAAAAGATACGAAGTCGATTAAATCAGGAAAAAGGTGCGCATTTATGTGTCCAACAAAATGCCGCTTAGAAAGTTTGAAAATTACAAATAGTTCCGGAGATATCCGGGAAAAACCAAAATTTCGGAAATTTATTTTAATTTTCTCCTGGCTTTATTTGAAACCGAATTTCAAAATAAATTGCACATTTCCATTGGCACTTTTTCGCCGCTATCTAATGGTACATTCATATTTTCCATCCGAATTTTCGGTTTCTTGCAACCAATATCAACTTAATTTTTTCTTAAGGACGCCATATTGGATTTTTACACAGGTGAATAGAGTTTTTGATTCTGATTTCAATGATGTATAACATGTCATAGTTTTCATAGTATTCACCTGTGTAAAAACCCAATATGGCGTCCATAAGAAAAAATTAAGTTGATATTGGTTGCAAGAAACCGAAAAGTCGGATGGAAAATCTAAATATTGAACGATGTAAGTTTTCCTCTAAGAGTTACGCCATCATTGATTACAGCTTCATACACTGCTTTCATTGTGGGTCTTCTTTTATGGATGTTCGAAAATTTGTATATAACACTCCTTATAATCTCTTCATCAAATCTATCAACCGTTGACTTGGGACTGGCCTTGTTTATAGTTTTCCGTGGTGAAGTGAATTTTGTATCCGGTGGTTTAGTCGCATTCTCATTTACGACACGCTTAACAGTATTCAGTGATACACCTGTGGGTTCGGCTACTCTCTCGAATAGCTTGTTAAGAGGCACAGTTAATTGTCCGGTTTCCTTCTCACGCTTCATATATTCATATACATTGAAGACAATTTGTCGACCTTGACTATGAACAACCTTTTCGCTGTTTCGTTCCCTATTTTTGGAAAATTTATATTATTTAGGGGTATTTTATATGCAATTTCATGATAGCTTACATCTCGCACACAGAAATATTGTCCAGTAGTCTTAAAAAAATTTTTTTTATACAAATCAAGAAACACGCCTATGCTAATACACTGTCGCTCTAGCTCGCTAGCGATGTATCTATATTGACGATAGCAGACACACCGATGATAAACGAAGATATATTTTCAGTCTCAATAGTAACGTATGTAGTGTATCGTTTTTACGCTCTGCGCAGCCAAGGTCACACCTCATGAGATTTCGTCCCGGCTATACATACGAACTCTTTCCATAGAGTCTGCCGGTGGAAACATTAAATAAAATGGCGAAACCAATCGTTTTATTTTGTATTAATAGATACAGATGTGAAACTCCTAATTACGGATTTTTTTGTCGTTCGCCGCAAACTCGAAATCGAGTAAAATTTTCAATATAAATGTAATTTCTGATGGCTGATTAAAGAAATCACATAATTATTATGTTTAAGGGAGAAACAATTTTCGAAATTTTAAATGAATTTAGGTTGAATTGATGCAAAGTAGGCGGAATCGTTTCAAAACAATTGTAAGTTCGGTGCAAATCATATATTTTCCTAATATCTTGTATATCGCCCCCATGGGATTTAAATATTTTATGCTGCAATCCTTTCTCATAAGATGTACATTGTTGTATTTGTGAGGTGATAATATTTTCAGTTTTATTCATTTTGGATTCGTCATACATCGAAATATATCATATGTGGTTCAAACATTCTATTACACTTAGTTATCTTAGAAAAAGTTACAAATAGTACAAATGCAATTCCAAATGTTATTATTTTTTATACTTTTGATATTCTATTGAATTTTCATCATGCATCATTGTCGTCAGCATTCTGTTCTGCATCTCATTTACTGTATCAGTAAAATCCTATCAAAACTAAGATGAATAGAATCAATCAAAATCTCCGTTTATGAAGCGAGAGTCTGTCGGTTATTAAACAGCAAGGTGATTATATATCAGCACACCTGACCAGGCAGAGACGATTTTGATGAAGTGTGTGCGTTCGAGGGAGTTAAAGTTACCATGGTTCGTTGTCTGATAGTAGACAACCTGGATGTTTCAAAAATATTACTAGGAATTTCGATCCTCTATATAGTTTCACGTTCCTATTCATATGATATCTTTGTAAGCCATATGGATGATGAAATTCTGAAGTATAGTATTTTTCTAAATAATATATATCGAGGTATTGCAGTATCAATGTCATGTTCAAGGACCATGGATATGTACCTACCACTATGTTTCAAACAAAATGTAAACGGAGCAAATATATTTCTTGCAGATAATCGTAGAGAGAAAATTTGATTTACTTCATGTCTTGTTTTTGGAATGAAAAGATGTCAAGTATATCTTGAAAATGAACAAGTTTGGATTCCTAAAAGTATCGTCAAGTGTCCTCAGATGATCAGAAATTTGAAATACATTCCGTTTAGTTCGTGAATTTCTGATTTCTCTGAATTATGTTATACCTACAAATAATCAATTCTTCGAAAATGTAGACAAGGTGATATTTAATGCTTTCAAAATGCTGCAGTTTCCTGCTTCCCTCTAATCTTACTTTACAGAAAGTACATAGTCTGAAATATTATTTAGTAAAATGTTTGAATTCCTAAAAAGCTTTTTGGAATGTTATGATTATAATATCATTAGGTACATTAATATTATTATAAATCAAGATGCAGTGTAACAACTTTGGACTACTATTGGTGAGCCATTAAATGTAAGCCATAATAATATTACTAATGTACCTACAAAAAATAGGATTCACACTTATAAGTGTTGCTCCAAATCATGAGAAAGGAATATGTTCGAATATAAATTTACAAAAAAATGCAATAGGAAATTGGGCTAGAGGACCTACGAAAACCTCTCGTAAAATTCTGATATCATTATTCCAAGAATTTTTTTCTAAATGGATAACTAAGCGAAGGATACTCAGTGAATCTACTTGATTTAATTTCATTTCATTTCCACAAACTCAAATAGTGTTCGAAATGAGTACCAACCTCCTCCCGATATGGGAAGCATCTTGTAAAATTCAAGAACTGACTTTTAATCTTTGATATTTTCTTTTTCGAATAGCTGCAAGCTATTCAACTTGTCTATGAAAAAATCTAGTTCAATAAAAACGATTTGGTCACGTACGCGAGAGGCGGAATAGGAAATCGATGACAGCAGCGAACAGAAAAATCCATCACCGGTGCCAAAACGAACGCCACAACGCCAGCCTTCTAGATTAACCAATAACCAGTCCAAAAATAAACGCTACGTGAAGCTGTGCTGTGCTGTGTGACGGCGTGACGGCCGAACCGGCCGGGTTCATATTTTGAAGAAATTAACTTCCTCTCTGATGCTCTATCAACAGCACGTGGTGGCGTGTCAAGACGCAAATATCCTTGACACACGTACAACTGCCGGTACTCGGAATTAGATTGTTTTGTTGAGGTGCATTTAATATTTCGGCGATATTTTAAGCTGGTTTAGATTGACGATTTGCTTTATCAAAATTGAGAATTTATAATAAATAATATAAATGCGGATTGTAGATGCTCTCACTGGGTGAAACTCCTACCATCATGCAGATGGAATAATTGTGTATCTGATACACAGTTTCACCGTTTTATAGTGACGCGTTTCGATTTATAATGAAAGCATCATCGTACTGTCAGATTTGACTGTTTATAAAGGCTACCAGGTTAACTAACTAACTACCTTCTGTTATGGATACAAAACTACAGCTCTCAAGTCTAGCATTCCATTTATGCTGTTTAGCTATTTTTCTATTGAATATTTTTTTTATTTGTCTGTCTATGGTAAATATTTTTTTAGCCACTGTGTTTGAACTACTGCTAAAGGAAACCCATAGAAAACATTAACAAATGTCTTTGAGATATTTCATGTTATAAAATATTTTATTTCATGTTTTAAGATATTCTATTCCTTAAGCAATTTCATTCTTCTTAATACATTCCATGACTTGAGATATTGTAAAAAATAGCTTTATTCCTAAGAGTGTGTTAAATACACAATTATTTTATCTTCAAAATAAATGTTGCCGAAATTTGTAAAAAAAAATCTATTTTTCTGTAGAGCTTCTGGAACGTGATAGACTTTCTGATTTTGTTATTCTTTATTAGGCATTCCTGTGTATGTTTGTAAGTATCACATTTTCGCATCTTTATGAAATTCTTGTGATCTTTTTTATTTCCGGAAACATAATAAGAGTAAATAGCCAAATAAAAAACGTTGTTGACAACTGCGTTACTGGTCGAGTGGTCTAAAGCGTCAATTTTTACAATGAGATTTTTAATGAGCGTAGGTTCGATTCCAGCACCACGAAATTTTTTCAATTGCAATTTACATCGTCATAATTCATTTGAAGTCTATCATTTTGGTTTATATCTTAATTAATGTGTCCTCAGGTATGTCCAAGGTACTTTTCAACATATTTTATACACAACAATATATTTTAAATATGCACTTTCTTCGGGAATGGACTAAAATATTTTCATGGTTTTTTGTAGCAAAAATAGCCAAACTATTGTTAATCATGGATGAAGGAAAAGGAGCCGAGTACCAGGGAAAAACTCTGGAGGAGATTGATATGGACTTAAATGACCTAAACAGAGATAACATCCTGGCTGCAGAAGTAGATAGAGATACTGGTAGGCTTTGTGGAGGTTTCTATTATCTGTGGTTCAATTTTTGTAAGTTTTTTTTTGCAGAATCCAACATAGACAAGATACATCAGCGAGATGGACTATCCCAGAGTGCCACTAGGTGCAAAAATTCCGAATCAGAAGAATCAGAAGACGGCGGTAAACTTATGATAATATTTTCTACATACCTCTATAACTTAATCATTCAGATTTTTACAAATGTGTATTTCCTTATTACTGTAATATTCCTTCTATTGAAACACTACTAATAGAAAACAGTACTTATAGTCTAAGATCCGGCTGCATAATGTCTACGTTCATCGCGTTTTTAATCAAAATGTAATTTTTATAAATCACTATTTATAGAGAAATACGTGTCCGCAAGGTTAACAAAATGTTCCGGCAAGTATTTTTTATTAAATAATTGATTTTATTGGAAAAATTTAATTCATTTCTTTTTTAATTAAATCATCAATCATTTCAAAGATAGATATATACCCAACTTAAAAAGTTCTGCGAACTTTATACCATCGTATAGAGGAAAAATTAGCTTTAATTTGATATATCAATGATTGAAAAAACGTTATGAACGTCAAAACTCAACGGAGCAGTACCTGTTTATACCAGGTTGCCAAGAGATTGCGGTCAGGTGAGTAAAGGCAACCAAAACTATTTTAGTGGTGTATATATATATGTTATATGATTTGTTATATGATTTTCTAACAATGATTCTAGTATGAGCAACAATGTTGCAGTAGACGTTCAGTCAGCTAAAGATTACAACTTCCTGAGATAATACAGCGTACAGAGCATCTTTGTTCTCAGCCACGTGTGCCCTTGCACAGATGCTCCGTAAGCTTTAGCAATAGTATAAATAGGGGCTGCTGCCTAGCTCCGCGTTCTTATACCCGTTAGACTTTCGTTAATGTCATTAGTTAAGTAAAATTTGTAATAATAAATGGACTGAACTTCAGTCCAAATAAATAAAGTTTTTAAAAAATCAAATCTACGAGTAATGATATAACACACACACATATATATATATATATATATATATATATATATATATATATATATATATATATATATATCTGGATGATTTATCTAAAAAACGGACTCGTATTTCTCTATAAATAGTGATTTATAAAAATTACATTTTGATTAAAAACGCGATGAATGTAGACATCATGCAGCCGGATCCAGTACTGTTCTATGTTCACAATATGATGCCAAAAATGTTTGCTGACCTATAACTTTTGTTTAGTTCCAGGAAATATTGCACCACAAGGGTCAAGTAAAAAAAGGAACAAACTCGAGGATCATGGGATCCAAAACAAAAAGCTACTATGAAGAAATTTTTCAAAATGCACATAAAAAATAGGATTTCCCCCAAAAAGGATGAATGCCTCGAATTTAAGAAAAAGTAGCCTCTCCTTTTTCAAGAGAAAACTTGGATACAAATCAAAGTATTCGTTTATAATAATTACAGATTAAAACAATAGAAGTATACAAATTTTATTTGGATCCTGTTTCAATTCCATCTAACAAAATTACCCTATCTGCTCTATAAATGCTTCAGCGCATTGCTACCGCGTGCTGTAGTGGAAAGAGCCGCCGCTTCAAAACAGGCCGAATACGCTTGCTTTCATATTATCATAAAGCAAAACACAAGTACATAATATATTCCTAGATTCGGCGCAACGTTGTCATGTTGTAGGATTACAAACTGGTGCAATGTTGAAGCCAATGTATAATAGTTTAATAGTTCATGTCAGGAAACTTGTTTTTATGGTTGGGATTTAATTATTGTATTTTTATTTTTTTAATGGCAATCCATTCTTGCGATCTTGCTAAATTGAGTTCATGGAAGTACTTGCAGCATATATACGCATGCAGCTGAGTGACGTATTGTGAGTAAAAATGGATGTAGCCTAATTTCGAATCAGAGGCTTATAAAATATGAATAATGCAGCAATACACAAATAAAGGTTTTCATAATCTTGCTCCTGAAGCTTTGACCATAACTCTTCTTGTATCTATTATCTCATATATTTACTAGTTGGATTACGGTCATAAAGAAATATATAATGGAATATTTTACCTTTTATTGATTCGCTCAGTGGATATAAAATTAACTTGACAAAAGCGTACTCCTATGTCACATATAATACTCAAAAAGAGATCCACTTGATATATTATCAATCTGAATTGATTTTCAAATTACGTACGCATACAAGCTCTGACAACTTAAAAAATGTATTTGTTATCTCCAGAAATCACATTTCATTCCAACACTACTAAAAAGTACGCACTTTCTAAACATTTTGCACTACCTCAAAGCTCTTTTGATATATTAAATGTTCATTGATGTCCCCAGGCTCTTTTGTCAAATACCAGTCACATGAAAAAAGTATAAAAAAAAGAGTACGGAATTTTCCAAAAATTTTTAACCGCCGGAAAAATACATGAAAAATGATCGCAAACTCGGTAGATATAACAAAGTTCGTGAATATTCAAATACTTCTCGGTTTCCTTTTTTTGCTATTCAATTTGCCGCACTATATAGATTTCACAATGGATTTAGCGGTTACTGAGATTATGTTAATAATAAATGAAAAATAAAAAAATAGCAATAGACAAGCCGTCAAATTCAAAATTCTAGTAGTCGCAATAATAAAAATTACAAAAAAATAAAATTAGCCGAGTACCAAAAGTGGAATAGGAATTGCCTAACTTCATGTACTGCTTTTTAACATCTCCATCGTTAATCACACATAATGTACAAAGTTCAATTCAAATAGCCTAAGTTTTGAACGTGGCAACGTTGGAGATCTTCTCTCCCTCTTCCTAAAGTTTTCAGTTTGCCTCCATAATGAAATTCTGAGAATAAGAATAAGAAGTCGGCGAAGTTGCCAAATTAATTGGTACTACGGCGTGTTAGATTAGGTACCTACCTACATTCATTATTAGTGTTGAAGTTGTAGAATTTGATTATTCAGGGGTAGGTATACGTTTTCAGTAGGATTGTTTATTTCTTTGGGATGAGATTATGGATTCTACTATTGGTATTTATTGGATATCTGTTCCCAAAACATATATATCAACTATATCTGAATTACGTACAGGGAGAAAACATAAGTAATCGTGCCTTTTTGATAACAAAAGTATTGAAGTCAAGTAGATGAACTAGGTATAATTCACCCTCATGCAATTAATATGAAATAATAGCGCGAAAATGATAATTTACAGACAGACTGGGACACAGGTAGGATTTTAAAAAAAATTAGAGACCCTGAGTACCTTTTTAAAGTTACTCCAGTGGCGCGCAGAAGCCTTAGTAGCCCAGGCATCGGGTGCAAAGTTTTAGGGGGCACAAAATTCTGAAGATATAACGTGAGGAATGTAATTAGAAAGTAACAAGGACAAAAGTATAGGATATGGAGTTCAAAAAGGTCGAAAAGAAAAATCGACATTCAAACGAATGTCTATGCCTGGGCAGCCTTCATCAAATTACAAAACAGAATGAGAGAATCTGATTTCGAAATTATATTGTCATAATTTGTAACCTAAACCTTTTAATAATATATCGTATGAGTTCACTTTTTAATCCCAATTTTATCACCGTAAAATAATGGCCAATAATTTTCGCTGATTAGATGTAGTTCAATTCAATTTAGTTTAACCATTATTCAAAAACAAAAATTGTATAATAATTCTTCGAAATAAAACTATTCTTTCATGGTGTTTTATTTACCGAGATAATAGGGTTGAGGAACCTTCATGGGTTCTAAGGAAGCATCATTGTTGTTTTGCAAATAAGGGTTCCTCGTGCTATTCAATGGCAAATTCACTGATGGATTATGCTTTGGAAGTATTTGCTGACTAAACTGACGCCATTCAAACAATCATAACTATCTTATACATTTTCCTACAACGCGATTTTCTTCCATAACAATGAATAGGCGAAATCGTTAATAAAACAATTATTTGAGTGACCTACAATTGTTGCACTACGTAGGCAGAGTTTCCATCCCACTATCTATCAAACTTTCTTACTCAAGCATTACTTGCCCCGTTCGCCCCAAACAATATCTTCATTGAAAATGCCGAGCATGAAAAAGAAAATATCCTTTTCATCATTCTCCTAAGCTACTAGGTTATTGAGTATTCGAATGAACAATAGGTACATTAATAACAATGTCTTCAGTTCCCCAATGATTGCGATATTAAGCTTGGCAACGTTGTAAATTCACAGAAAAAAAAAATCTTCGTTGCACACGGCCTGAGGCAGCGCCGGCGACCGGCCGATTCCATCATCTATTCCTAGCATTTTTTGAGGAATATCTGTCACCTATATATGACCTTCATGTTATTCGCTGAAAAGTCCTGACACTGCCGTCGTCTACTGGTACCTATGTACCTAAATGTTCTATTACAGTCCGGAAGATTATTATACAGTATTGAAAAATCGTACGTTTTGTTGCAAAGTACTATTAATTAAATAAGTGTAATTCCTCGTGATCTTTTGCATTATAAAACGTATGCGAATTTTGGCGCCTAGGTATTCGATGACAATTACTGTTCTACCCAAATAATTTCTTCCGATTAATACTGACCTATATGTCAAAGAATTGCTCACAGTAAGCTTAAACCACATATATCGCGAAGAAAATCAGTAGCATTTTCCTGAAATTCCCTACTGGAAAAGACACTATAAAAGCCAGCGTTGCTCCTTGAAACCTCAAATTGTTGCTGATGCCTCTGACTAGAGAAAAAAGAATAATCGCACACACAGACAGTGGAGTTCCCAGTTGTAGTGGAAAATATAATATTCCAGTGAAACATTCGTAGCAATTTGACTGATGTCGCCATCCGCGTTTCTTCATTGTTCGGAAAAATTGAAACCTGATTTAGACAAGAACAGACTGACTGTTCGACGACAATAGAATAGAACTTATAAGCGACGAAACCGTTGGTTGTGTGAAACGGTTGAAACAAACCAGCGGCGCAGGTCTCTATGTCTTCTCTCATATATTCAGAACTTAGATGTTCTGAACTATCACCGACATGAAATGCTAATATTGCTCTTAAAAAATATTTATAATACTTATACTGTAAATATGTAAAGTAGTTATATAATATATTATATATGTAAAAATGATTCAAATTACTAATGACAGATTAATTCAATTTTAATGTCTGGAAAGGAGTTTAGCAGACGAACGAAGCGACAAAAAAGATATTATGAATGTTTGCAGTTGATGTCGTTACCGAGTTTTAAGTGGATGATAAACGAAGATATATTTTCAGTCTCAATAGTAACGTATGTAGTGTATCGTTTTTACGCTCTGCGCAGCCAAGGTCACACCTCATGAGATTTCGTCCCGGCTATACATACGAACTCTTTTCATAAAGTCTGCCGGTGGAAACAGATTAAATAGAATGGCGAAACCAATCGTTTTATTTTTTATTAATAGATACAGATGTGAAACTCCTAATTACGGATTTTTTTGTCGTTCGCCGCAAACTCGAAATCGAGTAAGATTTTCAATATAAATGTAATTTCTGATGGCTGATTAAAGAAATCACATAATTATTATGTTTAAGGGAGAAACAATTTTCGAAATTTTAAATGAATTTAGGTTGAATTGATGCAGTGTAGGCGGAATCGTTTCAAAAAAATTGTAAGTTCGGTGCAAATCATATATTTTCCTAATATCTTGTATATCGCCCCCATGGGATTGAAATATTTTATGCTGCAATCCTTTCTCATAAGATGTACATTGTTGTATTTGTGAGGTGATATTATTTTCAGTTTTATCCATTTTGAATTCGTCATACATCGAAATGTATCATATGTGGTTCAAACATTCGATTACACTTAGTTATCTTAGAAAAAGTTACAAATAGTACAAATGCAATTCCAAATGTTAATATTTTTTATACTTTTGATATTCTATTGAATTTTCATCATGCATCATTGTCGTCAGCATTCTGTTCTGCATCTCATTTACTGTATCAGTAAAATCCTATCAAAACTAAGATGAATAGAATCAATCAAAATCTCCGTTTATGAAGCGAGAGTCTGTCGGTTATTAAACAGCAAGGTGATTATATATCAGCACACCTGACCAGGCAGAGACGATTTTGATGAAGTCTGTGCGTTCGAGGGAGTTAAAGTTACCATGGTTCGTTGCCTGATAGTAGACAACCTGGATGTTTCAAAAATATTACTAGGAATTTCGATCCTCTATATAGTTTCACATTCCTATTCATATGATATCTTTGTAAGCCATATGGATGATGAAATTCTGAAGTATAGTATTTTTTTAAATAATATATATCGAGGTATTGCGGTATCAATGTCATGTTCAAGGACCATGGATATGTACCTACCACTATGTTTCAAACAAAATGTAAACGGAGCAAATATATTTCTTGCAGATAATCGTAGAGAGAAAATTTGATTTACTTCATGTCTTGTTTTTGGAATGAAATGATGTCAAGTATATCTTGAAAATGAACAAGTTTGGGTTTCTAAAAGTATCGTCAAGTGTCCTCAGATGATCAGAAATTTGAAATACATTCCGTTTAGTTCGTGAATTTCTGATTTCTCTGAATTATGTTATACCTACAAATAATCAATTCTTCGAAAATGTAGACAAGGTGATATTTAATGCTTTCAAAATGCTGCAGTTTCCTGCTTCCCTCTAATCTTACTTTACAGAAAGTACAAAGTCTGAAATATTATTTAGTAGAATGTTTGAATTCCTAAAAAGCTTTTTGGAATGTTATGATTATAATATCATTAGGTACATTAATATTATTATAAATCAAGATGCAGTGTAACAACTTTGGACTACTATTGGTGAGCCATTAAATGTAAGCCATAATAATATTACTAATATACCTATAAAAAATAGGATTCACACTTATAAGTGTTGCTCCAAATCATGAGAAAGGAATATGTTCGAATATAAATTTACAAAAAAATGCAATAGGAAATTGGGCTAGAGGACCTACGAAAACCTCTCGTAAAATTCTGGTATCATTATTCCAAGATTTTTTCCCTAAATGGATAACTAAGCGAAGGATACTGAGTGAATCTACTTGATTTAATTTCATTTCATTTCCACAAACTCATATAGTGTTCGAAATGAGTACCAACCTCCTCCCGATATGGGAAGCATCTTGTAAAATTCAAGGACTGACTTTTAATCTTTGATATTTTCTTTTTCGAATAGCTGCAAGCTATTCAAGTTGCCTAAGACGCAAATATCCTTGACACACGTACAACTGCCGGTACTCGGAATTAGATTGTTTTGTTGAGGTGCATTTAATATTTCGGCGATATTTTGAGCTGGTTTAGATTGACGATTTGCTTTATCAAAATTGAGAATTTATAATAAATAATATAAATGCAGATTGTAGAAGCTCTCACTTGGTGAAACTCCTACCATCATGCAGATGGAATAATTGTGTATCTGATACACATAACTAGCTTCTGTTATGGATACAAAACTACAGCTCTCAAGTCTAGCATTCCATTCATGCTGTTTAGCTATTTTTCTATTAAATATTTTTTTTATTTGTCTGTCTATGGTAAATATTTTTTTAGCGACTGTGTTTGAACTACTGCCAAAGGAAACCCATAGAAAACATTAACAAATGTCCTTGAGATATTTCATGTTATAAAATATTTTATTTCATGTTTTAAGATATTCTATTCCTTAAGCAATTTCATTCCTCTTAATACATTCCATGAATTGAGATATTGTAAAAAATAGCTTTATTCCTAAGAGTGTGTTAAATACACAATTATTTTATCTTCAAAATAAATGTTGCCGAAATTTGTAAAAAAAAATCTATTTTTCTGTAGAGCTTCTGGAACGTGATAGACTTTCTGATTTTGTTATTCTTTATTAAGCATTCCTGTGTATGTTTGTAAGTATCACATTTTTGCATCTTCATGAAATTCTTGTGATCTTTTTTATTTCGGGAAACATAATAAGAGTAAATAGCCAAATAAAAAACGTTGTTGACAACTGCGTTACTGGTCGAGTGGTCTAAAGCGTCAATTTTTACAATGAGATTTTTAATGAGCGTAGGTTCGATTCCAACACCCCGAAATTTTTTCAATTGCAATTTACATCATCATAATTCATTTGAAGTCTATCATTTTGGTTTATATCTTAATTAATGTGTCCTCAGGTATGTCCAAGGTACTTTTCAACATATTTTATACACAACAATATATTTTAAATATGCACTTTCTTCGGGAATGGACTAAAATATTTTCATGTTTTTTTGTAGCAAAAATAGCCAAACTATTGTTAATCATGGATGAAGGAAAAGGAGCCGAGTACCAGGGAAAAACTCTGGAAGAGATTGATATGAACTTAAATGACCTAAACAGAGATAACATCATGGCTGCAGAAGTAGATAGAGATACTGGTAGGCTTTGTGGAGGTTTCTATTATCTGTGGTTTAATTTTTGTAAGTTTTTTTTGCAGAATCCAACATAGACAAGATACATCAGCGAGATGGACTATCCCAGAGTGCCACTAGGTGCAAAAATTCCGAATCAGAAGAATCAGAAGACGGCGGTAAACTTATGATAATATTTTCTACATACCTCTATAACTTAATCATTCAGATTTTTACGAATGTGTATTTACGTATTACTTTAATATTCCCTCTATTGAAACACTACTAATAGAAAACAGTACTTATAGTCTAAGATCTGGCTGCATAATGTCTACGTTCATCGCGTTTTTAATCAAAATGTAATTTTTATAAATCACTATTTATAGAGAAATACGTGTCCGCAAGGTTAACAAAATGTTCCGGCAAGTATTTTTAATTAAATAATTGATTTTATTGGAAAAAAAATCAATCATTTCAAAGATAGATATATACCCAACTTAAAAAGTTCTGCGAACTTTATACCATCGTATAGAGGAGAAAATTAATTTGATATATCAATGATCGAAAAAACGTTATGAACGTCAAAACTCAACGGAGCAGTACCTGTTTATACCAGGTTGCCAAGAGATTGCGGTCAGGTGAGTAAAGGCAACCAAAACTATTTTAGTGGTGTGTATATATATATATATATATATATATATATATATATATATATATATATATATATATATATATATATCTGGATGATTTATCTAAAAAACGGACTCGTATTTCTCTATAAATAGTGATTTATAAAAATTAAATTTTGATTAAAAACGCGATGAATGTAGACATCATGCAGCCGGATCCAGTACTGTTCTATGTTCACAATATGATGCCAAAAATGTTTGCTGACCTATAACTTTTATTAGTTCCAGGAAATATTGCAGCACAAGGGTCAAGTAAAAAAAAGGAACAAACTCGAGGATCATGGAATCCAAAACAAAAAGCTACTATGAAGAAATTTTTCAAAATGCACATAAAAAATAGGATTTCCCCCAAAAAGGATGAATGCCTCGAATTTAAAAAAAAGTAGCCTCTTCTTTTCCAAGAGAAAACTTGGATACAAATTTTAAAGTATTCGTTTATAATAATTACAGATTAAAACAATAGAATTATACAAATTTTATTTGGATCCTGTTTCAATTCCATCTAACAAAATTACCCTATCTGCTCTACAAATGCTTCAGCGCATTGCTACCGCGTGCTGTAGTGGGAAGAGCCGCCGCTTCAAAACAGGCGGAATACGCTTGCTTTCATAGTCACAGAAAGCAAAACACAGGTACATAATATATTCCTAGAATTGGCGCATCGTTGATCTAGAGTGCACGGTTGTCATGTTGTAGGATTACAAACTGGTGCAATGTTGAAGCCAATGTATAATAGTTTAATAGTTCATGTCAGGAAACTTGTTTTTATGGTTGGGATTTAATTATTGTATTTTTATTTTTTTAATGACAATCCATTCTTGCGATCTTGCTAAATTGAGTTCATGCAAGTACTTGCAGCATATATACACATGCAGCTGAGTGACGTATTGTGAGTAAAAATGGATGTAGCCTAATTTCGAATCAGAGGCTTATAAAATATGAATAATGCAGCAATACACAAATAAAGGTTTTCATAATCTTGCTCCTGAAGCTTTGACCATGACTCTTCTTGTATCTATTATCTCATATATTTACTAGTTGGATTACGGTCATAAAAAAATATATAATGGAATATTTTACCTTTTTTTGATTCGCTCAGTGGATATCAAATTAACTTGACAAAAGCGTACTCCCATGTCACATATAATACTCAAAAAAAAATCCACTTGATATATTATGAATATGAATTGATTTTCAAATTTCGTACGCATACAAGCTCTGACAACTTAAAAAATGTATTTGTTATCCCCAGAAATCACATTTCATTCGAACACTACTTTCGCACTTTCTAAACATTTTGCACTACCTCAAAACTCTTTTGATATATTAAATGTTCATTGATGTCCCCAGGCTCTTTTGTCAAATACCAGTCACATGAAAAGGTATAAAAAAAGAGTACGGAATTTTCCAAAAATGTTTAACCGCCGGAAAAATACATGAAAAATGATCGCAAACTCGGTAAATTTAACAAAGTTCGTGAATATTCAAATACTTCTCGGTTTCCTTTTTTGCTATTCAATTTGCCGCACTATATAGATTTCACAATGGATTTAGCGGTTACTGAGATTATGTTAATAATAAATGAAAAATAAAAAAATAGCAATAGACAAGCCGTCAAATTCAAAATTCTAGTAGTCGCAATAATAAAAATTACAAAAAAATAAAATTAGCCGAGTACCAAAAGTGGAATAGGAATTGCCTATTGACCGTCAACTTCATGTACTGCTTTTTAACATCTCCATCGTTAATCACACATAATGTACAAAGTTCAATTCAAATAGCCTTAGTTTTGAACGTCGCAACGTTGCAGATCTTCTCTTCCTCTTCCTAAAGTTTTCAGTTTGCCACCATAATGAAATTCTGAGAATAAGAATAAGAAGTCGGCAAAGTCGCCAAATTAATTGGTACTACGGCGTGTGTACTCAGATCAGAGTTAGATTAGGTACCTACCTACTTTCATTATTAGTGTTGAAGTTGTAGAATTTGATTATTCAGGGGTAGGTATACGTTTTTAGTAGGATTGTTTATTTCTTTGGGATGAGATTATGGATTCTGCTATTGGTATTTATTGGATATCTGTTCCCAAAACATATATATCAACTATATCTGAATTACGTACAGGGAGAAAACATAAGTAATCGTGACTTTTTGATAACAAAAGTATTGAATTCAAGTAGATGAACTAGGTATAATTCACCCTCATGCAATTAATATGAAATAATAGCGCAAAAATGATAATTAACAAACAGACTGGGACACAGGTAGGGTTTAAAAAAAATTAGAGACCCTGAGTACCTTTTTAAAGTTACTCCAGTGGCGCGCAGAAGCCTTAGTAGCCCAGGCATCGGGTGCAAAGTTTTAGGGGGCACATAATTCTGAAGATATAACGTGGGGAATGTAATTAGAAAGTAACAAGGACAAAAGTATAGGATATGGAGTTCAAAAAGATCGAAAAGAAAAATCGACATTTAAACGAATGTCTATGCCTGGGCAGCCTTCATCAAATTACAAAACAGAAAGAGAGAATCTGATTTCGAAATTATAATGTCATAATTTGTAACCTAAACCCTCAAATAATATATCCTGAGTTCACTTTTTATTCCCAATTTTATCACCATAAAATAAAAGCCAATAATTTTCGCTGATTAGATGTAGTTCAATTTAATTTAGTTCAACCATTATTCAGAAACAAAAATTGTATAATAATTCTCCGAAATAAAACTAATCTTTCATGGTGTTTTATTTACCGAGATAATATGGTTGAGGAACCTTCAAGGGTTCTAAGGAAGCATCATTGTTGTTTTGCAAATAAGGGTTCCTCGTGCTATTCAATGGCAAATTCACTGATGGATACACTGATACAACGCGATTTTCTTCCATAACAATGAATAGGCGAAATCGTTAATGAAACAATTATTTGAGTGACCTACAATTGCTGCACTACGTAGGCAGAGTTTCCATCCCACTATCTATCAAACTTTCTTACTCAAGCATTACTTGCCCCGTTCGCCCCAAACAATATCTTCATTGAAAATGCCGAGCATGAAAAAGAAAATATCCTTTTCATCATTCTCCTAAGCTACTAGGTTATTGAGTATTCGAATGAACAATAGGTACATTAATAACAATGTCCTCAGTTCCCCAATGATTGCGATATTAAGCTTGGCAACGTTGTAACATCAGAAAATCTTCGTTGCACACTGCCCGAGGTCGCGGCGGCGACCGGGCGATTCCATCATCTATTCCTAGCATTTTTCCAGGAATATCTGTCACCTATAATTTATTCAACTATCATTTACGCCTGGTCACAACACTCCGTCACGGAAATTGTCCAGGGTCGTATTTCTCTTTATGATCTTGAATTGTTAAAAACAGATAATCGTTGATTTCTTGAGATTATTTTATTGGAAAAAAGGTAAAACTTTCATATAGGATTGACCAACCAGAGCATTATCAATGTGCAATCTATCCAAAGACTACACACAGTGTCTACGCCTATACGGCCGATGCCGATACAGACCTGTACAATTCCTGTCGCTGCATGTCCAGAAATTAATAGCCGGTAGGCCAATCAGAGCGTCGCGATTTGGCCGTCCCCTGTTGCCGAATGTTCGACTTTTGTTGTGGCGCGGCCTAAATGATACTTGAATAGTCTATATACATATGTAAGAAACTGTTCAACTCGGCAACCTGGCCGAGATCTTTTATAGATCGTTGTCATTACCCATGTCGGTGGCAAACGGTAAAATACGTTTTTCGTATCGACAACCGCGCGGAAAGGATTATTAAATCTGTTAAAATAATTTGTGTTTTCCCGAAATATAATTGTTGGGTATTTACCACTGGTGTTCTAAGGATAGATATTTTGAGACGACCGCCTTTTATCAAGTAAAAGTGAGATAAGACTAGAGAGTGCAGTTTTTCCGGCAAGACATTTGCGGTGCACTGATTGGAAAAAAAGAACGTAGTTTTGTGTAGACTCAATTAGATGTTTCCGGTGAAGCCTAAAGTAAACTTTTACCGCGTTTTACATTGTTTTGTCCTGTTAAAACGATAGGTGGTTTGAGCGAGTTTTAAAAATGGCTAGCGAGATCGAAAACAAAAGAAAAAGCCGTAAAGTGCTCCGTGGGTCGGTTACAAAGGCGTTAAATTATCTGGACACTTTGTTAAACGCCGAATCGCGCGAAAATTAGAGTCTTGAAGCCGCGTTTGAATTGGTGAGTGGTAAATATGATAGCGTACAGGTGCTTGACCGTGACATATACGAGTTGTTATTAAAGAGTGCATCTGAACATGAGCTTGAAAGTGAAATGGAAACCTGTGACACGTATGAGAAGAAGTTCATCACCCTGAGGATTGAATACAACAAAATGATGGAGGACTCTGTATCCGTTGCAGGTGGAGAAAGTAACCCAGGCACAAATAATGGTTCTAGTGTTTCAAATCCAGTGGAGAACTCAGGTATGCGTATATTTAAATTACCCAGAATAGAGTTTAGGTATGTTAAGCTCCTAACAAATTTAAAATTTGTATGTAGGTAACAGGTATTGTGAAAAATAATATTTCTTACACCTTCTCACGTGTGAAAATTGACAATCGTGAATATCTGGCCGAAATAATATGAAGATCAATGAATACGTAGTATCTCATAGTCTTTGGAATCGCTGATTTGAAAATTGTGGATGGGTTTTACGAAAAGTCATTTGAATTTCATATAAATCGCTATATTAAAAATATATATTATATATATATAAATATTTGAAAATATTTTCTTGAAAAACGAAATGGCTGATCAAATATAGCAGAATAAATTAAATTCGATGAAAAACTATATCCTAGGATTTTGAAGGTTGCTGATTTCAAATTTGAAGTTATGTAAATAGCTGTAATTGGTGCCTTGATATGCTTGAACTGTAAGCATTGTGAATACTAGAGAAAAACTTCTTCTAAAGGCCCTTCTCTTGGATTTTAGATTGAAAATCTTATATCGCTAATTCCTGAGCTTATGATAAGTAACAGGCAAAAACAACTAAT
Source organism: Bruchidius siliquastri (assembly GCA_949316355.1). Classification (NCBI taxonomy): domain Eukaryota; kingdom Metazoa; phylum Arthropoda; class Insecta; order Coleoptera; family Chrysomelidae; genus Bruchidius; species Bruchidius siliquastri. Next base: position 22,762,746 of record OX438538.1, on the reverse strand, counting down.
GAACAACACTAAACTAAATGTAGACTTGGAGATATTTCAATACCTATCTACATTATCAAGCTGTTCTCCACCTCGCGATCCATTCAGAAAATTCAATTTCATTAACTTTTCGCTGTATTAAAGAGATTTTGAAGTCTTGATTTTTTCGCATATCGCTGCTAAAGTCAATAATTCCCAGCCCCAGCACATACATAATAATTATACAACTGTCTGTGTGAAATGACCAGTGAAAAAAATACAGAAAAAAAACCCCGAAATTTTCACGACGAATTCCAACTATATCATAAGAGAATGATAAGATTAGAATAGAAGCTAGAACGGCATAAGGTAATTACAGGTTTAATCGTCTGGAGTACTCTGGAGACACTTGTCTCTGAATTAGACCATGCCACGCCATCTACTAGACCTTTTTCTCAACAGAAACTATCTATCGATAGGTGAACATCTCACACCCACCGCTCTGATTGGTCGAGCCAACATACAACGCCAATCAGAGTAAGAGAACCTTCGGTGGCCGGTAATGGCAGAGAGGATTTTGACGAAGTCTGTGCGTTCGAGGGAGTTAAAGTTACCATGCTTCATTGCCTGATAGTAGACAACCTGGATGTTTCAAAAATAATACTAGGATTTTCCATCCTCTATATAGGGTTTGACCGTGACATATACGAGTTGTTATTAAAGAGTACATCTGAACATGAGCTTGAAAGTGAAATGGAAACCTGTGACACGTATGAGAAGAAGTTCATCACCCTGAGGATTGATTACAACAAAATGATGGAGGACTCTGTATCCGTTGCAGGTGGAGAAAGTAACCCAGGCACAAATAATGGTTCTAGTGTTTCAAATCCAGTGGAGAACTCAGGTATGCGTATATTTAAATTACCCAGAATAGAGTTTAAACGGTATGATGGCGCCATAAAAGGCTGGTTAGTTTTTTGGGCGCAATTTAAAAAGGTGCACGAGGACAATTCTATTGAATGTTGTCAGTTGTGACAAAATTGAGTATTTACGAGTATGCCAAGCAACGGTTTCCGGTAGCCGAGCTCGCCAACTAGTTGAAAGTTATCCCTCTATTCGGAAAATTAAAATAAGATTATTGAAAGCATGTCAAGTGGGTTTGGTCGAGAAGATTTGCAAATTGAAGTTCAAGTACTGTTGAAGCTTATTCTGTCTAATTCTACACCACGAAGAGTGGATATTAGTTTGCTCTATGACAGACTTGAGACCGGATTGCGAGTTATAACGGCCGAACAAAAACCAGACTGTTTGAAAAGTACTTTATTGCCTGAGAGACAAGAGGCGAATGAATGCCGGGCCGGGACCATCCAACATGTGGCTTTCATAGATAAACACTTCTTATCTGAGTATAACATAAACAAAACAAAGGGCTGTTTCTTGAGAGGGTTTCTTAATTCCTCACTCCTTAGGTTCGGATTCTCCGAGTTAAATATCAAAAATTCTTTCTTTTAGCAATTCTATATGTTGACTCGATATAATATTATTCTTACTTAAACCTTTAAATTTATATAACACTAATTTGTAAATAATACATGGTATTACAATAACAATCATGAGGCTAGTTATGCAAGAAGTGGATACAACGGAATATGACTCTAAAGCTTAGTAGTCTTAGATGTCATGTCACATTTGTCTTGTTAATATTTTGGTTTTCTAGGCATCTAGGATTTGATTCAAGTGGGAAATAATTTGAGTGCAGTCAGTATAAAGTCCATATGTTTCATTAGATTGTGTGTATTCTTTCATGAACTGCAAAAGCTCGTCATGTTCGTTTCCTTTGGTAATTTAAACTTCTAAGGTTTTGTCAGTATTACGGGTCCTTTATATTTACGTTTATACGTAATATGAATTCTATTTTTAAAGCTTTAGAAGGTTCTTTCGGAGTAGTGTACAATGTTAACGTGACTGTCGGCTGATGTATGTCGGGTGTTTTGTAATCGTAGATCTATTCGTTCGTTTAGGGACATGCTGTCAATTATATCGAATAAAGGTATATTATCACTGGACTTCTGGTTCGACCGTGATCGTGGCAGCACGTGTGTTTATTCGCTAAAGTGAAAATTCTACCGGGCGTTTCTATGCCCTTGTTTTGTGCTATCTGTTTTTTACTAACTGCTGCCACACCTAGTCGTTAAAGTTCTGTTGCATAAAAAATAATAATAATAACTAAATAATTAAATAAATGAATAAAAATAAATAAATAACAAAAAGTCAAGAATAATTTATGTAAATTAACAATCTCCAGAGGTTGCAGCATGACCTAGAGTCAGACCAGTCTGCAACTCACCAAATGAGCTGACGAATTGCATAAACCTGCAAACCCCATTAACAATTGAAGAAGAAGAGAATTATGGTTTGTTTTGTTTACCCGGTTACGGCGAGTGCCCTAAGGCTAAGTTCTATTCTGTGACTTTTAACTTTTCTTTGCACGATTTTTTTTAAAATTTTTAGTCTGAATATTTGTACGGTTTGGTCGTTTAAGTTTTTGACTTATAGATTATATGATAATATAATGTTATATATTATATTATAATATTATATATTATATTATATTATAATCTAGTGTCTTGGCAGATTGGTCTCCAAATACTTCCTATTTAAAAAGCCAGGTTTTTCATTATTTTTCATCGCAGCTCTCCACCAAACTGCTTACCACTTGGTTTACCACTTAGACCACTATTGAGTAGATTATTTGAAGCCCTAATTTATTGTTTCAACTTTGTTACACTATTTTCTCATATAATATTTTCTTTATAGATTGAGAATGGAAGATTTAGCCATACCTGGCCCTTCCCGTGTTATGGGAGTATTGTGTTGACTCATGAAGCCATATTTTCATATTTATATGAACAACTTATTCATTCATTATTATATTGTAGCTTGAGTTCTAGTCCGATGATGCCTGATGAAGCTATTGTGACTCCAGAAAATATGCTGTCATTTTCATCTTCAACTAGTATAACTGTCTCAGAGTCAGATAATCACACAACTCCTTCAGCATTTGAATAAAACACAAGCAATACCAGCAGGAATGGTGCAACACAGTCTAAGCAAAGGTAACTGCTGAATTGATTCTTGTCAGCTATTTATTTTCTCAAGAGCAAACAGTGATTGTGTCTTGTGCCATACAGTTTTTATGAGAAAGTAGTATCCTAATCATTAATATATTCTTTTCAGACAAAAGCGATATGCTGGAGATCTATCTAGTGATCACTTCTCGACTCCCAGAAAATGCAAAACAAATTATCGTGTCACGAAGAGCAGGCTTATGACACCGCAGAAGAAAGTGAAAACACTGCAAACTACTGTTGCTTTGAGGAGAAGAGAAAAATCACTGAACGGCTTACTGAAACTTTTGAAGCAGAAAATGTATATAACAGATACAGGTGAAACTGCATTGAAGGTATGGTGAAAATTGTTATAATGATGGATGATGACTTGATAGGTTAAATTCAATATATTTCTCACTTACCTTTGATAATACTTTCACACAAAGCAATTTTTTTATATATATTATATAAAAAAATCTGCAGCTTGGATGAATTTTTTGCGTAATAGATCAAAATTAATCCTTAGTTTTTGTAATGGAACATTACTGTTTTGTTGTTAGATGTTTTGTTTCTATAGGCAAGGTCTATTTCCGAAGCCTCTGCCAATAAGCTGCTGTGTGTAAAGCAGGGTGGATCTGAGACATCCTATAATTATTCTAAAACCTTTGTAGAACACCTTATCTAATCATTTGAATAAAACACAAGCAATACCAGCAGGAATGGAGCAACACAGTCTAAGCAAAGGTAACTGCTGAATTGATTCTTGTCAGCTATTTATTTTCTCAAGAGCAAACAGTGATTGTGTCTTGTGCCATACAGTTTTTATGAGAAAGTAGTATCCTAATCATTAATATATTCTTTTCAGACAAAAGCAATATGCTGGAGATCTATCTAGTGATCACTTCTCGACTCCCAGAAAATGCAAAACAAATTATCGTGTCACGAAGAGCAGGCTTATGACACCGCAGAAGAAAGTGAAAACACTGCAAACTACTGTTGCTTTGAGGAGAAGAGAAAAATCACTGAACGGCTTACTGAAACTTTTGAAGCAGAAAATGTATATAACAGATACAGGTGAAACTGCATTGAAGGTATGGTGAAAATTGTTATAATGATGGATGATGACTTGATAGGTTAAATTCAATATATTTCTCACTTACCTTTGATAATACTTTCACACAAAGCAATTTTTTTATATATATTATATAAAAAAATCTGCAGCTTGGATGAATTTTTTGCGTAATAGATCAAAATTAATCCTTAGTTTTTGTAATGGAACATTACTGTTTTGTTGTTAGATGTTTTGTTCCTATAGGCAAGGTCTATTTCAGAGGCCTCTGCCAGTAAGCTGCTGTGTGTAAAACGGTGGATCTGAGACATCCTAATATTATTATAAAACCTTGTAGAACACCGTATCAAATCATTTGAATAAAACACAAGCAATACCAGCATGAATAGTGCAACACTGTCTATGCAAAGGTAACTGCTGAATTGATTCTTGTCATCTATTTATTTTCTCAAAGGAAACAGTGACTGTGTCCTGTGCCATACAGTTTTTATGGGAAAGTAGTATCCTAATCATTAATATATTCTTTTCTGACAAAAGCGATATGCTGTAGATCTATCCAGCGATCACTTCTCGACTCCCAGAAAATCCAAAACAAATTATCGTGTCACGAAGAGCAGGCTTATGACACCGCAGAAGAAAGTGGAAACACTGCAAAATCACTACTGTTGGTGATTTGAGGAGAAGAGGAAAATCACTGAACGGCTTACTGAAACTTTTGAAGCAGAAAATGTATATAACAGATACAGCTGAAACTGCATTGAAGGTATGGTGAACATTGTTATAATGATGGATGATGACTTGATAGGTTAAACTCAATATATTTCTCACTTACCTTTGATTATACTTTCACACAAAGCAATTTTTTATATATTATATAAAAAAATCTGCAGCTTGGATGCATTCTTTGCTCAGTAGATCAAAATTAATCCTTAGTTTTTGTAATGGAACATTACTGTTTTGTTCCTATAGGCAAGGTCTATTTCAGAGGCCTCTGCCAGTAAGCTGCTGTGTGTAAAGCAGGGTGGATCTGAGACATCCTAATATTATTCTAAAACCTTGTAGAACACCGTATCAAATCATTTTAATAAAACACAAGCAATACCAGCAGGAATGGTGCAACACAGTCTATGCAAAGGTAACTGCTTAATTGATTCTTGTCATCTATTTATTTTCTCAAATGAAACAGTGACTGTGTCCTGTGCGATACAGTTTTTATGGGAAAGTAGTATCCTAATCATTAATGTATTCTTTTCTGACAAAAGCGATATGCTGTAGATCTATCCAGTGATGACTTCTTGACTCCCAGAAAAGCCAAAACAAATTATCTCGACACTGCAGAGGAAATTGAAAATACTGCAAACTACACTACTATTGGTGATTTGAGGAGAAGAGAAAAATCACTGAACGGCTTACTGAAACTTTTGAAGCAGAAAATGTGTATAACAGATACAGCTGAAACTGCATTGAAGGTATGGTGAAAATTTTTATAATGATGGATGATGACTTGATAGGTTAAAATCAATATATTTATTTATTTATTTTTATCAATGTGTTTTGAAAATCTTAAGTCATTGTCCAATATCAATCCCAAATTCCTAGCAGAATTTGTATGGGGAATAATTGTAATGTCAATAGAAATTTCAAAAATATCTTCAACGTAATTTTTATGCTTCCCAAACAGTATAAAACTCGATTTCAATGGATTTATTGACAATTGGTGTGAAATGCTTTCTTTAGCTAGATTACTGAGATCTTCATTTATACAATTGATAACAGTCTGCATTTGTGTATGTCTCAAAAAGAGAACTTTATCTCAGTATCGTCAGCATATAAATAAGCTTTAGAGTGACGTAAGCAATTTGTTATATTCGCGGAGTAGACGGAGAAAAGAACGGGACCCAGAACTGAACCTTGTGGTACTCCACAAAGAATAGACTTCAAATCAGATACACCAGTGGAAGTTTCGACAAACTGATTTCTTTGTGAGAGATAGCTTGAAAATAACTTAACTGCTTCATTAGAACAACCAATATACTTGAGGATAGCAAACATCAGCTGATGGTTAATTTTGTCAAACGCCTTAGTATGAGTCCAGCAACACTAAGGCCGTTGTATTACCATCATCAATTTCTTTAATTATTTCATCAGTTACATCAAGTAGGGCAGTCGTGCATACTGAATAATTATATTATATTATAAACTAGTGTCCTGGCAGATTGCTTTCCAAATACTTCCTATTTAAAAAGCTAGGTTATTCAATATTTTGCATCGAAGCTCTTGACCAAACTACTTACCACTTGATTTATCACTTAGACCACTATTGTGTAGATTATTTGAAGCCCTAATTTACTGTTTCAATTTTGTTACACTATTTTCTCATATAATATTTTCTTTATAGATTGAGAATGGAAGATTAAGTCATACCTGGCCCTTCCCGTGTTATGTGAGTATTGTGTTGACTGATGAAGCCATATTTTCATATTTATATGAACAACTTATTCATTCATTATTATATTGTAGCTTGAGTTCTAGTCCGATGATGCCTGATGAAGCTATTGTGACTCCAGAAAATATGCTGTCATTTTCATCTTCAACTAGTATAACTGTCTCAGAGTCAGAGAATCACACAACTCCTTCAGCATTTGAATAAAACACGAGCAATACCAGCAGGAATGGTGCAACACAGTCTAAGCAAAGGTAACTGCTGAATTAATTGATTCTTGTCAGCTATTCATTTTCTCAAGAGGAAACAGTGATTGTGTCCTGTGCCATACAGTTTTTATGGGAAATTAGTATCCTAATCATTAATATATTCTTTTTAGACAAAAGCGATATGCTGGAGATCTATCTAGTGATCACTTCTCGACTACCAGAAAATCTAAAACAAATTATCGTATCACGAAGAGCAGGCTTATGCCAATGCAGAAGAAAGTGGAAACACTGCAAACTACTGTTGCTTTGAGGAGAAGAGAAAAATCACTGAACGGCTTACTGAAACTTTTGAAGCAGAAAACGTATATAACAGATATAGCTGAAACTGCATTGAAGGTATGGTGAAAATTGTTATAATGATGGATGATGACGTGATGAATTCAATATATTTCTCACTTACCTTTGATAATACTTTCACACAAAGCAATTTTTTATATATTATATGAAAAAATCTGCAGCTTGGATGAATTCTTTGCTTAGTAGATCAAAATTAATCCTTAGTTTTTGTAATGGAACATTACTGTTTTGTTGTTAGATGTTTTTATAGGCAAGGTCTATTTCAGAAGCCTCTGCCAGTAAGCTGCTGTGTGTAAAGCAGGGTGGATCTGAGACATCCTATAATTATTCTAAAACCTTTGTAGAACACCTTATCTAATCATTTGAATAAAACACAAGCAATACCAGCATGAATGGTGCAGCACAGTCTAAGCAAAGGTAACTGCTGAATTGATTCTTGTCATCTATTTATTTTCTCAAAGGAAACAGTGACTGAGTCCTGTGCCATACAGTTTTTATGGGAAAGTAGTATCCTAATCATTAATATATTCTTTTCAGACAAAAGCGATATGCTGGAGATCTATCCAGTGATCACTTCACGACTCCCAGAAAATCCAAAACAAATCATCGTGTCACGAAGAGCAGGTTTATGACACCGCAAAAGAAAGTTGAAACACTGCAAAATACTGTTGCTTTGAGGAGAAGAGAAAAACCACTGAACGGCTTACTGAAACTTTGAAGCAGAAAATGTATATAACAGATACAGCTGAAACTGCATTGAAGGTATGGTGAAAATTGTTATAATGATGGATGATGACGTGATGAATTCAATATATTTCTCACTTACCTTTGATAATACTTTCACACAAAGCAATTTTATATATATTATATAAAAAAATCTGCAGCTTGGATGAATTCTTTGCTTAGTAGATCAAAATTAATCCTTAGTTTTTGTAATGGAACATTACTGTTTTGTTGTTAGATGTTTTGTTCCTATAGGCAAGGTCTATTTCAGAGGCCTCTGCCAGTAAGCTGCTGTGTGTAAAGCAGGGTGGATCTGAGACATCCTAATATTATTCTAAAACCTTGTAGAACACCGTATCAAATCATTTGAATAAAACACAAGCAATACCAGCCTGAATGGTGCAGCACAGTCTAAGCAAAGGCAACTGCTGAATTGATTCTTGTCATCTATTTATTTTCTCAAGAGGAAACAGTGATTGTGTCCTGTGCGATACAGTTTTTATGGGAAAGTAGTATCCTAATCATTAATGTATTCTTTTCAGACAAAAGCGATATGCTGTAGATCTATCCAGTGATGACTTCTCGACTCCCAGAAAATCCAAAACAAATTATCGCGACACTGCAGAAGAAATTGAAAACACTGCAAACTACACTACTATTGGTGATTTGAGGAGAAGAGAAATATCACTGAACGGCTTACTGAAACTTTTGAAGCAGAAAATGTGTATAACAGATACAGCTGAAACTGCATTGAAGGTATGGTGAAAATTTTTATAATGATGGATGATGACTTGATAGGTTAATCCCAAATTCCTAGCAGAATTTGTATGGGGAATAATTGTAATGTCAATAGAAATTTCAAAAATATCTTCAACGTAATTTTTATGCTTCCCAAACAGTATAACACTCGATTTCAATGGATTTATTGACAATTGGTGTGAAATGCTTTCTTTAGCTAGATTACTGAGATCTTCATTTATACAATTGATAACAGTCTGCATTTGTGTATGTCTCAAAAAGAGAACTTTATCTGAGTATCGTCAGCATATAAATAAGCTTTAGAGTGACGTAAGCAATTTGTTATATTCGCGGAGTAGACGGAGAAAAGAACGGGACCCAGAACTGAACCTTGTGGTACTCCACAAAGAATAGACTTCAAATCAGATACACCAGTGGAAGTTTCGACAAACTGATTTCTTTGTGAGAGATAGCTTGAAAATAACTTAACTGCTTCATTAGAACAACCAATATACTTGAGGATAGCAAACATCAGCTGATGGTTAATTGTGTCAAACGCCTTAGTATAAGTCCAGCAACACTAAGGCCGTTGTATTACCATCATCAATTTCTTTAATTATTTCATCAGTTACATCAAGTAGGGCAGTCGTGCATACTGAATAATTATATTATATTATAAACTAGTGTCCTGGCAGATTGCTCTCCAAATACTTCCTATTTAAAAAGCTAGGTTATTCAATATTTTGCATCGAAGCTCTTGACCAAACTACTTACCACTTGATTTATCACTTAGACCACTATTGTGTAGATTATTTGAAGCCCTAATTTACTGTTTCAATTTTGTTACACTATTTTCTCATATAATATTTTCTTTATAGATTGAGAATGGAAGATTTAGCCATACCTGGCCCTTCCCGTGTTATGTGAGTATTGTGTTGACTGATGAAGCCATATTTTCATATTTATATGAACAACTTATTCATTCATTATTATATTGTAGCTTGAGTTCTAGTCCGATGATGCCTGATGAAGCTATTGTGACTCCAGAAAATATGCTGTCATTTTCATCTTCAACTAGTATAACTGTCTCAGAGTCAGAGAATCACACAACTCCTTCAGCATTTGAATAAAACACGAGCAATACCAGCAGGAATGGTGCAACACAGTCTAAGCAAAGGTAACTGCTGAATTAATTGATTCTTGTCAGCTATTTATTTTCTCAAGAGGAAACAGTGATTGTGTCCTGTGCCATACAGTTTTTATGGAAAATTAGTATCCTAATCATTAATATATTCTTTTTAGACAAAAGCGATATGCTGGAGATCTATCTAGTGATCACTTCTCGACTCCCAGAAAATCTAAAACAAATTATCGTATCACGAAGAGCAGGCTTATGCCAATGCAGAAGAAAGTGGAAACACTGCAAACTACTGTTGCTTTGAGGAGAAGAGAAAAATCACTGAACGGCTTACTGAAACTTTTGAAGCAGAAAACGTATATAACAGATATAGCTGAAACTGCATTGAAGGTATGGTGAAAATTGTTATAATGATGGATGATGACGTGATGAATTCAATATATTTCTCACTTACCTTTGATAATACTTTCACACAAAGCAATTTTTTATATATTATATGAAAAAATCTGCAGCTTGGATGAATTCTTTGCTTAGTAGATCAAAATTAATCCTTAGTTTTTGTAATGGAACATTACTGTTTTGTTGTTAGATGTTTTTATAGGCAAGGTCTATTTCAGAAGCCTCTGCCAATAAGCTGCTGTGTGTAAAGCAGGGTGGATCTGAGACATCCTATAATTATTCTAAAACCTTTGTAGAACACCTTATCTAATCATTTGAATAAAACACAAGCAATACCAGCATGAATGGTGCAGCACAGTCTAAGCAAAGGTAACTGCTGAATTGATTCTTGTCATCTATTTATTTTCTCAAAGGAAACAGTGACTGAGTCCTGTGCCATACAGTTTTTATGGGAAAGTAGTATCCTAATCATTAATATATTCTTTTCAGACAAAAGCGATATGCTGGAGATCTATCCAGTGATCACTTCACGACTCCCAGAAAATCCAAAACAAATCATCGTGTCACGAAGAGCAGGTTTATGACACCGCAAAAGAAAGTTGAAACACTGCAAAATACTGTTGCTTTGAGGAGAAGAGAAAAACCACTGAACGGCTTACTGAAACTTTGAAGCAGAAAATGTATATAACAGATACAGCTGAAACTGCATTGAAGGTATGGTGAAAATTGTTATAATGATGGATGATGACTTGATAGGTTAAACTCAATATATTTCTCACTTACCTTTGATTATACTTTCTCACAAAGCAATTTTTCATATATTATATAAAAAAATCTGCAGCTCTGATGAATTCCTTGCTCAGTAGATCAAAATTAATCCTTAGTTTTTGTAATGGAACATTACTGTTTTGTTGTTAGATGTTTTGTTCCTATAGGCAAGGTCTATTTCAGAGGCCTCTGCCAGTAAGCTGCTGTGTGTTAAGCAGGGTGGATCTGAGACATCCTAATATTATTCTAAAACCTTAGTAGAACATCTTGTCTAATATCTTCAATTTGTTTTCAGCACATACGGTTCATGAAAGAAGCATCCAAATTACAAGTGGAATTTGATGAGGCCCATGAAAGACATCTGGAGGAGGAGGCGAGTAGTGGTGGGATCCACCCCTCACTTGAGCTATGCCAAGTATATTTTCAGAAGGTTTATACCATGATTGGCTGTTGTTAATGTGTATGTCCCATTTTAGGTTGTTTTGTAAGATAACACCTAAGTACATTTTCAATACATTCTGGTTCAGGTGCTAAGCTTGAAATATGCAAATATTATAATGCAAAATGTAGAAGAAAACTATCTCTTGAAGATCATATTGTAAAAAAGATGCCAGATATATAGATTCAATAGCTAGTAAGATACATCAATATACCAACTGTACTTTTAAATCTGCAAAGAACAGTAGTTGATGTTGATATATTGTGATGCAATTCCTAAGTCTAACATATGTGATTATTGCAACAGAAAATTTAAAAGTAAAAAATTACTAAACGATCATATTGTAAAGCAGCACCCCAGTTGAAAGAGGAACTGGGACTTGTAAATCCCTCATATCGACATCAGCCATTATAGATGCAACAGTGATTTGAATAAATAAGATAAATAGCTTTGCGTATAGTTCAAAAATGTTTGGTAACATTAGATCATTTAATGATGACGAAAGATAAGGAAGTTGAATTTTGTCCCAGAGATTATTCTGCCGATGGATACGGTGTTTCTTCAAACCTTAGTTCGAAACAGTTGATCTAATGTTAAATAAACCAGTTTGGGTTGTTGAATATATATTTTGTATATTTATTAATAAAACATAAAACAAGACAGTTGTGTTTGAAAAACCCTAGAATTATTTTGCCTCGATTAAATTTTTCCAATCAAATTCTGATTAAAACTGAAACAAACAAACTCATCAAAGAGTCAGGATGATGGAAATGTCAGTTTTGAGGTTTAGTTATTGTCTAATAGATGGCGCTTTGCGAACCTGACTAATATCAAAATTCATCTTGTATATCTTAGATACTATATATTGATAAAAATGGGAAATTTTAACCCCTTCAAACAAACTCATCAGAGTCAGGATGATGGAAATGTTGTCACTTTTGAGGTTTAATTATTGTCTAATAGATGGCGCTTTGCGAACCTGATTAATATCAAAATTCATCTTGTATATCTTATATACTATATATTAATAAAAATGGGAAATTTTAACCCCTTCAAACAAACTCGTCAGAGTCAGGATGATGGAAATGTTGTCACTTTTGAGGTTTAATTATTGTCTAATAGATGGCGCTTTGCGAACCTGATTAATATCAAAATTCATCTTGTATATCTTATATACTATATATTAATAAAAATGGGAAATTTTAACCCCTTCAAACAAACTCATCAGAGTCAGGATGATGGAAATGTTGTCACTTTTGAGGTTTAATTATTGTCTAATAGATGGCGCTTTGCGAACCTGACATATCAAAATTCATCTTGTATATCTTATATACTATATATTAATAAAAATGGGAAATTTTAACCCCTTCAAACAAACTCATCAGAGTCAGGATGATGGAAATGTTGTCACTTTTGAGGTTTATTTATTGTCTAATAGATGGCGCTTTGCGAACCTGACTAATATCAAAATTCATCTTGTATATCTTATATACTATATATTAATAAAAATGGGAAATTTTAACCCCTTCAAACAAACTCATCAGAGTCAGGATGATGGAAATGTTGTCACTTTTGAGGTTTAATTATTGTCTAATAGATGGCGCTTTGCGAACCTGATTAATATCAAAATTCATCTTGTATATCTTATATACTATATATTAATAAAAATGAGAAATTTTAACCCCTTCAAACAAACTCATCAGAGTCAGGATGATGGAAATGTTGTCACTTTTGAGGTTTAATTATTGTCTAATAGATGGCGCTTTGCGAACCTGATTAATATCAAAATTCATCTTGTATATCTTATATACTATATATTAATAAAAATGGGAAATTTTAACCCCTTCAAACAAACTCATCAGAGTCAGGATGATGGAAATGTTGTCACTTTTGAGGTTTAATTATTGTCTAATAGATGGCGCTTTGCGAACCTGACTAATATCAAAATTCATCTTGTATATCTTATATACTATATATTAATAAAAATGGGAAATTTTAACCCCTTCAAACAAACTCATCAGAGTCAGGATGATGGAAATGTTGTCACTTTTGAGGTTTATTTATTGTCTAATAGATGGCGCTTTGCGAACCTGACTAATATCAAAATTCATCTTGTATATCTTATATACTATATATTAATAAAAATGGGAAATTTTAACCCCTTCAAACAAACTCATCAGAGTCAGGATGATGGAAATGTTGTCAGTTTTGAGGTTTATTTATTGTCTAATAGATGGCGCTTTGCGAAGCTGACTAATATCAAAATTCATCTTGTATATCTTATATACTATATATTAATAAAAATGGGAAATTTTAACCCCTTCAAACAAACTCATCAGAGTCAGGATGATGGAAATGTTGTCACTTTTGAGGTTTAATTATTGTCTAATAGATGGCGCTTTGCGAACCTGATTAATATCAAAATTCATCTTGTATATCTTATATACTATATATTAATAAAAATGGGAAATTTTAACCCCTTCAAACAAACTCGTCAGAGTCAGGATGATGGAAATGTTGTCACTTTTGAGGTTTAATTATTGTCTAATAGATGGCGCTTTGCGAACCTGATTAATATCAAAATTCATCTTGTATATCTTATATACTATATATTAATAAAAATGGGAAATTTTAACCCCTTCAAACAAACTCATCAGAGTCAGGATGATGGAAATGTTGTCACTTTTGAGGTTTATTTATTGTCTAATAGATGGCGCTATGCAAACCTGACTAATATCAAAATTCATCTTGTATATCTTATATACTATATATTAATAAAAATGGGAAATTTTAACCCCTTCAAACAAACTCATCAGAGTCAGGATGATGGAAATGTTGTCACTTTTGAGGTTTATTTATTGTCTAATAGATGGCGCTTTGCGAACCTGACTAATATCAAAATTCATCTTGTATATCTTATATACTATATATTAATAAAAATGGGAAATTTTAACCCCTTCAAACAAACTCATCAGAGTCAGGATGATGGAAATGTTGTCACTTTTGAGGTTTAATTATTGTCTAATAGATGGCGCTTTGCGAACCTGATTAATATCAAAATTCATCTTGTATATCTTATATACTATATATTAATAAAAATGGGAAATTTTAACCTCTTCAAACAAACTCATCAGAGTCAGGATGATGGAAATGTTGTCACTTTTGAGGTTTAGTTATTGTCTAATAGATGGCGCTTTGCGAACCTGATTAATATCAAAATTCATCTTGTATATCTTATATACTATATATTAATAAAAATGGGAAATTTTAACCCCTTCAAACAAACTCATCAGAGTCAGGATGATGGAAATGTTGTCACTTTTGAGGTTTAATTATTGTCTAATAGATGGCGCTTTGCGAACCTGACATCAAAATTCATCTTGTATATCTTATATACTATATATTAATAAAAATGGGAAATTTTAACCCCTTCAAACAAACTCATCATCTCCATCTATACTATAGTGACAGAACTACCCATTTTGCAAATATTTAATACAATGAACTAATGTACGTTTCAAAGTTTCGCATTCATTTAACATATTTTTACTTGGATATTATCCTTTTGATAGTTGCATTACTACACTAGGAGAGGAATGTTGAATGAAAATACGATTGTATTTATTTATTCATTTATTTCCCTTTAACGGGACAAGCCCATGATACAAACATTTACATCATAATTTAACAAGCATTCTCAAATTTCAACCCAAATGTGATAGTAAAACACTTTTTTATGTTAAAGAGTAAACCATTTAGCACACACCATTAATATAGGTCAGTAACATCAAATTGTAATAAATATTTGTCAGCCAAAGATCCAATTAACTTAAAATATTTTTAAATCATCAGCAAATGATAAGATCTTTGGATATTTTACAATATCATTTATAAAAATAATAAACAATAATGGACCAGATGCGTTCCTTGCCCTACACCCGATGTTACACAAATCAGTTTGAGTTTGATCAGTCAGAAACGATTTCAACCAACATAGTAAAGCACCGCTTATACCTTTCTAATTAACAACTCAGCATTAACCATATTAAAGGCTCGTATCAAATCTATAAATAGCATCAACAGAACATCCTTTCATAACACAACCAGTTACAAAATTTAAATAACAACTCAAATTTGTAGCAGAAGATCTACCCCTAATAAAACCATGTTCATCTGGTATAATATACTTTAACAACAAGTATGATTGAAATCGTTTATGAATTAACATATCAAATCTCTTCGCAACAATACTTGGCTTAGAAATAGGTCGATAATTATTTACATCTGCTTTAATGCCACCTTTGTAAAGAGGAGTTATATAGCATAATTTCCACTGACTAGAGAAACTGCCACTTGACAGAGACTCATTGTACAAAAATGTTAAAATTTTACTAAAGAAAATAGAACAATTTTTTAATAATAATGGATGTAATAGATCTGGACCAGGTCCAGTGTTTACATTTAAGTTATTTATCGCATCAGACTTCCTTTTCAGTTAATACTATTTCATAGGAACCATTATAAAATTTGAAATCCACACTAGTTGCAGATAAGTTTAGATCAATGTACACACTACTGAACTTCTTTGCAAAAAGATTTACAATGTGTTTTCCATTACTAGCATTTTCATCAATATAATAAATCATAGATGGATACTGGCTTTTATTTTTAATAGAATTAACAAATTTAAAGAAATAACTACTATCATTTTTCACAGCATTTTCAACTTTTTCAATATAATTTTTATAATAAATTCTATTCAAGCTCTCACAATTTGATTGTTCATTACAAACCAACTTATAGTAATAATCAGATTTATATTGTTTATAATGAGTATGATATTCTTTCTTTCATTTTATCAATTTAATTAATTCAGAAGGAAACCACTGGACTCGATTAATAATTTTGGGACAAATTCATCAACTAATGAATGTATTAGCATATTAAATGTCTCGACTAATATCCAATTTGCTTTCTCAAAATTAAATATATACTCTTCAAAACGTAATTCATTATCATAAGATAATTTTAAAGTATAAATGACTGGTGTATGGTGAGAATCGCAGTTTATAATAGGATCAATACATTCATTTACAGAGATATAAATTATATTTGTAAAAGCTAAATCTGAAATATTTTCAGTTGAGTTGATGTAATTATTTAATTGGACAAACTTATACATATACATTTTATTAGAATTTGCAGCCAAATATTGTCATAGACAAATCAAGGAACTAAAAATATGTGTTCCTACTTTTCAAGTACATTTTGTAAGGAATAAATGCCAAAGACAGTGCTCAGTAATCAGTAAATGGAGATAAAACGTATGTTACAGATTGAATGTTGGATTGAGGGACTAATAAGTCCTCCAGGTCAGATAGTATCTATCCGTCTTGAATCCAATCAAGTTATTACATCTGACCATTCGTTCGATTTTGAATACCACCTACAGCCAGAGTGAACCGAACCCAACACAACTGTCGCGGATCCTTATCCAAATTATTACATGCATGATTTGGACTGGACTGACTAGTATTTCTAATGTTCCGTGCTGTACCCTGTATATACGTTTCAATCCTTCTTTTTTGATCTGAATAAAACCAAGCAGACTTTACCAGTAACAGCAGTTGTAATTGAAGCAGAAGTTTAAATTGATATTAATTTTTTGATCACTGAGGAGCGTTGCAACTTCCATAGCCTTTAAGAGGGGACTCTACCTAGAATAAAAGGCGATTCGCATGGGTTTCCAATATTTCGATTCCAGCGCTCATTTTTCAAGATAACGGAACTTTTTTTTTAAATGATAGAGAACATTTTAGATATTGTCGCAAGGGCGCTCGTATCAGCGGTAAAAATATGCTCATGTACAGTGCCACAATATTTCGGTTGAAGCACTTGATTTTGAACATACTGAAAATACTTTTATGCAGATTTTTCTTGATATTGATGGTTACCACAAGATTAAAAAGACATCCGAAATGAGTCAAAAAATGTCTATATTCATGTGACAATATCTATAATTTGGTGTCAAAAATTGCAAAAAGGGCTTTGCACAAACATAGAACCAACATTGCTCTAACATTTCAAAAAAAACGTTTTTATTATAAAATGAAAATAGACAAATTCTCAATGAGTATCAAACTGTTAGCTTTTAGAAAGGGTTGACCCATATATGATGATATACTGATGACTACTGACTACATCCATTCTTACCTCTTTCATGCTAAAGGAATCAACACTAGCCTGCATATCGAAGCAGCATATGATCATGTTAACATTTACATCTTATATCATTACCTAATGGAGCTCAATAGTCCATAATAATAAGCTGCTGGAATGTTATATACTAGACATCCTTCAAAATAGGAAAATCTACATAATTGACAGCAGCAATAAAAATACTTGTGGTCCAAGACAAGCATCTGTAGGTATTCGCGCATGAGGCTCACCACTCACAGGCCATATAACTTTTTAACATCTACATACAAATACTATACGATATTATCCCAGAAAACAATATATAGTTACTTCGCTATGCTGATGACCTACCTAGTCATACACACATCAGGCAGAATCATAACAGTTAAGCAAGACAACATCAACACGACCCTAAAAATTGTATAAAGGGACTATATGGAACAACATAATTTTCAAAGTTTCAATTGAAGTGTGAAAATATCCTGGTTACTAAAACAGGAAGTTAGAATAAATATCATTAGAAACATTGAATTAAATGATCAACCTATTAAAAATGTACTTGGTGTTTTCTTACGAAACAACCTAAAATGGGACATACACATTAACAAATTAACAACAGCCAATCACAGTATAAACCTTCTGAAAATATTCTTGGCACAGCTCAAGTGGGGGGTGGATCCCACCGCTACCCACCTCCTCCTCCTCCTCCATATAGCTTTCATGGGCCTCATCGAATCCCACTTGTATTTTGGATGCTTCTTTCTTGAACCACATATGCTGAAAACCGATTTAGGATATTAGATAAGGTGTTCTACAAAAGTTTGGCAGAGGAACAAGAACCACCACAAGAGACTATGACACTATGAAAGTTCTCAAAAGATAATTCTAAAATATCATAAGAAAAACTTATAATACCACCGTGGAAAACATAATGAAAAAGAAATTCTCTGTAAACCAAACTAAAGATTTTTGAAACCTGTATGTAAAGGGTACAGATTTCAAGTTGGTACATATTTAGATAACAAACAAAATAAAACATAATTCTATCACATCCTGGTAAAAAAGTTTTCCTTGTCAGGTACATTGTTACAGCCAGTTATAGATGGTCAATCCATGGTGACGTATATGGAAAAAAAGATGAAAAAGGAGTATATATTCGCGAATGGAGGAGGATTTATATGCCCTTGAATTTTTTCATTTTCCTCCAATGGCCATCAGAGGGTCATTTAAGGGTGTTTTTCCCGAGCATATTTAAATATTTTCAGTCTAATGCATTTATCAATTATATCTTTCAAGATATCA
The DNA here is from genome assembly GCA_949316355.1 of Bruchidius siliquastri. Taxonomy (NCBI): domain Eukaryota; kingdom Metazoa; phylum Arthropoda; class Insecta; order Coleoptera; family Chrysomelidae; genus Bruchidius; species Bruchidius siliquastri. Next base: position 22,743,895 of record OX438538.1, on the reverse strand, counting down.
TGATCCCTTGCATGACAAAATTCTTCCAGCTGTTCGTTTATCTGGTCTCTGAATTTTTTTTTTTGAAACAAATCTTTATTAAGAAAAGTAAACAATATTACAATAGTTAACAATTTTTTACACATAACTCTAAACAGTGCCTAAAGCACTGGCCTCGAGAAAACAAAACATGAACAAAATCAACAGTGAGGGTAACAATTAGCTTGTATTTGTACACTCATTAACCAGTTTTTCATTTTTTTTTACAAAGTACCTGAAATCTGTTGTAGTCTTAATGTCTCTTGACAAATTATTAAAAGTTTTTGATGCAATACCTATAGGATTGTAAAGACCTAAGTTAGTTCTTGTATTTATTCGATAAATGTTATTTATATTTCTGGTCTCATAATTGTGAACTTGATTAGCTAATATTAAGATTGTACTTGATTTATGTTGTTTATTGAGTACTTTAAATATTAATTTAGATTGTTCAATTTGCAACACAGAGTTAAGATTGAAAGTATTAAGTTCTTTGTATGATTTACTTGGGTTAGTTAAAATATCATAATTATATAGTACCTTTAGTACTTTATTTTGCAATACCTGCATCTTATAATATAATATATAGTATATCATATCAGTATAATTATATTTTGTTTTTTTTATTCCTCATTTTAATCTGTAAAAATTACTGTTAGTTGTTAGGAGTAACTGTTACTGAATTATTTTTCAATTGTTCCTGTGATTGGGTGCAAGCCCGTTGGAATAAAGTTTATTATTATTATTATCTTCTGAAAATTGGTTTGACTACAAGTTCCCCATGTAGGGAGTAAATATCTAAAGTGGGATAAGAAAAAAGCGTTGAAGATCAAGTCTTTAGTTTTTTCGTTAAGTAAGTTCTGCATTTAAATACTATAGAGATCATAGGTACGATTTTATGATTTACTTTGGTTATATGTTCAGTCCAGCTCAATTTATCATCTAAAATCAGTCCAAGATATTTAATTTTACACACTTGTTCTAGAGGTGTATTGTTGATGCATATATTTACATTTTGCAATTGTTTGTTCTTCTGCTTAAATATCATATATTTTGTTTTGTTTATATTTATTTTTAATTTATTGCAGTATAACCAATCTACATAATTCTTGTAGGTCACTGTTGATCTCCATACGCAACTCATGCTCATTTGCACCTGTATAAACCGATGCAGTATCACCTGCAAATGTGAAATAGCGTGCTTCAAGATTAACTGTTTTTAAGCTTAAGACATATAGGGAGTACAACAGCGGCCCCAGGACAGAGCCTTGCGGGACTCCATGAGTGTTTGATTTTATTTCACTTCTAACATTGTCTAGCTTCACAATTTGACTTCTACCTTAAATCCCAAATGTTCCAGTTTGTTTATAAAAATGTCGAAACTAACTACATCAAATGCTTTTTTTAGATCTACATATACTAACTACAATAGCTAATATTTTATTATCTAATGCTTTCGAAACATGATTAATAAAATCCACAGTAGTACTTAGCGTGCTACTGTTCTTAAGGAAACCATATGTCATGGATCTGTCAAATTTGACTATAATGTTTTGAATAGTTCGTCCTTTTTTTAAGTGAAAAATTCAAGTTTACCATGTCTTTTTCCGAGAAAGGTTCTTCTGAAGACGCTGAAGCACTCGTTGATAGCTTGTCTATGGAAAATGCCTCACTCACTGAAGAAAATCTTGCAGGGCTGAACAGAGATGATTTCCTTTAGAAGAAAAAGAATATAAGTAAGATGGTGCTACAGTATCTCAGAGAGGTTGTTCCAGACATGTCGCCTGGTCATTGGCATCGTATTTTATGAGTTAACAAATCGACTGCAAAATACAAACATAGTGGTTGAGTGGAAGAGCACATTTATTGTGAACTCCACCTCTTCGAGTATGTATGATTTCCATCATCATGTATATTTCCAATAAAGATTATCATTATAATTATTATTATTATACTGGAATTCATCTACTTGGCAAGTGTTTGCAATATATTCGTACGTTTTTCATTAGTTTTTCTATGATCTTGGAAAATGTACTCAATACCGATATTGGTCTGTAATTATCCATGTTTTTTACTATCTGACTTAAAAATTGAACTTATTTTATTTCAACTCTTCTGGAAAAACTCCTGTAGAAATAACATTATTTATCAACTTTGTAAAGAATTTTATCAAATTTTCCTTTAAATTAAATAGATCTCTAGCTGTAATCTCGTCATAGCCTGGTGATGAGCTTTTCTTTAGATCGAGTATGATTTCCTTGACCTCATTTCCATTTGTCTGCTGAATATACATAGTATTCTGAATAACAATTTCTTCACAATTTACTATACCATTGGGTCTAGTCCACTGACGATAGAACACTGATAGACCTCGTATGTTTACAAAAACTTTCGTCAGACATTGATGCACAGTTGCCAGAATTCACCAAAGGACTACAATAACATTAATTTTTCTACATAACTAGTTCACAAGATCTCACGAATATGTTCTACAATGAATATCTTAGCCATTGAATAGTGAGGAAAGTTAAAAATAGCTTCATAATTTAGAACAAACCTGCAATGTTAATCACACCTCACACACTAGCTGGCAACATGGCTTTATAGTAAATTCTGACTGCTACTAGCCGCTACGTATCAATTTTCATTCGTAATTTTGCAAATTTGACGTCTGTCGGCGTTTGTAAGAACCGAACCGTCAACCGTCTACGTCAGGTCACTGTCAACCGCTTTGAACTTTGACGTGAGCGTTTGAATCAGACATCGTAGTTTTTGTTCATTTTCTCTGTTTGATCTGGTTTGAATTTTGCTTATTGTTGCCAAAATGATGATATATTGTTATGTATGTAAGCTGTTCAGCACCCAGGCTGAAGCTGCAGGTGTAACCTTCCATCAGTAAGTATAATTGTGTACTTTTTCAAATTCCCGCCATGTCAAATTTCGTGATTCATCCAAATGTCATCGATGTTTACAAACAAAAATTACGGTCACCATCAAGCGGCCACTTTCCCCTGTCCCTGCTGGTCCTCTCGCCCAAAGTCATGTTTCACTATAGACATAAATGAATTTATGAATGAGATGCCAGGTCTTCAGTTGTTCTATTGTCGTTGGTCTAGTCATAGTCCTTTTCCAAGCCACTAACAATATTGGCACCAATATTAGCAAATTGATCATTCAGGTGGTTTGCAATTTCAGCTTTATTGTTTATTTCCTGATCGCCATTAATAATGCAATCAATTTGGGTTTTGCTTATTTCAATATTCACAAATTTATTTACAAATCCCCATTGTTTTTTGACGTTTGTACCTGCATTCTCCCATTGAATTTTGAAGTATCTGTTTTTTAGTGCTTTATTTTGTTATTGACTTGGTTTTTCAGTTTTTTAAATTCAACTTCCCAATTCGAGTTACTAGGGTCTTTAACTTTTCATTTATATATTTTATCTCGCTGTTCAATCATTTCAATAATTTCTTGATTTTTCCAGTCATTATTATCTTTTTATAAATTCTGAATCTTTTTTACATTCAGTAATCAGCTTAATTAGATCCTGAAATGATTGAACTTCGTTGTTTTTAATTTTTTGATCAAATTTAGCAATACATTTTTTATAATCTATTTTTTTTACTTCTTTTTTGTTTTTTTATGCAAGTACTTTTATGTTAGTTTCTATAGTTATTGATAATGAATTGTGATCAGATAAACTGTTACTTTCTATTTTGATTCTACAATATTTAAGTTATTGTACCTATCATATAAAACATGATCAGTTAAGGTGTTATGAATCTTAAAGTTATTTAATGTGATGAAATTCTTGAAATTGTGTTTTTTTTATTTTTTGTTTTTTAATTCTTTAAATCTTTAGGTTATCTCCCTTTAGGGCTAATGTTTAACATGTCCAAGAATCATATAGCTACTACTGACTGGTACTATGCACATAGAGGTATTTAGTTACCTAGGTGCATAATTCACGTTTGGGATCATATATTAAATCTATTGTTGAATATTTATATTCTGTAAGAAATAATGAAACAAACGTAATATATATATTGGTATTGGTATAACTAGCCACCTCATTTTTGTTGTGCAACAAATTAACATTGAAATCTCCAACGACTAGGAGTTCTCTTGGATATTTTAACAGAATTTCCTCAAGTGATGCTTGAAACTCTGAGTTTGACAAATTTGGGGGCTTATAAACTACACTTATTTTTAGTCTTTGCTCACCCATGTTCACACACACCTAGTTTATTTTACTATCAGAATCAGATCTACCTATTTCAAAAAACTGAATTGTATCTTTAACATAAATTGAGGCTCCACCGCCTCTTTTGTCACAGCAGAAATGGACTGCATTGTAATTGCTAAGTTTGTATAAAAATGTTCCATTTACCTTTAACCAAGTTTCCGTTAACAGAAGTAAATCACAATCATTGTTCATCACAAAGCATTGTACATCTTCTAGCTTGTTCTGGAGACTCTGAATATTCATATAGTAAAATGGCTTCAACATTAGACAAATAACTAAACTTGTCAAAAAAACTGTAAAGCTTTATGTAGACTCATCTGGTAGACAGGCTAGTTGGTCATTTGGATAATTGCAGAATATTATCATACTCCCTGAAATAAACATAAATGTGCTTCAGTCAAATCTGAAAAAAGTGCTGCCATTTGCTTTCAAACGCCTCCATAGATGTATAATGGATTGAATAGTGATTTGCCACCATGTATAAACTTGAATTAATTATCTTGTTCACTACTATCAGTGTCCAATATTTTCCAGTTTTTGATTTTAGGCAAAATATCTATCCAAATTTGTGAGGCGATACTTTTTATAAGGCACACAGAAATGTCCTACCTCACTGTGCTAATGTGCTATCAGAGTTGAACCATCCAACAAATCAAACAGGTGATCTATTTGACTTGCAAACTCTGCTGTTTGCAGTGCTACAACACGTAAATCGCCAGAAATAACAAATGTTTCTAATGATCCTTCAATTGTTAGGCTAAGTATTTGAGCTGCCATTGTAACTCATTTTCATATATGAATGTTTGGACTCAAAATGGCTGGGAATTCACTTACATAGCTGTTTGTTCTTTGTTTTGCTGATTAACACTGTAATATATTGAATAACCATATTTAACACCTTACTAGCAACGCTTATGCTTTATCGGTTTTTTATCAAATACAAATGATTTCAATGAATTGAAGAACGAACAACGACAGAAAACCAAGAAAATGAAAAGCCAGGAATGTCAATTCTGAGTCAATGTCAGTTGTCAAGTTAGGTGAAGTGTCGCCATCTCGGTGATGATGATTAAGAGATGCTCGATAAAATCTCAGCAAACAGTTTTTCTCCTAGGTTAAAAGTATAGTTAATCATCCTCGCAATAGATGTAACGCATTTTCTGCGCCATCTTCACTTCAATAAATAAATTAGAACTCGGACTCTCACCGTTTACAAATTTCGTCTTCATCGAATTTTAGTTAACAGCTACCTACCTATAGATGGCCTACCTATAGATGGCGACAGGATGTGTGATTTTCGCCATCTATACTACTGTCTACTGTCCGGTAACTTTCTCGTATGGACTGTTGGCTGCACAGTTTCCTTCATGTTATATTGAACGTCTAACTTTCCCTGATGTATTAACATGCAGATGACGCCACATACACCATTTTCATTTTTCTTCTATTCTATACTAAAACAAACAGGTTCAGATTTAGCTATTTATTATTGTTTTTTTGTCCCAGTTTAACACAAGGAATATGAAACAATAATGTTTTTAATTTTCAATTTTTAATCCAAATTAATAAACGTGAACAGAAAATATGAATATGTAAATTGTATATTGAAATCACTTGAATAATCTTCAAAATTGGAGAACTGTTCAATTCCTATATTGTGATAACATTTTTTTAAAAATTTCCCTTTAAAGTCAGAAGACTTTGCTTGACAATCCAGAGAAAAGCTTGTTTCTGATTGAGCACGTCTCGCAACTCATTATTGTCATTGTATAAATTGTCTATTTGCAGAACTTTTTGGATTGCAGTGCTTTTTTGCCTGTTTTTCCTGTATATATCAAAATGATATGAGATATCAATGATCTGCTGATCTAGTTTTACACATTGTCGATTATCCTTTGTGATCAGAGTTATCTGTAGAATGGATTCAATAACATCCTCATCTACAGGAATAATTTCAATTATTGGGATAGTATTTCGTAGTTGGACAGTTTTACTTATGTGAATGTTGCTGTTGTTAAAACAGACCTTAAAGCTATGTGGATTAACATAACAATAATGGCCTCATAGTATTGTTAAATGATACTTGATACAAAATAATTTTACAGTGATACACTGAAAACATGTCTTACATTTGTAGGAAACTTACAGATGAACTGTGATTAAATTTTTTGAATTTCTGAAAAGGACTATGTTCATTACAACAAATTAATTCTCAAAATTCAATATTTGTTTACTCACTTGCTTTAGGGACTTGTTCCTCAGTGAGTTCTGATTCACTCAATTCAACATTTTCCTGCCCTGTTGTGGTGGTGGCAAACATAGAAATTTCTTCCAACTGCTGTTTAGATGGCAATGCAGAAGTTGAAGGTTGATCTGAAACCACATAATTCAGTTATTGTAGTATAACATAGGTAAACTATTCTGAAGCTCTTTATGATGACATTTCTCAAATATAAATAAAGGATGTTCAAATATTAGACTATATTTTCTAAAATTAATTTTTGTTTCAATGACACAATCTGAAGAATAATGATTTTAGATACGAACATATTTGTACCATTGCCATCAATATGAGATCCCTGTTGGAAATCCGTATAACTGTTATTCATTATAGTTTCTCCAAATTTGAATCTTAAGCAAACCTCAAGGTTGTCCATTTATAACAAATTCAAAGAAGCTTGTGTTGGGAATATTGACCGTCAAAACAAGTTAGATCCCGAATAATGTTTTGCTCAATGATTTGGTGACAGTAGCAGTAAAACATACCAACAATTTGTTCACTGATAGTAGATATTTGTGGCTCAGGAAGATTCACAGATGGCACAGCATCCTTTCTCAATCTATTATTGCCATAATTCTCTTCTTCAGTGAAGTGTGCATGGCATACTCTATAACTATTATAAACAGCAATGGGGTCAAGAGATCTCAGTGCTGTATTTCCAGTAAGTTCCATCCATTGAAGAAAAACATACATAAATTTCTTAGGGTTTGGAAATCTGTGCCTCACTGACAACCTGTCCTGGTAGTCTTTAACTGCACATTTGTGAAACTGAGGCATTTCCAGAGATCTGTACTTTTCGGTATGGAAAACTAGTATTGGTGAAAAAATAAAATATGGCAATGGAAATTTATTCGACAAACTGTTGTTAAAACAGACCTTAAAGGTATGTGGATTAACATAACAATAATGGCCTCATATGACTGTTAAATGATACTTGATACAAAATGATTTCACAGTGATACACTGAAAACATGTCTTAAATTTGTAGAAAACTTACAGATGAACTGTGATGAAATTTTTTGAATTTCTGGAAAGGACTATGTTCATTACAACAAATTAATTATCAAAATTCGATATAGCTTTACTCACTTGCTTTAGGGCCTTGTTCCTCAGTGAGTTCTGATTCACTCAATTCAACATTTTCCTGCCCTGTTGTGGTGGTGGCAAAGATAGAAATTTCTTCCAACTGCTGTTTAGATGGCAATGCAGAAGTTGAAGGTTGATCTGAAACCACACAATTCAGTTATTGTAGTATAACATAGGTAAACTATTCTGAAGCTCTTTATGATGACATTTCTCAAATATAAATAAAGGATGTTCAAATATTAGACTATATTTTCTAAAATTAATTTTTGTTTTAATGACACAATCTGAAGAATAATGATTTTAGATACGAACATATTTGTACCATTGCCATCAATATGAGATCCCTGTTGGAAATCCGTATAACTGTTATTCATTATAGTTTCTCCAAATTTGAATCTTAAGCAAACCTCAAGGTTGTCGATTTATAACAAATTCAATGAAGCTTGTGTTGAGAATATTGACCGTCAAAACAAATTAGATCCCCAATAATGTTTTGCTCAATGATTTAGTGTCAGTAGCAGTAAAACATACCAACAATTTGTTCACTGATAGTAGATATTTGTGGCTCAGGAAGATTCACAGATGGCACAGCATCCTTTCTCAATCTATTATTGCCATAATTCTCTTCTTCAGTGAAGTGTGCATGGCATACTCTATAACTATTATAAACAGCAATGGGGTGAAGAGATCTCAGTGCTGTATTTCCAGTAGGTTCCATCCATTTAAGGAAAACATACATGAATTTCTCAGGGTTTGGAAATCTGTGCCTCACTGACAACCTGTCCTGGCAGTCTTTAACTGCACATTTGTGAAACTGAGGCGTTTCCCGAGATCTGTACTTTTCGGTATGGAAAACTAGTATTGCTGAAAAAATAAAATATGGCAATGAAAATTTATTTGACGAACTGATGTTAAAACAGACCTTAAAGCTATGTGGATTAACATAACAATAATGGCCTCATATGGCTGTCAAATGATACTTTATACAAAATGATTTTACAGTGATACACTGAAAACATGTCTTAAATTTGTAGAAAACTTACAGATGAACTGTGATGAAATTTTTTGAATTTCTGGAAAGGACTATGTTCATTACAACAAATTAATTCTCAAAATTCAATATAGCTTTACTCACTTGCTTTAGGGACTTGTTCCTCAGTGAGTTCTGATTCAATCAATTCAAGATTTTCCTGCCCTGTTGTGGTGGTGGCAAACATAGAAATTTCTTCCAACTGCTGTTTAGATGGTAATGCAGAAGTTGGATGTTGATCTGAAATCACATAATTCAGTTATTGTAGTATAACATAGGTGTGTCGTGCACTATAAAAACGAGAAGGCACTTCCGCACTGACGTTGTCCTGGTATCATCACACCCAGATTGTATTGGTCAACGGACGTCTCAAGACTGGACTGATGTGGACGCTAATACCACTACTGTAAGAAGTTTTTCAAATATATATATATATATATATATATATATATATATATATATATATTTGTCAGACTGGACGACAACGTATAGACACCCATAGGTAATAAGACGAATTTCTCTAAACCCACCTAGACTCAATATAAACTCAATCATCATGTCTACACCAAGTAATTCTGACTTACAACTTACATTTGATATTATGCGATACTCAATCCCTGATTATTACGGAGGATCATCAGACCTAGCAAAATTTCTACATAATTCAGAATTTTTTTTACCAAAATACGCTGATACAGGCTTCATAAAAGAAGCATTCTTTTTTATATTATACCGAGTACACGGAGAGGCATCCAAATTAATCGAAACGCAAAAACCGACTTCATGGGCAGCCGTAAAAACTTTATTTCTTAACAGAGACAGATCTTGTGGATGAAAAGTTGTGTAGTTTTCACACAGTTTCACAAATGAAACTCTTTATCTACACGATGGAAGAATTTCACCAAGTAAGAGCGTCTGCAATCTACAAGATACAAATCTCTCCGAAACGAAGAAAACTTGTGTGCAGATTTAGGATATCTATATCAGACTGACACTTATCTCAATTTTTACACTGAAGTTCAACTAAAATTAAGTGCTCTAATAGATTACGTCAACTTAGAATACGTAGGCGAAACAAGACGGGCAATGATAAACTGTTATTTAAAACGCCCATTAAACGTTTTCCTATCCGGACTCCAATCCCCGTATTACGAATATTTAGAATCACCATGATCCAAATCAATTAGAAGCTTGCCTCGAGCTTTGTCGCAAGTATGATAACTCCCGAGAAACTAATATGAGAAAATTCCCAAAACAGGAGATGAATGGAACACCGGCGTTTCCCACACATCATAGAAATTCAATACAACCATCTTCTCTTACGTCTCAAAGATCATTTAATTTTGATTCAACAAGACCTAATGCATTTTTTAATTAATCACAGTTTCCTACAGGTTCCGTAAACCAACCTATTAGACCAACACCTTTGTTAACCTCTACTATAGCATCTAAAAGAAACCCAAATAATAATTTTAAAAACAATACGAAAATTACTATGATTATTCAAATTATGTTATCAAGAATACAACAGGAATTGGATGAAATTTTAAATGACCAAGAGCGTGATAGTGATAATATACCTTTATTCGATATAATTGGCAGCACGCCCCTAAACGAACGAATAGATCTACGATTACAAAACACCCGACAGTCACGTTAACATTGTACACTACTCCGAAAGAAACTTCTATAGCTTTAAAAATAGAATTCATATTACGTATAAACGTAAATATAAAGTGACCCGTAATACTGACAAAACCTTAGAAGTTTAAATTACCAAAGGAAACGAACATGACGAGCTTTTGCAGTTCATGAAAGAATACACACAATCTAATAAAACATATGGACTTTATACTGACTGCACTCAAATTATTTCCCACTTGAATCAAATCCTAGATGCCTATTTTTCGCATAGTGGAATTAAAATAATTAAAGCAGAATATAAGCCGGACTATTTAGACAATGAAAAAGCCCTTGAAGAAATTCCCATTTATCACAGTCAAGCACACAATGGAGTCAATGAGACTCACGAGCACCCAAAGATAAAATTTTGTACTCCTAATATGAACCAAGTAATTACAAATTATATTAACAAATGCGAACCTAGCAAGTATGACAGACGACCGATAAAACAAAAACAAAATGGACCTGTCTAAATACGACACAGACAAGACGGCAGACCATGAAAAACCAACCAATGTTCCACAGAGAAACGGACCAAACACAACACGAAGATCACATTAATTTGAAAAATAAAATTAAACATAGATCCCGAATGAAACCCTCACTAAGACATCATCCATTACCGGATTCTCCTGGTCCACCCCAGTAAACCTGAATCACTATTACAATGTTATTTTATTTCCGATCAAAATCCACATATTATTCAATTAACTAACAACAAATGTTTAGATACTATTTGCTCTATATCTATTAGCGAAAGCTCAATATTGAATATTAATTGCAGAAACAAAGTGAACAACCAAATTTTATTTCCTTCTTCACGAATGAAAACCAAAATATTAACAAGACAAATGTGACATGACATCTAAGACTACTAAGCTTTAGAGTCATATTCCGTTGTATCCACTTCTTGCCTCATGATTGTTATTGTAATACAATGTATTATTTACAAATTAGTGTTATATAAATTCAAAGGTTTAAGTAAGAATAATATTATATCGAGTCAACATATAGAATTGCTAAACTCTCTTAAAGAAAGAATTTTTGATATCGAACTCGGAGAATCCGAACCTAAGGAGGGAGGAATTAAGAAACCCTCTCAAGAAACAGCACTTTGTTTTGTTTATGTTATACTCAGATAAGAAGTGTTTATCTATGAAAGCCACATATATATCGCTGATATTAAATATATATATACACACACTAATAGATGCTGGGATACTGCTCACTAAACAAAACAAAATTAGGCTGCTGCAATATTATATCTACATGCAATGAAAGCCGCAATGTTATTCTATTCTGTTTCATTCATTTAACAGTAATTTTGATTAAAATATGCCTTAACACCCTTCAACAATGTTGCGATTTTAGCATTACAAATGAAATATCTCTCAAGTGTTACTTATTTCATACAGGTATAGGCTTCACTATGTATCCTTCATTTATCTATAATGTGAAAAAATATATGGAATTATATCAGATTAGAAGAAAATTGGCTTGACTATTATAATAAAAATAATGCTTTGCCTACATCTGAAATAAGATTCATAAAAGATGATCAATTTAAATGGTTTTATATTTTTCATAAGAATCTTCACACTTGGAAAATGATGGACCTATCAATACAATACTTATTAGTACAATAATGGGTTTCAGTGGCTGAGTAGGCTGGAGCCTAGGGCAGCAAATATGGCTCAATTTTCGGTAAAACCCACTTGACATGCTTTCAATAATCTCATTTTAATTTTCCGACATAGCGGGATAACTTTCAACTAGTTGGCGAGCTCGGCTGCCGGGAACCGTTGCTTGGCATAAATAATCAATTTTGTCACGACATTCAATAGAACTGTGCTCGTGCACCTTTTTAAATTGCGCCCAAAAAACTAACCAGCCTTTTATGGCGCCATCATACCGTTTAAACTCTATTCTGGGTAATTTAAATATACGCATACCTGAGTTCTCCACTGGATTTGAAACACTAGTACCATTATTTGTGCCTGGGTTACTTTCTCCACCTGCAACGGATACAGAGTCCTCCATCATATTGTTGTATTTAATCCTCAGGGTGATGAACTTCTTCTCATACGTGTCACAGGTTTCCATTTCACTTTCAAGCTCATGTTCAGATGCACTCTTTAATAACAACTCGTATATGTCACGGTCAAACACTATATAGAGGATGGAAATTCCTAGTAATATTTTTGAAACATCCAGGTTGTCTACTATCAGGCAATGAAGCATGGTAATTTTAACTCCCTCGAACGCACAGACTTCGTCAAAATCCTCTCTGCCATTACCGGCCACCGAAGGTTCTCTTACTCTGATTGGCGTTGTATGTTGGCTCGACCAATCAGAGCGGTGGGTGTGAGATGTTCACCTATCCATATATTATATTAGTACTGTTACAGTGGTTGCCTAAACGTCATTGCCAATTATATTAGATTTCACAGAGTAGAGCCCGCGCGATATGTTATGGGCCGCGGGTTGGCGTTCCCATGGTAGAGATATTCCCCTCATTTCTCTTTTCATTCTCATCCTAAAAACATTCTCTACTCTAGCCGCCACCTGTATCGAGATCTTTGTGTGGGCAGTGGCGTAGGTATAGGATTCACACTTGAACGCGTGGTAGAGACATGATCCTGCAAATGTTCGTTGTCACTCACATCTGAACTTATCTGAATATATACAAATTTTAAATGCAGTTCCATCATGGGATATACAGTGTGCCCGAGATTCGAGTCTCTATATTGGGATCTCGCTTATTGTAAAAGATACAAAGTCGATTAAATTAGGAAAAAGGTGCGCATTTATGTGTCCAACAAAATGCCGCTTAGAAAGTTTGAAAATCTCAAATAGTTCCGGAGATATCCGGGAAAAACCAAAATTTCGGAAATTTATTTTAATTTTTTCCAGGCTTTATTTGAAACCGAATTTCAAAATAAATTGCACATTTCCATTGGCACTTTTTCGCCGCTATCTAATGGTACATTCATATTTTCCATCCGACTCTTCGGTTTCTTGCAACCAATATCAACTTAATTTTTTCTTAAGGACGCCATATTGGATTTTTACACAGGTGAATAGAGTTTTTGATTCTGATTTCAATGATGTATAACATGTCATAGTTTTCATAGTATTCACCTGTGTAAAAACCCAATATGGCGTCCATAAGAAAAAATTAAGTTGATATTGGTTGCAAGAAACCGAAAAGTCGGATGGAAAATCTAAATATTGAACGATGTAAGTTTTCCTCTAAGAGTTACGCCATTATTGATTACAGCTTCATACACTGCTTTCATTGTGGGTCTTCTTTTATGGATGTTCGAAAATTTGTATATAACACTCCTTATAATCTCTTCATCAAATCTATCAACCGTTGACTTGGGACTGGCCTTGTTTATAGTTTTCCGTGGTGAAGTGAATTTTGTATCCGGTGGTTTAGTCGCATTCTCATTTACGACACGCTTAACAGTATTCAGCTCACGCTTCATATATTCATACACATTGAAGACAATTTGTCGACCTTGACTATGAACAACCTTTTTGTTGTTTCGTTCCCTATTTTTGGAATATTTATATTATTTAGGGGTATTTTATATGCAATTTCATAATAGCTTACATCTCGCACACAGAAATATCGTAGTGTGTACAAGTAGTCTTAAAAAAGACTCTTTTTATACAAATCAAGAAACACTGAAAAAAATCGGGAAAAAAGTATAGGTACGCCTCTGCTAATACACTGTCGCTCTAGCTCGCTAGCCATGTATCTATATTGACGATAGCAGACACACTGATGATAAACGAAGATATATTTTCAGTCACAATAGTAACGTATGTAGTGTATCGTTTTTACGCTCTGCGCAGCCAAGGTCACACCTCATGAGATTTCGTCTCGGCTATACCTAAGCTTTGTTCTGGTTCTCAGTCCCAGAACGGTTCTAGGACAGTTCGCGTACTGCGCAGAACTAGATGCGCAATAACTCAGTTCAAGAATGGTTCAATTACCGTCCTAGAACGGTTCAATGTATGAATGAACAATGAACCAGAACAGCTTTTTTTAGTTGGAACCGTTAGAACCAGAGAATCGATCGTTCTACGCCTGGTCGACTCGGACGCAATAATATGGTTTATGGACTTTTGGGTGCTATGTTTTTTCATTTGTGGTTCCCAGCCATAAGACCTTATATATTCTGTGGCCATAAATGAATCGGGAAATCACCGAAATCAGATTAAGCCTGTGAAATAATCCACTAAAGGAATTTCAACATCTGCGTATACATAATTATATTAAAATTTGAGTTTCACATATGCAAGAAATGGCGCACAACCATTAGTATCACAATGGATATTCATAAATTGAATATATTTACCGAAATTTATTTTTAGTGGAAGTTTTATCAAAATTTTTAATAATAGAACAGTCACAAGGATCATCAAACCGTACAATCGAAGCATCTATTTTTGATAGAGAAAAAACTTTGTATCTATTAAGCTTATACAAGAAATATAAGGCAAAATTAGGTACATACGATTTAAAAACAATGAAGAAGGTTTGGGGGGACTCAGTATCTGAGTAAAGCTGTACCGTCTCTTCCACGTAATTCTCATTTTTCGGATGTGGTCTAAGCATTAAGGGAAGAAGCTTGGGCATTACATCATCATCTGTGTCACTAGATGATGATGAACTTGATATTAAAAGATCCATATCAATATAATATGTGAACTATATACACCACACAATAAGTAAAAAAAATCAAATGAAACACACAGAATATATATAAAACAGCCAATTAGTGACAGTTACAGGTGACAAATAACTGACATCTAACCATCACAAAACAAATGTCGCCGATTAAAATATTATACATTAAATATATATTATAAATACATTAGAGGCTCATTAATAGGGTTAGCAAAACCATTAGACAGAAAAAATACACAAAGTGCGCAGGCGTATTATAATCTTAAAACGGTCCAAAACTGGTTCTTGCTCCCGAGCAGGTACTGATTTCGGACGGTTCTCGGACAATCCTAGAACCGTCCGAGAAAAACCAGAACGCAGGATTCACAGTTCGCAAACAGTTCGAACAGAACCAGAACACCCGATTCTTAATACGCATCCTCAGTACAGTTCTAGGACGGTTCGCGGCGGAACCAGAACAAAGCCCTAGTTACCTACATATGATCTGGAAAAAACACCGGTAGGTATACAGAAAGGTAATGATAAACCAAGGCATCAGAAACCTATTTTTAGAACTGGTTATAAGAGAAATTTTTAAATGAACAGATTTCCTAACTAGGTATACCTACTTCCACATACTTGATAAACGTTCCGAGCGCTTGTATTTAAAATTTTTGAAAACATCAAATTAAATGGTCAGACGTCTAAAAAAACAGGCAAAAGCGTAGTTTTAGGGTTTCTCAAAACTTATGAGTCACTAAAAATATTTTTCGAGTAGGCCCAAAAATAGTCAAACTATACTAAAATGCAAGCTTTGTAAAATTTTGATTGAGGCTCTGTGTATTGCTTATCATTTCACCGAAAGTAGAGAATCATGTTTCCTAAAGCAAAGTGGCGATGATAACGCCTACTCCGAGCCCACATTTGCACTTGCACAGCAAATCTAAAACTCCTTCCCAAACATCAAAAGCCCTACGTTCAGGTGTTTCAAGTAAGAGTGGAATTTTATATCAGTGTGATAAAACCCTTGACCCCCCCCCCCTACGAAAATGTCTGTGGGCGGCCTTGTATTGGTGTTATATATATATATATATATATATATATATATATATACAGTTGTGGTCAAAATAATAGCAGTGGTTTGATAAAAATGGCAAAAAGTATTTAAATGAAAGTGTAAAATTTCATTAATGTAGACAATATCTTATCCTGTTAAAACCCATCAACTGTACCGAGAATTCAACAAAAAATTATCTATATAAAAATATCAGTGAATAAAATATTATCGTTTTTTGTAGCAGGAGATAAATTCCGTTCGGACAAAACAATAGCAGTGTTGTTTAGTATTGCTTTGTTTTTGCAACCTAAATGGTTTTTGCTGCTTATATTTGGGTAAATTGTCAATTCAGAGTAGCCTTTTGTTAAATTCACAAACAATTTTGGGTTTTAATAAAACTATGGGCAGAAAGAAGCACTGTTCTCAAGAAAAACGCGAATTAATAAGAAAATTATGACGTGATGGAAAATCGTACATGCAAATTCAAAATATTTTGGGATATTCTGCTAAAATGGTTGCAAACGCTTTAAGATGGCAACCTTCACCTGAAACTCGTGGTCGAAAACGCAAAACTACATCCAGACAGGACACACTTATAGTGCGAGCTTCAAAAGCAAACCCATTTGCTTCGTCAACACAACTTCAGGAGATTGTGGGAGTCGATGTAGCTTCTAGGACAATACGACGACGACTTAAAGAAGCAAACTTACCAGCAAGAAGCTCGCGAAAGGTACCCTTGTTAAATAAGAGACAAAGGAAGAGACGATTTAGAGTTTGCAAAACAGCATATTGAATGGCCACCATCTAAATGGCGTAACATACGGTGGTCCGATGAGAGCAAAATAGTGTTATTTGGCAATGTGGGTCGTAGAACATATGTTAGATGCCCTTTAGGAACCGCATATCAGCCTCAGTACACTGTTAAGACAGTTAAACATGGAGGTTTAAAAATAATGGTGTGGGCATGTTTTTCCTACTGCGGAGTAGGGCCTATATTTTGGATCAGAAACGTAATGAATGCCAATGTTTATGTTAAAATTTTACAGGAGGTTATGCTGCCATATGCTGAATATGAGATGTCACTTAAATGGATTTGTATGCATGACAGCGACCCAAAACATACCAGTCTTTTATGTAAAAATATTTTAGAAAAGAAAAAAATTAATGTGTTAGATTGGCCAGCTCAAAGCCCAGACATTAATCCGATCGAAAATCTGTGGGGGACATTAAGGATGCTGTAGCACGAGGAAAACCTAAAAATCAAGATGAGCTCTGGTCTGTAATCAGTGATTCTTGGAAAAGCATTTCAGTGTCTAGATGTCAAGATCTAGTTAATTCTATGCCGCGACGCTGTAAAGCTGTCCCAGCAAATAAAGGGTGCACAATTAAGTACTAAGTTTGTGTTGTGCTTCTGAAATAAGAATTTTGTTGATTAGACATAGATTTTTTGTTTAAGAGTGACATTAGTAAAACACTGCTATTATTTTGTCCAACAGAATTTCCGACATTTTTCGTTTTTCTTGATGTTTTGAGATTTAAATTAATTTGACTCTCATTATTATGTTGCATTTTAGGTGGGCTTCAAAGTTGACATACATATGTTTTAGTTGTTCTATAAAAAAAATTATAAAAATGTTTTTGGTAAACACTGCTATTATTTTGACCACAACTGTATATATATATATATATATATATATATATATATATATATATATATAGTACGTAAATTGTCACAAACGTATTTTTCGTCATCTCCGTGGACATCACGCCCGTGGATTCATGTTGTCCACGGACGTGACAAAATGTCCACGGACGTGATTTCTTTGACAATTAATATTGTATTATGGTTTTGAAACTTCTGTGAAACAACGTTTATTGATTATTTCAGGTTTTAAATGGCCAAAGCGAAAAAGAACAATAATCGAGAGTTGGAAAAAAAGGAGAGAAGCTAAGAAAAGGAGCATGAGACGAGGTAGAGAAAAAATAAGAAATGATCGAGTCCGCTACGCAGGAGAGACAGCAAAAGATAGAGATTGTAAGAAAAAGAGCCGGCCCCATATTCAAGACTTGAGTCAAAGAAAAATTAGAAAATAATGGAAAGAACGCTCCAGGCGCTACAGACAACGGAAAAAAGCTGAAGAAAAAGCTGAAGAAGGTGAAAATAATTTTCTTCAATCGATTACACCTCCAGATAGTCCTCAACAACCAGGTCCAAGTGTGTCACAGAACTCCACTCCTCAAGAAAAAGGAAAAAAAATATCTAGGAAAAATAGAGACAGAATGAGAAAAAAACTTAAAGAAATGGAGAATCAAAATGCGGCCCTTAGAAGAACCATCAACAAATATAAAAAAGTTAAGTAGAGCAAATCAACATCATTCCACTTCTACATCCACCTCAAAAAGCCCCTGTTCAAAAGTTAAAGATATCTTGGATGAACATTCAGTGCCATCACCTGTCCGAAAAAAACTCCTCTTTGCTGAAGTTATTGAGCAGCAAATAAAGCAAAAATTTGCCAACGAAAAGAAAAATGAAAAGAAAAGGTATTTTTCATCTTTGATGAATGGTTAACCCCCAATTATAAAAGTAGATATACTTGCTTATGCAAGCAGCATGCCAATATGGCTCTTTTAGTTGAAACTTTGAAGAAGCATAAAATGATCAATGAATCAAGTGTAGATGCAGTTCTAAAGAATATGTGTTGTTACGATTCACTCGACGAAGATTGTTTGGAAAGGTCTTGTGATAATTGCAAGGACAAACACATAGGCTTTCATCTTCATAATAAAGATGAAGAAGTATCATACCAGATTTGGGCAATACAGAAGGAAAAAATGGAAGTAAAAGGTACGAAAAAAATGTGTACAAAGACAATAAAAGAAACTCGTAGGTGTTCCAAAGAAGAAATAATTAACCTTTTTGAATCTTCTATATGGAAATTCATGCAACACGTTTCTAATATTAAACACCAATACGCAGCAATAGGTGCCGTAAAAAAACGTTAGCAGACACTGGGGTTTTAGTCCACATGGATTTATCAGAAAATTATGTTTTTAAATACGCTTCTGAAATCCAAGCATCACATTTTGGAGCTTCAAAGAAACAAATTAGTCTCCACACGTCGGTGATTTACTTACTATGGTGGAAATATTAAACCTGCTTCATGTAACGGCACATTCTCAAACTGTTTGAGACACGACCCGGCCGCCATTTGTGCTCATTTAACCCCTTTATTAAATGAGATAAAACAGAATGTTCCAAATCTAGAATTTCCATTCCATTTCGTCAGCGATGGACCAAGCACGCACTATCGCAACAAGACCATGTTTTATCTAGCATCTTCATATCTAGCCAAGTTATTGGATGTGAAAAGTATGACGTGGCATTTCACCGGAGCTGGGCATGGTAAAGGGGCGCCAGATGGTGTGGGTGGATGCTTAAAACGAAGTGCAGATGCATTGGTTGGGAGAGGTAAAGATTTGTCAAGTTTGGAAATATTAGCTGCAGAGTTGCAACAATCCTGTAAGGGTATTCATATTTTATCAATTAATGATCAGTCTTTCTTTGACATGGATAAATTGATTCCCAACAATATTCCTGCATTGAAAGGAACACTAAATTTATACCAAATAGTTTGGCACAGCAATCAACCACAAACAGTATTTGTCAGAAGGTTAAGTTGTTTGGATTGCGCAACAGTTTGCAAGCATTACCATTTAGGAAGCATGAGGTTTGAATGTGGCCCAGATGTTTCTCAATCTTTCATTTTGTCTCAACGTGTACACTATGACGACGCTTACGGATCTGACAGTGACACTATCGAAGACATACCGCTTTCAAATGTAAAAAAAAATTGTTGAAACATGAGTTTCAAAAAAAAACATGTTCATTGTTGTTAAACTGACGGGCAAGAAAGTTTGCCGTCATTGTGTTGCTCGCCTTTTATCTGTCGACCTAAATAATGAATACACTGTAAAGTTTATGAAAAAAACTGGTAGCAAGACATTTGAGTTACCCGAGATAGAAGGAATTGCGGTCATAGATGAACAAGATATCAGATTAATTTTAAGTGCTCCTGAATATCTTCACAAAAAGGATGAATATGTTTTCCTGGACAATTTAAGTAGTTTTGTTAACCTATTTTAATGATAATTATCAAACATCAATAGTTCCGCAGCACTTATATTTTTCTTGTATTTCCGTTTTTTTAACTTAGTGCATCTTTCTGTATTTTGTATGATTGAACACATTTATCCGTGTTGATGGCTTAATTGAAATTATCCAATCTTCACATTCCTTTTATATTTCATAAGGTGATGAATATTAAAAGAGCTAAAAATATAGCTGCTCAACAAGAAGGGTAAGGTGATTAACAATATTTCGGATCCAGCAAACTTCATTTGCATCTGCATTTCCGATAGATAGAATAGATATCACAGAAAAACAAATGCTTCGTCACGTCCGTGGACTTCAAGATTTATTTTTGTGAATTTACAGACAAAATACTTTGAATTTAGCTTAACAACTAGCATTTCAATATATATGTATATATATATATATATATATATATATATATATATATATATATATATATATATTGAATGTAATTTAGTTATTTTAAAAATTGGTTATTAAATATTCCAATATATTAAGAATGACTCATAAACGTAAATATAAAGTGACCCGTAATACTGACAAAAACCTTAGAAGTTTAAATTACCAAAGGAAACGAACATGACATGTCTTGTGTTCTTAAGGGTACGCTTAACTGCTTGTTTTCCCTTGACCAATATCGGACAATTTGAGAGTTGTGACGGTCATGCAGATAAAAAGATTATTCATCAGTAAACAAGACGATTTTGAGAAAGCAAAGAACGAAAGTCACTTTCTGTTCGCGCGTGTAACCCATTGTCGGAAGTGTTTCCGTTTCGCACCAATGGTAGTCTAGGAAAGAATGATCACCGGATCGGAACGGAATCACCGACACATGATGAAATGAAGATCATGAAACGCAAAGCGGTAGTCTTGTCCGACACACTGTTGTCACATACTTCCTAGGTGTTTGAGCGGAAACTTTTCCCAGCAAACGCCACACATGACGACGTTTGCTGAAGCAATCAAGCCGATTGATAATCACCGTAGATGAAATAAATACTTCATATGAAGGTTTGCGGTAACAGTACTTGATTCACTAATAAGCGGAAGATGAAGTTCAAGAAACAAACGTTTTTAGGATTTAACGCTATTGTTTATTTTTCTGAAAAATATCTATCCAGGAATTAATATTTTTTCCAGTGGGTAGGTACTGAACGATACATACGTTGCGGCAGTAAAATTTGTAATAGCACACACACTGCATTTTGAAATTAGGAAAACTCATTTTTACACGGAGCGCGTATTTTCAAATTAAAGCATCAATGTTTGAAGGTAGGATTCTCACTCCAACGGGCCTGTATCGCGATTTTGTACCTGCGAAGGACGGCATCCACTCATTACGCCATGCATGTGTTATACTTCTGTTCACAGAAATGCTTAATAAAGAATAACAAAATCAGAAAGACTGTCACGTTCCAGAAGCTCTACAGAAAGATAGATTTTTTTTACAAATTTCGGCAACATTTAATTTGAAGATAAAATAATTGTGTATTTAACACACTTTCACGAATAAAGCTATTTTTTACAATACCTCAAGTCATGGAATGTATTAAGAAGAATGAAATTGCTTAAGGAATAGAATATCTTAAAACATGACATATCTTGAGAAATAAAATATTTTATAACATGAAATATCTCAAGGACATTTGTTAATGTTTTCTTTCGGTTTTCTTTAGCAGTAGTTCAAACACAGTCGCTAAAAAAATATTTCCCATAGACAGACAAATAAAAAAAATATTTAATAGAAAAATAGCTAAACAGCATAAATGGAATGCTAGACTTGAGAGCTGTAGTTTTGTATCCATAACAGAAGCTAGTTAGTTAGTTAACCTGGTAGCCTTTATAAACAGTCAAATCTGGCAGTACGATGATGCTTTCATTATAAATCGAAACGCGTCACTGTAAAACGATGTATCAGATACACAATTATTCCATCTGCATGATGGTAGGAGTTTCACCAAGTGAGAGCATCTACAATCTGCATTTATTTGATTTATTATAAATTCTCAATTTTGATAAAGCAAATCGTCAATCTAAACCAGCTTAAAATATCGCCGAAATATTAAATGCACCTCAAAAAAACAATCTAATTCCGAATAACGGCAGTTGTACGTGTATCAAGGATATTTGCGTCTTGACACGCCACAACGTGCTGTTGATAGAGCATTAGAGAGGAAGTTAATTTCTTCAAAATATGAACCCGGCCGGTTCGGCCGTCACGCCGTCACACAGCACAGCACAGCTTCACGTAGCGTTTATCTCTGGACTGGTTAATCTAGAAGGCTGGCTGGCTGGCGTTGTGGCGTTCGTTTTGGCACCGGTGATGGATTCTTTTGTTGGCTGCTGTCATCGATTTCCGATTCCGCCTCTCGCGTACGTGACCAAATCGTTTTTATTGAACTAGATTTTTTCATAGGCAACTTGAATAGCTTGCAGCTATTCGAAAAAGAAAATATGAATAATTAAAAGTCAGTTTTGGAATTTTACAAGATGCTTCCCATATCGGGAGGAGGTTGGTACTCATTTTGAACACTATTTGAGTTTGTGAAAATGAAATGAAATTGAATCAAGTAGATTCACTCAGTATCCTTCGCTTAGTTATCCATTTAGAAAAAAAATTCTTGGAATAATGAAATCAGAATTTTACGAGAGGTTTTCGTAGGTCCTCTAGCCCAATTTCCTATTGCATTTTTTTGTAAATTTATATTCGAACATATTCCTTTCTCATGAGATGGAGCAACACTTATAAGTGTGAATCCTCTTTTTTATAGGTACATTAGTATATTATTATGGCTTACATTTAATGGCTCACCAATAGTAGTCCAAAGTTGTTACACTGCATCTTGATTTATAATAATATTAATGTACCTCATGATATTATAATCATTTTACTAAATAATATTTCAGACTATGTACTTTCTGTAAAACAAGATTAGAGAGAAGCAGGAAACTGCAGCATTTTGAAAGCATTAAATATCACCTTGTCTACATTTTCGAAGAATTGATTATTTGTAGGTATAACGTAATTCAGAGAAATCAGAAATTCACGATCTAAACGGAATGTATTTCAAATTTCTGATCATCTGAGGACACTTTACGACTCTTTTAGGAATCCAAACTTGATCATTTTCAAGATATACTTGACATCTTTTCATTCCAAAAACAAGACATGAAGTAAATCAATTTTTCTCTCCACGATTATCTGCAAGAAATATATTTGCTCCGTTTACATTTCGTTTGAAACATAGTGGTAGGTACATATCCATGGTCCTTGAACATGACATTGATACCGCAATACCTCGATATATATTATTTACAAAAATACTATACTTCAGAATTTCATCATCCATATGGCTTACAAAGATATCATATGAATAGGAACGTGAAACTATATAGAGGATCGAAATTCCTAGTAATATTTTTGAAACATCCAGGTTGTCTACTATCAGGCAACGAACCATGGTAACTTTAACTCCCTCGAACGCACAGACTTCAAAATCCTCTCTGCCTGGTCAGGTGTGCTGATATATAATCACCTTGCTGTATAATAACCGACAAACTCTTGCTTCATAAACGGCGATTTTGATTTATTCTATTCATCATAGTTCTGATAGGATTTCACTGATATAGTAAATGAGATGAAGAACAGAATGCTGACGACAATGATGCAGGATGAAAATTCAATGAAATATCAAAAGTATAAAAAATATTAACGTTTGGAATTGCATTTTTACTATTTGTAACTTTTTCTAAGATAACTAAGTGTAATAGAATGTTTGAACCACATATGATACATTTCGATGTATGACGAATTCAAAATGAATAAAATTGAAAATATTATCACCTCACAAATACAACAATGTACATCTTATGAGAAAGGATTGCAACATAAAATATTTCAATCCCATGGGAGCGATATACAGGATTTTAGGAAAATATTAGATTTGCACCGAACTTACAATTTTTTGAAACGATTCGGGCTACACTGCATCAATTCAACCTATATTCAATTAAAAATCCGAAAATTCTTTCTCCCTTAAACATAATAATTATGTGATTTCAGTAATCAGCCATCAGAAATTACATTTATATTGAAACACTTACTCGATTTCGAGTTTACGGCGAACGACAAAAAAATCCGTAATTAGGAGTTTCACATCTGTATCTATTAATACAAAATAAAACGATTGGTTTGCCATTCTATTTAATCTGTTTCCACCGGCAGACTTTATGAAAAGAGTTCGTATGTAATATGGTTGAAGCGCGAGGGAAAACCATTTAATATCGAACACATTCCATAACAATAAGTCGGGAATCATCGATTGGGCTTCGTTGAATGTGATTTTTGACAATGGCTGCTTTGGCCTGGAAAGGGCAAAGAGCGGCACTGGGTCACGTTAAAGTTTAAACAATTACCAATTCTAATTTCAGACCGGTTTTATCGTTATTCCACGGTTTGATATAAAAGGTTTATGCGAGAACCATATTACATGTATGTAATGGATTTCTCTAATATCGTTTATGTACATTGAATGGAGTTTGAGGAGTTTATCTTTTAAGATGTATGTTTTCGATTGGTATCAGCATGATTTGCAGGACTCATTCAATTTTTATATTTTAAGCTAAAGCTGTTCCAAAGATGAATTGGTGTAGTTAATTTAATTGTATACAGTACAATTTTTTACATTTTCTATGGTTGAGTGAATCTGTAAACGAAACCTCAATAGCAAGAATTCCATTTTTGGGACTTTATAATTATAAAGATGTACCATGCAATAAAAAATAACTATAAAAATAAAATCACAGAAAATTCAAAATTAACGAAACTATGTTAAGAGAAACCAAAAAACAAACTTTGATATTTCAATATAATTTAAGGTTGAGAGTGCTTTTTTCGCAGCAAAATCGTCTATAAATTGTGAAAAATCTTTCCCATTACAAATTCTTTTTTCAATTGAAATTAACGATAGCCCCACTAGTTTCCGTTGCGATATAGTTGAGCTAGGTAATTTTTAATTAGTTTTAATTTGATTGAACGTATTTTAGTTTCTGCGTCGGCACGCGTCTGTGAGGTAATTGTTTCCTTATCGTGAAAAAATCACGTCAGCGCGGGTCTGGCCTAACCGCGGGGCTATGTGCAGTGCATACTTTGCCCCATCATATATCCGGCTCTGCGAGGTTTGTTTTTTTTATAAACTTGATTGCAAGTGATGCAAACCTTAGTAGTGGGACTTGAAATGCTGACAATACTGTCGTTGGAGTCTTGAAGCGGTCTTGCAAATTAACTATCAGCTGGTCGGTGCATGGTAAAAAAATAGCGACTCTGAAGTGAGTGGCATTATATAATTATGAATTGTTTCGGGGGGGAGGGGGGGGGGGTCCGGACTTTTTCTAAGGAGAGCTGAATTGTTCTGTTTCTGTTTTAGTGGCTTTAACTATAGCGATTTCAATTTACTACAGATTACTACATTTTAACTGAATCGGGATCTTGTATAATGAGAAAAGTTCGTTATAGTCTCTTGAAAAACGGTGTCAAGTAAGTTGAATTTGTTTTTTGTGGGCACTAGTATCTTTTCATCAAATATTCTTATCGGATTTTAGAGCTCCTGATTCACCTGAACTAAAATTTGGAAATATAGAATGTTTTGAGGATTTTCCAGAGTTTAAAATATTTAAATATTCAATATTTTTTTTACTTTTGACTTCCAAATATCAAGAGTTCTAAAATCATATCAAAATCCTTATTTCTAAACTGATACCATGCGGGGAAAGTACAGTGCCCACTTACTTAACGTCACTTTTATATGAACTATTGAACAGAATTTAGAAGCTTACTAAACAAACTTTTTTTCAAGATTTGTTGTTGTTGTCAATAGTATTTTTGTAAATCAAAACATGCTGGTTACTCATCATTTAGATGATACTATTATAACCTATTTCAAAATCTTTGCAATTATAAAAATCATGTTCGGTTTTGCGCACGACTCCTGATAACGAAAGTCTTGCCACCCGCTGACGTTTAATGATTTATTTACTTTTTCCATATATGCAGAGACAATACGTGTAATCGGTGTAATCTCTGCAATGACACAAACCACACCGAATTGCGTTTATCTTGCTATCTGGAGACACCGAACATGAACGATAGAACAGAAGGTCACCGACGTCCGCTCTTTGAAGTCAGTCGTCAAAGAGCCGCTTCTAATTCTGCAGCGACAGCTGGTTGGCTGGACCCGATCGGTGCCGGCGCGAGTATAGATAGAATAAGATTATTTATTAAACTGTTCAAGTGTTCAACCGAATGTTTTTTTGTTGGAATAAGACAACATACGTTCATCCTATATAACATGTATTACAGTCACTACAGTCAATCTCTTAAGGGCCCCACTCACATAGAGGGAAGAATGCACGGGTTTAAGTGTACGCTCTTGCGTTAAGTTAAATCTCTAGAACAGTCTACGCCACACACACAACGGGTAAAGTCGTCAGTTTTGCGTACGATGACGTCACGAAAAGATTTAATGATAATGACAGTGGCGTGCTTAGTAATAAAAAAACAATGTGCTACAAAAACCAAAAGACCTAGATCCAGATGGGTGAAGGAATGGTTGCTAAAACGTTATGAATATTCTCATGTGAACTTATTATCAGAGTTACGACTACAACCTGCTGACTGGCACAATTACTTAAGAATGGACGAAGACACTTATTTAGAATTGTTAGATCTTTTAAGTCCTCTAATAAAAAGATCTGATACCCAAATGAGACCGGCCATAACGCCTCATGAAAAATTAACGGCTACTTTACGATTCTTGGCAACCGGCAGGACTTATGAGGACCTAAAGTTTACAACTATAATATCACCTCAAGCCCTAGGACGTATCATACCTGAAACATGTGAAGCTTTATACTCGGTATTGAAAACGGATTATTTGAAGGTAAGACAACTAAGTAAATAGTTATATCATTTATTATTGATGAAAGTCAGTACAAAGTAATAATATGTTCAGCTACTTATAGTATAGTCAGTTCGATAAATGTTGTACTTCTCGGTCATCTTGTTTAGGTCGTCATTCCCATTGGTCAAAGTTATATCTCAAAAAGTTTTGAACATAGTTCCTGGCGGTCGTGGTGTTCGCGTCAGGAGCAGCCTGTTCGTTATTATATGAGCGTTCTGCACTTGTGCTGCTCTGCATTTGTGCTTGAGCATAGTCCGAATTGTCTTCACGTAAGTGTGAATGAGCGACAGAATTGTTCGGTTGTGTCTGCGCAGGACGGTTAAGTACAAAACGAGAATTTTCGTTTATATAACCCAACTCAGCATAGTAAAGCACATCATTAATAATTTTTTCAGCAAATACTCGGGTTCGTGTTGAGGTTTCCGATATTCTCCTTAATTTGCACGCTACGCTTTTCCCGACTGCGTCAAATTCATCGGCATTGTTTTCTGGAGCTTCCAATTTGCGGCCAATCGTAGTTAATAGATCATCTGCTGTCGTTTTCGTTTGTTGCACGTGCACGCGTTTCCTGGGTGGCCTGGCGAAGCTAGCTTGCGACGAAGGCCTCAAGGAGCTTTCTCGCGAAGAAGGAGTTTCTGAATGTTCTGCAGCAGTTTGAGTTGAGGCACATGATTGCTCGTCCACGGTTGATATCTCGTCACCACCGTCCTCGCTCTGTTTTAAAGAAACAAAATATGTATTATTTTAAGTATTTGTATATTCAATTTACAAGGAATAAATAAATCTAAATTAAAAAATTGATTTTCAGTTTCCATCGACCGGCAAGGAATGGAAGCAAATTGCTTGGGACTTTGAACACAAATGGAACTTTCCACACTGTTTAGGTGCCATCGATGGGAAGCATATAAGAATTGAACCTCCTTCGGGATCTGGTTCCTACTTTTGGAACTACAAACAATTTAACAGCCTTGTATTGATGGCAATTTGTAATGCCAATTACGAGTTTATATTATGTGACTTTGGCACAAATGGTCGTGTTTCCGATGGTGGGGTAATCAACAACACATTATTTTATCGCAACTTAAACAACGGAACTTTAAATATACCCCCTCCTGAAAAACCTTCTAACAGTGAAAGAGAACTACCTTTTGTTTTCATTGGCGACGAAGCTTTTGCTTTACGACCTGATTTTCTAAAGCCGTTCAGTCAGAAAGATCTCACTCATGATCGGAAAATTTATAATTATCGAGTTTCGCGAGCTCGCCGTATAATAGAGAACACCTTCGGCATTCTAGTGGCGAGGTTCAGAATCTTTCACACAGCAATTGCCGTTGACGTACCTCGTATTGAGAAGATTGTTATGGCTGCCTGTGCTTTACACAACTTTTTACGAAGGAAATGCTCGAGCACCTATATTACCCCAGAATGTGTAGATCAGGAAGACCGCATAAATGGTGATATACAACCCGGACTACGAGGTGATATCTTAGCAGGTTTACAACATGGGCACAATAGACACGTATCGGCTGCAGCTACAACAGTGAGGATGGCCTACATGAATTATTTTAATAACGAAGGAACGGTTTCGTGGCAGGAGAACATGATAAAATAAGCATAAAATCGGATCATGTGCCTAAGAAAAGCCAGCGGTATTTGTTTAAGCCAACAGACAAGGTCCAAGGCCTGTGCGGTATCTTCATAATAACGCACATCTAGCCGTGCGTTATGAAAATTATCTGCAACTTAATGAAATCCGATATTTTCTGTACACTAAACTATTGCGTTAATTGACACTTTCTTATGGGGTCGTGGGAAAAAGCCATAAACACATCAATTTAAACAAATTAAAGGGATGTGGTTAGGGCTTCTTTATTGGGAACACCTTGTAACCATTTAAAAAATAAAATTACACATTATTTAAATTATTACAATTTTTTAATGGATACTTACCTCGCTGTTATTATTAAGCACATCGTCAACTTCTGTACCTTGAAGATTAGATATACTATTTCTTGGGATGTCTTGCTCCGAAACAAATAGTAATAAATGGTAATACCATAAGTTGGGATGGTACACGTCATCTGTACCGGTGCCCGATTTCAGCGAACTCTGTACTTTTTTATGTTCTTTTCGAAAGCACCCTCGTATAGTATTAATTTTTTTAATGACTGTTTCTTTCGTTGCGTTTTTGTCCACTTCTTTCAATTTTGCCACCAATTCCTCATACGCTGCATTTTTCTTGTTGCGGTCACTGTAGTCTTTACTTTTCACCTGCCACAAACACGGAAATTTTTGGTATAACTGAATGAATTCCGTTAAAAAGTCGCGTGAAACGCTGCGTAAATCCGACATTTTGATGGGTACGTAGGTTGTTATTTATTTTTTAATGCGGTATTTTTTAACGCCACTGTTCTAAATAAAACCGAAGCGTGCACGGACTTGTTTACCACTCACGGTGACTCTTGAACGTGCGGTTATGATTTGCACACGCAAAAATCAAACAGCGCTAGATTCCCAACGACTTAAGTGTGCACGCCACAGACTTACCCATACACAGTCAGTTTTAACTGTACCACGTGGCGTGCGCATTCAAATCTTCAGTTATCCCTCTGTGTGAGTGGGGTCCTTTATATTCCACAGTTAACAATTTCTTGAATTTTATCCCATGGGTTGACTAGTAGGTCTGTAAACATACTTGACGGGTTTAAAAATTCGTTTGGCGAGTGTTTAGACTGTGTAGTGTTGAACTTCTCTAAAAATAAATACAAAACAAAAAGAAATAGGACAACAAAAACATACTTATAGGTATTTCAAGATATATACTCTATTCATAAATGTTGTAAAATTGTTAATTTTCTATTTGGTTTCAGTTTCTTTCTTATGTGATCTTTGATGTCGCGGTTTGCAAATTTGATAGTTAAATATATTCGTAATCTAATATACAGAGATAGAAAATATTCATGAGGAAACTTTTTACACGGATGTGTTAGTGTTATACTCTTTAACAAATCTTTCAGATTATTTCCAATATGATTTTCAAATGCTATTTTATTGAATTTTTTGACAAAAATGTCCTCCAGATTTACAATAAATTCTACAATATTCAGAGGTGGCGCAGTTAAACCACCAATTTGTTGAGAGGAAGAGTAGGCTTTCGATCTAAGAAATACTGTTACTTCATCTTCTAAAGTATTTTGTTCGATATACCTTAACATAAATCACACGAATGTTGCAATGAACATTTTTCAATAAAACTTCTGCAATCTCATCGATACAACTTGCACCTTCAGTTTGATTAAAGTATTTAAGCGTGAATGATTTTTTAAATGCTCTAGAAAACTGTATTGGCGTTGGATTTCTGGCGTTGCTACAACAATTTCTTGTCCAAAAAAGTTTTCTATGCAATCTTGATTTAAGTTTCTGGTGAGTAGAATTGTATACTGTCGAGACTTTAAAGATTCCCACAAAGCTTTATGGAAGTGATTGTTAATTTCCAACCATATATAAAATGTACTTGATTATTTATACACTTTTCCACACAGCTGTCCTGGCCTCTTACTGTAACCATTTCAACAACCTTCAAATTATCAAACATAGATTCAATTTCTTCCAGGAATTTTAGTTGATTTTCTGTACCCATAAAAGTGTTGAAATTATTTAAATGACATGAATTCAATAAGTCAAATAAATCATTCATGGTTTTAATGAATTTTGCTGTGACACTTGCATTCGAAGGCAAAACTTTGAAACCTATGTAAGTTTCAAGAGCAGCTGCCACAGAATGACTAAATATTTGCGATGCTAATTTTACCTTCATTTTCTGAAAGTTACTAGGATAAAGATGTTCGTTGGTTAATTTAGGACAAAGTCTATATTCTTTTTTCTTATCGTGTGCATAAAAAGTATCTAGATGGCATTTTTTCACAGTCTCTTTTGGTAACCGGTAATTGTAGGGAAATAAATTATTTCTGGTAGACTTTAACAGATGTGGCACGTCATATAAATAAACAAGTCTCAAGTTATCTACGTTAAAGAAAACGTTTTCCGTGGTTACTTTTAAAAGTATGTTAACCAATTTTCGAAAATTGCATCCATGATCTGAAACAACCTCGGTATATCCGGCCGCCGACGCGACGGTCTCCCAGAAGTCAGCCTGCCAAGTATACCGCGCGCGGTGCTTTGGTGAATGGTGACTGCATCTACCACGGCATGTATGATTGTATGATTGTATGGAGCGTATGAAGTTAAAGTTGTGTCAGCTAGCGAGAGAGATAGGCATATTTCGGGGCGGAGCTTGGAGTGACCCTTCTTGTCTCTGTTTATGTTCGGTGCTGGAGATAAATGTCCCTTTCAGCCACAGGTATATCAACTTTCACCTATCATCAATATAGTTCTCACGAAGTTAACTCTCACATTTAGTTTCGCTTATTTGTATCCAAAAAAGGAAAATCATTGTTCCACAATGGCGTTCATATACTCGTATTATGGTACAAACACCAACCAAAAATAGCATCCAGCAGGTTCACGCTGTACTTCCCATTCCATGGTAATATTTTAAAAATAAGGATTTGCTAAAATTCTAGAACTGTTGATATTCGGAAATGAATTGAACAAAAACAGTGAAAAACTAAATTTTTAGCATCCCCAAAAACTTCAGGTTCTTAAAAATTTGTATTTTCCAAAATGTCAAGTATATCAGCAGAATCAACTTCATTCACACCATTTTTCCGTAACCTGTAGTAAAAGCTGATAAAACAGAAACAGAACAAATTATCTGCCTGAAGATAAAACCTCACTAGGCCCCTTTCAGCATAACTCACCACTTATATTGACCGCCAAGTCAAAAACTGAGCTCTAGTAATATAAATTATTTCACCTTGTTTGTTTCTCGATCTTTTTGATTCAAACAATACAAAATGATGAGATTTCATGATCGAGTGTGACATTCTCACATCAAAAACATGATCACACGTTACCAGTATCGCCGGCCTCACTGAGACGCGCCCGAAAAAAACAATGATAACTCTCGCCTCTCGATTTATCCTAAACGTGCTTTTTGCGTAAGGGATCGACGAGTATCTCGCATATATGCTCAAATTTTTAGAGGGCGATGTGTGAAGAATCATCTGTGTTTAAAATTACTGGCAATTACCGAGGCCAAATTTGTAGACCAACGCCAAAAAAAAGTTTGACCGTTTTACTGTTATTCGTTATTTGATGATAGGCTCTGCCACATATTTCTCGGCAATGTCCAAACATAGGTTTGAGCGGTTTTCTATTTTTTGTTATTTGACGATAGTTGCAAATTGAACTATTCCATTCTTTTGTTTTCGCCGATTTTTCTTTGTAATAAATAAATATAGTCTGTTCTTTCATGAACTCATTTTGAATGTTATTTCATCATCAATACCTACTTATCGAGCATAAATCGATAATTCAATACTTGAATGTTTGCTGCGTTGACTTTAGTTAACCATCCGGTATACATTCCGAACTCTCCTCTCACTAGCGAGCATAAAATAGGACATAAATCATCTAATGGTTTCGCCTTTTAAGTAAGTTAAAAATTGAGGAAAAGGTATAAATTGTAGCGAACTTATTTGATTTCGTAATCAGGAAACTATTAAAAAAGAAATAGAATGGTTTGTGTCTGCCTACTGATATTATTTTTTATTGCATGTTGCTGTTTGGCTTGTCGATAAATTTTCGGCATTCTCTACATATGACTGCGCGGAACGTTGTAAGTTATTGATTATAGAGTAGAAAAAGGTTAATTAATACAAGAATTATATATCAACTGAGCCTTTGTGTATGGATCTAATAATACATACAGGCGTAAGGACATTGGGAACATATCGACCCATGCAACGAAGACTCTTCTAACTCTCAAACATAACAAAAAAACATTTTTTTGCAAAATTTTATAGACTTACACTATTTTTCAATAATGTTGAAAGGAAACATCTATAACGTCAATCAGAATCACTTAAATTATAATTTTGTTCATTTTCGTCACTATTATCACTCTCAATATCTCTGTTATTTTCACTATTGATCTTCCGTCCCTTTTGTATTTTCTTGCCTTTCTTGGCTTTAAGAGAAAAATAGAAATTATAGAATAGGTAAGTCTTTAAGAGCATCGCTTTCCGTTCTGTTCCTTCGAGGATTTTCCTTCAATTTTACTGTCTTTAACTCGTCAGCATAGTCGTACTTAAATTTCATTTCATGAGGCCATTCTGACGAAAAGTGTACTTATTTCATCTTGCTTATTTTTATCTTTTCTCCGCGATCATCCTATCCCAATTTTCCGATTTAACCTTCTGTTTAAAAGTCATTTTGTGCCATCTCTTTCACAATATATGGTTTTCCAGTCACTTTTGCCATGCGAATCAACATGATCCACTGATCGGTGGTATAAATTGCAGATTGCCGCTTTTTGGCATTCTCAATAACAGAGTGCATCCTGTCGCCTTCGTTTTGTGTGTGACCTGTTTTTAGGAATCGATGAATTATTTGCAAGGTTCAGAGACATAGCAGCATAAGAAAACATTGAAAAAATAAAACGGTTATGATTTTGTCCGCCACAGTTATCAGAAAAAAGAATAAGCATCTTGACTCCCTTTCAATTCTGCTTTTCAAAAAATTTAAAATACAGCTGCTTATTTCGTTTGGTCGCCTCTTCGTAATTACCTCATGCCAAACATAAAGGTACCTTTTCATGCGCCGCTCAACGCTCAAAATATGAGCGTCAAAAGTGATCACGTGACTGACTAAACGCTCAAATTTGTAGCGTCCATGAAAAGGGTATTTAGCGTCAACTTTCGGCGTTTTCTACGTAAAAGATATGCCTTAACCTCAATTTAGTTGTTTATGTGTTGTGTTATTAGTTAAGCAAGAATGCGTGGCGTAAATTAAAAGAGACTGTGTAGAACAAAAAGAAGTGTAAAAATGTCATACAGTGATCGATATAATCAATATATTGCTGAATAGTCAGCAATATAATGAGTGGCATAACAATTATGTACATTATTTAGATTAAAAGTTTAGTTAGAAGTGTTCAACGAAACGTTCTCATTGTCATCTCAAAGAAATGAAAACGTTTTTATAAACCAAGAAAATATTGGATCTTTCCAGTATGTGCAAAAAGGAAAAAAATTGGATTTTATCTCACTCCTTTTCCAGTAATACTATTAGAAAGCAGTATATTTCGCAACTATTTTCGTATGACAACAGTGCGGTTTGAAAATTTATTGAGTATTGTTGCGACTTTCATCGAAAAAAACAGTTGTTCGAGAATCAATTCCACCTGAAGAACGGTTGTGCATCACCTTGAGGTTTATTTATAATGTAAATACATGTAAATATTTAGTGATAATTCTAAATAATAAACAAAACAGTTACTTTATTTTTTATTTAAAAATTAAAGCACTAAAAACAAAAACATATTTGTGTGAAGTGAACTAAGTGAAGCGTCCTTTACACTGTATATATAATATATTCGTTATATATATATATATATACTTTCGATTTTGACGCTGGAAGTTGGATGAAACGAACTTCACGAAACGCCGCTGATTTCGAATATTTTGTCACGTGATCACCCATTTGGGCGTCAAAATCCGAGCGATGAGCGTCCATGAAATTGTAGCTTTACAGTAGCGTCAGTAGCCTTCATGATTTCCCATATCATAAATTGTGAAGTTATATGTAGCGAGCTTGCTCTTGTAATAGAAGTCGCTCACAGCAGATTGGGGTGTTATGAGGACTTTTTGTACATCAAAACAATTCATCTCGGTTCGATTATAAACAGCTATTTTCACACATCTACTACTTAACGTTTACAGTCATTAATATCAACCTAACCTCCAATCGTGCGGCGAAAATTATAGTAAATCAAACTTACAACACCTTTCGCCGTTTTTTGCAACGAAGACTAGAGTAAGTTAACTTAATATAGTGTTCGCCTGTAGGAATGTGGGTTATTACAATTACTAAACACGGAAGTTGTTTACTGGTTGCCTATCGTTCATGACCGACTTTAATTTTCACCAAAAAATCTATTGATGCCACATTAGTAAGTCAAAACCCACGTTTTTGAGTTAGTATAGTCTTCGTTGCATGGGTCGATATATAATCTAAACACATAATCTAAACATTTTTTGTTAATAAAATCCATATTCGGACTGAATTCAATGACACATCACACACATTCAGATTTGACTGACTTTCCACGAAAACATGGTATATTGTTAATGGATACGAAAATGATGTATAATGTATTTCCTAATGTTTATGGTAGATCATCGTCTGAATTTCAGTTGTCACAGCATCAGATTCTTTGAAAAAAAGATTGAAAAACTGTGCAGACAATAATTAGGAAATTTGAAAAAAAAATATAAGCATAAAGATATTTTGACTTTGCTTTAAAAATCATCCTGTAATTTTTCTCCAAACTACTGGATCAACTTCGAAGCCATCAACTGGTATCTATCAAGAACTATAATATAGTTTTCCAATAATCCGTTCTGCTAACCGTATTTTAACGTATGAAGGATTTTGACAACCACACTTTGCTGAAAGTTGATCTGCAACACTCATTATACTAGGTGGCACAAAAGTATTCATTTCTGCTTTATGTTCAAACACTTTTAGACGGAATATAAGCAGAATAAATATGAACAGGTTATGATATGAGAGATAATGGGATAAATATGTCAATAATAAATTCCGGTACACTTCATCACATATATCGCATCTGTTGGAGATCTTTTCACGGATGCCAGGGATGCCGTTTTGCGAAGAAAGAAATGTAAGCAACTGAATTAACATAATCAATATACATCTCTATGAAAAAACTGTATTCGGCCAAGGAAAAAAGTGAACTCAAACATATCCACGCATATTGCACGTGATTCAACGTGAAACCGTCGAAAACACAACAGGTCCGCATTAAGATACTATATAACGAATTAAATTATCTAGAAAATTATAAGGAATAAAACATACTCATATACTCGTTCTAAATGAATAAATCAAAATAACGATTTTTTATTTAAGAAGACTGCAATCATTTTTTCCAAGCTTACATTAAAATACGTTAAGAACATCTTCCCAATCCATCATCTTTATTTTACTGCACAGATATAAAAATAATAACAAAAATAATCCGTAAAAAATACAGCCAGCGTAATTAGCATTGATTTTTCAATTAAACATCATAAAGTTAACAGCAACATGAAAACACTAAGCTTTTCTGATGAACTCAAATTTAATGAACTGCTACTGCGTTTATTAGGTAGTTCTAACAACTTGAATAAGTAAGAGCATGGAGCAAGCCAATAAGTAAAATGAAAATGATAGATTTACTCTGTAGAAGAACTTGATGTATCATTAACATTGTTGATATCTATTATAAGGGGTTCATCTTGAGTGTCAATAATATTATCTACGTCCCACATTTTGATTTCAATTTTTTCCTGAACATGATGAATGCAATCTTTCCATTTATCAGCCGAAACTCTGTTGACGGCATCATGAAACAGATTTTTAACATCTGAAAATTTGAAAGTCATGTTGTTTGACGCTAGGTATTGTTTTATATTAGCCCTAATCAACTCGATAGGGTTCAGTTCGCAGTGGTAAGGCGGTAGTCGTAAAAGTTTTTTTTTTTGGCTATTTCATCAATAATATTTAAGTTATACTTATATTTATGCTGTTTTACTAATTTTATTAAATCCGCTTCAACCATATTTTCATCAAAATTTATTTACTAAGAATTAAGCTATTCTTGGATATCCGCTTTTTTTGTACACATTGTAGAAATTTTTTCTAATTTCCTGGAATGGTATGGTGCATTATCTAACACAATTACTGAATTATCTTCAAGTTTTGGCAGAGTTTTTGAAAACCAAATTTGGAAAGATTTACCATCCATTTCTTTGTGATAGTCGCCTTTTTTCTTTGACTCAAATGTCCATAAACCATCGGGCATGGACCCGTCCTCACCACCAATGTGACAAATTATTAGTCCTTTTCCTTTCCCTGAATGTAATTTATTGTTGACTTGCAGATTTGTTGTTGAAATTAAGTTCTTTCGAATTTCATAATCAAGGTAATAGAAAATACACAAACAAATTTCAATAATCCGTTAGTTAGCAGGCCGGTTAACCAACCACGTTGTGTTATTTCGAACCATCTCCACATCTATCAAGTTTTTTAGTAAATCATTTTTTTCATCAAAAATCAACTTATAAGTATAATAAAATAGAGCAATCAAAACATAAAACAGATGTAGAGCTGGGAGTCAGTTCCAAATGGTATAACCTGATTGTTTAACTGGCCTGCTAACTAACGGCTTATTAAAATTATTTGTAAAGTTGGCCCTGAGTATAAGAAAAAATAAATGATAATGTAATGATTGAATATTGAACAGCAAATTCAAACTGTAATTTCAATTTTTTCCATGGTTTCTTGGTATTACAGCTAATCTAAACATATATTACCAGTAGGATTTTTCAGGCCAGTCGAAAGTCCATCCAAGAAAGCTTGCCTCGATGATCTAACTGTCCACCCAAACTGTTGCATGAGTATGCCCAGCATTTACCCAAGTTTCATCTAAATAATATATTTTTCGACCTTCGTTACGAAATTGCCTAATTTTTCTGAGATATTCCCGTCTTCACACAACTATCTCTTCTTTTTCTAATAATCAACTGTTTCTTCCTCGTTTCAAGTCCGTGCCATCCTTAACTGCATTTAAGATTTCATCAACTGTAGGTAGTTCATTTCTGAAGAAAAAAATATTTACTTCTTCCAATTGCATTCCCGTCAAAGTCATCGATTGCTTCGATTTTTTTCCTTGTGGGATACGATTTTGACCCTGACAATGAATGTTTATTTTTATACTCCCTAATAATTCGGTAAACAACTTGACCGAATGACTCCCGAAATCTCAGCTACCCTGCATACAACCTCTTCAATTGCCAAATCATCATATGAGTTACTAATCGCGGTCCTGTGCCTAAAAGAATTCCTTACCGGCCACCGAAGGTTCTCTTACTCTGATTGGCCACCAACGATGGCGTTGTATGTCAGCTCGACCAATCCGGGCCAATAGAGCGGTGGGTGTGAGATGTTCACCTACCGATCACGCGTTCATCACGCACTGATCATTGTTTATAGTTTACTTTCCGTTATAAAACCTTCTGTTCTAGCTTCTATTCTATTCTAATCATTCTCTTATGATATAGTTGGAATTCGTCGTGAAAATTTCGGGAGTTCTTTCTGTATTTTTTTGTATAATTATTATGTATGTGCTGGGGCTGGGAAGTATTGATATGCGAAAAAATCAATACTTCAAAATCTCTTTAATACAGAGAAATGTTAATGAAACTGAATTTTCTGAATGGATCGCGACGTAGAGAACAGCTTCATAATGTAGATAGGTATTGAAATATCTCCAAGTCTACATTTAGTTTAGTGTTGTTCATTAGTTGTTTTTGCCTGTTACTTATTATAAGCTCAGGAATTAGCGATATAGGATTTTCAATCTAAAATCCAAGAGAAGGGCCTTTAGAAGAAGTTTTTCTCTAGTAGTCACAATGCTTACAGTTAACGCATATCAAGACACCAATTACAGCTATTTAAATAACTTCAAATTTGAAATCGGCAACCTTCAAAATCCTAGGATATAGTTTTTCATCGAATTTAATTTGTTCTGCTATATGTGATCAGCCATTTTGTTTTTTCAAGAAAATATTTTCAAATTCAAAATCAGCAACGATCAAAACCCTAATATAGCGATTTATATGAAATCCAAATGACTTTTCGTGAACCACATCCAACATTTTCAAATCAGCTATTCCAAAGACTATGAGATACTACGTATTAATTGATCTTCATATTATTTCGGCCAGATATTCATGATTGTCAATTTTCACACGGGAGAAGGTGTAAGAAATATTATTTTTCCCAATACCTGTTACCTACATACAAATTTTAAATTTGTTAGGAGCTTAACATATACCTAGTTCTTGGTTGAAAGTAATATAAACGGCTCCTGTCCACAACTGAAGTTTTCATATTATCTTGAAAAATGTATAAGAGCGCAAGGATGTGTTTCATCAAAGAAAAAATTAACCAAGAAAATTGAATTAGCGGATGCCAAATTGAAGCAAATCGCGAATCTCTGAGGTGATTAAATAACCAAGGGTTAACACCAGTTAAATTTGTCACAGAAAATCTGGATTTGTGCAACTCGACTAATTGCTTACAGATGTAGATTTAAATCTTGCAACTAAAATTCAATTTATTCCTTATCGTTCCCGGAAATCCGTATAAATGTTCTCAGACGTTTTCGAATTAGCACCAGTTCCGATCTTTTTGAAACCTTAGTAACGGTTAACCAAATCGCTAGAACATAACTTCTGCTGATCTCTATGGCTCAAGTGGTACTTACTTTTGCCAAAAACGAAAACCGCCAGGAAATAACGTTCGCCCAAAAATTCAAAAATATTTTTATTTATTTTTGTTTTTTTTTGGCACTAGGAGCTTGTCCCATTAGCCAGAATCTAAATGTATAAGTTCTGCAATGCACATGTTTATGTAATATTAATTTGTTCATTGAGGATTGATACCAATTTCCAAAGCAGGAACCTAAATAACCTATATACATTTGAGAAAACTACAGAAGAAAACCATTAAAAAAGACCTAAAGTGGGTAGGACAAAGGATGGTGTTAGACAGGGTCACAAGATCTTCTCGCCTAAGGGTCCATTGAGGCATTTATAGTTAACACAAAACAAGAATTAGGCCACGGTTGAGATGGGTTACATAATGTACAGAGGTTAGACACAAAGAAAAGATAAAATCGACAACTATATTTTTAATCCTGAATTTTTCAAAAACATTACCACGCACGAAAATACATCTGGCTTATGTATAGAAAAAACATGTGCTGTATTTAGAGGAGCAGACAAACCACACTTAACAAGATTGTGATACAGTTGATTAGAATGGTCCATGGTTTTAGAACAGCCAAAAAAGATGTGATCAATGTCTCCTTCTACACCACAATGCTCACATAGTGAAGAAGGTATCACACGCAGTCTTGCTTAATGTGCTGGGAAGGAGCCGTGTCCAATTTTTGTCCGAATGATTGTAGATAGATATTTTCTGGGTAACTTGAAGTTATTATGCCAGTATGAGCGGGGTAAATTAAGGTGAATGCGAGTATA
This sequence comes from Bruchidius siliquastri, assembly GCA_949316355.1. Lineage (NCBI taxonomy): Eukaryota > Metazoa > Arthropoda > Insecta > Coleoptera > Chrysomelidae > Bruchidius > Bruchidius siliquastri. The sequence goes on along the minus strand of OX438538.1, from coordinate 22,703,466 downwards.
CCGTGTAGGATGCGTAATAGTATACTTCTTCCATTCTGCAGACCATCTTTCGTGTAATATTTTTTTTAACGTGATGTAATTGTCCTGAATGCTGGGTAAGCTATTTACTTCATCACCAAAAGTAATAGCATGTTTTGCCAAAGTATAAACTTTTTCGTTAGTTTCTATTGCGGAGTGTGCCTTAATCCATACCAATTTAATGTTGTACCCTCTTTGCTCCAGTTTGTGTATGTTCTTTTTTATTTCGAATCTGTGCTCATTGGGAGTAGTAGAATAGTTATAGTTCTTTAGGCTGGTCAAAACAGATACTGAGTCAGACATAATAGCTACATTTCGATTATTTTGTTGTTCTACGTACTTGAGGGCCTGTATGATGGCAATAGCTTCGGCAGAAAATATGGACATTTGTTCTGGTAGTTTGAACATGACTGATAGGTCTTCCAAAGGTACATAAAAAGCGCAACCTGTACCTCTCTCTGTTTTAGAGCCATCGGTAAATATGGATAAATTGTCTGACATATCAGCGCGAATTTGATTGTAAATTATTTTGTTTAGGTGTTGCATCTTAGATCTTATCTTGTAGGTGGGGATTATAATGTTCAATTCGGACAAAAAGTCGAAAAGGTCGTATTCTTGCTGGTGATTCGTTTTATTGTAATTGAGGCTGGTCGTGTTTTGTATGGCAGTACATATGGGAGGAGAATTTTTCCGAATCCAATATTTGTTGGTAAGGTCATATTCATGAAGTTGGTATATTCTGTTGGTAATATGCGAATTGTTGTAATGGATTTTTAGAAGAAATCTAGAGGCTAGCATTTTTCTACGCAGGTGAAGGGGCGGTTCTATCGACTCAGCTCTCAGTGCTTCGACTGGAGAAGATTCCATTGCTCCCAAACATTTTCGTAAAAATTTATTCTGTATGGTTTCTAGCTTACGGAGTAATGTGCTACTAGCTGACCCATAAAAAATACAGCCATAATCAAGGATTGATCTTATGTAGGATCGATAAGAGAAGATAAGAGATATCTTCTGGTCTGCTCCCCACCATACTTTGCAGACCATTTGTAAAAAATTGGAGCCTTTGTTACATCGGACAAGGATATCATTGATGAAATACTTCCAAGACAGTTTTTTGTCCAAAGTAATTCCAAGATACTTTACTGTCGTGTCAAGCTAGAAAGAATATCCTCCCAGTCCGACACTAGATTGTTGTGAGATATTATGACGAGAAAAATAGACGACCTTGGATTTTGATTCTGAAATAGTGAATCCATTTTCTAAAGACCACTGGTTGAATTCATTCATAGCGGAATCAAGCGCATTCGTACATTGCTCGAGATTACGACTTTCAATGTACACGCATATATCATCTGCGTACTGAATCCTTTGTACTGGTTCATCAAGGCTGTGGAAGTCAGCGGTGAAGATGTCAAAAATAATCGGACTTAAGACCGCTCCTTGAGGGAGTCCCTTGAAAACATTTCGGGGGCCAATTTTTTTGCAGGTATTATCGCGAACATAAACAGATCTATTGAAGTACAGATTTGTAATGATATAACTGACATGCGGGGGGATGCCATAATTTTCTAATTTTACTCTCAGCAAGTTGAGATCGACGCAATCATATGCTCCAGATATGTCAAGGAAAACAGCTCCCAAGTAATTGTTGCGGGAAAAACAACACTGGATGTCGGTGACGATGTTCATCACTGCATTAGTTGTGCCTGAGTTTTTTTTGTAAGCATACTGATTATTAGGTAGAGGATGTGATTTAAGCCAGAACTCTAATCGATTTTTGATCATTCTTTCAAACGTTTTCAATACACAGGATAGTAGAGAGATAGGGCGGTATGACTCGGCTAAGTTGGGATCTTTATTAGGTTTTAAAATCGGGACAATAATTACTTATTTCCATTCCTCGATATTTTCGCCCTTTAACCACACGTCATTGAAGATTTCCAGGAGATATTCTTTGGCTTTAATTGGCAACTTGTTCAACATCGGATATCTAATCTCGTCGTGGCCAGGAGATGTATTAATAGCTTTGTTAAGAGCAATATGTAACTCAGCCAAGGTGAAAGGACTTCCAAATAGTTCCTGCTTATATGGACCATATAAAAAATTCACCCCCATCTGTACGTCCGGATTTCAGGACATCTACCTCCCTCAACCAGCACGAACTATTTGGAAGTCCTTTCACCTTGGCTGAGTTAGATATTGCTCTTAACAAAGCTATTAATACATCTTATGGAAATCCTCAAGCCACTCAGTGTTACTGCATTTGGCTTGGGGAATAGGAATTCTCCTTACTTTGCGAGCTTGCTTCCATAGATCTTTAGATGATGTATCTTAATTTAAGTTAGAGACCCACGATATCCAGCTGCGTTTCGAGTTCTGTTTGAATAGTCTTTTTGTTACCGCAAATACTCGTTTACATTCTAAGAAATTTTCTAATGAACTATTTTGTTTATATGCTGAAAGTGCGTTGGTCCTTTGATTAATGGCGTTCACACAATCGTCGTCCCACCAAGGCGAAGGGGGGCGACTCTTAAATCTGAAAGGTTTGAATGTCGGAATGCACACCTCACTTATTTCATTTAACTTGTCCATGAAAAATTTATATTTATTTTCAGCGATATCGAGGGAAGGGGTTGAAATAAAAACGTCATTTAGTAAGTCATGGGATAGAATCCAATTTGCTTTTTTTAGGTTCCACTTATACCTAGGGTATATCATATCATTAATTTGCACTGAGTTATGAACCGATAGAAGTATTGGAAAATGATCAGATCCGAGGGTGTCATTTATGATCTGCCAGTTACTATTTTGAGCTATGTCTGGTGAAACTATGGTGACATCAGGTGCTGAAGCTAGTAGATTAGGTGCTGTAAGCCTTGTAGGAGATCCATCATTCATTATAACTAAACTAGCTGTTTCACATATTTCTATTAGTTGATTTCCTGTGACATGTTCATTTACAGAACCCCAAGTACGAGAGTGAGCGTTAAAGTCGCCCCTAATTATTGAAGACGTATTAACCTTAGAAAAAATTGTTTCCCAGTCAGTAATTCTGCATTGCATATTAGGTGGCTTATAAATAGAGAGAAACGATATTTCAGTATTTCCATTTGCTACATCCACACCACATACTAGGACATTTTCATTAAAGTTGTTATCGAAATTTATTTGTTTGAATTGTATCTCATGTTTTACGAAAATAGCAACACCTGCCTTACCATCGATCCTATCCTTTCTGACAATATTATAGTTACGGAATGCGATGACTTGGTTCGGTTTGAACCAAGTTCCACTGATAAGTGCCACATCAATGTCATTTTCATGAAGAAATTCAGCTAAGCTATTTTTGTTAGATACAGCGGAACGGGCATTCCACTGCATTACTTTCAACACATTTTTCCGACTGCTAACCATTTTGTTTAGTATTATGTTGTAGATCATCTAACATAGATGATACTTCCCCTTTTAGTACTCCTCTATCAATATTTTTATTTTATCAGGCGCATGAAAATACTTGTGACGGTATTTATGATATAATCTGTACTAGAAATATTTGATTTATATGTTTGACTAGCTGTTACAGGTGTAGATGGGCCTGCAGTAAACGTGAACATACTATTCGGGAAGTTTGGTGGTGGTGACTGTGCTTTTCGCTTCTTATTAGGGCCTGTGCCTGTGCCTGTGCCTGTGGCTGTATACAAATTTGGACTGTATCGTGAAGAGTGGGATATGGAAGGTCTTATGGGATTAACAGTACGGGAATGACTGGGCAGAGGGGGAAAATCATTATCTATTTTGAAGTTGATAGGACGGATGCATATGAATTTTGATTCGTATTACTGGCTTGATGACTGGCTTCAATAAAGGGCAAATTGGAAATGTCATAGTTTTTTTAATCTGTTGCTGTTTCTGAAACGAAGGACAGTTTTTAGAAGTGGATCTGTGTTCAGAATTTTTGCAGTATACACAATATGTGTTGCTTTCTTCACATACATGTGTATCATCCTTAACCTGTCCACATACAACACACCTTGTATATGTACTACGACATTGTCCGGCCACATGTCCAAAACGAAGACACTTGTAACATTGAACTACTCTTTCAACAAATGGTTCTACTTTAAATATTACGCTATTTATTCGTACTTCGTTTGGGAGGACGTTGCCATCGAATCAAACGACTACCATTTGCCTGGATATAAGCTGTTTGACTCCGTCATTTTCAACCCTCCTGTGTAATCTTTTCATTTCACAAATATTTACATCACTTATGATATTTTTAATTAAATAGTCCTCAGTAAAGTAGGTGTCAACACCTTTAATGAGTCCTTTCCTAATAAGTGAATTATTTGGAATATACGCTCTCAGATGTTCATCATTTAATGCGCTATTCAATACCAAATTATTGGCATACTGGAGTGACTCCATCCCCACTTTGACACGGTTCAGGCCAACTCTACTAATGGTAGTAATCATGTTACTTAAATTCAGTTTTTTGTGTAGGATATGGCCAACAAATAATGGATGCAATCTACCAATATTGTCTCTGTTAGTTTTTTCTATATAAACATAAATATTATTGCTAGAGTAATACTTAGCGTTTTTTAAGTGGAATAGACGTGGGTTATTTTTTTCTGCACCAGAGGTATTTACTAATACAGCTGACTGGCTAGGCTCTGCTACACGAATGGAATCCATGGCATTGGCGTTCTTATCCGAATTAACTGATACACTACACTGCAAGTTTTCACTGTTTACTAAATCCTCATCAAATGTTAGGTCGTACACTCCTACATTTTTCATTTGGCTACTAACATTGTCATTAATAGGGCCTCCAACCCCTGTTGGAGGTGGAGGCATGCTGATGGCTAACTCAAACGCTAGTTAACGTATGAATTATACTTTTCTACACTACCACGAGTAAACGCTCCAAATTCGCGTGCGTCTTTCAAGACAGACGAGGCGGAGCTGATTCAAAAATATATATGACAAGAATATCACCAAACTACAGTAATGCTTAGTAAGTATTCCATGATTTTCATTTTTGTGTCATCATTTAAGTGCGATATCTCTATAAAGCTTTAATAAATTTTACTTTTACCAGGGTCTTGGAAACACTATAGCTGAAACAATTCTAACAGCTATATTTTTTTGGAATATTATATCAGTGTGATAAAACCCTTGACCCCCCCTACGAAAATGTCTGTGGGCGGCCTTGTATAGGTGTTATATATATATATATATATATATATTTGTCGAAAGGAATGCGCGAATGTTCTTCGGAATACGGGCCATTCCGTGTTTGGTAGAGCATTAGGATATATATATATATATATATATATATATATATATATATATATATATATATATATATATACATTTACAAACGCTCCAGTCTCAGTACTGTCGAATGACAGACATACTTTAATTATACCATACCGTAGGATAATCGCATTTATTCCTGACGAAACCGAAAACAAAGCTAGAGCGATGATGTAAAAAATGAACTTTCCTACTGTCCTAATGCTCTACCAAACACGGAATGGCCCGTATTCCGAAGAACATTCGCGCATTCCTTTCGACAAAAAACAAACGAAGGCTTTTATGCGTTACTGACCAATCACATCGCATCTAGCGCCCACGGAAATTCCAAGAAACTATCAACCAGTAGCACTGTACCCAAAAAAGACAGTGGAAATATAAGAATAGGAATGCTATCGATTTTAAATATTTATGCCAACTTTCAGGTGCTGTAAACTGAAAAGTATGGCTCGAAACTTAAAATGCCTTTTTGTGCACCACTTTCGTCGGTTTGTCGGTCTGTTGGCGTTTTTGAAACCGTGTTTTGAAAACAAATATAAAGCACATGAATATGCCTAATTTACAATAATTATACGACATTTCAGAGCGTAGTTAAATTATTTTTCCAAAGGGGGCCAATTTGTTCGGTTTATAATTTAACGACTTTTTCTGTAGATTACTGCATTTTAACTCATAGGAAACAGAACAGGTATTTTGCGTCTTAAAAGGTTGCGTCAAGTAGGTTGACTCTGCATTTCAAATAACGTTTGGCAATACTTCAATAATGGGAATTTCCGGAAACTTGAAAATTTTGAAGATTATTCAAAGCGTTTCGATATTTTTTAAATTCAGTTTCAATCATCGATGAATATCTATCTCCAAATCCTTATTGTCAAACTGATAGTATTGCGTAGAACATATATACATACATCATCGAATTTTATGTCAGTAATTTCCATTGGCCTGTCGATCTATGCCTTTCGAAAAAGATAGTGGGAACATCTGACATGATTTTTCAAAACATTTTTTTCTTCATATTTTCGAGTTTCGGACAGTTATCGAGCCTAATCGATTTTTTCAATGTTAATTATTTTTTGAAAGATATTGGCATGGGAGGTCAAAGCTTTTTGTCACGAAAGCTTAAATTTCCGCGGTCACAATATTTGTTTAGCTTTTCCGTGATAAATGTTGGTAATATACCGTATTTAATGTGTAGCTATTAATTTGCTACGATCTTCTATATTCTAAAACTGCGATTACTTCTTATGGGGATACCTTAAGTCATTAGTGTACAAAACCCCTGTTCAAAATGAAGAAGACCTCAGAAATAGGATAGTTGATTCATGCTTGATAATCAAACACACACCACATATTTTTGAAACAGTCCGTCATTCAATGATAAGGCGACTGAACCGTTGTATTGAAGCTGGTGGCGGTCACTTCCAACACTTACTTTAAGAAAACATTCTCTATTTGTCTTAGTATTTTATTTCTTATTTGTTCAAACTCTTATTAAATAATGTTTCTTCAAAAATAATACCTAAATGTTTTGTAATAACTCTAAACTGAATAAACTGACAGTTCTCAAGTTGTTTATCAATTATTGCAATCATTTTTCACAGCACACTTACTAAATAGATGAACATTTATTTATTTACAATAGCCTGCATCGATTCAATAATTTGCATTTTTCTCGAAAACGGTTAGCTCTATCGAGATGTACCAAGATACCATTTTTACGTAGAAATCTCTGAAATACCATATTCTAAAATCAAAATGTCAAAAAAATTACCATTTAGAAAATGGGGTTATTTTTACCCTTAACTCCTCCCGTATGATATGCCTCTGATTAAAATTATGAAATTCTGAATTCAGAATCAGATTCAGCGTCAAAAGTTTACCCATCGTACCTTATTTCGTAATTTTGTTATGAATGGTTTCAAGAATATCGAGGGAAAACCGTCTTCAGGGTGCCCCATGCAAAGGAGCGTAGCTCCCTTAGAAAGCATTTCCGGACCCATGTTCATATGACATTTTCTTTCTATTTTTCGGAGTACTATTCGTGGTTAAAGTTTGTTAACATACTTAATTAACACCCTGTATAATATATTATATAACTACTTTACATATTTACAGTATAAATATTATAAATATTTTTTAAGAGCAATATTAGCATTTCATGTCGGTGATAGTTCGGAACATCTAAGTTCTGAATATATGAGAGAAGACATAGTACGGAAGCGCTGGAGGGCCACACAAGTTTTTTTTTATTTCTGACTCGAGTCAGATAATAAACGACTCGAGTCAGATAAGATCACGTCGCTTAGTAATGAGCAGCGAGCAGCACATGCGAGAAACGCCTGCGAAATTCGGACGTATTGCCTTACCCGCTGTGTGTTAGTTGTATAGTGAACCGTATACAGTACCGTATCTGTGTATATGAATATTTATTACTTGATATTTCTCTTTACAAACTGAATGATGGATCTTGGAAGCATTCTGATAGTACGAGGACTGGGGCAAAACATCATAAGTGCGTTAAAGTCTGAAAAGGTAAGTTGATTCACAAAATAATATAATTTCCAAGGATTTTTAAATAGTGTGTGCTATTGTCAACTCAACTTTTACCGAGATTTGAAATGGACATGTTCCAAACAAATATTCCTTTGCCTTCTTCGTACAATGTATTTTGCAATCACCAACTTCCGATTGGTTTATTCATAATAATGATGATAATAATAATAATAATGATAATAAATTTATTTGCAGTAAATGTATAACAGGAAAACATTAAAAAATATAATTACAAAGTGATCGTAACCTATTTAACCGCAAAAGAGACTGCTAACAACATAGTGCTGATTTAAATAGCAGCCTCATACTTCAACTAAAGTAAAAACTAAACTAAGAATCACTCATTACAAATATGAAAGACAGAAAAAAAACCAACAGCAACAGCCACTAGGAGGGAAAATAGTTATACATTGAATATGGAAAATATAAGAAATAGATAAAATTAAGTATAAAGCATTTTAAAGAAGTCAAAAAAGTCAAAGATGTCAATCACAACCTTGCAGTGCCAACAAATGTCTAGTAATGGCTGATCTGAAAGCTTTAGGTGCTAAGAATTTGATAGATGCTGGAATTGGATTGTACGATTATACGAACAAATAGGGTAGTTACTATCAAGATTAACTATATATATATATAAAATACATATAATTAAAAAGATAAGACAGTCCATTTTTAAATCAACGATTATCCAAATTTAAATTCACTATCAAAAAGATAGTGACTTTAAATTTGGAAGGTGCATGGGGTTCTGGCCACGATACAATTTAATATTTCTTTCAGGATAAAAAAAATTGAAAATGTTCATCTTTTTGTTACAGATAGATGAAGAAGTTATTAAACAAATGCCTGAGGAAGATTTGAAATTATACACCCCCCTTTATGGAGACCGTATAGCTGTCAAACAGTTCTGTCATAACAGAACAAAGCCAAGCCGAAAATTAGAACTTTTAAAAAAATTGCAAGATAAAATCAAGCGTAAATCAAAAAATGGTTCAAGTTCCAGCAATGAAGAAGATCCAGAAAAGAAAAAAAAATACGGAAACAAAAAATCTAGTCGTCAGGTAGGAATAGGATGGATGTGCAGCTTAGATGGTGATAAATAGAAACAAGTGCGATCTCAGACTGGTGGAGGTATACGAAAAATTTTCTGTCAGTCTAATGGATTTCAAGTTATCCGTGATCGAAGATCAAATACCTAACTGTCGAAGATATGTTTCAAAAAAACAAGTTTTGTAATTCAAAAGTGAGGGTACCTATACTTGGCAACAAAAGAGAAAGTACAAACGAATACTGAAACATGTACAACGGAATCAGAAGAAACGCAGATGAAAACCATAGAGACTACTGTTTTAACCAGAATTCCTGTGTCTGTTTCTGTGCCATCCTCAGTGGAATTAAATGAACCACAGGAGCAGCTAGAATCTTTAACAGACGAGACAGCTGATCATTCAACAATTTCGCTTGAATGCTCAGATGAATCAAATTCAAATGAGGTGATCGATTATGGAATTGACCTTAATAGGTTTTACTCTAATTATATCCCAATAGTTGTATCAGAAAATGAAACTGCAGCAACACAGAATTAAGAGATATCAGAATCGTTTACGACCAGTGAGACTTCGACCATTACCCTGCAAGAAAATTCAGATTCCATTAACTTTGAATACAATATAGTCTTTGTTCGCCGTAGCGCAGTTTTTGAAGACCTTCTTCAGATATTTATGATGCTGGAAAAGGATGGACTACCTATTCAAATTAGGATGATAGGATACAATGGACTAGAAGAGAATGGTCAAGATGTAGGAGGCGTATTTCGAGACGCATTATCAGCCTTTTGGTCCAATTTTATGGATAGGTGTACAGTGGGAGCGAATGTAAAAATTCCATACATACAAAAGTCAAATTTTGATGATGTCGATCAAGATGCTCTTGCAGATGTTTTGTCAGATTTAGGATGTAAGACTGAAGTAAATGAGAAAAATATTTCTAAAATATTAAATGGGTTAGCTCACAAAGAACTTTTACAAAAAGGAATGTTTGTTATAAATGCATGGCAAAAGGTCCTTAAAAACTTCATTTCTGGAGAAGGTTTTTTTAATATTTATAAGACAAAGCATATCACTCCAAGAAATATTTTGTCCTTATTACCTCTCAGTGCACATCTTGATGCTGAAAGTAACACAATTTTCAATTACCTTGAAAAGTTTATTAGAGAAAGTTCTGTCGTAACGTTAAAACAACTATTAAGATTTTGTACTGGAGCTGACGTCATAGTAGGAAGACAAATACAAGTAAATTTCAGAGACATGGTCTAAATATGGCTCCAACAGCACATACTTGTTCTTGTATTCTCTAGTTACCAATAAGTTATAATGACCATCCAGAATTTCGTTCTGATTTCAATTCAGTACTTAATAGCACTGATTGGTCCATTTACATGATATGATCCTGGGAATTGAAAAACAAATCCAATATAATATAAGCAAAAATCCCAGTTCTTATTTAAGTTTTTGTAGTGTGCTTTCTGTTATCTATTTTTGTTGAAATAAAATGTTCGGTTGTCCAATAAAAGATATGAGGGGTAATGTTGCCCATACATCGCACATAGCAATAACACTTGTGACATGTTATAAAACAGTTCCGCTCTCAGATGAATGATTACATAAGAATCAATTTATTTATAATGACGTCAGTTAATTATCAAAAATCCTAATTTCGCAATTTGACTGTATTATAAATACGCTCCTCCCGTCACCGCGCACGCGACGTACGTGTGTCGTTGGTCCTCGAGTGGGGACATGATTATATATCTTTTCTTCCATTTTTGTCTTCAACACTTCAACTCTTCAGTATCCACCTGACGCCTATAGGAGGTTGTAGTCTAAGGGTGTCTGAAATGAATTACTTTGCTCGGATTCACACGCACTGATTTTTGTAATAAAAGTTATTGTTACATTTTCAAACATTGAGTTTTAGGGGTATTGTGTTCTTAAGGGTACGCTTAACTGCTTGTTTTCCCTTGACCAATATCGGACAATTTGAGAATTGTGACGGTCATGCAGATAAAAAGATTATTCATCAGTAAACAAGACGTTTTTGAGAAAGCAAAGAACGAAAGTCACTTTCTGTTCGCGCGTGTAACCCATTGTCGGAAGTGTTTCCGTTTCGCACCAATGGTAGTCTAGGAAAGAATGATCACCGGATCGGAACGGAATCACCGACACACGATGAAATGGAGATCATGAAACGCAAAGCGGTAGTCTTGTCCGACACACTGTTGTCACATACTTCCTAGGTGTTTGAGCGGAAACTTTTCCCAGCAAACGCCTCACATGACGACGTTTGCTGAAGCAATCAAGCCGATTGATAATCACCGTAGATAAAATCAATACTTCATATGAAGTTTTGCGGTAACAGTACTTGATTCACTAATAAGCGGAAGATGAAGATCAAATAGTTCAAGAAACAAACGTTTTTAGGATTTAACGCTATTGTTTATTTTTCTGAAAAATATCTATCCAGGAATTAATATTTTTTCCAGTGGGTAGGTACTGAACGATACATACGTTGCGGCAGTAAAATTTGTAATAGCACACACACTGCATTTTGAAATTAGGAAAACTCATTTATACACGGAGCGCGTATTTTCAAATTAAAGCATCAATGTTTGAAGGTAGGATTCTCACTCCAACGGGCCTGTATCGCGATTTTGTACCTGCGAAGGACGGCATCCACTCATTACGCCATGCATGTGTTATACTTCTGTTCACAGGAATGCTTATTAAAGAATAACAAAATCAGAAAGTCTGTCACGTTCCAGAAGCTCTACAGAAAGATAGATTTTTATTACAAATTTCGGCAACATTTAAGTTGAAGATAAAATAATTGTGTAATTAACACACTTTCACGAATAAAGCTATTTTTTACAAAACCTCAAGTCATGGAATGTATTAAGAAGAATGAAATTGCTTAAGGAATAGAATATCTTAAAAACATGACATATCTTGAGAAATAAAATATTTTATAACATGAAATATCTCAAGGACATTTGTTAACGTTTTCTTTAGGTTTCCTTTAGCAGTAGTTCAAACACAGTCGCTAAAAAAATATTTCCCATAGACAGACAAATAAAAAAAATATTTAATAGAAAAATAGCTAAACAGCATAAATGGAATGCTAGACTTGAGAGCTGTAGTTTTGTATCCATAACAGAAGCTAGTTAGTTAGTTTTATAAATTATAAATGGAAACGCGTCACTGTAAAACGGTGAAACTGTGTATCAGATACACAATTATTCCATCTGCGTGATGGTAGGAGTTTCACCAAGTGAGAGCATCTACAATCTGCATTTATTTTATTTATTATAAATTCTCAATTTTGATAAAGCAAATCGTCAATCTAAACCAGCTTAAAATATCGCCGAAATATTAAATGCACCTCAACAAAAACAATCTAATTCCGAGTACCGGCAGTTGTACGTGTGTCAAGGATATTTGCGTCTTGACACGCCACCACGTGTTGTTGAAAGAGCATCAGAGAGGAAGTTAATTTATTCAAAATATGAACCCGGCTGGGTCGGGCCGTCACGCCGTCACACAGCACAGCACAGCTCCACGTAGCGTTTATCTCTGGACTGGTTATGTTAATAATTAATCTAGAAGGCTGACGTTGTGGCGTTCGTTTTGGCACCGGTGATGGATTCTTTTGTTCGCTGCTGTCATCGATTTCCGATTCCGCCTCTCGCGTACGTGACCAAATCGTTTTTATTGAACTAGATTTTTTCATAGACAAGTTGAATAGCTTGCAGCTATTCGAAAAAGAAAATATGAATAATTAAAAGTCAGTTTTTGAATTTTACAAGATGCTTCCCATATCGGGAGGAGGTTGGTACTCATTTTGAACACTATTTGTGTTTGTGAAAATGAAATGAAATTAAATCAAGTCGATTCACTCAGTATCCTTCGCTTAGTTATCCATTTAGAAAAAAAATTCTTGGAATAATGAAATCAGAATTTTACGAGAGGTTTTCGTAAGTCCTCTAACCCAATTTCCTATTGCATTTTTTTGTAAATTTTAATTCGAACATATTCCTTTCTCATGAGATGGAGCAACACTTATAAGTGTGAATCCTCTTTTTTATAGGTATATTAGTAATATTATTATGGCTTACATTTAATGGCTCACCAATAGTAGTCCAAAGTTGTTACACTGCATCTTGATTTATAATAATATTAATGTACCTAATGATATTATAATCATTTCACTAAATAATATTTTAGACTATGTACTTTCTGTAAAACAAGATTAGAGGGAAGCAGGAAACTGCAGCATTTTGAAAGGATTAAATATCACCTTGTCTACATTTTCGAAGAATTGATTATTTGTAGGTATAACATAATTCAAAGAAATCAGAAATTCACGATCTAAACGGAATGTATTTCAAATTTCTGATCATCTGAGGACACTTCACGATACTTTTAGGAATCCAAACTTGTTCATTTTCAAGATATACTTGACATCTTTTCATTCCAAAAACAAGACATGAAGTAAACCAAATTTTCTCTCTACGATTATCTGCAAGAAATATATTTGCTCCGTTTACATTTTGTTTGAAACATAGTGGTAGGTACATATCAATGGTCCTTGAACATGACATTGATACCGCAATACCTCGATATATATTATTTAAAAAAATACTATACTTCAGAATTCCATCATCCATATGGCTTACAAAGATATCATATGAATAGGAACGTGAAACTATATAGAGGATCGAAATTCCTAGTAATATTTTTGAAACATCCAGGTTGTCTACTATCAGGCAACGAACCATGGTAACTTTAACTCCCTCGAACGCACAGACTTCATCAAAATCCTCTCTGCCTGGTCAGGTGTGCTGATATATAACCACCTTGCTGTTTAATAACCGACAAACTCTCGCTTCATAAACAGCGATTTTGATTTATTCTATTCATCTTAGTTCTGATAGGATTTCACTGATATAGTAAATGAGATGAAGAACAGAATGCTGACGACAATGATGCATGATGAAAATTCAATGGAATATCAAAAGTATAAAAAATATTAACATTTGGAATTGCATTTGTACTATTTGTAACTTTTTCTGAGATAACTAACTGTAATAGAATGTTTGAACCACATATGATACATTTCGATGTATGACGAATTCAAAATGAATAAAATTGAAAATATTATCACGATTTACGACTTACGATTTTTTTGAAACAATTCGGCCTACACTGCATCAATTCAACCTATATTCATTCAAAAATCCGAAAATTGTTTCTCCCTTAAACATAATAATTATGTGATTTCAGTAATCAGCCATCAGAAATTACATTTATATTGAAAATCTTACTCGATTTCGAGTTTGCGGCGAACGACAAAAAAATCCGTAATTAGGAGTTCCACATCTGTATCTATTAATACAAAATAAAACGATTGGTTTCGCCATTCTATTTAATGTTTCCACCGGCAGACTTTATGAAAAGAGTTCGTATGTAATATGGTTGAAGCGCGAGGGAAAACCATTTAATATCGAACACATTCCATAACAATAAGTCAGAAATCATCGATTGGGCTTCGTAAGAGCGGCACAGGGTCACGTTAAAGTTTAAACAATTACCAATTCTAATTTCAGACCGGTTTTATCGTTATTCCACGGTTTGATATAAAAGGTTTATACGAGAACCATATTACATGTATGTAACGGATTTCTCTAATATCGTTTATGTACATTGAATGGAGTTTGAGGAGTTTATCTTATAAGATTTATGTTTTCGATTTGTATCAGCATGATTTGCAGGACTTATTCAATTTTTATATTTTAAGCTAAAGCTGTTCCAAAGATTAATTGGTGTAGTTAATTCAATTGTACACAGTACAATTTTTTACATTTTCGATGGTTGAGTAAATCTGTAAACGAAACTTCAATAGCAAGGATTCCATTTTTGGGACTTTATAATTATAAAGATGTACCATGCAATAAAAAATAACTATAAAAATAAAATCACAGAAAATTGAAAATTAACGAAACTATGTTAAGAGAAACCAAAAAACAAACTTTGATATTTCAATATAATATAAGGTTGAGAGTGCTTTTTTCGCAGCAAAATCGTCTATAAATTGTGAAAAATCTTTCCCATTACAAATGCTTTTTTCAATTGAAATTAACGATAGCCCCACTAGTTTCCGTTGCGATATAGTTGAGCTAGGTAATTTTTAATTTGATTGAACGTATTTTAGTTTCTGCGTCGGCACGCGTCTGTGAGGTAATTGTTTCCTTATCGTGAAAAAATCACGTCAGCGCGGGTCTGGCCTAACCGTGGGGCTATGTGCAGTGCATACTTTGCCTCCTCATATATCCGGCTCTGCGAGGTTTGTTTTTTTTATAAACTTGATTGCACCACATATAGTCTCCGTGTAGACCAGACACTGAATATTCCTCATCAAAAAGTATAGATAACGCTTGTAGCCAATAGCTTTTTAAAGTGATGCAAACCTTAGTAGTAGGGCTTGAAATGCTGACAATACTGTCGTTGGAGTCTTGAAGCGGTCTTGCAAATTAACTATCAGCTGGTCGGTGCATGGTAAAAAAATAGCGACTCTGAAGTGAGCGGCATTATATAATTAAATACGTGCCTGGTTTCAGGGCAGGTAAGCGACAGTGATCCAAAGTATGTTTTTTCGAGATGTCATGTTTTCGAAGAGTATATCTCTCATTCTTTAATGATGATGATGAAATGTTCATCGTTTTGTGTTGCTTGAATTACAAATATGGGTAACATACAAGGCGGAATAGTTTACGTTGCTTCAAATCAGTTCTAGATTTAGCAGCTAATAAGTGGTAGGCCAAGGTTCCGGAAGTGTAGCTGGAATTTTTCTAAGGAGAGCTAAATTGTTCTGTTTCTGTTTTAGTGGCTTTAACTATAGCGATTTTAATTTACTACAGATTACTACATTTTAACTGAATCGGGATCTTGGATAATGAGAAAAGTTCTTTATAGTCTCTTGAAAAACGGTGTCAAGTAAGTTGAATTTGTTTTTTGTGGGCACTAGTATCTTTTCATCAAGTATTCTTATCGGATTTTAGAGCTGCTGATTCACCTGAACTAAAATTTGGAAATATAGATTTTTTTCAAAACATGAATGTTTTGAGGATTTTTCAGAGTATAAAATATTTAAATATCCAATATTTTTTTACTTTTGACTTCCAAATATCAAGAGTTCTGAAATGCGGGGAAAGTACAGTGCCCACTTACTTAACGTCACTTTTATATGAACTATTGAACAGAATTTAGAAGCTTACTAAACAAACTTTTTTTCAAGATTCGTTGTTGTTGTCAATAGTATTTTTGTAAAATAAAACATGCTGGTTACTCATCATTTAGATGATACTATTATAACCTATTTCAAAATCTTTGCAATTATAAAAATCATGTTCGGTTTTGTGAAGGAAGTACAAATGTTAATAACACATTTGAAACGTTGAACTCGGTCGAACTGATATCAACTTGTCAATGGTAATATTTAATCAATAACCTATCTAATCAGTTTTTTTGATTAAGCACCACCATATTTATTTTGTTATATGGGAAACAATCGAAGCGAGACTTTTGTCTCACATAAATAATGAGATTTATGCGACATGACACAGGCAAGAACAAGAAAGTCAATTACGTTGCTTTTGGTGTGTATGCTTATTTATCATGACAAGTGCATAGGTTCGAATATCCATAAATTACTGAGTAAATAGTAGTCATCTGCTAACACTTTTTACCGCAGCGGATCAACAGACAGCAGGGATCTGTGGTGTAGAAGAAATAAAGATCCACCTGGCGCACGACTCCTGATAACGAGAGACGAGAGAGCCGGGTCAGCCGGGTATTCGTACTCGAGCGTTGAACGGTGTCGGACGCACGGTGGTTAGTAAAACAGCATTGCGTCTTATTTCAGTAAACAAGCGAATATCATAGGATCGTATGCTAATACTGTGAGCTCTTAAAAATCCATTCGACGTAACACATTTTCTGGAATGAACCGACTTTTTAGAGTGATAAATGTAATTGTGACGTTGATGATTTAAACGTCACTGATCTAGTATTAGGAAATGAAAATTGTTTCATAAGTATTTTTCGAAATTCAAAATGGCGACCGATTTGCTATGAATGACATAGAATTTATTAGAACTGGAAATATCAAAAAAACTAGTTCGTTTATTATAAATAGCATTTATCAATTCTAAAAAAACATTATAGGTACATGTAGTAAAAATAGTGATAAAACAGGAGTAAGTTACATCCATTCGATACTTGCTAACCAATGCAACAAACCTATTGTAACAATGCAATCAGAGCTGGGCAGAGTACCTTACTAAAGTACTTATTAGTACTTTAGAATGATTGACTTTAAAATCCTATAATCTATATTGATAGAGTTTCAGGAACACATAACCCGTTGATGGGCAACCATTCACCATGAGAGGTTATAAAAATCTTGCCACCCGCTGACGTTTAATGATTTATTTACTTTTTCCATATATGCAGAGACAATACGTGTCAGCTGCCACAGAATGACTAAATATTTGCGATGCTAATTTTACCTCCATTTTCTAAAAGTTACCAGGATGAAGATGTTCGTTGGTTAATTTAGGACAAAGTCTATATTCTTTTTTCTTATCGTGTGCATAAAAAGTATCTTGATAGCATTTTTTCACAGTCTCCTTTGGTAACCGGTAATTGTAGGGAAATAAATTATTTCTGGTAGACTTTAACAGATGTGGCACGTCATATAAATAAACAAGTCTCAAGTTATCTACGTTGAAGTAAACGTTTTCCGTGGTTACTTTTAAAAGTTTGTTAACCAATTTTCGAAAATTGCATCCATGATCTGAAACAACCTCGGTATATCCGGCCGCCGACGCGACGGTCTCCCAGAAGTCAGCCTGCCAAGTATACCGCGCGCGGTGCTTTGGTGAATGGTGACTGCATCTACCACGGCATGTCGCATGTATGATTGTATGGAGCGTATGAAGTTAAAGTAGTATCAGCTAACGAGAGAGATAGGCATATTTCGGGGCGGAGCTTGGAGTGACCCTTCTTGTCTCTGTTTATGTTCGGTGCTGGAGATAAATGTCTCTTTCAGCCACAGGTATATCAACTTTGACCTATGAGAACATCTGTTTTATTTCATGAAAATATCCTAATATATCGTGTATTAATAGTAAATAAAAATAATCATATATATTAGCTAACAAAAAAAACAAATATATTTTGAAAGTCCTAATTTTACAGCATTGAATCACAAACTTAGATTATATACCTGTATCTCTATCATTATTGGGGTTTATAATAGCTGCCAACTCTACAATAAACTTCCAAAGTGTGGACTCAAAAATGCCAGAAATGAGATTTCAACACCGAGATATACAACAATGCATATACCATTTATGAATTTTGAAGGCAAATGTGTTAACTTATCTATATCTAACAAATACGGAGGATAAACGGGATACAAAATGTACAGATTTGTTTACCAAAATCACATGCCCAATGTGTTTATATTACCAAAATGAACTAACTAAATCTTCTCGAAAACAGTATTCAAACTTAAGTTCAATATGCCGCATACATATCCTGATACAGACCCTGTTATTTTCTAAACAGCCTCATCACAAATAACGAATTTGAATTTTAAATTGGTCTCCCTGGACGTGTTAATTATAACTCGAAACCAGGAGCAGAATTAATCAATGTCAGATCTGCTGGGTTTCTACGTGAGCGTTAAATTAATGTTCTACTTAGATATAATCAGCTATCCGTATGGTACCAGGATTTGATTTAATCATACCATTAAAATATATCTGTCCACACTAGACACCTGACTGCTTCCACATCACCTCTGCACTATAATTACCGGCCTACGCCATTTCTACGGGCTGGACAACCAGTTCGACAGGTTGACAGCGAAATATGCCTTCGCACAAACGATGATAAAGCCGTAATAATAGTCATCAGACGTTATTCTATCAATATGACGTTCGACAACGAGGAAACTGTTAACGTCGATACGAGCAGACACGAGCGCAACTGTAGCCGGTTCCATGAAGTATTTAATAACTTATACCTACTAACATTTTTTATGATATCTACTTCTTTTTAAGACCGATTTATCAGTTTGAATTGTATGAAACTAACTGAATAACAAACTATGCAAACAAAACTGACAATGCAATAATCTATTATATTCCCATTTTAACAGGTACTACATTATACCTTTTGGTCCAGCCTTTTGGTAATATACCTTTCGGTCGAAGGTTTGAATTCTGGGTGAGATTATTTTTCACAATTTACATGGATACACGATGAATTACAAGGTGCTTTCTATTCATGAATAAAATTAAATTTGCGATTGAGTGATTATATCATGAATCACATAAATGTATGACAATGGAGCTTTATAAAATAATGATAAAAAACTGAATGGATAGGCTCTTCATCCAAATAGGAGAGGCGTGTAGCTATTAAATCAACTGAGAAGTGTAGTGGTAGGACCTCAAGATGCATTATATAATGAGTAGAATAATTGAGCATATTACGACACATTTGTTTATCAATCAAGCTAAGCAAAACTACTACTTCCAGTTGATATACTCCACAATTACTTGCATACTTTGAAAAAGATTTTCCTGAGAAATCTAAATGGCCCCTCGTTTACTGTGCAACCATTTCTCTCTAAGCTCATTCTAATGAGTTCACGTATGAATATAGTAAAACTATGTTATGGATCAACTTATGCATGATACAGTAAACTCTTCTATATGAGCCTGTTGCTCATTTTTGCGTTATGTACATTTGATGAAATATTGGCTAAAATTCAATTTGTGTCAGATTGTAACAGAACGAGTCAGTTCGTTGCTCTAAACTTCAGTGGCGGCTCTCTAATGAGAGCAAGTGAGCAATTGCACCCCCTTGAGTGTTTGAACAAATCAAACCAAGCTATCTATGGCTGAATGCTGAATGTGAAAGTAAAACATAAACTTAAGTATTATTACGTATAGGTTATAATACGTATTCATGGTTGCGCGCCGTTCGGTTGCTATTCGGATACCCACTCGTCGCGGTTCGGAAGAGGATGAGCAAAGCAAATCGTTGCTCCGCTCAGCGGTTAATAATGTTAATCTTACATTGGAGGTGGGGATAGATATATTTCGAGCGTCTTCAATAGCACGTAATACCTCACAAGTGAGCAATGGTTTTGTTTGCTCAGGACAGTTTCGACCTGCAGAAGTGCAGAGGCGACAGCAGCGTAGTAGTAGTAGTATTGTGTACCGTTGCAAAATGAATTCTGTCACTGTTTTGGTAGACAATGCGTTTTCGCGGTTAACGTATGATGAAAAAATTGCAGTGAAAAATCTTAAACGGCCAATGCCTCAGTTACGGTTAGAAAATAAACAATCTGTGAAAGGTGAAGACATTGTAAGGAAATTCAAACTAAATATTTATCAGAAAAATGACTGGATTTGTGGATGCAACGTTAAAAATGCTTTGTTTTGTTTTCCGTGCCTTCTATTTGGTGGTGAACCGTCTTGGTCAAAGAACGGAATAAGAGACTTAATTCATCTTAGTGCTAAAATTAATAAACATGAAAATTCCGAAGGACATTTGAAAAATACGTTTAATCTACGAATGTTAGGAAAAAATAACATTCAAAATGTTTTGGATTCATCATATAGAAAGACAATTCATAAGCACAATGAAGAAGTAACTAAGAGTAGGCATGTTTTAAATTTAATTATAAACTGCATTAGATTTTGTGGCGCATTTGAACTGGCGCTTCGAGGTCATGATGAACGGCAAATGTCGAATAGCAAGGGAATTTTTCGGGAATTGATAAATTTTACAGCAGAATTGGATGAATCACTCAAGGATCACATCGAAGCAGCCCCAGCTTTTAAGGGATTATCAAAAACAATACAGAATGAGCTACTTGATTCAATGTTGCAAGTTTATCATGAACAAATTGCTAATGAAATTATGGCAACCGACTACATAGCTGTGATAGCAGATGAAACCACAGATGTGTCCAATCAGTTTCAGTTAGTGGTTGTTTTGAGATACATAGTGAATGGTAGACCGGTCGAAAGATTTTGGAAATTTCTACTGCCTAGTGGACACGACGCTAATTCTTTATCTGGCTGCATCCTTAATGAAATAAATTTACTTGTTCATGATCCAGAAAAACTTATTGCACAGAGTTATGATGGAGCAGCAGTCATGAGCGGTGCTATTAATGGCGTGCAAAAACACGTCCAAGACCAGTATCCAAGGGCTAATTTTTCACATTGTTATGCACATCAGACAAACCTTATTATGTCACATGCTACGTCAAGCAATAGTAACTGCAGAATTTTTTTTGCCAATCTGACGGGATTGTGTACTTTTTTCTCTACTTCACCACAACGAGCTGCAAGATTGGAAGAATTCCTTCACAGAAAAAGCTTACCTCGTTCTTCAAAAATAAAATGGAACTTCAATTCTAGAACAGTGAATACTGTTTTTGAGCACCGAGAGAAAATAATTGAAGCTCTAGAAGAAATAGAGAAAGAGGCAAATTTACAAACAACCATTCAACAAGCTGGTGCTCATTTGCGAATTTTAGAAGATGAAAATTTCATTTATTGGTTACATTTTTTCCATAAACTTATGCCACATGTGGACATACTGTTCAATCAGTTACAAAAAGCTACCACAGATGCATTAAAAATCAAGAATAATTTAGATGATTTTGAGCGTGCCATTGAAAAAATACGAACCGAAATCGCTGACAATCAGTTAGTTGAACAGCATAACTCGGAAATGATTCCTAGACCATCAAAGCGCCGAAAAGCAGCTGATGGGAGTGAACGAAGGAGGGAAGCTATTGAAGTGTGCGATATTATTTTATTAGAAATAAAAACTAGATTCCGGTTTACAGGGCACTTGATATTATCAAACTTAGTTTCGATCAAGCAGTTCTCGTCATTTGAAAAAGAATTCCCGGAAGATTGTCTGAAAGAAGCAGTTAAATTTCATACATGCCTCAATGGAAACAGACTACGAACTGAATTAAAAGTTCTATATTCTAGAGAAGAATTTAGGCAAAATTCAGATATCAGTGCTGTAGGACTACTGGGCCTTCTACTGGATGGTTTAAACGATACCTTTTATGAAGTCATAAAGCTTCTGAAAATCGTCATTACAATTCCGATGACAACGTCCGAAGCGGAACGTCAGTTTTCTAGGCTGAAAATGATAAAAACCTTCCTCAGAAATACGATGAAAGAAGACAGATCAAATGCTCTCACCATGTTATCGTGTGAAAAAGAATTTATAAATGACTTCAACTTCAATGAAAAAGTGATAGTACTGTTCTGTAAGTTAAAGACACGTAAAATGGACTTCATTTATCGTCAGATATAATTAAATTCTAAAGTGTAATATTTCCTCAAAACAGACTGTAAAGCGAGAAGTGTATTGATGAAACTTGTAAAATGTAATATGTGTTGGGTAAGCATTTTTTCATTATACCTACTAATTTTGAAATTATGCACCCCCTATGTGAACCACCCCGAGCCGCCACTGCTGAACTTAGAATTTTCTTAAATCCACCCCTGTTCGATGCATGCAAGTACTCGAGGAAACCTTTTTGGTGATAACGACGCAGAATAACAAGCAAAACATTTGGCAAACAGACACTCTGAATTTGAAATGTATTCATGAGCCGCCCATGAGGCGAAGGCATGTTGCATGAAAATTTGTTACACTGTACACGACGGCACGTCTCGGAGTGGAGCAAGGGAACCCATCCAGCCAGCCAATTAGGGAATCACTAGTTTGGGGGTAAAACACCCTCTAATAACCATTGGCTTATGTTAAGGTCAGAAGGTACTTAACCAATGGGACAATTAGAGCAACGGTGTCCGGTGTCGTTAAGTATGAAAATCGCAAGCTGATGGTTAGGGGCGTTGACTTTATTAATGGAGGGAAGATCTGCGACCTGCAACCGAGAAATTTTGGGAACTCTAAAGTTAGTTCTTCTCTAATCTTCGACTTGTTCGGTCGGTTAAGTTGCGCGCATCTTCCTTCAGTTAGTGAACTTGTGTTAGTGGTTAATACTTTGAGAATATTAAATATTGTGACATCCGTCAGATCGGAATATGTTATTGTAGTTTACAGTGAATCATAGTTTCCAACATGGCCTTCTGGCTGTTTCGTCCAATTTCATCATATCATAGTAAAGTGTCTTGTATATTATATTATTGTAAAAGTAATTCAGTTCGTTGCCTTGTTGATGAGCGTTTATAGAAGTCGAGTTACTTGTTCATTAAAGGTAATAGATCTCCTCCACTATTGTTTTTATTAATCCACTAACGCTACGCTAACTGAAACGGTCGGGTACAATCATCAGATCACGTTGGACCACCAGAGGCAGCAACGAGGGGTCCTTGCCGACTATCTGCGCAAAGTAAGTTTTTGAACCCTATACATCTCTCTAAGTCAAGTTCTACGCGAGTCTATCTCCCTCTTAAATCTATATTTAGTATTTTATGAAAATTATGGTGATGACTACTATAGTCCAGATGCTTCCGGTTTTAGTTGAGAGAAGGAGTCAGGTCCGGGAGTCTCGGACGAAGGTCCTGTTACACAGATATCCACTTTTAAGTCTTTCTTTTTTTATTCACCAAAATATCTCATCATAATATCGGAGCGGTTTATGTTGATATTTTATTGTAGACACGTAAAATATTTTATGGCTATGGCTTATGCACCGCCCACTAAGATTCCTTCAGAATATTCAAAAACGGCTACTGTATTCTTCAATTCTTCCCATGACCATACGGGCATACGCTGATAACTTCATCTGAGCATTGTGTCATTATTATGATACATCTATCATGCTTCTAAACCTTATTCCACTAGGCATGTTCCTTTCTTCCTACGCATATGTAACAGGGTTTACGTGTCGAAGTTACGAACGTCGATGGTAATGAACAGATTACATCGATTCAATATTTTGCCTCTCTCCTTAGACCGGTTGCGGAGATAAATGATCTTCTATTTATGTATTACCTTTTCTAGACAGTAATATGATCCTATCTTTCCATAATCGGATCCCATTATTGAAAATGAACGTTGTCAAGTCAATCAGATTCATATGAAATGTATTTTCGTGTGTAGTTTAAATGTTAAATTCTTAATTTAACCACGTAAACTTACGATTAATTTTCCTCCTATGTTGTTATAATTTATATCGATAGGTCTTTCAATATCTAAACTATCTTTGATGCAAGCTTGTCTCGTAAGCGCGAAATATATTAGATTCTAGATTGGTCCTGAAAAATAATCAACGAATTTTGTTATCGTTGATCACCCACTGCTGAATAATTTATTCAACTTAATCTAAGATATATGAAAAATGATATAGTAATAGTGAGTAGCATCAGGCGCATTACAAAATTTGAAATGTATGGCAGATTAATGATTATTGATTCACAAATAAAACTATGTTTCTCCTAGTCACGCGTTTGGATTTATATTTAAATCATCCTCTGATTGTCAGATTTGACTGCTAACAAGGCTACCTACTCTGATTACTTGTCAACTGGTTAACTATCATGGATACAAAACTAGAGCGCTCAAATCTCACATACTATTAATGCTAGCTTTCTTTTATTGAATTATTTATTTTTTCTGTCTATATTTCATAACTATCGGTTTGTTTTAATAAGTCTAGTGGCATTTTTGAGACTATCCTGCTCCTAGTTAATCCTAAGTTAATGTTTGTAAATATCTTGATTAAAAATACTGAAATGCAAATATTTAACTATTAGTCACTTGATTGATAATAATGTTACGCAATTTCCTAATACCACTTCCGATTATTAGAGAGATCTTTCATAGATACAATGCTTGATTCGAATATTAACTTGCTAATCCGTAAGATGGAAGCTGATACAAATTTGCATTAAGCTATTTGGAACAGAACCTAACCTCACCCAACATCATTATCAAGTAAGCGTAGTGCCTGCTTAGCTTATTTGGCTAAAGGGTCTGACCGGCAAGCAGAAGGTGTATTCGAATCCCGCAGCAGGCCAGGTTTTTTGGAATCCGAATTTGTATATCGACTTCTTTTAAATAACTGTCAAAGAAATGCATACATTGGTGATATGATATCTACTGCTTCACAACCATTTTCTCGTATAACCGTTCAGCCTTGTTGTTTCGTATAAGGTGGACCTTCCGTGCTCCTTGCAGCCGGATGAGATCAGCAAATAAAAAACGAGAACGGGAGCAAAGATTGCGATGCCGGCATGCACGCATTGCAGAAGATGAGAACGTTGCTCGGTCGGTCGGTCGGCCGATCTGGTCGGCAAGTTGGCGAAGACCGAAGAGTCTAAATCGAGTTCTGGACGTGTGCCCGTGTGCGTTTGCGGTGCCGTGTGATTATGTGGAGCCCCACCCCCAGGGGCCCAGGGCGCGTGCCAGTCGCTGACATGCATCACATCCAGGGACGGATCAGCATGATCACATGTATATCACAAAGACTATTAATACTGAGTTTATTTTTTTGCCGCTTCTCTTGAAGATAATCCACTTCTATCAAATTCCGTCATGCCGAATATATCAACCTTAAGGTATACATGATATATTTTTCTGAGAAGTGGAACTAACTTTTTGTTCTGTTATATAACCCTTTCGAACAAATCTGACCTTTTCACTTTCATCTAATTGCAATGGGATCAAACTAAAGTATCATTTCATACGCTAGGTATGTAATTTTGCTGCAGTTAATAGAATAATATAATATAATAAGTGACAGATTTACTAAGGTTAACAGCATAATTCGCCAAAAAAAATTCTCTATCACAGTAATTTTTCTGCCAATGACACGGAAAGTAGAGTCTACACAAATAGATGCCTACCGCATTTTACAGAATATCCTTAGAATGTTCTGAGAAACTGAGAACCTACAGAGTGTAATTACACTGAGGGAGTTCCTAGTTATAACAAAAAAACTCTTAGAATGTATCAGAACTTTTCCCTCTCGTATGATTCAATCGCTTGATCAGATAAAATAAATATTTAAATGTTCAAGATATATCTAGTTCGAATACACTTTTTATAATGTTTTCTATAAATAGGATGGAATAGCTGGATGTCAAGGTCAGTTATAATAGTTTCCCATGCAAAGTATGTGATTTTCTTAGTTCACATACCCCAGCTTCGTAATACAAGTCACTTAGCTCTTCCTTGCGTGAAAACACCCAAAATCAGCAATAGATTCGATCTTTGACGTCTAGGTTTGATACCAGAGTATGAAGCTATCTGAACTCACTACCACATCTGAACAGATATAATCCAAAACGGGTGACTGCATACGATACAACAGCCATGGCTTCTTTCTCTATTTGGTCATCGTCGGTTTACCATCCGCCGTTACCATCCTTTTGTCTTTCAGAATCAACCTTATAAACAGATCTTGGTTTTGATCACTCACCGCTGATATTTTGCGTAATCGGAGTGCCGTTATTGGAAATGTCAACGACTGCGTGTTTGATTTTCGTTCAATATTCATTACTTTGTGCAAGCCTTATTTATTCATCACTGATGATTCATGTCTGGCATCAAAACAAACATAGTGAAGATATACTCGGATTCAAAACTATTACAATAAAACCCGTGAAAAAATCGTAATCGTAACACCATTGCCTAAATTAATAAACTTATCTATGAGGGACAATATTTTCCCAAACTGTCTCAAAAGCGTAGTCATTGTGTCTTTTTTCAAAAAAGGCAATGGATGTGATGTGTCAATTCATCATTATTTATATTATTGCTTGATCTATATAAATGTAAACACGTACACCGAAACAAAAGTGATACTTATAAGAGTGGCTCATCATCGCACTGATGAACTGATACTATCTTTAGACGAATTCCAAGCTGATGTCTGGCTTGAGAACTATGTTATGATCTAATCTCATGTCATCGGAGACAGTTATAGATTCTAGTGTCTTGGACTGAGAAAGACTAATTTGAAGTCACCAAATTATCAAATAAAAAAAATATCGCTGATATGCTAATATTTAATATGATGTTAGTTTTCTCGGTTGAATAATAAATGTGCATTAGATTGCTTAGATTACAAATTGCTTATCCAATTGCTCTGGTCTTTATAACTATGGTAGACAGTTGCTCATGAAGTACAATAAAATAAATAGAACAGATTTGATAATAATTAAACCAATGCTCACGCAATCATAGGATAGTTTCGCTGACCAGTGGAAAGAAGTAGAAATTACGAAACTTCCGTTCATCTAATACTTTTTACTATTTTCTTAAATTAAACTTTTATACTTTGACTTCTAAACCCAACAATTTTTTAAATTCTCCTGCTTGAATCTTCGTCACTGTTCGTATAGCATACACAGCGGCGCGGCCTACCTGTGATAAGATAAACGCTGATGAAAAATTATATTATAATTTACGAGGTTGTATCTCGCGAAATGTGCGGAGGTTGATTTAAAAATTCGATTGAGGTAGTCGACAGGCCATCACAGAAGCTGAAGAAAAAATAAAAGATTAAAGATACCATCCTGGGTATGTATTTATAATATAATTCCTGGATTAGGAGCGTCGATTCTTTATGTATTGTGTTAGATGTCATTCACTCTGCTTATACGACTTCATCTACACTTGCACTATCATTAGGATTTTAGTTGCCACTTTATTGCGACAGAGCTACAACATGACGGTTTATTTTACTTCTCCTGGATTGACAAACGTTCCGTCTTCTTTCAGAAGGTAGACTATTTGAAATGCCTTTCGAAACTGGTTACCATTTCTGTGTAACACAGAATCTTGCTCCCATTTTACTCTATGTCCTGTTTTTCGAAACATGTTCACTAAGTGCTGATTTTGATGTTGTTTCTGCATCAGTTGTATAAATGATGTATTCTTCGATTAGTCACCTGATAAGTCTCGAAAAAGAGAGAGTTGCTAAGAAACTGAGACTCGCGTTTACATAGTTATGGATGCTTACTCAGCAACCAGTTTCCCTATGTCTAGAATACTCACTGATACATGATTTACTTCCAGTCGATGTGGGAACACTGAAAAGATGATACTGTAAAATAGCATCAGTTATTAAGCAATCTCTGCGATTTGCTGAAATTACTAAATGCCTAGAGTTGAGGATATTAGAGCTGGCTGAATTACGAGTCTGCAAAATTTATTAAAATAATATATATGAATTAGTGGTGCACATATGATCCGAATATTCAACAGTCATATATTCAGTATAAAAAAACTGATCTACAATTTGGAGCGACAGGGAACTAAGGTGAAGCTTGTTTGGATCAAGAGACAAAGTGGAATACTGGGTAACGAGATTAGATGGTCACTTGGACCATATCTATTTTGGTTGTCAGGAGACAATAATTCACTCTAACACCCTTTATTCTGATTTCATTAAATGTGGACTGCCTGCTCCCTTCAATTTATTGTACCTTCTCTGTCTTAATAGGAAATATGTTATTTGTAAACTGAGTTTATTAAAAAGTTAGGTATAAGAATTTGATTTTGGATGGTGATAGGAATTCCTATGTGTTTATCCTCTCTACTTATTGACCCTCCTATCCGTGGCCTAACTCTTGTAATGTGTGTTTGAAAATGCCTTGAGGGGTCCCTAGGCGCGAATTGTGTACCCTTTGTCTAAACAAAGTATCCCTCCTTTAGATGATGTTAGGTGTTCCAAACAATATGTACCTTCATTAAGATGACGGTTAGGTTATAGTTTTTTTAATTGAATCAGGTCTCACAGTGTATTTAACAATCATAACCGAGTTATGAATTTATTATTTATAAAAATGTGTCTGGCTGATGGGAGAACTTCCTAGTGCCAATAAAAAAAATAAAAAAAACATCTGATCCAAATCTTTTTTCAATCCCAATCAGAACCGGATTTGATCAGAATTTTTGAACATGCTAAATTCGGATCCGAATCGATCTTGATATAATATTCGTATCTGAGATCCTAATCTAAGATCCGGGATCCGAACATGGGATTTCTGTATTCATTGTTGCCTATGGCTACTTGACTCATCTTTAGAACATAAGTATCCCCTACAAATCTGCTTTGGGCGGTAGGACGTTTGTTCGTTATTTGTGCTCTTGTCAATTTAGGTTCCGTGTTTCATGAGCTAGACCTGTAAGGCGTGAAGTTGTTTCGTGTTTTGTTTTTGGGCGGATCGGGAAACTACTTGTGCTTCTAGCTGCCATTATGAGGTTATGATCAATATGAACCATAAGTTTATATATTTCTCGTAGAAAGAGAAGTGGCCTTTCTTTGGGGATTGGGATCCGTGCACCACTAACACACAACAAGATCATTGTAACAGCTCCTACTTGGTGAAATTGTGTAATTTACTGTGTTTACCTCTATTCTAAGTAACTAAGTTAATGCTGTAGCCAGCAGAATGCGGTATTCATACGCATTTGAAAGAAACAGGAATGTATAGGAAGTACTGAGTTGATCCACATGACTCCATTTCTTTATTTGCATAGAATTCGGCAATTTTCGATTTGTGTTCTCCAGATTCACTGGAACGAGATTGAAGGTATTAATCAGAAAGGCATAATCAATTCATGAATTATGTCATCGACGACTTACAAGTGGGTCCATCATTTCCTTCGAATATAAATAGTTTTTCCAGCTGTATGCTTTGCTCAATTAATCAAATATGCTGTATAGTCTGTCGTCTCGCCTCTCAATCGATTCAGTGATTCTGGTGCGCTGATTCAGTCACACCGATCAGCGATCGAATAATCAGCAATATAAATGATTCGAAATTATTAACCATAAATCATTTAACAACCTTCGTCAACAAACAGTTCATAAATCAAAGATCTGTATGTATATAAGGATACAAGGTGGTCAAATCATGAATATGGATGTAGTAGATTTACCCATTGCAAGTTCTTTAACATCAGACGAAATGAATATTTATACAGACATGAATATGGATGTAGTAGATTTACCCATTGCAAGTTCTTTAACATCAGACGAAATGAATATTTATACAGACATCCTGAAGAAAATGCAAATTAGAAGTCTGCATTCGCGTTCACCGTAAAGTGAAATATTGTAGGTACATAATGAGAGATGCATATTATATATATATATATATATATATATATATATATATATATATATATATATATATATATATATAATATCTAGTTGTTAAACGTTGGTTGGGTGGCAATGAAGTCATCTCCAAAAACAATAAACAGAAGACGTACAAAATTCTTTTTGGTATTTTTCTGGCTCCCTAATAATTCAAGAAATGGTGAGACGGCGGTGATGGTGGCATCAATATAGTTCTCGCGAAGTTAACTCTCATATTTAGCTTCGCTTATTTGTATCCAATGAAGGAAAATCATTGTTCCACAATGGCATTCATATACTCAAATTATGTTACAAACACCAACCAAAAATGGCATCCAGCAGGTTCACGCTGTACTTCCCAATCCATGGTAATATTTCAAAAATAAGGATTTGCTAAAATTCTAGAACTGTTGATAGTCGGAAATGAATGGAAAAAAACAGTGGATAACTAAATTTTTTGCATCCCCAAAAGCTTCAGGTACTTGAAAAATTTTATTTTCCAAAATTTCAAGTATATCAGCAGAATCAACTTCATTCACACCATTTTTCCGTAACCTGTAGTGAAAGCCGATAAAACAGAAACAGGACAAATCATCTGCCTGAAGATAAAACCTCACTATGCCCCCTTCAGCTTAACTCACCACTTATATTAACCGCCAAATCAAAAACTGAGCTCTAGTGATATAAATTATTTCACCTTGTTTGTTTCTTGATCTTTCTAATTCAAAAAATACAAAATGATGAGATTTCATGATCGAGTGTGACATTCTCACATCAAAAACATGAACTCCTGCAAAAGTAGGACTTGGCATCACTGTACACGTTACCAGTATCACCGGCCTCACTGAGATGCACCCGAAAAAACAATAATAAGTCTCGCCTCTCGATGTATCCTAAACTAGCTTTTTGCGTAAGGGATCGACGAGTATCTCGCATACATGCTCAATTTTTTAGAGGGCGATGTGTGAAGAATCATCTGTGTTTAAAATTACTGGCAATTGCCGAGGCCAAATTTGTACAGACCAACGCCAAAAAAAACTTTGACCGTTTTACTGTTATCCGTTATTTGATGATAGATAGCTCTGCCACATATTTCTCGGAAATGTCCAAACATAGGTTTGAGCGTTTTTCTATTTTTTTGTTATTTGACGATAGTTGCAAATTGAACTATTCCATTCTTTTGTTTTCGCAGATTTTTCTTTATAATAAATAAATATAGTCTGTTCTTTCATGAACACATTTTGAATGTTATTTCATCATCAATACCTACTTATCGAGCATAAATCGATAATTCAATACTTGAATGTTTGCTGCGTTGACTTTAGTTAACCATCCGGTATACATTCAGAACTCTCCTCTCGCTAGCGAGCATAAAATAGGACATTAATCATCTTATGGTTTCGCCTTTTCAATGTAAGTAAAAAATTGAGGAAAAGGTATAAATTGTAGCGAATTTATTTGATTTCGTAATCAGGAAACTATTAAAAAAGAAAGAGAATGGTTTGAGTCTGCCTTCTGATATGATTTTTTATTGCATGTTGCTGTTTGGCTGGTCGATAAATTTTCGGCATTCTAAACATATGACTGCGCGGAACCTTGTAAGTTATTGATTATAGAGTAGAAAGAGGTTAATTAATACAAGAATTATATATCAACTGAGCCTTTGTGTATGGATCTAATAATGCATACAGGCGTAAGGACATTGGGAACATATCGACCCATGCAACGAAGACTAAAAAAACATTTTTTTTCCAAATTTTATAGACTTACACTATTTTTCAATAATGTTGAAAGGAAACATCTATAACGTCAATCAGAATCACTTAAATTATAATCTTGTTCATTTTCGTCACTATTATCACTCTCAACATCTATATTTTCACTATTGATCTTCCGTCCCTTTTGTATTTTCTTGCCTTTCTTGGTTTTAAGAGAAAAATCGAAATTATAGAATAGGTAAGACTTTAAGAGCATCGCTTTCCGTTCTGTTTCTTCGAGGATTTTTCTTCAATTTTATTGTCTTTAACTCGTCAGCACAGTCGTAGTTAAATTTCATTTCATGAGGCCATTCTGACGAAAAGTGTACTTCTTTCATCTTGCTTATTTTTATCTTTTCTCCGCCATCATCCTATCCCAATTTTCCAATTTTACCTTCTGTTTAAAACTAAAAAAGTCATTTTGTGCTATCTCTTTCACAATATATGGCTTTCCAGTCACTTTTGCCAAGCGAATCAACATGATCCAATGATCGGTGGTATAAATTGCAGATTGCCGCTTTTTTGGCATTCTCAATAACAGAGTGCATCCTCCTTCGTTTTGTGTGTGACCTGTTTTTAGGAAACGATGAATTATTTGCAGGTTCAGGGACATAGCAGCATAAGAAAACATTGAGAAAATAATACGGTTATGATTTTGTCCGCCACAGTTATCAGAAAAAAGAATAAGCTACTTGACTCCCTTTTAATTATGCTTTTTCAAAAAATTTAAAATACAGCTGCTTATTTCGTTTGGTCGCCTCTTCGTAATTACCTCATGCCAAACATAACAGTAGCGTCAGTAGCCTTCATGATTTCCCATATCATAAATTGTGAAGTTATATGTAGCGAGCTTGCTCTTGTAATAGAAGTCGCTCACAGCAGATTGGGGTGTTATGAGGACTTTTTGTACATCAAAACAATTCATCTCGGTTCGATTATAAACAGCTATGTTCACACATCTACTACTTAACGTTTACAGTCATTAATATCAACCTAACCTCCAATCGTGCGGCGAAAATTATAGTAAGTTAACTTAATATAGTGTTCGCCTGTAGGAATGTGGGTTATTACACTTACTATACACGGAAGTTATTTACTGGTTGCCTATCGTTCATGACCGACTTTTAATTTTCACCAAAAAATCTATTGATGCCATATTAGTGAGTCAAAACCCACGTTTTTGAGTTACTATAGTCTTCGTTGCATGGGTCGATATACAATCTAAAGGAAACTTTGCTCTTTGGAAAGGCTTCATGAACAGATAAACATTTTTTGTTAATAGAATCCATATTCGGACTGAATTCAATGACACATCACACACATTCAGATTTGACTGACTTTCCACGAAAACGTGGTATGTTGTTAATGGATTCGCAAATGGTGTATAATGTATTTCCCAATGTTTATGGTAGATCATCGTCTGAATTTCAGTTGTCACCGCATCAGATTCTTTGAAAAAAAGATTGAAAAACTGTGCTGACAATAATTAGGACATTTGAAAAAAAATATAAGCATAAAGATATTTTGACTTTGCTTTAAAAATCATTCTGTAATTTTTCTCCAAGCTACTGGATCAACTTCGAAGCCATCAACTGGTATCTATCAAGAACTTTAATATAGTTTTCCAATAATCCGTTCTGCTAACCGTATTTTAACGTATGAAGGATTTTGACAATCACACTTTGCTGAAAGTTGATCTGCAACACTCATTATACTAGGTGGCACAAAAGTATATATTTTTGCTTTATGTTCTAACACTTTGAGACTGCATATAAGCAGAATAAATATGAACAGGTTATGATATGAGAGACAATGGGATAAATATATCAATAATAAATTCCGGTACACTTCATCACATATATCGCATCTGTTGGAGATATTTTCACGGATGCCAGGGATGCCGTTTTGCGAAGAAAGAAATGTACGCAACCGAATTAACATAATCAATATACATCTCTATAAAAAAACTGTATTCGGCCAAGGAAAAAAGTGAACTCAAACATATCCACGCATATCGCACGTGATTCAACGAGAAACCGTCGTAAACACAACAGGTCCGCATTAAGATACTATATAACGAATTAAATTATCTAGAAAATTATAAGGAATAAAACATACTCATATACTCGTTCTAAATGATAAATCAAAATAACGATTTTTTATTTAAAAAGACTGCAATCATTTTTCCCAAGCTTATATTAATATACGTTAAAAACATCTTCCAAATCCATCATCTTTATTTAACTGCACAGATATAAAAATAATAACAATACTCTGTAAAAAAATACAGACAGCGTAATTTGCATTTATTTTTCAATTAAACATCATAAAGATAACAGAAACATAAAAACACTAAGCTTTTCTGATGAATTCAAATTTAATGAATTGCTACTGCGTTTATTAGGTAGTTCTAACAACTTGAATAAGTAAGAGCATAAAGCAAGCCAATAAGTAAAATGAAACTGATTGATTTACTCTGTAGAAGAACTTGAAGTATCATTATCATTGTTGATATCTATTATAAGGGGTTCATCTTGAGTGTCAATAATATTATCTATGTCCCACATTTTGATTTCAACTTTTTCCTTAACATGAAGAATGCAATCTTTCCATCTATCAGCCGAAACTCTGTTGACGGCATCATGAAACAGATTTTTAACATCTAAAAATTTGATAGTCGTGTTGTTTGACGCTGGGTATTGTTTTATATTAGCCCTAATCAACTCTCGATAGGGTTCAGTTCGCAGTGGTAAGGAGGTAGTCGTAAAACAGTTTTATTTTGCTTTTTGGATATTTCATCAATAATGTTTAAGTATACTTATATTTAGGTTGTTTTAGTAATTTTATTAAATCCGCCTTAACCATATTTTCATCAAAATTGATTTACTTAGAATTAAGCCATTCTTGGATATCCGCTTTTTTTGTACACATTGTGGAATTTTTTTCTGATTTCCTGTAATGGTATGGTGCATTATCTAACACAATTACTGCATTATCTTCAAGTTTTGGCAGAGTTTTTGAAAACCAAATTTGGAAAGATTTACCATTCATTTCTTCGTGATAGTCGCCTGTTTTCTTTGACTCAAATGCCCATAAACCATCGGGTACGAAGCCGTCCTCACCACCAATGTGACAAATTATTAACAAATCAAAACGTAAAACAGATGTAGAGCTGGGAGTCAGTTCCAAATGGTATAACCTGATTGTTTAACTGGCCTGCTAACTAACGGCTTATTAAAATTATTTGTAAAGTTGGCTCTCAGTATAAGAAAAAATAAATGATAATATAATGATTAAATATTGAACAGCAAATTCAAACTGTAATTTCAATTTTTTCCATGGTTTCTTGGTATTACAGCTAATCTAAACATATATTACCAGTAGGATTTTTCAGGCCAGTCGAAAGTCCATCCAAGAAAGCTTGCCTCGATGATCTAACTGTCCACCCAAACTGTTGCATGAGTATGCCCAGCATTTACCCACGTTTCATCTAAATAATATATTTTTCGACCTTCGTTACGAAATTGTCTAATGTTTCTGAGATATTCCCGTCTTCACACAACTATCTCTTCTTTTTCTAATAATCAACTGTTTCTTCCTCGTTTCAAGTCCGTGCCATCCTTAGTTCATTTCTGAAGAAAAAATTATTTACTTCTTCCAATTGCATTCCCGTCAAAGTCATCGATTGCTTCGATTTTTTTTCTTGTGGGATACGATTTTGACCCTGACAATGAATGTTTATTTTTATACTCCCTAATAATTCGGTAAACAACTTGACCGAATGACTCCCGAAATCTCAGCTACCTTGCATACAACCTCTTCAATAGCCAAATCATCGTATTCTTGCATTTACTTTTTATAAATATTTAAAATGATTCGCTTTTCATTTGCGCTAAAATGCAGCTTTTCATCTCTTTTTTTTGGCAGGGTAAGGCTAATATCGACAATTTCGTCAGCTGTATCCGGGTCAGACATTTTCGAATGAAACAAAGTTAACTAATGAACAAAACGTACAATCACCAAACGCCTCTGAAGTATATGAGTTACTAATTGCGGTCCTGTGCCTAAAAGAATTCCTTACCGGCCACCGAAGGTTCTCTTGGCTCGACCAATCCGGGCCAATAGAGCGGTGGGTGTGAGATGTTCACCTATCGATCACGCGTTCATCACGCACTGATCATTGTTTATAGTTTACTTTCCGTTATAAAACCTTTTGTTCTAGCTTCTATTCTATTTTAATCATTCTCTTATGATATAGTTGGAATTCGTCGTGAAAATTTCGGGGTTTTTTTCTGTATTTTTTTCACTGGTCATTTCACACAGACAATTGTATAATTATTATGTATGTGCTTGTGCTGGGAAGTATTGACTTTAGCAGTGATATGCGAAAAAATCAAGACTTCAAAATCTCTTTAATACAGAGAAATGTTAATGAAATTGAATTTTCTGAATGGATCGCGACGTAGAGAACAGCTTGATAATGTAGATAGGTATTGAAATATCTCCAAGTCTACATTTAGTTTAGTGTCGTTCATTAGTTGTTTTTACCTGTTACTTATTATAAGCTCAGGAATTAGCGATATAAGATTTTCAATCTAAAATCCAAGTGAAGGGCCTTTAGAAGAAGTTTTTCTCTAGTATTCACAATACTTACAGTTAAAGCATATCAAAACACCAATTACAGCTATTTACATAACTTCAAATTTGAAATCAGCAACCTTCAAAATCCTAGGATATAGTTTTTCATCGAATGTAATTCATTCTGTTATATTTGATCAGCCATTTTGTTTTTCAAGAAAATATTTTCAAATTCAAAATCAGCAACGATCAAAACCCTAATATAGCGATTTATATGAAATCCAAATGACTTTTCGTAAAACCCATCCACAATTTTCAAATCAGCGATTCCAAAGACTATGAGATACTACGTATTAATTGATCTTCATATTATTTCGGCCAGATATTCACGATTGTCAATTTTCACACGTGAGAAGGTGTAAGAAATATTATTTTTCCCAATACCTGTTACCTACATACAAATTTTAAATTTGTTAGGAGCTTAACATATACCTAGTTCTTTGTTGAAAGTAATATAAACGGCTCCTGTCCACAACTGAAGTTTTCATATTATCTTGAAAAATGTATAAAAGCGCAAGGATGTTTTTCATCAAAGAACAAATTAACCAAGAAAATTGAATTAGCGGATGCCAAATTGAAGTAAATCGCGAATCTCTGAGGTGATTAAATTACCAAGGGTTAACTCCAGTTAAGTTTGTCACAGAAAATCTGGATTTGTGCAACTCGACTAATTGCTTACAGATGTAGATTTAAATCTTGCAACAAAAATTCAATTTATTCCTTATCGTTCCCTGAAATCCGTTTTAAATGTTCTCAGACGTTTCCGAATTAGCACCAGATCCGATCCTTTTGAAACCTAGTAAGTATTCCATCGATTTTCATTTTTGTGTCATCATTTAAGTGCGATATCTCTATGAAGCTTTAATAAATTGTACTTTTACGACACATCCAGGGTCTTGGAAACACTATAGCTGAAACAATTCTTTAGAATAAATGAAATGTTATCAAACCGACAAAAGCTAAAACATGCAAAATAGTTGAAAAGTGAAAACAAGAAACTTCAAGCCCAGATGTGCAGACTGCCTGACGTACATATATTAGTGTTACTACTGTTACAGTGGTTGCCTAAACGTCATTGCCAAGTATATAAGATTTCACAGAGTACCTAGTTACCTACATATGATCGGAAAAAAACACCGGTAGGTATACAGAAAGGTAATGATAAACCAAGGTATCAGAAACCTATTTTTTGGGCCGGGTTATAGGAGACATTTTTTAATGAATAAATTTCCTAACTAGGTATACCTACTTTCACATACTTGATAAACGTTCCGAGCGCTTGTATTTAAAATTTTTGAAACCATCAACTTAAATGGTCAGACGTTCAAAAAACAGGCAAAAGCGTAGTTTTAGCGTTTCTCAAAAGTTATGAGTCACTAAAAATATTTTTCGAGTACGCCCAAAAATAGTCAAACTATACTAAAATGCAAGCTTGGTAAAATTTTCATTGAATCTCTGTGTATTGCTTATCATTTCACCGAAAGTAGAAAATCATGCTTCCTAAAGCAAAGTGGCGATGATAACGCCTACTCCGAGCCCACATTTGCACTTGCACAGCAAATCTAGAATTCCTTCCTAAACATCAAAAGCCCTACGTTCAGGTGTTTGAAGTAAGAGCTTTAACAATCAGGTGTTATTTTTACTCATATTATTTCAATATAAATATATAAACTAACAGCTATATTATTTTGGAATTTTATATCAGTGTGATAAAACCCTTGACCACCCCCCCCCCCAACCCTACGAAAATGTCTGTGGGCGGTCTTGTATAGGTGTTACACATACAGGGTGTCCCAGAAGTCGACGTCCAGCCGAGATTAGGCGATCGGCCATGTCTTAGTCGTTATCAGAAAAATATTTAAAAAAATCTAAGTCATGCGTTTCTGAAATTATAGGCATTTAGAAAAAAATCTTAAAATCTAGACCCTAGGATGGTCTTTTAACTGCTGCTCATTCAAATTGTTAGTTTTTGTCAATTTTATTATTATTATGTAATCCTGAATATTGCGTTTGTTAAGGCCCCCACAGACGTCGTTCTTTTTTGGCAATTTTACCCGCGCGGTTAAAACGGTGCGGATAAGGATAAGATAGTCAGTGCAGTTTTCGTCCGGCGTTCATACAGTGAACATCGGCCGAGAGAGGTTTTTGTTTCCACATTGTCATTTTTGTGTTTTATTCCATTTGGTCTATTTACATCGTACTGTGAGTAGATAGCTATAAGTAATTGTATCCAGACGGTGCTCGTCTGAATGTCGGACACCAACTCACCAGGGGCTGGTGGCCCTGCCCCCCCCTCCCCTATATCCAACAACGCTCACCACAAGCGAATATTCAAAATATTGAAATAGTTCACATGACTGATGAGATTTGTGATCCATCCGTGTATAGAAATACGCTAACTGAGGCTACGGACAATAGATTGATAAAAATAAACCGTGAAAACAAATACCAACCAAATAGCAAAGGTCCATTTTTTATATTTGCGAAACATAAAAAC
Source organism: Bruchidius siliquastri (assembly GCA_949316355.1). Taxonomy (NCBI): domain Eukaryota; kingdom Metazoa; phylum Arthropoda; class Insecta; order Coleoptera; family Chrysomelidae; genus Bruchidius; species Bruchidius siliquastri. Next base: position 22,664,451 of record OX438538.1, on the reverse strand, counting down.
TTAAACGTTGGCCGTCTACATCCTATGAGACTGGGTGAGAAATTGTTGGAAATAGGCGTGGATGAAAAACATATTGTCGAATTGAGTGTAGTAGGTCGAAACAGAATTAAAATACAAGTCGACTCCCCATTGGCAGCAAACAGACTGATAAACAATCCCGTTTTTGAAAACAATGGCTTGATTGCTTACATACCTTTACATCTCACAGAAAAGAAAGCTATTATCAAAGGCGTAGATACTACGTATTCAGAGGATGAACTATTAAGGACAATTGTATCCGACATTCCTGTACAATCTGTTAAACGAATGTTTAAACCAGTGAAAAATGGAGAAGAATCATCGAAAGTCCCTGGGCAGATGATAATTTTATCGTTCTTGGGTTTGAAAATACCTCAATATATTTACATTAACAAAATAAGGTTCTCAGTAGATAGTTACTATTCACCAGTCCTAATGTGCTTTAACTGTTTGAGATACGGTCATACCTCGACTCAATGCAGAAGCAAAAAAAAGTGTAAGAATTGCGGCCTGGAATCAGACGATACGACAATATGTAATAACTGTAGACCGTTTTGTGTCCATTGTAAATCTCAAAGCCACCCCAGTACCGATAAAAATTGTCCTGCTTTTCTAAAACAGAAACGTGTAAAAGAAGCAATGGTGCATCTCCATTTATCATTCAAGGAAGCTGAAAGAATTGTTGACCAGCCAAGTAATGTTAGCTTAACGTCAAAAAAATAATTATGCTGCTCCCTTACTTAATTCCGAGTTAGAATTTCCTACATTGCCAAACAGGCAGTCACAGAATCCAAAGTCGAATGCTACAACTAATTCAGTTTGTCCTCCACCTACGCGCACGAACAGTTTCAGCAAAAAAGGAAAGTTCAAGAAACTGAACCCCAAAATCCACCAATTAGAAGAGAATATCAATGGACTTTTGCTGGTAGTCCTGTCATTGACCCTAGCAGCCCCTCAATGAATCAGACTTTCGAAGATATGGAAAATAAAATAATAAGAGACCTTAACAGTAATCTTACACAAGTTTTCCAAACATTAATCCCGCAAACCTCCAGCAACGTGTCTCAAACCATTAATTTTGAACATCTCATTGAAACGTTCTTGTCTGATATTTTTAAAAACTACATTCAACACTCAACTTAAGGTTATACAGTGGAATGCCAGATCGGCATTCTCTAATAATAACTTATTTAAAAGTCTAGCTCATAATTGTAGCTCTCATATCCGAAACGTGGTATAGAAAGAATTATTCTATTTCTCTTAAACATTATAATATTATACGCAAAGATAGAGCAGATGGCAAGGGTGGTGTGGCAATATTTCTTAGAAAGGGCATACCATATACCGAAATTGATATGAGCAGTGTCAGTAATCAAAGCCTAGAAACTTGCGCAATCAATATATCAATAGGTTCCAGTATAATATCCATAGCATCAATATATAGACCACCAAATATCTCAGCGACGGCAAATGACTACATTCAGATTTTCAGTAAGAAAACCTTTGCATCATAGGCGGCGACTTTAACGGACACCATCACGCTTGGGGATCAGCACATACCAATACACCTGGAAAAATGTTAGTAGAAGCAGTCGAGCAGTTTCCCAATCTAATATTCAGGAACAAAGGGCAACCGACAAGGATATCAAGATCTAAAACAAATATTTCTGTGGTAGATGTTACCATCATATCAAGCAATTTGTTGCCTAAGTCAACTTGGATCGTTCTAGACGATACATACGGATCTGATCATTATCCGATCATGTTCACCATTGGAGATTCCTGTGCACATCTTCGATCAAACACCACTTACAAATGGAAAACCACCAATGAACCCAACTGGAATCTGTATACGACGCTAGTAGAATCCCAAATTCACTCTGTTGACTTGAGCATTGATGCTAACTCTCTTTTTTCGGTCCTCATTGACGCTATATCGAGAGCAGCTGATACCGCACTAAAAAAAAATAATCCTGCATTGAGTAAGCACCCCTCACCACCGTGGTGAGATGCAGAATGTACTAATAAGGCTCAGGAGCGTAAAGAATCTTTACGAAAATTTAAAGTAAATATGAATATAGATAACTTCGTAAAATATCAAAAAACTGTAGCTGAATTCAAAAAACTCTACAAGATCAAGGCTAAAGCAAGCTGGTCATCCTTCTGCAATTCATTAAACGCCCAGACTAATCCGTCCACGATCTGGAGAAGGGTGAACGCTATAAGCAGAGGAATTAATCCCAACAAAACCAACAACATGTCACAAAAAACAGCTGAGGAATTCATCAAGAAGGTTGCCCCCGATTCGGCACCCCTGATTATACCCAACCAAGGAATGTACCAGGGCCATTTTCTGATGAATGAAATTACAATAAATGAGCTCGATTCTAATTTAAAGAAAAACGACTCAGCGCCTGGGCACGATGGAGTTACTTACTCCATGATTGAACACCTCCCCGATAACGCCAAAGAATTACTCTGCCAAGCTTTCAACAATGTTCTTATAGATGGGGAAGACTGTCACAATATCAAGAAGATTATTATCCTACCAATCAGTAAACGATCCGATCCCAGTTCATTCAGACCAATATCACTAATGTCTTGTATTCTGAAAACATTAGAAACAATAGTCAAAAATCGACTAGAATGGTGGTTAGAAAGCAAGAAGTTAATGCCCGCATGTCAGCTCGGTTTCAGGCGAGGAAAAGGAGTAACAGACTGTCTAGCACATTTAGTCAATGACATTGAAATCACCTTCTCAAGAAATGAATACCTTACGGCATTATATTTTGATATAAACGCTGCTCATGACAATGTTAACCTGTTCATTTTATTTGAAAAAATGATTAATATCGGAATCCCCAGACGATTTGCTGCCAATCTAATAACTATTTTTTATGATAGGGTCATTTATATCTCAACGAGCGAAGAACTAGTAGGACCACGGATAAGCAGCACAGGTCTTCCCCAAGGGTCGGTGGGTCGGTGGGTCGGTGCTCAGTCCTGTTCTCTTCAATATTTATACGTTGGACCTCCACTCAAGAAATATTTCAGTAAACATACTACAATATGCTGATGACTTGTGCCTTTATAGCTCCAGGAAGAAGTTAGCAGACTGTTTAAATAATATCAGAAACTACGGCCTTGAAGTGAATAACTACCTCATTGATAATGGTCTCGAGGTCTCATTTAATAAATCAGCTATTGTGACATACTCGACACCGTATTAATATGCCTGACCACATAAATAGAGGCAATATCCCTGTTGTTTGTAAGACAGAGCATGAATACCTCGGCTTAGTGTTAGACCAGAAATTATCCTGGGAGACACAAATTAAAAATACGCTAAGCAAAGCTGAAAAAAGTTTGAATATCCTAAAGAGCACGACTAGAAAATTTTGAGGAGCTGATCCTTCAACTGCTTTGACTTTCTGTAAGGCCTTCACAAGATCGATACTGGATTTTGTCTCGATATTTTACGGTTCTGCAACTAATTCTAGACTACTGAAGATCGACAGACTCCAATACAAAGCGCTTAGATTAATAACAGGGGCTTTAAAAGCTACTCCTACAATTGCTTTGCTAGCAGAAAGTGGTGAACCACCAATGCACATCAGAAGGCAGCTTCTAGCTCAAAAGGCTGTCCTCAAATGTATGAGTGCCGATGATACACTAACACTCAACAAACTTGCAACCTTAACTACATATAACCTAACGAATAGGTACTGGGCTCACAAAAACTCTCCCCCACTTGCCGAAGCATTTGAAAACTTGGCAGAATACAGCACTCAACTGATGTCACATAAACAGCTCCCTTTCTTCCGGTCAGAATATTCCTCACTCCTAGAGAAGCCTCATATAATATATCCTGAATATACAGAAAATGCATTGATCAACAACAGTATAATTGGAAACACTTTAGAAGAATACAGTCCTGCTTGCCAGATATATACCGATGCTTCCAAGGGTAATGACGTGTCGGCTGTGCCATTTGGATCCCATCTCTGCGCTACAAAGAATTATATAAATGCCATAGATACATGTCAATCTTCAACGCTGAGGCCACTGCTATAGTAAAGGCACTGAAATACATAAATAGAGAACAGGGGACAAATCACCAGAAAATCATCATTATCACAGACTCACGGTCTGTACTACAATCGCTTAGTATCGCAAACACATATAAACATGATTTGGTTGCGCAGATAATCCAACTATTAGTCCTTCTCCACCAAAAGTATGTGTTTGTCACCTTCTTATGGGTAAAAGGACATGTAGGCATTACTGGTAACGTCGTAGTGGATAAAATGGCCAAGGAGGCAATAAACTCTGGCAATCTAGTTGCAATTCTACTCAAGCAGAACCTCCCCCATCATAAAAGCGAAATGCAATGAAAAATGGAATGCTGAGTACCGAGATTTCGTATCCACCCACCCATGCCACTATACTTGTATAAACCCTACCCTACCTGCCATGCCAATTTTTGAGAAAATAGCTGCTGCCCGTCCAACACGTATTTTTTTATTGAGATGTTGTTTTGGTGTTGCAAACTGTAACGCCCTTCTGTATAAAATGAACTTAATTTCTGAACCATTCTGTGAATGCGACGGGATATCCTATGGAGACCTCAATCATATGTTTTTTTCTTGTCAAAGTAACACTATTGCCATCTCATTATTGCGTAAATTACTAGGTAGATTCAATGCCCTACCAGCAAACAGCATTTCACTAGCATACTTATTGTCTACAAATTCAAAATTCTTACAAGAATTTTTGTTATTTATCAAACAATCGAAAAAAAGACCGTGAAACACGTGATGATGTTGGACTTCAAAACAGGAAATAATTTTTTATCAATAGATTAGCTATCGTTCCTCTGTTTTAAACCACTTACCCCTACCTTTCCGTGGTCCTCTATGTGTGTGTTTAATAAAAGTCGCCCTCCTGACAGACCCCTGGGCGTGAAGCGGGTGTCCCTGTCTGTTGTGTATTTATTGGTCAGTCGTTATGTTAGGTTAGGTTTAGAGCTTAAATAAATAACTTTCACTTACGTTACGGTTTGGCTGAATGGGTCAATACCTAATGCAAAAAAAAAGATAGTCAGTGTGTGGCCAAAAACTGTCCTTTTTGCTGGCATTCAAAAATATCTGCCGGCGCTTGACTTTAACCGTCCGTTTTAAATGCGTTCGTTCAAGTCTGTCAGTGTGTGGTGAGAACGCAATTAAGAAGGACGGTTTTTTTCAATGTCGACTCACTTCAATCTCACGCAAACAATAATTAGTGTTAGTTTTGAGTACTGATTTTAAAATTGTATTGTTAAAAAAAAAATTGCTGTAGTTTTTACAATGACTGACTTAAGAAATTACAACAAGCAATTTATAATTGAGTTCATAGAACTGAATATATGGCACTGCACGTTTCTGGTATGATTTGCCCAAGGGCTTAGGGTGATATAGCCACTGAAAAATGTAGATCTTCGTAACTCCTTCCCGTAGCAAGAAATCTTAGTGTGGCGGTGAGACGTTCATGTGGTGAAATACTTTGTCTCATTACGGTATCTTGTTTTTGTATCAATGGTGCTACTAAAGAGAGCAGTTCCAAATACGTTTCTGCGTCCATCCGCAGGTAATTAAACCAATCTCCCGGCTCTAGTCGTAATTCATTCAAAAGATTAACATGTGAAAATTGTCTTCGCTTGAGAAACCATTCTATAGCCCATTTGGAACGTTGTTTTTTTAAATATTTTATTTTAATAGCATCTGCGGCTGCTAATGCTAACGTCGTCGTAAAATCCATCACCAATGATTTTGCCCGCAATTTCAAACAAACTGAACGAAACAACGCGTATGAGTGGACATGGTCGTTGTTCGTGTTTACCTGTACTGTTTTAACTGCGCGGGTAAAATTGCCAAAAAAGAACGACGTCTGTGGGGGCCTTTAGCTGTTGCATGAAACTGAAAGCCAACTGCTCCCGTTTGGAAGAAAATTGCAATTTTTGCCGAATCGAGAACCAAAAATTAATACTTTGCCCAGCAATTGGAGCAATTAATAAGGATTTCAAAATGGTATGGCACTTGCGCGATTACTTCTTCAATTACGACATATTTTTTTTTGTAAGATACCCAATTTTGATCGATTTTTGTTCACTAACTTTAAATGATTTTAATACACCCAAGGAGAGAATATCTTGATGACGAATATCCGGGTAGATGGATAGGGCGGTCTGGAACGATCTCGTGGCCAGCTCGTTCACCTGATCTAAATCCATTGGATTTTTATTACTGGGGAGCAGTTAAAGGAAAAGTTTATTTCAAGCCAATTGAAAATTTAAATGGTCTACGGCACAGAATAACAGAGACAGTTGAAGTGGTCAATAATGGTAGATTTGCCCGTCTGATAAACCGATCTTTTTTAAGACGATGTCGAGCTTGAATTGCGGCTGAAGGAAGACAATTTGAACATCTTTTGTAAATTTTTTAAATTTGTTAAAATCTTAGATCTAAGTACCTAAACCTTTTAGAACATTTGTCGTACATTTAATCAATCATGGATGAATATCTATCTCCAAATCCTTATTGTCAAACTGATAGTATTGCGTAGAACATATATACCTACATCATGGAATTTTATGTCAGTAATTTCCATTGGCCTGTCGATCTATGCCTTTTGAAGAAGCTAGTGGAAACATCTGACATGATTTTTCCAAAAAAACATTTCTTCATATTTTCGAGTTTCGGACAGTTATCGCGCATAATCGATTTTTTTCAATGTTAATTATTTTTTGAAAGATATTGGCATGGGAGGTCAAAGCTTTTTGGCACGAAAGCTTACATTTCCGCGGTCACAATATTTGTTTAGCTTTTCCGTGTTGAATGTTGGTAATATACCGTATTTAATGTGTAGCTATTAATTTGCTACGATCTTCTATCTTCTCAAACTGGATCATTTCTTAATTACCTACCCGTTATTTCATTAAGTGTATTAGGCTTCTTATTCGGCCTTCGCAAACGTCTACATGGCAGTTAAGTGTCACTTAAAACTCGGTAACGACATCAACTGCAAACATTCATAATATCTTTTTTGTCGCTTGTGGATTGCATGTGTTATGACTTATCTGTCATTAGTAATTTCAATCATTTTTACATATATAATATAATATATAACTACTTTACATATTTACAGTTCTAGCAACTACTTCTACGGATTACTGAATTTGAACTGCATAAATATTATAAATAGTTTTTAAGAGCAATATTAGCATTTCATGTCGGTGATGGTTCGGAACATCTAAGTTCTGAATATATGAGAGAAGACATAGAGACCTGCGCCGCTGGTTTGTTTCAACCGTTTCACACAACCAACGGTTTCGTCGCTTATAAGTTCTATTCTATTGTCGTCGAAGAGTCAGTCTGTTCTTGTCTGAATCAGGTTTCAATTTTTCCGAACAATGAAGAAACGCGGATGGCGACATCATTCGACTCTTTAAATTGCTACGAATGTTTCACTGAAATATTATATTTTCCACTACAACGGGGAACTCCACTGTCTGTGTGTGCGATTCTTCTTTTTTCTCTAGTCAGAGGCATCAGCAACAATTTGAGGTTTCAAGGAGCAATGCTGGCTTTTATAGTGTCTTTTCCAGTAAGGAATTTCAGGAAAATGCTACTGATTTTCTTCGCGATATATGTGGTTTAAGCTTACCGTGAGCAATTCTTTGACATATAGGTCAGTATAATTCGGAAGAAATTATTTGGGTAGAACAGTAATTGTCATCGAATACCTAGGCGCCAAAATTCGCATACGTTTTATAATGCAAAAGATCACGAGGATTTACAATTATTTAATTAATAGTACTTTGCAACAAAAAGTACGATTTTTCAATACTGTATAATTATCTTCCGGACTGTAATAGAACATTTAGGTACATAGGTACCAGTAGACGACGGCAGTGTCAGGACTTTTCAGCGAATAACATGAAGGTCATATATAGGTGACAGATATTCCTCAAAAAATGCTAGGAATAGATGATGGAATCGGCCGGTCGCCGGCGCTGCCTCAGGCCGTGTGCAACGAAGATTTTCTTTTTTTTCTGTGAATTTACAACGTTGCCAAGCTTAATATCGCAATCATTGGGGAACTGAAGACATTGTTATTAATGTACCTATTGTTCATTCGGATACTCAATAGTAATACCTAGTAGCTTAGGAGAATGATGAAAAGGATATTTTTTTTTCATGCTCGGCATTTTCAATGAAGATATTGTTTGGGGCGAACGGAGCAAGTAATGCTTGAGTAAGAAAGTTTGATAGATAGTGGGATGGAAACTCTGCCTACGTAGTGCAGCAATTGTAGGTCACTCAAATAATTGTTTTATTAACGATTTCGCCTATTCATTGTTATGGAAGAAAATCGCGTTGTAGGAAAATGTATGAGATAGTTATGATTGTTTGAGTGGCGTCAGTTTAGTCGGCAAATACTTCCAAAGCATAATCCATCAGTGAATTTGCCATTGAATAGCACGAGGAACCCTTATTTGCAAATCAACAATGAAGCTTCCTTAGAACCCTTGAAGGTTCCTCAACCATATTATCTCGGTAAATAAAACACCATGAAAGATTAGTTTTATTTCGAAGAATTATTATACAATTTTTGTTTCTGAATAATGGTTAAACTAAATTGAATTGAACTAATCTAATCAGCGAAAATTAATGGCTATTATTTTATGGTGATAAAATTGGGATTAAAAAGTGAACTCATAGGATATATTATTAGAAGATTTAGGTTACAAATTATGACATTATAATTTCGAAATCAGATTCTCTCATTCTGTTTTGTAATTTGATGAAGGCTGCCCAGGCATAGACATTCGTTTAAATGTCGATTTTTCTTTTCGATATTTTTGAACGCCATATCCTATACTTTTGTCCTTGTTACTTTCTAATTACATTCCCCACGTTATATCTGCAGAATTTTGTGCCCACTAAAACTTTGCACTCGATGCCTGGGCTACTAAGGCTTCTGCGCGCCACTGGAGTAACTTTAAAAAGGTACTCAGGGTCTCTAATTTTTTTTATTATTTTATTTATTTCATATTAATTGCATGAGAGTGAATTATACCTAGTTCATCTACTTGACTTCAATACTTTTGTTATCAAAAAGTCACGATTACTTATGTTTTCTCCCTGTACGTAATTCAGATATAGTTGATGTATATGTTTTGGGAACAGATATCCAATAAATACCAATAGTAGAATCCATAATCTCATCCCAAAGAAATAAACAATCCTACTAAAAACGTATACCTACCCCTGAATAATCAAATTCTACAACTTCAACACTAATAATGAATGTAGGTAGGTACCTAATCTAACTCTGATCTGAGTACACACGCCGTAGTACCAATTAATTTGGCAACTTTGCCGACTTCTTATTCTTATTCTCAGAATTTCATTATGGTGGCAAACTGAAAACTTTAGGAAGAGAAAGAGAAGATCTCCAACGTTGCCACGTTCAAAACTTAGGCTATTTGAATTGAACTTTGTACATTATGTGTGATTAACGATGGAGATGCTAAAAAGCAGTACATTAAGTTGACGGTCAATAGGCAATTCCTATCCCACTTTTGGTACTCGGCTAATTTTATTCTTTTGTTATTTTTATTATTGCGACTACTAGAATTTTGAATTTGACGGCTTGACTATTGCTATTTTTTTATTCTTTATTTATTATTAACATAATCTCAGTAACCGCTAAATCCATTGTGAAATCCATATAGTGCGGCAAATTGAATAGCAAAAAAGGAAACCGAGAAGTATTTGAATATTCACGAACTTTGTTATATTTACCGAGTTTGCGATCAATTTTCATGTATTTTTCCGGCGGTTAAAAAATTTTAAAAAATCCTGTACTCTTTTTTTATACTTTTTTCATGTGACTGGTATTTGACAAAAGGGCCTGGGGACATCAATGAACATTTAATATATCAAAAAGAGTTTTGAGGTAGTGCAAAATGTTTAGAAAGTGCGTACTTTCTAGTAGTGTCGGAATGAAATGTGATTTCTGGGGATAACAAATACATTTTTTAAGTTGTCAGAGCTTGTATGCGTACGTAATTTGAAAATCAATTCATATTCATAATATATCAAGTGGATCTCTTTTTGAGTATTATATGTGACATGGGAGAACGCTTTTGTCAAGTTAATTTTATATCCACTGAGCGAATCAAAAAAAGGTAAAATATTCCATTATATATTTTTTATGACCGTAATCCAACTAGTAAATATATGAGATAATAGATACAAGAAGAGTCATGGTCAAAGCTTTAGGAGGAAGATTATGAAAACCTTTATTTGTGCATTGCTTCATTATTCATATTTTATAAGCCTTTGATTCGAAATTAGGCTACATCCATTTTTACTCACAATACGTCACTCAGCTGCATGCGTATATATGCTGCAAGTACTTGCATGAACTCAATTTAGCAAGATCGCAAGAATGGATTGTCATTAAAAAAATAAAAATACTATAATTAAATCCCAACTATAAAAACAAGTTTCCTGAAATGAACTATTAAACTATTATACATTGGCTTCAACATTGAACCAGTTTGTAATCCTACAACATGGCAACCGTGCACTCTAGATCAACGATGCGCCAATCCTAGGAACCCATTGAAGTAGCATGATGAAAGAAAGACTAGGTTGGTGAATTGTTTTAATAATTCCATATTGATAAAAATTATATTCCTCAAAGGCTTTATGAGGCTTTTAGGTATATCACGATAACTTATTCCATTCATTTTACCCGTGTCTGAGGGTTTCAGTAGTCTTTATGCGCTGGGACGTGGTATTTTATTAAGAAATATAATATGATTATATTATATATATATATATATATATATATATATATATATATATATATATATATATATATATATATAGATCTGCTGTACAAGATGACACCCATTCAGAAATAGGACAGGACTAGAGCCGCCAGTATATTACCTGTATATTGAAAGCTTTCGATATAGTACAATTTGACACCGGTCCATGTAACGGTTGAGTCAACAGCCATATAAGTTATCACATAAAAGTACTAGGTTACATTCGTATACTGCATTTTCGTGCAAGGTAGCAGCCACCGCTGTTGCCAAATCAGCTGCAGTTTACATGTACATTTTGCTACTTCTGTTACTGTGGCTCAGTGTGTGAAAGCATTTCCTACAATCAATTTCACCATTCACATATATATATATATATGTATATATATATATATATATATATATATATATATATATATGTGAATATTCTAAAATGCAGATGACGTATTGAAATTAATATGAACGGTCCTCTGATGGCGACCGAAATTGATATACTACTTTTCAATTTCTCATTCTTATAAAGCGAAAGTGGATCATTAGGTATTTTTTTTTTTGGCAATTCCTTTTTATTCTAAATGACATTTTAAAAATGTTGTTATTCTACATGATGTTACTGAAATTTAATATTTCATATTTCAGTACCACGCCACACCTGATACATACAGAGTATTTTTTTAGTATTTGGATGGTCAATAACTCCATTTTTATATGCTCGCTATCAAAAATTGTCTAAGAAAAGTTCTACGCAGTATTGAGGTGCATAAACTAAAATTAATACAGGAGGAATCAAAAATAATTTTTTTAATAACTCCTATATTTTTGCAACTTTCTGATTGATTTGATATAACATAATATATGATTAGATTACATTATACAAAGTGATTTAAGAGATATAAATAGTTTGATGATAAAATCCTATCCTCATCAACACTCTGTAGTTCGACACAATTTCTGAAGAAAAAGGAATAATTGGTTGCTGTTTATGTTTTTGACTATAGTAACGGTGTATTTGAGGTGCAGAAATTCTATGTAAAATAGCTTGATACACAACTTGCTTTTCTCCGCAAGATGGAGTTTTTGATACATAAATTCGCATTTAGAAATCCGAAAAGAAAGACCCAGTGCAGGATTCGAACCCGCATCTCCCGATGTCATGTCGGGCGCTCTACCAACTGAACCAACTGGGTAGCTGGTCAGTCGTTACAGAGCGCGGATGATATGTTAGGCAGAATCCCCCACAAAGCCATCCTTCCGAATTTCAAATTGCGCGCGTCGTTCGTATCTCGAGGTGCCGCAGCGCCAGTGTTTGGGTTGGTAACTATCTCCGACCGCGATTTCTGACAGCAGACCTCTTGTTTCGAACAGCCATAGTCTTTCACTATGCAGAGGTAATCGTGATACACAACTTGCTTTTCTCCGCAAGATGGAGTTTTTGATACATAAATTCGCATTTAGAAATCCGAAAAGAAAGACCCAGTGCAGGATTCGAACCCGCATCTCCCGATGTCATGTCGGGCGCTGATAGATAGTTACCAACCCAAACACTGGCGCTGCGGCACCTCGAGATACGAACGACGCGCGCAATTTGAAATTCGGAAGGATGGCTTTGTGGGGGATTCTGCCTAACATATCATCCGCGCTCTGTAACGACTGACCAGCTACCCAGTTGGTTCAGTTGGTAGAGCGCCCGACATGACATCGGGAGATGCGGGTTCGAATCCTGCACTGGGTCTTTCTTTTCGGATTTCTAAATGCGAATTTATGTATCAAAAACTCCATCTTGCGGAGAAAAGCAAGTTGTGTATCACGATTACCTCTGCATAGTGAAAGACTATGGCTGTTCGAAACAAGAGGTCTGCTGTCAGAAATCGCGGTCGGAGATAGTTACCAACCCAAACACTGGCGCTGCGGCACCTCGAGATACGAACGACGCGCGCAATTTGAAATTCGGAAGGATGGCTTTGTGGGGGATTCTGCCTAACATATCATCCGCGCTCTGTAACGACTGACCAGCTACCCAGTTGGTTCAGTTGGTAGAGCGCCCGACATGACATCGGGAGATGCGGGTTCGAATCCTGCACTGGGTCTTTCTTTTCGGATTTCTAAATGCGAATTTATGTATCAAAAACTCCATCTTGCGGAGAAAAGCAAGTTGTGTATCACGATTACCTCTGCATAGTGAAAGACTATGGCTGTTCGAAACAAGAGGTCTGCTGTCAGAAATCGCGGTCGGAGATAGTTACCAACCCAAACACTGGCGCTGCGGCACCTCGAGATACGAACGACGCGCGCAATTTGAAATTCGGAAGGATGGCTTTGTGGGGGATTCTGCCTAACATATCATCCGCGCTCTGTAACGACTGACCAGCTACCCAGTTGGTTCAGTTGGTAGAGCGCCCGACATGACATCGGGAGATGCGGGTTCGAATCCTGCACTGGGTCTTTCTTTTCGGATTTCTAAATGCGAATTTATGTATCAAAAACTCCATCTTGCGGAGAAAAGCAAGTTGTGTATCACGATTACCTCTGCATAGTGAAAGACTATGGCTGTTCGAAACAAGAGGTCTGCTGTCAGAAATCGCGGTCGGAGATAGTTACCAACCCAAACACTGGCGCTGCGGCACCTCGAGATACGAACGACGCGCGCAATTTGAAATTCGGAAGGATGGCTTTGTGGGGGATTCTGCCTAACATATCATCCGCGCTCTGTAACGACTGACCAGCTACCCAGTTGGTTCAGTTGGTAGAGCGCCCGACATGACATCGGGAGATGCGGGTTCGAATCCTGCACTGGGTCTTTCTTTTCGGATTTCTAAATGCGAATTTATGTATCAAAAACTCCATCTTGCGGAGAAAAGCAAGTTGTGTATCACGATTACCTCTGCATAGTGAAAGACTATGGCTGTTCGAAACAAGAGGTCTGCTGTCAGAAATCGCGGTCGGAGATAGTTACCAACCCAAACACTGGCGCTGCGGCACCTCGAGATACGAACGACGCGCGCAATTTGAAATTCGGAAGGATGGCTTTGTGGGGGATTCTGCCTAACATATCATCCGCGCTCTGTAACGACTGACCAGCTACCCAGTTGGTTCAGTTGGTAGAGCGCCCGACATGACATCGGGAGATGCGGGTTCGAATCCTGCACTGGGTCTTTCTTTTCGGATTTCTAAATGCGAATTTATGTAAAATAGCTTGTTATTCTATTACAAATATATTTTCACGAGACGAAACGGTAAAAAATTTTCTATCACAAACCGAAACGGCATTCCGGTCCAATTCGAGCCCTGCTTATATCCGTTTCCTTCATTACACTTACATTATGTTTTGTATACGGTGTGGCTTAAAATTCGAACACCAATATTCTATCTTATCTTAAATGGAACGTCCTGTATTTTATATGACATATTTTTTAACCATTTTGTATACCTAAGTAGAACGTGTATTTTGAGATATTTCAAGATATTCAGTGAAATTTTAGTTTTTTGAGAAATTTAATATTATTTCTTTTGTCATATCCAATGACAATTTTTATTTGATAACTACTTAAACCTTAAAACAATAACTACTTACTAAGATATTCAATGAAGTATATTTGAAGTAAAGGCTGTTGATTAGGAGACGATTTTAACATAAAACCATCCATATTTCTTAGATCATCCTAAACAATGTAGTCAAATGTTATATCAAATTAATGTGTGCTATATAAATATGGAACAGAATATAGGGGTTCCTACTGAAAAATATGTTTTATTCATCATGTGATCAAAATTCAAAATAGTTTTAGGTTATGTACCCAACTATCTTAGACAATTTTTGATAGCTAGCATAGCAATGGAGTTATTGACCATCTAGACACTAAAAACTCACCTTGTATATCACAAACCTGCCGCCAGTTACGATTATAGAAATTGATACTGAGCTGGAATAAAAATGCTGCAAGTTGTTTCCTATTTTGATTGTACAATCCATGTCAACCTTCCACAGCTGGCTATAACAGTTACATAGCTTGCTTATAGACATGATAAATATTTACACTAAAGGCGGGTCCAGACACAACGTCTTATCGAACGATAGAACGTTCATGCAAATCGTTCGACAAAAAGTACAAAAGATAGCGCGTAAACACGTTTCCAACTAATCGGTCAAATGTTAGTTTCGCGACGTTTTCGGTAATGGACGAAGCGTTTCTTTGGTCGCTCTATGCTATTTGCAGTGCAATAAAAAGCAGGAATAAACAAAAAAGTCGAAGATTAAGATGGTCGAGGAAATGGTTGTTAAAAAGACATGCATTTTTTCATGGCAGATTATTACGTGAACTTGAACCAGATAATTGGCGTAATTACATGAGGATGGATACTGAAACTTACAACCATTTGTTAAAATCTGTTACTCCTTACATAAGAAGGCAAAACACCTGCATGAGAGAAGCCATTTCAGTTCATGAGAGACTTAGTCATATTTCATATGCCTGTGACTTCTTATTCCGATCATTATACTCGGCACTTTCAACTTGCCACAAGCAAGGAAAACTACGATAGAGTTCAATAAATTCTCTTAAAAACTGTCGAGAGCACTGACGAAGATCAGACATATCGCTATTAACTTTTCAAATGCAAAGTATATTTGAATACGCATAGAGATAGCAACAAGAAGTGCGATACGTACTACGAAAATGTACTAAAACAATGTCCGATAAAACGGAAGTTTGCCCACACGCGCCAACTTGTCGAATCAAGTTTTATAAAATGATGCCTCGCACTTCAGATTTTCGACTTATCGTACAACCTTATTTCGATCATGCAAGACGTACGTTTTGTGGTCCACACGCGCCGTTTTACTTGATACGACTTGTCTGAATCGATAAGACGTTCGATAAGACGTTGTGTCTGGACCGCTCTTAAGAGATGATAATAATATAATATTATTCTACCTCCCAAGAATGTAGAGGAGACTTATATTATGAATATTATTCAGGATATGAGTACCATTGTTTTTAGATGTAAACGTCACTGAGGACACAAGTCAACAATATTGGACTTAGGTGAGAGCTTAAAAAAGATCATTGTACGCTTTTTTGGTAAAATGTCATCAGTTGTCCTATTCACCATTTATGAACTGGTAGATTGAAAATAAAAATAAAAAACTTTTTAATGTGTGGTAATATTTCTATTTAGGTATATAGGGCATTTGCGGAAGAAGTTTCACATTTAAGTTAAATGATAAGATTTTTCAAAACCGTCATGGAATTGGCTATCCCCATCCCACCTCAATAACATTCCCTCCCAAAACATTTTGGGAGATGATCAGGGACTCTTAAAATTAGGTTAGAGCATTTTTCTTTTTTATGAATATTCTGCCGTCACTGGAACAATTTCCAAAAATGATATACTTTTCTGTCATCGTTACAGTAGCAACAATATTTCAAAATTTAATAACAATCAATTCAGTAGTTTCCGAGTTATATAGATAACAAAGGAAATATGTGTACAAAATTTTCCAGAATAGAAAATTATTCGTTTTGCTTTGAATGCGTATGTTTTCCTAGATTTGAAAAGACATGACATTACAAGGGCAATAAATAAAAAAAATGCGTTCCTCCTAACCCCCCCCCCCCTCACACCCCAATTTCATTCCTACTACTACTACTACTACTATCTCAAATTCGAATATTTTCGCGATTACTATACTTTTCCCGCTATGCGAGAGAAGTAAAATGTGTAATTTATATGCCTACTAGAGGCCATACTATTAAATTTCACAAAAAACTAGTATTTCATTAAATATCTCTCAGTATCTGAAGAGCCGCTCTACTTAGGTATAAGGAATGCTCAACAAAAATCAAAGCAGCATTATATCTGATATAAAATACAGGGCGTTCCATTAAAAATAAGAAAGCATGATGGTCCAGGTTTCGAATCACCCTGTACACATAATATAATGTAACACATTCCTACACTCAAACAGTCGATTATTCCCTTTTCTCTGAAAGTTGCGCTAACTACAGGTTGTTGATTGAGATAGGATTTTAAGATAAAACTCCATATCTCTTGAATAGCCCTGTATAATATACCTAGTTAAATGTTATATCAAATTAATTATAAAGGGCTATGCGAATGAATATTGAATTTAATGTAGCGGTTGCACTTTATTGATTTGTCCTGTAATTATAAAACTCACAATAATCTTAAGTTTGAACCTCAGCTCTCGGTACAGCTTTGTCCTCGGAAAATTTTTGATAGCTAGCATAGCAAGGGATTTATTGACATTTCGCATACTAAAAACTCAGCCGTTGTATAAAAAAAGTTACATCAGGAATCCATATAAATGTGAAGGAAAGTTTGTATGCATTTGCTGCTGTTGTAGTGACAGATATTCCGCAACGATATATAGAAGCAAAAAGGCGTACACTCCTTCTCCTAGTCTATGATACACATTTGAGTTATAACATCCCCGAACGTAATATCTACTTGGCATATAAAAGAGTTAATTCAGCTGAAAAGATGATTTGGACAGCGAGCACTCATACATGTTTATAACTCAATGCTTATATTACTACATATAATAAAAGTGTACTTAGATTGGTTCCGGGTTACTGTCATTCGCAAAATTCTTTCACTTCGACTGGTGCTCATCTTGCTGTTAGTTATAGCGAAACGAAAATGATTTGAAAATTATCCGTTAAATCTAGACGAACCCACAAAACATGTTGCCAACTCTGCCGGCTGCCAAGTTTCGCGTTACCTATATGAGCCTTCAATATACAGAATATACACGAAATGAACCTCAATGTCGTCATCGTCAGTTGACTGGAGCTGCAATATACGTGCCAGTTGGAAATGGTAATTTTTGGCGCATCACAGTTTTTTTGTCTAATGTGTAGATGGCGTACATACACATCATTTTACATAGTTATTTCATGGTGGTGAGTTGACAGCCATATATAGGCGTTCACTTTACCGCGGCTGCCATCCTTACCGTCGTTTTAACATGGGGGGCTGTTGGCTTGTACCAGAGATGTGTATATATATATATATATATATATATATATATATATATATATATATATATATATATATATACACTAATAGATGCTGGGCTGTTGCTCACTAAACAAAACAAAATTAAGCTGCTGCAATATTATATCTACATGCAATGAAAGACGCAATGTTATTCTATTCTGTTTCATTCATTTCACAGTAATATTGATTAAAATATGCCTTAACACCCTTCAACAATGTTGCGATTTTAGCATTACAAATGAAATATCTCTCAAGTGCTACTACAATATCTCATACAGGTATAGGTTCCACTATGTATCCTTCATTTATCTATGTGATATGTGATCTATAATGTGAAAAAATATTTGGAACTATATCAGATTAAAAGAAAATTGTCTTGACTATTATAATAAAAATAATGCTTTAACTACATCTGAAATAAGATTCATAAAAGATGATCAATTTATGGTTTTATATTTTTCATAAGAATCTTCACACTTGGAAAATGATGGACCTATGAATACAATACTTATTAGTACAATAATGGATTTCAGTGACTGAGTAGGCTGGAGCCTAGGGCAGCAAATATGGCTCAATTTTCGACAAAACCCACTTGACATGACATTCAATAGAATTGTCCTCGTGCACCCTTTTTAAATTGCGCCCAAAAAACTAACTAGCCTTTTATGGCGCCATCATACCTTTTAAGCTCTATTCTGGGTAATTTAAATATACGCATACCTGAGTTCTCCACTGGATTTGAAACACTAGTACCATTTTTTGTGCCTGGGTTACTTTCTCCACCTGCCACGGATACAGTCCTCCATCATTTTGTTGTATTCAATCCTCAGGGTGATGAACTTCTTCTCATACGTGTCACAGGTTTCCATTTCACTTTCAAGCTCATGTTCAGATGCACTCTTTAATAACAACTCGTATATGTCACGGTCAAGCACCTGTACGCTATCATATATACCACCCACCAATTCAAACGCGGCTTCAAGACTCTAATTTTCGCGCGATTCGGCGTTTAACAAAGTGTCCAGATAATTTAACGCCTTTGTAACCGACCCACGGAGCAGTTTACGGCTTTTTCTTTTGTTTTCGATCTCGCTAGCCATTTTTTAAACTCGGTCAAACCACCTATCGTTTTAACAGAACAAAACAATGTAAAACGCGGTAAAGGTTTACTTTAGGCTTCTCCGGAAACATCTAATTGAGTCTACACAAAACTACGTTCTTTTTTTCCACTCAGTGTACCGCAAATTTCTTGCCGGAAAAACTACCCGTCTTTAGAGGCCTCGACTGTTCGGAAAGCAAATAAAACTGCACTCTCTAGTTTTATCTCACTTTTACTTGATAAAAGGCGGTCGTGTTAAAATGTCTATTATCTGAACACCAGTGCTAAATACCCAACAATTATATTTCGGCAAAATACAAATTATTTTAGCCGATTTAATAATCCTTTCCGCGCGGTTGTCGAACGAATAACGAAAATCGAAAAATTTTGTAACTGTGACCGACGTCCAACTCTCACCGACTTGGCTCTGAAACCGATCTCGGCGAGGTTGCCGGTTGGCCGGATTGCCGGGTTGCCGCGTTTTTCTTACATACATAGATTATCTACAATCTGAAATGTACTGAAGAATATATTGACAGAATAAATAGTTTGCTAGATTTGAGAGCTTCAGTTTTGTTTCCATTATAGGATCTAGTTAGCTAGTTGGCAAGTAATCTGGGTAGCCTTTGTTAAAAGTCAAATCTGACAGTTCGACGATGATTTAAATATAAATCGGAACGCGTCACTGATAGAAAAAGAGTTTTACCTGCGAAACTGTGTGTTAAATAGGTACACAATCCTTTTATCTCCATTGATTGTAGCCTATGCTTTTCAAAGTGCAGTTTCCTCTTGTGATCTAGTGCATGGTGCTCACAGATGAGGTGAAATGCTCATTGTCTACAATTTAGGTCTTCAGCCCTTTGAACCAGAGCCCGAAGTTGCCATTACACAAAATCGACTGTTAATGTGTTGTAGTGTATCCATTCATCAAATGAAAAACAACTTTTTTACATGATAAGCACTAAACAAAATCACTCACCACTGTAGAGACAAAAAAACCGATTGGGCTAAAAGCAGTTTATTTTTAAACCGAACACAACAAACGGGATTCCTCTCTCCCTCTGAATTATTTCGATAGCTTTGCTCATTCGAGTAATTTATAGCGTAAGTCTAATTGGAAATACAACGGCGGCTGATGTTATTTTTCATAGCTGATTTTAATGAATACATACCAGAGCCCTTTTAATTGGGCGATACGTATTTATGTTGTTCGATTTTAAAGAGTGAAACTGAAACTGCAACTTTCAAAGGAGACGATTCACGATCCATAGGAATGCTTAACAAAGATTAACAAAATCAGAAAGTCTATCACGTTCCAGAAGCTCTACAGAAAGATAGTTTTTTTTTACAAATTTCGGCAACATTTATTTTGAAGATAAAATAATTGTGTATTTAACACTCTTTCACGAATAAAGGTATTTTTTACAATATCTCAAGTCATGGAATGTATTAATAAGAATGAAATTGCTTAAGGAATAATATATTTTAAAACATGACATATCTTGAGAAATAAATTATTTTATAACATGAAATATCTCAAGGACATTTGTTAATGTTTTCTATGGGTTTCCTTTAGCAGTAGTTCAAACACAGTCGCTAAAAAAATATTTACCATAGACAGACAAATTAAAAAAATATTTAATAGAAAAATAGCTTACAGAAGCTAGTTAGTTAGTTAACCTGGATAGCATTTATAAAGAGTCAAATCTGACAGTACGATGATGCTTTCATTATAAATCGAAACGCGTCACTGTAAAACGGTGAAACTGTTATCAGATACACAATTATTCCATCTGCATGATGGTAGGAGTTTCACCAAGTGAGAGCACCTACAATCTGCATTTATTTTATTTATTATAAATTCTCAATTTTGATAAAGCAAACCGTCAATCTAAACCAGCTTAAAATATAACCGAAATATTAAATGCAGCTCAACAAAACAATCTAATTCCTACCTACCGGCAGTTGTACGTGTGTCAAGGATATTTGCGTCTTGACACGCCACCACGTGCTGTTGATAGAGCATCAGAGAGGAAGTTAATCTAGAAGGCTGGCGTTGTGGCGTTCGTTTTGGCACCAGTGATGGATTCTTTTGTTCGCTGCTGTCATCGATTTCCGATTCCGCCTCTCGCGTACGTGACCAAATCGTTTTTATCGAACTTGATTTTTTCATAGGCAACTTGAATAGCTTTCGAAAAAGAAAATATCAAAGATTAAAAGTCAGTTCTTGAATTTTACAAGATGCTTCCCATATCGTGAGGAGGTTGGTACTCATTTCGAACACTATTTGAGTTTGTGAAATTGAAATGAAATGAAATCAAGTAGATTCACTCAGTATCCTTCGCTTAGTTATCCAATTAAAAAAAAATTCTTGGAATGATGGAATCAGAATTTTACGAGAGGTATTCGTATTGCATTTTTTTGTAAATTTATTATTATATACATTTTCGAAGAATTGATTATTTGTAGGTATAACATAATTCAGAGAAATCAGAAATTCACGAACTAAACGGAATGTATTTCAAATTTCTGATCATCTCTCTACGATTATCTGCAAGAAATATATTTGCTCCGTTTACATTTTGTTTGAAACATAGTGGTAGGTACATATCAATGGTCCTTGAACATGACATTGATACCGCAATATATATTATTTAAAAAATAATATACTTCAAAATTTCATCCTCCATATGGCTTACAAAGATACGTGAAACTATATAGAGGATGGAAATTCCTAGTAATATTTTTGAAACATCCAGGTTGTCTACTATCAGGCAATGAACCATGGTAACTTTAACTTCCTCGAACGCACAGACTTCATCAAAATCCTCTCTGCCTTTACCAGCCACCGAAGGTTCTCTTACTCTGATTGGCCACCAACGTCGCCGTTGTGAGATGTTCACCTATCGATCACGCGTTCATCACGCACTGATCATTGTTTATAGTTTCTGTTGCGAAAAACGTCTAGTAGATGGCGAGGCATGGTCTAATTCAGAGACAAGTGTCTCCAGAGTACTCCATACAATTAAACCTGTAATTACCTTATGCCGTTTTAGCTTCTATTCTATTCTAATCATTCTCTTATGAGTGCGTAATTTTAGTAGTGTCGGAATGAAATGTGATTTCTGGGGATAACAAATACATTTTTTAAGTTGTCAGAGCTTGTATGCGTACGTAATTTGAAAATCAATTCATATTCATAATATATCAAGTGGATCTCTTTTTGAGTATTATATGTGACATGGGAGTACGCTTTTGTCAAGTTAATTTTATATCCACTGAGCGAATCAAAAAAGCTAAAATATTCCATTATATATTTTTTATGACCGTAATCCAACTAGTAAATATATGAGATAATAGATACAAGAAGAGTCATGGTCAAAGCTTTAGGAGCAAGATTATGAAAACCTTTATTTGTGTATTGCTGCATTATTCATATTTTATAAGCCTCTGATTCGAAATTAGGCAACATCCATTTTTACTCACAATACGTCACTCAGCTGCATGCGTCTATATGCTGTAAGTACTTGCATGAACTCAATTTAGCAAGATCGCAAGAATGGATTGTCATTAAAAAAATAAAAATACTATAATTAAATCCCAACCATAAAAACATGAACTCTTAAACTATTATACATTGGCTTCAACATTGCACCAGTTTGTAATCCTACAAGATGGCAACCGTGCACTCTAGATCAACCATGCGCCAATTCTAGGAACCCATTGATGTAGCATGATGAAAGAAGGACTAGGTTGGTGAATTGTTTTAATAATTCCATATTGATAAAAATTATATTCCTCAAAGGCTTTATTAAGCTTTTAGGTATATCACGATAACTTATTTCATTCATTTTTCCCGTGTCTGTAGGTTTCAGTAGTCTTTATGCCCTAGGAAGTGGTATTTTATTAAGAAATATAATATGATTATATTATATATATTTATATGTGGGAAGAGTGAGATCACTTTGGAAAGTGCAGATCCGATTTTGGATCTCGCCTTTCTTTGCGTGTATATCGCGTTGTAATTGAAGTTGTCGCCTTGGCAGTGTTCTTTATCAGATAATTCGTCGGACCTCCTTTTTGCTTGTTTTCTATATTTTATACGCTACTAGTTTGTGGGTAATCGAGACAGAGAGCGTACGTGAGTCTGTATATTTGCGTGATACTTTCCTCTGATTCGAAATTAGGCAACATCCATTTTTACTCACAATACGTCACTCAGCTGCATGCGTCTATATGCTGTAAGTACTTGCATGAACTCAATTTAGCAAGATCGCAAGAATGGATTGTCATTAAAAAAATAAAAATACTATAATTAAATCCCAACCATAAAAACATGAACTCTTAAACTATTATACATTGGCTTCAACATTGCACCAGTTTGTAATCCTACAAGATGGCAACCGTGCACTCTAGATCAACCATGCGCCAATTCTAGGAACCCATTGATGTAGCATGATGAAAGAAGGACTAGGTTGGTGAATTGTTTTAATAATTCCATATTGATAAAAATTATATTCCTCAAAGGCTTTATTAAGCTTTTAGGTATATCACGATAACTTATTTCATTCATTTTTCCCGTGTCTGTAGGTTTCAGTAGTCTTTATGCCCTAGGAAGTGGTATTTTATTAAGAAATATAATATGATTATATTATATATATTTATATGTGGGAAGAGTGAGATCACTTTGGAAAGTGCAGATCCGATTTTGGATCTCGCCTTTCTTTGCGTGTATATCGCGTTGTAATTGAAGTTGTCGCCTTGGCAGTGTTCTTTATCAGATAATTCGTCGGACCTCCTTTTTGCTTGTTTTCTATATTTTATACGCTACTAGTTTGTGGGTAATCGAGACAGAGAGCGTACGTGAGTCTGTATATTTGCGTGATACTTTCCACTTAGAGTGAGATCCGGAAATTTGGCAACGCGGCGGATCTCATCTTTGCGATAAAATAATTTCATTGGTGAGTCATAGTAGGATATGGGTCGGCAGAGAAACAGTTCGTTCCAGAAATTAGTGTGTAAGAAAAAGTCAGAAGGTGAAACACAAATGTAAGAGTGAGTGCGCGAATCTTGCAACGCGTGGCAACGCTGGCATAGTAAGTGTACGGATCTGTGGCTGCCGAGCATCGAACATCTTTCATCTATCTTTTGCAGGACTCGTAATCAAACCTTCATATGTGTCCGTTATAGTCTAGTCAAATTAGCAGTTTCAATTATCAACATTTGTAAACAAGATCGGCAACAAATTCTGGACGGTATCAAGAAATTTTACCATACACTTGTTCATGATAAAGTGGGATAGTATGCTATAGTGGTTTTACGGAAAACCCTACATTTATAAAATGAATGCGTAGGAAACGTATAAGTACTGATTAATGTAATTAGCTACAATGTGTTTTCTTGTCACTTTGACATTTTTTTTTGTAACTATCATCCTAAAGCTTGTGATTTTTCATCATATTTAAGATATTACTGCATGACTATATTTAAAATGAACTATTTAACTATATCTTCAATATCGATACAAAAAAAAAATAAAAGCTCATAACACATTCTACATCACAAATAATGCGAACAAATGAATTTTTCAACCAGTTAGATATATTTGCGAACCAGAATTTATCATTCAAGGCTATCATTTGAGTAAGGAACCAAAACTGTTGAGACATTCCACAAATTCTTGGTAAATGTTGCCCATACTTCGCACATAGCAATAACACTTGTGACATGTTATAAAACATTTCCGCTCTCAGATGAATGATAACATAAGAATCAATTTATTAAGAATAACGTCAATTATCAAAAATCCTAATTTCGTAATTTGACTGTATTATAAATACGCTCCTCCCGTCACCGCGCACGCGACCGACGTGTGTTGTTGGTCCGTGAGTGGGGACATGTCATTTATCTTTTCTTTTCTTTTTGTCTTCAGTATCCACCTGACGCGTGTAGGAGGTTGTAGTCTAAGGATGTCTGAAATGAATTACTCGCTCGGATTCATACGCACTGATTTTTGCAATAAAAGTTATTGTTACATTTTCCGTACAGGGTACCATATTCAAACGGAAAATGTAATAATGAACTCGGAGTGTGATATTTTGTCACCTTCGGTGAAAAACAAAAACACTTAACGACAAAAATAAAATATAAACTTCCTCAAAATAAAATGGAAAAAATAAACAAAACTCTAACGAAAATGAAAAAAATCATCCAATTGAGAGTTCGAATAGACCCCCTTCTTGCATTTGGCAATACCCCAACCTATGATAAAACTCATTTCTAACATTGGCTAACATTGTAGGAGTAATCGAGCTACAAGAATCGATTATTTTGAGTCGTAACTCCTCCAATGTATTCGCCCAAAGTACGAGATTCACTTTCTGTTCGCGCGTGTAACCCATTGTCGGAAGTGTTTCCGTTTCGCACCAACGGTAGTCTAGGAAAGAATGATCATCGGATCGGCGATCGGAATCACCGACACACGATGAAATGAAGATCATAAAGCGCAAAGCGTTAGTCTTGTCCGACACACTGTTGTCACATACTTCCTAGGTGTTTGAGCGGAAATTTATCGCAGTAAACGCCTCACATCACGACGTTTGTTGAAGCAATCAAGCCGATTGATAATCACCGTAGATAAAATCAATACTTCATATGAAGTTTTGCGGTGACAGTACTTGATTCACTAATAAGCGAAAGATGAAGATCAAATAGTTCAAGAAACATTTTTTTTAGGATTTAACGCTATTGTCCATTTTTGTGAAAAATATCTATCCAGGAAATAATATTTTTTCCAGTGGGTAGGTACTGAACGATACATACATTGCGGCAGTCACGTCGGTAGAACAAAATTTATAATAGCACAAACACTGCATTTTGAAATTAGGAAAATTCATTTTTACACGGAGCGCGTATTTTCAAAATAAAGCATCAACGTTTGAAAGTAGGATTCACTCCAACGGGCCTGTATCGCGATTTTGTAACTGCGAAGCACGGCATCCACTCATTACGCCATGCATGTGTTAGACGAATTATTGATCCAATTTACGACTGTCCAAAAATGAGCCGAAATAGTTAAAAAACTGTTACGGCTAACTTATTACAATATTCATGTTTTGTACCTTTGGGAGAGAGCAATAATCTTATAATTGATCGGATTCATTATTTCTGGAACATTCTATTTTTTTTCACTGTTACATGAATATTATTAATACAAAAAGAAATACTTCACTCTCTTCATAGCGTGCAAAAGTACCTACTTTATGCGCGGTAGTAGAAAAAATATAATTTCAAGAAATACCTCAACACGTGGCAACCTTCGCTCCATTTCTTATGTCTTTGGATTTCCGATCGCGCCGTCTTCAACGGAATCATGCCAAAAAGAGATAAATCATGTTCCACTTCCACTACTACTCATGACTAGGGGAGCGTTGCCACGCGTTGCAAGATTCGCGCACTCACTCTTACATTTATATTTCACCTTCTGACTTTTTCTTACACACTAATTTCTGGACCGAACGTTTTCTGTGCCGACAGTGTATTATTATGAACTTGTGTTTTGCTTTATGATAATATGAAAGCAAGCGTATTCGGCCTGTTTTGAAGCGGCGGCTCTTTCCTACAGCACGCGGTAGCAATGCGCTGAAGCATTTGTAAAGCAGACAGGGTAATTTTGTTAGATGGAATTGAAACAGGATCCAAATAAAATTTGTATACTTCTATTGTTTTAATCTGTAATTACATTATAAACGAATACTTTAATTTGTATCCAAGTTTTCTCTTGGAAAAGGAGAGGATACTTTTTTTTAAATTCGAGGCATTCATCCTTTTTGGGGGAAATCCTATTTGTTATGTGCATTTTGAAAAATTTCTTCATAGTAGCTTTTTGTTTTGGATCCCATGATCCTCGAGTTTGTTCCTTTTTTTTACTTGACCCTTGTGGTGCAATATTTCCTGGAACTAAACAAAAGTTATAGGTCAGCAAACATTTTTGGCATCATATTGTGAACATAGAACAGTACTGGATCCGGCTGCATGATGTCTACATTCATCGCGTTTTTAATCAAAATGTAATAGATAAATTATATATATATATATATATATATATATATATATATATATATATATATATATATATATATATATATATATATATATATATATATATATATATATATATATATATATATATATATATATATATATATATATATATATATATATATACACCACTATAATAGTTTTGGTTGCATTTACTCACCTGACCGCAATCTCTTGGCAACCTGTTATAAACAGGTACTACTACTCCGTTAAATGTTGAATTTTGACGTTCATAAGGTTTTTTCAATCATTGATATATCAAATTAAAGCTAATTTTTACCTCTATACGATGGTATAAAGTTCGCAGAACTTTTTAAGTTGGGTATATATCTATCTTTGAAATGATTGATGATTTAATTAAAAAAGAAATGAATAAAATTTTTCCAATAAAATCAATTATTTAATTGAAAATACTTGCCGGAACATTTTGTTAACCTTGCGGACACGTATTTCTCTATAAATAGTGATTTATAAAAATTAGATTTTGATTAAAAACGCGATGAACGTAGACATTATGCAGCCAGATCTTAGACTATAAGTACTGTTTTCTATTAGTAGTGTTTCAATAGAAGGAATATTAAAGTAATAAGGAAATGCACATTTGTAAAAATCTGAATGATTAAGTTATAGAGGTATGTAGAAAAGATTATCATAAGTTTACCATCTTCTGATTTTTCTGATTCGGAATTTTTGCACCTAGTGGCACTCTGGGATAGTCCATCTGGCTGATGTATCTTGTCTATGTTGGATTCTGCAGAAAAAACTTACAAAAATTAAACCACAGATAATAGAAACCTCCACAAAGCCTACCAGTATCTCTATCTACTTATGCAGCCAGGATGTTATCTCTGTTTAGGTCATTTAAGTTCATATCAATCTCCTCCAGAGTTTTTCCGTGGTACTCGGCTCCTTTTCCTTCATCCATGATTAACAATAGTTTGGCTATTTTTGCTACAAAATATCATGAAAATATTTATTAGTCCATTCCCGAAGAAAGTGCATATTTAAAATATATTGTTGTGTATAAATTATGTTCAAAAGTACCATGGACATACCTGAGGACACATTAATTTAGATATAAACCAAAATGATAGACTTCAAATAAATTATGACGATGTGAATTGCAATTGAAAAAAATTCGGGGTGTTGGAATCGAACCTACGCTCATTAAAAATCTCATTGTAAAAACTGACGCTTTAGACCACTCGACCAGTAACGCAGTTGTCAACAATCTTCTTTATCTGGCTATTTACTGTCATTATTTCAAAATTCAACACATTACTCACTATTTCCCAACCTTTGAATTCGCTTCAGGGGTCGCAATCCTCCTCAAGATTAGTAATCGAGTATTCGTCATGTTCCACACTTTTGAGAATGCCGCTGCAACCTAAAAGAGTTTAGTGAACGTGAAACTAAAAAGGTGCAGAAATGTGATACAAACATCAGCATATACATTTAAGGATTTCAGATGTTGCTATTATTTTGTTTCGGATCTCACTTTAGCTACTTTTTGAATGTACCCATAAATAATAAATTGCAACTACCATTTACAGCATATAACTAAATCATTGGCCTAATAACATCTATATATGAAAACAAATTATATTTCTTAAGAAAATTTTGTAAGGATCTCGTCTTGTTTCACATAGCTACTTTATATGTTCATAGGATGGCATGAATCTGCGGGAATTGTTGTGTCTATATGTTGGTTTCCTATATATTGAAAAATTCAGTTTGCATTCTGTATGCTTATATTTAAGTCCAAAAACTAATTGATCCAGACAATTCTTCCTCTATTGTGTATTTGATGTTAAGAATGGAATTTATTAACTGGAGGAGGTCTGTTAACTGATTTTAATTTCCTTTAAAAAATGCAATGATATCATCTACATATCTGTACCAGAATAAAATATGATGGTTTTTTGCGGATCTCATTATTTTTTGTTCTATATTTCCCATGAATAAATCGGCTAAAAGAGGTGAAATGAGACTACCCATTGATAGCTCTTCATTCTGGATGTAAAATCTATTGTACGAGAAGCAGTTTTGCGATATGAAAGAGTTTCTCCAAGTAAGAGCATCTATAATCTACAGGAAATATCTACATTAAAACATAACGATCGGTATTCACTGTAAGGGTTGGGACTTGGTTTACTGCAAAAATGTTCTCCAATCTTCTGGCCGTAGTTTATTTATTACATTTACATATAAAAACAACGCATCATCCAACGCCGGTTGCCATGTTGCCAAATGTGCGATGATGCCGCATAGACATTAAGTAGGTACGCCGTCGGATTCATATACAGCGTTTTGAATATTTGAACGAAAGAAAATTCGTATTCTATTCGAAAATTGAATTCACATAAAGTTCAACCTAGTTTCACTGCCGAATATTTTCAGGGCGTTGTCGCGTTACTATAAGGATCATGAATAATAAGGAACATTTTATTCGATCTTCTACATTTGGAATTTTCTGACGATGCGAAAGATTTAGTTTTTTATATTTATTCAATTAAAACCCAAGAATCAAAGGTTCAAAAATCTAAGTAATAATTCTTCGTCTATTTGTTCTTTCCTACTTATTTCTAAACTAAAAGCATTGCGTCATTGCGTGATTAGTACAGCGTGAACCTTCTTTTGACGCATTCAGTTCTGTGCGGCTATTGATAACGGACGGTCTTATTTACCTGCGAAATATTATGATAATAAGAAAGGGGTAATCAAAATGGTGGACACCTTCTTTTCAACTGAATACCTCATGCGAGCAATCGGAACTAAATTCAGAATTTCAGATATCAAACACATGCAAAGAAAAGTGGTTGATACCAATATCAATAAAGTCACTTAATATGTGGATAGACAAATCGTTGTACTAACATTTGTAGGAAATCATATACCCGATAGTGTGGAAATTGATATGATCAGCTTTCCCGCTGAACCCAATTTCTATCCAGTCATCCAGTGCTTTATGTGTTTACGATGTGGTCACACCAGTAAACAATGTAGAGGGAAAAATGAATGTCATAACTGCGCATGTGAGAACTGTTTGAAAATGTAAGAGGGATGTAAGGATTTGTATTCATCGTAAAAGCAGAGAACGTACATCCAGACTATATCCAGACTCTCCAGTTTATAAGAGACAGCATAACATTAAAAAAACTACAGCACTGTGAAATGTCTCCTTTGAGATTGAGATCCTAGATTTTTATTGTGGATAATCCTTCATATGCTAAGGTATCGATGCAAAATAGGTTTTCTCTTCTAAGCAGTTTATAAAATTTTCCTGAATTACGCGAGCAGAGATCACCAATTGAGCCAAACATAATTAAAAAGCCACAACCTCTAAACATGTACAATCCTAATACAAGTCTAGGTAGGCCATGTAATCGTGAAAAGGTTTTTGACGCATCTGAAGTTATTTTTCTTTTTGTGTCCAAACATTTTACAGGTTACGCAGCAGATTCAGACCTGGAGCCTTTGCGTGAAACAATACGAAGCTCATCGGTAAAGCCTAGTTTTCTGCAATGGGACCACATACTCGTACACTGCCAGCTCAAAGTCAGAATAAGCAATGAGCATGAGCGAACCTATAAAAGCAGAAATATCGCCATATTCACTGACAGAGTGCTTTATCTGGTGCACAATTCGCACCAAAAATGTAATGGACATTTTATATTTGGTTAAAATGGGAGGAATTATTGATGGACAAGTTCTGTATATAATGAAAGAGAGAATAATTATGGATATATTTGTATTAATACAATTTAATATTGAATTCTAAAATATAAACTAAACATATACAAAATCTTATGTTTACTGTAATAATTTAGGTAGTAGGTCAAAATAAGTAATGCACTACAAAACACATAGAATAAAACGTAAATTAAAAACTACGATTTAATGCATAAAGACATTATCAACTAGAGCACGAAAATAAACTTTAATGATGTATAAAATGAAAATATATAACAAATAATTACGAAAAAAACTATTATACCTAATAGCAAACACTTAGACTGTAAAACCATTATTTAAATATGTTTTTAAAACTATCAAATTTTTTGTCGAAAAATTATACATGAGTAGGTTTCAATCCAGGAATACATATGTTATTCATGGCTTACATCTATGAATTATTTCCTGTGTGAAATTTTGCCATATTCTCAATATGCATTAATATCACAGTGCTCGAACTAGTGAAAAAAGATACATTATGACAGTTTCACCAAAAAAAGAGCTATCTTATGCATAATTATATTTTCTTTTTTCTAATAAATCACTTATACAAGCGGCTGACACTTTTAAAAACATCATACAGAGTTTTGATTAGCAAAATATTGGGCTATTAAAAGAGAAATCCTAGCAATTATTCAAATCGAACTTGCATAGTGCAGATGACCGTAAACCGTAAACCTCAGTATGACAAAGATGTGTGCTCAAACTATTGTTCAATAGTCAACTTCAACATCAATAAAAAATGTGTTATTGTTTAACAGTCAAAGTTCTTTACCTTTTCAAGCTGGTGTTCTAGTATTTTAGCGGTGAATGAGTTATATGCCATATGCCGACAGAAGGGTGATCTGAATGATTACAAAATACATGACTTAAACCCTAAACTGACTTTACTTATATAGTGTAAGGCTTAGCCAGGAACTTCTAATGAAAATTTACCCAAATCCGTACTTGTAAGCACTACAGCATTTTTTACTGCCACGATAATATTTTTAGATTAATTATCTTCACAATTGGCAGACACAAAGTGACGACTAGACAAGTTGTAGATTAAGAGTGTCTTAAAGTGACTAAAAGTAGGATTTGTGTTTTTTACACCTTATTGTCTTATTTGGCAGGAGAAGTTTTCAATAGGATCTTGATTCAACCATCAACAATTCAGGATATTCACATTTCCAGGCTCCAACATTCCAAATATATCTATGATCCCATTAATGGTGATCGTCCGATTCACTAATGATCGTGGCCTGAATCGTTCCTCACTACCGTCCGCTGCAAAAAAGTAATATTCTGTAAATATAAGCGCATCAAAAAAAACTAGTAGTTTGAATAATGGTTATGAAAAGCTTTGACAATACAGCAGAAAATATTAAATTTACTGACATCTTTCAATAGATGTGATGATGTGATGATGACAAATTATTCTCCTTATCTGACATTCTAAATACGAGTATAAAAGACACATTTCTAGAACATTTCTAACTTTAGAATGATATGAGTAACATGCCAAATGAAAGCGCCTTATTAATTTGCATACTTATTATATTTTGTTGGTCATTTTGATATAATAATTCTGCAATTTGAAAAATATATTCAATAAAAATATTACTAGCTAATAAATACTAATATATAAGGCTGCTATTTTCAAATTCTCTAATTGACAACTGTCAAAATTCACTTTTTTCACTAAATTAATCAAATTTTTCATACGGAATGTATTACCATCTACAAAACGATTCACACTGCTTTTTGCTATATAAAATCGGTCAAAACAATACGGGTTAATTGCGAAACTCATTTTACATTAACAAGTGTACCAAGTCTGCAAGATTTCTTAAAAATTGTTTGCTTTCATCCATTCAGTCAGTTGAAGAGCTGCAATACATTAACGTTTAATGTCATTATATTTATCTTATATTTTCAAACATTGATTTGCAAAATACAATAATTCAAAAAGCGACAAGGGATTCGTATTTGAGGTTGATGTAGGTATTGATTAGCAATGCATATTTACGTATCAGAATTAAAAAATATCTTGACCCCAAAAAATATAACTTTTGTATAAAAATGGTTTCTGATACTCGCGAACAGAATAGCAAAGAGCAAGTTTTCCACATAATGGCCTCATATGAACAGTTAAATGATACTTGATACAAAATGATTTATTTTACAGTGATACACTGAAAAAAGCATGTCTTAAATTTGTAGGAAACTTACAGATGAACTGTGATGAAATTCTTTGAATTTCTGAAAAGGACTGTTCAAAACAACAAACTAATTCTCAAAATTCAATATAGCTTTACACACTTGCTTTCGGGACTTGCTCCTCAGTGAGTTCTGATTCATTCAATTCAAGATTTTCCTGCCCTGTTGTGGTGGCGGCAAACATAGAAATTTCTTCCAACTGCTGTTTAGATGGCAATGCAGAAGTTGGATGTTGATCTGAAACCACACAATTCAGTTATTGTAGTATAACATAGGTAAACTATTCTGAAGCTCTTTATGATGACATTTCTCAAATATAAATAAAGGATGTTCAAATATTAGACTATATTTGCTAAAATTAATTTTTGTTTTCATCATACAATCTGAAGAATAATGATTTTAGATACGAACGTATTTGTACCATTGCCATCAATATGAGATCCCTGTTGGTAATCCGTATTACTGTTATTCATTATAGTTTCTCCAAATTTGAATCTTAAGCAAACCTCAAGGTTGTCGATTTATAACAAATTCAAAGAAGCTTGTGTTGAGAATATTGACCGTCAAAACAAGTTAGATCCCCAATAATGTTTTGCTCAATGATTTGGTGACAGTAGCAGTAAAACATACCAACAATTTGTTCACTGATAGTAGATATTTGTGGCTCCTGAAGATTCACAGATGGCACAGCATCCTTTCTCAATCTATTATTGCCATTATTCTCTTCTTCAGTGAAGTGTGCATGGCATACTCTATAACTATTATAAACAGCAATGGGGAAAAGAGATCTCAGTGCTGTATTTCCAGTAGGTTCCATCCATTTAAGAAAAACATACATGAATTTCTCAGGGTTTGGAAATCTGTGCCTCACTGACAACCTGTCCTGGCAGTCTTTAACAGCACATGTGTGAAACTGAGGCGTTTCCCGAGATCTGTACTTTTCGGTATGGAAAACTAGTATTGCTGAAAAAATAAAATATGGCAATGAAAATTTATTTGACGAACTGATGTTAAAACAGACCTTAAAGCTATGTGGATTAACATAACAATAATGGCCTCATATGGCTGTCAAATGATACTTTATACAAAATGATTTTACAGTGATACACTGAAAACATGTCTTAAATTTGTAGAAAACTTACAGATGAACTGTGATGAAATTTTTTGAATTTCTGGAAAGGACTATGTTCATTACAACAAATTAATTCTCAAAATTCAATATAGCTTTACTCACTTGCTCTAGGGACTTGTTCCTCAGTGAGTTCTGATTCACTCAATTCAAGATTTTCCTGCCCTGTTGTGGTGGTGGCAAACATAGAAATTTCTTCTAACTGCTGTTTATGTAATGCAGAAGTTGGATGTTGATCTGAAATCACATAATTCAGTTATTGTAGTATAACATAGGTGTGTCGTGCACTATAAAAACGAGAAGGCACTTCCGCACTGACGTTGTCCTGGTATCATCACACCCAAATTGTATTGGTCAACGGACGTCTCAAGACTGGACTGATGTGGACGCTAATACCACTACTGTAAGAAGTTTTCCAATATATATATATATATATATATATATATATATATATATATATATATATATATATATATATATATATATATATATATATATTTTGTCAGACTGGACGACAACGTATAGACACCCATAGGTAATAAGACGAATTTCTCTAAACCCACCTAGACTCAATATAAACTCAATCATCATGTCTACACCAAGTAATTCTGACTTACAACTTACATTTGATATTATGCGATACTCAATCCCTGATTATTACGAGGATCATCAGACCTAGCAAAATTTCTAGATAATGCAGAATTTTTTTTACCAAAATACGCTGATACAGGCTTCATAAAAGAAGCATTCTCTTTTATATTATACCGAGTACACGGAGAGGCATCCAAATTAATCGAAACGCAAAAACCGACTGCATGGACAGCCGTAAAAACTTTATTTCTTAACAGAGACAGATCTTGTGGATGAAAAGTTGTGTAGTTTTCACACAGTTTCACAAATAAAACTCTTTATCTACACGATGGAAGAATTTCACCAAGTAAGAGCGTCTGCAATCTACAAGATACAAATCTCTCCGAAACGAAGAAAACTTGTGTGCAGATTTAGGATATCTATATCAGACTGACACTTATCTCAATTTTTACACTGAAGTTCAACTAAAATTAAGTGCTCTAATAGATTACGTCAACTTAGAATACGTAGGCGAAACAAGACGGGCAATGATAAACTGTTATTTAAAACGCCCATTAAACGTTTTTCTATCCGGACTCCAATCCCCGTATTACGAATATTTAGAATCACCGTGATCCAAATCAATTAGAAGCTTGCCTCGAGCTTTGTCGCAAGTATGATAACTCCCGAGAAACTAATATGAGAAAATTCCCAAAACAGGAGATAAATGGAACACCGGCGTTTCCCACACATCATAGAAATTCAATACAACCATCTTCTCTTACGTCTCAAAGATCATTTAATTTTGATTCACCAAGACCTAATGCATTTTTTAATTAATCACAGTTTCCTACAGGTTCCGTAAACCAACCTATTAGACCAACACCTTTGTTAACCTCTACTATAGCATCTAAAAGAAACCCAAATAATAATTTTAAAAACAATACGAAAATTACTATGATTATTCAAATTATGTTATCAAGAATACAACAGGAATTGGATGCAATTTGAAATGACCAAGAGCGTGATAGTGATAATATACCTTTATTCGATATAATTGGCAGCACGCCCCTAAACGAACGAATAGATCTACGATTACAAAACACCCGACATACATCACCCGACAGTCACGTTAACATTGTACACTACTCCGAAAGAAACTTCTATAGCTTTAAAAATAGAATTCATATTACGTATAAACGTAAATATAAAGTGACCCGTAATACTGACAAAACCTTAGAAGTTTAAATTGCCAGAGGAAACGAACATGACAAGCTTTTGCGGTTCATGAAAGGATACACACAATCTAATAAAACATATGGACTTTATACTGAGTGCACTCAAATTATTTCCCACTTGAATCAAATCCTATATGCCTATTTTTTGCATAGTGGAATTAAAATAATTAAAGCAGAATATAAGCCGGACTATTTAGACAATGAAAAAGCCCTTGAAGAAATTCCCATTTATCACAGTCAAGCACACAATGGAGTCAATGAGACTCACGAGCACCCAAAGATAAAATTTTGTACTCCTAATATGAACCAAGTAATTACAAATGCGAACCTAGCAAGTATGACAGACGAC
Source organism: Bruchidius siliquastri (assembly GCA_949316355.1). Classification (NCBI taxonomy): domain Eukaryota; kingdom Metazoa; phylum Arthropoda; class Insecta; order Coleoptera; family Chrysomelidae; genus Bruchidius; species Bruchidius siliquastri. The sequence goes on along the minus strand of OX438538.1, from coordinate 22,628,112 downwards.
CGATAAAACAAAAACAAAATGGACCTGTCTATATACGACACAGACAAGACGGCAGACCATAAAAAACCAACCAATGTTCCACAGAGAAACGGACCATACACAACACGAAGATCACATTATTTTGAAAAATAAAATTAAACATAGATCCCGAATGAAACCCTCACTAAGACATCATCCATTACCGGATTCTCCTGGTCCACCCCAGTAAACCTGAATCACTATTACAATGTTATTTTATTTCCGATCAAAATCCACATATTATTCAATTAACTAACAACAAATGTTTAGATACTATTTGCTCTATATCTATTAACGAAAGCTCAATACTGAATATTGATTGCAGAAACAAAGTGAACAACCAAATTTTATTTCCTTCTTCACGAATGAAAACCAAAATATTAACAAGACAAATGTGACATGACATCTAAGACTACTAAGCTTTAGAGTCATATTCCGTTGTATCCACTTCTTGCCTCATGATTGTTATTGTAATACAATGTATTATTTACAAATTAGTGTTATATAAATTTAAAGGTTTAAGTAAGAATAATATTATATCGAGTCAACATATAGAATTGCTAAACTCTCTTAGAGAAAGAATTTTTGATATCGAACTCGGAGAATCCGAACCTAAGGAGGGAGGAATTAAGAAACCCTCTCAAGAAACAGCACTTCGTTTTGTTTATGTTATACTCAGATAAGAAGTGTTTATCTATGAAAGCCACATATATATCGCTAATATTAAATATATAGGTATATATATATATATATATATATATATATATATATATATATATATATATATATATATATACACTAATAGATGCTGGGATACTGCTCACTAAACAAAACAAAATTAGGCTGCTGCAATATTATATCTACATGCAATGAAAGGCGCAATGTTATTCTATTCTGTTTCATTCATTTAACAGTAATGTTGATTAAAATATGCCTTAACACCCTTCAACAATGTTGCGATTTTAGCATTACAAATGAAATATCTCTCAAGTGTTACTTATTTCATACAGGTATAGGCTTCACTATGTATCCTTCATTTATCTATAATGTGAAAAAATATATGGAATTATATCAGATTAGAAGAAAATTGGCTTGACTATTATAATAAAAATAATGCTTTGACTACATCTGAAATAAGATTCATAAAAGATGATCAATTTAAATGGTTTTATATTTTTCATAAGAATCTTCACACTTGGAAAATGATGGACCTATCAATACAATACTTATTAGTACAATAATGGGTTTCAGTGGCTGAGTAGGCTGGAGCCTAGAGCAGCAAATATGGCTCAATTATCGACAAAACCCACTTGACATGCTTTAAATAATCTCATTTTAATTTTCCGACATAGCGGGATAACTTTCCAACTAGTTGGTGAGCTCGGCTGCCGGGAACCGTTGCTTGGCAAAAATACTCAATTTTGTCACAACATTCAATAGAACTGTGCTCGTGCACCTTTTTAAATTGCGCCCAAAAAATTAACCAGCCTTTTATGGCGCCATCATACCGTTTAAACTCTATTCTGGGTAATTTAAATATACGCATACCTGAGTTCTCCACTGGATTTGAAACACTAGTACCATTATTTGTGCCTGGGTTACTTTCTCCACCTGCAACGGATACAGAGTCCTCCATCATATTGTTGTATTTAATCCTCAGGGTGATGAACTTCTTCTCATACGTGTCACAGGTTTCCATTTCCCTTTCAAGCTCATGTTCAGATGCACTCTCTAATAACAACTCGTATATGTCACGGTCAAACACTATATAGAGGATGGAAATTCCTAGTAATATTTTTGAAACATCCAGGTTGTCTACTATCATGCAATGAACCATGGTAACTTTAACTCCCTCGAACGCACAGACTTCATCAAAATCCTCTCTGCCATTACCGGCCACCGAAGGTTCTCTTACTCTGATTGGCGTTGTATGTTGGCTCGACCAATCAGAGCGGTGGGTGTGAGATGTTCACCTATCGATAGATAGTTTCTGTTGCGAAAAACCTCTAGTAGATGGCGTGGCATGGTCTAATTCAGAGACAAGTGTCTCCAGAGTACTCCAGACGATTAAACCTGTAATTACCTTATGCCGTTCTAGCTTCTATTCTATTCTTATCATTCTCTTATGATATAGTTGGATTTCGTCGTGAAAATTTCGGGGTTTTTTTCTGTATTTTTTTCACTGGTCATTACACACAGACAGTTGTATAATTATTATGTATGTGCTGGGGCTGGGAATTATTGACTTTAGCAGCGATATGCGAAAAAATCAAGACTTCAAAAGCTCTTTAATACAGAGAAAAGATAATGAAATTGAATTTTCTGAATGGATCGCGACGTGGAGAACAGCTTGATAATGTAGATAGGTATTGAAATATCTCCAAGTCTACATTTAGTTTAGTGTTGTTCATTAGTTGTTTTTGCCTGTTACTTATCATAAGCTCAGGAATTAGCGATATAAGATTTTCAATCTAAAATCCAAGAGAAAGGCCTTTAGAAGAAGTTTTTCTCTACTATTCACAATGCTTACAGTTCAAGCATATCAAGGCACCAATTACAGCTATTTACATAACTTCAAATTTGAAATCAGCAACCTTCAAAATCCTATGATATAGTTTTTCATCGAATTTAATTTATTCTGCTATATTTGATCAGCCATTTCGTTTTTCAAGAAAATATTTTCAAATTCAAAATCAGCAACGATCAAAACCCTAATATAGCGATTTATATGAAATCCAAATGACTTTTCGTAAAACCCATCCACAATTTTCAAATCAGCGATTCCAAAGACTATGAGATACTACGTATTAATTGATCTTCATATTATTTCGGCCAGATATTCACGATTGTCAATTTTCACACGTGAGAAGGTGTAAGAAATATTATTTTTCACAATACCTGTTACCTACATACAAATTTTAAATTTGTTAGGAGCTTAACATATACCTAGTTCTTTGTTGAAAGTAATATAAACGACTCCTGTCCAAAACTGAAGTTTTCATAGGTATTATCTTGAAAAATGTATAAAAGCGCAAGGATGTTTTTCATCAAAGAACAAATCAACCAAGAAAATTGAATTAGCGGATGCCGAATTGAAGCAAATCGCGAATCTCTGAGGTGATTAAATTACCAAGGGTTAACACCAGTTAAATTTGTCACAGAAAATCTGGATTTGTGCAACTCGACTAATTGCTTACAGATGTAGATTTAAATCTTGCAACTAAAATTCAGTTTATTCCTTATCGTTCCCGGAAATCACCAGTTCCGATCTTTTTGAAACCTTAGTAACGGTTAACCAAACCGCTAGAACATAACTTCTGCTGATCTCTATGGCTCAAGTGGTACTTTTGCCAGAAACGAAAACCGCCAGGAAATAAAGTTCACCCAAAAATTCAAAAATATATATGACAAGAATATCACCAAACTACAGTAATGCTTAGTAGGTATTCCATCGATTTTCATTTTTGTATCATCATTTAAGTGCGATATCTCTATAAACCTTTAATAAATTTTACTTTTAGCACACATCCAGGGTCTTGGAAACACTATAGCTGAAACAATTCTTCAGAATAAATGAAATGTTATCAAACCGACAAAGCTAAAACATGCAAAATAGTTGAAAAATGAAAACTAAAAACTTCAAGCCCAGATATGCAGACTGCCTGACGTATATATAAAAGTACTGTTTCAGTGGTTGCCTAAACGTCATTGCCAATTATATTAGATTTCACAGAGTAGAGCCCGCGCGATATGTTATGGGCCGCGGGTTGGCGTTCCCATGGTAGAGATATTCCCCTCATTACTCTTTTCATTCTACATCCTAAAAACATTCTCTACTCTAGCCGCCACCTGTATCGAGATCTTTAAGTGGGCAGTGGCGTAGGTATAGGATTCACAGTTGAACGCGTGGTAGAGACATGATCCTGCAAATGTTCGTTGTCACTCACATCTGAACTTATCTGAATATATACAAATTTTAAATGCAGTTCCATCATGGGATATACAGTGTGCCCGAGATTCGAGTCTCTATATTTGGGTGTCCAAAAAAATACCGCTTAGAAAGTTTGAAAATTCCAAATAGTTCCGGAGATATCCGGGAAAAACCAAAATTTCGGAAATTTATTTTAATTTTTGCCTGGCTTTATTTGAAACCGAATTTCAAAATAAATTGCACATTTCCATTGGCACTTTTTCGCCGCTATCTAATGGTACATTCATATTTTCCATCCGACTTTTCGGTTTCTTGCAACCAATATCAACTTAATTTTTTCTTAAGGACGCCATATTGGATTTTTACACAGGTGAATAGAGTTTTTGATTCTGATTTCAATTATGTATAACATGTCATAGTTTTCATAGTATTCACCTGTGTAAAAACCCAATATGGCGTCCATAAGAAAAAATTAAGTTGATATTGGTTGCAAGAAACCGAAAAGTCGGATGGAAAATCTAAATATTGAAAGATGTAAGTTTTCCTCTCAGAGTTACGCCATCATTGATTACAGCTTCATACACTGCTTTCATTGTGGGTCTTCTTTTATGGATGTTCGAAAATTTGTATATAACACTCCTTATAATCTCTTCATCAAATCTATCAACCGTTGACTTGGGACTGGCCTTGTTTATAGTTTTCCGTGGTGAAGTGAATTTTGTATCCGGTGGTTTAGTCGCATTCTCATTTACGACACGCTTAACAGTATTCAGTGATACACCTGTGGGTTTGGCTACTCTCTCGAATAGCTTGTTAAGAGGCACAGTTAATTGTCCGGTTTCCTTCTCACGCTTCATATATTCATATACATTGAAGACAATTTGTCGACCTTGACTATGAACAACCTTTTTGCTGTTTCGTTCCCTATTTTTGGAAAATTTATATTATTTAGGGGTATTTTATATGCAATTTCATGATAGCTTACATCTCGCACACAGAAATATTGTCCAGTAGTCTTAAAAAAAAATTTTTTATACAAATCAAGAAACACTGAAAAAAATTGGGAAAAAAGTATAGGTACGCCTATGCTAATCCACTGTCGCTCTAGCTCGCTAGCGATGTATCTATATTGACGATAGCAGACACACCGATGATAAACGAAGATATATTTTCAGTCTCAATAGTAACGTATGTAGTGTATCGTTTTTACGCTCTGCGCAGCCAAGGTCACACCTCATGAGATTTCGTCCCGGCTATACATACGAACTCTTTCCATAGAGTCTGCCGGTGGAAACATTAAATAAAATGGCGAAACCAATCGTTTAATTTTGTATTAGTATTAATAGATACAGATGTGAAACTCCTAATTACGGATTTTTTTGTCGTTCGCCGCAAACTCGAAATCGAGTAAAATTTTCAATATAAATGTAATTTCTGATGGCTGATTAAAGAAATCACATAATTATTATGTTTAAGGGAGAAACAATTTTTGAAATTTTAAATGAATTTAGGTTGAATTGATGCAGTGTAGGCGGAATCGTTTCAAAAAACTTGTAAGTTCGGTGCAAATCATATATTTTCCTAATATCTTGTATATCGCCCCCATGGGATTGAAATATTTTATGCTGCAATCCTTTCTCATAAGATGTACATTGTTGTATTTGTGAGGTGATAATATTTTCAGTTTTATTCATTTTGAATTCGTCATACATCGAAATGTATCATATGTGGTTCAAACATTCGATTACACTTAGTTATCTTAGAAAAAGTTACAAATAGTACAAATGTAATTCCAAATGTTAATATTTTTTATACTTTTGATATTCTATTGAATTTTCATCATGCATCATTGTCGTCAGCATTCTGTTCTGCATCTCATTTACTGTATCAGTAAAATCCTATCAAAACTAAGATGAATAGAATCAATCAAAATCTCCGTTTATGAAGCGAGAGTCTGTCGGTTATTAAACAGGAAGGTGATTATATATCAGCACACCTGACCAGGCAGAGACGATTTTGATGAAGTGTGTGCGTTCGAGGGAGTTAAAGTTACCATGGTTCGTTGCCTGATAGTAGACAACCTGGATGTTTCAAAAATATTACTAGGAATTTCGATCCTCTATATAGTTTCACATTCCTATTCATATGATATCTTTGTAAGCCATATGGATGATGAAATTCTGAAGTATAGTATTTTTTTAAATAATATATATCGAGGTATTGCGGTATCAATGTCATGTTCAAGGACCATGGATATGTACCTACCACTATGTTTCAAACAATGTAAACGGAGCAAATATATTTCTTGCAGATAATCGTAGAGAGAAAATTTGATTTACTTCATGTCTTGTTTTTGGAATGAAAAGATGTCAAGTATATCTTGAAAATGAACAAGTTTGGATTCCTAAAAGTATCGTCAAGTGTCCTCAGATGATCAGAAATTTGAAATACATTCCGTTTAGTTCGTGAATTTCTGATTTCTCTGAATTATGTTATACCTACAAATAATCAATTCTTCGAAAATGTAGACAAGGTGATATTTAATGCTTTCAAAATGCTGCAGTTTCCTGCTTCCCTCTAATCTTACTTTACAGAAAGTACATAGTCTGAAATATTATTTAGTAAAATGTTTGAATTCCTAAAAAGCTTTTTGGAATGTTATGATTATAATATCATTAGGTACATTAATATTATTATAAATCAAGATGCAGTGTAACAACTTTGGACTACTATTGGTGAGCCATTAAATGTAAGCCATAATAATATTACTAATGTACCTACAAAAAATAGGATTCACACTTATAAGTGTTGCTCCAAATCATGAGAAAGGAATATGTTCGAATATAAATTTACAAAAAAATGCAATAGGAAATTGGGCTAGAGGACCTACGAAAACCTCTCGTAAAATTCTGATATCATTATTCCAAGAATTTTTTTCTAAATGGATAACTAAGCGAAGGATACTCAGTGAATCTACTTGATTTAATTTCATTTCATTTCCACAAACTCAAATAGTGTTCGAAATGAGTACCAACCTCCTCACGATATGGGAAGCATCTTGTAAAATTCAAGAACTGACTTTTAATCTTTGATATTTTCTTTTTCGAAAGCTATTCAAGTTGCCTATGAAAAAATCTAGTTCAATAAAAACGATTTGGTCACGTACGCGAGAGGCGGAGTCGGAAATCGATGACAGCAGCGAACAAAAAAATCCATCACCGGTGCCAAAACGAACGCCACAACGCCAGCCAGCCAGCCTTCTAGATTAACCAGTCCAGAGATAAACGCTACGTGAAGCTGTGCTGTGCTGTGTGACGGCGTGACGGCCGAACCGGCCGGGTTCATATTTTGAAGAAATTAACTTCCTCTCTGATGCTCTATCAACAGCACGTGGTGGCGTGTCAAGACGCAAATATCCTTGACACACGTACAACTGCCGGTACTCGGAATTAGATTGTTTTGTTGAGGTGCATTTAATATTTCGGCGATATTTTAAGCTGGTTTAGATTGACGATTTGCTTTATCAAAATTGAGAATTTATAATAAATAATATAAATGCAGATTGTAGATGCTCTCACTTGGTGAAACTCCTACCATCATGCAGATGGAATAATTGTGTATCTGATACACAGTTTCACCGTTTTATAGTGACGCGTTTCGATTTATAATGAAAGCATCATCGTACTGTCAGATTTGACTGTTTATAAAGGCTACCAGGTTAACTAACTAACTAGCTTCTGTTATGGATAAAAAACTACAGCTCTCAAGTCTAGCATTCCATTTATGCTGTTTAGCTATTTTTCTATTAAATATTTTTTTTATTTGTCTGTCTATGGTAAATATTTTTTTAGCCACTGTGTTTGAACTACTGCTAAAGGAAACCCATAGAAAACATTAACAAATGTCTTTGAGATATTTCATGTTATAAAATATTTTATTTCATGTTTTAAGATATTCTATTCCTTAAGCAATTTCATTCTTCTTAATACATTCCATAACTTGAGATATTGTAAAAAATAGCTTTATTCCTAAGAGTGTGTTAAATACACAATTATTTTATCTTCAAAATAAATGTTGCCGAAATTTGTAAAAAAAATCTATCTTTCTGTAGAGCTTCTGTAACGTGATAGACTTTCTGATTTTGTTATTCTTTATTATGCATTCCTGTGTATGTTTGTAAGTATCACATTTTTGCATCTTCATGAAATTCTTGTGATCTTTTTTATTTCCGGAAACATAATAAGAGTAAATAGCCAAATAAAAAACGTTGTTGACAACTGCGTTACTGGTCGAGTGGTCTAAAGCGTCAATTTTTACAATGAGATTTTTAATGAGCGTAGGTTCGATTCCAACACCCCGAAATTTTTTCAATTGCAATTTACATCGTCATAATTCATTTGAAGTCTATCATTTTGGTTTATATCTTAATTAATGTGTCCTCAGGTATGTCCAAGGTACTTTTCAACATATTTTATACACAACAATATATTTTAAATATGCACTTTCTTCGGGAATGGACTAAAATATTTTCATGGTTTTTTGTAGCAAAAATAGCCAAACTATTGTTAATCATGGATGAAGGAAAAGGAGCCGAGTACCAGGGAAAAACTCTGGAGGAGATTGATATGGACTTAAATGACCTAAACAGAGATAACATCCTGGCTGCAGAAGTAGATAGAGATACTGGTAGGCTTTGTGGAGGTTTCTATTATCTGTGGTTCAATTTTTGTAAGTTTTTTTTTGCAGAATCCAACATAGACAAGATACATCAGCCAGATGGACTATCCCAGAGTGCCACTAGGTGCAAAAATTCTGAATCAGAAGAATCAGAAGACGGCGGTAAACTTATGATAATATTTTCTACATACCTCTATAACTTAATCATTCAGATTTTTACAAATGTGTATTTCCTTATTACTTTAATATTCCTTCTATTGAAACACTACTAATAGAAAACAGTACTTATAGTCTAAGATCTGGCTGCATAATGTCTACGTTCATCGCGTTTTTAATCAAAATGTAATTTTTATAAATCACTATTTATAGAGAAATACGTGTCCGCAAGGTTAACAAAATATTCCGGCAAGTATTTTTAATTAAATAGTTGATTTTATTGGAATAATTTAATTCATTTCTTTTTTAATTAAATCATCAATCATTTCAAAGATAGATATATACCCAACTTAAAAAGTTCTGCGAACTTTATACCATCGTATAGAGGAAAAATTAGCTTTAATTTGATATATCAATGATTGAAAAAACGTTATGAACGTCAAAACTCAACGGAGCAGTACCTGTTTATACCAGGTTGCCAAGAGATTGCGGTCAGGTGAGTAAAGGCAACCAAAACTATTTTAGTGGTGTATATATATATATATATATATATATGTTATATGATTTTCTAACAATGATTCTAGTATGAGCAACAATGTTGCAGTAGACGTTCAGTCAGCTAAAGATTACAACTTCCTGAGATAATACAGCGTACAGAGCATCTTTGTTCTCAGCCACGTGTGCCCTTGCACAGATGCTCCGTAAGCTTTAGCAATAGTATAAATAGGAGCTCCTGCCTAGCTCCGCGTTCTTATACTCGTTAGACTTTCGTTAATGTCATTAGTTAAGTAAAATTTGTAATAATAAAAGGACTGAACTTCAGTCCAAATAAATAAAGTTTTTAAAAAATCAAATCTACGAGTAATGATATATATATATATATATATATATATATATATATATATATATATATATATATATATATCTGGATGATTTATCTAAAAAACGGACTCGTATGAATGTAGACATCATGCAGCCGGATCCAGTACTGTTCTATGTTCACAATATGATGCCAAAAATGTTTGCTGACCTATAACTTTTGTTTAGTTCCAGGAAATATTGCACCACAAGGGTCAAGTAAAAAAAGGAACAAACTCGAGGATCATGGGATCCAAAACAAAAAGCTACTATGAAGAAATTTTTCAAAATGCACATAAAAAATAGGATTTCCCCCAAAAAGGATGAATGCCTCGAATTTAAAAAAAAAGTAGCCTCTCCTTTTTCACTTGGACACAAATTAAAGTATTCGTTTATAATAATTACAGATTAAAACAATAGAAGTATACAAATTTCATTTGGATCCTGTTTCAATTCCATCTAACAAAATTACCCTATCTGCTCTACAAATGCTTCAGCGCATTGCTACCGCGTGCTGTAGTGGGAATAGCCGCTTCAAAACAGGCCGAATACGCTTGCTTTCATATTATCATAAAGCAAAACACAAGTACATAATATATTCCTAGATTCGGCGCATCGTTGTCATGTTGTAGGATTACAAACTGGTGCAATGTTGAAGCCAATGTATAATAGTTTAATAGTTCATGTCAGGAAACTTGTTTTTATGGTTGGGATTTAATTATTGTATTTTTATTTTTTTAATGGCAATCCATTCTTGCGATCTTGCTAAATTGAGTTCATGCAAGTACTTGCAGCATATATACGCATGCAGCTGAGTGACGTATTGTGAGTAAAAATGGATGTAGCCTAATTTCGAATCAGAGGCTTATAAAATATGAATAATGCAGCAATACACAAATAAAGGTTTTCATAATCTTGCTCCTGAAGCTTTGACCATGACTCTTCTTGTATCTATTATTTCATATATTTACTAGTTGGATTACGGTCATAAAAAAATATATAATGGAATATTTTACCTTTTATTGATTCGCTCAGTGGATATAAAATTAACTTGACAAAAGCGTTCTCCCATGTCACATATAATACTCAAAAAGAGATCCACTTGATATATTATCAATCTGAATTGATTTTCAAATTACGTACGCATACAAGCTCTGACAACTAAGAAAATGTATTTGTTATCTCCAGAAATCACATTTCATTCCAACACTACTAAAAAGTACGCACTTTCTAAACATTTTGCACTACCTCAAAGCTCTTTTGATATATTAAATGTTCATTGATGTCCCCAGGCTCTTTTGTCAAATACCAGTCACATGAAAAAAGTATAAAAAAAAGAGTACGGAATTTTCCAAAAATTTTTAACCGCCGGAAAAATACATGAAAAATGATCGCAAACTCGGTAAATATAACAAAGTTCGTGAATATTCAAATACTTCTCGGTTTCCTTTTTTTGCTATTCAATTTGCCGCACTATATAGATTTCACAATGGATTTAGTGGTTACTGAGATTATGTTAATAATAAATGAAAAATAAAAAAATAGCAATAGACAAGCCGTCAAATTCAAAATTCTAGTAGTCGCAATAATAAAAATTACAAAAAAATAAAATTAGCCGAGTACCAAAAGTGTCAGGGTGGGAAAATTTTATAATTCGAAAATAATATTATCCAAGAGTGAAGTTAAACATGCAACGCAAAAGCGATGCCAAAAAGGCGAATAGATAAGGGAAAGCTGAAATCCAACCGTGTTTAAGACAAATAAATTATCACCCGGCCAATACTATTTTACAAACAGTCTGAAGGGCTTCACGGTAATTTGGGCGTTGACTTTAGTATTTCAGGCTGTTCGTCACGTTGGAAATAAGGTCCAAAATTGCGTATAATGTCTGTTTATACCAGCTCGAACTTGCGTCAGTTCCCAGTACCTTTTTGTCGAAATATAAATCTGAATATATTCAAGTTGTACCACGTACAATAAAGACGTGTTGTGATTTGTCTTGTGTTTGTGCTAAGAGAACAATCTGCAATAACCTAGGTGAGTTTATCTCACAGAGTACCCAATTCTATCAATTGTATTGTTAGTTATTGAGATAATGATTTGTTTTATTAATTTATATGAGATCTGTTTACTAGATAATTGATAATTCAATTCTTGAATGTTTGCGATATAAAAACAGATAACGTATTCTCGAAGTACGTCGCGAGTTGACCCTTCGTACTTAACTAGTTCAAAGGAGTGGATACTTTGCGAGTTGACCCCTAGTATCTTAGTGTAGGCCTCACAGTCATCATGATAATTCTCCGCCCTAGTTGTTTTGATCTCTTGGTGAGGTATTTCGCGAGATAACCCTTAATACCAATGACCCTAGAGATGAGTTATGTTATCTGCTTATCTGCTTATCATGTTATCTGCTTATCTGGCTATCCGGTTATCTGGTGATCTCGTTATCTTGGTATATGTTATTTTGCATCCCTAGAGATGAGTTATGTTATATGTTCTCTGCACAGTATATTATTACACCTACCTATTTGGTTTTTGAAGATTTATTTGGTGCGTAATCTATTTATGTTTATTTGTTTAATTATTACAATCACTGGTTAGTGATGATGAATGATGAATTGGTTACTCAGGTTCTTTTTTTTATTTAATTTCCAGATGTGTCATCTCGAGCGCCTTCCTGATACACGCCCAACCTTCTTTTTATGTTAAATTAGTACTCGTAAGTCATTGTATAAAAATTACAATGTATTCTTGATTAGTTATGTTAGTCATATTGAATTACTACATTATTAAATGTTTATATGACTATTGCACAGAATGATCTTATTTTTTTTTATCCCCTACAAAAGTGGAATAGGAATTGCCTATTGACCGTCAACTTCATGTACTGCTTTTTAGCATCTCCATCGTTAATCACACATAATGTACAAAGTTCAATTCAAATAGCCTAAGTTTTGAACGTGGCAACGTTGGAGATCTTCTCTTCCTCTTCCTAAAGTTTTCAGTTTGCCACCATAATGAAATTCTGAGAATAAGAATAAGAAGTCGGCAAAGTCGCCAAATTAATTGGTACTACGGCGTGTGTACTCAGATCAGAGTTAGATTAGGTACCTACCTACATTCATTATTAGTGTTGAAGTTGTAGAATTTGATTATTCAGGGGTAGGTATACGTTTTTAGTAGGATTGTTTATTTCTTTGGGATGAGATTATGGAATCTGCTATTGGTATTTATTGGATATCTGTTCCCAAAACATATATATAAACTATATCTGAATTACGTACAGGGATAAAACATAAGTAATCGTGACTTTTTGATAACAAAAGTATTGAATTCAAGTAGATGAATTAGGTATAATTCACCCTCATGCAATTAATATCAAATAATAGCGCAAAAATGATAATTAACAGACAGACTGGGACACAGGTAGGGTTTAAAAAAAATTAGAGACCCTGAGTACCTTTTTAAAGTTACTCCAGTGGCGCGCAGAAGCCTTAGTAGCCCAGGCATCGGGTGCAAAGTTTCAGGGGGCACAAAATTCTGAAGATATAACGTGAGGAATGTAATTAGAAAGTAACAAGGACAAAAGTATAGGATATGGAGTTCAAAAAGATCGGAAAGAAAAATCGACATTTAAACGAATGTCTATGCCTGGGCAGCCTTCATCAAATTACAAAACAGAATGAGAGAATCTGATTTCGAAATTATATTGTCATAATTTGTAACCTAAACCTTCTAATAATATATCCTATGAGTTCACTTTTTAATCCCAATTTTATCACCATAAAATAATAGCCTATAATTTTCGCTGATTAGATGTAGTTCAATTCAATTTAGTTGAACCATTATTCAAAAACAAAAATTGTATAATAATTCTTCGAAATAAAACTATTCTTTCATGGTGTTTTATTTACCGAGATAATAGGGTTGAGGAACCTTCATGGGTTCTAAGGAAGCATCATTGTTGTTTTGCAAATAAGGGTTCCTCGTGCTATTCAATGGCAAATTCACTGATGGATTATGCTTTGGAAGTATTTGCTGACTAAACTGACGCCACTCAAACAATCATAACTATCTTATACATTTTCCTACAACGCGATTTTCTTCCATAACAATGAATAGGCGAAATCGTTAATAAAACAATTATTTGAGTGACCTACAATTGTTGCACTACGTAGGCAGAGTTTCCATCCCACTATCTATCAAACTTTCTTACTCAAGCATTACTTGCCCCGTTCGCCCCAAACAATATCTTCATTGAAAATGCCGAGCATGAAAAAGAAAATATCCTTTTCATCATTCTCCTAAGCTACTAGGTTATTGAGTATTCGAATGAATAATAGGTACATTAATAACAATGTCTTCAGTTCCCCAATGATTGCGATATTAAGCTTGGCAACGTTGTAAATTCACAGAAAAAAAAATCTTCGTTGCACACGGCCTGAGGCAGCGCCGGCGACCGGCCGATTCCATCATCTATTCCTAGCATTTTTTGAGGAATATCTGTCACCTATATATGACCTTCATGTTATTCGCTGAAAAGTCCTGACACTGCCGTCGTCTACTGGTACCTATGTACCTAAATGTTCTATTACAGTCCGGAAGATTATTATACAGTATTGAAAAATCGTACGTTTTGTTGCAAAGTACTATTAATTAAATAAGTGTAATTCCTCGTGATCTTTTGCATTATAAAACGTATGCGAATTTTGGCGCCTAGGTATTCGATGACAATTACTGTTCTACCCAAATAATTTCTTCCGATTAATACTGACCTATATGTCAAAGAATTGCTCACAGTAAGCTTAAACCACATATATCGCGAAGAAAATCAGTAGCATTTTCCTGAAATTCCCTACTGGAAAAGACACTATAAAAGCCAGCGTTGCTCCTTGAAACCTTAAATTATTGCTGATGCCTAGAGAAAAAAGAATAATCGCACACACAGACAGTGGAGTTCCCAGTTGTAGTGGAAAATATAATATTTCAGTGAAACATTCGTAGCAATTTAAAGAGTAGACTGATGTCGCCATCCGCGTTTCTTCATTGTTCGGAAAAATTGAAACCTGATTTAGACAAGAACAGACTGACTGTTCGACGACAATAGAATAGAACTTATAAGCGACGAAACCGTTGGTTGTGTGAAACGGTTGAAACAAACCAGCGGCGCAGGTCTCTATGTCTTCTCTCATATATTCAGAACTTAGATGTTCTGAACTATCACCGACATGAAATGCTAATATTGCTCTTAAAAAATATTTATAATACTTATACTGTAAATATGTAAAGTAGTTATATAATATATTATATATGTAAAAATGATTCAAATTACTAATGACAGATTAATTCAATTTTAATGTCTGGAAAGGAGTTTAGCAGACGAACGAAGCGACAAAAAAGATATTATGAATGTTTGCAGTTGATGTCGTTACCGAGTTTTAAGTGGATGATAAACGAAGATATATTTTCAGTCTCAATAGTAACGTATGTAGTGTATCGTTTTTACGCTCTGCGCAGCCAAGGTCACACCTCATGAGATTTCGTCCCGGCTATACATACGAACTCTTTCCATAAAGTCTGCCGGTGGAAACAGATTAAATAGAATGGCGAAACCAATTGTTTTATTTTGTATTAATAGATACAGATGTGAAACTCCTAATTACGGATTTTTTTGTCGTTCGCCGCAAACTCGAAATCGAGTAAGATTTTCAATATAAATGTAATTTCTGATGGCTGATTAAAGAAATCACATAATTATTATGTTTAAGTGAGAAACAATTTTCGAAATTTTAAAGTAATTTAGGTTGAATTGATGCAGTGTAGGCGGAATCGTTTCAAAAAAATTGTAAGTTCGGTGCAAATCATATATTTTCCTAATATCTTGTATATCGCCCTCATGGGATTGAAATATTTTATGCTGCAATCCTTTCTCATAAGATGTACATTGTTGTATTTGTGAGGTGATATTATTTTCAGTTTTATCCATTTTGAATTCGTCATACATCGAAATGTATCATATGTGGTTCAAACATTCGATTACACTTAGTTATCTTAGAAAAAGTTACAAATAGTACAAATGCAATTCCAAATGTTAATATTTTTTATACTTTTGATATTCTATTGAATTTTCATCATGCATCATTGTCGTCAGCATTCTGTTCTGCATCTCATTTACTGTATCAGTAAAATCCTATCAAAACTAAGATGAATAGAATCAATCAAAATCTCCGTTTATGAAGCGAGAGTCTGTCGGTTATTAAACAGCAAGGTGATTATATATCAGCACACCTGACCAGGCAGAGACGATTTTGATGAAGTGTGTGCGTTCGAGGGAGTTAAAGTTACCATGGTTCGTTGCCTGATAGTAGACAACCTGGATGTTTCAAAAATATTACTAGGAATTTCGATCCTCTATATAGTTTCACATTCCTATTCATATGATATCTTTGTAAGCCATATGGATGATGAAATTCTGAAGTATAGTATTTTTTTAAATAATATATATCGAGGTATTGCGGTATCAATGTCATGTTCAAGGACCATGGATATGTACCTACCACTATGTTTCAAACAATGTAAACGGAGCAAATATATTTCTTGCAGATAATCGTAGAGAGAAAATTTGATTTACTTCATGTCTTGTTTTTGGAATGAAAAGATGTCAAGTATATCTTGAAAATGAACAAGTTTGGATTCCTAAAAGTATCGTCAAGTGTCCTCAGATGATCAGAAATTTGAAATACATTCCGTTTAGTTCGTGAATTTCTGATTTCTCTGAATTATGTTATACCTACAAATAATCAATTCTTCGAAAATGTAGACAAGGTGATATTTAATGCTTTCAAAATGCTGCAGTTTCCTGCTTCCCTCTAATCTTACTTTACAGAAAGTACATAGTCTGAAATATTATTTAGTAAAATGTTTGAATTCCTAAAAAGCTTTTTGGAATGTTATGATTATAATATCATTAGGTACATTAATATTATTATAAATCAAGATGCAGTGTAACAACTTTGGACTACTATTGGTGAGCCATTAAATGTAAGCCATAATAATATTACTAATGTACCTACAAAAAATAGGATTCACACTTATAAGTGTTGCTCCAAATCATGAGAAAGGAATATGTTCGAATATAAATTTACAAAAAAATGCAATAGGAAATTGGGCTAGAGGACCTACGAAAACCTCTCGTAAAATTCTGATATCATTATTCCAAGAATTTTTTTCTAAATGGATAACTAAGCGAAGGATACTCAGTGAATCTACTTGATTTAATTTCATTTCATTTCCACAAACTCAAATAGTGTTCGAAATGAGTACCAACCTCCTCACGATATGGGAAGCATCTTGTAAAATTCAAGAACTGACTTTTAATCTTTGATATTTTCTTTTTCGAAAGCTATTCAAGTTGCCTATGAAAAAATCTAGTTCAATAAAAACGATTTGGTCACGTACGCGAGAGGCGGAGTCGGAAATCGATGACAGCAGCGAACAAAAAAATCCATCACCGGTGCCAAAACGAACGCCACAACGCCAGCCAGCCAGCCTTCTAGATTAACCAGTCCAGAGATAAACGCTACGTGAAGCTGTGCTGTGCTGTGTGACGGCGTGACGGCCGAACCGGCCGGGTTCATATTTTGAAGAAATTAACTTCCTCTCTGATGCTCTATCAACAGCACGTGGTGGCGTGTCAAGACGCAAATATCCTTGACACACGTACAACTGCCGGTACTCGGAATTAGATTGTTTTGTTGAGGTGCATTTAATATTTCGGCGATATTTTAAGCTGGTTTAGATTGACGATTTGCTTTATCAAAATTGAGAATTTATAATAAATAATATAAATGCAGATTGTAGATGCTCTCACTTGGTGAAACTCCTACCATCATGCAGATGGAATAATTGTGTATCTGATACACAGTTTCACCGTTTTATAGTGACGCGTTTCGATTTATAATGAAAGCATCATCGTACTGTCAGATTTGACTGTTTATAAAGGCTACCAGGTTAACTAACTAACTAGCTTCTGTTATGGATAAAAAACTACAGCTCTCAAGTCTAGCATTCCATTTATGCTGTTTAGCTATTTTTCTATTAAATATTTTTTTTATTTGTCTGTCTATGGTAAATATTTTTTTAGCCACTGTGTTTGAACTACTGCTAAAGGAAACCCATAGAAAACATTAACAAATGTCTTTGAGATATTTCATGTTATAAAATATTTTATTTCATGTTTTAAGATATTCTATTCCTTAAGCAATTTCATTCTTCTTAATACATTCCATAACTTGAGATATTGTAAAAAATAGCTTTATTCCTAAGAGTGTGTTAAATACACAATTATTTTATCTTCAAAATAAATGTTGCCGAAATTTGTAAAAAAAATCTATCTTTCTGTAGAGCTTCTGTAACGTGATAGACTTTCTGATTTTGTTATTCTTTATTATGCATTCCTGTGTATGTTTGTAAGTATCACATTTTTGCATCTTCATGAAATTCTTGTGATCTTTTTTATTTCCGGAAACATAATAAGAGTAAATAGCCAAATAAAAAACGTTGTTGACAACTGCGTTACTGGTCGAGTGGTCTAAAGCGTCAATTTTTACAATGAGATTTTTAATGAGCGTAGGTTCGATTCCAACACCCCGAAATTTTTTCAATTGCAATTTACATCGTCATAATTCATTTGAAGTCTATCATTTTGGTTTATATCTTAATTAATGTGTCCTCAGGTATGTCCAAGGTACTTTTCAACATATTTTATACACAACAATATATTTTAAATATGCACTTTCTTCGGGAATGGACTAAAATATTTTCATGGTTTTTTGTAGCAAAAATAGCCAAACTATTGTTAATCATGGATGAAGGAAAAGGAGCCGAGTACCAGGGAAAAACTCTGGAGGAGATTGATATGGACTTAAATGACCTAAACAGAGATAACATCCTGGCTGCAGAAGTAGATAGAGATACTGGTAGGCTTTGTGGAGGTTTCTATTATCTGTGGTTCAATTTTTGTAAGTTTTTTTTTGCAGAATCCAACATAGACAAGATACATCAGCCAGATGGACTATCCCAGAGTGCCACTAGGTGCAAAAATTCTGAATCAGAAGAATCAGAAGACGGCGGTAAACTTATGATAATATTTTCTACATACCTCTATAACTTAATCATTCAGATTTTTACAAATGTGTATTTCCTTATTACTTTAATATTCCTTCTATTGAAACACTACTAATAGAAAACAGTACTTATAGTCTAAGATCTGGCTGCATAATGTCTACGTTCATCGCGTTTTTAATCAAAATGTAATTTTTATAAATCACTATTTATAGAGAAATACGTGTCCGCAAGGTTAACAAAATATTCCGGCAAGTATTTTTAATTAAATAGTTGATTTTATTGGAATAATTTAATTCATTTCTTTTTTAATTAAATCATCAATCATTTCAAAGATAGATATATACCCAACTTAAAAAGTTCTGCGAACTTTATACCATCGTATAGAGGAAAAATTAGCTTTAATTTGATATATCAATGATTGAAAAAACGTTATGAACGTCAAAACTCAACGGAGCAGTACCTGTTTATACCAGGTTGCCAAGAGATTGCGGTCAGGTGAGTAAAGGCAACCAAAACTATTTTAGTGGTGTATATATATATATATATATATATATATATATATATATATATATATGTTATATGATTTTCTAACAATGATTCTAGTATGAGCAACAATGTTGCAGTAGACGTTCAGTCAGCTAAAGATTACAACTTCCTGAGATAATACAGCGTACAGAGCATCTTTGTTCTCAGCCACGTGTGCCCTTGCACAGATGCTCCGTAAGCTTTAGCAATAGTATAAATAGGAGCTGCTGCCTAGCTCCGCGTTCTTATACTCGTTAGACTTTCGTTAATGTCATTAGTTAAGTAAAATTTGTAATAATAAAAGGACTGAACTTCAGTCCAAATAAATAAAGTTTTTAAAAAATCAAATCTACGAGTAATGATATATATATATATATATATATATATATATATATATCTGTTCTATGTTCACAATATGATGCCAAAAATGTTTGCTGACCTATAACTTTTGTTTAGTTCCAGGAAATATTGCACCACAAGGGTCAAGTAAAAAAAGGAACAAACTCGAGGATCATGGGATCCAAAACAAAAAGCTACTATGAAGAAATTTTTCAAAATGCACATAAAAAATAGGATTTCCCCCAAAAAGGATGAATGCCTCGAATTTAAAAAAAAAGTAGCCTCTCCTTTTTCACTTGGACACAAATTAAAGTATTCGTTTATAATAATTACAGATTAAAACAATAGAAGTATACAAATTTCATTTGGATCCTGTTTCAATTCCATCTAACAAAATTACCCTATCTGCTCTACAAATGCTTCAGCGCATTGCTACCGCGTGCTGTAGTGGGAAGAGCCGCCGCTTCAAAACAGGCCGAATACGCTTGCTTTCATATTATCATAAAGCAAAACACAAGTACATAATATATTCCTAGATTCGGCGCATCGTTGTCATGTTGTAGGATTACAAACTGGTGCAATGTTGAAGCCAATGTATAATAGTTTAATAGTTCATGTCAGGAAACTTGTTTTTATGGTTGGGATTTAATTATTGTATTTTTATTTTTTTAATGGCAATCCATTCTTGCGATCTTGCTAAATTGAGTTCATGCAAGTACTTGCAGCATATATACGCATGCAGCTGAGTGACGTATTGTGAGTAAAAATGGATGTAGCCTAATTTCGAATCAGAGGCTTATAAAATATGAATAATGCAGCAATACACAAATAAAGGTTTTCATAATCTTGCTCCTGAAGCTTTGACCATGACTCTTCTTGTATCTATTATTTCATATATTTACTAGTTGGATTACGGTCATAAAAAAATATATAATGGAATATTTTACCTTTTATTGATTCGCTCAGTGGATATAAAATTAACTTGACAAAAGCGTTCTCCCATGTCACATATAATACTCAAAAAGAGATCCACTTGATATATTATCAATCTGAATTGATTTTCAAATTACGTACGCATACAAGCTCTGACAACTTAAAAAATGTATTTGTTATCTCCAGAAATCACATTTCATTCCAACACTACTAAAAAGTACGCACTTTCTAAACATTTTGCACTACCTCAAAGCTCTTTTGATATATTAAATGTTCATTGATGTCCCCAGGCTCTTTTGTCAAATACCAGTCACATGAAAAAAGTATAAAAAAAGAGTACGGAATTTTCCAAAAATTTTTAACCGCCGGAAAAATACATGAAAAATGATCGCAAACTCGGTGATTATAACAAAGTTCGTGAATATTCAAATACTTCTCGGTTTCCTTTTTTTGCTATTCAATTTGCCGCACTATATAGATTTCACAATGGATTTAGTGGTTACTGAGATTATGTTAATAATAAATGAAAAATAAAAAAATAGCAATAGACAAGCCGTCAAATTCAAAATTCTAGTAGTCGCAATAATAAAAATTACAAAAAAATAAAATTAGCCGAGTACCAAAAGTGTCAGAGTGGGAAAATTTTATAATTCGAAAATAATATTATCCAAGAGTGAAGTTAAACATGCAACGCAAAAGCGATGCCAAAAAGGCGAATAGATAAGGGAAAGCTGAAATCCAACCGTGTTTAAGACAAATAAATTATCACCCGGCCAATACTATTTTACAAACAGTCTGAAGGGCTTCACGGTAATTTGGGCGTTGACTTTAGTATTTCAGGCTGTTCGTCACGTTGGAAATAAGGTCCAAAATTGCGTATAATGTCTGTTTATACCAGCTCGAACTTGCGTCAGTTCCCAGTACCTTTTTGTCGAAATATAAATCTGAATATATTCAAGTTGTACCACGTACAATAAAGACGTGTTGTGATTTGTCTTGTGTTTGTGCTAAGAGAACAATCTGCAATAACCTAGGTGAGTTTATCTCACAGAGTACCCAATTCTATCAATTGTATTGTTAGTTATTGAGATAATGATTTGTTTTATTAATTTATATGAGATCTGTTTACTAGATAATTGATAATTCAATTCTTGAATGTTTGCGATATAAAAACAGATAACGTATTCTCGAAGTACGTCGCGAGTTGACCCTTCGTACTTAACTAGTTCAAAGGAGTGGATACTTTGCGAGTTGACCCCTAGTATCTTAGTGTAGGCCTCACAGTCATCATGATAATTCTCCGCCCTAGTTGTTTTGATCTCTTGGTGAGGTATTTCGCGAGATAACCCTTAATACCAATGACCCTAGAGATGAGTTATGTTATCTGCTTATCTGCTTATCATGTTATCTGCTTATCTGGCTATCCGGTTATCTGGTGATCTCGTTATCTTGGTATATGTTATTTTGCATCCCTAGAGATGAGTTATGTTATATGTTCTCTGCACAGTATATTATTACACCTACCTATTTGGTTTTTGAAGATTTATTTGGTGCGTAATCTATTTATGTTTATTTGTTTAATTATTACAATCACTGGTTAGTGATGATGAATGATGAATTGGTTACTCAGGTTCTTTTTTTTATTTAATTTCCAGATGTGTCATCTCGAGCGCCTTCCTGATACACGCCCAACCTTCTTTTTATGTTAAATTAGTACTCGTAAGTCATTGTATAAAAATTACAATGTATTCTTGATTAGTTATGTTAGTCATATTGAATTACTACATTATTAAATGTTTATATGACTATTGCACAGAATGATCTTATTTTTTTTTATCCCCTACAAAAGTGGAATAGGAATTGCCTATTGACCGTCAACTTCATGTACTGCTTTTTAGCATCTCCATCGTTAATCACACATAATGTACAAAGTTCAATTCAAATAGCCTAAGTTTTGAACGTGGCAACGTTGGAGATCTTCTCTTCCTCTTCCTAAAGTTTTCAGTTTGCCACCATAATGAAATTCTGAGAATAAGAATAAGAAGTCGGCAAAGTCGCCAAATTAATTGGTACTACGGCGTGTGTACTCAGATCAGAGTTAGATTAGGTACCTACCTACATTCATTATTAGTGTTGAAGTTGTAGAATTTGATTATTCAGGGGTAGGTATACGTTTTTAGTAGGATTGTTTATTTCTTTGGGATGAGATTATGGAATCTGCTATTGGTATTTATTGGATATCTGTTCCCAAAACATATATATAAACTATATCTGAATTACGTACAGGGATAAAACATAAGTAATCGTGACTTTTTGATAACAAAAGTATTGAATTCAAGTAGATGAATTAGGTATAATTCACCCTCATGCAATTAATATCAAATAATAGCGCAAAAATGATAATTAACAGACAGACTGGGACACAGGTAGGGTTTAAAAAAAATTAGAGACCCTGAGTACCTTTTTAAAGTTACTCCAGTGGCGCGCAGAAGCCTTAGTAGCCCAGGCATCGGGTGCAAAGTTTCAGGGGGCACAAAATTCTGAAGATATAACGTGAGGAATGTAATTAGAAAGTAACAAGGACAAAAGTATAGGATATGGAGTTCAAAAAGATCGGAAAGAAAAATCGACATTTAAACGAATGTCTATGCCTGGGCAGCCTTCATCAAATTACAAAACAGAATGAGAGAATCTGATTTCGAAATTATATTGTCATAATTTGTAACCTAAACCTTCTAATAATATATCCTATGAGTTCACTTTTTAATCCCAATTTTATCACCATAAAATAATAGCCTATAATTTTCGTTGATTAGATGTAGTTCAATTCAATTTAGTTGAACCATTATTCAAAAACAAAAATTGTATAATAATTCTTCGAAATAAAACTATTCTTTCATGGTGTTTTATTTACCGAGATAATAGGGTTGAGGAACCTTCATGGGTTCTAAGGAAGCATCATTGTTGTTTTGCAAATAAGGGTTCCTCGTGCTATTCAATGGCAAATTCACTGATGGATTATGCTTTGGAAGTATTTGCTGACTAAACTGACGCCACTCAAACAATCATAACTATCTTATACATTTTCCTACAACGCGATTTTCTTCCATAACAATGAATAGGCGAAATCGTTAATAAAACAATTATTTGAGTGACCTACAATTGTTGCACTACGTAGGCAGAGTTTCCATCCCACTATCTATCAAACTTTCTTACTCAAGCATTACTTGCCCCGTTCGCCCCAAACAATATCTTCATTGAAAATGCCGAGCATGAAAAAGAAAATATCCTTTTCATCATTCTCCTAAGCTACTAGGTTATTGAGTATTCGAATGAACAATAGGTACATTAATAACAATGTCTTCAGTTCCCCAATGATTGCGATATTAAGCTTGGCAACGTTGTAAATTCACAGAAAAAAAAAATCTTCGTTGCACACGGCCTGAGGCAGCGCCGGCGACCGGCCGATTCCATCATCTATTCCTAGCATTTTTTGAGGAATATCTGTCACCTATATATGACCTTCATGTTATTCGCTGAAAAGTCCTGACACTGCCGTCGTCTACTGGTACCTATGTACCTAAATGTTCTATTACAGTCCGGAAGATTATTATACAGTATTGAAAAATCGTACGTTTTGTTGCAAAGTACTATTAATTAAATAAGTGTAATTCCTCGTGATCTTTTGCATTATAAAACGTATGCGAATTTTGGCGCCTAGGTATTCGATGACAATTACTGTTCTACCCAAATAATTTCTTCCGATTAATACTGACCTATATGTCAAAGAATTGCTCACAGTAAGCTTAAACCACATATATCGCGAAGAAAATCAGTAGCATTTTCCTGAAATTCCCTACTGGAAAAGACACTATAAAAGCCAGCGTTGCTCCTTGAAACCTTAAATTATTGCTGATGCCTAGAGAAAAAAGAATAATCGCACACACAGACAGTGGAGTTCCCAGTTGTAGTGGAAAATATAATATTTCAGTGAAACATTCGTAGCAATTTAAAGAGTAGACTGATGTCGCCATCCGCGTTTCTTCATTGTTCGGAAAAATTGAAACCTGATTTAGACAAGAACAGACTGACTGTTCGACGACAATAGAATAGAACTTATAAGCGACGAAACCGTTGGTTGTGTGAAACGGTTGAAACAAACCAGCGGCGCAGGTCTCTATGTCTTCTCTCATATATTCAGAACTTAGATGTTCTGAACTATCACCGACATGAAATGCTAATATTGCTCTTAAAAAATATTTATAATACTTATACTGTAAATATGTAAAGTAGTTATATAATATATTATATATGTAAAAATGATTCAAATCACTAATGACAGATTAATTCAATTTTAATGTCTGGAAAGGAGTTTAGCAGACGAACGAAGCGACAAAAAAGATATTATGAATGTTTGCAGTTGATGTCGTTACCGAGTTTTAAGTGGATGATAAACGAAGATATATTTTCAGTCTCAATAGTAACGTATGTAGTGTATCGTTTTTACGCTCTGCGCAGCCAAGGTCACACCTCATGAGATTTCGTCCCGGCTATACATACGAACTCTTTTCATAAAGTCTGCCGGTGGAAACAGATTAAATAGAATGGCGAAACCAATTGTTTTATTTTGTATTAATAGATACAGATGTGAAACTCCTAATTACGGATTTTTTTGTCGTTCGCCGCAAACTCGAAATCGAGTAAGATTTTCAATATAAATGTAATTTCTGATGGCTGATTAAAGAAATCACATAATTATTATGTTTAAGTGAGAAACAATTTTCGAAATTTTAAATGAATTTAGGTTGAATTGATGCAGTGTAGGCGGAATCGTTTCAAAAAAATTGTAAGTTCGGTGCAATATTTATATATATTTTCCTAATATCTTGTATATCGCCCTCATGGGATTGAAATATTTTATGCTGCAATCCTTTCTCATAAGATGTACATTGTTGTATTTGTGAGGTGATATTATTTTCAGTTTTATCCATTTTGAATTCGTCATACATCGAAATGTATCATATGTGGTTCAAACATTCGATTACACTTAGTTATCTTAGAAAAAGTTACAAATAGTACAAATGCAATTCCAAATGTTAATATTTTTTATACTTTTGATATTCTATTGAATTTTCATCATGCATCATTGTCGTCAGCATTCTGTTCTGCATCTCATTTACTGTATCAGTAAAATCCTATCAAAACTAAGATGAATAGAATCAATCAAAATCTCCGTTTATGAAGCGAGAGTCTGTCGGTTATTAAACAGCAAGGTGATTATATATCAGCACACCTGACCAGGCAGAGACGATTTTGATGAAGTCTGTGCGTTCGAGGGAGTTAAAGTTACCATGGTTCGTTGCCTGATAGTAGACAACCTGGATGTTTCAAAAATATTACTAGGAATTTCGATCCTCTATATAGTTTCACATTCCTATTCATATGATATCTTTGTAAGCCATATGGATGATGAAATTCTGAAGTATAGTATTTTTTTAAATAATATATATCGAGGTATTGCGGTATCAATGTCATGTTCAAGGACCATGGATATGTACCTACCACTATGTTTCAAACAAAATGTAAACGGAGCAAATATATTTCTTGCAGATAATCGTAGAGAGAAAATTTGATTTACTTCATGTCTTGTTTTTGGAATGAAATGATGTCAAGTATATCTTGAAAATGAACAAGTTTGGATTTCTAAAAGTATCGTCAAGTGTCCTCAGATGATCAGAAATTTGAAATACATTCCGTTTAGTTCGTGAATTTCTGATTTCTCTGAATTATGTTATACCTACAAATAATCAATTCTTCGAAAATGTAGACAAGGTGATATTTAATGCTTTCAAAATGCTGCAATTTCCTGCTTCCCTCTAATCTTACTTTACAGAAAGTACAAGGTCTGAAATATTATTTAGTAAAATGTTTGAATTCCTAAAAAGCTTTTTGGAATGTTATGATTATAATATCATTAGGTACATTAATATTATTATAAATCAAGATGCAGTGTAACAACTTTGGACTACTATTGGTGAGCCATTAAATGTAAGCCATAATAATATTACTAATATACCTATAAAAAATAGGATTCACACTTATAAGTGTTGCTCCAAATCATGAGAAAGGAATATGTTCGAATATAAATTTACAAAAAAATGCAATAGGAAATTGGGCTAGAGGACCTACGAAAACCTCTCGTAAAATTCTGGTATCATTATTCCAAGATTTTTTTCCTAAATGGATAACTAAGCGAAGGATACTGAGTGAATCTACTTGATTTAATTTCATTTCATTTCCACAAACTCATATAGTGTTCGAAATGAGTACCAACCTCCTCCCGATATGGGAAGCATCTTGTAAAATTCAAGGACTGACTTTTAATCTTTGATATTTTCTTTTTCGAATAGCTGCAAGCTATTCAAGTTGCCTAAGACGCAAATATCCTTGACACACGTACAACTGCCGGTACTCGGAATTAGATTGTTTTGTTGAGGTGCATTTAATATTTCGGCGATATTTTGAGCTGGTTTAGATTGACGATTTGCTTTATCAAAATTGAGAATTTATAATAAATAATATAAATGCAGATTGTAGAAGCTCTCACTTGGTGAAACTCCTACCATCATGCAGATGGAATAATTGTGTATCTGATACACATAACTAGCTTCTGTTATGGATACAAAACTACAGCTCTCAAGTCTAGCATTCCATTCATGCTGTTTAGCTATTTTTCTATTAAATATTTTTTTTATTTGTCTGTCTATGGTAAATATTTTTTTAGCGACTCTGTTTGAACTACTGCCAAAGGAAACCCATAGAAAACATTAACAAATGTCCTTGAGATATTTCATGTTATAAAATATTTTATTTCATGTTTTAAGATATTCTATTCCTTAAGCAATTTCATTCCTCTTAATACATTCCATGAATTGAGATATTGTAAAGAATAGCTTTATTCCTAAGAGTGTGTTAAATACACAATTATTTTATCTTCAAAATAAATGTTGCCGAAATTTGTAAAAAAAATCTATCTTTCAGTAGAGCTTCTGGAACGTGATAGACTTTCTGATTTTGTTATTCTTTATTAAGCATTCCTGTGTATGTTTGTAAGTATCACATTTTTGCATCTTCATGAAATTCTTGTGATCTTTTTTATTTCGGGAAACATAATAAGAGTAAATAGCCAAATAAAAAACGTTGTTGACAACTGCGTTACTGGTCGAGTGGTCTAAAGCGTCAATTTTTACAATGAGATTTTTAATGAGCGTAGGTTCGATTCCAACACCCCGAAATTTTTTCAATTGCAATTTACATCGTCATAATTCATTTGAAGTCTATCATTTTGGTTTATATCTTAATTAATGTGTCCTCAGGTATGTCCAAGGTACTTTTCAACATATTTTATACACAACAATATATTTTAAATATGCACTTTCTTCGGGAATGGACTAAAATATTTTCATGTTTTTTTGTAGCAAAAATAGCCAAACTATTGTTAATCATGGATGAAGGAAAAGGAGCCGAGTACCAGGGAAAAACTCTGGAAGAGATTGATATGAACTTAAATGACCTAAACAGAGATAACATCCTGGCTGCAGAAGTAGATAGAGATACTGGTAGGCTTTGTGGAGGTTTCTATTATCTGTGGTTTAAATTTTGTAAGTTTTTTTTGCAAAATCCAACATAGACAAGATACATCAGCCAGATGGACTATCCCAGAGTGCCACTAGGTGCAAAAATTCCGAATCAGAAGAATCAGAAGACGGCGGTAAACTTATGATAATATTTTCTACATACCTCTATAACTTAATCATTCAGATTTTTACGAATGTGTATTTACGTATTACTTTAATATTCCCTCTATTGAAACACTACTAATAGAAAACAGTACTTATAGTCTAAGATCTGGCTGCATAATGTCTACGTTCATCGCGTTTTTAATCAAAATGTAATTTTTATAAATCACTATTTATAGAGAAATACGTGTCCGCAAGGTTAACAAAATGTTCCGGCAAGTATTTTTAATTAAATAATTGATTTTATTGGAAAAAAAAATCAATCATTTCAAAGATAGATATATACCCAACTTAAAAAGTTCTGCGAACTTTATACCATCGTATAGAGGAGAAAATTAATTTGATATATCAATGATCGAAAAAACGTTATGAACGTCAAAACTCAACGGAGCAGTACCTGTTTATACCAGGTTGCCAAGAGATTGCGGTCAGGTGAGTAAAGGCAACCAAAACTATTTTAGTGGTGTGTATATATATATATATATATATATATATATATATATATATATCTGGATGATTTATCTAAAAAACGGACTCGTATTTCTCTATAAATAGTGATTTATAAAAATTAAATTTTGATTAAAAACGCGATGAATGTAGACATCATGCAGCCGGATCCAGTACTGTTCTATGTTCACAATATGATGCCAAAAATGTTTGCTGACCTATAACTTTTATTAGTTCCAGGAAATATTGCAGCACAAGGGTCAAGTAAAAAAAAGGAACAAACTCGAGGATCATGGAATCCAAAACAAAAAGCTACTATGAAGAAATTTTTCAAAATGCACATAAAAAATAGGATTTCCCCCAAAAAGGATGAATGCCTCGAATTTAAAAAAAAGTAGCCTCTTCTTTTCCAAGAGAAAACTTGGATACAAATTTTAAAGTATTCGTTTATAATAATTACAGATTAAAACAATAGAAGTATACAAATTTTATTTGGATCCTGTTTCAATTCCATCTAACAAAATTACCCTATCTGCTCTACAAATGCTTCAGCGCATTGCTACCGCGTGCTGTAGTGGGAAGAGCCGCCGCTTCAAAACAGGCGGAATACGCTTGCTTTCATAGTCACAGAAAGCAAAACACAGGTACATAATATATTCCTAGAATTGGCGTTGATCTAGAGTGCACGGTTGTCATGTTGTAGGATTACAAACTGGTGCAATGTTGAAGCCAATGTATAATAGTTTAATAGTTCATGTCAGGAAACTTGTTTTTATGGTTGGGATTTAATTATTGTATTTTTATTTTTTTAATGACAATCCATTCTTGCGATCTTGCTAAATTGAGTTCATGCAAGTACTTGCAGCATATATACACATGCAGCTGAGTGACGTATTGTGAGTAAAAATGGATGTAGCCTAATTTCGAATCAGAGGCTTATAAAATATGAATAATGCAGCAATACACAAATAAAGGTTTTCATAATCTTGCTCCTGAAGCTTTGACCATGACTCTTCTTGTATCTATTATCTCATATATTTACTAGTTGGATTACGGTCATAAAAAAATATATAATGGAATATTTTACCTTTTTTTGATTCGCTCAGTGGATATCAAATTAACTTGACAAAAGCGTACTCCCATGTCACATATAATACTCAAAAAAAAATCCACTTGATATATTATGAATATGAATTGATTTTCAAATTTCGTACGCATACAAGCTCTGACAACTTAAAAAATGTATTTGTTTTCCCCAGAAATCACATTTCATTCGAACACTACTTTCGCACTTTCTAAACATTTTGCACTACCTCAAAACTCTTTTGATATATTAAATGTTCATTGATGTCCCCAGGCTCTTTTGTCAAATACCAGTCACATGAAAAGGTATAAAAAAAGAGTACGGAATTTTCCAAAAATGTTTAACCGCCGGAAAAATACATGAATAATGATCGCAAACTCGGTAAATTTAACAAAGTTCGTGAATATTCAAATACTTCTCGGTTTCCTTTTTTGCTATTCAATTTGCCGCACTATATAGATTTCACAATGGATTTAGCGGTTACTGAGATTATGTTAATAATAAATGAAAAATAAAAAAATAGCAATAGACAAGCCGTCAAATTCAAAATTCTAGTAGTCGCAATAATAAAAATAACAAAAAAATAAAATTAGCCGAGTACCAAAAGTGGAATAGGAATTGCCTATTGACCGTCAACTTCATGTACTGCTTTTTAACATCTCCATCGTTAATCACACATAATGTACAAAGTTCAATTCAAATAGCCTTAGTTTTGAACGTGGCAACGTTGCAGATCTTCTCTTCCTAAAGTTTTCAGTTTGCCACCATAATGAAATTCTGAGAATAAGAATAAGAAGTCGGCAAAGTCGCCAAATTAATTGGTACTACGGCGTGTGTACTCAGATCAGAGTTAGATTAGGTACCTACCTACTTTCATTATTAGTGTTGAAGTTGTAGAATTTGATTATTCAGGGGTAGGTATACGTTTTTAGTAGGATTGTTTATTTCTTTGGGATGAGATTATGGATTCTGCTATTGGTATTTATTGGATATCTGTTCCCAAAACATATATATCAACTATATCTGAATTACGTACAGGGAGAAAACATAAGTAATCGTGACTTTTTGATAACAAAAGTATTGAATTCAAGTAGATGAACTAGGTATAATTCACCCTAATGCAATTAATATGAAATAATAGCGCAAAAATGATAATTAACAGACAGACTGGGACACAGGTAGGGTTTAAAAAAAATTAGAGACCCTGAGTACCTTTTTAAAGTTACTCCAGTGGCGCGCAGAAGCCTTAGTAGCCCAGGCATCGGGTGCAAAGTTTCAGGGGGCACAAAATTCTGAAGATATAACGTGGGGAATGTAATTAGAAAGTAACAAGGACAAAAGTATAAGATATGGAGTTCAAAAAGATCGAAAAGAAAAATCGACATTTAAACGAATGTCTATGCCTGGGCAGCCTTCATCAAATTACAAAACAGAATGAGAGAATCTGATTTCGAAATTATAATGTCATAATTTGTAACCTAAACCCTCTAATAATATATCCTGAGTTCACTTTTTATTCCCAATTTTATCACCATAAAATAAAAGCCAATAATTTTCGCTGATTAGATGTAGTTCAATTTAATTTAGTTCTACCATTATTCAGAAACAAAAATTGTATAATAATTCTCCGAAATAAAACTAATCTTTCATGGTGTTTTATTTACCGAGATAATATGGTTGAGGAACCTTCAAGGGTTCTAAGGAAGCATCATTGTTGTTTTGCAAATAAGGGTTCCTCGTGCTATTCAATGGCAAATTCACTGATGGATACACTGATACAACGCGATTTTCTTCCATAACAATGAATAGGCGAAATCGTTAATGAAACAATTATTTGAGTGACCTACAATTGCTGCACTACGTAGGCAGAGTTTCCATCCCACTATCTATCAAACTTTCTTACTCAAGCATTACTTGCCCCGTTCGCCCCAAACAATATCTTCATTGAAAATGCCGAGCATGAAAAAGAAAATATCCTTTTCATCATTCTCCTAAGCTACTAGGTTATTGAGTATTCGAATGAACAATAGGTACATTAATAACAATGTCTTCAGTTCCCCAATGATTGCGATATTAAGCTTGGCAACGTTGTAAATTCACAGAAAAAAAAAATCTTCGTTGCACACTGCCCGAGGTCGCGGCGGCGACCGGGCGATTCCATCATCTATTCCTAGCATTTTTCCAGGAATATCTGTCACCTATAATTTATTCAACTATCATTTACGCCTGGTCACAACACTCCGTCACGGAAATTGTCCAGGGTCGTATTTCTCTTTATGATCTTGAATTGTTAAAAACAGATAATCGTAAAAAAGGTAAAACTTTCATATAGGATTGACCAACCAGAGCATTATCAATGTGCAATCTATCCAAAGACTACACACAGTGTCTACGCCTATACGGCCGATGCCGATACAGACCTGTACAATTCCCGTCGCTGCATGTCCAGAAATTAATAGCCGGTAGGCCAATCAGAGCGTCGCGATTTGGCCGTCCCCTGTTGCCGAATGTTCGACTTTTGTTGTGGCGCGGCCTAAATGATACTTGAATAGTCTATATACATATGTAAGAAACTGTTCAACTCGGCAACCTGGCCGAGATCTTTTATAGATCGTTGTCATTACCCAAGTCGGTGGCAAACGGTAAAATACGTTTTTCGTATCGACAACCTTGCGGAAAGGATTATTAAATCTGTTAAAATAATTTGTGTTTTCCCGAAATATAATTGTTGGGTATTTACCACTGGTGTTCTAAGCTTCTAAGGATAGATATTTTGAGACGACCGCCTTTTATCAAGTAAAAGTGAGATAAGACTAGAGAGTGCAGTTTTTCCGGCAAGACATTTGCGGTGCACTGATTGGAAAAAAAGAACGTAGTTTTGTGTAGACTCAATTAGATGTTTCCGGTGAAGCCTAAAGTAAACTTTTACCGCGTTTTACATTGTTTTGTCCTGTTAAAACGATAGGTGGTTTGACCGAGTTTAAAAAATGGCTAGCGAGATCGAAAACAAAAGAAAAAGCCGTAAAGTGCTCCGTGGGTCGGTTACAAAGGCGTTAAATTATCTGGACACTTTGTTAAACGCCGAATCGCGCGAAAATTAGAGTCTTGAAGCCGCGTTTGAATTGGTGAGTGGTAAATATGATAGCGTACAGGTGCTTGACCGTGACATATACGAGTTGTTATTAAAGAGTGCATCTGAACATGAGCTTGAAAGTGAAATGGAAACCTGTGACACGTATGAGAAGAAGTTCATCACCCTGAGGATTGAATACAACAAAATGATGGAGGACTCTGTATCCGTTGCAGGTGGAGAAAGTAACCCAGGCACAAATAATGGTTCTAGTGTTTCAAATCCAGTGGAGAACTCAGGTATGCGTATATTTAAATTACCCAGAATAGAGTTTAGGTATGTTAAGCTCCTAACAAATTTAAAATTTGTATGTAGGTAACAGGTATTGTGAAAAATAATATTTCTTACACCTTCTCACGTGTGAAAATTGACAATCGTGAATATCTGGCCGAAATAATATGAAGATCAATGAATACGTAGTATCTCATAGTCTTTGGAATCGCTGATTTGAAAATTGTGGATGGGTTTTACGAAAAGTCATTTGAATTTCATATAAATCGCTATATTAAAAATATATATTATATATATATATAAATATTTGAAAATATTTTCTTGAAAAACGAAATGGCTGATCAAATATAGCAGAATAAATTAAATTCGATGAAAAACTATATCCTAGGATTTTGAAGGTTGCTGATTTCAAATTTGAAGTTATGTAAATAGCTGTAATTGGTGCCTTGATATGCTTGAACTGTAAGCATTGTGAATACTAGAGAAAAACTTCTTCTAAAGGCCTTTCTCTTGGATTTTAGATTGAAAATCTTATATCGCTAATTCCTGAGCTTATGATAAGTAACAGGCAAAAACAACTAATGAACAACACTAAACTAAATGTAGACTTGGAGATATTTCAATACCTATCTACATTATCAAGCTGTTCTCCACCTCGCGATCCATTCAGAAAATTCAATTTCATTAACTTTTCGCTGTATTAAAGAGATTTTGAAGTCTTGATTTTTTCGCATATCGCTGCTAAAGTCAATAATTCCCAGCCCCAGCACATACATAATAATTATACAACTGTCTGTGTGAAATGACCAGTGAAAAAAATACAGAAAAAAAACCCGAAATTTTCACGACGAATTCCAACTATATCATAAGAGAATGATAAGATTAGAATAGAAGCTAGAACGGCATAAGGTAATTACAGGTTTAATCGTCTGGAGTACTCTGGAGACACTTGTCTCTGAATTAGACCATGCCACGCCATCTACTAGAGGTTTTTCGCAACAGAAACTATCTATCGATAGGTGAACATCTCACACCCACCGCTCTGATTGGTCGAGCCAACATACAACGCCAATCAGAGTAAGAGAACCTTCGGTGGCCGGTAATGGCAGAGAGGATTTTGACGAAGTCTGTGCGTTCGAGGGAGTTAAAGTTACCATGCTTCATTGCCTGATAGTAGACAACCTGGATGTTTCAAAAATAATACTAGGAATTTCCATCCTCTATATAGGGTTTGACCGTGACATATACGAGTTGTTATTAAAGAGTACATCTGAACATGAGCTTGAAAGTGAAATGGAAACCTGTGACACGTATGAGAAGAAGTTCATCACCCTGAGGATTGATTACAACAAAATGATGGAGGACTCTGTATCCGTTGCAGGTGGAGAAAGTAACCCAGGCACAAATAATGGTTCTAGTGTTTCAAATCCAGTGGAGAACTCAGGTATGCGTATATTTAAATTACCCAGAATAGAGTTTAAACGGTATGATGGCGCCATAAAAGGCTGGTTAGTTTTTTGGGCGCAATTTAAAAAGGTGCACGAGGACAATTCTATTGAATGTTGTCAGTTGTGACAAAATTGAGTATTTACGAGTATGTCAAGCAACGGTTCCCGGTAGCCGAGCTCGCCAACTAGTTGAAAGTTATCCCTCTATTCGGAAAATTAAAATAAGATTATTGAAAGCATGTCAAGTGGGTTTGGTCGAGAAGATTTGCAAATTG
The DNA here is from genome assembly GCA_949316355.1 of Bruchidius siliquastri. NCBI lineage: Eukaryota > Metazoa > Arthropoda > Insecta > Coleoptera > Chrysomelidae > Bruchidius > Bruchidius siliquastri. The sequence continues at coordinate 22,593,132 of OX438538.1, read as the reverse complement.
AAGTTCAAGTACTGTTGAAGCTTATTCTGTCTAATTCTACACCACGAAGAGTGGATATTAGTTTGCTCTATGACAGACTTGAGACCGGATTGCGAGTTATAACGGCCGAACAAAAACCAGACTGTTTGAAAAGTACTTTATTGCCTGAGAGACAAGAGGCGAATGAATGCCGGGCCGGGACCATCCAACATGTGGCTTTCATAGATAAACACTTCTTATCTGAGTATAACATAAACAAAACGAAGGGCTGTTTCTTGAGAGGGTTTCTTAATTCCTCACTCCTTAGGTTCGGATTCTCCGAGTTAAATATCAAAAATTCTTTCTTTTAGCAATTCTATATGTTGACTCGATATAATATTATTCTTACTTAAACCTTTAAATTTATATAACACTAATTTGTAAATAATACATGGTATTACAATAACAATCATGAGGCTAGTTATGCAAGAAGTGGATACAACGGAATATGACTCTAAAGCTTAGTAGTCTTAGATGTCATGTCACATTTGTCTTGTTAATATTTTGGTTTTCTAGGCATCTAGGATTTGATTCAAGTGGGAAATAATTTGAGTGCAGTCAGTATAAAGTCCATATGTTTCATTAGATTGTGTGTATTCTTTCATGAACTGCAAAAGCTCGTCATGTTCGTTTCCTTTGGTAATTTAAACTTCTAAGGTTTTGTCAGTATTACGGGTCCTTTATATTTACGTTTATACGTAATATGAATTCTATTTTTAAAGCTTTAGAAGTTTCTTTCGGAGTAGTGTACAATGTTAACGTGACTGTCGGCTGATGTATGTCGGGTGTTTTGTAATCGTAGATCTATTCGTTCGTTTAGGGACATGCTGTCAATTATATCGAATAAAGGTATATTATCACTGGACTTCTGGTTCGACCGTGATCGTGGCAGCACGTGTGTTTATTCGCTAAAGTGAAAATTCTACCGGGCGTTTCTATGCCCTTGTTTTGTGCTATCTGTTTTTTACTAACTGCTGCCACACCTAGTCGTTAAAGTTCTGTTGCATAAAAAAATAATAATAATAACTAAATAATTAAATAAATGAATAAAAATAAATAAATAACAAAAAGTCAAGAATAATTTATGTAAATTAACAATCTCCAGAGGTTGCAGCATGACCTAGAGTCAGACCAGTCTGCAACTCACCAAATGAGCTGACGAATTGCATAAACCTGCAAACCCCATTAACAATTGAAGAAGAAGAGAATTATGGTTTGTTTTGTTTACCCGGTTACGGCGAGTGCCCTAAGGCTAAGTTCTATTCTGTGACTTTTAACTTTTCTTTGCACGATTTTTTTTAAAATTTTTAGTCTGAATATTTGTACGGTTTGGTCGTTTAAGTTTTTGACTTATAGATTATATGATAATATAATGTTATATATTATATTATAATATTATATATTATATTATATTATAATCTAGTGTCTTGGCAGATTGGTCTCCAAATACTTCCTATTTAAAAAGCCAGGTTTTTCATTATTTTTCATCGCAGCTCTCCACCAAACTGCTTACCACTTGGTTTACCACTTAGACCACTATTGAGTAGATTATTTGAAGCCCTAATTTATTGTTTCAACTTTGTTACACTATTTTCTCATATAATATTTTCTTTATAGATTGAGAATGGAAGATTTAGCCATACCTGGCCCTTCCCGTGTTATGGGAGTATTGTGTTGACTCATGAAGCCATATTTTCATATTTATATGAACAACTTATTCATTCATTATTATATTGTAGCTTGAGTTCTAGTCCGATGATGCCTGATGAAGCTATTGTGACTCCAGAAAATATGCTGTCATTTTCATCTTCAACTAGTATAACTGTCTCAGAGTCAGAGAATCACACAACTCCTTCAGCATTTGAATAAAACACGAGCAATACCAGTAGGAATGGTGCAACACAGTCTAAGCAAAGGTAACTGCTGAATTAATTGATTCTTGTCAGCTATTCATTTTCTCAAGAGGAAACAGTGATTGTGTCCTGTGCCATACAGTTTTTATGGGAAATTAGTATCCTAATCATTAATATATTCTTTTTAGACAAAAGCGATATGCTGGAGATCTATCTAGTGATCACTTCTCGACTCCCAGAAAATCTAAAACAAATTATCGTATCACGAAGAGCAGGCTTATGCCAATGCAGAAGAAAGTGAAAACACTGCAAACTACTGTTGCTTTGAGGAGAAGAGAAAAATCACTGAACGGCTTACTGAAACTTTGAAGCAGAAAATGTATATAACAGATACAGCTGAAACTGCATTGAAGGTATGGTGAAAATTGTTATAATGATGGATGATGACTTGATAGGTTAAATTCAATATATTTCTCACTTACCTTTGATAATACTTTCACACAAAGCAATTTTTTTATATATATTATATAAAAAATCTGCAGCTTGGATGAATTTTTTGCGTAATAGATCAAAATTAATCCTTAGTTTTTGTAATGGAACATTACTGTTTTGTTGTTAGATGTTTTGTTTCTATAGGCAAGGTCTATTTCCGAAGCCTCTGCCAATAAGCTGCTGTGTGTAAAGCAGGGTGGATCTGAGACATCCTATAATTATTCTAAAACCTTTGTAGAACACCTTATCTAATCATTTGGATGAAACACAAGCAATACCAGCATGAATGGTGCAGCACAGTCTAAGCAAAGGTAACTGCTGAATTGATTCTTGTCATCTATTTATTTTCTCAAGAGGAAACAGTGATTGTGTCCTGTGCGATACAGTTTTTATGGGAAAGTATCATCCTAATCATTAATATATTCTTTTCAGACAAAAGCAATATGCTGGAGATCTATCCAGTGATCACTTCTCGACTCCCAGAAAATCCAAAACAAATTATCGTGTCACGAAGAGCAGGCTTATGACACCGCAGAAGAAAGTGGAAACACTGCAAAATACTGTTGCTTTGAGGAGAAGAGAAAAATCACTGAATGGCTTACTGAAACTTTTGAAGCAGAAAATGTATATAACAGGTACAGCTGAAACTGCATTGAAGGTATGGTGAAAATGACTTGATAGGTTAAATTCAATATATTTCTCACTTACCTTTGATTATACTTTCACACAAAGCAATTTTTTATATATGATATAAAAAAATCTGCAGCTTGGATGCATTCTTTGCTCAGTAGATCAAAATTAATCCTTAGTTTTTGTAATGGAACATTACTGTTTTGTTCCTATAGGCAAGGTCTATTTCAGAGGCCTCTGCCAGTAAGCTGCTGTGTGTAAAGCAGGGTGGATCTGAGACATCCTAATATTATTCTAAAACCTTGTAGAACACCGTATCAAATCATTTTAATAAAACACAAGCAATACCAGCAGGAATGGTGCAACACAGTCTATGCAAAGGTAACTGCTTAATTGATTCTTGTCATCTATTTATTTTCTCAAATGAAACAGTGACTGTGTCCTGTGCGATACAGTTTTTATGGGAAAGTTGTATCCTAATCATTAATGTATTCTTTTCTGACAAAAGCGATATGCTGTAGATCTATCCAGTGATGACTTCTTGACTCCCAGAAAAGCCAAAACAAATTATCTCGACACTGCAGAGGAAATTGAAAATACTGCAACCTACACTACTATTGGTGATTTGAGGAGAAGAGAAAAATCACTGAACGGCTTACTGAAACTTTTGAAGCAGAAAATGTGTATAACAGATACAGCTGAAACTGCATTGAAGGTATGGTGAAAATTTTTATAATGATGGATGATGACTTGATAGGTTAAAATCAATATATTTATTTATTTATTTTTATCAATGTGTTTTGAAAATCTTAAGTCATTGTCCAATATCAATCCCAAATTCCTAGCAGAATTTGTATGGGGAATAATTGTAATGTCAATAGAAATTTCAAAAATATCTTCAACGTAATTTTTATGCTTCCCAAACAGTATAAAAATCGATTTCAATGGATTTATTGACAATTGGTGTGAAATGCTTTCTTTAGCTAGATTACTGAGATCTTCATTTATACAATTGATAACAGTCTGCATTTGTGTATGTCTCAAAAAGAGAACTTTATCTGAGTATCGTCAGCATATAAATAAGCTTTAGAGTGACGTAAGCAATTTGTTATATTCGCGGAGTAGACGGAGAAAAGAACGGGACCCAGAACTGAACCTTGTGGTACTCCACAAAGAATAGACTTCAAATCAGATACACCAGTGGAAGTTTCGACAAACTGATTTCTTTGTGAGAGATAGCTTGAAAATAACTTAACTGCTTCATTAGAACAACCAATATACTTGAGGATAGCAAACATCAGCTGATGGTTAATTGTGTCAAACGCCTTAGTATGAGTCCAGCAACACTAAGGCCGTTGTATTACCATCATCAATTTCTTTAATTATTTCATCAGTTACATCAAGTAGGGCAGTCGTGCATACTGAATAATTATATTATATTATAAACTAGTGTCCTGGCAGATTGCTCTCCAAATACTTCCTATTTAAAAAGCTAGGTTATTCAATATTTTGCATCGAAGCTCTTGACCAAACTACTTACCACTTGATTTATCACTTAGACCACTATTGTGTAGATTATTTGAAGCCCTAATTTACTGTTTCAATTTTGTTACACTATTTTCTCATATAATATTTTCTTTATAGATTGAGAATGGAAGATTTAGCCATACCTGGCCCTTCCCGTGTTATGTGAGTATTGTGTTGACTGATGAAGCCATATTTTCATATTTATATGAACAACTTATTCATTCATTATTATATTGTAGCTTGAGTTCTAGTCCGATGATGCCTGATGAAGCTATTGTGACTCCAGAAAATATGCTGTCATTTTCATCTTCAACTAGTATAACTGTCTCAGAGTCAGAGAATCACACAACTCCTTCAGCATTTGAATAAAACACGAGCAATACCAGCAGGAATGGTGCAACACAGTCTAAGCAAAGGTAACTGCTGAATTAATTGATTCTTGTCAGCTATTCATTTTCTCAAGAGGAAACAGTGATTGTGTCCTGTGCCATACAGTTTTTATGGGAAATTAGTATCCTAATCATTAATATATTCTTTTTAGACAAAAGCGATATGCTGGAGATCTATCTAGTGATCACTTCTCGACTCCCAGAAAATCTAAAACAAATTATCGTATCACGAAGAGCAGGCTTATGCCAATGCAGAAGAAAGTGGAAACACTGCAAACTACTGTTGCTTTGAGGAGAAGAGAAAAATCACTGAACGGCTTACTGAAACTTTTGAAGCAGAAAACGTATATAACAGATGTAGCTGAAACTGCATTGAAGGTATGGTGAAAATTGTTATAATGATGGATGATGACGTGATGAATTCAATATATTTCTCACTTACCTTTGATAATACTTTCACACAAAGCAATTTTTTATATATTATATGAAAAAATCTGCAGCTTGGATGAATTCTTTGCTTAGTAGATCAAAATTAATCCTTAGTTTTTGTAATGGAACATTACTGTTTTGTTGTTAGATGTTTTTATAGGCAAGGTCTATTTCAGAAGACTCTGCCAATAAGCTGCTGTGTGTAAAGCAGGGTGGATCTGAGACATCCTATAATTATTCTAAAACCTTTGTAGAACACCTTATCTAATCATTTGAATAAAACACAAGCAATACCAGCATGAATGGTGCAGCACAGTCTAAGCAAAGGTAACTGCTGAATTGATTCTTGTCATCTATTTATTTTCTCAAAGGAAACAGTGACTGAGTCCTGTGCCATACAGTTTTTATGGGAAAGTAGTATCCTAATCATTAATATATTCTTTTAAGACAAAAGCGATATGCTGGAGATCTATCCAGTGATCACTTCACGACTCCCAGAAAATCCAAAACAAATCATCGTGTCACGAAGAGCAGGTTTATGACACCGCAAAAGAAAGTTGAAACACTGCAAAATACTGTTGCTTTGAGGAGAAGAGAAAAATCACTGAACGGCTTACTGAAACTTTTGAAGCAGAAAATGTATATATATTAGATATAGCTGAAACTGCATTGAAGGTATGGTGAAAATTGTTATAATGATGGATGATGAATTCAATATATTTCTCACTTACCTTTGATAATACTTTCACACAAAGCAATTTTGTATATATTATATGAAAAAATCTGCAGCTTGGATGAATTCTTTGCTTAGTAGATCAAAATTAATCTTTAGTTTTTGTAATGGAACATTACTGTTTTGTTGTTAGATGTTTTGTTCCTATAGGCAAGGTCTATTTCAGAGGCCTCTGCCAGTAAGCTGCTGTGTGTAAATCAGGGTGGATCTGAGACATCCTAATATTATTCTAAAACCTTGTAGAACACCGTATCAAATCATTTGAATAAAACACAAGCAATACCAGCATGAATGGTGCAGCACAGTCTAAGCAAAGGCAACTGCTGAATTGATTCTTGTCATCTATTTATTTTCTCAAGAGGAAACAGTGATTGTGTCCTGTGCGATACAGTTTTTATGGGAAAGTAGTATCCTAATCATTAATGTATTCTTTTCAGACAAAAGCGATATGCTGTAGATCTATCCAGTGATGACTTCTCGACTCCCAGAAAATCCAAAACAAATTATCGCGACACTGCAGAAGAAATTGAAAACACTGCAAACTACACTACTATTGGTGATTTGAGGAGAAGAGAAATATCACTGAACGGCTTACTGAAACTTTTGAAGCAGAAAATGTGTATAACAGATACAGCTGAAACTGCATTGAAGGTATGGTGAAAATTTTTATAATGATGGATGATGACTTGATAGGTTAAAATCAATATATTTATTTATTTATTTTTATCAATGTGTTTTAGAAATTTTAAGTCATTGTCCAATATCAATCCCAAATTCCTAGCAGAATTTGTATGGGGAATAATTGTAATGTCAATAGAAATTTCAAAAATATCTTCAACGTAATTTTTATGCTTCCCAAACAGTATAACACTCGATTTCAATGGATTTATTGACAATTGGTGTGAAATGCTTTCTTTAGCTAGATTACTGAGATCTTCATTTATACAATTGATAACAGTCTGCATTTGTGTATGTCTCAAAAAGAGAACTTTATCTGAGTATCGTCAGCATATAAATAAGCTTTAGAGTGACGTAAGCAATTTGTTATATTCGCGGAGTAGACGGAGAAAAGAACGGGACCCAGAACTGAACCTTGTGGTACTCCACAAAGAATAGACTTCAAATCAGATACACCAGTGGAAGTTTCGACAAACTGATTTCTTTGTGAGAGATAGCTTGAAAATAACTTAACTGCTTCATTAGAACAACCAATATACTTGAGGATAGCAAACATCAGCTGATGGTTAATTGTGTCAAACGCCTTAGTATAAGTCCAGCAACACTAAGGCCGTTGTATTACCATCATCAATTTCTTTAATTATTTCATCAGTTACATCAAGTAGGGCAGTCGTGCATACTGAATAATTATATTATATTATAAACTAGTGTCCTGGCAGATTGCTCTCCAAATACTTCCTATTTAAAAAGCTAGGTTATTCAATATTTTGCATCGAAGCTCTTGACCAAACTACTTACCACTTGATTTATCACTTAGACCACTATTGTGTAGATTATTTGAAGCCCTAATTTACTGTTTCAATTTTGTTACACTATTTTCTCATATAATATTTTCTTTATAGATTGAGAATGGAAGATTTAGCCATACCTGGCCCTTCCCGTGTTATGTGAGTATTGTGTTGACTGATGAAGACATATTTATATGAAGAACTTATTCATTCATTATTATATTGTAGCTCCTAGTCCGATGATGCCCGATGAAGCTATTGTGAGTTCAGAAAATATGCTGTCATTTTCATCTTCAACTAGTATAACTGTCTCAGAGTCAGAGAATCACACAACTCCTTCAGCATTTGAATAAAACACAAGCAATACCAGCAGGAATGGAGCAACACAGTCTAAGCAAAGGTAACTGCTGAATTGATTCTTGTCAGCTATTTATTTTCTCAAGAGGAAACAGTGATTGTGTCTTGTGCCATACAGTTTTTATGAGAAAGAAGTATCCTAATCATTAATATATTCTTTTCAGACAAAAGCAATATGCTGGAGATCTATCCAGTGATCACTTCTCGACTCCCAGAAAATCCAAAACAAATCATCGTGTCACGAAGAGCAGGCTTATGACACCGCAGAAGAAAGTGAAAACACTGCAAAATACACTACTGTTGGTGATTTGAGGAGAAGAGGAAAATCACTGAACAGTTTACTGAAACTTTGAAGCAGATAATGTATATAACAGATACAGCTGAAACTGCATTGAAGGTATTTTGAAAATTGTTATTATGATGGATGATGACTTGATAGGTTAAATTCAATATATTTCTCACTTACCTTTGATAATACTTTCACACAAAGCAATTTTTTATATATTATATAAAAAAATCTGCAGCTTGGATGAATTCTTTGCTCAGTAGATCAAAATTAATCCTAATTTTTTGTAATGGAACATTACTGTTTTGTTGTTAGATGTTTTGTTCCTATAGGCAAGGTCTATTTCAGAGGCCTCTGCCAGTAAGCTGCTGTGTGTAAAGCAGGGTGGATCTCAGACATCCTAATATTATTCTAAAACCTTTGTAGAACACCTTATCTAATCATTTGAATAAAACACAAGCAATACCAGCATGAATGGTGCAACACAGTCTAAGCAAAGGTAACTGCTGAATTGATTCTTGTCATCTATTTATTTTCTCAAGAGGAAACAGTGATTGTGTCCTGTGCGATACAGTTTTTATGGGAAAGTAGTATCCTAATAATTAATGTATTCTTTTCAGACAAAAGCGATATGCTGTAGATCTATTCAGTGATCACTTCTCGACTCCCAGAAAAGCCAAAACAAATTAATCGCGACACTGCAGAAGAAAGTGAAGACACTGCAAACTACACTACTGTTGGTGATTTGAGGAGAAGAGAAAAATCACAGAACAGCTTACTGAAACTTTGAAGCAGAAAATGTATATAACAGATACAGCTGAACCTGCATTGAAGGTATTGTGAAAATTGTTATAATGATGGATGATGACTTGATAGGTTAAACTCAATATATTTCTCACTTACCTTTGATTATACTTTCTCACAAAGCAATTTTTCATATATTATATAAAAAAATCTGTAGCTTGGATGAATTCCTTGCTCAGTAGATCAAAATTAATCCTTAGTTTTTGTAATGGAACATTACTGTTTTGTTGTTAGATGTTTTGTTCCCATAGGCAAGGTCTATTCCAGAGGCCTCTGCCAGTAAGCTGCTGTGTGTAAAGCAGGGTGGATCTGAGACATCCTAATATTATTCTAAAACCTTAGTAGAACATCTTATCTAATATCTTTAATTTGTTTTCAGCACATACGGTTCATGAAAGAAGCATCCAAATTACAAGTGGGATTTGATGAGGCCCATGAAAGACATCTGGAGGAGGAGGCGAGTAGTGGTGGGATCCACCCCTCACTTGAGCTATGCCAAGTATATTTTCAGAAGTTTTATACCATAATTGGCTGTTGTTAATGTGTATGTCCCATTTTAGGTTGTTTTGTAAGATAACACCTAAGTACATTTTCAATACATTCTGGTGCTAAGCTTGAAATATGCAAATATTATAATGCAAAATGTAGAAGAAAACTATCTCTTGAAGATCATATTGTAAAAAAGATGCCAGATATATAGATTCAATAGCTAGTAAGATACATCAATATACCAACTGTACTTTTAAATCTGCAAAGAACAGTAGTTGATGTTGATATATTGTGATGCAATTCCTAAGTCTAACATATGTGATTATTGCAACAGAAAATTTAAAAGTAAAAAATTACTAAACGATCATATTGTAAAGCAGCACCCCAGTTGAAAGAGGAACTGGGACTTGTAAATCCCTCATATCGACATCAGCCATTATAGATGCAACAGTGATTTGAATAAATAAGATAAATAGCTTTGCGTATAGTTCAAAAATGTTTGGTAACATTAGATCATTTAATGATGACGAAAGATAAGGAAGTTGAATTTTGTCCCAGAGATTATTCTGCCGATGGATACGGTGTTTCTTCAAACCTTAGTTCGAAACAGTTGATCTAATGTTAAATAAACCAGTTTGGGTTGTTGAATATATATTTTGTATATTTATTAATAAAACATAAAACAAGATAGTTGTGTTTGAAAAACCCTAGAATTATTTTGCCTCGATTAGATTTTTCCAATCAAATTCTGATTAAAACTGAAACAAACAAACTCATCAAAGAGTCAGGATGATGGAAATGTTGTCAGTTTTGAGGTTTAGTTATTGTCTAATAGATGGCGCTTTGCGAACCTGATTAATATCAAAATTCATCTTGTATATCTTATATACTATATATTAATAAAAATGGGAAATTTTAACCCCTTCAAACAAACTCATCAGAGTCAGGATGATGGAAATGTTGTCACTTTTGAGGTTTATTTATTGTCTAATAGATGGCGCTTTGCGAACCTGACTAATATCAAAATTCATCTTGTATATCTTATATACTATATATTAATAAAAATGGGAAATTTTAACCCCTTCAAACAAACTCATCAGAGTCAGGATGATGGAAATGTTGTCACTTTTGAGGTTTAGTTATTGTCTAATAGATGGCGCTTTGCGAACCTGATTAATATCAAAATTCATCTTGTATATCTTATATACTATATATTAATAAAAATGGGAAATTTTAACCCCTTCAAACAAACTCATCAGAGTCAGGATGATGGAAATGTTGTCACTTTTGAGGTTTAATTATTGTCTAATAGATGGCGCTTTGCGAACCTGACATATCAAAATTCATCTTGTATATCTTATATACTATATATTAATAAAAATGGGAAATTTTAACCCCTTCAAACAAACTCATCAGAGTCAGGATGATGGAAATGTTGTCACTTTTGAGGTTTATTTATTGTCTAATAGATGGCGCTTTGCGAACCTGACTAATATCAAAATTCATCTTGTATATCTTATATACTATATATTAATAAAAATGGGAAATTTTAACCCCTTCAAACAAACTCATCAGAGTCAGGATGATGGAAATGTTGTCACTTTTGAGGTTTAATTATTGTCTAATAGATGGCGCTTTGCGAACCTGATTAATATCAAAATTCATCTTGTATATCTTATATACTATATATTAATAAAAATGGGAAATTTTAACCCCTTCAAACAAACTCATCAGAGTCAGGATGATGGAAATGTTGTCACTTTTGAGGTTTAGTTATTGTCTAATAGATGGCGCTTTGCGAACCTGATTAATATCAAAATTCATCTTGTATATCTTATATACTATATATTAATAAAAATGGGAAATTTTAACCCCTTCAAACAAACTCATCAGAGTCAGGATGATGGAAATGTTGTCACTTTTGAGGTTTAATTATTGTCTAATAGATGGCGCTTTGCGAACCTGATTAATATCAAAATTCATCTTGTATATCTTATATACTATATATTAATAAAAATGGGAAATTTTAACCCCTTCAAACAAACTCACCAGAGTCAGGATGATGGAAATGTTGTCACTTTTGAGGTTTAGTTATTGTCTAATAGATGGCGCTTTGCGAACCTGATTAATATCAAAATTCATCTTGTATATCTTATATACTATATATTAATAAAAATGGGAAATTTTAACCCCTTCAAACAAACTCATCAGAGTCAGGATGATGGAAATGTTGTCACTTTTGAGGTTTAGTTATTGTCTAATAGATGGCGCTTTGCGAACCTGATTAATATCAAAATTCATCTTGTATATCTTATATACTATATATTAATAAACATGGGAAATTATAACCCCTTCAAACAAACTCATCAGAGTCAGGATGATGGAAATGTTGTCACTTTTGAGGTTCAGTTATTCTCTAATAGATGGCGCTTTGCGAACCTGATTAATATCAAAATTCATCTTGTATATCTTATATACTATATATTGATAAAAATGGGAAATTTTAACCCCTTCAAACAAACTCATCAGAGTCAGGATGATGGAAATGTTGTCACTTTTGAGGTTTAATTATTGTCTAATAGATGGCGCTTTGCGAACCTGATTAATATCAAAATTCATCTTGTATATCTTATATACTATATATTAATAAAAATGGGAAATTTTAACCCCTTCAAACAAACTCATCAGAGTCAGGATGATGGAAATGTTGTCACTTTTGAGGTTTATTTATTGTCTAATAGATGGCGCTTTGCGAACCTGACTAATATCAAAATTCATCTTGTATATCTTATATACTATATATTAATAAAAATGGGAAATTTTAACCCCTTCAAACAAACTCATCAGAGTCAGGATGATGGAAATGTTGTCACTTTTGAGGTTTAGTTATTGTCTAATAGATGGCGCTTTGCGAACCTGATTAATATCAAAATTCATCTTGTATATCTTATATACTATATATTAATAAAAATGGGAAATTTTAACCCCTTCAAACAAACTCATCAGAGTCAGGATGATGGAAATGTTGTCACTTTTGAGGTTTAGTTATTGTCTAATAGATGGCGCTTTGCGAACCTGATTAATATCAAAATTCATCTTGTATATCTTATATACTATATATTAATAAAAATGGGAAATTTTAACCCCTTCAAACAAACTCATCAGAGTCAGGATGATGGAAATGTTGTCACTTTTGAGGTTTAGTTATTGTCTAATAGATGGCGCTTTGCGAACCTGATTAATATCAAAATTCATCTTGTATATCTTATATACTATATATTAATAAAAATGGGAAATTTTAACCCCTTCAAACAAACTCATCAGAGTCAGGATGATGGAAATGTTGTCACTTTTGAGGTTTAATTATTGTCTAATAGATGGCGCTTTGCGAACCTGACATATCAAAATTCATCTTGTATATCTTATATACTATATATTAATAAAAATGGGAAATTTTAACCCCTTCAAACAAACTCATCATCTCCATCTATACTATAGTGACAGAACTACCCATTTTGCAAATATTTAATACAATGAACTAATGTACGTTTCAAAGTTTCGCATTCATTTAACATATTTTTACTTGGATATTATCCTTTTGATAGTTGCATTACTACAATAGGAGAGGAATGTTGAATGAAAATACGATTGTATTTATTTATTCATTTATTTCCCTTTAACGGGACAAGCCCATGATACAAACATTTACATCATAATTTAACAAGCATTCTCAAATTTCAACCCAAATGTGATAGTAAAACACTTTTTTATGTTAAAGAGTAAACCATTTAGCACACACCATTAATATAGGTCAGTAACATCAAATTGTAATAAATATTTGTCAGCCAAAGATCTAATTAACTTAAAATATTTTTAAATCATCAGCAAATGATAAGATCTTTGGATATTTTACATATAGGGACTATATGGAACAACATAATTTTCAAAGTTTCGATTGAAGTGTGAAAATATCCTGGTTACTAAAACAGGAAGTTAGAATAAATATCATTAGAAACATTGAATTAAATGATCAACCTATTGAAAATGTACTTGGTGTTTTCTTACGAAACAACCTAAAATGGGACATACACATTAACAAATTAACAACAGCCAATCACAGTATAAACCTTCTGAAAATATTCTTGGCACAGCTCAAGTGGGGGGTGGATCCCACCGCTACCCACCTCCTCCTCCTCCTCCATATAGCTTTCATGGGCCTCATCGAATCCCACTTGTATTTTGGATGCTTCTTTCTTGAACCACATATGCTGAAAACCGATTTAGGATATTAGATAAGGTGTTCTACAAAAGTTTGGCAGAGTAACAAGAACCACCACAAGAGACTATGACACTATGAAAGTTCTCAAGAGATAATTCTAAAATATCATAAGAAAAACTTATAATACCACCGTGGAAAACATAATGAAAAAGAAATTCTCTGTAAACCAAACTAAAGATTTTTGAAACCTGTATGTAAAGGGTACAGATTTCAAGTTGGTACATATTTAGATAACAAACAAAATAAAACATAATTCTATCACATCCTGGTAAAAAAGTTTTCCTTGTCAGGTACATTGTTACAGCCAGTTATAGATGGTCAATCCATGGTGACGTATATGGAAAAAAAGATGAAAAAGGAGTATATATTCGCAAATGGAGGAGGATTTATATGCCCTTGAATTTTTTCATTTTCCTCCAATGGCCATCAGAGGGTCATTTAAGGGTGTTTTTTCCGAGCATATTTAAATATTTTCAGTCTAATGCATTTATCAATTATATCTTTCAAGATATCATGATCCCTTGCATGACAAAATTTTTCCAGCTGTTCGTTTATCTGGTCTCTGAATTTTTTTTTTTTGAAACAAATCTTTATTAAGAAAAGTAAACAATATTACAATAGTTAACAATTTTTTACACATAACTCTAAACAGTGCCTAAAGCACTGGCCTCGAGAAAACAAAACATGAACAAAATCAACAGTGAGGGTAACAATTAGCTTGTATTTGTACACTCATTAACCAGTTTTTCATTTTTTTTTACAAAGTACCTGAAATCTGTTGTAGTCTTAATGTCTCTTGACAAATTATTAAAAGTTTTTGATGCAATACCTATAGGATTGTAAAGACCTGAGTTAGTTCTTGTATTTATTCGATAAATGTTATTTATATTTCTGGTCTCATAATTGTGAACTTGATTAGCTAATATTAAGATTGTACTTGATTTATGTTGTTTATTGAGTACTTTAAATATTAATTTAGATTGTTCAATTTGCAACACAGAGTTAAGATTGAAAGTATTAAGTTCTTTGTATGATTTACTTGGGTTAGTTAAAATATCATAATTATATAGTACCTTTAGTACTTTATTTTGCAATACCTGCATCTTATAATATAATATATAGTATATCATATCAGTATAATTATATTTTGTTTTTTTTATTCCTCATTTTAATCTGTAAAAATTACTGTTAGTTGTTAGGAGTAACTGTTACTGAATTATTTTTCAATTGTTCCTGTGATTGGGTGCAAGCCCGTTGGAATAAAGTTTATTATTATTATTATCTTCTGAAAATTGGTTTGACTACAAGTTCCCCATGTAGGGAGTAAATATCTAAAGTGGGATAAGAAAAAAGCGTTGAAGATCAAGTCTTTAGTTTTTTCGTTAAGTAAGTTCTGCATTTAAATACTATAGAGATCATAGGTACGATTTTATGATTTACTTTGGTTATATGTTCAGTCCAGCTCAATTTATCATCTAAAATCAGTCCAAGATATTTAATTTTACACACTTGTTCTAGAGGTGTATTGTTGATGCATATATTTACATTTTGCAATTGTTTGTTCTTCTGCTTAAATATCATATATTTTGTTTTGTTTATATTTATTTTTAATTTATTGCAGTATAACCAATCTACATAATTCTTGTAGGTCACTGTTGATCTCCATACGCAACTCATGCTCATTTGCACCTGTATAAACCGATGCAGTATCACCTGCAAATGTGAAATAGCGTGCTTTAAGATTAACTGTTTTTAAGCTTAAGACATATAGGGAGTACAACAGCGGCCCCAGGACAGAGCCTTGCGGGACTCCATGAGTGTTTGATTTTATTTCACTTCTAACATTGTCTAGCTTCACAATTTGACTTCTACCTTAAATCCCAAATGTTCCAGTTTGTTTATAAAAATGTCGAAACTAACTACATCAAATGCTTTTTTTAGATCTACATATACTAACTACAATAGCTAATATTTTATTATCTAATGCTTTCGAAACATGATTAATAAAATCCACAGTAGTACTTAGCGTGCTACTGTTCTTAAGGAAACCATATGTCATGGATCTGTCAAATTTGACTATAATGTTTTGAATAGTTCGTCCTTTTTTTAAGTGAAAAATTCAAGTTTACCATGTCTTTTTCCGAGAAAGGTTCTTCTGAAGACGCTGAAGCACTCGTTGATAGCTTGTCTATGGAAAATGCCTCACTCACTGAAGAAAATCTTGCAGGGCTGAACAGAGATGATTTCCTTTAGAAGAAAAAGAATATAAGTAAGATGGTGCTACAGTATCTCAGAGAGGTTGTTCCAGACATGTCGCCTGGTCATTGGCATCGTATTTTATGAGTTAACAAATCGACTGCAAAATACAAACATAGTGGTTGAGTGGAAGAGCACATTTATTGTGAACTCCACCTCTTCGAGTATGTATGATTTCCATCATCATGTATATTTCCAATAAAGATTATCATTATAATTATTATTATTATACTGGAATTCATCTACCTGGCAAGTGTTTGCAATATATTCGTACGTTTTTCATTAGTTTTTCTATGATCTTGGAAAATGTACTCAATACCGATATTGGTCTGTAATTATCCATGTTTTTTACTATCTGACTTAAAAATTGAACTTATTTTATTTCAACTCTTCTGGAAAAACTCCTGTAGAAATAACATTATTTATCAACTTTGTAAAGAATTTTATCAAATTTTCCTTTAAATTAAATAGATCTCTAGCTGTAATCTCGTCATAGCCTGGTGATGAGCTTTTCTTTAGATCGAGTATGATTTCCTTGACCTCATTTCCATTTGTCTGCTGAATATACATAGTATTCTGAATAACAATTTCTTCACAATTTACTATACCATTGGGTCTAGTCCACTGACGATAGAACACTGATAGACCTCGTATGTTTACAAAAACTTTCGTCAGACATTGATGCACAGTTGCCAGAATTCACCAAAGGACTACAATAACATTAATTTTTCTACATAACTAGTTCACAAGATCTCACGAATATGTTCTACAATGAATATCTTAGCCATTGAATAGTGAGGAAAGTTAAAAATAGCTTCATAATTTAGAACAAACCTGCAATGTTAATCACACCTCACACACTAGCTGGCAACATGGCTTTATAGTAAATTCTGACTGCTACTAGCCGCTACGTATCAATTTTCATTCGTAATTTTGCAAATTTGACGTCTGTCGGCGTTTGTAAGAACCGAACCGTCAACCGTCTACGTCAGGTCACTGTCAACCGCTTTGATCTTTGACGTGAGCGTTCGAATCAGACATCGTAGTTTTTGTTCATTTTCTCTGTTTGATCTGGTTTGAATTTTGCTTATTGTTGCCAAAATGATGATATATTGTTATGTATGTAAGCTGTTCAGCACCCAGGCTGAAGCTGCAGGTGTAACCTTCCATCAGTAAGTATAATTGCGTACTTTTTCAAATTCCCGCCATGTCAAATTTCGTGATTCATCCAAATGTCATCGATGTTTACAAACAAAAATTACGGTCACCATCAAGCGGCCACTTTCCCCTGTCCCTGCTGGTCCTCTCGCCCAAAGTCATGTTTCACTATAGACATAAATGAATTTATGAATGAGATGCCAGGTCTTCAGTTGTTCTATTGTCGTTGGTCTAGTCATAGTCCTTTTCCAAGCCACTAACAATATTGGCACCAATATTAGCAAATTGATCATTCAGGTGGTTTGCAATTTCAGCTTTATTGTTTATTTCCTGATCGCCATTAATAATGCAATCAATTTGGGTTTTGCTTATTTCAATATTCACAAATTTATTTACAAATCCTCATTGTTTTTTGACGTTTGTACCTGCATTCTCTCATTGAATTTTGAAGTATCTGTTTTTTAGTGCTTTATTTTGTTATTGACTTGGTTTTTCAGTTTTTTAAATTCAACTTCCCAATTCGAGTTACTAGGGTCTTTAACTTTTCATTTATATATTTTATCTCGCTGTTCAATCATTTCAATAATTTCTTGATTTTTCCAGTCATTATTATCTTTTTATAAATTCTGAATATTTTTTACATTCAGTAATCAGCTTAATTAGATCCTGAAATGATTGAACTTCGTTGTTTTTAATTTTTTGATCAAATTTAGCAATACATTTTTTATAATCTATTTTTTTTACTTCTTTTTTGTTTTTTTATGCAAGTACTTTTATGTTAGTTTCTATAGTTATTGATAATAAATTGTGATCAGATAAACTGTTACTTTCTATTTTGATTCTACAATATTTAAGTTATTGTACCTATCATATAAAACATGATCAGTTAAGGTGTTATGAATCTTAAAGTTATTTAATGTGATAAAATTCTTGAAATTGTGTTTTTTTTATTTTTTGTTTTTTAATTCTTTAAATCTTTAGGTTATCTCCCTTTAGGGCTAATGTTTAACATGTCCAAGAATCATATAGCTACTACTGACTGGTACTATGCACATATTAGTTACCTAGGTGCATAATTCACGTTTGGGATCATATATTAAATCTATTGTTGAATATTTATATTCTGTAAGAAATAATGAAACAAACGTAATATATATATTGGTATTGGTATAACTAGCCACCTCATTTTTGTTGTGCAACAAATTAACATTGAAATCTCCAACGACTAGGAGTTCTCTTGGATATTTTAACAGAATTTCCTCAAGTGATGCTTGAAACTCTGAGTTTGACAAATTTGGGGGCTTATAAACTACACTTATTTTTAGTCTTTGCTCACCCATGTTCACACACACCTAGTTTATTTTACTATCAGAATCAGATCTACCTATTTCAAAAAACTGAATTGTATCTTTAACATAAATTGCAGAAATGGACTGCATTGTAATTGCTAAGTTTGTATAAAAATGTTCCATTTACCTTTAACCAAGTTTCCGTTAACAGAAGTAAATCACAATCATTGTTCATCACAAAGCATTGTACATCTTCTAGCTTGTTCTGGAGACTCTGAATATTCATATAGTAAAATGGCTTCAACATTAGACAAATAACTAAACTTGTCAAAAAAACTGTAAAGCTTTATGTAGACTCATCTGGTAGACAGGCTAGTTGGTCATTTGGATAATTGCAGAATATTATCATACTCCCTGAAATAAACATAAATGTGCTTCAGTCAAATCTGAAAAAAGTGCTGCCATTTGCTTTCAAACGCCTCCATAGATGTATAATGGATTGAATAGTGATTTGCCACCATGTATAAACTTGAATTAATTATCTTGTTCACTACTATCAGTGTCCAATATTTTCCAGTTTTTGATTTTAGGCAAAATATCTATCCAAATTTGTGAGGCGATACTTTTTATAAGGCACACAGAAATGTCCTACCTCACTGTGCTAATGTGCTATCAGAGTTGAACCATCCAACAAATCAAACAGGTGATCTATTTGACTTGCAAACTCTGCTGTTTGCAGTGCTACAACACGTAAATCGCCAGAAATAACAAATGTTTCTAATGATCCTTCAATTGTTAGGCTAAGTATTTGAGCTGCCATTGTAACTCATTTTCATATATGAATGTTTGGACTCAAAATGGCTGGGAATTCACTTACATAGCTGTTTGTTCTTTGTTTTGCTGATTAACACTGTAATATATTGAATAACCATATTTAACACCTTACTAGCAACGCTTATGCTTTATCGGTTTTTTATCAAATACAAATGATTTCAATGAATTGAAGAACGAACAACGACAGAAAACCAAGAAAATGAAAAGCCAGGAATGTCAATTCTGAGTCAATGTCAGTTGTCAAGTTAGGTGAAGTGTCGCCATCTCGGTGATGATGATTAAGAGATGCTCGATAAAATCTCAGCAAACAGTTTTCTCCTAGGTTAAAAGTATAGTTAATCATCCTCGCAATAGATGTAACGCATTTTCTGCGCCATCTTCACTTCAATAAATAAATTAGAACTCGGACTCTCACCGTTTACAAATTTCGTCTTCATCGAATTTTAGTTAACAGCTACCTACCTATAGATGGCGACAGGATGTGTGATTTTCGCCATCTATACTACTGTCCGGTAACTTTCTCGTATGGACTGTTGGCTGCACAGTTTCCTTCATGTTATATTGAACGTCTAACTTTCCCTGATGTATTAACATGCAGATGACGCCACATACACCATTTTCATTTTTCTTCTATTCTATACTAAAACAAACAGGTTCAGATTTAGCTATTTATTATTGTTTTTTTGTCCCAGTTTAACACAAGGAATATGAAACAATAATGTTTTAAATTTTCAATTTGAAATCCAAATTAATAAAGGTGAACAGAAAATATGAATATATTTTAACATACCAAATACAAAAATTATCAGAATACTTTTAAAAATTTAATCTGCAAACAATGATAATCTTTAGATAGATAAGTATTTGTATGATAAACATACTAATAAGTGTGGCTTGTGAATGAATTGTGACTATATTGTGTCTAATTGAAGCCGGTTTACCAATATAATATATTTTCTTCTTTATTTTATTATAAGAACAAGTCACGGAGAAGGATAGAATGATTTTGATAGTGCCCAGGGCCAATAATTAATTGAAAAAAATGAGATTCTACCCCCAGTTATATTCGAAATTCTTATCTGTCTAATACTTTCACTATTATCGTTAATTCAATATTTCATGGTGCCTAACAAGTTCAAGCAATGATGTTACAAAATAAATCTAATATATCACAAACCTTTTCAATTTCTAGTAGTTTGTCCTTTTCTGTCAGGCTTACTGTTTTATATTTTTTTAGTATTACATAAAAATATTTCTTTAACAAATTAAGATCAGCTATGTTGCATTGTAACCTTACTTCATGTGATGAAACAATCATCTCCGCCTTATTGTACTTGCATGTAAATTGTATATTGAAATCACTTGAATAATCTTCAAAATTGGAGAACTGTTCAATTCCTATATTGTGATAACATTTTTTTAAAATTTCCCTTTAAAGTCAGAAGACTTTGCTTGACAATCCAGAGAAAAGCTTGTTTCTGATTGAGCACGTCTCGCAACTCATTATTGTCATTGTATAAATTGTCTATTTGCAGAACTTTTTGGATTGCAGTGCTTTTTTGCCTGTTTTTCCTGTATATATCAAAATGATATGAGATATCAATGATCTGCTGATCTAGTTTTACACATTGTCGATTATCCTTTGTGATCAGAGTTATCTGTAGAATGGATTCAATAACATCCTCATCTACAGGAATAATTTCAATTATTGGGATAGTATTTCGTAGTTGGACAGTTTTACTTATGTGAATGTTGCTGTTGTTAAAACAGACCTTAAAGCTATGTGGATTAACATAACAATAATGGCCTCATAGTATTGTTAAATGATACTTGATACAAAATAATTTTACAGTGATACACTGAAAACATGTCTTACATTTGTAGGAAACTTACAGATGAACTGTGATTAAATTTTTTGAATTTCTGAAAAGGACTATGTTCATTACAACAAATTAATTCTCAAAATTCAATATTTGTTTACTCACTTGCTTTAGGGACTTGTTCCTCAGTGAGTTCTGATTCACTCAATTCAACATTTTCCTGCCCTGTTGTGGTGGTGGCAAACATAGAAATTTCTTCCAACTGCTGTTTAGATGGCAATGCAGAAGTTGAAGGTTGATCTGAAACCACATAATTGAGTTATTGTAGTATAACATGGGTAAACTATTCTGAAGCTCTTTATGATGACATTTCTCAAATATAAATAAAGGATGTTCAAATATTAGACTATATTTGTTAAAATTAATTTTTGTTTTAATGACACAATCTGAAGAATAATGATTTCAGATACGAACATATTTGTACCATTGCCATCAATATGAGATCCCTGTTGGTAATCCGTATTACTGTTATTCATTATAGTTTCTCTAAATTTGAATCTTAAGCAAACCTCAAGGTTGTCCATTTATAACAAATTCAAAGAAGCTTGTGTTGAGAATATTGACCGTCAAAACAAGTGAGATCCCCAAAAATGTTTTGCTCAATGATTTGGTGACAGTAGTAGTAAAACATACCAACAATTTGTTCATTGACAGTAGATATTTGTGGCTCCTGAAGATTCACAGATGGCACAGCATCGTTTCTCAATCTATTATTGCCATAATCGTCTTCTTCAGTGAAGTGTGCATGGCATACTCTATAACTATTATAAACAGCAATTGGGTCAAGAGATCTTAGTGCTGTATTTCCAGTAAGTTCCATCCATTGAAGAAAAACATACATAAATTTCTTAGGGTTTGGAAATCTGTGCCTCACTGACAACCTGTCCTAGCAGACTTTAACTGCACATTTGTGAAACTGAGGCATTTCCAGAGATCTGTACTTTTCGGTATGGAAAACTAGTATTGGTGAAAAAATAAAATATGGCAATGAAAATTTATTTGACGAACTGATGTTAAAACAGACCTTAAAGCTATGTGGATTAACATAACAATAATGGCCTCATATGGCTGTCAAATGATACTTTATACAAAATGATTTTACAGTGATACACTGAAAACATGTCTTAAATTTGTAGAAAACTTACAGATGAACTGTGATGAAATTTTTTGAATTTCTGGAAAGGACTATGTTCATTACAACAAATTAATTCTCAAAATTCAATAGAGCTTTACTCACTTGCTTTAGGGACTTGTTCCTCAGTGAGTTCTGATTCAATCAATTCAAGATTTTCCTGCCCTGTTGTGGTGGTGGCAAACATAGAAATTTCTTCCAACTGCTGTTTAGATGGTAATGCAGAAGTTGGATGTTGATCTGAAATCACATAATTCAGTTATTGTAGTATAACATAGGTGTGTCGTGCACTATAAAAACGAGAAGGCACTTCCGCACTGACGTTGTCCTGGTATCATCACACCCAGATTGTATTGGTCAACGGACGTCTCAAGACTGGACTGATGTGGACGCTAATACCACTACTGTAAGAAGTTTTTCAAATATATATTTGTCAGACTGGACGACAACGTATAGACACCCATAGGTAATAAGACGAATTTCTCTAAACCCACCTAGACTCAATATAAACTCAATCATCATGTCTACACCAAGTAATTCTGACTTACAACTTACATTTGATATTATGCGATACTCAATCCCTGATTATTACGGAGGATCATCAGACCTAGCAAAATTTCTACATAATTCAGATTTTTTTTTAACCAAAATACGCTGATACAGGCTTCATAAAAGAAGCATTCTCTTTTATATTATACCGAGTACACGGAGAGGCATCCAAATTAATCGAAACGCAAAAACCGACTGCATGGACAGCCGTAAAAACTTTATTTCTTAACAGAGACAGATCTTGTGGATGAAAAGTTGTGTAGTTTTCACACAGTTTCACAAATAAAACTCTTTATCTACACGATGGAAGAATTTCACCAAGTAAGAGCGTCTGCAATCTACAAGATTCAAATCTCTCCGAAACGAAGAAAACTTGTGTGCAGATTTAGGATATCTATATCAGACTGACACTTATCTCAATTTTTACACTGAAGTTCAACTAAAATTAAGTGCTCTAATAGATTACGTCAACTCAGAATACGTAGGCGAAACAAGACGGGCAATGATAAACTGTTATTTAAAACGCCCATTAAACGTTTTCCTATCCGGACTCCAATCCCCGTATTACGAATATTTAGAATCACCGTGATCCAAATCAATTAGAAGCTTGCCTCGAGCTTTGTCGCAAGTATGATAACTCCCGAGAAACTAATATGAGAAAATTCCCAAAACAGGAGATAAATGGAACACCGGCGTTTCCCACACATCATAGAAATTCAATACAACCATCTTCTCTTACGTCTCAAAGATCATTTAATTTTGATTCACCAAGACCTAATGCATTTTTTAATTAATCACAGTTTCCTACAGGTTCCGTAAACCAACCTATTAGACCAACACCTTTGTTAACCTCTACTATAGCATCTAAAAGAAACCCAAATAATAATTTTAAAAACAATACGAAAATTACTATGATTATTCAAATTATGTTATCAAGAATACAACAGGAATTGGATGAAATTTTAAATGACCAAGAGCGTGATAGTGATAATATACCTTTATTCGATATAATTGGCAGCACGCCCCTAAACGAACGAATAGATCTACGATTACAAAACACCCGACATACATCACCCGACAGTCACGTTAACATTGTACACTACTCCGAAAGAAACTTCTATAGCTTTAAAAATAGAATTCATATTACGTATAAACGTAAATATAAAGTAACCCGTAATACTGACAAAACCTTAGAAGTTTAAATTACCAAAGGAAACGAACATGACGAGCTTTTGCAGTTCATGAAAGAATACACACAATCTAATAAAACATATGGACTTTATACTGACTGCACTCAAATTATTTCCCACTTGAATCAAATCCTAGATGCCTATTTTTCGCATAGTGGAATTGAAATAATTAAAGCAGAATATAAGCCGGACTATTTAGACAATGAAAAAGCCCTTGAAGAAATTCCCATTTATCACAGTCAAGCACACAATGGAGTCAATGAGACTCACGAGCACCCAAAGATAAAATTTTGTACTCCTAATATAAACCAAGTAATTACAAATTATATTAACAAATGCGAACCTAGCAAGTATGACAGACGACCGATAAAACAAAAACAAAATGGACCTGTCTAAATACGACACAGACAAGACGGCAGACCATAAAAAACCAACCAATGTTCCACAGAGAAACGGACCATACACAACACGAAGATCACATTATTTTGAAAAATAAAATTAAACATAGATCCCGAATCAAACCCTCACTAAGACATCATCCATTACCGGATTCTCCTGGTCCACCCCAGTAAACCTGAATCACTATTACAATGTTATTTTATTTCCGATCAAAATCCACATATTATTCAATTAACTAACAACAAATGTTTAGATACTATTTGCTCTATATCTATTAACGAAAGCTCAATATTGAATATTAATTGCAGAAACAAAGTGAACAACCAAATTTTATTTCCTTCTTCACGAATGAAAACCAAAATATTAACAAGACAAATGTGACATGACATCTAAGACTACTAAGCTTTAGAGTCATATTCCGTTGTATCCACTTCTTGCCTCATGATTGTTATTGTAATACAATGTATTATTTACAAATTAGTGTTATATAAATTCAAAGGTTTAAGTAAGAATAATATTATATCGAGTCAACATATAGAATTGCTAAACTCTCTTAAAGAAAGAATTTTTGATATCGAACTCGGAGAATCCGAACCTAAGGAGGGAGGAATTAAGAAACCCTCTCAAGAAACAGCACTTCGTTTTGTTTATGTTATACTCAGATAAGAAGTGTTTATCTATGAAAGCCACATATATATCGCTGATATTAAATATATATATACACACACTAATAGATGCTGGGATACTGCTCACTAAACAAAACAAAATTAGGCTGCTGCAATATTATATCTACATGCAATGAAAGCCGCAATGTTATTCTATTCTGTTTCATTCATTTAACAGTAATTTTGATTAAAATATGCCTTAACACCCTTCAACAATGTTGCGATTTTAGCATTACAAATGAAATATCTCTCAAGTGTTACTTATTTCATACAGGTATAGGCTTCACTATGTATCCTTCATTTATCTATAATGTGAAAAAATATATGGAATTATATCAGATTAGAAGAAAATTGGCTTGACTATTATAATAAAAATAATGCTTTGACTACATCTGAAATAAGATTCATAAAAGATGATCAATTTAAATGGTTTTATATTTTTCATAAGAATCTTCACACTTGGAAAATGATGGACCTATCAATACAATACTTATTAGTACAATAATGGGTTTCAGTGGCTGAGTAGGCTGGAGCCTAGGGCAGCAAATATGGCTCAATTATCGGTAAAACCCACTTGACATGCTTTCAATAATCTCATTTTAATTTTCCGACATAGCGGGATAACTTTCAACTAGTTGGCGAGCTCGGCTGCCGGGAACCGTTGCTTGGCATAAATAATCAATTTTGTCACAACATTCAATAGAACTGTGCTCGTGCACCTTTTTAAATTGCGCCCAAAAAACTAACCAGCCTTTTATGGCGCCATCATACCGTTTAAACTCTATTCTGGGTAATTTAAATATACGCATACCTGAGTTCTCCACTGGATTTGAAACACTAGTACCATTATTTGTGCCTGGGTTACTTTCTCCACCTGCAACGGATACAGAGTCCTCCATCATATTGTTGTATTTAATCCTCAGGGTGATGAACTTCTTCTCATACGTGTCACAGGTTTCCATTTCACTTTCAAGCTCATGTTCAGATGCACTCTTTAATAACAACTCGTATATGTCACGGTCAAACACTATATAGAGGATGGAAATTCCTAGTAATATTTTTGAAACATCCAGGTTGTCTACTATCAGGCAATGAAGCATGGTAATTTTAACTCCCTCGAACGCACAGACTTCATCAAAATCCTCTCTGCCATTACCGGCCACCGAAGGTTCTCTTACTCTGATTGGCGTTGTATGTTGGCTCGACCAATCAGAGCGGTGGGTGTGAGATGTTCACCTATCCATATATTATATTAGTACTGTTACAGTGGTTGCCTAAACGTCATTGCCAATTATATTAGATTTCACAGAGTAGAGCCCGCGCGATATGTTATGGGCCGCGGGTTGGCGTTCCCATGGTAGATATTCCCCTCATTTCTCTTTTCATTCTCATCCTAAAAACATTCTCAACTCTAGCCGCCACCTGATCGAGATCTTTGTGTGGGCAGTGGCGTAGGTATAGGATTCACACTTGAACGCGTGGTAGAGACATGATCCTGCAAATGTTCGTTGTCACTCACATCTGAACTTATCTGAATATATACAAATTTTAAATGCAGTTCCATCATGGGATATACAGTGTGCCCGAGATTCGAGTCTCTATATTGGGATCTCGCTTATTGTAAAAGATACAAAGTCGATTAAATTAGGAAAAAGGTGCGCATTTATGTGTCCAACAAAATGCCGCTTAGAAAGTTTGAAAATCTCAAATAGTTCCGGAGATATCCGGGAAAAACCAAAATTTCGGAAATTTATTTTAATTTTTTCCAGGCTTTATTTGAAACCGAATTTCAAAATAAATTGCACATTTCCATTGGCACTTTTTCGCCGCTATCTAATGGTACATTCATATTTTCCATCCGACTCTTCGGTTTCTTGCAACCAATATCAACTTAATTTTTTCTTAAGGACACCATATTGGATTTTTACACAGGTGAATAGAGTTTTTGATTCTGATTTCAATGATGTATAACATGTCATAGTTTTCATAGTATTCACCTGTGTAAAAACCCAATATGGCGTCCATAAGAAAAAATTAAGTTGATATTGGTTGCAAGAAACCGAAAAGTCGGATGGAAAATCTAAATATTGAACGATGTAAGTTTTCCTCTAAGAGTTACGCCATCGTTGATTACAGCTTCATACACTGCTTTCATTGTGGGTCTTCTTTTATGGATGTTCGAAAATTTGTATATAACACTCCTTATAATCTCTTCATCAAATCTATCAACCGTTGACTTGGGACTGGCCTTGTTTATAGTTTTCCGTGGTGAAGTGAATTTTGTATCCGGTGGTTTAGTCGCATTCTCATTTACGACACGCTTAACAGTATTCAGTGATACACCTGTGGCTTCGGCTACTCTCTCGAATAGCTTGTTAAGAGGCACAGTTAAGTGACCGGTTTCCTTCTCACGCTTCATATATTCATACACATTGAAGACAATTTGTCGACCTTGACTATGAACAACCTTTTTGCAGTTTCGTTCCCGATTTTTGGAAAATTTATATTATTTAGGGGTATTTTATATGCAATTTCATAATAGCTTACATCTCGCACACAGAAATATCGTCCAGTAGTCTTAAAAAAGACTTTTTTTATACAAATCAAGAAACACTGAAAAAAATCGGGAAAAAAGTATAGGTACGCCTATGCTAATACACTGTCGCTCTAGCTCGCTAGCGATGTATCTATATTGACGATAGCAGACACACCGATGATAAACGAAGATATATTTTCAGTCACAATAGTAACGTATGTAGTGTATCGCTTTTACGCTCTGCGCAGCCAAGGTCACAGCTCATGAGATTTCGTCTCGGCTATACATATGATCTGGAAAAAACACCGGTAGGTATACCGAAAGGTAATGATAAACCAAGGCATCAGAAACCTATTTTTAGAACTGGTTATAAGAGAAATTTTTGAATGAACAGATTTCCTAACTAGGTATACCTACTTCCACATACTTGATAAACGTTCCGAGCGCTTGTATTTAAAATTTTTGAAAACATCAAATTAAATGGTCAGACGTCTAAAAAAACAGGCAAAAGCGTAGTTTTAGGGTTTCTCAAAAGTTGAGTCACTAAAAATATTTTTCGAGTAGGCCCAAAAATAGTCAAACTATACTAAAATGCAAGCTTTGTGAAATTTTGATTGAGGCTCTGTGTATTGCTCATCATTTCACCGAAAGTAGAAAATCATGTTTCCTAAAGCAAAGTGGCGATGATAACGCCTACTCCGAGCCCACATTTGCACTTGCACAGCAAATCTAAAACTCCTTCCCAAACATCAAAAGCCCTACGTTCAGGTGTTTCAAGTAAGAGCTCTACCAATCAGGTGTTATTTTTACTCATATTATTTCAATATAAATATATAAACTAACAGCTATATTATTTTGGAATTTTATATCAGTGTGATAAAACCCTTGACCCCCCCCCCCTACGAAAATGTCTGTGGGCGGCCTTGTATTGGTGTTATATATATATATATATATATATATATATATATATATATATATATATATATATATATATATATATATATATATATATATATATATATATATATATACAGTTGTGGTCAAAATAATAGCAGTGGTTTGATAAAAATGGCAAAAAGTATTTAAATGAAAGTGTAAAATTTCATTAATGTAGACAATATCTTATCCTGTTAAAACCCATCAACTGTACCGAGAATTCAACAAAAAATTATCTATATAAAAATATCAGTGAATAAAATATTATCGTTTTTTGTAGCAGGAGATAAATTCCGTTCGGACAAAACAATAGCAGTGTTGTTTAGTATTGCTTTGTTTTTGCAACCTAAATGGTTTTTGCTGCTTATATTTGGGTAAATTGTCAATTCAGAGTAGCCTTTTGTTAAATTCACAAACAATTTTGGGTTTTAATAAAACTATGGGCAGAAAGAAGCACTGTTCTCAAGAAAAACGCGAATTAATAAGAAAATTCTGACGTGATGGAAAATCGTACATGCAAATTCAAAATATTTTGGGATATTCTGCTAAAATGGATGCAAACGCTTTAAGATGGCAACCTTCACCTGAAACTCGTGGTCGAAAACGCAAAACTACATCCAGACAGGACACACTTATAGTGCGAGCTTCAAAAGCAAACCCATTTGCTTCGTCAACACAACTTCAGGAGATTGTGGGAGTGGATGTAGCTTCTAGGACAATACGACGACGACTTAAAGAAGCAAACTTACCAGCAAGAAGCTCGCGAAAGGTACCCTTGTTAAATAAAAGACAAAGGAAGAGACGATTTAGAGTTTGCAAAACAGCATATTGAATGGCCACCATCTAAATGGCGTAACATACGGTGGTCCGATGAGAGCAAAATAGTGTTATTTGGCAATGTGGGTCGTAGAACATATGTTAGATGCCCTTCAGGAACCGCATATCAGCCTCAGTACACTGTTAAGACAGTTAAACATGGAGGTTTAAAAATAATGGTGTGGGCATGTTTTTCCTACTGCGGAGTAGGGCCTATATTTTGGATCAGAAACGTAATGAATGCCAATGTTTATGTTAAAATTTCACAGGAGGTTATGCTGCCATATGCTGAATATGAGATGTCACTTGAATGGATTTGTATGCATGACAGCGACCCAAAACATACCAGTCTTTTATGTAAAAATATTTTAGAAAAGAAAAAAATTAATGTGTTAGATTGGCCAGCTCAAAGCCCAGACATTAATCCGATCGAAAATCTGTGGGGGACATTAAGGATGCTGTAGCACGAGGAAAACCTAAAAATCAAGATGAGCTCTGGTCTGTAATCAGTGATTCTTGGAAAAGCATTTCAGTGTCTAGATGTCAAGATCTAGTTAATTCTATGCCGCGACGCTGTAAAGCTGTCCCAGCAAATAAAGGGTGCACAATTAAGTACTAAGTTTGTGTTGTGCTTCTGAAATAAGAATTTTGTTGATTAGACATAGATTTTTTGTTTAAGAGTGACATTAGTAAAACACTGCTATTATTTTGTCCAACAGAATTTCCGACATTTTTCGTTTTTCTTGATGTTTTGAGATTTAAATTAATTTGACTCTCACTATTATGTTGCATTTTAGGTGGGCTTCAAAGTTGACATACATATGTTTTAGTTGTTCTATAAAAAAAATTATAAAAATGTTTTTGGTAAACACTGCTATATATTTTATATATATATATATATATATATATATATATATATATATATATATATATATATATATAGTACGTAAATTGTCACAAACGTATTTTTCGTCATCTCCGTGGACATCACGCCCGTGGATTCATGTTGTCCACGGACGTGACAAAATGTCCACGGACGTGATTTCTTTGACAATTAATATTGTATTATGGTTTTGAAACTTCTGTGAAACAAAGTTTATTGATTATTTCAGGTTTTAAATGGCCAAAGCGAAAAAGAACAATAGTCGAGAGTTGGAAAAAAGGAGAGAAGCTAAGAAAAGGAGCATGAGACGAGGTAGAGAAAAAATAAGAAATGATCGAGTCCGCTACGCAGGAGAGAAAGCAAAAGATAGAGATCGTAAGAAAAAGAGCCGGCCCCATATTCAAGACTT
This sequence comes from Bruchidius siliquastri, assembly GCA_949316355.1. NCBI lineage: Eukaryota > Metazoa > Arthropoda > Insecta > Coleoptera > Chrysomelidae > Bruchidius > Bruchidius siliquastri. The sequence continues at coordinate 22,562,448 of OX438538.1, read as the reverse complement.
GAGTCAAAGAAAAATTAGAAAAGAATGGAAAGAACGCTCCAGGCGCTACAGACAACGAAAAAAAGCTGAAGAAAAAGCTGAAGAAGGTGAAAATAATTTTCTTCAATCGATTACACCTCCAGATAGTCCTCAACAACCAGGTCCAAGTGTGTCACAGAACTCCACTCCTCAAGGAAAAGGAAAAAAATATCTAGGAAAAATAGAGACAGAATGAGAAAAAAACTTAAAGAAATGGAGAATCAAAATGCGGCCCTTAGAAGAACCATCAACAAATATAAAAAAGTTAAGTAGAGCAAATCAACATTATTCCACTTCTACATCCACCTCAAAAAGCCCCTGTTCAAAAGTTAAAGATATCTTGGATGAACATTCAGTGCCATCACCTGTCCGAAAAAAGCTCCTCTTTGCTGAAGTTATTGAGCAGCAAATAAAGCAAAAATTTGCCAACGAAAAGAAAAATGAAAAGAAAAGTATTTTTCATCTTTGATGAATGGTTAATCCCCAGTTATAAAAGTAGATATACTTGCTTATGCAAGCAGCATGCCAATATGGCTCTTTTAGTTGAAAGTTTGAAGAAGCATAAAATGATCAATGAATCAAGTGTAGATGCAGTTCTAAAGAATATGTGTTGTTACGATTCACTCGACGAAGATTGTTTGGATTGATAATTGCAAGGACAAACACATAGGCTTTCATCTTCATAATAAAGATGAAGAAATATCATACCAGATTTGGGCAATACAGAAGGAAAAAAGGTACGAAAAAATGTGTACAAAGACAATAAAAGAAACTCGTAGGTGTTCCAAAGAAGAAATAATTAACCTTTTTGAATCTTCTATATGGAAATTCATGCAACACGTTTCTAATATTAAACACCAATACGCAGCAATAGGTGCCGTAAAAAAACGTTAGCAGACACTGGGGTTTTAGTCCACATGGATTTATCAGAAAATTATGTTTTTAAATACGCTTCTGAAATCCAAGAATCACATTTTGGAGCTTCAAAGAAACAAATTAGTCTCCACACGTCGGTGATTTACTTACTATGGTGGAAATATTAAACCTGCTTCATGTAACGGCACATTCTCAAACTGTTTGAGACACGACCCGGCCGCCATTTGTGCTCATTTAACCCCTTTATTAAATGAGATAAAACAGAATGTTCCAAATCTAGAATTTCCATTCCATTTCGTCAGCGATGGACCAAGCACGCACTATCGCAACAAGACCATGTTTTATCTAGCATCTTCATATCTAGCCAAGTTATTGGATGTGAAAAGTATGACGTGGCATTTCACCGAAGCTGGGCATGGTAAAGGGGCGCCAGATGGTGTGGGTGGATGCTTGAAACGAAGTGCAGATGCATTGGTTGGGAGAGGTAAAGATTTGTCAAGTTTGGAAATATTAGCTGCAGAGTTGCAACAATCCTGTAAGGGTATTCATATTTTATCAATTAATGATCAGTCTTTCTTTGACATGGATAAATTGATTCCCAACAATATTCCTGCATTGAAAGGAACACTAAATTTATACCAAATAGTTTGGCACAGCAATCAACCACAAACAGTATTTGTCAGAAGGTTAAGTTGTTTGGATTGCGCAACAGTTTGCAAGCATTACCATTTAGGAAGCATGAGGTTTGAATGTGGCCCAGATGTTTCTCAATCTTTCATTTTGTCTCAACGTGTACACTATGACGACGCTTACGGATCTGACAGTGACACTATCGAAGACATACCGCTTTCAAATGTAAAAAAAAATTGTTGAAACATGAGTTTCAAGAAAACATGTTCATTGTTGTTAAACTGACGGGCAAGAAAGTTTGCCGTCATTATGTTGCTCGCCTTTTATCTGTCGACCTAAATAATGAATACACTGTAAAGTTTATGAAAAAAACTGGTAGCAAGACATTTGAGTTACCCGAGATAGAAGGAATTGCGGTCATAGATGAACAAGATATCAGATTAATTTTAAGTGCTCCTGAATATCTTCACAAAAAGGATGAATATGTTTTCCTGGACAATTTAAGTAGTTTTGTTAACCTATTTTAATGATAATTATCAAACATCAATAGTTCCGCAGCACTTATATTTTTCTTGTATTTCCGTTTTTTTAACTTAGTGCATCTTTCTGTATTTTGTATGATTGAACACATTTATCCGTGTTGATGGCTTAATTGAAATTATCCAATCTTCACATTCCTTTTATATTTCATAAGGTGATGAATATTAAAAGAGCTAAAAATATAGCTGCTCAACAAGAAGGGTAAGGTGATTAACAATATTTCGGATCCAGCAAACTTCATTTGCATCTGCATTTCCGATAGATAGAATAGATATCACAGAAAAACAAATGCTTCGTCACGTCCGTGGACTTCAAGATTTATTTTTGTGAATTTACAGACAAAATACTTTGAATTTAGCTTAACAACTAGCATTTCAATATGTATATATATATATATATATATATATATATATATATATATATATATATATATATATTGAATGTAATTTAGTTATTTTAAAAATTGGTTATTAAATATTCCAATATATTAAGAATGACTCATAAACGTAAATATAAAGTGACCCGTAATACTGACAAAAACCTTAGAAGTTTAAATTACCAAAGGAAACGAACATGACATGTCTTGTGTTCTTAAGGGTACGCTTAACTGCTTGTTTTCCCTTGACCAATATCGGACAATTTGAGAGTTGTGACGGTCATGCAGATAAAAAGATTATTCATCAGTAAACAAGACGATTTTGAGAAAGCAAAGAACGAAAGTCACTTTCTGTTCGCGCGTGTAACCCATTGTCGGAAGTGTTTCCGTTTCGCACCAATGGTAGTCTAGGAAAGAATGATCACCGGATCGGAACGGAATCACCGACACATGATGAAATGAAGATCATGAAACGCAAAGCGGTAGTCTTGTCCGACACACTGTTGTCACATACTTCCTAGGTGTTTGAGCGGAAACTTTTCCCAGCAAACGCCTCACATGACGACGTTTGCTGAAGCAATCAAGCCGATTGATAATCACCGTAGATAAAATCAATACTTCATATGAAGGTTTGCGGTAACAGTACTTGATTCACTAATAAGCGGAAGATGAAGTTCAAGAAACAAACGTTTTTAGGATTTAACGCTATTGTTTATTTTTCTGAAAAATATCTATCCAGGAATTAATATTTTTTCCAGTGGGTAGGTACTGAACGATACATACGTTGCGGCAGTAAAATTTGTAATAGCACACACACTGCATTTTGAAATTAGGAAAACTCATTTTTACACGGAGCGCGTATTTTCAAATTAAAGCATCAATGTTTGAAGGTAGGATTCTCACTCCAACGGGCCTGTATCGCGATTTTGTACCTGCGAAGGACGGCATCCACTCATTACGCCATGCATGTGTTATACTTCTGTTCACAGAAATGCTTAATAAAGAATAACAAAATCAGAAAGTCTGTCACGTTCCAGAAGCTCTACAGAAAGATAGATTTTTTTACAAATTTCGGCAACATTTAATTTGAAGATAAAATAATTGTGTATTTAACACACTTTCACGAATAAAGCTATTTTTTACAATACCTCAAGTCATGGAATGTATTAAGAAGAATGAAATTGCTTAAGGAATAGAATATCTTAAAACATGACATATCTTGAGAAATAAAATATTTTATAACATGAAATATCTCAAGGACATTTGTTAATGTTTTCTTTCGGTTTTCTTTAGCAGTAGTTCAAACACAGTCGCTAAAAAAATATTTCCTATAGACAGACAAATAAAAAAAATATTAAATAGAAAAATAGCTAAACAGCATAAATGGAATGCTAGACTTGAGAGCTGTAGTTCTGTATCCATAACAGATGCTAGTTAGTTAGTTAACCTGGTAGCCTTTATAAACAGTCAAATCTGACAGTACGATGATGCTTTCATTATAAATCGAAACGCGTCACTGTAAAACGGTGAAACTGTGTATCAGATACACAATTATTCCATCTGCATGATGGTAGGAGTTTCACCAAGTGAGAGCATCTACAATCTGCATTTATTTTATTTATTATAAATTCTCAATTTTGATAAAGCAAATCGTCAATCTAAACCAGCTTAAAATATCGCCGAAATATTACAACAATCTAATTCCGAGTACCGGCAGTTGTACGTGTGTCAAGGATATTTGCGTCTTGACACGCCACCACGTGCTGTTGATAGAGCATCAGAGAGGAAGTTAATCTAGAAGGCTGGCGTTGTGGCGTTCGTTTTGGCACCGGTGATGGATTCTCTTGTTCGCTGCTGCCATCGATTTCCGATTCCGCCTCTCGCGTACATGACCAAATCGTTTCTATTGAACTAGATTTTTTCATAGGCAACTTGAATAGCTTGCAGCTATTCGAAAAAGAAAATATTAATAATTAAAAGTCAGTTTTTGAATTTTACAAGATGCTTCCCATATCGGGAGGAGGTTGGTACTCATTTTGAACACTATTTGAGTTTGTGAAAATGAAATTAAATTGAATCAAGTAGATTCACTCAGTATCCTTCGCTTAGTTATCCATTTAGAAAAAAAATTCTTGGAATAATGAAATCAGAATTTTACGAGAGGTTTTCGTAGGTCCTCTAGCCCAATTTCCTATTGCATTTTTTTGTAAATTTATATTCGAACATATTCTTTTCTCATGAGATGGAGCAACACTTATAAGTGTGAATCCTCTTTTTTATAGGTACATTAGTATATTATTATGGCTTACATTTAATGGCTCACCGATAGTAGTCCAAAGTTGTTACACTGCATCTTGATCTATAATAATATTAATGTACCTCATGATATTATAATCATTTCACTAAATAATATTTCAGACTATGTACTTTCTGTAAAACAAGATTAGAGAGAAGCAGAAAACTGCAGCATTTTGCAAGCATTAAATATCACCTTGTCTACATTTTCCAAGAATTGATTATTTGTAGGTATAACGTAATTCAGAGAAATCAGAAATTCTGATCATCTGAGGACACTTTACGACTCTTTTAGGAATCCAAACTTGTTCATTTTCATGATATACTTGACATCTCTTCATTCCAAAAACAAGACATGAAGTAAATCAAATTTTCTCTCTACGATTATCTGCAAGAAATATATTTGCTCCGTTTACATTTTGTTTGAAACATAGTGGTAGGTACATATCCATGGTCCTTGAACATGACATTGATACAGCAATACCTCGATAGATATTATTTAAAAAAATACTATACTTCAGAATTTCATCATCCATATGGCTTACAAAGATATCATATGAATAGGAATGTGAAACTATATAGAGGATCGAAATTCCTAGTAATATTTTTGAAACATCCAGGTTGTCTACTATCAGACAACGAACCATGGTAACTTCAACTCCCTCGAACGCACAGACTTCAAAATCACCTTGCTGTTTAATAACCGACAAACTCTCGCTTCATAAACGGCGATTTTGATTTATTCTATTCATCTTAGTTCTGATAGGATTTCACTGATATAGTAAATGAGATGAAGAACAGAATGCTGACGACAATGATGCATGATGAAAATTCAATGGAATATCAAAAGTATAAAAAATATCAACGTTTGGAATTGCATTTTTACTATTTGTAACTTTTTCTAAGATAACTAACTGTAATAGAATGTTTGAACCACATTTCGATGTATGAAGAATTGAAAATGAATAAAATTGAAAATATTATCACCTCACAAATACAACAATGTACATCTTATGAGAAAGGATTGCAACATAAAATATTTCAATCCCATGGGAGCGATATTCAAGATTTTAGGAAAATATTTGATTTGCACCGAACTCACAATTTTTTTGAAACGATTCGGCCTACACTGCATCAATTCAACCTATATTCATTTAAAAATCCGAAAATTGTTTCTCCCTCAAACATAATAATTATTTGATTTCAGTAATCAGCCATCAGAAATTACATTTATATTGAAAATCTTACTCGATTTCGAGTTTACGGCGAACGACAAAAAAATCCGTAATTAGGAGTTTCACATCTGTATCTATTAATACAAAATAAAACGATTGGTTTGCCATTCTATTTAATCTGTTTCCACCGGCAGACTTTATGAAAAAAGTTCGTATGTAATATGGTTGAAGCGCGAGGGAAAACCATTTAATATCGAACACATTCCATAACAATAAGTCGGAAATCATCGATTGGGCTTCGTTGAATGTGATTTTTGAAAATGGCTGCTTTGGCCTGGAAAGGGCAAAGAGCGGCACTGGGTCACGTTACAGTTTAAACAATTACCAATTCTAATTTTAGACCGGTTTTATCGTTATTCCACGGTTTGATATAAAAGGTTTATGCGAGAACCATATTACATGTATGTAATGGATTTCTCTAATATCGTTTATGTACATTGAATGGAGTTTGAGGAGTTTATCTTTTAAGATGTATGTTTTCGATTGGTATCAGCATGATTTGCAGGACTCATACAATTTTTATATTTTAAGCTAAAGCTGTTCCAAAGATGAATTGGTGTAGTTAATTTAATTGTATACAGTACAATTTTTTTACATTTTCGATGGTTGAGTGAATCTGTAAACGAAACCTCAATAGCAAGAATTCCATTTTTGGGACTATAATTATAAAGATGTACCATGCAATAAAAAATAACTATAAAAATAAAATCACAGAAAATTCAAAATTAACGAAACTATGTTAAGAGAAACCAAAAAACAAACTTTGATATTTCAATATTATTTAAGGTTGAGAGTGCTTTTTTCCGCAGCAAAATCGTCTATAAATTGTGAAAAATCTTTTCCATTACAAATTCTTTTTTCAATTGAAATTAACGATAGCCCCACTAGTTTGCGTTGCGATATAGTTGAGCTAGGTAATTTTTAATTAGTTTTAATTTGATTGAACGTATTTTAGTTTCTGCGTCGGCACGCGTCTCTGAGGTAATTCTTTCCTTATCGTGAAAGAATCACGTCAGCGCGGGTCTGGCCTAACCGCGGGGCTAAGTGCAGTGCATACTTTGCCCCATCATATATCCGGCTCTGCGAGGTTTGTTTTTTATAAACTTGATTGCACCACATATAGTCTCCGTGTAGACCAGACACTGAATATTCCTCATCAAAAAATATAGATAACGCTTGTAGCTAATAGCTTTTTAAGGTGATGCAAACCTTAGTAGTGGGACTTGAAATGCTGACAATACTGTCGTTGGAGTCTTGGAGCGGTCTTGCAAATTAACTATCAGCTGGTCGGTGCATGGTAAAAAAATAGCGACTCTGAAGTGAGCGGCATTATATAATTATGAATTCAATGTTCGGGAAGTGTAGCTGGACTTTTTCTAAGGAGAGCTGAATTGTTCTGTTTCTGTTTTAGTGGCTTTAACTATAGCGATTTCAATTTACTACAGATTACTACATTTTAACTGAATCGGGATCTCTGATAATGAGAAAAGTTCGATATAGTGTCTTGAAAAACGGTGTCAAGTAAGTTGAATTTGTTTTTTGTGGGCAGTAGTATCTTTTCATTAAATATTCTTATCGGATTTTAGAGCTCATGATTCACCTGAACTAAAATTTGGAAATATAGAATGTTTTGAGGATTTTCCAGAGTTTAAAATATTTAAATATTCAATATTTTTTTTACTTTTGACTTCCAAATATCAAGAGTTCTATAATCATATCAAAATCCTTATTTCTAAACTGATACCATGCGGGGAAAGTACAGTGCCCACTTACTTAACGTCACTTTTATATTAACTATTGAACAGAATTTAGAAGCTTACTAAACACACTTTTTTTCAAGATTTGTTGTTGTTGTCAATAGTATTTTTGTAAATCAAAACATGCTGGTTACTCATCATTTAGATGATACTATTATAACCTATTTCAAAATCTTTGCAATTATAAAAATCATGTTCGGTTTTGCGCACGACTCCTGATAACGAGAGACGAGAGAGCCCGGTCAACCGGGTATTCGTACTCGAGCGTTGAACGGTGTCGGACGCACGGTGGTTAGTAAAACAGCATTGCGTCTTATTTCAGTAAACAAGCGAATATCATAGGATCGTATGCTAATACTGTGAGCTCTTAAAAATCCATTCGACGTAACACATTTTCTGGAATGCACCGACTTTTTAAGAGTGATAAATGTAATTGTGACGTTGATGATTTAAACGTCACTGATCTAGTATTAGAAAATGAAAATTGGTTCATAAGTATTTTTCGAAATTCAAAATGGCGACCGATTTGCTATGAATGACATAGAATTTATTAGAACTAGAAATATCAAAAAACTAGTCCGTTTATTATAAATAGCGTTTATCAATTCAGAAAAAAACATTATAGGTACATGTAGTAAAAATAGTGATAAAACAGGAGTAAGGTACATTCATTCGATACTTGCTAACCAATGCAACAAAACTATTGTAACAATGCAATCAGAGCTAGGCAGAGTACCTTACTAAAGTACTTATTAGTACTTTAGAATGATTAACTTTAAAATCCTATAATCTATATTGATAGAGTTTCAGGTACACATAACCCGTTGATGGGCAACCATTCACCATGAGAGGTTATAAAAATCTCGCCACCCGCTGACGTTTAATGATTTATTTACTTTTTCCATATATGCAGAGACAATACGTGTAATCGGTGTAATCTCTGCAATGACACAAACCACACCGAATTGCGTTTATCTTGCTATTTGGAGACACCGAACATAAACGATAGAACAGAAGGGTCACCGACGTCCGCTCTTTGAAGTCAGTCGTCAAAGCTAAGCCGCTTCTAATTCAGCAGCGACACCGCTGGTTGGCTGGACCCGATCGGTACGTTCGCATTATTTTTTATATGGGGGTTAACAGAAATGAATTCTACAGTATAGATAGAATAAGATTATTTATTAAACTGTTCAAGTGTTCAACCGAATATTTTTTTGTTGGAATAAGACAACATACGTTCATCCTATATAACATGTATTACAGTCACTACAGCCAATCTCTTATATTCCACAGTTAACAATTTCTTGAATTTTATCCCTTGGGTTGACTAGTAGGTCTGTAAACATACTTGATGGGTTTAAAAATTCGTTTGGCGAGTGTTTAGACTGTGTAGTGTTGAACTTCTCTAAAAATAAATACAAAACAAAAAGAAATAGGACAACAAAAACATACTAATAGGCATTTCAAGATATATACTCTACTCATAAATGTTGTAAAATTGTTAATTTTCTATTTGGTTTCAGTTTCTTTCTTATGTGATCTTTGATGTCGCGGTTTGCAAATTTGATAGTAAAATATATTCGTAATCTAATATACAGAGATAGAAAATATTCATGAGGAAACTTTTTACACGGATGTGTTAGTGTTATACTCTTTAACAAATCTTTCAGATTTTTTCCAATATGATTTTCAAATGCTATTTTATTGAAATTTTTGACAAATATGTCCTCCAGATTTACAATAAATTCTACAATATTCAGAGGTGGCGCAGTTAAACCACCAATTTGTTGAGAGGAAGAGTAGGCTTTCGATCTAAGAAATACTGTTACTTCATCTTTTAAAGTATTTTGTTCGATATACCTTCATAAATCACACGAATGTTGCAATGAACATTTTTCAATAAAATTTCTGCAATATTATCGATACAATTTGCACCTTCAGTTTGATTAAAGTATTTAAGCGTGAATGATTTTTTAAATGCTCTAGAAAACTGTATTGGCGTTGGATTTCTGGCGTTGCTTCAACAATTTCTTGTCCAAAAAAGTTTTCTATGCAATCTTGATTTAAGTTTCTGGTGAGTAGAATTGTATACTGTCGAGACTTTAAAGATTCCCACAAAGCTTTATGGAAGTGATTGTTAATTTCCAACCATATATAAAATGTACTTGATTATTTATACACTTTTCCACACAGCTGTCCTGGCCTCTTACTGTAACCATTTTAACAACCTTCAAATTATCAAACATAGATTCAATTTCTTCCAGGAATTTTAGTTGTTTTCCTGTACCCATAAAAGTGTTGAAATTATTTAAATGACATGAATTCAATAAGTCAAATAAATCATTCATGGTTTTAATGAATTTTGCTGTGACACTTGCATTCGAAAGCAAAACTTTGAAACCTATGTAAGTTTCAAGAGCAGCTGCCACAGAATGACTAAATATTTGCGATGCTAATTTTACCGTCATTTTCTGAAAGTTACCAGGATAAAGATGTTCGTTGGTTAATTTAGGACAAAGTCTATATTCTTTTTTCTTATCGTGTGCATAAAGAGTATCTAGATAGCATTTTTTCACTTCTTCTTTTGGTAACCTGTAATTGTAAAGAAATAAATTATTTCTGGTAGACTTTAACAGATGTGGCACGTCATATAAATAAACAAGTATCAAGTTATCTACGGTAAAGAAAACGTTTTTCGTGGTTACTTTCAAAAGTATGTTAACCAATTTTCTAAAATTGCATCCATGATCTGAAACAACCTCGGTATATCCGGCCGCCGACGCGACGGTCTCCCAGAAGTCAGCCTGCCAAGTATACCGCGCGCGGTGCTTTGGTGAATGGTGACTGCATCTACCATGGCATGTCGCATGTATGATTGTATGGAGCGTATGAAGTTAAAGTTGTGTCAGCTAGCGAGAGAGATAGGCATATTTCGGGGCGGAGCTTGGAGTGACCCTTCTTGTCTCTGTTTATGTTCGGTGCTGGAGATAAATGTCCCTTTCAGCCACAGGTATATCAACTTTCACCTATCATCAATATAGTTCTCACGAAGTTAACTCTCACATTCAGTTTCGCTTATTTGTATCCAAAAAAGGAAAATCATTGTTCCACAATGGCGTTCATATACTCGTATTATGGTACAAACACCAACCAAAAATAGCATCCAGCAGGTTCACGCTGTACTTCCCATTCCATGGTAATATTTTAAAAATAAGGATTTGCTAAAATTCTAGAACTGTTGATATTCGGAAATGAATTGAAAAAAAACAGTGAAAAACTAAATTTTTTGCATCCCAAAAAACTTCAGGTTCTTAAAAATTTGTATTTTCCAAAATGTCAAGTATATCAGTAGAATCAACTTCAACATTCACACCATTTTTCCGTAACCTGTAGTAAAAGCTGATAAAACAGAAACAGAACAAATTATCTGCCTGACTACTAGGCCCCCTTCAGCATAACTCACCACTTATATTGACCGCCAAGTCAAAAACTGAGCTCTAGTAATATAAATTATTTCACCTTGTTTGTTTCTCGATCTTTTTGATTCAAACAATACAAAATGATGAGATTTCATGATCGAGTGTGACATTCTCACATCAAAAACATGATCACACGTTACCAGTATCGCCGGCCTCACTGAGACGCGCCCGAAAAAAACAATAATAACTCTCGCCCCTCGATTTATCCTAAGCGTGCTTTTTGCGTAAGGGATCGACGAGTATCTCGCATACATGCTCAAATTTTTAGAGGGCGATGTGTGAAGAATCATCTGTGTTTAAAATTACTGGCAATTACCGAGGCCAAATTTGTACAGACCAACGCCAAAAAAAAGTTTGACCGTTTTACTGTTATTCGTTATTTGATGATAGCTCTGCCACATATTTCTCGGCAATGTCCAAACATAGGTTTGAGCGTTTTTCTATTTTTTGTTATTTGACGATAGTTGCAAATTGAACTATTCCATTCTTTTGTTTTCGCCGATTTTTTTTTGTAATAAATAAATATAGTCTGTTCTTTCATGAACTCATTTTGAATGTTATTTCATCATCAATACCTACTTATCAAGCATAAATCGATAATTCAATACTTGAATGTTTGCTGCGTTGACTTTAGTTAACCATCCGGTATACATTCCGAACTCTCCTCTCACTAGCGAGCATAAAATAGGACATCAATCATCTTATGGTTTCGCCTTTTTATTGTAAGTAAAAAATTGAGGAAAAGGTATGAATTGTAGCGAATTTATTTGATTTCGTAATCAGGAAACTATTAAAAAAGAAATAGAATGGTTTGTGTCTGCCTACTGATATTATTTTTTATTGCATGTTGCTGTTTGGCTTGTCGATAAATTTTCGGCATTCTATACATATGACTGCGCGGAACGTTGTAAGTTATTGATTATAGAGTAGAAAAAGGTTAATTAATACAAGAATTATATATCAACTGAGCCTTTGTGTATGGATCTAATAATACATACAGGCGTAAGGACATTGGGAACATATCGACCCATGCAACGAAGACTATTCTAACTCTCAAACATAACAAAAAAACATTTTTTTGCAAAATTTTATAGACTTACACTATTTTCCAATAATGTTGAAAGGAAACATCTATAACGTCAATCAGAATCACTCAAATTATAATCTTGTTCATTTTCGTCACTATTATCACTCTCAATATCTCTGTTATTTTCACTATTGATCTTCCGTCCCTTTTGTATTTTCTTGCCTTTCTTGGCTTTAAGAGAAAAATAGAAATTATAGAATAGGTAAGTCTTTAAGAGCATCGCTTTCTGTTCTGTTCCTTCGAGGATTTTTTTTCAATTTTACTGTCTTTAACTCGTCAGCATAGTCGTACTTAAATTTCATTTCATGAGGCCATTCTGACGAAAAGTGTACTTCTTTCATCTTGCTTATTTTTATCTTTTCTCCGCCATCATCCTATCCCAATTCTCCGATTTTACCTTCTGTTCAAAACAAAAAAAGTCATTTTGTGCCATCTCTTTCACAATATATGGCTTTCCAGTCACTTTTGCCATGCGAATCAACATGATCCACTGATCGGTGGTATAAATTGCAGATTGCCGCTTTTTGGCATTCTCAATAACAGAGTGCATCCTGTCGCCTTCGTTTTGTGTGTGACCTGTTTTTAGGAATCGATGAATTATTTGCAGGTTCAGAGACATAGCAGCATAAGAAAACATTGAGAAAATAAAACGGTTATGATTTTGTCCGCCACAGTTATCAGTAAAAAGAATAAGCATCTTGACTCCCTTTCAATTCTGCTTTTCAAAAAATTTAAAATACAGCTGCTTATTTCGTTTGGTCGCCTCTTCGTAATTACCTCATGCCAAACATAAAGGTACCTTTTCATGCGCCGCTCAACGCTCAAAATATGAGCGTCAAAAGTGATCACGTGACTGACTAAACGCTCAAATTTGTAGCGTCCATGAAAAGGGTATTTAGCGTCAACTTTCGGCAAGAACTATAATATAGTTTTCCAATAATCCGTTCTGCTAACCGTATTTTAACGTATGAAGGATTTTGACAACCACACTTTGCTGAAAGTTGATCTGCAACACTCATTATACTAGGTGGCACAAAAGTATTCATTTCTGCTTTATGTTCAAACACTTTGAGACTGAATATAAGCAGAATAAATATGAACAGGTTATGATATGAGAGATAATGGGATAAATATGTCAATATTATATTCCGGTACACTTCATCACATATATCGCATCTGTTGGAGATCTTTTCACGGATGCCAGGGATGCCGTTTTGCGAAGAAAGAAATGTAAGCAACTGAATTAACATAATCAATATACATCTCTATAAAAAAACTGTATTCGGCCAAGGAAAAAAGTGAACTCAAACATATCCACGCATATTGCACGTGATTCAACGTGAAACCGTCGAAAACACAACAGGTCCGCATTAAGATACTACATAACGAATTAAATTATCTAGAAAATTATAAGGAATAAAACATACTCATATACTCGTTCTAAATGAATAAATCAAAATAACGATTTTTTATTTAAGAAGACTGCAATCATTTTTTCCAAGCTTATATTAAAATACGTTAAAAACATCTTCCCAATCCATCATCTTTATTTAACTGCACAGATATAAAAATAATAACAAAAATACTCCGTAAAAAAATACAGCCAGCGTAATTAGCATTGATTTTTCAATTAAACATCATAAAGTTAACAGCAACATGAGAACACTAAGCTTTTCTGATGAACTCAAATTTAATGAACTGCTACTGCGTTTATTAGGTAGTTCTAACAACTTGAATAAGTAAGAGCATGAAGCAAGCCAATAAGTGAAATGAAAATGATAGATTTACTCTGTAGAAGAACTTGATGTATCATTAACATCGTTGATATCTATTATAAGGGGTTCATCTTGAGTGTCAATAATATTATCTACGTCCCACATTTTGATTTCAATTTTTTCCTGAACATGATGAATGCAATCTTTCCATTTATCAGCCGAAACTCTGTTGACGGCATCATGAAACAGATTTTTAACATCTGAAAATTTGAAAGTCATGTTGTTTGACGCTATGTATTGTTTTATATTAGCCCTAATCAACTCGATAGGGTTCAGTTTGCAGTGGTAAGGAGGTAGTCGTAAAAGTTTTATTTTTTTTTTGGCTATTTCATCAATAATATTTAAGTTATACTTATATTTATGTTGTTTTACTAATTTTATTAAATCCGCTTCAACCACATTTTCATCGAAATTTATTTACTTAGAATTAAGCCATTCTTGGATATCCGCTTTTTTGTACACATTGTAGAAATTTTTTCTAATTTCCTGGAATGGTATGGTGCATTATCTAACACAATTACTGAATTATCTTCAAGTTTTGGCAGAGTTTTTGAAAACCAAATTTGGAAAGATTTACCATCCATTTCTTCGTGATAGTCGCCTTTTTTCTTTGACTCAAATGCTCATAAACCATCGGGCATGGAGCCGTCCTCACCACCAATGTGACAAATTATTAGTCCTTTTCGTTTCCCTAAAAGTAATTTATTGTTGACTTGCAGCTGTGTTGTTGAAATTAAGTTCTTTCGAATTACATAATCAAGGTAATAGAAAATACACAAACAAATTTTAATAATCCGTTAGTTAAGCAGGCCGGTTAACCAACCACGTTGTGTTATTTCGAACCATCTCCACATCTATCAAGTTTTTTAGTAAATCATTTTTTCTATCAAAAATCAACTTATAAGTATAATAAAATAGAACAATCAAAACATAAAACAGATGTAGAGCTGGGAGTCAGTTCCAAATGGTATAACCTGATTGTTTAACTGGCCTGCTAACTAACGGCTTATTAAAATTATTTGTAAAGTTGGCCCTGAGTATAAGAAAAAATAAATGATAATGTGATGATTGAATATTGAACAGCAAATTCAAACTGTAATTTCAATTTTTCCATAGTTTCATGGTATTACAGCTAATCTAAACATATATTACCAGTAGGATTTTTCAGGCCAGTCGAAAGTCCATCCAAGAAAGCTTGCCTCGATGATCTAACTGTCCACCCAAACTGTTGCATGAGTATGCCCAGCATTTACCCACGTTTCATCTAAATAATATATTTTTCGACCTTCGTTACGAAATTGCCTAATTTTTCTGAGATATTCCCGTCTTCACTCAACTATCTCTTCTTTTTCTAATAATCAACTGTTTCTTCCTCGTTTCAAGTCCGTGCCATCCTTAACTGCATTTAAGATTTCATCAACTGTAGGTAGTTCATTTCTGAAGAAAAAATTATTTACTTCTTCCAATTGCATTCCCGTCAAAGTCATCGATTGCTTCGATTTTTTTTCTTGTGGGATACGATTTTGACCCTGACAATGAATGTTTATTTTTATACTCCCTAATAATTCGGTAAACAACTTGACCGAATGACTCCCGAAATCTCAGCTACATTGCATACAACCTCTTCAATAGCCAAATCATCGTATTCTTGCATTTACTTTTTATAAATATTTAAAATGATTCGCTTTTCATTCGCGCTAAAATGCAGCTTTTCATCTCTTTTTTTTGGCGGGGTAAGGCTAATATCGACAATTTCGTCAGCTGTATCCGGGTCAGACATTTTCAAATGAAACAAAGTTAACTAATCAACAAAACGTACAATCGCCAAACGCCTCTGAAGTATATGAATTACTAATTGCCTAAAAGAATTCCTTACCGGCCACCGAAGGTTCTTTTACTCTGATTGGCCACCAACGATGGCGTTGTATGTCAGCTCGACCAATCCGGGCCAATAGAGCGGTGGGTGTGAGATGTTCACCTATCGATCACGCGTTCATCACGCACTGATCATTGAATATAGTTTACTTTCTGTTGCGAAAAACGTCTAGTAGATGGCGTGGCATGGTCTAATTCAGAGACCAGTGTCTCTAGAGTACTTCAGACAATTAAACCTGTAATTACCTTATGCTGTTCTAGCTTCTATTCTATTCTAATCATTCTCTTATGATATGGTTGGAATTCGTCGTGAAAATTTCGGGGGTTCTTTCTGTATTTTTTTCACAGGTCATTTCACAGACAGTTGTATAATTATTATGTATGTGCTTGTGCTGGGAAGTATTGACTTTAGCACTGATATGCGAAAAAATCAAGACTTCAAAATCTCTTCAATACAGAGAAATGTTAATGAAATTGAATTTTCTGAATGGATCGCGACGTAGAGAACAGCTTGATAATGTAGATAGGTATTGAAATATCTCCAAGTCTACATTTAGTTTAGTGTCGTTCATTAGTTGTTTTTACCTGTTACTTATTATAAGCTCAGGAATTAGCGATATAGGATTTTCAATCTAAAATCCAAGAGAAGGGCCTTTAGAAGAAGTTTTTCTCTAGTAGTCACAATGCTCACAGTTAACGCATATCAAGACACCAATTACAGCTATTTACATAACTTCAAATTTGAAATCGGCAACCTTCAAAATCCTAGGATATAGTTTCTCTTCGAATTTAATTTATTCTGCTATATGTGATCAGCCATTTTGTTTTTCAAGAAAATATTTCCAAATTCAAAATCAGCAACGATCAAAACCCTAATATAGCGATTTATATGAAATCCAAGTGACTTTTCGTAAACCACATCCACCATTTTCAAATCAGCGATTCCAAAGACTATGAGATACTACGTATTAATTGATCTTCATATTACTCGTATTTCGGCCAGATATTCACGATTATCAATTTTCACACGTGAGAAGGTGTAAGGAACATTATTTTTCCCAATACCTGTTACCTACATACAAATTTTAAATTTGTTAGGAGCTTAACATATACCTAGTTCTTTGTTGAAAGTAATATAAACGGCTCCTGTCCACAACTGAAGTTTTCATATTATCTTGAAAAATGTATAAGAGCGCAAGGATGTTTTTCATCAAAGAAAAAATTAACCAAGAAAATTGAATTAGCGGATGCCAAATTGAAGCAAATCGCGAATCTCTGAGGTGATTAACTTACCAAGGGTTAACACCAGTTAAATTTGTCACAGAAAATCTGGATTTGTGCAACTCGACTAATTGCTTACAGATGTAGATTTAAATCTTGCAACTAAAATTAAATTTATTCCTTATCGTTCCCGGAAATCAGTTTAAAATGTTCTCAGACGTTTTCGAATTAGCACCAGTTCCGATCTTTTTGAAACCTTAGTAACGGTTAACCAAACCGCTAGAACATAACTTCTGCTGATTTCTATGGCCCAAGTGGTACTTACTTTTGCCAAAAACGAAAACCGCCAGGAAATAACGTTCACCCAAAAATTCAAAAATATTTTTATTTATTTTTGTTTTTTTTGGCACTAGGAGCTTGTCCCATTAGCCAGAATCTAAATGTATAAGTTCTGCAATGCACATGTTTATGTAATATTGATTTGTTCATTGAGGATTGATACCAATTTCCAAAGCAGGAACCTAAATAACCTATATACATTTGAGAAAACTACAGAAGAAAACCATTAAAAAAGACCTAAAGTGGGTAGGACAAAGGATGGTGTTAGACAGGGTCACAAGATCTTCTCGCCTAAGGGTCCATTGAGGCATTTATAGTTAACACAAAACAAGAATTAGGCCACGGTTGAGATGGGTTACATAATGTACAGAGGTTAGACACAAAGAAAAGATAAAATCGACAACTATATTTTTAATCCTGAATTTTTCAAAAACATTACCACGCACGAAATTACATCTGGCTTAAGTATAGAAAAAACATGTGCTGTATTTAGAGAAGCAGACAAAGCAGAGAAACTTAACAAGATTGTGATACAGTTGATTAGAATGGTCCATGGTTTTAGAACAGCCAAAAAAGATGTGATCAATGTCTCCTTCTACACCACAATGCTCACATAGTGGAGAAGGTATCACACGCAGTCTTGCTAAATGTGCTGGGAAGGAGCCGTGTCCAATTTTTGTCCGAATGATTGTAGATAGATATTTTCTGGGTAACTTGGTTATGCCAGTATGAGCGGGGTAAATTAGGGTGAATGCGAGTATACCGTGTAGGATGCGTAATAGTATACTTCTTCCATTCTGCAGACCATCTTTCGTGTAATATTTTTTTAACTTGATGTAATTGTCCTGAATGCTGGGTAAGCTATTTACTTCATCACCAAAAGTAATAGCATTTTTTGCCAAAGTATCAACTTTTTCGTTAGGTTCTATTGCGGAGTGTGCCTTAATCCATACCAATTTAATGTTGTACCCTCTTTGCTCCAGTTTGTGTATGTTCTTTTTTATTTCGAATCTGTGCTCATTGGGAGTAGTAGAATAGTTATAGTTCTTTAGGCTGGTCAAAACAGATACTGAGTCAGACATAATAGCTACATTTCGATTATTTTGTTGTTCTACGTACTTGAGGGCCTGTATGATGGCAATAGCTTCGGCAGAAAATATGGACATTTGTTCTGGTAGTTTGAACATGACTGATAGGTACTTCCAAAGGTACATAAAAAGCGCAACCTGTACCTCTCTCTGTTTTAAAGCCATCGGTAAATATGAATAAATTGTCTGACATATCAGCGCTAATTTGATTGTAAATTATTTTGTTTAGGTGTTGCATCTTACATCTTATCTTGTAGGTGGGGATTATAATGTTCAATTCGGACAAAAAGTCGGAAAGGACGTATTCTTGCTGGTGATTCGTTTTATTGTAATTGAGGCTGGTCGTGTTTTGTATGGCAGTACATATGGGAGCAGAATTTTTCCGAATCCAATATTTGTTGGTAAGGTCATATTCATTAAGTTGGTATATTCTGTTGGTAATATGCGAATTGTTGTAATGGATTTTCAGAAGAAATCTAGAGGCTAGCATTTCTCTACGCAGGTGAAGGGGCGGTTCTATCGCCTCAGCTCTCAGTGCTTCGACTGGAGAAGATTTCATTGCTCCCAAACATTTTCGTGAAAATTTATTCTGTATGGTTTCTAGCTTACGGAGTATGTGCTACTAGCTGACCCATAAAAAATACAGCCATAATCAAGGATTGATCTTATGTAGGATCGATAAGAGAAGATAAGAGATATCTTCTGGTCTGCTCCCCACCATACTTTGCAGACCATTTGTAAAAAATTGAAGCCTCTGTTACATCGGACAAGGATATCATTGATGAAATACTTCCAAGACAGTTTTTTGTCCAAAGTAATTCCAAGATACTTTACTGTCGTGTCAAGCTTGAAAGAATATCCTCCCAGTTCGACACTAGATTGTTGTGAGATATTATGACGAGAAAAATAGACGACCTTGGATTTTGATTCTGAAATAGTGAATCCATTTTCTAAAGACCACTGGTTGAATTCATTCATAGCGGAATCAAGCGCATTCGTACATTGCTCGAGATTACGACTTTCAATGTACACGCATATATCATCTGCGTACTGAATCCTTTGTACTGGTTCATCAAGGCTGTGGAAGTCAGCGGTGAAGATGTTAAAAATAATCGGACTTAAGACCGCTCCTTGAGGGAGTCCCTTGAAAACATTTCGGGGGCCAATTTTTTTGCAGGTATTATCGCGAACATAAACAGATCTATTGAAGTATAGATTTGTAATGATATAACTGACATGCGGGGGGATGCCATAATTTTCTAATTTTACTCTCAGCAAGTTGAGATCGACGCAATCATATGCTCCAGATATGTCAAGGAAAACAGCTCCCAAGTAATTGTTGCGGGAAAAACAACAATGGATGTCGGTGACGATGTTCATCACTGCATTAGTTGTGCCTGAGTTTTTTTTGTAAGCATACTGATTATTAGGTAGAGGATGTGATTTAAGCCAGAACTCTAATCGATTTTTGATCATTCTTTCAAACGTTTTCAATACACAGGATAGTAGAGAGATAGGGCGGTATGACTCGGCTAAGTTGGGATCTTTATTAGGTTTTGAAATCGGGACAATAATTACTTTTTTCCATTCATCGATATTTTCGCCCTTTAACCACATGTCATTGAAGATTTCCAGGAGATATTATTTGGCTTTAATTGGCAACTTGTTCAACATCGGATATCTAATCTCGTCGTGGCCAGGAGATGTATTAATAGCTTTGTGAAGAGCAATATGTAACTCAGCCAAGGTGAAAGGACTTCCAAATAGTTCGTGCTTATATGGACCATATAAAAAATTCACCCCCATCTGTACGTCCGGATTTCAGGACATCTACCTCCCTCAACCAGCACGAACTATTTGGAAGTCCTTTCACCTTGGCTGAGTTAGATATTGCTCTTAACAAAGCTATTAATACATCTTATGGAAATCCTCAAGCCACTCAGTGTTACTGCATTTGGCTTGGGGAATAGGAATTCTCCTTACTTTGCGAGCTTGCTTCCATAGATCTTTAGATGATGTATCTTTGTTTAAGTTAGAGACCCACGATATCCAGCTGCGTTTCGATTTCTGTTTGAATAGTCTTTTTGTTACCGCAAATACTCGTTTACATTCTAAGAAATTTTCTAATGAACTATTTTGTTTATATGCTGAAAGTGCGTTGGTCCTTTGATTAATGGCGTTCACACAATCGTCGTCCCATCAAGGCGAAGGGGGGCGACTCTCAAATCTGAAAGGTTTGAATGTCGGAATGCACACCTCACTTATTTCATTTAACTTGTCCATGAAAAATTTATATTTATTTTCAGAGGTATCGAGGGAAGGGGTTGAAATAAAAACGTCATTTAGTAAGTCATGGAATAGAATCCAATTTGCTTTTTTTAGGCTCCACTTATACCCAGGGTATATCATATCATTAATTTGCACTGAGTTATGAACCGATAGAAGTATTGGAAAATGATCAGATCCGAGGGTGTCATTTATGATCTGCCAGTTACTATTTTGAGCTATGTCTGGTGAAACTATGGTGACATCAGGTGCTGAAGCTAGTAGATTAGGTGCTGTAAGCCTTGTAGGAGATCCATCATTCATTATAACTAAACTAGCTGTTTTACATATTTCTATTAGTTGATTTCCTGTGACATGTTCATTTACAGAACCCCAAGTACGAGAGTGAGCGTTAAAGTCGCCCCTAATTATTGAAGACGTATTAACCTTAGAAAAAATTGTAATTCTGCATTGAATATTAGGTGGCTTATAAATAGAGAGAAACGATATTTCAGTATTTCTATTTGCTACATCCACACCACACACTAGGACATTTTCATTAAAGTTGTTATAGGAATTTATTTGTTTGAATTGTATCCCATGTTTTACGAAAATAGCAACACCTGCCTTACCATCGATCCTATCCTTTCTGACAATATTATAGTTACGGAATGCGATGACTTGGTTCGGTTTGAACCAAGTTTCACTGATAAGTGCCACATCAATGTCATTTTTATGAAGAAATTCAGCTAAGCTATTTTTGTTAGATCCAGCGGAACGAGCATTCCACTGCATTACTTTCAACACATTTTTCCGACTGCTAACCATTTTGTTTAGTATTATGTTGTAGATCATCTAACATAGATGATACTTCCCCTTTTAGTACTCCTCTATCAATATTTTTATTTTATCAGGCGCATGAAAATACTTGTGACGGTATTTATGATATAATCTGTACTAGAAATATTTGATTTATATGTTTGACTAGCTGTTACAGGTGTAGATGGGCCTGCAGTAAACGTGAACATACTATTCGGGAAGTTTGGTGGTGGTGACTGTGCTTTTCGCTTCTTATTAGGGCCTGTGCCTGTGCCTGTGCCTGTGGCTGTATACAAATTTGGACTGTATCGTGAAGAGTGGGATATGGAAGGTCTTATGGGATTAACAGTACGGGAATGACTGGGCAGAGGGGGGAAATCATTATCTATTTTGAAGTTGATAGGACGGATGCATATGAATTTTGATTTGTATTACTGGCTTGATGACTGGCTTCAATAAAGGGCAAATTGGAAATGCCATAGTTTTTTTAATCTGTTGCTGTTTCTGAAACGAAGGACAGTTTTTAGAAGTGGATCTGTGTTCAGAATTTTTGCAGTATACACAATATGTGTTGCTTTCTTCACATACATGTGTATCATCCTTAACCTGTCCACATACAACACACCTTGTATATGTACTACAACATTGTCCGGCCACATGTCCAAAACGAAGACACTTGTAACATTGAACTACTCTTTCAACAAATGGTTCTACTTTAAATATTACGCTATTTATTCGTACTTCGTTTGGGAGGACGTTGCCATCGAATCAAACGACTACCATTTGCCTGGATATAAGCTGTTTGACTCCCTCATTTTCAACCCTCCTGTGTAATCTTTTCATTTCACAAATATTTACATCACTTATGATATTTTTAATTAAATAGTCCTCAGTAAAGTAGGTGTCAACACCTTTAATGAGTCCTTTCCTAATAAGTGAATTATTTGGAATATACGCTCTCAGATGTTCATCATTTAATGCGCTATTCAATACCAAATTATTGGCATACTGGAGTGACTCCATCCCCACTTTGACACGGTTCAGGCCAACTCTACTAATGGTAGTAATCATGTTACTTAAATTCAGTTTTTTGTGTAGGATATGGCCAACAAATAATGGATGCAATCTACCAATATTGTCTCTGTTAGTTTTTTCTATATAAACATAAATATTATTGCTAGAGTAATACTTAGCGTTTTTTAAGTGGAATAGACGTGGGTTATTCTTTTCTGCACCAGAGGTATTTACTAATACAGCTGACTGGCTAGGCTCTGCTACACGAATGGAATCCATGGCATTGGCGTTCTTATCCGAATTGACTGATACACTACACTGCAAGTTTTCACTGTTTACTAAATCCTCATCAAATGTTAGGTCGTACACTCCTACATTTTTCATTTGGCTACTAACATTGTCATTAATAGGGCCTCCAACCCCTGTTGGAGGTGGAGGCATGCTGATGGCTAACTCAAACACTAGTTAACGTATGAATTATACTTTTCTATACTACCACGAGTAAACGCTCCAAATTCGCGTGCGTCTTTCAAGACAGACGAGGCGGAGCTGATTCAAAAATATATATGACAAGAATATCACCAAACTACAGTAATGCTTAGTAAGTATTCCATCGATTTTAATTTTTGTGTCATCATTTGAGTGCGATATCTCTATAAAGCTTTAATAAATTTTACTTTTACCAGGGTCTTGGAAACACTATAGCTGGAACAATTCTAACAGCTATATTTTTTTGGAATATTATATCAGTGTGATAAAACCCTTGACCCCCTACGAAAATGTCTGTGGGCGGCCTTGTATAGGTGTTATATATATATATATATATATATATATATATATATATACATTTTACAAACGCTCCAGTCGCAGTACTGTCGAATGACAGACATACTTTAATTATACCATACCGTAGGATAATCGATTTATTCCTGAAGAAACCGAAAACAAAGCTAGAGCGATGATGTAAAAAATGAACTTTCCTACTATCCTAATCTTCTACCAAACACGGAATGGCCCGTATTCCGAAGAACATTCGCGCATTCCTTTCGACAAAAAACAAACGAGGGCTTTTATGCGTTACTGACCAATCACATCGCATCTAGCGCCCACGGAAATTCCAAGAAACTATCAACCAGTAGCACTGTACCCAAAAAAGACAGTGGAAATATAAGAATAGGAATGCTATTGATTTTAAATATTTATGCCAGGTGCTGTAAACTGAAAAGTATGGCTCGAAACTTAAAATGCCTTTTTGTGCACCACTTTCGTCGATCAGTTGGCGTTTTTGTAACCGTGTTTTAAACAAATATGAAGCACATGAATAGACCTAATTTACAATTATACGACATTTCAGAGCGTAGATAAATTATTTTTCCAAAGGAGGCCAATTTGTTCGGTTTATGTTTTAATGACTTTTTCTGTAGATTACTGCATTTTAACTTATAGGGAACAGAACAGGTATTTTGCGTCTTAAAAGGTTGCGTCAAGTAGGTTGACTCTGCATTTCGCGAGCAGTTGTCTCACTTTATTGACGATTTTGATCACATTCTTCTTAGATAGTGTCTAATCCATTTTAAATAACGTTTAGCAATACTTCAATAATGGGAATTTCCGGAAACTTGAAAATTTTGAAGATTATTCAAAGCGTTTCGATATTTTTTAAATTCAGTTTCAATCATCGATGAATATCTATCTCCAAATCCTTATTGTCAAACTGATAGTATTGCGTAGAACATATAAGTATACATACATCATGGAATTTTATGTCAGTAATTTCCGTTGGCCTGTCGATCTATGCCTTTTGAAGAAGATAGTGGGAACATCTGACATGATTTTTCCAAACATTTTTTTCTTCATATTTTCGAGTTTCGGACAGTTATCGAGCCTAATCGATTTTTTCAATGTTAATTATTTTTTGCAAGATATTGGCATGGGAGGTCAAAGCTTTTTGTTACGAAAGCTTAAATTTCCGCGGTCACAATATTTGTTCAGCTTTTCCGTGATGAATGTTGGTAATATACCGTATTTAATGTGTAGCTATTAATTTGCTACGATCTTCTATATTCTAAAACTGCATCATTTTTTAATTACCTACCCGTTATTTCATAAAGTGTATTAGGCTTCTTATACAGCCTTCGCAAACGTCTACATGGCAGTTAAGTGTCACTTAAAACTCGGTAACGACATCAACTGCAAACATTCATAATATCTTTTTTGTCGCTTGGTTCGTCTGCTAAACTCCTTTCCAGACATTAAAATTGAATTTATCTGTCATTAGTAATTTGAATCATTTTTACATATATAATATATTATATATAACTTTTTTTACATATTTAGAGTATAAATATTATAAATATTTTTTAAAAGCAATATTAGCATTTCATGTCGGTGATAGTTCGGAACATCTAAGTTCTGAATATATGAGAGAAGACATAGTACGGAAGCGCTGGAGGGCCACACAAGTTTTTTTTTATTTCTGACTCGAGTCAGATAATAAACGACTCGAGTCAGATAAGATCACGTCGCTTAGTAATGAGCAGCGAGCAGCACATGCGAGAAACGCCTGCGAAATTCGGACGTATTGCCTTACCCGCTGTGTGTTAGTTGTATAGTGAACCGTATACAGTACCGTATCTGTGTATATGAATATTTATTACTTGATATTTCTCTTTACAAACTGAATGATGAATCTTGGAAGCATTCTGATAGTACGAGGACTGGGGCAAAACATCATAAGTGCGTTAAAGTCTGAAAAGGTAAGTTGATTCACAAAATAATATAATTTCCAAGGATTTTTAAATAGTGTGTGCTATTGTCAACTCAACTTTTACCGAGATTTGAAATATGAAAGACAGAAAAAAAAACAACAGCAACAGCCACTAGGAGGGAAAATAGTTATACATTGAATATGGAAAATATAAGAAATAGATAAAATTAAGTATTAAGCATGTTAAAGAAGTAAAAAAACGTCAAAGATGTCAATCACAACCTTGCAGTGCCAACAAATGTCTAGTAATGGCTGATCTGAAAGCTTTAGGTGCTAAGAATTTGATAGATGCTGGAATTGGATTGTACGATTATACGAACAAATAGGGTAGTTACTATCAAGATAAACTATATATATATATATATATATATATATATATATATATATATATATATATATATATATATAAAATACATGTAATTAAAAAAGATAAGACAGTCCATTTTTAAATCAACGATTATCCAAATTTAAATTCACTATCAAAAAGATAGTGACTTTAAATTTGGAAGGTGCATGGGGTTCTGGCCACGATACAATATAATATTTCTTTCAGGATAAAAAAAATTGAAAATGTTTATCTTTTTGTTACAGATAGATGAAGAAGTTATTAAACAAATGCCTGAGGAAGATTTGAAATTATACACCCCCCTTTATGGAGACCGTATAGCTGTCAAACAGTTCTGTCATAACAGAACAAAGCCAAGCCGAAAATTAGAACTTTTAAAAAAATTGCAAGATAAAATCAAGCGTAAATCAAAAAATGGTTCAAGTTCCAGCAATGAAGAAGATCCAGAAAAGAAAAAAAAAATACGGAAACGAAAAATCTAGTCGTCAGAATAAATAGAAACAAGTGCGATCTCAGACTGGTGGAGGTATACGAAAAATTTTCTGTCAGTCTAATGGATTTCAAGTTATCCGTGATCGAAGATCAAATACCTAACTGTCGAAGATATGTTTCAAAAAAACAAGTTTTGTAATTCAAAAGTGAGGGTACCTATACTTGGCAACAAAAGAGAAAGTACAAACGAATACTGAAACATGTACAACGGAATCAGAAGAAACGCAGATGACAACCATAGAGACTACTGTTTTAACCAGAATTCCTTTGTCTGTTTCTGTGCCATCCTCAGTGGAATTAAATGAGAGCAGCTAGAATCTTTAACAGACGAGACAGCTGATCATTCAACAATTTCGCTTGAATGCTCAGATGAATCAAATTCAAATGAGGTGATCGATTATGGAATTGACCTTAATAGGTTTTACTCTAATTACATCCCAATAGTTGTATCAGAAAATGAAACTGCAGCACCACAGAATCAAGAGATATCAGAATCGTTTACGACCAGTGAGACTTCGACCATTACCCTGCAAGAAAATTCAGATTCCATTAACTTTGAATACAATATAGTCTTTGTTCGCCGTAGCGCAGTTTTTGAAGACCTTCTTCAGATATTTATGATGCTGGAAAAGGATGGACTACCTATTCAAATTAGGATGATAGGATACAATGGACTAGAAGAGAATGGTCAAGATGTAGGAGGCGTATTTCGAGACGCATTATCAGCCTTTTGGTCCAATTTTATGGATAGGTGTACAGTGGGAGCGAATGTAAAAATTCCATACATACGCCATGATTTCGACGCTCAAAAGTCAAATTTTGATGATGTCGATCAAGATGCTCTTGCAGATGTTTTGTCAGATTTAGGATGTAAGACTGAAGTAAATGAGAAAAATATTTCTAAAATATTAAATGGGTTAGCTCACAAAGAACTTTTACAAAAAGGAATGTTTGTTATAAATGCATGGCAAAAGGTCCTTAAAAACTTTATTTCTGAGGAAGGTTTTTTTAATATTTATAAGACAAAGCATATCACTCCAAGAAATATTTTGTCTTTATTACCTCTCAGTGCACATCTTGATGCTGAAAGTAACACAATTTTCAATTACCTTAAAAAGTTTATTAGAGAAAGTTCTGTCGTAACGTTAAAACAACTATTAAGATTTTGTACTGGAGCTGACGTCATAGTAGGAAGACAAATACAAGTAAATTTCAGAGACATGGTCTAAATATGGCTCCAACAGCACATACTTGTTCTTGTATTCTCTAGTTACCAATAAGTTATAATGACCATCCAGAATTTCGTTCTGATTTCAATTCAGTACTTAATAGCACTGATTGGTCCATTTACATGATATGATCCTGGGAATTGAAAAACAAATCCAATATAATATAAGCAAAAATCCCAGTTCTTATTTAAGTTTTTGTAGTGTGCTTTCTGTTATCTATTTTTGTTGAAATAAAATATTCGGTTGTCCAATAAAAGATATGAAGGGTAATGTTGCCCATACATCGCACATAGCAATAACACTTGTGACATGTTATAAAACAGTTCCGGTCTCAGATGAATGATTACATAAGAATCAATTTATTTAGAATGACGTCAGTTAATTATCAAAAATCCTAATTTCGCAATTTGACTGTATTATAAATACGCTCCTCCCCTCACCGCGCACGCGACGTACGTGTGTCGTTGGTCCTCGAGTGGGGACATGATTATATATCTTTTCTTTCATTTTTGTCTTCAACACTTCAACTCTTCAGTATTCACCTGACGCCTATAGGAGGTTGTAGTCTAAGGGTGTCTGAAATGAATTACTTTGCTCGGATTCACACGCACTGATTTTTGTAATAAAAGTTATTGTTACATTTTCAAACATCGAGTTTTTGGGGTATTGTGTTCTTAAGGGTACGCTTAACTGCTTGTTTTCCCTTGACCAATATCGGACATTTTGAGAATTGTGACGGTCATGCAGATAAAAAGATTATTCATCAGTAAACAAGACGATTTTGAGAAAGCAAAGAACGAAAGTCACTTTCTGTTCGCGCGTGTAACCCATTGTCGGAAGTGTTTCCGTTTCGCACCAATGGTAGTCTAGGAAAGAATGATCACCGGATCGGAACGGAATCACCGACACACGATGAAATGAAGATCATGAAACGCAAAGCGGTAGTCTTGTCCGACACACTGTTGTCACATACTTCCTAGGTGTTTGAGCGGAAACTTTTCCCAGCAAACGCCTCACATGACGACGTTTGCTGAAGCAATCAAGCCGATTGATAATCACCGTAGATAAAATCAATACTTCATATGAAGTTTTGCGGTAACAGTACTTGATTCACTAATAAGCGGAAGATGAAGATCAAATAGTTCAAGAAACAAACGTTTTTAGGATTTAACGCTATTGTTTATTTTTCTGAAAAATATCTATCCAGGAATTAATATTTTTTCCAGTGGGTAGGTACTGAACGATACATACGTTGCGGCAGTAAAATTTGTAATAGCACACACACTGCATTTTGAAATTAGGAAAACTCATTTATACACGGAGCGCGTATTTTCAAATTAAAGCATCAATGTTTGAAGGTAGGATTCTCACTCCAACGGGCCTGTATCGCGATTTTGTACCTGCGAAGGACGGCATCCACTCATTACGCCATGCATGTGTTATACTTCTGTTCACAGGAATGCTTATTAAAGAATAACAAAATCAGAAAGTCTGTCACGTTCCAGAAGCTCTACAGAAAGATAGATTTTTATTACAAATTTCGGCAACATTTAATTTGAAGATAAAATAATTGTGTATTCAACACACTTTCACGAATAAAGCTATTTTTTACAATACCTCAAGTCATGGAATGTATTAAGAAGAATGAAATTGCTTAAGGAATAGAATATCTTAAAAACATGACATATCTTGAGAAATAAAATATTTTATAACATAAAATATCTCGAGGACATTTGTTAATGTTTTCTTTAGGTTTCCTTTAGCAGTAGTTCAAACACAGTCGCTAAAAAAATATTTCCCATAGACAGACAAATAAAAAAAATATTTAATAGAAAAATAGCTAAACAGCATAAATGGAATGCTAGACTTGAGAGCTGTAGTTTTGAATCCATAACAGACGCTAGTTAGTTAGTTAACCTGGTAGCCTTTATAAACAGTCAAATCTGACAGTACGATGATGCTTTCCTTATAAATGGAAACGCGTCAATGTAAAACGGTGAAACTGTGTATCAGATACACAAGTATTCCATCTGCATGATGGTAGGAGTTTCACCAAGTGAGAGCATCTACAATCTGCATTTATTTTATTTATTATAAATTCTCAATTTTGATAAAGCAAATCGTCAATCTAAACCAGCTTGAAATATCGCCGAAATATTAAATGCACCTCAACAAAACAATCTAATTCCGAGTACCGGCAGTTGTACGTGTGTCAAGGATATTTGCGTCTTGACACGCCACCACGTGCTGTTGAAAGAGCATCAGAGAGGAAGTTAATTTCTTCAAAATATGAACCCGGCCGAGTCGGGCCGTCACGCCGTCACACAGCACAGCACAGCTTCACGTAGCGTTTATCTCTGGACTGGTTATGTTAATAATCAATCTGGAAGGCTGACGTTGTAACGTTCGTTTTGGCACCGGTGATGGATTCTTTTGTTCGCTGCTGTCATCGATTTCCGATTCCGCCTCTCGCGTACGTGACCAAATCGTTTTTATTGAACTAGATTTTTTCATAGACAAGTTGAATAGCTTGCAGCTATTCGAAAAAGAAAATATGAATAATTAAAAGTCAGTTTTTGAATTTTACAAGATGCTTCCCATATCGGGAGGAGGTTGGTACTCATTTTGAACACTATTTGAGTTTGTAAAAATGAAATTAAATTAAATCAAGTAGATTCACTCAGTATCCTTCGCTTAGTTATCCATTTAGAAAAAAAATTCTTGGAATAATGAAATCAGAATTTTACGAGAGGTTTTCGTAGGTCCTCTAGCCCAATTTCCTATTGCATTTTTTTGTAAATTTATATTCTCATGAGATGGAGCAACACTTATAAGTGTGAATCCTCTTTTTTATAGGTACATTAGTATATTATTATGGCTTACATTTAATGGCTCACCAATAGTAGTCCAAAGTTGTTACACTGCATCTTGATTTATAATAATATTAATGTACCTAATGATATTATATTCATTTTACTAAATAATATTTCAGACTATGTACTTTCTGTAAAACAAGATTAGAGGGAAGCAGGAAACTGCAGCATTTTGAAAGGATTAAATATCACCTTGTCTACATTTTCGAAGAATTGATTATTTGTAGGTATAACATAATTCAAAGAAATCAGAAATTCACGATCTAAACGGAATGTATTTCAAATTTCTGATCATCTGAGGACACTTCACGATACTTTTAGGAATCCAAACTTGTTCATTTTCAAGATATACTTGACATCTTTTCATTCCAAAAACAAGACATGAAGTAAATCAAATTTTCTCTCTACGATTATCTGCAAAAAATATATTTGCTCCGTTTACATTTTGTTTGAAACATAGTGGTAGGTACATATAAATAGTCCTTGAACATGACATTGATACGGCAATACCTCGATATATATTATTTGAAAAAATACTATACTTCAGAATTCCATCATCCATATGGCTTACAAAGATATCATATGAATAGGAACGTGAAACTATATAGAGGATCGAAATTCCTAGTAATATTTTTGAAACATCCAGGTTGTCTACTATCAGGCAACGAACCATGGTAACTTTAACTCCCTCGAACGCACAGACCATCAAAATCGCCTCTGCCTGGTCAGGTGTGCTGATATATAACCACCTTGCTGTTTAATAACCGACAAACTCTCGCTTCATAAACGGCGATTTTGATTTATTCTATTCATCTTAGTTCTGATAGGATTTCACTCATATAGTAAATGAGAAGAACAGAATGCTGACGACAATGATGCATGATGAAAATTCAATGGAATATCAAAAGTATAAAAAATATTAACGTTTGGAATTGCATTTTTACTATTTGTAACTTTTTCTAAGATAACTAACTGTAATAGAATGTTTGAACCACATATGGTACATTTCGATGTATGACGAATTCAAAATGAATAAAATTTAAAATATTATCACCTCACAAATACAACAATGTACATCTTATGAGAAAGGATTGCAACATAAAATATTTCAATCCCATGGGAGCGATATACAAGATTTTAGGAAAATATTTGATTTGCACCGAACTTACGATTTTTTTGAAACAATTCGGCCTACACTGCATCAATTCAACCTATATTCATTTAAAAATCCGAAAATTGTTTCTCCCTCAAACATAATAATTATTTGATTTCAGTAATCAGCCATCACAAATTACATTTATATTGAAAATTTTACTCGATTTCGAGTTTGCGGCGAACGACAAAAAAATCCGTAATTAGGAGTTTCACATCTGTATCTATTAATACAAAATAAAACGATTGGTTTCGCCATTCTATTTAATGTTTCCACCGGCAGACTTTATGAAAAGAGTTCGTATGTAATATGGTTGAAGCGCGAGGGAAAACCATTTATTATCGAACACATTCCATAACAATAAGTCGGAAACCATCGATTGGGCTTCGTTGAATGTGATTTTTGACAATGGCTGCTTTGGCCTGGAAAGGGCAAAGAGCGGCACTGGGTCACGTTAAAGTTTAAACAATTACCAATTCTAATTTCAGACCGGTTTTATCGTTATTCCACGGTTTGATATAAAAGGTTTATGCGAGAACCATATTACATGTATGTAATGGATTTCTCTAATATCGTTTATGTACATTGAATGGAGTTTGAGGTGTTTATCTCATAAGATTTATGTTTTCGATTTGTATCAGCATGATTTGCAGGACTCATTCAATTTTTATATTTTAAGCTAAAGCTGTTCCAAAGATGAATTGGTGCAGTTAATTTAATTGTACACAGTACAATTTTTTACATTTTCGATGGTTGAGTGAATCTGTAAACGAAACCTCAATAGCAAGGATTCCATTTTTGGGACTTTATAATTATAAAGATGTACCATGCAATAAAAAATAACTATAAAAATAAAATCACAGAAAATTCAAAATTAACGAAACTATGTTAAGAGAAACCAAAAAACAAACTTTGATATTTCAATATAATATAAGGTTGAGAGTGCTTTTTTCGCAGCAAAATCGTCTATAAATTGTGAAAAATCTTTCCCATTACAAATGCTTTTTTCAATTGAAATTAACGATAGCCTCACTAGTTTCCGTTGCGATATAGTTGAGCTAGGTAATTTTTAATTAGTTTTAATTTGATTGAACGTATTTTAGTTTCTGCGTCGGCACGCGTCTGTGAGGTAATTGTTTCCTTATCGTGAAAAAATCACGTCAGCGCGGGTCTGGCCTAACCGCGGGGCTAAGTGCAGTGCATACTTTGCCCCATCATATATCCGGCTCTGCGAGGTTTGTTTTTTTTATAAACTTGATTGCACCACATATAGTCTCCGTGTAGACCAGACACTGAATATTCCTCATCAAAAAGTATAGATAACGCTTGTAGCCAATAACTTTTTAAAGTGATGCAAACCTTAGTAGTAGGGCTTGAAATGCTGACAATACTGTCGTTGGAGTCTTGAAGCGGTCTTGCAAATTAACTATCAGCTGGTCGGTGCATGGTAAAAAAATAGCGACTCTGAAGTGAGCGGCATTATATAATTAAATACGTGCCTGGTTTCAGGGCAGGTAAGCGACAGTGATCCAAAGTTTGTTTTTTCGAGATGTCATGTTTTCGAAGAGTATATCTCTCATGCTTTAATGATGATGATGAAATGTTCATCGTTTTGTGTTGCTTGAATTACAAATATGGGAAACATACAAGGCGGAATAGTTTACTTTGCTTCAAATCAGTTCTAGATTTAGCAGCTAATAAGTGGTAGGCCAAGGTTCAGGAAGTGTAGCTGGAATTTTTCTAAGGAGAGCTAAATTGTTCTGTTTCTGTTTTAGTGGCTTTAACTATAGCGATTTTAATTTACTACACATTACTACATTTTAACTGAATCGGGATCTTGGATAATGAGAAAAGTTCTTTATAGTCTCTTGAAAAACGGTGTCAAGTAAGTTGAATTTGTTTTTTGTGGGCAGTAGTATCTTTTCATCAAATATTCTTATCGGATTTTAGAGCTGCTGATTCACCTGAACTAAAATTTGGAAATATAGATTTTTTTTTTAAAACATGAATGTTTTGAGGATTTTTCAGAGTATAAAATATTTAAATATTCAATATTTTTTTACTTTTGACTTCCAAATATCAAGAGTTCTGAAATCATATCAAAATCCTTATTTCTAAACTAAAAATCATGTTCGGTTTTGTGAAGGAAGTACAAATGTTAATAGCACATTTGAAACGTTGAACTCGGTCGAACTGATATCAACTCTACTTGTCAATGGTAATATTTAATCAATAACCTATCTAATCAGTTTTTTTGATTAAGCACCACCATATTTATTTTGTTATATGGGAAACAATCGAAGCGAGACTTTTGTCTCACATAAATAATGAGATTTATGCGACATGACACAGGCAAGAACAAGAAAGTCAATTACGTTGCTTTTGGTGTGTATGCTTATTTATCATGACAAGTGCATGGGTTCGAATATCCATAAATTACTGAGTAAATAGTAGTCATCTGCTAACACTTTTTACCGCAGCGGATCAACAGATAACAGGGATCTGTGGTGTAGAAGAAATAAAGATCCACCTGGCGCACGACTCCTGATAACGAGAGACGAGAGAGCCGGGTCAGCCGGGTCAGCCGGGTATTCGTACTCGAGCGTTGAACGGTGTCGGATGCACGGTGGTTAGTAAAACAGCATTGCGTCTTATTTCAGTAAACAAGCGAGTATCATAGGATCGTATGCTAATACTGTGAGCTCTTAAAAATCCATTCGACGTAACACATTTTCTGGAATGAACCGACTTTTTAGAGTGATAAATGTAATTGTGACGTTGATGATTTAAACGTCACTGATCTAGTATTAGAAAATGAAAATTGTTTCATAAGTATTTTCCGAAATTCAAAATGGCGACCGATTTGCTATGAATGACATAGCATTTATTAGAACTAGAAATATCAAAAAACTAGTTCGTTTATTATAAATAGCATTTATCAATTCTGAAAAAACATTATAGGTACATGTAGTAAAAATAGTGATAAAACAGGAGTAAGGTACATTCATTCGATACTTGCTAACCAATGCAACAAACCTATTGTAACAATACAATCAGAGCTAGGCAGAGTACCTTACTAAAGTACTTATTAGTACTTTAGAATGATTAACTTTAAAATCCTAGAACATATATTGATAGAGTTTCAGGTACACATAACCCGTTGATGGGCAACCATTCACCATGAGAGGTTATAAAAATCTTGCCACCCGCTGACATTTAATGATTTATTTACTTTTTCCATATATGCAGAGACAATACGTGTAATCGGTGTAATCTCTGCAATGACACAAACCACACCGAATTGCGTTTATCTTGCTATCTGGAGACACCGAACATAAACGATAGAACAGAAGGCTCACCGACGTCCGCTCTTTGAAGTCAGTCCTCAAAGCCAAGCCGCTTCTAATTCAGCAGCGACACCGCTGGTTGGCTGGACTCGATCGGTGCCGGCGCGAGTATAGATAGAATAAGATTATTTATTAAACTGTTCAAGTGTTCAACCGAATGTTTTTTTGTTGGAATAAGACAACATACGTTCATCCTATATAACATGTATTACAGTCACTACAGCCAATCTCTTATATTCCACAGTTAACAATTTCTTGAATTTTATCCCATGGGTTGACTAGTAGGTCTGTAAACATACTTGACAGGTTTAAAAATTCGTTTGGCGAGTGTTTAGACTGTGTAGTGTTGAACTTCTCTAAAAATAAATACAAAACAAAAAGAAATAGGACAACAAAAACATACTAATAGGCATTTCAAGATATATACTCTACTCATAAATGTTGTAAAATTGTTAATTTTCTATTTGGTTTCAGTTTCTTTCTCATGTGATCTTTGATGTCGCGGTTTGCAAATTTGATAGTAAAATATATTCGTAATCTAATATACAGAGATAGAAAATATTCATGAGGAAACTTTTTACACGGATGTGTTAGTGTTATACTCTTTAACAAATCTTTCAGATTTTTCCAATATGATTTGAAATGCTATTTTATTGAAATTTTTGACAAAAATGTCTTCCAGATTTACAATAAATTCTACAATATTTAAAGGTGGCGCAGTTAAACCACCAATTTGTTGAGAGGAAGAGTAGGCTTTCGATCTAAGAAATACTGTTACTTCATCTTTTAAAGTATTTTGTTCGATATACCTTAACATAAATCACACGAATGTTGCAATGAACATTTTTCAATAAAACTTCTGCAATATCATCGATACAACGTGCACCTTCAGTTTGATCAAAGTATTTAAGCGTGAATGATTTTTTAAATGCTCTAGAAAACTGTATTGGCGTTGGATTTCTGGCGTTGCTACAACAATTTCTTGTCCAAAAAAGTTTTCTATGCAATCTTGATTTAAGTTTCTTGTGAGTAGAATTGTATACTGTCGAGACTTTAAAGATTCCCACAAAGCTTTATGGAAGTGATTGTTAATTTCCAACCATATATAAAATGTACTTGATTATTTATACACTTTTCCACACAGCTGTCCTGGCCTCTTACTGTAACCATTTTAACAACCTTCAAATTATCAAACATAGATTCAATTTCTTCCAGGAATTTTAGTTGTTTTTCTGTACCCATAAAAGTGTTGAAATTATTCAAAAGACATGAATTCAATAAGTCAAATAAATCATTCATGATTTTAATGAATTTTGCTGTGACACTTGCATTCGAAGGCAAAACTTTGAAACCTATGTAAGTTTCAAGAGCAGCTGCCACAGAATGACTAAATATTTGCGATGCTAATTTTACCGTCATTTTCTGAAAGTTACCAGGATAAAGATGTTCGTTGGTTAATCTAGGACAAAGTCTATATTCTTTTTTCTTATCGTGTGCATAAAAAGTATCTAGATAGCATTTTTTCACAGTCTCTTTTGGTAACCTGTAATTGTATGGAAATAAATTATTTCTGGTAGACTTTAACAGATGTGGCACGTCATATAAATAAACAAGTCTCAAGTTATCTACGTTAAAGAAAACGTTTTCCGTGGTTACTTTTAAATGTATGTTAACTAATTTTCTAAAATTGCATCCATGATCTGAAACAACCTCGGTATATCCGGCCGCCGACGCGACGGTCTCTCAGAAGTCAGCCTGCCAAATATACCGCGCGCGGTGCTTTAGTGAATGGTGACTGCATCTACCACGGCATGTATGATTGTATGATTGTATGAAGTTAAAGTAGTGTCAGCTAGCGAGAGAGATAGGCATATTTCGGGGCGGAGCTTGGAGTGACCGTTCTTGTCTCTGTTTATGTTCGGTGCTGGAGATAAATGTCCCTTTCAGCCACAGGTATATCAACTTTCACCTATCATCAATATAGTTCTCGCGAAGTTAACTCTCACATTTAGTTTCGCTTATTTGTATCCAAAAAAGGAAAATCATTGTTCCACAATGGCGTTCATATACTCGTATTATGGTACAAACACCAACCAAAAATAGCATCCAGCAGGTTCACGCTGTACTTCCCATTTCATGGTAATATTTTAAAAATAAGTATTTGCTAAAATTCTAGAACTGTTGATATTCGGAAATGAATTGAAAAAAACAGTGAAAAACTAAATTTTTTGCATCCCCAAAAACTTCAGGTTCTTAAAAATTTGTATTTTCCAAAATGTCAAGTATATCAGCAGAATCAACTTCATTCACACCATTTTTCCGTAACCTGTAGTAAAAGCTGATAAAACAGAAACAGAACAAATTATCTGCCTGAAGATAAAACCTCACTAGGCCCCCTTCAGCATAACTCACCACTTATATTGACCGCCAAGTCAAAAACTGAGCTCTAGTAATATAAATTATTTCACCTTGTTTGTTTCTCGATCTTTTTGATTCAAACAATAAAAAAGGATGAGATTTCATGATCGAGTGTGACATTCTCACATCAAAAACATGATCACACGTTACCAGTATCGCCGGCCTCACTGAGACGCGCCCGAAAAGAACAATAATAACTCTCGCCTCTCGATTTATCCTAAACGTGCTTTTTGCGTAAGGGATCGACGAGTATCTCGCATACATGCTCAAATTTTTAGAGGGCGATGTGTGAAGAATCATCTGTGTTTAAAATTATTGGCAATTACCGAGGCCAAATTTGTACAGACCAACGCCAAAAAAAAGTTTGACCGTTTTACTGTTATTCGTTATTTGATGATAGGCTCTGCCACATATTTCTCGGCAATGTCCAAACATAGGTTTGAGCGTTTTTCTATTTTTTGTTATTTGACGATAGTTGCAAATTGAACTATTCCATTCTTTTGTTTTCGCCGATTTTTCTTTGTAATAAATAAATATAGTCTGTTCTTTCATGAACTCATTTTGAATGTTATTTCATCATCAATACCTACTTATCGAGCATAAATCGATAATTCAATACTTGAATGTTTGCTGCGTTGACTTTAGTTAACCATCCGGTATACATTCCGAACTCTCCTCTCACTAGCGAGCATAAAATAGGACATAAATCATCTTATGGTTTCGCCTTTTTATTGTAAGTAAAAAATTGAGGAAAAGGTATAAATTGTAGCGAATTTATTTGATTTCGTAATCAGGAAACTATTAAAAAAGAAATAGAATGGTTTGTGTCTGCCTACTGATATTATTTTTCATTGCATGTTGCTGTTTGGCTTGTCGATAAATTTTCGGCATTCTATACATATGACTGCACGGAACGTTGTAAGTTATTGATTATAGAGTAGAAAAAGGTTAATGAATACAAGAATTATATATCAACTGAGCCTTTGTGTATGGATCTAATAATACATACAGGCGTAAGGACATTGGGACATGCGAATCAACATGATCCACTGATCGGTGGTATAAATTGCAGATTGCCGCTTTTTGGCATTCTCAATAACAGAGTGCATCCTGTCGCCTTCGTTTTGTGTGTGACCTGTTTTTAGGAATCGATGAATTATTTGCAGGTTCAGAGACATAGCAGCATAAGAAAACATTGAGAAAATAAAACGGTTATGATTTTGTCCGCCACAGTTATCAGAAAAAAGAATAAGCATCTTGACTCCCTTTCAATTCTGCTTTTCAAAAAATTTAAAATACAGCTACTTATTTTGTTTGGTCGCCTCTTCGTAATTACCTCATGCCAAACATAAAGGTACCTTTTCATGCGCCGCTCAACGCTCAAAATATGAGCGTCAAAAGTGATCACGTGACTGACTAAACGCTCAAATTTGTAGCGTCCATGAAAAGGGTATTTAGCGTCAACTTTCGGCGTTTTCCACGTCAAAGATATGCCTTAACCTCAATTTAGTTGTTTATGTGTTGTGTTATTAGTTAAGCAAGAATGCGTGGCGTAAATTAAAAGAGACTGTGTAGAACAAAAAGAAGTGTAAAAATGTCATACAGTGATCGATATAATCAATATATTGCTGAATAGTCAGCAATATAATGAGTGGCATAACAATTATGTACATTATTTAGATTAAAAGTTTAGTTAGAAGTGTTCAACGAAACGTTCTCATTGTCATCTCAAAGAAATGAAAACGTTTTTATAAACCAAGAAAATATTGGATCTTTCCAGTATGTGCAAAAAGGAAAAAAATTGGATTTTATCTCACTCCTTTTCCAGTTATACTATTAGAAAGCAGTATATTTCGCAACTATTTTCGTATGACAACAGTGCAGTTTGAAAATTTATTGAGTATTGTTGCGACTTTCATCGAAAAAAAACAGTTGTTCGAGAATCAATTCCACCTGAAGAACGGTTGTGCATCACCTTGAGGTTTATTTATAATGTAAATACATGTAAATATTTAGTGATAATTCTAAATAATAAACAAAACAGTTACTTTATTGTTTATTTAAAAATTAAAGCACTAAAAACAAAAACATATTTGTGTGAAGTGAACTAAGTGAAGCGTCCTTTACACTGTATATATAATATATTCGTTATAGTATTCTATTAGAAGAGGTGGGGGATAACTTTCGATTTTGACGCTGGAAGTTGGCTGAAACGAACTTCACGAAACGCCGCTGATTTTGAATATTTTGTCACGTGATCACCCATTTGGGCGTCAAAATCCGAGCGATGAGCGTCCATGAAATTGTAGCTTTACAGTAGCGTCAGTAGCCTTCATGATTTCCCATATCATAAATTGTGAAGATTGGGGTGTTATGAGGACTTTTTGTACATCAAAACAATTCATCTCGGTTCGATTATAAACAGCTATTTTCACACATCTACTACTTAACGTTTACAGTCATTAATATCAACCTAACCTCCAATCGTGCGGCGAAAATTATAGTAAATCAAACTTACAACACCTTTCGCCGTTTTTTGCAACGAAGACTAGAGTAAGTTAACTTAATATAGTGTTCGCCTGTAGGAATGCGGGTTATTACACTTACTATACACAGAAGTTGTTTACTGGTTGCCTATCGTTCATGACCGACTTTAATTTTCACCAAAAAATCTATTGATGCCACATTAGTAAGTCAAAACCCACGTTTTTGAGTTAGTATAGTCTTCGTTGCATGGGTCGATATATAATCTAAAGGAATCTTTGCTCTTTGGAGAGGCTTCATGAACAGATAAACATTTTTTGTTAATAAAATCCATATTCGGACTGAAATCAATGACACATCACACACATTCAGATTTGACTGACTTTCCACGAAAACATGGTATATTGTTAATGGATACGAAAATGATGTATAATGTATTTCCCAATGTTTATGGTAGATCATCGTCTGAATTTCAGTTGTCACAGCATCAGATTCTTTGAAAAAAAGATTGAAAAACTGTGCTGACAATAATTAGGAAAGTTGAAAAAAAATATAAGCATAAGCATAAAGATATTTTGACTTTGCTACAAAAATCATCCTGTAATTTTTCTCCAAATTACTGGATGAACTTCGAAGCCATCAACTAGTATCTATCAAGAACTATAATATAGTTTTCCAATAATCCGTTCTGCTAACCGTATTTTAACGTATGAAGGATTTTGACAACCACACTTTGCTGAAAGTTGATCTGCAACACTCATTATACTAGGTGGCACAAAAGCATTCATTTTTGCTTCATGTTCAAACACTTTGAGACTGGATATAAGCAGAATAAATATGAACAGGTTATAATATCAGAGATAATGGGATAAATATGTCAATAATAAATTCCGGTACACTTCATCACATATATCGCATCTGTTGGAGATCTTTTCACGGATGCCAGGGATGCCGTTTTGCGAAGAAAGAAATGTAAGCAACTGAATTAACATAATCAATATACATCGCTATAAAAAAACTGTATTCGGCCAAGGAAAAAACATATCCACGCATATTGCACGTGATTCAACGTGAAACCGTCGAAAACACAACAGGTCCGCATTAAGATACTATATAACGAATTAAATTATCTAGAAAATTATAAGGAATAAAACATACTCATATACTCGTTCTAAATGAATAAATCAAAATAACGATTTTTTATTTAAAAAGACTGCATCATTTTTTCCAAGCTTACATTAAAATACGTTAAGAACATCTTCCCAATCCATCATCTTTATTTAACTGCACAGATATAAAAATAATAACAAAAATACTCTGTAAAAGAATACAGCCAGCGTAATTAGCATTGATTTTTCAATTAAACATCATAAAGTTAACAGCAACATGAAAACACTAAGCTTTTCTGATGAACTCAAATTTAATGAACTGCTACTGCGTTTATTAGGTAGTTCTAACAACTTGAATAAGTAAGAGCATGAAGCAAGCCAATAAGTAAAATGACAATGATAGATTTACTCTGTAGAAGAACTTGATGTATCATTAACATTGTTGATATCTATTATAAGGGGTTCATCTTGAGTGTCAATAATATTATCTACGTCCCACATTTTGATTTCAATTTTTTCCTGAACATGATGAATGCAATCTTTCCATTCATCAGCCGGAACTCTGTTGACGGCATCATGAAACAGATTTTTAACATCTGAAAATATGAAAGTCATGTTGTTTGACGCTAGGTATTGTTTTATATTAGCCCTAATCAACTCGATAGGGTTCAGTTCGCAGTGGTAAGGAGGTAGTCGTAAAAGTTTTATTTTTTTTTTGGCTATTTCATCAATAATATTTAAGTTATACTTATATTTATGCTGTTTTACTAATTTTATTAAATCCGCTTCAACCACATTTTCATCAAAATTTATTTACTTAGAATTAAGCCATTCTTGGATATCCGCTTTTTTGTACACATTGTAGAAATTTTTTCTAATTTCCTGGAATGGTATGGTGCATTATCTAACACAATTACTGAATTATCTTCAAGTTTTGGCAGAGTTTTTGAAAACCAAATTTGGAAAGATTTACCATCCATTTCTTCGTGATAGTCGCCTTTTTTCTTTGACTCAAATGCTCATAAACCATCGGGCATGGAGCCGTCCTCACCACCAATGTGACAAATTATTAGTCCTTTTCGTTTCCCTAAAAGTAATTTATTGTTGACTTGCAGCTGTGTTGTTGAAATTAAGTTCTTTCGAATTACATAATCAAGGTAATAGAAAATACACAAACAAATTTTAATAATCCGTTAGTTAAGCAGGCCGGTTAACCAACCACGTTGTGTTATTTCGAACCATCTCCACATCTATCAAGTTTTTTAGTAAATCATTTTTTCTATCAAAAATCAACTTATAAGTATAATAAAATAGAACAATCAAAACATAAAACAGATGTAGAGCTGGGAGTCAGTTCCAAATGGTATAACCTGATTGTTTAACTGGCCTGCTAACTAACGGCTTATTAAAATTATTTGTAAAGTTGGCCCTGAGTATAAGAAAAAATAAATGATAATGTGATGATTGAATATTGAACAGCAAATTCAAACTGTAATTTCAATTTTTTCCATAGTTTCATGGTATTACAGCTAATCTAAACATATATTACCAGTAGGATTTTTCAGGCCAGTCGAAAGTCCATCCAAGAAAGCTTGCCTCGATGATCTAACTGTCCACCCAAACTGTTGCATGAGTATGCCCAGCATTTACCCACGTTTCATCTAAATAATATATTTTTCGACCTTCGTTACGAAATTGCCTAATTTTTCTGAGATATTCCCGTCTTCACTCAACTATCTCTTCTTTTTCTAATAATCAACTGTTTCTTCCTCGTTTCAAGTCCGTGCCATCCTTAACTGCATTTAAGATTTCATCAACTGTAGGTAGTTCATTTCTGAAGAAAAAATTATTTACTTCTTCCAATTGCATTCCCGTCAAAGTCATCGATTGCTTCGATTTTTTTTCTTGTGGGATACGATTTTGACCCTGACAATGAATGTTTATTTTTATACTCCCTAATAATTCGGTAAACAACTTGACCGAATGACTCCCGAAATCTCAGCTACATTGCATACAACCTCTTCAATAGCCAAATCATCGTATTCTTGCATTTACTTTTTATAAATATTTAAAATGATTCGCTTTTCATTCGCGCAAAAATGCAGCTTTTCATCTCTTTTTTTTTTTGGCGGGGTAAGGCTAATATCGAGAATTTCGTCAGCTGTATCCGGGTCAGACATTTTCAAATGAAACAAAGTTAACTAATGAACAAAACGTACAATCACCAAACGCCTCTGAAGTATATGAGTTACTAATTGCGGTCCTGTGCCTAAAAGAATTCCTTACCGGCCACCGAAGGTTCTCTTACTCTGATTGGCCACCAACGATGGCGTTGTATGTTGGCTCGACCAATCCGGGCCAATAGAGCGGTGGGTGTGAGATGTTCACCTATCGATCACGCGTTCATCACGCACTGATCATTGTTTATAGTTTACTTTCCGTTATAAAACCTTCTGTTCTAGCTTCTATTCTATTCTAATCATTCTCTTATGATATAGTTGGAATTCGTCGTGAAAATTTCGGGGGTTCTTTCTGTATTTTTTTCACTGGTCATTTCACACAGACAGTTGTATAATTATTATGTATGTGCCGGGGCTGGGAAGTATTGATATGCGAAAAAATCAATACTTCAAAATCTCTCTAATACAAAGAAATGTTGATGAAACTGAATTTTC
Source organism: Bruchidius siliquastri (assembly GCA_949316355.1). Lineage (NCBI taxonomy): Eukaryota > Metazoa > Arthropoda > Insecta > Coleoptera > Chrysomelidae > Bruchidius > Bruchidius siliquastri. Next base: position 22,518,866 of record OX438538.1, on the reverse strand, counting down.
TGAATGGATCGCGACGTAGAGAGCAGCTTCATAATGTAGATAGGTATTGAAATATCTCCAAGTCTACATTTAGTTTAGTGTTGTTCATTAGTTGTTTTTGCCTGTTACTTATTATAAGCTCAGGAATTAGCGATATAGAATTTTCAATCTAAAATCCAAGAGAAGGGCCTTTAGAAGAAGTTTTTCTCTAGTAGTCACAATGCTTGCAGTTAACGCATATCAAGACACCAATTACAGCTATTTACATAACTTCAAATTTGAAATCGTCAACCTTCAAAATCCTAGGATATAGTTTTTCTTCGAATTTAATTTATTCTGCTATATGTGATCAGCCATTTTGTTTTTCAAGAAAATATTTTCAAATTCAAAATCAGCAACGATCAAAACCCTAATATAGCGATGTATATGAAATCCAAATGACTTTTCGTAAACCACATCCACCATTTTCAAATCAGCGATTCCAAAGACTATGAGATACTACGTATTAATTGATCTTCATATTACTCGTATTTCGGCCAGATATTCACGATTATCAATTTTCACACGTGAGAAGGTGTAAGGAACATCATTTTTCCCAATACCTGTTACCTACATACAAATTTTAAATTTGTTAGGAGCTTAACATATACCTAGTTCTTTGTTGAAAGTAATATAAACGGCTCCTGTCCACAACTGAAGTTTTCATATTATCTTGAAAAATGTATAAGAGCGCAAGAATGTTTTTCATTAAAGAAAAAATTAACCAAGAAAATTGAATTAGCGGATGCCAAATTGAAGCAAATCGCGAATCTCTGAGGTGATTAAATTACCAAGGGTTAACACCAGTTAAGTTTGTCACAGAAAATCTGGATTTGTGCAACTCGACTAATTGCTTACAGATGTGGATTTAAATCTTGCAACTAAAATTCAATTTATTCCTTATCGTTCCCGGAAATCCGTTTAAAATGTTCTCAGACGTTATCGAATTAGCACCAGTTCCGATCTTTTTGAAACCTTAGTAACGGTTAACCAAACCGCTAGAACATAACTTCTGCTGATCTCTATGGCTCAAGTGGTACTTACTTTTGCCAAAAACGAAAACCGCCAGGAAATAACGTTCACCCAAAAATTCAAAAATATTTTTATTTATTTTGGTTTTTTTTTGGCACTAGGAGCTTGTCCCATTAGCCAGAATCTAAATGTATAAGTTCTGCAATGCACATGTTTATGTAATATTGATTTGTTCATTGAGGATTGATACCAATTTCCAAAGCAGGAACCTAAATAACCTATATACATATGAGAAAACTACAGAAGAAAACCATTAAAAAAGACCTAAAGTGGGTAGGACAAAGGATGGTGTTAGACAGGGTCACAAGATCTTCTCGCCTAAGGGTCCATTGAGGCATTTATAGTTAACACAAAACAAGAATTAGGCCACGGTTGAGATGGGTTACATAATGTACAGAGGTTAGACAAAGAAAAGATAAAATCGACAACTATATTTTTAATCCTGAATTTTTCAAAAACATTACCACGCACGAAATTACATCTGGCTTATGTATAGAAAAAACATGTGCTGTATTTAGAGAAGCAGACAAACCACACTTAACAAGAATGTGATACAGTTGATTAGAATGGTCCATGGTTTTAGAACAGCCAAAAAAGATGTGATCAATGTCTCCTTCTACACCACAATGCTCACATAGTGAAGAAGGTATCACACGCAGTCTTGCTAAATGTGCTGGGAAGGAGCCGTGTCCAATTTTTGTCCGAATGATTGTAGATAGATAGATTCTGGGTAACTTGAAGTTATTATGCCAGTATGAGCGGGGTAAATTAGGGTGAATGCGAGTATACCGTGTAGGATGCGTAATAGTATACTTCTTCCATTCTGCAGACCATCTTTCGTGTAATATTTTTTTTAACGTGATGTGATTGTCCTGAATGCTGGGTATGCTATTTACTTCATCACCAAAAGTAATAGCATTTTTTGCCAAAGTATCAACTTTTTCGTTAGGTTCTATTGCGGAGTGTGCCTTAATCCATACCAATTTAATGTTGTACCCTCTTTGCTCCAGTTTGTGTATGTTCTTTTTTATTTCGAATCTGTGCTCATTGGGAGTAGTAGAATAGTTATAGTTCTTAAGGCTGGTCAAAACAGATACTGAGTCAGACATACTAGCTACATTTCGATTATTTTGTTGTTCTACGTACTTGAGGGCCTGTATGATGGCAATAGCTTCGGCAGAAAATATGGACATTTGTTCTGGTAGTTTGAACATGACTGATAGGTCTTCCAAAGGTACATAAAAAGCGCAACCTGTACCTCTCTCTGTTTTAGAGCCATCGGTAAATATGAATAAATTGTCTGACATATCAGCGCTAATTTGATTGTAAATTATTTTGTTTAGGTGTTGCATCTTACATCTTATCTTGTAGGTGGGGATTATAATGTTCAATTCGGACAAAAAGTCGGAAAGGACGTATTCTTGCTGGTGATTCGTTTTATTGTAATTGAGGCTGGTCGTGTTTTGTATGGCAGTACATATGGGAGCAGAATTTTTCCGAATCCAATATTTGTTGGTAAGGTCATATTCATTAAGTTGGTATATTCTGTTGGTAATATGCGAATTGTTGTAATGGATTTTCAGAAGAAATCTAGAGGCTAGCATTTCTCTACGCAGGTGAAGGGGCGGTTCTATCGCCTCAGCTCTCAGTGCTTCGACTGGAGAAGATTTCATTGCTCCCAAACATTTTCGTGAAAATTTATTCTGTATGGTTTCTAGCTTACGGAGTAATGTGCTACTAGCTGACCCATAAAAAATACAGCCATAATCAAGGATTGATCTTATGTAGGATCGATAAGAGAAGATAAGAGATATCTTCTGGTCTGCTCCCCACCATACTTTGCAGACCATTTGTAAAAAATTGAAGCCTCTGTTACATCGGACAAGGATATCATTGATGAAATACTTCCAAGACAGTTTTTTGTCCAAAGTCATTCCAAGATACTTTACTGTCGTGTCAAGCTTGAAAGAATATCCTCCCAGTTCGACACTAGATTGTTGTGAGATATTATGACGAGAAAAATAGACGACCTTGGATTTTGATTCTGAAATAGTGAATCCATTTTCTAAAGACCACTGGTTGAATTCATTCATAGCGGAATCAAGCGCATTCGTACATTGCTCGAGATTACGACTTTCAATGTACACGCATATATCATCTGCGTACTGAATCCTTTGTACTGGTTCATCAAGGCTGTGGAAGTCAGCGGTGAAGATGTTAAAAATAATCGGACTTAAGACCGCTCCTTGAGGGAGTCCCTTGAAAACATTTCGGGGGCCAATTTTTTTGCAGGTATTATCGCGAACATAAACAGATCTATTGAAGTATAGATTTGTAATGATATAACTGACATGCGGGGGGATGCCATAATTTTCTAATTTTACTCTCAGCAAGTTGAGATCGACGCAATCATATGCTCCAGATATGTCAAGGAAAACAGCTCCCAAGTAATTGTTGCGGGAAAAACAACAATGGATGTCGGTGACGATGTTCATCACTGCATTAGTTGTGCCTGAGTTTTTTTTGTAAGCATACTGATTATTAGGTAGAGGATGTGATTTAAGCCAGAACTCTAATCGATTTTTGATCATTCTTTCAAACGTTTTCAATACACAGGATAGTAGAGAGATAGGGCGGTATGACTCGGCTAAGTTGGGATCTTTATTAGGTTTTGAAATCGGGACAATAATTACTTTTTTCCATTCATCGATATTTTCGCCCTTTAACCACATGTCATTGAAGATTTCCAGGAGATATTATTTGGCTTTAATTGGCAACTTGTTCAACATCGGATATCTAATCTCGTCGTGGCCAGGAGATGTATTAATAGCTTTGTGAAGAGCAATATGTAACTCAGCCAAGGTGAAAGGACTTCCAAATAGTTCGTGCTTATATGGACCATATAAAAAATTCACCCCCATCTGTACGTCCGGATTTCAGGACATCTACCTCCCTCAACCAGCACGAACTATTTGGAAGTCCTTTCACCTTGGCTGAGTTAGATATTGCTCTTAACAAAGCTATTAATACATCTTATGGAAATCCTCAAGCCACTCAGTGTTACTGCATTTGGCTTGGGGAATAGGAATTCTCCTTACTTTGCGAGCTTGCTTCCATAGATCTTTAGATGATGTATCTTTGTTTAAGTTAGAGACCCACGATATCCAGCTGCGTTTCGATTTCTGTTTGAATAGTCTTTTTGTTACCGCAAATACTCGTTTACATTCTAAGAAATTTTCTAATGAACTATTTTGTTTATATGCTGAAAGTGCGTTGGTCCTTTGATTAATGGCGTTCACACAATCGTCGTCCCATCAAGGCGAAGGGGGGCGACTCTCAAATCTGAAAGGTTTGAATGTCGGAATGCACACCTCACTTATTTCATTTAACTTGTCCATGAAAAATTTATATTTATTTTCAGAGGTATCGAGGGAAGGGGTTGAAATAAAAACGTCATTTAGTAAGTCATGGAATAGAATCCAATTTGCTTTTTTTAGGCTCCACTTATACCCAGGGTATATCATATCATTAATTTGCACTGAGTTATGAACCGATAGAAGTATTGGAAAATGATCAGATCCGAGGGTGTCATTTATGATCTGCCAGTTACTATTTTGAGCTATGTCTGGTGAAACTATGGTGACATCAGGTGCTGAAGCTAGTAGATTAGGTGCTGTAAGCCTTGTAGGAGATCCATCATTCATTATAACTAAACTAGCTGTTTTACATATTTCTATTAGTTGATTTCCTGTGACATGTTCATTTACAGAACCCCAAGTACGAGAGTGAGCGTTAAAGTCGCCCCTAATTATTGAAGACGTATTAACCTTAGAAAAAATTGTAATTCTGCATTGAATATTAGGTGGCTTATAAATAGAGAGAAACGATATTTCAGTATTTCTATTTGCTACATCCACACCACACACTAGGACATTTTCATTAAAGTTGTTATAGGAATTTATTTGTTTGAATTGTATCCCATGTTTTACGAAAATAGCAACACCTGCCTTACCATCGATCCTATCCTTTCTGACAATATTATAGTTACGGAATGCGATGACTTGGTTCGGTTTGAACCAAGTTTCACTGATAAGTGCCACATCAATGTCATTTTTATGAAGAAATTCAGCTAAGCTATTTTTGTTAGATCCAGCGGAACGAGCATTCCACTGCATTACTTTCAACACATTTTTCCGACTGCTAACCATTTTGTTTAGTATTATGTTGTAGATCATCTAACATAGATGATACTTCCCCTTTTAGTACTCCTCTATCAATATTTTTATTTTATCAGGCGCATGAAAATACTTGTGACGGTATTTATGATATAATCTGTACTAGAAATATTTGATTTATATGTTTGACTAGCTGTTACAGGTGTAGATGGGCCTGCAGTAAACGTGAACATACTATTCGGGAAGTTTGGTGGTGGTGACTGTGCTTTTCGCTTCTTATTAGGGCCTGTGCCTGTGCCTGTGCCTGTGGCTGTATACAAATTTGGACTGTATCGTGAAGAGTGGGATATGGAAGGTCTTATGGGATTAACAGTACGGGAATGACTGGGCAGAGGGGGGAAATCATTATCTATTTTGAAGTTGATAGGACGGATGCATATGAATTTTGATTTGTATTACTGGCTTGATGACTGGCTTCAATAAAGGGCAAATTGGAAATGCCATAGTTTTTTTAATCTGTTGCTGTTTCTGAAACGAAGGACAGTTTTTAGAAGTGGATCTGTGTTCAGAATTTTTGCAGTATACACAATATGTGTTGCTTTCTTCACATACATGTGTATCATCCTTAACCTGTCCACATACAACACACCTTGTATATGTACTACAACATTGTCCGGCCACATGTCCAAAACGAAGACACTTGTAACATTGAACTACTCTTTCAACAAATGGTTCTACTTTAAATATTACGCTATTTATTCGTACTTCGTTTGGGAGGACGTTGCCATCGAATCAAACGACTACCATTTGCCTGGATATAAGCTGTTTGACTCCCTCATTTTCAACCCTCCTGTGTAATCTTTTCATTTCACAAATATTTACATCACTTATGATATTTTTAATTAAATAGTCCTCAGTAAAGTAGGTGTCAACACCTTTAATGAGTCCTTTCCTAATAAGTGAATTATTTGGAATATACGCTCTCAGATGTTCATCATTTAATGCGCTATTCAATACCAAATTATTGGCATACTGGAGTGACTCCATCCCCACTTTGACACGGTTCAGGCCAACTCTACTAATGGTAGTAATCATGTTACTTAAATTCAGTTTTTTGTGTAGGATATGGCCAACAAATAATGGATGCAATCTACCAATATTGTCTCTGTTAGTTTTTTCTATATAAACATAAATATTATTGCTAGAGTAATACTTAGCGTTTTTTAAGTGGAATAGACGTGGGTTATTCTTTTCTGCACCAGAGGTATTTACTAATACAGCTGACTGGCTAGGCTCTGCTACACGAATGGAATCCATGGCATTGGCGTTCTTATCCGAATTGACTGATACACTACACTGCAAGTTTTCACTGTTTACTAAATCCTCATCAAATGTTAGGTCGTACACTCCTACATTTTTCATTTGGCTACTAACATTGTCATTAATAGGGCCTCCAACCCCTGTTGGAGGTGGAGGCATGCTGATGGCTAACTCAAACACTAGTTAACGTATGAATTATACTTTTCTATACTACCACGAGTAAACGCTCCAAATTCGCGTGCGTCTTTCAAGACAGACGAGGCGGAGCTGATTCAAAAATATATATGACAAGAATATCACCAAACTACAGTAATGCTTAGTAAGTATTCCATCGATTTTAATTTTTGTGTCATCATTTGAGTGCGATATCTCTATAAAGCTTTAATAAATTTTACTTTTACCAGGGTCTTGGAAACACTATAGCTGGAACAATTCTAACAGCTATATTTTTTTGGAATATTATATCAGTGTGATAAAACCCTTGACCCCCTACGAAAATGTCTGTGGGCGGCCTTGTATAGGTGTTATATATATATATATATATATATATATATATATATACATTTTACAAACGCTCCAGTCGCAGTACTGTCGAATGACAGACATACTTTAATTATACCATACCGTAGGATAATCGATTTATTCCTGAAGAAACCGAAAACAAAGCTAGAGCGATGATGTAAAAAATGAACTTTCCTACTATCCTAATCTTCTACCAAACACGGAATGGCCCGTATTCCGAAGAACATTCGCGCATTCCTTTCGACAAAAAACAAACGAGGGCTTTTATGCGTTACTGACCAATCACATCGCATCTAGCGCCCACGGAAATTCCAAGAAACTATCAACCAGTAGCACTGTACCCAAAAAAGACAGTGGAAATATAAGAATAGGAATGCTATTGATTTTAAATATTTATGCCAGGTGCTGTAAACTGAAAAGTATGGCTCGAAACTTAAAATGCCTTTTTGTGCACCACTTTCGTCGATCAGTTGGCGTTTTTGTAACCGTGTTTTAAACAAATATGAAGCACATGAATAGACCTAATTTACAATTATACGACATTTCAGAGCGTAGATAAATTATTTTTCCAAAGGAGGCCAATTTGTTCGGTTTATGTTTTAATGACTTTTTCTGTAGATTACTGCATTTTAACTTATAGGGAACAGAACAGGTATTTTGCGTCTTAAAAGGTTGCGTCAAGTAGGTTGACTCTGCATTTCGCGAGCAGTTGTCTCACTTTATTGACGATTTTGATCACATTCTTCTTAGATAGTGTCTAATCCATTTTAAATAACGTTTAGCAATACTTCAATAATGGGAATTTCCGGAAACTTGAAAATTTTGAAGATTATTCAAAGCGTTTCGATATTTTTTAAATTCAGTTTCAATCATCGATGAATATCTATCTCCAAATCCTTATTGTCAAACTGATAGTATTGCGTAGAACATATAAGTATACATACATCATGGAATTTTATGTCAGTAATTTCCGTTGGCCTGTCGATCTATGCCTTTTGAAGAAGATAGTGGGAACATCTGACATGATTTTTCCAAACATTTTTTTCTTCATATTTTCGAGTTTCGGACAGTTATCGAGCCTAATCGATTTTTTCAATGTTAATTATTTTTTGCAAGATATTGGCATGGGAGGTCAAAGCTTTTTGTTACGAAAGCTTAAATTTCCGCGGTCACAATATTTGTTCAGCTTTTCCGTGATGAATGTTGGTAATATACCGTATTTAATGTGTAGCTATTAATTTGCTACGATCTTCTATATTCTAAAACTGCATCATTTTTTAATTACCTACCCGTTATTTCATAAAGTGTATTAGGCTTCTTATACAGCCTTCGCAAACGTCTACATGGCAGTTAAGTGTCACTTAAAACTCGGTAACGACATCAACTGCAAACATTCATAATATCTTTTTTGTCGCTTGGTTCGTCTGCTAAACTCCTTTCCAGACATTAAAATTGAATTTATCTGTCATTAGTAATTTGAATCATTTTTACATATATAATATATTATATATAACTTTTTTTACATATTTAGAGTATAAATATTATAAATATTTTTTAAAAGCAATATTAGCATTTCATGTCGGTGATAGTTCGGAACATCTAAGTTCTGAATATATGAGAGAAGACATAGTACGGAAGCGCTGGAGGGCCACACAAGTTTTTTTTTATTTCTGACTCGAGTCAGATAATAAACGACTCGAGTCAGATAAGATCACGTCGCTTATTAATGAGCAGCGAGCAGCACATGCGAGAAACGCCTGCGAAATTCGGACGTATTGCCTTACCCGCTGTGTGTTAGTTGTATAGTGAACCGTATACAGTACTGTATCTGTGTATATGAATATTTATTACTTGATATTTCTCTTTACAAACTGAATGATGGATCTTGAAAGCATTCTGATAGTACGAGGACTGGGGCAAAACATCATAAGTGCGTTAAAGTCTGAAAAGGTAAGTTGATTCACAAAATAATATAATTTCCAAGGATTTTTAAATAGTGTGTGCTATTGTCAACTCAACTTTTACCGAGATTTGAAATGGACATGTTCCAAATAAATATTTCTTTGCCTTCTTCGTACAATGTATTTTGCAATCACCAACTTCCGATTGGTTTATTTATAATAATGATGATAATAATAATAATAATGATAATAAATTTATTTGCAGTAAATGTATAACAAGAAAACTTTAAAAAATATAATTACAAAGTGATCGTAACCTATTTAACCGCAAAAGAGACTGCTAACAACATAGTGCTGATTTAAATAGCAGCCTCATACTTCAACTAAAGTAAAAACTAAACTAAGAATCACTCATTACAAATATGAAAGACAGAAAAAAAACAACAGCAACAGCCACTAGGAGGGAAAATAGTTATAAATTGAATATGGAAAATATAAGAAATAGATAAAATTAAGTATAAAGCATGTTAAAGAAGTCAAAAATAGTCAAAGATGTCAATCACAACCTTGCAGTGCCAACAAATGTCTAGTAATGGCTGATCTGAAAGCTTTAGGTGCTAAGAATTTGATAGATGCTGGAATTGGATTGTACGATTATACGAACAAATAGGGTAGTTATTATCCAAATTTAAATTCACTATCAAAAAGATAGTGACTTTAAATTTGGAAGGTGCATGGGGTTCTGGCCACGATACAATATAATATTTCTTTCAGGATAAAAAAAATTGAAAATGTTTATCTTTTTGTTACAGATAGATGAAGAAGTTATTAAACAAATGCCTGAGGAAGATTTGAAATTATACACCCCCCTTTATGGAGACCGTATAGCTGTCAAACAGTTCTGTCATAACAGAACAAAGCCAAGCCGAAAATTAGAACTTTTAAAAAAATTGCAAGATAAAATCAAGCGTAAATCAAAAAATGGTTCAAGTTCCAGCAATGAAGAAGATCCAGAAAAGAAAAAAAAAATACGGAAACGAAAAATCTAGTCGTCAGAATAAATAGAAACAAGTGCGATCTCAGACTGGTGGAGGTATACGAAAAATTTTCTGTCAGTCTAATGGATTTCAAGTTATCCGTGATCGAAGATCAAATACCTAACTGTCGAAGATATGTTTCAAAAAGACAAGTTTTGTAATTCAAAAGTGAGGGTACCTATACTTGGCAACAAAAGAGAAAGTACAAACGAATACTGAAACATGTACAACGGAATCAGAAGAAACGCAGATGACAACCATAGAGACTACTGTTTTAACCAGAATTCCTTTGTCTGTTTCTGTGCCATCCTCAGTGGAATTAAATGAACCACAGGAGCAGCTAGAATCTTTAACAGACGAGACAGCTGATCATTCAACAATTTCGCTTGAATGCTCAGATGAATCAAATTCAAATGAGGTGATCGATTATGGAATTGACCTTAATAGGTTTTACTCTAATTACATCCCAATAGTTGTATCAGAAAATGAAACTGCAGCACCACAGAATCAAGAGATATCAGAATCGTTTATGACCAGTGAGACTTCGACCATTACCCTGCAAGAAAATTCAGATTCCATTAACTTTGAATACAATATAGTCTTTGTTCGCCGTAGCGCAGTTTTTGAAGACCTTCTTCAGATATTTATGATGCTGGAAAAGGATGGACTACCTATTCAAATTAGGATGATAGGATACAATGGACTAGAAGAGAATGGTCAAGATGTAGGAGGCGTATTTCGAGACGCATTATCAGCCTTTTGGTCCAATTTTATGGATAGGTGTACAGTGGGAGCGAATGTAAAAATTCCATTCATACGCCATGATTTCGACGCTCAAAAGTCAAATTTTGATGATGTCGATCAAGATGCTCTTGCAGATGTTTTGTCAGATTTAGGATGTAAGACTGAAGTAAATGAGAAAAATATTTCTAAAATATTAAATGGGTTAGCTCACAAAGAACTTTTACAAAAAGGAATGTTTGTTATAAATGCATGGCAAAAGGTCCTTAAAAACTTTATTTCTGAGGAAGGTTTTTTTAATATTTATAAGACAAAGCATATCACTCCAAGAAATATTTTGTCTTTATTACCTCTCAGTGCACATCTTGATGCTGAAAGTAACACAATTTTCAATTACCTTAAAAAGTTTATTAGAGAAAGTTCTGTCGTAACGTTAAAACAACTATTAAGATTTTGTACTGGAGCTGACGTCATAGTAGGAAGACAAATACAAGTAAATTTCAGAGACATGGTCTAAATATGGCTCCAACAGCACATACTTGTTCTTGTATTCTCTAGTTACCAATAAGTTATAATGACCATCCAGAATTTCGTTCTGATTTCAATTCAGTACTTAATAGCACTGATTGGTCCATTTACATGATATGATCCTGGGAATTGAAAAACAAATCCAATATAATATAAGCAAAAATCCCAGTTCTTATTTAAGTTTTTGTAGTGTGCTTTCTATTATCTATTTTTGTTGAAATAAAATGTTCGGTTGTCCAATAAAAGATATGAAGGGTAATGTTGCCCATACATCGCACATAGCAATAACACTTGTGACATGTTATAAAACAGTTCCGGTCTCAGATGAATGATTACATAAGAATCAATTTATTTAGAATGACGTCAGTTAATTATCAAAAATCCTAATTTCGCAATTCGACTGTATTATAAATACGCTCCTTCCGTCACCGCGCACGCGACGTACGTGTGTCGTTGGTCCTCGAGTGGGGACATGATTATATATCTTTTCTTTCATTTTTGTCTTCAACACTTCAACTCTTCAGTATCCACCTGACGCCTATAGGAGGTTGTAGTCTAAGGGTGTCTGGAATGAATTACTTTGCTCGGATTCACACGCACTGATTTTTGTAATAAAAGTTATTGTTACATTTTCAAACATCGAGTTTTTGGGGTATTGTGTTCCTAAGGGTACGCTTAACTGCTTGTTTTCCCTTGACTAATATCGGACAATTTGAGAATTGTGACGGTCATGCAGATAAAAAGATTATTCATCAGTAAACAAGACGTTTTTGAGAAAGCAAAGAACGAAATTCACTTTCTGTTCGCGCGTGTAACCCATTGTCGGAAGTGTTTCCGTTTCGCACCAATGGTAGTCTAGGAAAGAATGATCACCGGATCGGAACGGAATCACCGACACACGATGAAATGAAGATCATGAAACGCAAAGCGGTAGTCTTGTCCGACACACTGTTGTCACATACTTCCTAGGTGTTTGAGCGGAAACTTTTCCCAGCAAACGCCTCACATGACGACGTTTGCTGAAGCAATCAAGCCGATTGATAATCACCGTAGATAAAATCAATACTTCATATGAAGTTTTGCGGTAACAGTACTTGATTCACTAATAAGCGGAAGATGAAGATCAAATAGTTCAAGAAACAAACGTTTTTAGGATTTAACGCTATTGTTTATTTTTCTGAAAAATATCTATCCAGGAATTAATATTTTTTCCAGTGGGTAGGTACTGAACGATACATACGTTGCGGCAGTAAAATTTGTAATAGCACACACACTGCATTTTGAAATTAGGAAAACTCATTTATACACGGAGCGCGTATTTTCAAATTAAAGCATCAATGTTTGAAGGTAGGATTCTCACTCCAACGGGCCTGTATCGCGATTTTGTACCTGCGAAGGACGGCATCCACTCATTACGCCATGCATGTGTTATACTTCTGTTCACAGGAATGCTTATTAAAGAATAACAAAATCAGAAAGTCTGTCACGTTCCAGAAGCTCTACAGAAAGATAGATTTTTATTACAAATTTCGGCAACATTTAATTTGAAGATAAAATAATTGTGTATTTAACACACTTTCACGAATAAAGCTATTTTTTACAATACCTCAAGTCATGGAATGTATTAAGAAGAATGAAATTGCTTAAGGAATAGAATATCTTAAAAACATGACATATCTTGAGAAATAAAATATTTTATAACATGAAATATCTCAAGGACATTTGTTAATGTTTTCTTTAGGTTTCCTTTAGCAGTAGTTCAAACACAGTCGCTAAAAAAATATTTCCCATAGACAGACAAATAAAAAAAATATTTAATAGAAAAATAGCTAAACAGCATAAATGGGATGCTAGACTTGAGAGCTGTAGTTTTGTATCCATAACAGACGCTAGTTAGTTAGTTAACTTGGAAAACGGTGAAACTGTGTATCAGATACACAATTATTCCATCTGCATGATGGTAGGAGTTTCACCAAGTGAGAGCACCTACTGTATACTTGTTCTTCGGTAAGGTTTGGGCACTTAGGTTCGAACTCTCGAACCGTGCTCGAATCAAACACAGTCGTTCAATTCCAAAACCATACTACATTTATTGATTAAAAATAATTACATATCTAAAAGTGCAGCGACATGCTACTTGCTTGCATAGCAATAAATATGAATAATGTGAATGTTCCTACTACTACGAGTTTCCGCATAGTAACAATAATTCGATGGCAGCAGTTTTACTTATTACCTTTAAGTTCATTAAACTGTATTGCATACCATCACACTACAATCTGCATTTATTTTATTTATTATAAATTCTCAATTTTGATAAAGCAAATCGTCAATCTAAACCAGCTTTAAATATCGCCGAAATATTAAATGCACCTCAACAAAACAATCTAATTCCGAGTACCGGCAGTTGTACGTGTGTCAAGGATATTTGCGTCTTGACACGCCACCACGTGCTGTTGATAGAGCATCAGAGAGGAAGTTAATTTCTTCAAAATATAAACCCGGCCGGTTCGGCCGTCACGCCGTCACACAGCACAGCACAGCTTCACGTAGCGTTTATCTCTGGACTGGTTATGTTAATAATTGATCTAGGAGGCTGACGTTGTGGCGTTCGTTTTGGCACCGGTGATGGATTCTTTTGTTCGCTGCTGTCATCGATTTCCGATTCCGCCTCTCGCGTACGTGACCAAATCGTTTTTATTGAACTAGATTTTTTCATAGACAAGTTGAATAGCTTGCAGCTATTCGAAAAAGAAAATATGAATAATTAAAAGTCAGTTTTTGAATTTTACAAGATGCTTCCCATATCGGGAGGAGGTTGGTACTCATTTTGAACACTATTTGAGTTTGTGAAAATGAAATTAAATTAAATCAAGTAGATTCACTCAGTATCCTTCGCTTAGTTATCCATTTAGGTAAAAATTCTTGGAATAATGATACCAGAATTTTACGAGAGGTTTTCGTAGGTCCTCTAGCCCAATTTCCTATTGCATTTTTTTGTAAATTTATATTCGAACATATTCCTTTCTCATGATTTGGAGCAACACTTATAAGTGTGAATCCTATTTTTTATAGGTACATTATTAATATTATTATGGCTTACATTTGATGGCTCACCAATAGTAGTCCAAAGTTGTTACACTGCATCTTGATTTATAATAATATTAATGTACCTAATGATATTATAATCATTTTACTAAATAATATTTCAGACTATGTACTTTCTGTAAAACAAGATTAGAGGGAAGCAGGAAACTGCAGCATTTTGAAAGGATTAAATATCACCTTGTCTACATTTTCGAAGAATTGATTATTTGTAGGTATAACATAATTCAAAGAAATCAGAAATTCACGATCTAAACGGAATGTATTTCAAATTTCTGATCATCTGAGGACACTTCACGATACTTTTAGGAATCCAAACTTGTTCATTTTCAAGATATACTTGACATCTTTTCATTCCAAAAACAAGACATGAAGTAAATCAAATTTTCTCTCTACGATTATCTGCAAGAAATATATTTGCTCCGTTTACATTTTGTTTGAAACATAGTGGTAGGTACATATCAATGGTCCTTGAACATGACATTGATACCGCAATACCTCGATATATATTATTTAAAAAATACTATACTTCAGAATTCCATCATCCATATGGCTTACAAAGATATCATATGAATAGGAACGTGAAACTATATAGAGGATCGAAATTCCTAGTAAAATTTTTAAACATCCAGGTTGTCTACTATCAGGCAACGAACCATGGTAACTTCAACTCCCTCGAACGCACAGACTTCATCAAAATCGTCTCTGCCTGGTCAGGTGTGCTGATATATAACCACCTTGCTGTTTAATAACCGACAAACTCTCGCTTCATAAACGGCGATTTTGATTTATTCTATTCATCTTAGTTCTGATAGGATTTCACTGATATAGTAAATGAGATGAAGAACAGAATGCTGACGACAATGATGCATGATGAAAATTCAATGGAATATCAAAAGTATAAAAAATATTAACATTTGGAATTGCATTTGTACTATTTGTAACTTTTTCTAAGATAACTAACTGTAATAGAATGTTTGAACCACATATGATACATTTCGATGTATGACGAATTCAAAATGAATAAAATTGAAAATATTATCACCTCACAAATACAACAATGTACATCTTATGAGAAAGGATTGCAACATAAAATATTTCAATCCCATGGGAGCGATATACAATATTTAAGGAAAATATTTGATTTGCACCGAACTTACGATTTTTTTGAAACGATTCGGCCTACACTGCATCAATTCAACCTATATTCATTTAAAAATCCGAAAATTGTTTATCCCTTAAACATAATAATTATGTGATTTCAGTAATCAGCCATCAGAAATTATATTGAAAATCTTACTCGATTTCGAGTTTGCGGCGAACGACAAAAAAATCCGTAATTAGGAGTTTCACATCTGTATCTATTAAAAAAAAATAAAACGATTGGTTTCGCCATTCTATTTAATGTTTCCACCGGCAGACTTTATGAAAAGAGTTCGTATGTAATATGGTTGAAGCGCGAGGGAAAACCATTCAATATCGAACACATTCCATAACAATAAGTCGGAAACCATCGATTGGGCTTCGTTGAATGTGATTTTTGACAATGGCTGCTTTGGCCTGGAAAGGGCAAAGAGCGGCACTGGGTCACGTTAAAGTTTAAACAATTACCAATTCTAATTTCAGACCGGTTTTATCGTTATTCCACGGTTTGATATAAAAGGTTTATGCGAGAACCATATTACATGTATGTAATGGATTTCTCTAATATCGTTTATGTACATTGAATGGAGTTTGAGGAGTTTATCTTTTAAGATTTATGTTTTCGATTTGTATCAGCATGATTTGCAGGACTCATTCAATTTTTATATTTTAAGCTAAAGCTGTTCTAAAGATGAATTGGTGTAGTTAATTTAATTGTACACAGTACAATTTTTTACATTTTCAATGGTTGAGTGAATCTGTAAACGAAACCTCAATAGCAAGGATTCCATTTTTGGGACTTTATAATTATAAAGATGTACCATGCAATAAAAAATAACTATAAAAATAAAATCACAGAAAATTCAAAATTAACGAAACTATGTTAAGAGAAACCAAAAAACAAACTTTGATATTTCAATATAATATAAGGTTGAGAGTGCTTTTTTCGCAGCAAAATCGTCTATAAATTGTGAAAAATCTTTCCCATTACAAATGCTTTTTTCAATTGAAATTAACGATAGCCTCACTAGTTTCCGTTGCGATATAGTTGAGCTAGGTAATTTTTAATTAGTTTTAATTTGATTGAACGTATTTTAGTTTCTGCGTCGGCACGCGTCTGTGAGGTAATTGTTTCCTTATCGTGAAAAAATCACGTCAGCGCGGGTCTGGCCTAACCGCGGGGCTAAGTGCAGTGCATACTTTGCCCCATCATATATCCGGCTCTGCGAGGTTATTTTTTTTATAAACTTGATTGCACCACATATAGTCTCCGTGTAGACCAGACACTGAATATTCCTCATCAAAAAGTATAGATAACGCTTGTAGCCAATAGCTTTTTAAAGTGATGCAAACCTTAGTAGTAGGGCTTGAAATGCTGACAATACTGTCGTTGGAGTCTTGAAGCGGTCTTGCAAATTAACTATCAGCTGGTCGGTGCATGGTAAAAAAATAGCGACTCTGAAGTGAGCGGCATTATATAATTAAATACGTGCCTGGTTTCAGGGCAGGTAAGCGACAGTGATCCAAAGTTTGTTTTTTGGGGATGTCATGTTTTCGAAGAGTATATCTCTCATGCTTTAAAGATGAAATGTTCATCGTTTTGTGTTGCTTGAATTACAAATATGGGAAACATACAAGGCGGAATAGTTTACTTTGCATCAAATCAGTTCTAGATTTAGCAGCTAATAAGTGGTAGGCCAAGGTTCAGGAAGTGTAGCTGGAATTTTTCTAAGGAGAGCTAAATTGTTCTGTTTCTGTTTTAGTGGCTTTAACTATAGCGATTTTAATTTACTACACATTACTACATTTTAACTGAATCGGGATCTTGGATAATGAGAAAAGTTCGTTATAGTCTCTTGAAAAACGGTGTCAAGTAAGTTGAATTTGTTTTTTGTGGGCAGTAGTATCTTTTCATCAAATATTCTTATCGGATTTTAGAGCTGCTGATTCACCTGAACTAAAATTTGGAAATATAGATTTTTTTTTAAAACATGAATGTTTTGAGGATTTTTCAGAGTATAAAGTATTTAAATATTCAATATTTTTTTACTTTTGACTTCCAAATATCAAGAGTTCTGAAATCATATCAAAATCCTTATTTCTAAACTAAAAATCATGTTCGGTTTTGTGAAGGAAGTACAAATGTTAATAGCACATTTGAAACGTTGAACTCGGTCGAACTGATATCAACTCTACTTGTCAATGGTAATATTTAATCAATAACCTATCTAATCAGTTTTTTTGATTAAGCACCACCATATTTATTTTGTTATATGGGAAACAATCGAAGCGAGACTTTTGTCTCACATAAATAATGAGATTTATGCGACATGACACAGGCAAGAACAAGAAAGTCAATAACGTTGCTTTTGGTGTGTATGCTTATTTATTATGACAAGTGCATGGGTTCGAATATCCATAAATTATTGAGTAAATAGTAGTCATCTGCTAACACTTTTTACCGCAGCGGATCAACAGACAACAGGGATCTGTGGTGTAGAAGAAATAAAGATCCACCTGGCGCACGACTCCTGATAACGAGAGACGAGAGAGACGAGAGAGCCGGGTCAGCCGGGTATTCGTACTCGAGCGTTGAACGGTGTCGGACGCACGGTGGTTAGTAAAACAGCATTGCTTCTTATTTCAGTAAACAAGCGAATATCATAGGATCGTATGCTAATACTGTGAGCTCTTAAAAATCCATTCGACGTAACACATTTTCTGGAATGAACCGACTTTTTAGAGTGATAAATGTAATTGTGACGTTGATGATTTAAACGTCACTGATCTAGTATTAGAAAATGAAAATTGTTTCATAAGTATTTTTCGAAATTCAAAATGGCGACCGATTTGCTATGAATGACATAGCATTTATTAGAACTAGAAATATCAAAAAAACTAGTTCGTTTATTATAAATAGCATTTATCAATTCTAAAAAAACATTATAGGTACATGTAGTAAAAATAGTGATAAAACAGTAGTAAGTTACATCCATTCGATACTTGCTAACCAATGCAACAAACCTATTGTAACAATGCAATCAGAGCTAGGCAGAGTACCTACTTTAGAATGATTAACTTTAAAATCCTATAATCTATATTGATAGAGTTCAGGTACACATAACCCGTTGATGGGCAACCAGTCACCATGAGAGGTTATAAAAATCTTGCCACCCGCTGACGTCTAATCATTTATTTACTTTTTCCATATATGCAGAGACAATACGTGTCAGCTGCCACAGAATGACTAAATATTTGCGATGCTAATTTTACCTCCATTTTCTGAAAGTTACCAGGATGAAGATGTTCGTTGGTTAATTTAGGACAAAGTCTATATCCTTTTTTCTTATCGTATGCATAAAAAGTATCTAGATAGCATTTTTTCACAGTCTCTTTTGGTAACCGGTAATTGTAGGGAAATAAATTATTTCTGGTAGACTTTAACAGATGTGGCACGTCATATAAATAAACAAGTCTCAAGTTATCTACGTTGAAGTAAACGTCTTCCGTGGTTACTTTTAAAAGTTTGTCAACCAATTTTCGAAAATTGCATCCATGATCTGAAACAACCTCGGTATATCCGGCCGCCGACGCGACGGTCTCCCAGAAGTCAGCCTGCCAAGTATACCGCGCGCGGTGCTTTGGTGAATGGTGACTGCATCTACCACGGCATGTCGCATGTATGATTGTATGGAGCGTATGAAGTTAAAGTAGTGTCAGCTAACGAGAGAGATAGGCATATTTTGGGGCGGAGCTTGGAGTGACCCTTCTTGTCTCTGTTTATGTTCGGTGCTGGAGATAAATGTCTCTTTCAGCCACAGGTATATCAACTTTGACCTATGAGAACATCTGTTTTATTTCATGAAAATATCGTAGTATATCGTGTATTAATAGTAAATAAAATAATCATATTAGCTAACAAAAAAAAAACAAATATGTTTTTGAAAGTCCTAATTTTACAGCATTAAATCACAAACTTAGATTATATACCTGTATCTCTATCATTATTGGGGTTTATAATAGCTGCCAACTCTACAATAAACTTCCAAAGTGTGGACTCAAAAATGCCAGAAATGAGATTTCAACACCGAGATATACAACAATGCATATACCATTTATTAATTTTGAAGGCAAATGTGTTAACTTATCTATATCTAACAAATACGGAGGATAAACGGGATAAAAAATGTACAGATTTGTTTACCAAAATCACATGCCCAATGTGTTTATATTACCAAATGAACTAACTAAATCTTCTCGAAAACAGTATTCAAACTTAAGTTCAATATGCCGCATACATATCCTGATACAGACCCTGTTATTTTCTAAACAGCCTCATCACAAATAACGAGTTTGAATTTTAAATTGGTCTCCCTGGACGTGTTAATTATAACTCGAAACCAGGAGCAGAATTAATCAATGTTCTACTTAGATATAATCAGCCATCCGTATGGTACCAGGATTTGATTTAATCATACCATTAAAATATATCTGTCCACACTAGACACCTGACTGCTTCCACATCACCTCTGCACTATAATGACCGGCCTACGCCATTTCTACGGGCTGGACAACCAGTTCGACAGGTTGACAGCGAAATATGCCTTCGCACAAACGATGATAAAGCCGTAATAATAGTCATCAGACGTTATTCTATCAATATGACGTTCGACAACGAGGAAACTGTTAACGTCGATACGAGCAGACACGAGCGCAACTGTAGCCGGTTCCATGAAGTATTTAATAACTTATACCTAGTAACATTTTTTATGATATCTACTTCTTTTTAAGACCGATTTATCAGTTTGAATTGTATGAAACTAACTGAATAACAAACTATGCAAACAAAACTGACAATGCAATAATCTATTATATTCCCAGTTTAACAGGTACTACATTATACCTTTTGGTCCAGCCTTTTGGTAATATACCTTTCGGTCGAAGGTTTGAATTCTGGGTGAGATTATTTTTTACAATTTACATGGATACACGATGAATTACAAGGTGCTTTCTATTCATGAATAAAATTAAATTTGCGATTGAGTGATTATATCATGAATCACATAAATGTATGACAATGGAGCTTTATAAAATAATGATAAAAAACTGAATGGATAGGCTCTTCATCCAAATAGGAGAGGCGTGTAGCTATTAAATCAACTGAGAAGTGTAGTGATAGGACCTCAAGATGCATTATATAATGAGTAGAATAATTGAGCATATTACGACACATTTGTTCATCAATCAAGCTAAGCAAAACTACTACTTCCAGTTGATATACTCCACAATTACTTGCATACTTTGAAAAAGATTTCCCTGAGAAATCTAAATGGCCCCTCGTTTACTGTGCAACCATTTCTCTCTAAGCTCATTCCAATGAGTTCACGTATGAATATAGTAAAACTATGTTATGGATCAACTTATGCATGATACAGTAAACTCTTCTATATGAGCCTGTTGCCTGTTGTTTTGCGTTATGTACATTTGACGAAATATTGGCTGAAATTCAATTTGTGTCAGATTGTAACAGAACGAGTCAGTTCGTTGCTCTAAACTTTAGTGGCGGCTCTCTAATGAGAGCAAGTGAGCAATTGCACCCCCTTGAGTTTTTGAACAAATCAAACCAAGCTATCTATGGCTGAATGCTGAATGTGAGAGTAAAACATAAACTTAAGTATTATTACGTATAGGTTATAATACGTATTCATGGTTGCGCGCCGTTCGGTTGCTATTCGGATACCCACTCGTCGCGGTTCGGAAGAGGATGAGCAAAGCAAATCGTTGCTCCGCTCAGCGGTTAATAATGTTAATATTACATTGGAGGTGGGGATAGATATATTTCGAGCGTCTTCAATAGCACGTAATACCTCACAAGTGAGCAATGGTTTTGTTTGCTCAGGACAGTTTCGACCTGCAGAAGTGCAGAGGCGACAGCAGCGTAGTAGTAGTAGTATTGTGTACCGTTGCAAAATGAATTCTGTCACTGTTTTGGTAGACAATGCGTTTTCGCGGTTAACGTATGATGAAAAAATTGCAGTGAAAAATCTTAAACGGCTAATGCCTCAGTTACGGTTAGAAAATAAACAATCTGTGAAAGGTAAAGACATTGTAAGAAAATTCAAACTAAATATTTATCAGAAAAATGACTGGATTTGTGGATGCGACGTTAAAAATGCTTTGTTTTGTTTTCCGTGCCTTCTATTTGGTGGTGAACCGTCTTGGTCAAAGAACGGAATAAGAGACTTAATTCATCTTAGAGCTGAAATTAATAAACATGAAAATTCCGAAGGACATTAAAGGTAAAATATTCCATTATATATTTTTTATGACCGTAATCCAACTAGTAAATATATGAGATAATAGATACAAGAAGAGTCATGGTCAAAGCTTTAGGAGGAAGATTAGGAAAACCTTTATTTGTGCATTGCTTCATTATTCATATTTTAAAAGCCTCTGATTCGAAATTACGCTACATCCATTTTAACTCACAATACGTCACTCAGCTGCATGCGTATATATGCTGCAAGTACTTGCATGAACCCAATTTAGCAAGATCGCAAGAATGGATTGTCATTAAAAAAATAAAAATACTATAATTAAATCCCAACTATAAAAACAAGTTTCCTGACATGAACTATTAAACTATTATACATTGGCTTCAACATTGAACCAGTTTGTAATCCTACAACATGGCAACCGTGCACTCTAGATCAACGATGCGCCAATCCTAGGAACCCATTGAAGTAGCATGATGAAAGAAAGACTAGGTTGGTGAATTGTTTTAATAATTCCATATTGATAAACATTATATTCCTCAAAGGCTTCATTAGGCTTTTAGGTATATCACGATAACTTATTTCATTCAGTTTTCCCGTGTCTGAGGGTTTCAGTAGTCTTTATGCGCTGGGACGTGGTATTTTATTAAGAAATATAATATGATTATATTATATATATATATATATATATATATATATATATATATATATATATATATATATACTATATATATATATAATATAATCATATTATATTTCTTAGATCTGTTGTACAAGATGACACCCATTCAGAAATAGGACAGGACTAGAGCCGCCAGTATATTACCTGTATATTGAAAGCTTTCGATATAGTACAATTTGACACCGGTCCATGTAACGGTTGAGTCAACAGCCATATAAGTTATCACATAAAAGTACTAGGTTACATCCGTATACTGCATTTTCGTGCAAGGTAGCAGCCACCGCTGTTGCCAAATCAGCTGCAGTTTACATGTACATTTTGCTACTTCTGTTACTGTGGCTCAGTGTGTGAAAGCATTTCCTACAATCAATTTCACCATTCATATATATATATATATATATATATATATATATATATATATTCTAAAATGCAGATGACGTATTGAAATTAATATGAACGGTCCTCTGATGGCGACCGAAATTGATATACTACTTTTCAATTTCTCATTCTTATGAAGCGAAAGTGGATCATTAGGTATTTTTTTGGCAATTCCTTTTTATTCTAAATGACATTTTAAAAATGTTGTTATTCTACATGATGTTACTGAAATTTAATATTTCATATTTCAGTACCACCCCACACCTGATACATACAGAGTACTACATTAGTATTTGGATGGTCAATAACTCCATTGTTATATGCTCGCTATCAAAAATTGTCTAAGAAAAGTTCTACGCAGTATTGAGGTGCATAAACTAAAATTATTACAGGAGGAATCAAAAATAATTTTTTTAATAACTCCTATATTTTTGCAACTTTCTGATTGATTTGATATAACATAATATATGATTAGATTACATTATACAGAGTGATTTAAGAGATATAAATAGTTTGATGATAAAATCGTATCCTCATCAACACTCTGTAGTTCGACACAATTTCTGAAGAAAAAGGAATAATTGGTTGCTGTTTATGTTTTTGACTATAGTAACGGTGTATTTGAGGTGCAGAAATTCTATGTAAAATAGCTTGTTATTCTATTACAAATATTTTTTCACGAGACGAAACGGTAAAAAATTTTCTATCACAAACCGAAACGGCATTCCGGTCCAATTCGAGCCCTGCTTATATCCGTTTCCTTCATTACACTTACATTATGTTTTGTATACGGTGTGGCTTAAAATTCGAACACCAATTTTCTATCTTATCTTAAATTGAACGTCCTGTATTTTATATGACATATTTTTTAACCATTTTGTATACCTAAGTAGAGCGTGTATTTTGAGATATTTCAAGATATTTAGTGAAATTTTAGTTTTTTGAGAAATTTAATATTATTTCTTTTGTCATATCCAATGACAATTTTTATTTGATAAGTACTTAAACCTTGAAACAATAACTACTTACTAAGATATTCAATAAAGTATATTTGAAGTAAAGGCTGTTGATTAGGAGACGATTTTAACATAAAACCATCCATATTTCTTAGATCATCCTAAACAATGTAGTCAAATGTTATATCAAATTAATGTGTGCTATATAAATATGGAACAGAATATAGGGGTTCCTATTGAAAAATATGTTTTATTCATCATGTGATCAAAATTCAAAATAGTTTTAGGTTATGTACCCAACTATCTTAGACAATTTTTGATAGCTAGCATAGCAATGGAGTTATTGACCATCTAGACACTAAAAACTCACCTTGTATATCACAAACCTGCCGCCAGTTACGATTATAGAAATTGATACTGAGCTGGAATAAAAATGCTGCAAGTTGTTTCCTATTTTGATTGTACAATCCATGTCAACCTTCCACAGCTGGCTATAACAGTTACATAGCTTGCTTATAGACATGATAAATATTTACACTAAAGGCGGGTCCAGACACAACGTCTTATCGAACGATAGAACGTTCATGCAAATCGTTCGACAAAAAGTACAAAAGATAGCGCGTAAACACGTTTCCAACTAATCGGTCAAATGTTAGTTTCGCGACGTTTTCGGTAATGGACGAAGCGTTTCTTTGGTCGCTCTATGCTATTTGCAGTGCAATAAAAAGCAGGAATAAACAAAAAAGTCGAAGATTAAGATGGTCGAGGAAATGGTTGTTAAAAAGACATGCATTTTTTCATGGCAGATTATTACGTGAACTTGAACCAGATAATTGGCGTAATTACATGAGGATGGATACTGAAACTTACAACCATTTGTTAAAATCTGTTACTCCTTACATAAGAAGGCAAAACACCTGCATGAGAGAAGCCATTTCAGTTCATGAGAGACTTAGTCATATTTCATATGCCTGTGACTTCTTATTCCGATCATTATACTCGGCACTTTCAACTTGCCACAAGCAAGGAAAACTACGATAGAGTTCAATAAATTCTCTTAAAAACTGTCGAGAGCACTGACGAAGATCAGACATATCGCTATTAACTTTTCAAATGCAAAGTATATTTAAATACGCATAGAGATAGCAACAAGAAGTGCGATACGTACTACGAAAATGTACTAAAACAAGGTCCGATAAAACGGAAGTTTGTCCACACGCGCCAACTTGTCGAATCAAGTTTTATAAAATGATGCCTCGCACTTCAGATTTTCGACTTATCGTACAACCTTATTTCGATCATGCAAGACGTACGTTTTGTGGTCCACACGCGCCGTTTTACTTGATACGACTTGTCTGAATCGATAAGACGTTCGATAAAACGTTGTGTCTGGACCGCTCTTAAGAGATGATAATAATATAATATTATTCTACCTCCCAAGAATGTAGAGGAGACTTATATTATGAATATTATTCAGGATATGAGTACCATTGTTTTTAGATGTAAACGTCACTGAGGACACAAGTCAACAATATTGGACTTAGGTGAGAGCTTAAAAAAGATCATTGTACGCTTTTATTGGTAAAATATCATCGGTTGTCCTATTCACCATTTATGAACTGGTAGATTGAAAATAAAAATAAAAAACTTTTTAATGTGTGGTAATATTTCTATTTAGGTATATAGGGCATTTGCGGAAGAAGTTTCACATTTAAGTTAAATGATAAGATTTTTCAAAACCGTCATGGAATTGGCTATATCGCAAAAAATACAGGATTGAGGGCTAGTTTAAAAAATATGCTGGAGTTGTTTACGACGGTGGCAAATGCATTCATTGAAATAAAACAGCTTATTTTGAAATACATTTTGACACGTTGAGAATATCTATTTTCAAAAGCTTGATTTCGGACTTCCATTGTCTATAAAAAAATTTTAGTATCACGACGTTTCGATTGATATGCTATCTTTAATCGTCTTCAGGTGAACGTATCGTTGACTCACCCTGTACAGCTATTGAAAATGATCTACTTTCCTTTCAATGCGTATGTTCGGTTAGAATTGGAAAATACAGGACATCACAAGTGTCAAACCTCTATAGGGCAATAAATACAAGCTTTTTTGTTTCCCCAACCCATCATCCCCATCCCACCTCAATAACATTCCCTCCCAAAACATTTTGGGAGATGATCAGGGACTCTTAAAATTAGGTTGGAGCATTTTTCTTTTTTATGAATATTCTGTTGTCACTGGAACAATTTCCAAAAATGATATACTTTTCTGTCATCGTTACAGTAGCAACAATATTTCAAAATTTAATTACAATCAATTCAGTAGTTTCCGAGTTATATAGATAACAAAGGAAATATGTGTACAAAATTTTCCAGAATAGAAAATTATTCGTTTTCCTTTGAATGCGTATGTTTTCCTAGATTTGAAAAGACATGACATTACAAGGGCAATAAATAAAAAAAATGCGTTCCTCCTAACCCCCACCCCCTCACACCCCAATTTCATTCCTACTACTACTACTACTACATTCTCAAATTCGAATATTTTCGCGATTACTATACTTTTCCCGCTATGCGAGAGAAGTAAAATGTGTAATTTATATGCCTACTAGAGGCCATACTATTAAATTTCACAAAAAACTAGTATTTCATTAAATATCTCTCAGTATCTGAAGAGCCGCTCTACTTAGGTATAAGGAATGCTCAACAAAAATCAAAGCAGCATTATATCTGATATAAAATACAGGGCGTTCCATTTATAATAAGAAAGCATGATGGTCCAGGTTTCGAATCACCCTGTACACATAATATAATGTAACACATTCCTACACTCAAACAGTCGATTATTCCCTTTTCTCTGAAAGTTGCGCTAACTACAGGTTGTTGATTGAGATAGGATTTTAAGATAAAACTCCATCTCTTGAATAGCCCTGTATAATATACCTAGTTAAATGTTATATCAAATTAATTATAAAGGGCTATGCGAATGAATATTGAATTTAATGTAGGGGTTGCACTTTATTGATTTGTCCTGTAATTATAAAACTCACAATAATCTTAAGTTTAAACCTCAGCTCTCGGTACAGCTTTGTCCTCGGAAAATTTTTGATAGCTAGCATAGCAAGGGATTAATTGACATTTCGCATACTAAAAACTCACCCGTTGTATAAAAAAAGTTACATCAGGAATCCATATAAATGTGAAGGAAAGTTTGTATGCATTTGCTGCTGTTGTAGTGACAGATATTCCGCAACGATATATAGAAGCAAAAAGGCGTACACTCCTTCTCCTAGTCTATGATACACATTTGAGTTATAACATCCCCGAACGTAATATCTACTTGGCATATAAAAGAGTTAATTCAGCTGAAAAGATGATTTGGACAGCGAGCACTCATACATGTTTATAACTCAATGCTTATATTACTACATATAATAAAAGTGTACTTAGATTGATTCCGGGTTACTGTCATTCGCAAAATTCTTTCACTTCGACTGGTGCTCATCTTGCTGTTAGTTATAGCGAAACGAAAATGATTTGAAAATTATCCGTTAAATCTAGACGAACCCACAAAACATGTCGCCAACTCTGCCGGCTGCCAAGTTTCGCGTTACCTATATGAGCCTTCAATATACAGAATATACACGAAATGAACCTCAATGTCGTCATCGTCAGTTGACTGGAGCTGCAATATACGTGCCAGTTGGAAATGGTAATTTTTGGCGCATCACAGTTTTTTTGTCTAATGTGTAGATGGCGTACATACACATCATTTTACATAGTTATTTCATGGTGGTGAGTTGACAGCCATATATAGGCGTTCACTTTACCGCGGCTGCCATCTTTACCGTCGTTTTAACATGGGGGGCTGTTGACTTGTACCAGAGATGTATATATATATATATATATATATATATATATATATATATATATATATATACACTAATAGATGCTGGGATGCTGCTCACTAAACAAAACAAAATTAGGCTGCTGCAATATTATATCTACATGCAATGAAAGACGCAATGTTATTCTATTCTGTTTCATTCATTTCACAGTAATATTGATTAAAATATGCCTTAACACCCTTCAACAATGTAGCGATTTTAGCATTACAAATCAAATATCTCTCAAGTGCTACTACAATATCTCATACAGGTATAGGTTTCACTATGTATCCTTCATTTATCTATGTGATATGTGATCTATAATGTGAAAAAATATTTGGAACTATATCAGATTAAAAGAAAATTGTCTTGACTATTATAATAAAAATAATGCTTTAACTACATCTGAAATAAGATTCATAAAAGATGATCAATTCATGGTTTTATATTTTTCATAAGAATCTTCACACTTGGAAAATGATGGACCTATGAATACAATACTTATTAGTACAATAATGGATTTCAGTGACTGAGTAGGCTGGAGCCTAGGGCAGCAAATATGGCTCAATTTTCGACAAAACCCACTTGACATGACATTCAATAGAATTGTCCTCGTGCACCCTTTTTAAATTGCGCCCAAAAAACTAACTAGCCTTTTATGGCGCCATCATACCTTTTAAGCTCTATTCTGGGTAATTTAAATATACGCATACCTGAGTTCTCCACTGGATTTGAAACACTAGTACCATTATTTGTGCCTGGGTTACTTTCTCCACCTACCACGGATACAGTCCTCCATCATTTTGTTGTATTTAATCCTCAGGGTGATGAACTTCTCCTCATACGTGTCACAGGTTTCCATTTCACTTTCAAGCTCATGTTCAGATGCACTCTTCAATAACAACTGGTATATGTCACGGTCAAACACCTGTACGCTATCTTATTTACCAATCACCAGTTCAAACGCGGCTTCAAGACTCTAATTTTTGCGCGATTCGGCGTTTAACAAAGTGTCCAGATAATTTAACGCCTTTGTAACCGACCCACGGAGCAGTTTACGGCTTTTTCTTTTGTTTTCGATCTCGCTAGCCATTTTTTAAACACGGTCAAACCACCTATCGTTTTAACAGAACAAAACAATGTAAAACGCGGTAAAAGTTTACTTTAGGCTTCTCCGGAAACATCTAATTGAGTCTACACAAAACTACGTTCTTTTTTTCCACTCAGTGTACCGCAAATTTCTTGCCGGAAAAACTACCCGTCTTTGAGGCCTCGACTGTTCGGAAAGCAAATAAAACTGCACTCTCTAGTTTTATCTCACTTTTACTTGATAAAAGGCGGTCGTGTTAAAATTTCTATTATCTGAACACCAGTGCTAAATACCCAACAATTATATTTCGTATTATAATACAAATTATTTTAGCCGATTTAATAATCCTTTCCGCGCGGTTGTCGAACGAATAACGAAAATCGAAAAATTTTGTAACTGTGACCGACGTCCAACTCTCACCGACTTGGCTCTGAAACCGATCTCGGCGAGGTTGCCGGTTGGCCGGTTGGCCGGATTGCCGGGTTGCCGCGTTTTTCTTACATACATAGATTATCTACAATCTGAAATGTACTGAAGAATATCTTGACAGAATAAATAGTTTGCTAGATTTGAGAGCTTCTGTTTTGTTTCCATTATAGGATCTAGTTAGCTAGTTGGCAAGTAATCTGGGTAGCCTTTGTTAAAAGTCAAATCTGACAGTTCGACGATGATTTAAAAATAAATCGGAACGCGTCACTGATAGAAAAAGAGTTTTACCTGAGACACTGTGTGTTAAATAGGTACACAATCCTTCTATCTCCATTGATTGTAGCCTATGCTTTTCAAAGTGCAGTTTCCTCTTGTGATCTAGTGCATGGTGCTCACAGATGAGGTGAAATGCTCATTGTCTACAATTTAGGTCTTCAGCCCTTTGAACCAGAGCCCGAAGTTGCCATTACACAAAATCGACTGTTAATGTGTTGTAGTGTATCTATTCATCAAATGAAAAACAACTTTTTTACAAGATAAGCACTAAACAAAATCACTCACCACTGTAGAGACAAAAAAACCGATTGGGCTAAAAGCAGTTTATTTTTAAACCGAACACAACAAACGGGATTTCTCTCTCCCTCTGAATTATTTCGATAGCTTTGCTCATTCGATTAATTTATAGCGTAAGTCTAATTGGAATTACAACGGCGGCTGATGTTATTTTTCATAGCTGATTTTAATGAATACATACCAGAGCCCTTTTAATTGGGCGATACGTATTTATGTTGTTCGATTTTAAAGAGTGAAACTGAAACTGCAACTTTCAAAGGAGACGATTCACGATCCACAGGAATGCTTAACAAAGATTAACAAAATCAGAAAGTCTATCACGTTCTAGAAGCTCTACAGAAAGATAGTTTATTATTACAAATTTCGGCAAAATTTATTTTGAAGATAAAATAATTGTGTATTTAACACTCTTTCACGAATAAAGGTATTTTTCACAATATCTCAAGTCATGGAATGTATTAAGAAGAATGAAATTGCTTAAGGAATAGAATATTTTAAAACATGACATATCTTGAGAAATAAAATATTTTATAACATGAAATATCTCAAGGACATTTGTTAATGTTTTCTATGGGTTTCCTTTAGCAGTAGTTCAAACACAGTCGCTAAAAAAATATTTACCATAGACAGACAAATAAAAAAATATTTAATAGAAAAATAGCTTACAGAAGCTAGTTAGTTAGTTAACCTTGATAGCATTTATAAAGAGTCAAATCTGACAGTACGATGATGCTTTCATTATAAATCGAAACGCGTCACTGTAAAACGGTGAAACTGTTATCAGATACACAATTATTCCATCTGCATGATGGTGGGAGTTTCACCAAGTGAGAGCACCTACAATCTGCATTTATTTTATTTATTATAAATTCTCAATTTTGATAAAGCAAACCGTCAATCTAAACCAGCTTAAAATATAACCGAAATATAAAATGCAGCTCAACAAAACAATCTAATTCCTACCTACCGGCAGTTGTACGTGTGTCAAGGATATTTGCGTCTTGACACGCCACCACGTGCTGTTGATAGAGCATCAGAGAGGAAATTAATCTAGAAGACTGGCGTTGTGGCGTTCGTTTTGGCACCGGTGATGGATTCTTTTGTTCGCTGCTGTCATCGATTTCCGATTCCGCCTCTCGCGTACGTGACCAAATCGTTTTTATCGAACTAGATTTTTTCATAGGCAACTTGAATAGCTTGCAGCTATTCGAAAAAGAAAATATCAAAGATTAAAAGTCAGTTCTTGAATTTTACAAGATGCTTCCCATATCGGGAGGAGGTTGGTACTCATTTCGAACACTATTTGAGTTTGTGTATCCTTCGCTTAGTTATCCAATTAGAAAAAAAATTCTTGGAATGATGGAATCAGAATTTTACGATAGGTTTTCGTATTGCATTTTTTTGTAAATTTATTATTATATACATTTTCGAAGAATTGATTATTTGTAGGTATAACATAATTCAGAGAAATCAGAAATTCACGAACTAAACGGAATGTATTTCAAATTTCTGATCATCTCTCTACGATTATCTGCAAGAAATATATTTGCTCCGTTTACATTTTGTTTGAAACATAGTGGTAGGTACATATCAATGGTCCTTGAACATGACATTGATACCGCAATATATATTATTTAAAAAATAATATACTTCAAAATTTCATCCTCCATATGGCTTACAAAGATACGTGAAACTATATAGAGGATGGAAATTCCTAGTAATATTTTTGAAACATCCAGGTTGTCTACTATCAGGCAATGAACCATGGTAACTTTAACTTCCTCGAACGCACAGACTTCATCAAAATCCTCTCTGCCTTTACCAGCCACCGAAGATTCTCTTACTCTGATTGGCCACCAACGTCGGCGTTGTGAGATGTTCACCTATCGATCACGCGTTCATCACGCACTGATCATTGTTTATAGTTTCTGTTGCGAAAAACGTCTAGTAGATGGCGAGGCATGGTCTAATTCAGAGACAAGTGTCTTCAGAGTACTCCATACAATTAAACCTGTAATTACCTTATGCCGTTTTAGCTTCTATTCTATTCTAATCATTCTCTTATGAGTGCGTAATTTTAGTAGTGTCGGAATGAAATGTGATTTCTGGGGATAACAAATACATTTTTTAAGTTGTCAGAGCTTGTATGCGTACGTAATTTGAAAATCAATTCATATTCATAATATATCAAGTGGATCTCTTTTTGAGTATTATATGTGACATGGGAGTACCTACGCTTTTGTCAAGTTAATTTTATATCCACTGAGCGAATCAAAAAAAGGTAAAATATTCCATTATATATTTTTTATGACCGTAATCCAACTAGTAAATATATGAGATAATAGATACAAGAAGAGTCATGGTCAAAGCTTCAGGAGCAAGATTATGAATACCTTTATTTGTGTATTGCTGCATTATTCATATTTTATAAGCCTCTGATTCGAAATTAGGCAACATCCATTTTTACTCACAATACGTCACTCAGCTGCATGCGTCTATATGCTGTAAGTACTTGCATGAACTCAGTTTAGCAAGATCTCAAGAATGGAATGTCATTAAAAAAATAAAAATACTATAATTAAATCCCAACTATAAAAACAAGTTTCCTGACATAAACTATTATACATTGGCTTCAACATTGCACCAGTTTGTAATCCTACAAGATGGCAACCGTGCACTCTAGATCAACCATGCGCCAATTCTAGGAACTCATTGATGTAGCATGATGAAAGAAGGACTAGGTTGGTGAATTGTTTTAATAATTCCATATTGATAAAAATTATATTCCTCAAAGGCTTTATTAGGCTTTTAGGTATATCACGATAACTTATTATTCCATTCATTTTTCCCGTGTCTGTAGGTTTCAGTAGTCTTCATGCCCTAGGAAGTGGTATTTTATTAAGAAATATAATATGATTATATTATATATATTTATGTGTGGGAAGAGTGAGATCACTTTGGAAAGTGCAGATCCGATTTTGGATCTCGCCTTTCTTTGCGTGTATATCGCGTTGTAATTGAAGTTGTCGCCTTGGCAGTGTTCTTTATCAGATAATTCGTCGGACCTCCTTTTTGCTTGTTTTCTATATTTTATACGCTACTAGTTTGTGGGTAATCGAGACAGAGAGCGTACGTGAGTCTGTATATTTGCGTGATACTTTCCACTTAGAGTGAGATCCGGAAATTTGGCAACGCGGCGGATCTCATCTTTGCGATAAAATAATTTCATTGGTGAGTCATAGTAGGATATGGGTCGGCAGAGAAACAGTTCGGTCCAGAAATTAGTGTGTAAGAAAAAGTCAGAAGGTGAAACACAAATGTAAGAGTGAGTGCGCGAATCTTGCAACGCGTGGCAACGCTGGCATAGTAAGTGTACGGATCTGTGGCTGCCGAGCATCGAACATATTTGATCTCTCTTTTTTGCAGGACTCGTAATCAAACCTTCATTTGTGTCCGTTATAGTCTAGTCAAATTAGCAGTTTCAATGGTCAACATTTGTAAACAAGATCGGCAACAAATTCTGGACGGTATCAAGATATTTTACCATACACTTGTTCATGATAAAGTGGGATAGTATGCTATAGTGGTTTTACGGAAAACCCTACATTTATAAAATGAATGCGTAGGAAACGTATAAGTACTGACTAATGTAATTAGCTACAAAGTGTTTTCTTGTCACTTTGACATTATTTTTGTAACTATCATCCTAAAGCTTGTGATTTTTCATCATATTTAAGATATTACTGCATGACTATATTTAAAATGAACTATTTAACTATATCTTCAATATCGATACAAAAAAAAATAAAAGCTCATAACACATTCTACATCACAAATAATGCGAACAAATGTATGTTTCAACCAGTTAGATATATTTGCGAACCAGAATTTATCATTCAAGGCTATCATTTGAGTAAGGAACCAAAACTGTTGAGACATTCCACAAATTCTTGGTAAATGTTGCCCATACTTCGCACATAGCAATAACACTTGTGACATGTTATAAAACATTTCCGCT
This sequence comes from Bruchidius siliquastri, assembly GCA_949316355.1. NCBI lineage: Eukaryota > Metazoa > Arthropoda > Insecta > Coleoptera > Chrysomelidae > Bruchidius > Bruchidius siliquastri. The sequence continues at coordinate 22,485,048 of OX438538.1, read as the reverse complement.
CTCAGATGAATGATAACATAAGAATCAATTTATTAAGAATAACGTCAATTATCAAAAATCCTAATTTCGTAATTTGACTGTATTATAAATACGCTCCTCCCGTCACCGCGCACGCGACCTACGTGTGTTGTTGGTCCGTGAGTGGGGACATGTCATTTATCTTTTCTTTTATTTTTGTCTTCAGTATCCACCTGACGCGTGTAGGAGGTTGTAGTCTAAGGATGTCTGAAATGAATTACTCGCTCGGATTCATACGCACTGATTTTTGCAATAAAAGTTATTGTTACATTTTCCGTACAGGGTACCATATTCAAACGGAAAATATAATAATGAACTCGGAGTGTGATATTTTGTCACCTTCGGTGGAAAACAAAAATACTTAACGACAAAAATAAAATATAAACTTCGTCAAAATTAAATGGAAAAAATAAACAAAACTCTAACGAAAATGAAAAAAATCATCCAATTGAGGGTTCGAATAGACCGCCTTCTTGCATTTGGCAACCTATGATAAAACTCATTTCTAACATTGGCTAACATTGTAGGAGTAATCGAGCTACAAGAATCGATTATTTTGAGTCGTAACTCCTCCAATGTATTCGCCCAAAGTACGAGATTCACTTTCTGTTCGCGCGTGTAACCCATTGTCGGAGTGTTTCCGTTTCGCACCAACGGTGGTCTAGGAAAGAATGATCATCGGATCGGCGATCGGAATCACCGACACACGATGAAATGAAGATCATAAAGCGCAAAGCGTTAGTCTTGTCCGACACACTGTTGTCACATACTTCCTAGGTGTTTGAGCGGAAATTTATCGCAGTAAACGCCTCACATCACGACGTTTGTTGAAGCAATCAAGCCTATTGATAATCACCGTAGATAAAATCAATACTTCATATGAAGTTTTGCGGTGACAGTACTTGATTCACTAATGAGCGAAAGATGAAGATCGAATAGTTCAAGAAACATTTTTTTTTAGGATTTAACGCTATTGTTTATTTTTGTGAAGAATATCTAACCAGGAATTAATATTTTTTCCAGTGGGTAGGTACTGAACGATACATACATTGCGGCAGTCACGTCGGTAGAACAAAATTTATAATAGCACAAACACTGCTTTTTGAAATTAGGAAAATTCATTTTTACACGGAGCGCGTATTTTCAAAATAAAGCATCAACGTTTGAAAGTAGGATTCACTCCAACGGGCCTGTATCGCGATTTTGTAACTGCGAAGCACGGCATCCACTCATTACGCCATGCATGTGTTATACTTCTGTTCACAGGAATGCTTATTAAAAAATAACAAAATCAGAAAGTCTGTCACGTTCCAGAAGCTCTACAGAAAGATAGATTTTTTTTACAAATTTCGGCAACATTTAATTTGAAGATAAAATAATTGTGTATTCAACACACTTTCACGAATAAAGCTATTTTTTACAATACCTCAAGTCATGGAATGTATTAAGAAGAATGAAATTGCTTAAGGAATAGAATATCTTAAAACATGAAATAAAATATTTTATAACATGAAATATCTCGAGGACATTTGTTAATGTTTTCTTTCGGTTTTCTTTAGCAGTAGTTCAAACACAGTCGCTAAAAAAATATTTCCCATAGACAGACAAATAAAAAAAATATTTTGGGGAAAATCCTATTTTTTATGTGCATTTTGAAAAATTTCTTCATAGTAGCTTTTTGTTTTGGATCCCATGATCCTCGAGTTTGTTCCTTTTTTTTACTTGACCCTTGTGGTGCAATATTTCCTGGAACTAAACAAAAGTTATAGGTCAGCAAACATTTTTGGCATCATATTGTGAACATAGAACAGTACTGGATCCGGCTGCATGATGTCTACATTCATCGCGTTTTTAATCAAAATGTAATAGATAAATTATATATATATATATATATATATATATATATATATATATATATATATACACCACTAAAATAGTTTTTGTTACATTTACTCACCTGACCGCAATCTCTTGGCAACCTGTTATAAACAGGTACTACTCCGTTAAATGTTGAATTTTGACGTTCATAAGGTTTTTTCAATCATTGATATATCAAATTAAAGCTAATTTTTACCTCTATACGATGGTATAAAGTTCGCAGAACTTTTTAAGTTGGGTATATATCTATCTTTGAAATGATTGATGATTCAATTAAAAAAGAAATGAATAAAATTTTTCCAATAAAATCAATTATTAAATTGAAAATACTTGCCGGAACATTTTGTTAACCTTGCGGACACGTATTTCTCTATAAATAGTGATTTATAAAAATTAGATTTTGATTAAAAACGCGATGAACGTAGACATTATGCAGCCAGATCTTAGACTATAAGTACTGTTTTCTATTAGAAGTGTTTCAATAGAAGGAATATTAAAGTAATAAGGAAATACACATTTGTAAAAATCTGAATGATTAAGTTATAGAGGTATGTAGAAAAGATTATCATAAGTTTACCATCTTCTGATTTTTCTGATTCGGAATTTTTGCACCTAGTGGCACTCTGGGATAGTCCATCTGGCTGATGTATCTTGTCTATGTTGGATTCTGCAGAAAAAACTTACAAAAATTAAACCACAGATAATAGAAACCTCCACAAAGCCTACCAGTATCTCTATCTACTTATGCAGCCAGGATGTTATCTCTGTTTAGGTCATTTAAGTTCATATCAATCTCCTCCAGAGTTTTTCCGTGGTACTCGGCTGCTTTTCCTTCATCCATGATTAACAATAGTTTGGCTATTTTTGCTACAAAAAACCATGAAAATATTTATTAGTCCATTCCCGAAGAGAGTGCATATTTAAAATATATTGTTGTGTATAAAATATGTTCAAAAGTACCATGGACATACCTGAGGACACATTAATTAAGATATAAACCAAAATGATAGACTTCAAATGAATTATGACGAAGTAAATTGCAATTGAAAAAAATTCGGGTGTTGGAATCGAACCTACGCTCATTAAAAATCTCATTGTAAAAACTGACGCTTTAGACCACTCGACCAGTAACGCAGTTGTCGACAATTTTCTTTGTCTGGCTATTTACTGTCATTATTTCAAAATTCAACACATTACTCACTATTTCCCATCCTTTGAATTCGCTTCAGGGGTCGCAATCCTCCTCAAGATTAGTAATCGAGTATTCGTCATGTTCCACACTTTTAAGAATGCCGCTGCAACCTAAAAGAGTTTAGTAAACGTGAAACTAAAAAGATGCAGAAATGTGATACAAACATCAACATATACATTTGAGGATTTCAGATGTTGCTATTATTTTGTTTCGGATCTCACTTTAGCTACTTTTTGAATGTACCCATAAATAATAAATTGCAACTACCATTTCCAGCATATAACTGAATCATTGGCCTAATAACATCTATATATGAAAACAAATTATATTTCTTAAGAAAATTTTGTAAGGATCTCGTCTTGTTTCACATAGCTACTTTATATGTTCATAGGATGGCATGAATCTGCGGGAATTGTTGTGTCTATATGTTGGTTTCCTATATATTGAAAAATTCAGTTTGCATTCTGTATGCTTATATTTAAGTCCAAAAACTAATTGATCCAGACAATTCTTCCTCTATTGTGTATTTGATGTTAAGAATGGAATTTATTAACTGGAGGAGGTCTGTTAACTGATTTTAATTTCCTTTAAAAAATGCAATGATATCATCTACATATCTGTACCAGAATAAAATATGATGGTTTTTTGCGGATCTCATTATTTTTTGTTCTATATTTCCCATGAATAAATCGGCTAAAAGAGGTGAAATGAGACTACCCATTGATAGCTCTTCATTCTGGATGTAAGATCTATTGTACGAGAAGCAGTTTTGCGGTATGAAAGAGTTTCTCCAAGTAAGAGCATCTATAATCAAAACATAACGATCGGTATTCACTGTAAGGGTTGGGACTTGGTTTACTGCAAAAATGTTCTCCAATCTTCTGGCCGTAGTTTATTACATTTACATATAAAAACAAAACATCATCCAACGCCGGTTGCCATGTTGCCAAATGTGCGATGATGCGATGATGCCGCATAGACATTAAGTAGGTACGCCGTCGGATTCATATACAGCGTTTTGAATATTTGAACGAAAGAAAATTCGTATTCTATTCGAAAATTGAATTCACATAAAGTTCAACCTAGTTTCACAGCCGAATATTTTCAGGGCGTTGTCGCGTTACTATAAGGATCATGAATAATAAGGAACATTTTATTCGATCTTCTACATTTGGAATTTTCTGACGATGCGAAAGATTTAGTTTTTTATATTTATTCAATTAAAACCCAAGAATCAAAGGTTCAAAAATCTAAGTAATAATTCTTCGTCTATTTGTTCTTTCCTACTTATTTCTAAACTAAAAGCATTGCGTCATTGCGTGATTAGTACAGCGTGAACCTTCTTTTGACGCATTCAGTTCTGTGCGGCTATTGATAACGGACGGTCTTATTTACCTGCGAAATATTATGATAATAAGAAAGGGGTAATCAAAATGGTGGACACCTCCTTTTCAACTGAATACCTCATGCGAGCAATCGGAACTAAGTTCAGAATTTCAGATATCAAACACATGCAAAGAAAAGTGGTTGATACCAATATCAATAAAGTCACTTAATATGTGGATAGACAAATCGTTGTACTAACATTTGTAGGAAATCATATACCCGATAGTGTGGAAATTGATATGATCAGCTTTCCCGCTGAACCCAATTTCTATCCAGTCATCCAGTGCTTTATGTGTTTACGATGTGGTCACACCAGTAAACAATGTAGAGGGAAAAATGAATGTCATAACTGCGCATGTGAGAACTGTTTGAAAATGTAAGAGGGATGTAAGGATTTGTATTCATCGTAAAAGCAGAGAACGTACATCCAGACTATATCCAGACTCTCCAGTTTATAAGAGACAGCATAACATTAAAAAAAACTACAGCACTGTGAAATGTCTCCTTTGAGGAGGCTAGATTTTTATTGTGGATAATCCTTCATATGCTAAGGTATCGATGCAAAATAGGTTTTCTCTTCTAAGCAGTTTATAAAATTTTCCTGAATTACGCGAGCAGAGATCACCAATTGAGCCAAACATAATTAAAAAGCCACAACCTCTCAACATGTACAATCCTAATACAAGTCTAGGTAGGCCATGTAATCGTGAAAAGGTTTTTGACGCATCTGAAGTTATTTTTCTTTTTGTGTCCAAACATTTTACAGGTTACGCAGCAGATTCAGACCTGGAGCCTTTGCGTGAAACAATACGAAGCTCATCGGTAAAGCCTAGTTTTCTGCAATGGGACCACATACTCGTACACTGCCAGCTCAAAGTCAGAATAAGCAATGAGCATGAGCGAACCTATAAAAGCAGAAATATCGCCATATTCACTGACAGAGTGCTTTATCTGGTGCACAATTCGCACCAAAAATGTAATGGGCATTTTATATTTGGTTAAAATGGGAGGAGTTATTGATGGACAAGTTCTGTATATAATGAAAGAGAGAATAATTATGGATATATTTGTATTAATACAATTTAATATTGAATTCTAAAATATAAACTAAACATATACAAAATCTTATGTTTACTGTAATAATTTAGGTAGTAGGTCAAAATAAGTAATGCACTACAAAACACATAGAATAAAACGTAAATTAAAAACTACGATTTAATGCATAAAGACATTATCAACTAGAGCACGAAAATAAACTTTAATGATGTATAAAATGAAAATATATAACAAATAATTACGAAAAAAACTATTATACCTAATAGCAAACACTTAGACTGTAAAACCATTATTTAAATATGTTTTTAAAACTATCAAATTTTTTGTCGAAAAATTATACATGAGTAGGTTTCAATCCAGGAATACATATGTTATTCATGGCTTACATCTATGAATTATTTCCTGTGTGAAATTTTGTCATATTCTCAATATGCATTAATATCACAGTGCTCGAACTAGTGAAAAAAGATACATTATGACAGTTTCACCAAAAAAAGAGCTATCTTATGCATAATTATATTTTATTTTTTCTAATAAATCACTTATACAAGCGGCTGACACTTTTAAAAACATAATACAGAGTTTTGATTAGCAAAATATTGGGCTATTAAAAGAGAAATCCTAGCAATTATTCAAATCGAACTTGCATAGTGCAGATGACCGTAAACCTCAGTATGACAAAGATGTGTGCTCAAACTATTGTTCAATAGTCAACTTCAACATCAATAAAAAATGTGTTACTGTTTAACAGTCAAAGTTCTTTACCTTTTCAAGCTGGTGTTCTAGTATTTTAGCGGTGAATGAGTTATATGCCATATGCCGACAGAAGGGTGATCTGAATGATTACAAAATACATGACTTAAACCCTAAACTGACTTTACTTATATAGTGTAAGGCTTAGCCAGGAACTTCTAATGAAAATTTACCCAAATCCGTACTTGTAAGCACTACAGCATTTTTTACTGCCACGATAATATTTTTAGATTAATTATCTTCACAATTGGCAGACACAAAGTGACGACTAGACAAGTTGTAGATTAAGAGTGTCTTAAAGTGACTAAAAGTAGGATTTGTGTTTTTTACACCTTATTGTCTTATTTGGCAGGAGAAGTTTTCAATAGGATCTTGATTCAACCATCAACAATTCAGGATATTCACATTTCCAGGCTCCAACATTCCAAATATATCTATGATCCCATTAATGGTGATCGTCCGATTCACTAATGATCGTGGCCTGAATCGTTCCTCACTACCGTCCGCTGCAAAAAAGTAATATTCTGTAAATATAAGCGCATCAAAAAAAACTAGTAGTTTGAATAATGGTTATGAAGAGCTTTGACAATACAGCAGAAAATATTAAATTTACTGACATCTTTCAATAGATGTGATGATGTGATGATGACAAATTATTCTCCTTATCTGACATTCTAAATACGAGTATAAAAGACACATTTCTAGAACATTTCTAACTTTATAATGATATGAGTAACATGCCAAATGAAAGCGCCTTATTAATTTGCATACTTATTATATTTTGTTGGTCATTTTGATATAATAATTCTGCAATTTGAAAAATATATTCAATAAAAATACTACTAGCTAATAAATACTAATATATAAGGCTGCTATTTTCAAATTCTCTAATTGACAACTGTCAAAATTCACTTTTTTCACTAAATTAATCAAATTTTTCATACGGAATGTATTACCATCTACAAAACGATTCACACTGCTTTTTGCTATATAAAATCGGTCAAAACAATACGGGTTAATTGCGAAACTCATTTTACATTAACAAGTGTACCAAGTCTGCAAGATTTCTTAAAAATTGTTTGCTTTCATCCATTCAGTCAGTTGAAGAGCTGCTAAGCAATACATTAACGTTTAATGTCATTATATTTATCTTATATTTTCAAACATTGATTTGCAAAATACAATAATTCAAAAAGCGACAAGGGATTCGTATTTGAGGTTGATGTAGGTATTGATTAGCAATGCATATTTATGTTTTAGAATTAAAAAATATCTTGACCCCAAAAAATATAACTTTTGTATAAAAATGGTTTCTGATACTCGCGAACAGAATAGCAAAGAGCAAGTTTTCCACATAATGGCCTCATATGAACAGTTAAATGATACTTGATACAAAATGATTTATTTTACAGTGATACACTGAAAAAAGCATGTCTTAAATTTGTAGGAAACTTACAGATGAACTGTGATGAAATTCTTTGAATTTCTGAAAAGGACTGTTCAAAACAACAAACTAATTCTCAAAATTCAATATAGCTTTACACACTTGCTTTAGGGACTTGCTCCTCAGTGAGTTCTGATTCATTCAATTCAAGATTTTCCTGCCCTGTTGTGGTGGCGGCAAACATAGACATTTCTCCCAACTGCTGTTTAGATGGCAATGCAGAAGTTGGATGTTGATCTGAAACCACACAATTCAGTTATTGTAGTATAACATAGGTAAACTATTCTGAAGCTCTTTATGATGACATTTCTCAAATATAAATAAAGGATGTTCAAATATTAGACTATATTTGCTAAAATTAATTTTTGTTTTCATCATACAATCTGAAGAATAATGATTTTAGATACGAACGTATTTGTACCATTGCCATCAATATGAGATCCCTGTTGGTAATCCCTATTACTGTTATTCATTATAGTTTCTCCAAATTTGAATCTTAAGCAAACCTCAAGGTTGTCGATTTATAACAAATTCAAAGAAGCTTGTGTTGCGAATATTGACCGTCAAAACAAGTTTGATCCCCAATAATGTTTTGCTCAATGATTTGGTGACAGTAGCAGTAAAACATACCAACAATTTGTTCACTGATAGTAGATATTTGTGGCTCAGGAAGATTCACAGATGGCACAGCATCCTTTCTCAATCTATTATTTCCATAATTCTCTTCTTCAGTGAAGTGTGCATGGCATACTCTATAACTATTATAAACAGCAATGGGGAAAAGAGATCTCAGTGCTGTATTTCCAGTAGGTTCCATCCATTTAAGAAAAACATACATGAATTTCTCAGGGTTTGGAAATCTGTGCCTCACTGACAACCTGTCCTGGCAGTCTTTAACAGCACATGTGTGAAACTGAGGCGTTTCCCGAAATCTGTACTTTTCGGTATGGAAAACTAGTATTGCTGAAAAAATAAAATATGGCAATGAAAATTTATTTGACGAACTGATGTTAAAACAGACCTTAAAGCTATGTGGATTAACATAACAATAATGGCCTCATATGGCTGTCAAATGATACTTTATACAAAATGATTTTACAGTGATACACTGAAAACATGTCTTAAATTTGTAGAAAACTTACAGATGAACTGTGATGAAATTTTTTGAATTTCTGGAAAGGACTATGTTCATTACAACAAATTAATTCTCAAAATTCAATATAGCTTTACTCACTTGCTCTAGGGACTTGTTCCTCAGTGAGTTCTGATTCACTCAATTCAAGATTTTCCTGCCCTGTTGTGGTGGTGGCAAACATAGACATTTCTTCTAACTGCTGTTTATGTAATGCAGAAGTTGGATGTTGATCTGAAATCACATAATTCAGTTATTGTAGTATAACATAGGTGTGTCGTGCACTATAAAAACGAGAAGGCACTTCCGCACTGACGTTGTCCTGGTATCATCACACCCAGATTGTATTGGTCAACTGACGTCTCAAGACTGGACTGATGTGGACGCTAATACCACTACTGTAAGAAGTTTTCCAAATATATATATATATATATATATATATATATATATATATATATATATATATATATTTTGTCAGACTGGACGACAACGTATAGACACCCATAGGTAATAAGACAAATTTCTCTAAACCCACCTAGACTCAATATAAACTCAATCATCATGTCTACACCAAGTAATTCTGACTTACAACTTACATTTGATATTATGCGATACTCAATCCCTGATTATTACGGAGGATCATCAGACCTAGCAAAATTTCTACATAATTCAGAATTTTTTTTACCAAAATACGCTGATACAGGCTTCATAAAAGAAGCATTATACCGAGTACACGGAGAGGCATCCAAATTAATCGAAACGCAAAAACCGACTTCATGGACAGCCGTAAAAACTTTATTTCTTAACAGAGACAGATCTTGTGGATGAAAAGTTGTGTAGTTTTCACACAGTTTCACAAATAAAACTCTTTATCTACACGATGGAAGAATTTCACCAAGTAAGAGCGTCTGCAATCTACAAGATACAAATCTCTCCGAAACGAAGAAAACTTGTGTGCAGATTTAGGATATCTATATCAGACTGACACTTATCTCAATTTTTACACTGAAGTTCAACTAAAATTAAGTGCTCTAATAGATTACGTCAACTTAGAATACGTAGGCGAAACAAGACGGGCAATGATAAACTGTTATTTAAAACGCCCATTAAACGTTTTTCTATCCGGACTCCAATCCCCGTATTACGAATATTTAGAATCACCGTGATCCAAATCAATTAGAAGCTTGCCTCGAGCTTTGTCGCAAGTATGATAACTCCCGAGAAACTAATATGAGAAAATTCCCAAAACAGGAGATAAATGGAACACCGGCGTTTCCCATACATCATAGAAATTCAATACAACCATCTTCTCTTACGCATTTTTTAATTAATCAGTTTCCTACAGGTTCCGTAAACCAACCTATTAGACCAACACCTTTGTTAACCTCTACTATAGCATCTAAAAGAAACCCAAATAATAATTTTAAAAACAATACGAAAATTACTATGATTATTCAAATTATGTTATCAAGAATACAACAGGAATTGGATGCAATTTTAAATGACCAAGAGCGTGATAGTGATAATATACCTTTATTCGATATAATTGGCAGCACGCCCCTAAACGAACGAATAGATCTACGATTACAAAACACCCGACATACATCACCCGACAGTCACGTTAACATTGTACACTACTCCGAAAGAAACTTCTATAGCTTTAAAAATAGAATTCATATTACGTATAAACGTAAATATAAAGTGACCCGTAATACTGACAAAACCTTAGAAGTTTAAATTGCCAGAGGAAACGAACATGACAAGCTTTTGCGGTTCATGAAAGGATACACACAATCTAATAAAACATATGGACTTTATACTGACTGCACTCAAATTATTTCCCACTTGAATCAAATCCTAGATGCCTATTTTTTGCATAGTGGAATTAAAATAAAATTATTAAAGCAGAATATAAGCCGGACTATTTAGACAATGAAAAAGCCCTTGAAGAAATTCCCATTTATCACAGTCAAGCACACAATGGAGTCAATGAGACTCACGAGCACCCAAAGATAAAATTTTGTACTCCTAATATGAACCAAGTAATTACAAATTATATTAACAAATGCGAACCTAGCAAGTATGACAGACGACCGATAAAACAAAAACAAAATGGACCTGTCTAAATACGACACAGACAAGACGGCAGACCATAAAAAACCAACCAATGTTCCACAGAGAAACGGACCATACACAACACGAAGATCACATTATTTTGAAAAATAAAATTAAACATAGATCCCGAATGAAACCCTCACTAAGACATCATCCATTACCGGATTCTCCTGGTCCACCCCAGTAAACCTGAATCACTATTACAATGTTATTTTATTTCCGATCAAAATCCACATATTATTCAATTAACTAACAACAAATGTTTAGATACTATTTGCTCTATATCTATTAACGAAAGCTCAATACTGAATATTAATTGCAGAAACAAAGTGAACAACCAAATTTTATTTCCTTCTTCACGAATGAAAACCAAAATATTAACAAGACAAATGTGACATGACATCTAAGACTACTAAGCTTTAGAGTCATATTCCGTTGTATCCACTTCTTGCCTCATGATTGTTATTGTAATACAATGTATTATTTACAAATTAGTGTTATATAAATTTAAAGGTTTAAGTAAGAATAATATTATATCGAGTCAACATATAGAATTGCTAAACTCTCTTAGAGAAAGAATTTTTGATATCGAACTCGGAGAATCCGAACCTAAGGAGGGAGGAATTAAGAAACCCTCTCAAGAAACAGCACTTCGTTTTGTTTATGTTATACTCCGATAAGAAGTGTTTATCTATGAAAGCCACATATATCGCTAATATTAAATATATAGGTATATATATATATATATATATATATATATATATATATATATATATATATATATATATATATATATATATATATATATATATATATATATATATATATATATATATATATATATATATATATATATATATATATATATATATATATATATATATATATATATATATATATATATATATATATATATATATATATATATATATATACTAATAGATGCTGGGATACTGCTCACTAAACAAAACAAAATTAGGCTGCTGCAATATTATATCTACATGCAATGAAATATATATATATATTGCTTGGCAAAAATACTCAATTTTGTCACAACATTCAATAGAACTGTGCTCGTGCACCTTTTTAAATTGCGCCCAAAAAATTAACCAGCCTTTTATGGCGCCATCATACCGTTTAAACTCTATTCTGGGTAATTTAAATATACGCATACCTGAGTTCTCCACTGGATTTGAAACACTAGTACCATTATTTGTGCCTGGGTTACTTTCTCCACCTGCAACGGATACAGAGTCCTCCATCATATTGTTGTATTTAATCCTCAGGGTGATGAACTTCTCATACGTGTCACAGGTTTCCATTTCCCTTTCAAGCTCATGTTCAGATGCACTCTCTAATAACAACTCGTATATGTCACGGTCAAACACTATATAGAGGATGGAAATTCCTAGTAATATTTTTGAAACATCCAGGTTGTCTACTATCAGGCAATGAACCATGGTAACTTTAACTCCCTCGAACGCACAGACTTCATCAAAATCCTCTCTGCCATTACCGGCCACCGAAGGTTCTCTTACTCTGATTGGCGTTGTATGTTGGCTCGACCAATCAGAGCGGTGGGTGTGAGATGTTCACCTATCGATAGATAGTTTCTGTTGAGAAAAACGTCTAGTAGATGGCGTGGCATAGTCTAATTCTTGAGACAAGTGTCTCCAGAGTACTCCAGACGATTAAACCTGTAATTACCTTATGCCGTTCTAGCTTCTATTCTATTCTTATCATTCTCTTATGATATAGTTGGATTTCGTCGTGAAAATTTCGGGGTTTTTTTCTGTATTTTTTTCACTGGTCATTACACACAGACAGTTGTATAATTATTATGTATGTGCTGGGGCTGGGAATTATTGACTTTAGCAGCGATATGCGAAAAAATCAAGACTTCAAAAGCTCTTTAATACAGAGAAAAGATAATGAAATTGAATTTTCTGAATGGATCGCGACGTGGAGAACAGCTCGATAATGTAGATAGATATTGAAATATCTCCAAGTCTACATTTAGTTTAGTGTTGTTCATTAGTTGTTTTTGCCTGTTACTTATCATAAGCTCAGGAATTAGCGATATAAGATTTTCAATCTAAAATCCAAGATAAAGGCCTTTAGAAGAAGTTTTTCTCTACTATTCACAATGCTTACAGTTCAAGCATATCAAGGCACCAATTACAGCTATTTACATAACTTCAAATTTGAAATCAGCAACCTTCAAAATCCTATGATATAGTTTTTCATCGAATTTAATTTATTCTGCTATATTTGATCAGCCATTTCGTTTTTCAAGAAAATATTTTCAAATTCAAAATCAGCAACGATCAAAACCCTAATATAGCGATTTATATGAAATCCAAATGACTTTTCGTAAAACCCATCCACAATTTTCAAATCAGCGATTCCAAAGACTATGAGATACTACGTATTAATTGATCTTCATATTATTTCGGCCAGATATTCACGATTGTCAATTTTCACACGTGAGAAGGTGTAAGAAATATTATTTTTCACAATACCTGTTACCTACATACAAATTTTAAATTTGTTAGGAGCTTAACATATACCTAGTTCTTTGTTGAAAGTAATATAAACGACTCCTGTCCAAAACTGAAGTTTTCATAGGTATTATCTTGAAAAATGTATAAAAGCGCAAGGATGTTTTTCATCAAAGAACAAATCAACCAAGAAAATTGAATTAGCGGATGCCAAATTGAAGCAAATCGCGAATCTCTGAGGTGATTAAATTACCAAGGGTTAACACCAGTTAAATTTGTCACAGAAAATCTGGATTTGTGCAACTCGACTAATTGCTTACAGATGTAGATTTAAATCTTGCAACTAAAATTCAGTTTATTCCTTATCGTTCCCGGAAATCACCAGTTCCGATCTTTTTGAAACCTTAGTAACTACAGTAATGCTTAGTAGGTATTCCATCGATTTTCATTTTTGTATCATCATTTAAGTGCGATATCTCTATAAACCTTTAATAAATTTTACTTTTAGCACACATCCAGGGTCTTGGAAACACTATAGCTGAAACAATTCTTCAGAATAAATGAAATGTTATCAAACCGACAAAGCTAAAACATGCAAAATAGTTGAAAAATGAAAACTAAAAACTTCAAGCCCAGATATGCAGACTGCCTGACGTATATATAAAAGTACTGTTACAGTGGTTGCCTAAACGTCATTGCCAATTATATTAGATTTCACAGAGTAGAGCCCGCGCGATATGTTATGGGCCGCGGGTTGGCGTTCCCATGGTAAAGATATTCCCCTCATTTCTCTTTTAATTCGTCATCCTAAAAACATTCTCTACTCTAGCCGCCACCTGTATCGAGATCTTTATGTGGGCAGTGGCGTAGGTATAGGATTCACAGTTGAACGCGTGGTAGAGACATGATCCTGCAAATGTTCGTTGTCACTCACATCTGAACTTATCTGAATATATACAAATTTTAAATGCAGTTCCATCATGGGATATACAGTGTGCCCGAGATTCGAGTCTCTATATTGGGATCTCGCTTATTGTAAAAGATACGAAGTCGATTAAATTAGGAAAAAGGTGCGCATTTATGTGTCCAACAAAATACCGCTTAGAAAGTTTGAAAATTCCAAATAGTTCCGGAGATATCCGGGAAAAACCAAAATTTCGGAAATTTATTTTAATTTTTTCCTGGCTTTATTTGAAACTGAATTTCAAAATAAATTGCACATTTCCATTGGCACTTTTTCGCCGCTATCTAATGGTACATTCATATTTTCCATCCGACTTTTCGGTTTCTTGCAACCAATATCAACTTAATTTTTTCTTAAGGACGCCATATTGGATTTTTACACAGGTGAATAGAGTTTTTGATTCTGATTTCAATGATGTATAACATGTCATAGTTTTCATAGTATTCACCTGTGTAAAAACCCAATATGGCGTCCATAAGAAAAAATTAAGTTGATATTGGTTGCAAGAAACCGAAAAGTCGGATGGAAAATCTAAATATTGAAAGATGTAAGTTTTCCTCTAAGAGTTACGCCATCATTGATTACAGCTTCATACACTGCTTTCATTGTGGGTCTTCTTTTATGGATGTTTGAAAATTTGTATATAACACTCCTTATAATCTCTTCATCAAATCTATCAACCGTTGACTTGGGACTGGCCTTGTTTATAGTTTTCCGTGGTGAAGTGAATTTTGTATCCGGTGGTTTAGTCGCATTCTCATTTACGACACGCTTAACAGTATTCAGTGATACACCTGTGGGTTCGGCTACTCTCTCGAATAGCTTGTTAAGAGGCACAGTTAATTGTCCAGTTTCCTTCTCACGCTTCATATATTCATATACATTGAAGACAATTTGTCGACCTTGACTATGAACAACCTTTTTGCTGTTTCGTTCCCTATTTTTGGAAAATTTATATTATTTAGGGGTATTTTATATGCAATTTCATGATAGCTTACATCTCGCACACAGAAATATTGTCCAGTAGTCTTAAAAAAATTTTTTTTATACAAATCAAGAAACACTGAAAAAAATTGGGAAAAAAGTATAGGTACGCCTATACTAATCCACTGTCGCTCTAGCTCGCTAGCGATGTATCTATATTGACGATAGCAGACACACTGATGATAAATTGATAAAGGAAGATATATGTTCAGTCCCAATAGTAACGTATGTAGTGTATCGTTTTTACGCTCTGCGCAGCCAAGGTCACACCTCATGAGATTTCGTCCCGGCTATACATACGAACTCTTTTCATAAAGTCTGCCGGTGGAAACAGATTAAATAGAATGGCGAAACCAATCGTTTTATTTTGTATCAATAGATACAGATGTGAAACTCCTAATTACGGATTTTTTGGTCGTTCGCCGCAAACTCGAAATCGAGTAAAATTTTCAATATAAATGTAATTTCTGATGGCTGATTAAAGAAATCACATAATTATTATGTTCAAGGGAGAAACAATTTTTGAAATTTTAAATGAATTCAGGTTGAATTGATGCAGTGTAGGCGGAATCGTTTCAAAAAACTTGTAAGTTCGGTGCAAATCATATATTTTCCTAATATCTTGTATATCGCCCCCATGGGATTGAAATATTTTATGCTGCAATCCTTTCTCATAAGATGTACATTGTTGTATTTGTGAGGTGATAATATTTTCAGTTTTATTCATTTTGAATTCGTCATACATCGAAATGTATCATATGTGGTTCAAACATTCGATTACACTTAGTTATCTTAGAAAAAGTTACAAATAGTACAAATGCAATTCCAAATGTTAATATTTTTTATACTTTTGATATTCTATTGAATTTTCATCATGCATCATTGTCGTCAGCATTCTGTTCTGCATCTCATTTACTGTATCAGTAAAATCCTATCAAAACTAAGATGAATAGAATCAATCAAAATCTCCGTTTATGAAGCGAGAGTCTGTCGGTTATTAAACAGCAAGGTGATTATATATCAGCACACCTGACCAGGCAGAGACGATTTTGATGAAGTGTGTGCGTTCGAGGGAGTTAAAGTTACCATGGTTCGTTGCCTGATAGTAGACAACCTGGATGTTTCAAAAATATCACTAGGTATTTCGATCCTCTATATAGTTTCACATTCCTATTCATATGATATCTTTGTAAGCCATATGGATGATGAAATTCTGAAGCATAGTATTTTTTTAAATAATATATATCGAGGTATTGCGGTATCAATGTCATGTTCAAGGACCATGGATATGTACCTACCACTATGTTTCAAACAAAATGTAAACGGAGCAAATATATTTCTTGCAGATAATCGTAGAGAGGAAATTTGATTTACTTCATGTCTTGTTTTTGGAATGAAATGATGTCAAGTATATCTTGAAAATGAACAAGTTTGGATTCCTAAAAGTATCGTCAAGTGTCCTCAGCTGATCAGAAATTTGAAATACATTCCGTTTAGTTCGTGAATTTCTGATTTCTCTGAATTATGTTATACCTACAAATAATCAATTCTTCGAAAATGTAGACAAGGTGATATTTAATGCTTTCAAAATGCTGCAGTTTCCTGCTTCCCTCTAATCTTACTTTACAGAAAGTACATAGTCTGAAATATTATTTAGTAAAATGTTTGAATTCCTAAAAAGCTTTTTGGAATATTATGATTATGATATCATTAGGTAAATTAATATTATTATAAATCAAAATGCAGTGTAACAACTTTGGACTACTATTGGTGAGCCATTAAATGTAAGCCATAATAATATTACTAATGTACCTATTAAAAATAGGATTCACACTTATAAGTGTTGCTCCAAATCATGAGAAAGGAATATGTTCGAATATAGATTTACAAAAAAATGCAATAGGAAATTGGGCTAGAGGACCTACGAAAACCTCTCGTAAAATTCTGGTATCATTATTCCAAGAATTTTTTCCTAAATGGATAACTAAGCGAAGGATACTGAGTGAATCTACTTGATTTAATTTCATTTCATTCCCACAAACTCAAATAGTGTTCGAAATGAGTACCAACCTCCTCCCGATATGGGAAGCATCTTGTAAAATTCAAGAACTGACTTTTTATGTTTGATATTTTCTTTTTCGAATAGCTGCAAGCTATTCAAGTTGCCGAAGACGCAAATATCCTTGACACACGTACAACTGCCGGTACTCGGAATTAGATTGTTTTGTTGAGGTGCATTTAATATTTCGGCGATATTTTAAGCTGGTTTAGATTGACGATTTGCTTTATCAAAATTGAGAATTCATAATAAATAATATAAATGCAGATTGTAGATGCTCTCACTTGGTGAAACTCCTACCATCATGCAGATGGAATAAGTGTGTATCTGATACACAGTTTCACCGTTTTATAGTGACGCGTTTCCATTTATAATGAAAGCATCATCGTACTGTCAGATTTTACTGTTTATAAAGGCTACCAGGTTAACTAACTAACTAGCTTCTGTTATGGATACAAAACTACAGCTCTCAAGTCTAGCATTCCATTTATGCTGTTTAGCTATTTTTCTATTAAATATTTTTTTTATTTGTCTGTCTATGGTAAATATTTTTTTAGCGACTGTGTTTGAACTACTGCCAAAGGAAACCCATAGAAAACATTAACAAATGTCCTTGAGATATTTCATGTTATAAAATATTTTATTTCATGTTTTAAGATATTTTATTCCTTAAGCAATTTCATTCTTCTTAATACATTCCATGACTTGAGATATTGTAAAAAATAGCTTTATTCCTAAGAGTGTGTTAAATACACAATTATTTTATCTTCAAAATAAATGTTGCCGAAATTTGTACAAAAAATCTATCTTTCTGTAGAGCTTCTGGAACGTAATAGACCTGCTGATTTTGTTATTCTTTATTAAGCATTCCTGTGTATGTTTGTAAGTATCACATTTTTGTATCTTCATGAAATTCTTGTGATCTTTTTTATTTCCGGAAACATAATAAGAGTAAATAGCCAAATAAAAAACGTTGTTGACAACTGCGTTACTGGTCGAGTGGTCTAAAGCGTCAATTTTTACAATGAGATTTTTAATGAGCGTAGGTTCGATTCCAACACCCCGAAATTTTTTCAATTGCAATTTACATCGTCATAATTCATTTGAAGTCTATCATTTTGGTTTATATCTTAATTAATGTGTCCTCAGGTATGTCCAAGGTACTTTTCAACATATTTTATACACAACAATATATTTTAAATATGCACTTTCTTCGAGAATGGACTAAAATATTTTCATGGCTTTTTGTAGCAAAAATAGCCAAACTATTGTTAATCATGGATGAAGGAAAAGGAGCCAAGTACCAGGGAAAAACTCTGGAAGAGATTGATATGAACTTAAATGACCTAAACAGAGATAACCATCCTGGCTGCAGAAATAGATAGATACTGGTAGGCTTTGTGGAGGTTTCTATTATCTGTGGTTTAATTTTTGTAAGTTTTTTTTGCAGAATCCAACATAGACAAGATACATCAGCCAGATGGACTATACCAGAGTGCCACTAGGTGCAAAAATTCTGAATCAGAAGAATCAGAAGACGGCGGTGAACTTATGATAATATTTTCTACATACCTCTATAACTTAATCATTCAGATTTTTACAAATGTGTATTTCCTTATTACTTTAATATTCCTTCGATTGAAACACTACTAATAGAAAACAGTACTTATAGTCTAAGATCTGGCTGCATAATGTCTACGTTCATCGCATTTTTAATCAAAATGTAATTTTTATAAATCACTATTTATAAATAGTGATTTATAAAAATACTTGCGGACACGTATTTCTCTATAGAGAAATACGTGTCCGCAAGTATTTTTAGTTAAATAATTGATTTTATTGGAAAAATTTAATTCATTTCTTTTTTAATTAAATCATCAATCATTTCAAAGATAGATATATACCCAACTTAAAAAGTTCTGCGAACTTTATACCATCGTATAGAGGAAAAATTAGCTTTAATTTGATATATCAATGATTGAAAAAACGTTATGAACGTCAAAACTCAACGGAGCAGTACCTGTTTATACCAGGTTGCCAGGAGATTGCGGTCAGGTGAGTAAAGGCAACCAAAACTATTTTAGTGGTGTATATATATATATATATATGTTATATGATTTGTTATATGATTTTCTAACAATGATTCTAGTATGAGCAACAATGTTGCAGTAGACGTTCAGTCAGCTAAAGATTACCACTTCCTGAGATAATACAGCGTACAGAGCATCTTTGTTCTCAGCCACGTGTGCCCTTGCACAGATGCTCCGTAAGCTTTAGCAATAGCATAAATAGGGGCTGCTGCCTAGCTCCGCGTTCTTATACCCGTTAGACTTTCGTTAATGTCATTAGTTAAGTAAAATTTGTAATAATGAATGGACTGAACTTCAGTCCAAATAAATAAAGTTTTTAAAAAATCAAATCTACGAGTAATGATATAACATATATATATATATATATATATATATATATATATATATATATATATATATATATATATATATATATATATATATATATATATAATCTGGATGATTTATCTGAAAAACGGACTCGTATTTCTCTATAAATAGTGATTTATAAAAATTACATTTTGATTAAAAACGCGATGAATGTAGACATCATGCAGCCGGATCCAGTACTGTTCTATGTTCACAATATGATGCCAAAAATGTTTGCTGACCTATAACTTTTGTTTAGTTCCAGGAAATATTGCACCACAAGGGTCAAGTAAAAAAAGGAACAAACTCGAGGATCATGGGATCCAAAACAAAAAGCTACTATGAAGAAATTTTTCAAAATGCACATAAAAAATAGGATTTCCCCCAAAAAGGATGAATGCCTCGAATTTAAAAAAAAAGTAGCCTCTCCTTTTTCACTTGGACACAAATTAAAGTATTCGTTTATAATAATTACAGATTAAAACAATAGAAGTATACAAATTTTATTTGGATCCTGTGTCAATTCCATCTAACAAAATTACCCTATCTGCTCTACAAATGCTTCAGCGCATTGCTACCGCGTGCTGTAGTGGAAAGAGCCGCCGCTTCAAAACAGGCCGAATACGCTTGCTTTCATATTATCATAAAGCAAAACACAAGTACATAATATATTCCTAGATTCGGCGCATCGTTGTCATGTTGTAGGATTACAAACTGGTGCAATGTTGAAGCCAATGTATAATAGTTTAATAGTTCATGTCAGGAAACTTGTTTTTATGGTTGGGATTTAATTATTGTATTTTTATTTTTTTAATGGCAATCCATTCTTGCGATCTTGCTAAATTGAGTTCATGCAAGTACTTGCAGCATATATACGCATGCAGCTGAGTGACGTATTGTGAGTAAAAATGGATGTAGCCTAATTTCGAATCAGAGGCTTATAAAATATGAATAATGCAGCAATACACAAATAAAGGTTTTCATAATCTTGCTCCTGAAGCTTTGACCATGACTCTTCTTGTATCTATTATCTCATATATTTACTAGTTGGATTACGGTCATAAAAAAATATATAATGGAATATTTTACCTTTTATTGATTCGCTCAGTGGATATAAAATTAACTTGACAAAAGCGTTCTCCCATGTCACATATAATACTCAAAAAGAGATCCACTTGATATATTGTAAATCTGAATTGATTTTCAAATTACGTAAGCATACAAGCTCTGACAACTTAAAAAATGTATTTGTTATCTCCAGAAATCACATTTCATTCCAACACTACTAAAAAGTACGCACTTTCTAAACATTTTGCACTACCTCAAAGCTCTTTTGATATATTAAATGTTCATTGATGTCCCCAGGCTCTTTTGTCAAATACCAGTCACATGAAAAAAGTATAAAAAAAAGAGTACGGAATTTTCAAAAAATTTTTAACCGCCGGAAAAATACATGAAAAATGATCGCAAACTCGGTAAATATAACAAAGTTCGTGAATATTCAAATACTTCTCGGTTTCCTTTTTTTGCTATTCAATTTGCCGCACTATATAGATTTCACAATGGATTTAGCGGTTACTGAGATTATGTTAATAATAAATGAAAAATAAAAAAATAGCAATAGACAAGCCGTCAAATTTAAAATTCTAGTAGTCGCAATAATAAAAATTACAAAAAAATAAAATTAGCCGAGTACCAAAAGTGGAATAGAAATTGCCTATTGACCGTCAACTTCATGTACTGCTTTTTAACATCTCCATCGTTAATCGCACATAATGTACAAAGTTCAATTCAAATAGCCTAAGTTTTGAACGTGGCAACGTTGGAGATCTTCTCTTCCTCTTCCTAAAGTTTTCAGTTTGCCACCATAATGAAATTCTGAGAATAAGAATAAGAAGTCGGCAAAGTTGCCAAATTAATTGGTACTACGGCGTGTGTACTCAGATCAGAGTTAGATTAGGTACCTACCTACTTTCATTATTAGTGTTGAAGTTGTAGAATTTGATTATTCAGAGGTAGGTATACGTTTTTAGTAGGATTGTTTATTTCTTTGGGATGAGATTATGGATTCAACTATTGGTATTTATTGGATATCTGTTCCCAAAACATATATATCAACTATATCTGAATTACGTACAGGGAGAAAACATAAGTAATCGTGACTTTTTGATAACAAAAGTATTGAAGTCAAGTAGATGAACTAGGTATAATTCACCCTCATGCAATTAATATCAAATAATAGCGCAAAAATGATAATTTACAGACAGACTGGGACACAGGTAGGATTTTAAAAAAAATTAGAGACCCTGAGTACCTTTTTAAAGTTACTCCAGTGGCGCGCAGAAGCCTTAGTAGCCCAGGCATCGGGTGCAAAGTTATAGGGGGCACAAAATTCTGAAGATATAACGTGAGGAATGTAATTAGAAAGTAACAAGGACAAAAGTATAGGATATGGAGTTAAAAAAGATCGAAAAGAAAAATCGACATTTAAACGAATGTCTATGCCTGGGCAGCCTTCATCAAATTACAAAACAGAATGAGAGAATCTGATTTCGAAATTATATCGTCATAATTTGTAACCTAAACCTTCTAATAATATATCCTATGAGTTCACTTTTTAATCCCAATTTTATCACCGTAAAATAATAGCCAATAATTTTCGCTGATTAGATGTAGTTCAATTCAATTTAGTTTAACCATTATTCAAAAACAAAAATTGTATAATAATTCTTCGAAATAAAACTATTCTTTCATGGTGTTTTATTTACCGAGATAATAGGGTTGAGGAACCTTCATGGGTTCTAAGGAAGCATCATTGTTGTTTTGCAAGTAAGGGTTCCTCGTGCTATTCAATGGCAAATTCACTGATTATGCTTTAGAAGTATTTGCTGACTAAACTGACGCCACTCAAACAATCATAACTATCTCTTACATTTTCCTACAACGCGATTTTCTTCCATAACAATGAATAGGCGAAATCGTTAATAAAACAATTATTTGAGTGACCTACAATTGTTGCACTACGTAGGCAGAGTTTCCATCCCACTATCTATCAAACTTTCTTACTCAAGCATTACTTGCCCCGTTCGCCCCAAACAATATCTTCATTGAAAATGCCGAGCATGAAAAAGAAAATATCCTTGTCATCATTCTCCTAAGCTACTAGGTTATTGAGTATTCGAATGAACAATAGGTACATTAATAACAATGTCTTCAGTTCCCCAATGATTGCGATATTAAGCTTGGCAACGTTGTAAATTCACAGAAAAAAAAGAAAATCTTCGATGCACACGGCCTGAGGCAGCGCCGGCGACCGGCCGATTCCATCATCTATTCCTAGCTTTTTTTGAGGAATATCTGTCACCTATATATGACCTTCATGTTATTCGCTGAAAAGTCCTGACACTGCCGTCGTCTACTGGTACCTATGTACCTAAATGTTCTATTACAGTCCGGAAGATTATTATACAGTATTGAAAAATCGTACTTTTTGTTGCAAAGTACTATTAATTAAATAATTGTAATTCCTCGTGATCTTTTGCATTATAAAACGTATGCGAATTTTGGCGCCTAGGTATTCGATGACAATTACTGTTCTACCCAAATAATTTCTTCTGATTAATACTGACCTATATGTCAAAGAATTGCTCAAAGTAAGCTTAAACCACATATATCGCGAAGAAAATCAGTAGCATTTTCCTGAAATTCCTTACTGGAAAAGACACTATAAAAGCCAGCGTTGCTCCTTGAAACCTCAAATTGTTGCTGATGCCGCTGACTAAAGAAAAAAGAATAATCGCACACACAGACAGTGGAGTTCCCAGTTGTAGTGGAAAATATAATATTTCAGTGAAACATTCGTAGCAATTTAAAGAGTAGACTGATGTCGCCATCCGCGTTTCTTCATTGTTCGGAAAAATTGAAACCTGATTTAGACAAGAACAGACTGACTCTTCGACGACAATAGAATAGAACTTATAAGCGACGAAACCGTTGGTTGTGTGAAACGGTTGGAACAAACCAGCGGCGCAGGTCTCTATGTCTTCTCTCATATATTCAGAACTTAGATGTTCTGAACTATCACCGACATGAAATGCTAATATTGCTCTTAAAAAATATTTATAATACTTATACTGTAAATATGTAAAGTAGTTATATAATATATTATATATGTAAAAATGATTCAAATTACTAATGACAGATTAATTCAATTTTAATGTCTGGAAAGGAGTTTAGCAGACGAACGAAGCGACAAAAAAGATATTATGAATGTTTGCAGTTGATGTCGTTACCGAGTTTTAAGTGGATGATAAACGAAGATATATTTTCAGTCTCAATAGTAACGTATGTAGTGTATCGTTTTTACGCTCTGCGCAGCCAAGGTCACACCTCATGAGATTTCGTCCCGGCTATACATACGAACTCTTTTCATAAAGTCTGCCGGTGGAAACAGATTAAATAGAATGGCGAAACCAATCGTTTTATTTTGTATCAATAGATACAGATGTGAAACTCCTAATTACGGATTTTTTTGTCGTTCGCCGCAAACTCGAAATCGAGTAAAATTTTCAATATAAATGTAATTTCTGATGGCTGATTAAAGAAATCACATAATTATTATGTTTAAGGGAGAAACAATTTTCGAAATTTTAAATGAATTTAGGTTGAATTGATGCAGTGTAGGCGAAATCGTTTCAAAAAAATTGTAAGTTCGGTGCAAATCATATATTTTCCTAATATCTTGTATATCGCCCCCATGGGATTGAAATATTTTATGCTGCGATCCTTTCTCATAAGATGTACATTGTTGTATTTGTGAGGTGATAATATTTTCAGTTTTATTCATTTTGAATTCGTCATACATCGAAATGTATCATATGTGGTTCAAACATTCGATTACACTTAGTTATCTTAGAAAAAGTTACAAATAGTACAAATGCAATTCCAAATGTTAATATTTTTTATACTTTTGATATTCTATTGAATTTTCATCATGCATCATTGTCGTCAGCATTCTGTTCTGCATCTCATTTACTGTATCAGTAAAATCCTATCAAAACTAAGATGAATAGAATCAATCAAAATCTCCGTTCATGAAGCGAGAGTCTGTCGGTTATTAAACAGCAAGGTGATTATATATCAGCACACCTGACCAGGCAGAGACGATTTTGATGAAGTCTGTGCGTTCGAGGGAGTTAAAGTTACCATGGTTCGTTGCCTGATAGTAGACAACCTGGATGTTTCAAAAATATCACTAGGAATTTTGATCCTCTATATAGTTTCACATTCCTATTCATATGATATCTTTGTAAGCCATATGGATGATGAAATTCTGAAGCATAGTATTTTTTTAAATAATATATATCGAGGTATTGCAGTATCAATGTCATGTTCAAGGACCATGGATATGTACCTACCACTATGTTTCAAACAAAATGTAAACGGAGCAAATATATTTCTTGCAGATGATCGTAGAGAGAAAATTTGATTTACTTCATGTCTTGTTTTTGGAATGAAATGATGTCAAGTATATCTTGAAAATGAACAAGTTTGGATTCCTAAAAGTATCGTCAAGTGTCCTCAGATGATCAGAAATTTGAAATACATTCCGTTTAGTTCGTGAATTTCTGATTTCTCTGAATTATGTTATACCTACAAATAATCAATTCTTCGAAAATGTAGACAAAGTGATATTTAATGCTTTCAAAATGCTGCAGTTTCCTGCTTCCCTCTAATCTTACTTTACAGAAAGTACATAGTCTGAAATATTATTTAGTAAAATGTTTGAATTCCTAAAAAGCTTTTTGGAATGTTATGATTATAATATTATTAGGTACAATAATATTATTATAAATCAAGATGCAGTGTAACAACTTTGGACTACTATTGGTGAGCCATTAAATGTAAGCCATAATAATATTACTAATATACCTATAAAAAATAGGATTCACACTTATGAGCGTTGCTCCAAATCATGAGAAAGGAATATGTTTGAATATAAATTTACAAAAAAATGCAATAGGAAATTGGGCTAGAGGACCTACGAAAACCTCTCGTAAAATTCTGGTATCATTATTCCAAGAATTTTTTCCTAAATGGATAACTAAGCGAAGGATACTGAGTGAATCTACTTGATTTAATTTCATTTCATTTCCACAAACTCAAATAGTGTTCGAAATGAGTACCAACCTCCTCCCGATATGGGAAGCATCTTGTAAAATTCAAGAACTGACTTTTTATCTTTGATATTTTCTTTTTCGAATAGCTGCAAGCTATTCAAGTTGCCGAAGACGCAAATATCCTTGACACACGTACAACTGCCGGTACTCGGAATTAGATTGTTTTGTTGAGGTGCATTTAATATTTCGGCGATATTTTAAGCTGGTTTAGATTGACGATTTGCTTTATCAAAATTGAGAATTTATAATAAATAATATAAATGCAGATTGTAGATGCTCTCACTTGGTGAAACTCCTACCATCATGCAGATGGAATAATTGTGTATCTGATACACAGTTTCACCGTTTTATAGTGACGCGTTTCGATTTATAATGAAAGCATCATCGTACTGTCAGATTTGACTGTTTATAAAGGCTACCAGGTTAACTAACTAACTAGCTTCTGTTATGGATACAAAACTACAGCTCTCAAGTCTAGCATTCCATTTATGCTGTTTAGCTATTTTTCTATTAAATATTTTTTTTATTTGTCTGTCTATGGTAAATATTTTTTTAGCGACTGTGTTTTAACTACTGCTAAAGGAAACCCATAGAAAACATTAACAAATGTCCTTGAGATATTTCATGTTATAAAATATTTTATTTCATGTTTTAAGATATTCTATTCCTTAAGCAATTTCATTCTTCTTAATACATTCCATGACTTGAGATATTGTAAAAAATAGCTTTATTCCTAAGAGTGTGTTAAATACACAATTATTTTATCTTCAAAATAAATGTTGCCAAAATTTGTAAAAAAAATCTATCTTTCTGTAGAGCTTCTGGAACGTGATAGACTTTCTGATTTTGTTATTCTTTATTAAGCATTTCTGTGTATGTTTGTGAGTATCACATTTTTGCATCTTCATGAAATTCTTGTGATCTTTTTTATTTCCGGAAACATAATAAGAGTAAATAGCCAAATAAAAAACGTTGTTGACAACTGCGTTAGTGGTCGAGTGGTCGAGTGGTCTAAAGCGTCAATTTTTACAATCAGATTTTTAATGAGCGTAGGTTCGATTCCAACACCCCGAATTTTTTTCAATTGCAATTTACATCGTCATAATTTTTTTCTTTTTTTTTTAGCTTAGCAGCATCGACTGCAATGGTCATTAGCTGCTCCACTGACTTATTCGAATTTTGATGCTATCCAATTTTTCATAATTTCCAGAACAGTCCAATATGCTTTAGGAAATTTAGAAGAATCTCTATGTGTCTTGGTTGTGTGAGGCATTCTGACATGGTTCCACGCACGCCAAATATTTCCATTTGAAGACTGACAATAGGACATTCGGAGAGAATATGACGAACTGTTAAAACTTCATGGCAGTATTGACATTTTTGTGGGTCATCTCTTATGAAGATATGGGAGTGGGTTATAGCTGTGTGCCCCATTCTGAGTCGGTGGAGGCGAACTTTATCAGAGCGTTTCAATGGGAGAAGAAGTTTCCAGGGCAAGATGCTTTCCTTTATGTACCTCAATTGAGTGTCTGTTCTATTCCATTCATTTTGCCATGCGCGTCTTATACTATCCAATATATGTCTTTTTTGTTCCTCCAACTTTATTTCTGGGACATCTATACTGGAAAGAGATGCTGCTTGTCGAGCAGCTGCATCTGCTTCTTCGTTCCCAGGAATTTGGATATGCCCAGGCACCCAAATAAATACAACATGCTTACCCCCGGTCTCGAGAGCTTTAAGTGTTTCTAAACTCATTTTCACTAGCGGATCTCTTGATGTGGGGTTCTTTAGTGCTGTGATGGCTGATAGTGAATCACTAACTACTAGTGATAGGGTTTTATCCATTGCCATCTCGCAGTACCTAAGAGCCTGCCAGATGGCGTATTGTTCTGCCGTGTAGATAGAGGCCCATGGCGAGAGAGACCACAAATGGGGGGTTCCGTTCACCACTATAGAACAGCCGACACCAGTATCTGTTTTGGAACCATCCGTGTGAATAATCGTATCCATTGAGTATTTGGATATGATATCCTTGAAAGCAGCTCTAATGAGTTCATGAGGCGTATTATGTTTATCGATGTTTGTGAGTTCAAGGCGCACTTCCGGGATTGGTATGAGCCATGGCGGCGATTCATTTTTTCCAATTGGATAGACAGGATGATGTACTATGTCAAGCTGGTTAGCTGCTTCATGTGCTCTTACCGTCAGGGGTCTTGTGATGGTAGGTCTATTCATATAGGAGTAGTCATATGTAGTGATAATATCAAAGTTACGATGTTGTGGGAGCGCTCTGACAGACGATGCGTATGATATTGCTAGCTTTTTCCGATGTAATTCCAAAGGCTCGAAACCTGATTCGCAATACAAGCTACTCACAGGTGTTGTGGGGAAGGCTCCTAGACAATAACGAAGACTCAGGTTATGTACACGATCGAGCAACTTTAGAAGAGAACTTCTTGCAGATGCATATGCAACACAGCCATAATCAATACGGGATAGAACCAGACTTCTATATATTTTAAGTAAGACTTCACTGTCTGCTCCCCAGCGGGTAGAGCTTAAACATTTTAGTATATTGAGGATACTTTTGCACTTTTTGACAGTATTTGTGATATGTTCTCGCCAGTTTAATTTTGAGTCAAACGTCAGACCTAAAAATTTGATAAATGGTAGGCATGCGATTTGCTGATCGTTTAGTGTGAGAACAGGATCAGAATGTGACTTTCGGAGCCGACAGAAGTGGACACACTTAGTTTTTGTTCTGGATAGAACAAAACCCTTTTTTTGAGCGGCCGTGTTGATTTCATTAATAGCAGATTGCAATCGACTGGTGATGTCTTCAATGGTATTTCCTGCTGACAGTATACAGAGATCATCAACATATAAGCATTTGCTGATACCTGAGTTGACATTTCCTGCTATGTTGTTTATAGCAATATCAAACAGTGTGCAGCTTAGCGTTGATCCCTGAGGAATTCCATTTTCAAGGACACGACTTCCAGAGAGGCTACTTCCTACCCGCACGCAAATGAGACGATCTGTCAGGAAGGAAGATACGAAACGCGGTAAATTGCCTCGAAGACCCCACTTATGCAATTACGATAATATATCATATCGCCAAGTCATGTCAAATGCCCTATCTATATCAAAAAATACTCCAACTAAATGCTGCCTATTTTGGAAGGCATTTTGTATCAGGTTTTCAACGTACACTAATTGATCTATCGTTGATGTATTCTTCCGAAAACCAGCTTGATAGTGTACGATGAGATTGTTGGTCTCCAGGCACCAGGATAGTCGCTCATTAACCATTTTCTCCAAGATTTTCCCAAGGCAACAGGTGAGACTGATCGGTCTGTAACTTGATGGAATCATTGGATCCTTTCCCTCTTTGAAAATTGGTATAACAGTGGCTAATTTCCAGATAGAAGGATATTCCCCATCTCTCCATATTTTATTGAATATTTCAAGTAGTGAGTTACGGACACCATATCTGCTCATACTGGGAATTACATTCCGCTTACCTTACATTTTTCATCGAGATTATAAATATGTGTAAAACTGTATTGTAGTCAGTCTTCCATTAATTTTGTCGGGTTTGGATCACTCCTCTGTACATTTTCGAAAAATAAAGTTTTTTAAAAAACTTATTTTGGAGTTGTGCAAATTTAACTAGTGCGAGCTTAATATGACGTGGCAGGTGAGATATCATCTCATAGTTTACCTTATCTGGGCCCGGTGCGGATTTTTTTGCATCTTTCAAAGCTGCTTCTAATTCCGTGAATTGGAAAGGTACGTTATATGGAAGGCTGTCGTCAGTGGAAAAATTGAGTGGGACTTCACGAGAAGATTTGTCTGCACGAAACGGTTCATTATAATTACTAGTGCTACTAGTCTTGGCAAACTGATCTGCTAGAACTTCTGCAATCTCGGTTGTGCTAGATACAATGGATCCGTCATCATTCCTAATGCGGGTAATATGTCTATATGATTGTCGGCCTTTAATCGCTTTTACTTTATTCCAAACTTCGCTAGGGGATGACTCCGATGTTATAGAAGAAACATATTCTTTCCACGACTGACGTTGTGCTTCTAGCATTTTTCGACGTGCTTCAGCCCGTGCTCGCTTGAAGTTAATCATATTTTCTAGAGTCATATGCTTCTTGAATATATTGAACATATGTTTTTTTTTTATTAATTGAGTCGGCAATCTCCGTATTCCACCATGGTAGACGTCGTTTCCTTGAAACCCCACTGCTTAATGGAATACTATTTTCAGCTGCATGATATAATAGGGTTGTTATATCCTGCACTGTTAACTGGGCTATATCTGGGAGCTCGAGTGATGAACAGTATTCCTCAAACTGTTGCCAGTTTGCTTTTGACATAATCCAGTACTGAGGTAGTTGTTGATCAAGACAAGGTGTGTCAAAGGTAATAACACAGGGGAAGTGGTCACTATTGTACAGATCATCAACTACATGCCAGTGTACTTTCTCAGCTAATTGCACCGAGGCAATGGCTAGATCAATTGCGGAGAAGTTACCTGTGCGGGCAACCAGATGTGTAGGAGACCTACTGTTTAGCAGAATTAGATCTTCTCTTTCGAGTAATGTCTCTAATATCCTACCACGGTGATCCGTCCTCTGCGATCCCCATAACTCGTTATGGGCATTGAAATCTCCAGCTAGCAAAAACGGTGAAGGTAGTTGGGATACTAGATGATTTATGTCCTCCAACTGCCATTGTCCATCAGGAAGGTAAATGTTACAGACCGTAACCTTTACTGGAAACAGTATACGAACAGCGACAGCTTGTAGGGGAGAATTTACATTCAACTGTTCATATTGGATATCATTTCGAATTAAGGTTAGGACTCCACCATGTGCCCTTTCAAGTGCTGGGATATCTTTTCTAGCTATATTAAAGCCCCGGAGTGAATACGGCTGGGTTGGCCGAAGGTGACTTTCTTGAATACACAAACACATCGGATTTTGATCGTTTAATAATAACTTTAATTCTGCATAGTGGTGAATTACGCCATTACAGTTCCAGTGTATTATGGTTTCACTCATTATAGAGTTTATTTATTATATATAGTAGTCAGGTGTAGTAACTGATAACGATCAGGTGATTCGAATAATAAATAAATAAATAATTTCTTTTTTTTTTAAAAAAAAAAAGAAGGTAAAATAAATAGAAAGACAGAGCAGACATGTAAAGTTATAAAACGTTCACCACCAAACAGGTATCACAAAAAATATCACAGTAGGTTTTGCTATTTATCACAGGTAAGAGTAACTAAGTTTTTTTGGATGTTTCAATAGAAGATTTTCTGGGTCTCCCAGGTCTCCTTTTGTTTGTTCTAGTCACAGGCCCATCGCTCGCAGAGCCTCCTTCTTCCTCAGAGGTGCAATGGGTGTTAGGTTGTAGTTTTGACCTCTTCCTTTTTTCAGAAGGTTCAGAAGGTTTCACAAATTTCGGTATGGTCAATGATGAGGTTCTAAGCCTCTGGATAGGGTCAAAGGATTGTTGTTATTATTTTTATATCTGTGCAGTTAAATAAAGATGATGGATTGGGAAGATGTTTTTAACGTATTTTAATATAAGCTTGGAAAAAATGATTGCAGTCTTCTTAAATAAAAAATCGTTATTTTGATTTATTCATTTAGGACGAGTATATGAGTATGTTTTATTCCTTATAATTTTCTAGATAATTTAATTCGTTATGTAGTATCTTAATGCGGACCTGTTGTGTTTTCGACGGTTTCACGTTGAATCACGTGCAATATGCGTGGATATGTTTGGGTTCAATTTTTTCCTTGGCCGAATACAGTTTTTTTATAGAGATGTATATTGATTATGTTAATTCAGTTGCTTACATTTCTTTCTTCGCAAAACGGCATCCCTGGCATCCGTGAAAAGATCTCCAACAGATGCGATATATGTGATGAAGTGTACCGGAATTTATTATTGATATATTTATCCCATTATCTCTCATATCATAACCTGTTCATATTTATTCTGCTTATATTCAGTCTCAAAGTGTTTGAAAATAAAGCAAAAATGAATACTTTTGTGCCACCTAGTATAATGAGTGTTGCAGATCAACTTTCAGCAAAGTGTGGTTGTCAAAATCCTTCATACGTTAAAATACGGTTAGCAGAACGGATTATTGGAAAACTATATTATAGTTCTTGATAGATACCAGTTGATGGCTTCGAAGTTGATTCAGTAGCTTGGAGAAAAATTACAGGATGATTTTTGTAGCAAAGTCAAAATATCTTTATGCTTATGCTTAATTTTTTTTTCAAATTTCCTAATTATTGTCAGCGCAGTTTTTCAATATTTTTTTCAAAGAATATGATGCTGGGACAACTGAAATTCAAACCAAGATCTACCATAAACATTGGGAAATACATTATACACCATTTTCGTATCCATTAACAATATACCACGTTTTCGTGGAAAGTCAGTCAAATCTGAATGTGTGTGATGTGTCATTGAATTCAGTCCGAATATGGATTCTATTAACAAAAAATGTTTATCTGTTCATGAAGCCTTCCCAAAGAGCAAAGTTTCCTTCAGATTATATATCGACCCATGCAACGAAGACTATAGTAACTTAAAAACGTGGGCTTTGACTTACTATATGGCATCAATAGATTTTTTGGTGGAAAATTATAATAACTCAGTCATGACCGATAAGCAACCAGTAAACAACTTCCGTGTATAGTAAGTGTAATAACCCACATTCCTACAGGCGAACACTATATTAAGTTAACTTACTCTAAGTCTAGTTGCAAAAAACGGCGAAAGGTGTAGTAAGTTTGATTTACTATAATTTTCGCCGCACGATTGGAGGTTAGGTTGATATTAATGACTGTAAACGTTAAGTAGTAGATGTGTGAAAATAGCTGTTTATAATCGAACCGAGATGAATTGTTTTGATGTACAAAAAGTCCTCATAACACCCCAATCTGCTGTGAGCGACTTCTATTACAAGAGCAAGCTCGCTACATATAACTTCACAATTTATGATATGGGAAATCAAGAAGGCTACTGACGCTACTGTTATGTTTGGCATGAGGTAATTACGAAGAGGCGACCAAACGAAATAAGCAGCTGTATTTTAATTTTTTTGAAAAAGCAGAATTGAAAGGGAGTCAAGAAGCTTATTATTTTTTCTGATAACTGTGGCGGACAAAATCATAACCGTTTTATTTTCTCAATGTTTTTTTATGCTGCTATGTCCCTGAACCTGCAAATAATTCATCGATTCCTAAATACAGGTCACACACAAAACGAAGGTGACAGGATGCACTCTGTTATTGAGAATGCCAAAAAGCGGCAATCTGCAATTTATACCACCGATCAGTGGATCATGTTGATTCGCATGGCAAAAGTGACTGGAAAGCCATATATTGTGAAAGAGATGGCACAAAATGACTTTTTTTGTTTTGAACAGAAGGTAAAATCGGAGAATTGGGATAGGATGATGGCGGAGAAAAGATAAAAATAAGCAAGATGAAAGAAGTACACTTTTCGTCAGAATGGCCTCATGAAATGAAATTTAAGTACGACTATGCTGACGAGTTAAAGAGAATAAAATTGAAGAAAAATCCTCGAAGGAACAGAACGGAAAGCGATGCTTTTAAAGACTTACCTATTCTATAATTTCTATTTTTCTCCTAAAGCCAAGAAAGGCAAGAAAATACAAAAGGGACGGAAGATCAATAGTCAAAATATACATGTTGAGAGTGATAATAGTGACGAAAATGAACAAGATTATAATTTAAGTGATTCTGATTGACATTATAGATGTTTCCTTTCAACATTATTGAAAAATAGTGTGTCTATAAAATTTTGCAAAAAAATGTTTTTTTGTTATGTTTGAGAGTTAGAATAGTCTTCGTTGCATGGGTCGATATGTTCCCAATGTCCTTAAGCCTGTATGTATTATTAGATCCATACACAAAGGCTCAGTTGATATATAATTCTTGTATTAATTAACCTTTTTCTACTCTATAATCAATAACTTACAACGTTCCGCGCAGTCATATGTATAGAATGCCGAAAATTGATCGACAAGCCAAACAGCAACATGCAATAAAAAATAATATCAGTAGGCAGACACAAACCATTCTATTTCTTTTTTAATAGTTTCCTGATTACGAAATCAAATAAATTCGCTACAATTTATACCTTTTCCTCAATTTTTAACTCACAATAAAAAGGCGCAACCATAAGATGATTTATGTCCTATTTTATGCTCGCTTGTGAGAGGAGAGTTCTGAATGTATACCGGATGGTTAACTAAAGTCAACGCAGCAAACATTCAAATATTTAATTATCGATTTATGCTCGATAAGTAGGTATTGATGATGAAATAACATTCAAAATGAGTTCATGAAAGAACAGACTATATTTATTTATTATAAAGAAAAATCGGCGAAAACAAAAGAATGGAATAGTTCAATTTGCAACTATCGTCAAATAACAAAAAATAGAAAAACGCTCAAGCCTATGTTTGGACATTTCCGAGAAATATGTGGCAGAGCTATCTATCATCAAATAACGAATAACAGTAAAACGGTCAAACTTTTTTTTGGCGTTGGTCTGTACAAATTTGGCCTCGGCAATTGCCAGTAATTTTAAACACAGATGATTCTTCACACATCGCCCTCTAAAAATTTGAGCATGTATGCGAGATACTCGTCGATCCCTTACGCAAAAAGCACGTTTAGAATAAATCGAGAGGCGAGAGTTATTATTGTTTTTTTCGGGCGCGTCTCAGTGAGGCCGGCGATACTGGTAACGTGTGATCATGTTTTTGATGTGAGAATGTCACACTCGATCATGAAATCTCATCATTTTGTATTGTTTGAATTTAAAAGATCGAGAAACAAACAAGGTGAAATAATTTATATTACTAGAGCTCAGTTTTTGACTTGGCGGTCAATATAAGTGGTGAGTTATGCTGAAGGGGGCCTAGTGAGGTTTTATCGTCAGGCAGATAATTTGTTCTGTTTCTGTTTTATCGGCTTTTACTACAGGTTACGGAAAAATGGTGTGAATGAAGTTGATTCTGCTGATATACTTGACATTTTGGAAAATACAAATTTTTAAGAACCTGAAGTTTTTGGGGATGCAAAAAATTTAGTTTTTCACTGTTTTTTTTTCAATTCATTTCCGAATATCAACAGTTCTAGAATTTTAGCAAATCCTTATTTTTAAAATATTACCATGGAATGGGAAGTACAGCGTGAACCTGCTGGATGCAATTTTTGGTTGGTGTTTGTACCATAATACGAGTATATGAACGTCATTGTGGAACAATGATTTTCCTTTTTTGGATACAAATAAGCGAAACTAAATGTGAGAGTTAACTTCGCGAGAACTATATTGATGATAGGTCAAAGTTGATATACCTGTGGCTGAAAGGGACATTTATCCTCAGCACCGAACATAAACAGAGACAAGAAGGGTCACTCCAAGCTCCGCCCCGAAATATGCCTATCTCTCTCGCTAGCTGACACTACTTTAACTTCATACGCTCCATACAATCATACATGCGACATGCCGTGGTAGATGCAGTCACCATTCACCAAAGCACCGCGCGCGGTATACTTGGCAGGCTGACTTCTGGGAGACCGTCGCGTCGGCGGCCGGATATACCGAGGTTGTTTCAGATCATGGATGCAATTTTAGAAAATTGGTTAACAAACTTTTAAAAGTAACCACGGAAAACGTTTACTTCAACGTAGATAACTTGAGACTTGTTCATTTATATGACGTGCCACATCTGTTAAAGTCTACCAGAAATAATTTATTTCCCTACAATTACCGGTTACCAAAAGAGACTGTGAAAAAATGCCATCTAGATACTTTTTATGCACACGATAAGAAAAAAGAATATAGACTTTGTCCTAAATTAACCAACGAACATCTTTATCCTGGTAACTTTCAGAAAATGAAGGTAAAATTAGCATCGCAAATATTTAGTCATTCTGTGGCAGCTGCTCTTGAAACTTACATAAGTTTCAAAGTTTTGCCTTCGAATGCAAGTGTCACAGCAAAATTCATTAAAACCATGAATGATTTATTTGACTTATTGAATTCATGTCATTTAAATAATTTCAACACTTTTATGGGTACAGGAAAACAACTAAAATTCCTGGAAGAAATTGAATCTATGTTTGATAATTTGAAGGTTGTTAAAATGGTTACAGTAAGAGGCCAGGACAACTGTGTGGAAAAGTGTATAAATAATCAAGTACATTTTATATATGGTTGGCAATTACTTCCATAAAGCTTTGTGGGAATCTTTAAAGTCTCGACAGTATACAATTCTACTCACCAGAAACTTAAATCAAGATTGCATAGAAAACTTTGTTGGACAAGAAATTGTTGTAGCAACGCCAGAAATCCAACGCCAATACAGTTTTCTAGAGCATTTAAAAAATCATTCACGCTTAAATACTTTAATCAAACTGAAGGTGCAAGTTGTATCGATGAGATTGCAGAAGTTTTATTGAAAAATGTTCATTGCAACATTCGTGTGATTTATGTTAAGGTATATTGAACAAAATACTTTAAAAGATGAAGTAACAGTATTTCTTAGATCGAAAGCCTACTCTCCTTCTCAACAAATTGGTGGTTTAACTGCGCCACCTCTAAATATTGTAGAATTTATTGTAAATCTGGAAGACATTTTTGTCAAAAATTTCAATAAAATAGTATTTGAAAATCATATTGGAAAAAACGTGAAAGATTTGTTAAAGAGTATAACACTAACACATCCGTGTAAAAAGTTTCCTCATGAATATTTTCTATCTCTGTATATTCGATTACGAATATATTTTACTATCAAATTTGCAAACCGCGACATCAAAGATCACATAAGAAAGAAACTGAAACCAAATATAAAATTAACAATTTTACAACATTTATAAGTAGAGTATATATCATCAAATACCTATTAGTATGTTTTTGTTGTCCTATTTCTTTTTGTTTTGTATTTATTTTTAGAGGAGTTCAACACTACACAGTCTAAACACTCGCCAAAACGATTTTTTAAACCCGTCAAGTATGTTTACAGACCTACTAGTCAACCCAAGGGATAAAATTCAAGAAATTGTTAACTGTGGAATATAAGAGATTGGCTGTAGTGACTGTAATACATGTTATATAGGATGAACGTATGTTGTCTTATTCCAACAAAAAAACATTCGGTTGAACACTTGAACAGTTTAATAAATAATCTTATTCTATCTATACTCGCGCCGGCACCGATCGGGTCCAGCCAACCAGCGGTGTCGCTGCTGAATTAGAAGCGGCTTGACTTTGATGACTGACTTCAAAGAGCGGACGTCGGTGAGCCTTCTGTTCTATCGTTTATGTTCGGTGTCTCCAGATAGCAAGATAAACGCAATTCGGTGTGGTTTGTGTCATTGCAGAGATTACACCGATTACACGTCTTGTCTCTGCATATATGGAAAAAGTAAATCAATCATTAAACGTCAGCGGGTGGCAAGATTTTTATGACCTCTCATGGTAAATGGTTGCCCATCAACGGGTTATGTGTACCTGAAACTCTGCCTAGCTCTGATTGCATTGTTACAATAGGTTTGTTGCATTGGTTAGCAAGTATCGAATGAATGTACCTTACTCCTGTTTTATTACTATTTTTACTACATGTACCTATAACCTATAATGTTTTTTCTGAATTGATAAATGCTATTTATAATAAACGAACTAGTTTTTGATATTTCTAGTTCTAATAAATGCTATGTCATTCATAGCAAATCGGTCGCCATTTTGAATTTCGAAAAATACTTATGAAACAATTTTCATTTTCTAATACTAGATTAGTGACGTTTAAATCATCAACGTCACAATTACATTTATCACTCTAAAAAGTCGGTGCATTCCAGAAAATGTGTTACGCCGAATGGATTTTTAAGAGCTCACAGTATTAGCATACGATCCTATGATATTCGCTTGTTTACTAAAATAAGACGCAATGCTGTTTTACTAACCACCGTGCGTCCGACACCGTTCAACGCTCGAGTACGAATACCCGGCTGACCCGGCTCTCTCGTCTCTCGTTATCAGGAGTCGTGCGCCAGGTGGATCTTTATTTCTCTTACATCACAGATCCCTGTTGTTTGTTCATCCGCTGCGGTAAAAAGTGTTAGCAGATGACTACTATTTACTCAATAATTTATGGATATTCGAACCTATGCACTTGTCATAATAAATGAGCATACACACCAAAAGCAACGTAATTGACTTCCTTGTTCTTGCCTGTGTCATATCGCATAAACCTCATTATTTATGTGAGACAAAAGTCTCGCTTCGATTGTTTCCCATATAACAAAATAAATATGGTCGTGCTTAATAAAAAAAACTGATTAGATAGGTTATTGATTAAATGTTACCATTGACAGGTAGAGTTGATATCAGTTCGACCGAGTTCAACGTTTCAAATGTGCTATTAACATTTGTACTTCCTTCACAAAACCGAACATGATTTCTATAATTGCAAAAATTTTTAAATAGTATCATCTAAATGATGAGTAACCAGCATGTTTTGATTTACAAAAATACTATTGACAACAACAACAAATCTTGAAAAAAAGTTTGTTTAGCAAGCTTTTAAATTCTGTTCAATAGTTAATATAAAAGTGACGTTAAGTAAGTGGGCACTGTACTTTCCCCGCATGGTATTAGTTTAGAAATAAGGATTTTGATATGATTTTAGAACTCTTGATATTTGGAAGTCAAAAGTAGAAAAATATTGAATATTTAAATATTTTATACTCTGAAAAATCCTCAAAACATTCATGTTTTAAAAAAATCTATATTTCCAAATTTTAGTTCAGGTGAATCA
Source organism: Bruchidius siliquastri (assembly GCA_949316355.1). NCBI lineage: Eukaryota > Metazoa > Arthropoda > Insecta > Coleoptera > Chrysomelidae > Bruchidius > Bruchidius siliquastri. The sequence continues at coordinate 22,446,054 of OX438538.1, read as the reverse complement.
GCAGCTCTAAAATCCGATAAGAATATTTGATGAAAAGATACTACTGCCCGCAAAAAACAACTTCAACTTATTTGACACCGTTTTTCAAGAGACTATAAAGAACTTTTCTCATTATCCAAGATCCCGATTCAGTTAAAATGTAGTAATCTGTAGTAAATTAAAATCGCTATAGTTAAAGCCACTAAAACAGAAACAGAACAATTTAGCTCTCCTTAGAAAAAGTCCAGCTACACTTCCCGAACTTTGGCCTACCACTTATTAGCTGCTAAATCTAGAACTGATTTGAAGCAAAGTAAATTATTCCGCCTTGTATGTTTCCCATATTTGTAATTCAAGCAACACAAAACGATGAACATTTCATCATTAAAGCATGAGATATACTCTTCGAAAACATGACATCTCGCAAAAACAGACTTGGGATCACTGTCGCTTACCTGCCCTGAAACCAGGGGGTCCGGACCCCCCCCCCCTCGCCCCCGAAACAATTCATAATTATATAATGCCGCTCACTTCAGTTTCGCTATTTTTTTTACCATGCACCGACCAACTGATAGTTAATTTGCAAGACCGTTTCAAGACTCCAACGACAGTATTGTCAGCATTTCAAGTCCCACTACCAAGGTTTGCATCACTTTAAAAGGCTATTGGCTACAAGCGTTATCTATACTTTTTGATGAGGAATATTCAGTGTCTGGTCTACACAGAGACTATATGTGGTGCAATCAAGTTTATAAAAAAAACAAACCTCGCAGAGCCGGATATATGATGGGGCAAAGTATGCACTGCACGTAGCCACGCGGTTACGCCAGACCCGCGCTGACGTGATTTTTTCACGATAAGGAAATAATTACCTCAGAGACGCGTGCCGACACAGAAACTAAAATACGTTCAATCAAATTAAAACTAATTAAAAATTACCTAGCTCAACTATATCGCAACGGAAACTAGTTGGGCTATCGTTAATTTCAATTGAAAAAAGCATTTGTAATGGGAAAGATTTTTCACAATTTATAGACGATTTTGCTGCGAAAAAAGCACTCAACCTTAAATTATATTGAAATATCAAAGTTTGTTTTTTGGTTTCTCTTAACATTGTTTTGTTAATTTTGAATTTTCTGTGATTTTATTTGTATAGTTATTTTTTATTGCATGGTACCTATTCATAATTATAATGAGTAAATAAGAGTTATTTTTCTTGGCCCCTCATTTATTTTGCACACAGCCCCGCAAACCCTAAGACCGGCTCTGAAACCTCAGAACACTCAGGTCCCTTGAAATATGTAACAAACACTTTTTTCCAATAATCCATCATCACCATTTTAATCACCCTACCAGTGACCACTGCTACAGTTGAGAGGTCATTTTCGACTATGAAGAGAGTGCAGATTTTCCTTCCGAAATAAAATGCAACACGAGAGATTAAATTCCTTAGCTTATATATACTTAGCATCTGGACACCCCCCCCCCCCCATCCCGAAATGAAATCCTGGATACGTGCCTGCCTGAAACGCAGCCGAGAAAGACGCTGGCCTCACGATGTATACGGCAGACTGTTTCATATGCCACGCTAATGGACGGACAAGTATTGTAATCGCGTAGATTTAAAGTTTTTGATTTTGTGTTTTACTGTATGCACGTATGCATCACTAATAAATTATAGTTGAAAAAACTAAAAACACGTTTTATAGTTAATCGAACTAAAAAGTAAGAAATCTTGATATAAGAATGAATAACATGGTACAAACTTATTAAACTATCAACTCATCTCCAAGTGTCGCCCTCTATGGAGACGCCAATTGGAAACTTACGAAGTCAAAGGTCTAGGTCTAGGCTGAAGATGAAACATGCATGTCTATAGCAGGTCTGATGCATAGTGGAAAGCATACACTTATTAAACTATGTTATTGTCATCGGTACTTGATAAGTGTGCAAAATTTAAAATTAATCTGACGTTCTGAAGTGGGTGAAAATATCTTTCAAAGATTCCGGTACAAACATAAATACAGGTGAAGCTAATAAAAAGCTAAAAACCATGTCAATCATTTTCGTCGGTCTGTCTGTCTGTATGTTTTCCTGTCTGGTATTCTTTGACCTCTCTATATTTTGGAATATATTATTTCGATTTTGATGATATTTTCACAATTAGATTACTACTAAGATAAGGACAAAAGAGCATTGTAGTTTCTAAAAATCGATTCATTGATTGACAGTTCTAAAGTCCGATCCAAATCCTTATTTTCAACTGATACCAATTCGTGGTGAGTGCTGCAACACTCTTGGCATCATATTTTTGCTTTTGCGTAAGGAATTGACTAACATTTCGCATACATATTAATCTGTTTAGAATTACCGAGATCAAATATTTACTGACGATAGACGATTCACCGAAGAAATAAAATCGAGATGCCGTCCTCCTACCTCCTACCCCTCATTTTGACCCATTGCAACAAAAATAAAGTAATAAAAAATATGATCAGGGGCCTCGGGAAAGTTCGAGAACGAAGTTTGGGCGTTTTCGATTTTTCCGTTTTTTGATGATAACTGTTTACAGTTAATAGTAGTAACCTAGTGAGAAAGTTTCATCAAAATCCGAAAAGAACTTTTCGAGTTATAGAAGGGTCAAGGATTACCAGGCAGGATACAGACAGATAGGCAGAAACGGATAATGACTGACATGGTGTTTCGTGATGTAAATTTCATTAGATATTAGCATCATATGAAATCATGTAGATTGTAGATGCTCTACTTGGTGAAAAGCTTCTATCACTCAGATAAAAAATTGTGTGTTCAACACAGAATTTTTGCGACTAAAACTCTCTTTGAGTGACGCGTTTCGATTTATACATATTTGAATCTGACAGTCCAACAATGACTTAAATATAAATCAATAGTCATCACTGAAAGAAAGAAAGTTTCATTCCTCAAACTTCTGTGTTAAACACACAATTTTTCATCTGAATAATATGGAATCTATCGTGATTACAATACTCCCCCGCCAATTGTAGGCTCATATTGAATTAACCGATTAATTAGCTATTCCACTTGGAAATTGTGCTGAATTATCCGTAAAAATAGTATAATTGTTTAGTTTAATAAAGTATACGCCTTTCTAACGAAAATATCTACATAAAGACTACACCACCTCAAAATATCATGATGTACCTAACAACGCTCTAGCAATTTCAACTAGCTCCGTTGTGGTGCTGGTTGTTCTCATTTTGACCAGATAACACCTCAGTATCTGAACAATTTTATATCCCTTTCCTCTTCAGTTCTGACACAGTACTAATGTAGTAATGCCTACGTGTGGGGATTTTGAATATGCTCAAATATCATTATCGATCACGCATAGATATGCTTCGATGATATCAATGATAGCTCATTTCTGGATAAATATGGCATCACCGTTTGTAAATAGTCGAGAAAATGGCAATTTAATCACGATTTATAATGAATACTCTACAAAATAGACGATCTTTGCTAAATGAAGCGAGAAATTGCGCTTGCCTGTAGGTACCCTAGATTGCTATCTAGAATTGATACATTATCGAAAATTACAGGTTAACCATGGGAAATGATTTTTGTAAGGGTAGCCATTCTCTTTCAGAGATGCGTAAATATATTTAAGAATGTGCAATGCTATCAACTGCTACGTTTACACGTTTGTCTTAAAAACGGTTTACCGTAAGATGCTTTGGTAAAGTCTCATATACATACTTATAAACGTTATGTAAAACAATTCATAGATTTAGTTAACCTTTGGTTAACGCAGATTAAAATATCGTATAAACAGATAAAACTCCACTAGAAGCAATTATCAGTTACCTATTTGAAAATCTCTGACTATTATATGACATCTAACTACTATACACTACTACTCTAACTAATTGATAGTGTTAATGAATTTTACTGTCACATTCTATAATCCTCATTCAACTGCATATCTTTATTTCTTTTAAACATTTCAAATGATCAATTTGTCAGTTCCGCCTTAAGTGCGTGTAGTACTCGTTGGATGTGCATCAGACGATTTTTATAGCTATTGAAATTTGCTTGTTAATGGAATCAAAATATTATTTAAATTTGTCATAAATGTTTACCACATTATTTATAGATAATGGTTCGAGCATACATAGCCTTGAATCCATGAACATACATTTTCGAATGAACTCATCTTGCATCTCGTTAATGTCTATACATCTTGATGACATACATAAAATGACAGTAAATATAGATTGAATTACATTTAGTAGTGAAACATGTGCTGTGCATTTGTCAGGCATATCTTTCGCAAATAAGCACTAGTTCGTACAAATAGATACCTTTATAAGCTAAATAAACTTCATTGTTATGAAAGAATCATCTCAGATATGACTATCAAAAACAGAAATTTTCACCTAAAATTGTCAGGTGAACGCTAATGCCTGCTGCATACAGAAAAATGGAGCCAAGTATATCGGATTGGTACTTTCCACACTGTAACAATACGGCTTGTTGCTTGGGAATATAATTTTCCAATATGATTGTGGAAAACTGACCCTTTGCTAGAACGATTCACCGATCGAATCCGTCTAGCGTTAGCGTGCTGGATACTGTGCTGTGGTCACACCGCCACACTGTGAGCGAATCTTTAGATTAGATGATGACCCACCCATTAAAGGCGGCTCCACACGCAACGGTCAAACCGAAGGCCAACCTTGAGGCACCAGACCTCGAGACGAACCCAAAAAGAAGGGGGTCCGCACACACTGCGGAAAATGTGAGAGGCAGCCTTAAGGCGCTTCAATTTGTCCATGTTTTCGGGCGTGATGGCGTCCACAGATGATGCTCTTGCTGTTGTTGGTTTATTATTAGCTGTGGAAAGTCCAAAAAGAACAGTAAAGCGAAAGTTTTGGACTAAAGAGTGGCTCAAGAAAATGATCATGATAATCTTTTGATGTAGTTTGCCACAAGCACGGCAAATCTCTGAACAGAGTTGGCGTTCCCATGGTAGAGATATTCCACTCATTTCTCTTTTCATTCATTACCCTAAAAACATTCTCTACTCTAGCCGCCACCTGTATCGAGATCTTTGTGTGGGCAGTGGCGTAGGTATAGGATTCACAGTTGAACTCGTGGTAGAGACATGATCCTGCAAATGTTCGTTGTCACTCACATCTGAACTTATCTGAATATATACAAATTTTAAATGCAGTTCCATCATGGGATATACACTGTGGCCGAGATTCGAGTCTCTATATTGGGATGTCGCTTATTGTAAAAGATACGAAGTCGATTAGGAAAAAGGTGCGCATTTATGTGTCCAACAAAATGCCGCTTAGAAAGTTTGAAAATTCCAAATAGTACCGGAGATATCCGGGAAAAACCAAAATTTCGGACATTTATTTTAATTTTTCCCTGGCTTTATTTGAAACCGAATTTCAAAATAAATTGCACATTTCCATTGGCACTTTATCGCCGCTATCTAATGGTACATTCATATTTTCCATCCGACTTTCCGGTTTCTTGCAACCAATATCAACTTATTTTTTTCTTAAGGACGCCATATTGGATTTTTACACAGGTGAATAGAGTTTTTGATTCTGATTTCAATGATGTATAACATGTCATAAGTTTCATATTATTTACCTGTGTAAAAACCCAATATGGCGTCCATAAGAAAAAATGATATTGGCTGCAAGAAACCGAAAAGTCGGATGGAAAATCTAAATATTGAACGATGTAAGTTTTCCTCTAAGAGCTAAGCCATTATTGATTACAGCTTCATACACTGCTTTCATTGTGGGTCTTCTTTTATGGATATAACACTCCTTATAATCTCTTCATCAAATCTATCAACCGTTGACTTGGGACTGGCCTTGTTTATAGTTTTCCGTGGTGGAGTGAATTTTGTATCCGGTGGTTCAGTCGCATTCTCATTTACGACACGCTTAACAGTATTCAGTGATACACCTGTGGCTTCGGCTACTCTCTTGAATAGCTTGTTAAGAGGCACAGTTAATTGTCCGGTTTCCTTCTCACGCTTCATATATTCATATACATTGAAGACAATTTGTCGACCTTGACTATGAACAACCTTTTTGCTGTTTCGTTCCCTATTTTTGGAAAATTTATATTATTTAGGGGTATTTTATATGCAATTTCATGATAGCTTACATCTCACACACAGAAATATCGTCCAGTAGTCTTAAAAAAATTTTTTTTATACAAATCAAGAAACACTGAAAAAAATCGGGAAAAAAGTATAGGTACGCCTATGCTAATACACTGTCGCTCTAGCTCGCTAGCGATGTATCTATATTGACGATAGCAGACACACCGATGATAAACGAAGATATATTTTCAGTCTCAATAGTAACGTATGTAGTGTATCGTTTTTACGCTCTGCGCAGCCAAGGTCACACCTCATGAGATTTCGTCCCGGCTATACATACGAACTCTTTTCATAAAGTCTGCCGGTGGAAACAGATTAAATAGAATGGCGAAACCAATCGTTTTATTTTGTATTAATAGATACAGATGTGAAACTCCTAATTACGGATTTTTTTGTCGTTCGCCGCAAACTCGAAATCGAGTAAAATTTTCAATATAAATGTAATTTCTGATGGCTGATTAAAGAAATCACATAATTATTATGTTTAAGGGAGAAACAATTTTCGAAATTTTAAATGAATTTAGGTTGAATTGATGCAGTGTAGGCGGAATCGTTTCAAAAAAATTGTAAGTTCGGTGCAAATCATATATTTTCCTAATATCTTGTATATCGCCCCCATGGGATTGAAATATTTTATGCTGCAATCCTTTCTCATAAGATGTACATTGTTGTATTTGTGAGGTGATAATATTTTCAGTTTTATTCATTTTGAATTCGTCATACATCGAAATGTATCATATGTGGTTCAAACATTCTATTACACTATATTTTTTATACTTTTGATATTCTATTGAATTTTCATCATGCATCATTGTCGTCAGCATTCTGTTCTGCATCTCATTCACTGTATCAGTAAAATCCTATCAAAACTAAGATGAATAGAATCAATCAAAATCTCCGTTTATGAAGCGAGAGTCTGTCGGTTATTAAACAGCAAGGTGATTATATATCAGCACACCTGACCAGGCAGAGACGATTTTGATGAAGTGTGTGCGTTCGAGGGAGTTAAAGTTACCATGGTTCGTTGTCTGATAGTAGACAACCTGGATGTTTCAAAAATATTACTAGGAATTTCGATCCTCTATATAGTTTCACATTCCTATTCATATGATATCTTTGTAAGCCATATGGATGATGAAATTCTGAAGTATAGTATTTTTTTAAATAATATATATCGAGGTATTGCGGTATCAATGTCATGTTCAAGGACCATGGATATGTACCTACCACTATGTTTCAAACAATGTAAACGGAGCAAATATATTTCTTGCAGATAATCGTAGAGAGAAAATTTGATTTACTTCATGTCTTGTTTTTGGAATGAAAAGATGTCAAGTATATCTTGAAAATGAACAAGTTTGGATTCCTAAAAGTATCGTCAAGTGTCCTCAGATGATCAGAAATTTGAAATACATTCCGTTTAGTTCGTGAATTTCTGATTTCTCTGAATTATGTTATACCTACAAATAATCAATTCTTCGAAAATGTAGACAAGGTGATATTTAATGCTTTCAAAATGCTGCAGTTTCCTGCTTCCCTCTAATCTTACTTTACAGAAAGTACATAGTCTGAAATATTATTTAGTAAAATGTTTGAATTCCTAAAAAGCTTTTTGGAATGTTATGATTATAATATCATTAGGTACATTAATATTATTATAAATCAAGATGCAGTGTAACAACTTTGGATTACTATTGGTGAGCCATTAAATGTAAGCCATAATAATATTACTAATGTACCTACAAAAAATAGGATTCACACTTATAAGTGTTGCTCCAAATCATGAGAAAGGAATATGTTCGAATATAAATTTACAAAAAAATGCAATAGGAAATTGGGCTAGAGGACCTACGAAAACCTCTCGTAAAATTCTGATATCATTATTCCAAGAATTTTTTTCTAAATGGATAACTAAGCAAAGGATACTCAGTGAATCTACTTGATTTAATTTCATTTCATTTCCACAAACTCAAATAGTGTTCGAAATGAGTACCAACCTCCTCCCGATATGGGAAGCATCTTGTAAAATTCAAGAACTGACTTTTAATCTTTGATATTTTCTTTTTCGAAAGCTATTCAAGTTGCCTATGAAAAAATCTAGTTCAATAAAAACGATTTGGTCACGTACGCGAGAGGCGGAGTCGGAAATCGATGACAGCAGCGAACAAAAAAATCCATCACCGGTGCCAAAACGAACGCCACAACGTCAGCCAGCCAGCCTTCTAGATTAACCAGTCCAGAGATAAACGCTACGTGAAGCTGTGCTGTGCTGTGTGACGGCGTGACGGCCGAACCGGCCGGGTTCATATTTTGAAGAAATTAACTTCCTCTCTGATGCTCTATCAACAGCACGTGGTGGCGTGTCAAGACGCAAATATCCTTGACACACGTACAACTGCCGGTACTCGGAATTAGATTGTTTTGTTGAGGTGCATTTAATATTTCGGCGATATTTTAAGCTGGTTTAGATTGACGATTTGCTTTATCAAAATTGAGAATTTATAATAAATAATATAAATGCAGATTGTAGATGCTCTCACTTGGTGAAACTCCTACCATCATGCAGATGGAATAATTGTGTATCTGATACACAGTTTCACCGTTTTATAGTGACGCGTTTCGATTTATAATGAAAGCATCATCGTACTGTCAGATTTGACTGTTTATAAAGGCTACCAGGTTAACTAACTAACTAGCTTCTGTTATGGATAAAAAACTACAGCTCTCAAGTCTAGCATTCCATTTATGCTGTTTAGCTATTTTTCTATTAAATATTTTTTTTATTTGTCTGTCTATGGTAAATATTTTTTTAGCCACTGTGTTTGAACTACTGCTAAAGGAAACCCATAGAAAACATTAACAAATGTCTTTGAGATATTTCATGTTATAAAATATTTTATTTCATGTTTTAAGATATTCTATTCCTTAAGCAATTTCATTCTTCTTAATACATTCCATAACTTGAGATATTGTAAAAAATAGCTTTATTCCTAAGAGTGTGTTAAATACACAATTATTTTATCTTCAAAATAAATGTTGCCGAAATTTGTAAAAAAAATCTATCTTTCTGTAGAGCTTCTGTAACGTGATAGACTTTCTGATTTTGTTATTCTTTATTATGCATTCCTGTGTATGTTTGTAAGTATCACATTTTTGCATCTTCATGAAATTCTTGTGATCTTTTTTATTTCCGGAAACATAATAAGAGTAAATAGCCAAATAAAAAACGTTGTTGACAACTGCGTTACTGGTCGAGTGGTCTAAAGCGTCAATTTTTACAATGAGATTTTTAATGAGCGTAGGTTCGATTCCAACACCCCGAAATTTTTTCAATTGCAATTTACATCGTCATAATTCATTTGAAGTCTATCATTTTGGTTTATATCTTAATTAATGTGTCCTCAGGTATGTCCAAGGTACTTTTCAACATATTTTATACACAACAATATATTTTAAATATGCACTTTCTTCGGGAATGGACTAAAATATTTTCATGGTTTTTTGTAGCAAAAATAGTCAAACTATTGTTAATCATGGATGAAGGAAAAGGAGCCGAGTACCAGGGAAAAACTCTGGAGGAGATTGATATGGACTTAAATGACCTAAACAGAGATAACATCCTGGCTGCAGAAGTAGATAGAGATACTGGTAGGCTTTGTGGAGGTTTCTATTATCTGTGGTTCAATTTTTGTAAGTTTTTTTTTGCAGAATCCAACATAGACAAGATACATCAGCCAGATGGACTATCCCAGAGTGCCACTAGGTGCAAAAATTCTGAATCAGAAGAATCAGAAGACGGCGGTAAACTTATGATAATATTTTCTACATACCTCTATAATTTAATCATTCAGATTTTTACAAATGTGTATTTCCTTATTACTTTAATATTCCTTCTATTGAAACACTACTAATAGAAAACAGTACTTATAGTCTAAGATCTGGCTGCATAATGTCTACGTTCATCGCGTTTTTAATCAAAATGTAATTTTTATAAATCACTATTTATAGAGAAATACGTGTCCGCAAGGTTAACAAAATATTCCGGAAAGTATTTTTAATTAAATAGTTGATTTTATTGGAATAATTTAATTCATTTCTTTTTTAATTAAATCATCAATCATTTCAAAGATAGATATATACCCAACTTAAAAAGTTCTGCGAACTTTATACCATCGTATAGAGGAAAAATTAGCTTTAATTTGATATATCAATGATTGAAAAAACGTTATGAACGTCAAAACTCAACGGAGCAGTACCTGTTTATACCAGGTTGCCAAGAGATTGCGGTCAGGTGAGTAAAGGCAACCAAAACTATTTTAGTGGTGTATATATATATATATATATATATATATATATATATATATATATATATATGTTATATGATTTTCTAACAATGATTCTAGTATGAGCAACAATGTTGCAGTAGACGTTCAGTCAGCTAAAGATTACAACTTCCTGAGATAATACAGCGTACAGAGCATCTTTGTTCTCAGCCACGTGTGCCCTTGCACAGATGCTCCGTAAGCTTTAGCAATAGTATAAATAGGAGCTGCTGCCTAGCTCCGCGTTCTTATACTCGTTAGACTTTCGTTAATGTCATTAGTTAAGTAAAATTTGTAATAATAAAAGGACTGAACTTCAGTCCAAATAAATAAAGTTTTTAAAAAATCAAATCTACGAGTAATGATATATATATATATATATATATATATATATATATATATATATATATATATATCTGGATGATTTATCTAAAAAACGGACTCGTATGAATGTAGACATCATGCAGCCGGATCCAGTACTGTTCTATGTTCACAATATGATGCCAAAAATGTTTGCTGACCTATAACTTTTGTTTAGTTCCAGGAAATATTGCACCACAAGGGTCAAGTAAAAAAAGGAACAAACTCGAGGATCATGGGATCCAAAACAAAAAGCTACTATGAAGAAATTTTTCAAAATGCACATAAAAAATAGGATTTCCCCCAAAAAGGATGAATGCCTCGAATTTAAAAAAAAAGTAGCCTCTCCTTTTTCACTTGGACACAAATTAAAGTATTCGTTTATAATAATTACAGATTAAAACAATAGAAGTATACAAATTTCATTTGGATCCTGTTTCAATTCCATCTAACAAAATTACCCTATCTGCTCTACAAATGCTTCAGCGCATTGCTACCGCGTGCTGTAGTGGGAAGAGCCGCCGCTTCAAAACAGGCCGAATACGCTTGCTTTCATATTATCATGAAGCAAAACACAAGTACATAATATATTCCTAGATTCGGCGCATCGTTGTCATGTTGTAGGATTACAAACTGGTGCAATGTTGAAGCCAATGTATAATAGTTTAATAGTTCATGTCAGGAAACTTGTTTTTATGGTTGGGATTTAATTATTGTATTTTTATTTTTTTAATGGCAATCCATTCTTGCGATCTTGCTAAATTGAGTTCATGCAAGTACTTGCAGCATATATACGCATGCAGCTGAGTGACGTATTGTGAGTAAAAATGGATGTAGCCTAATTTCGAATCAGAGGCTTATAAAATATGAATAATGCAGCAATACACAAATAAAGGTTTTCATAATCTTGCTCCTGAAGCTTTGACCATGACTCTTCTTGTATCTATTATTTCATATATTTACTAGTTGGATTACGGTCATAAAAAAATATATAATGGAATATTTTACCTTTTATTGATTCGCTCAGTGGATATAAAATTAACTTGACAAAAGCGTTCTCCCATGTCACATATAATACTCAAAAAGAGATCCACTTGATATATTATCAATCTGAATTGATTTTCAAATTACGTACGCATACAAGCTCTGACAACTTAAAAAATGTATTTGTTATCTCCAGAAATCACATTTCATTCCAACACTACTAAAAAGTACGCACTTTCTAAACATTTTGCACTACCTCAAAGCTTTTTTGTTATATTAAATGTTCATTGATGTCCCCAGGCTCTTTTGTCAAATACCAGTCACATGAAAAAAGTATAAAAAAAAGAGTACGGAATTTTCCAAAAATTTTTAACCGCCGGAAAAATACATGAAAAATGATCGCAAACTCGGTAAATATAACAAAGTTCGTGAATATTCAAATACTTCTCGGTTTCCTTTTTTTGCTATTCAATTTGCCGCACTATATAGATTTCACAATGGATTTAGCGGTTACTGAGATTATGTTAATAATAAATGAAAAATAAAAAAATAGCAATAGACAAGCCGTCAAATTTAAAATTCTAGTAGTCGCAATAATAAAAATTACAAAAAAATAAAATTAGCCGAGTACCAAAAGTGTCAGGGTGGGAAAATTTTATAATTCGAAAATAATATTATCCAAGAGTGAAGTTAAACATGCAACGCAAAAGCGATGCCAAAAAGGCGAATAGATAAGGGAAAGCTGAAATCCAACCGTGTTTAAGACAAATAAATTAACACCCGGCCAATACTATTTTACAAACAGTCTGAAGGGCTTCACGGTAATTTGGGCGTTGACTTTAGTATTTCAGGCTGTTCGTCACGTTGGAAATAAGGTCCAAAATTGCGTATAATGTCTGTTTATACCAGCTCGAACTTGCGTCAGTTCCCAGTACCTTTTTGTCGAAATATAAATCTGAATATATTCAAGTTGTAACACGTACAATAAAGACGTGTTGTGATTTGTCTTGTGTTTGTGCTAAGAGAACAATCTGCAATAACCTAGGTGAGTTTATCTCACAGAGTACCCAATTCTATCAATTGTATTGTTAGTTATTGAGATAATGATTTGTTTCATTAATTTATATGAGATCTGTTTACTAGATAATTGATAATTCAATTCTTGAATGTTTGCGATATAAAAACAGATAACGTATTCTCGAAGTACGTCGCGAGTTGACCCTTCGTACTTAACTAGTTCAAAGGAGTGGATACTTTGCGAGTTGACCCCTAGTATCTTAGTGTAGGCCTCACAGTCATCATGATAATTCTCCGCCCTAGTTGTTTTGATCTCTTGGTGAGGTATTTCGCGAGATAACCCTTAATACCAATGACCCTAGAGATGAGTTATGTTATCTGCTTATCTGCTTATCATGTTATCTGCTTATCTGGCTATCCGGTTATCTGGTGATCTCGTTATCTTGGTATATGTTATTTTGCATCCCTAGAGATGAGTTATGTTATATGTTCTCTGCACAGTATATTATTACACCTACCTATTTGGTTTTTGAAGATTTATTTGGTGCGTAATCTATTTATGTTTATTTGTTTAATTATTACAATCACTGGTTAGTGATGATGAATGATGAATTGGTTACTCAGGTTCTTTTTTTTATTTAATTTCCAGATGTGTCATCTCGAGCGCCTTCCTGATACACGCCCAACCTTCTTTTTATGTTAAATTAGTACTCGTAAGTCATTGTATAAAAATTACAATGTATTCTTGATTAGTTATGTTAGTCATATTGAATTACTACATTATTAAATGTTTATATGACTATTGCACAGAATGATCTTATTTTTTTTTATCCCCTACAAAAGTGGAATAGGAATTGCCTATTGACCGTCAACTTCATGTACTGCTTTTTAGCATCTCCATCGTTAATAACACATAATGTACAAAGTTCAATTCAAATAGCCTAAGTTTTGAACGTGGCAACGTTGGAGATCTTCTCTTCCTCTTCCTAAAGTTTTCAGTTTGCCACCATAATGAAATTCTGAGAATAAGAATAAGAAGTCGGCAAAGTCGCCAAATTAATTGGTACTACGGCGTGTGTACTCAGATCAGAGTTAGATTGGGTACCTACCTACATTCATTATTAGTGTTGAAGTTGTAGAATTTGATTATTCAGGGGTAGGTATACGTTTTTAGTAGGATTGTTTATTTCTTTGGGATGAGATTATGGAATCTGCTATTGGTATTTATTGGATATCTGTTCCCAAAACATATATATAAACTATATCTGAATTACGTACAGGGATAAAACATAAGTAATCGTGACTTTTTGATAACAAAAGTATAGAATTCAAGTAGATGAATTAGGTATAATTCACCCTCATGCAATTAATATCAAATAATAGCGCAAAAATGATAATTAACAGACAGACTGGGACACAGGTAGGGTTTAAAAAAAATTAGAGACCCTGAGTACCTTTTTAAAGTTACTCCAGTGGCGCGCAGAAGCCTTAGTAGCCCAGGCATCGGGTGCAAAGTTTTAGGGGGCACAAAATTCTGAAGATATAACGTGAGGAATGTAATTAGAAAGTAACAAGGACAAAAGTATAGGATATGGAGTTCAAAAAGATCGGAAAGAAAAATCGACATTTAAACGAATGTCTATGCCTGGGCAGCCTTCATCAAATTACAAAACAGAATGAGAGAATCTGATTTCGAAATTATATTGTCATAATTTGTAACCTAAACCTTCTAATAATATATCCTATGAGTTCACTTTTTAATCCCAATTTTATCACCATAAAATAATAGCCTATAATTTTCGCTGATTAGATGTAGTTCAATTCAATTTAGTTGAACCATTATTCAAAAACAAAAATTGTATAATAATTCTTCGAAATAAAACTATTCTTTCATGGTGTTTTATTTACCGAGATAATAGGGTTGAGGAACCTTCATGGGTTCTAAGGAAGCATCATTGTTGTTTTGCAAATAAGGGTTCCTCGTGCTATTCAATGGCAAATTCACTGATGGATTATGCTTTGGAAGTATTTGCTGACTAAACTGACGCCACTCAAACAATCATAACTATCTTATACATTTTCCTACAACGCGATTTTCTTCCATAACAATGAATAGGCGAAATCGTTAATAAAACAATTATTTGAGTGACCTACAATTGTTGCACTACGTAGGCAGAGTTTCCATCCCACTATCTATCAAACTTTCTTACTCAAGCATTACTTGCCCCGTTCGCCCCAAACAATATCTTCATTGAAAATGCCGAGCATGAAAAAGAAAATATCCTTTTCATCATTCTCCTAAGCTACTAGGTTATTGAGTATTCGAATGAACAATAGGTACATTAATAACAATGTCTTCAGTTCCCCAATGATTGCGATATTAAGCTTGGCAACGTTGTAAATTCACAGAAAAAAAAAATCTTCGTTGCACACGGCCTGAGGCAGCGCCGGCGACCGGCCGATTCCATCATCTATTCCTAGCATTTTTTGAGGAATATCTGTCACCTATATATGACCTTCATGTTATTCGCTGAAAAGTCCTGACACTGCCGTCGTCTACTGGTACCTATGTACCTAAATGTTCTATTACAGTCCGGAAGATTATTATACAGTATTGAAAAATCGTACGTTTTGTTGCAAAGTACTATTAATTAAATAAGTGTAATTCCTCGTGATCTTTTGCATTATAAAACGTATGCGAATTTTGGCGCCTAGGTATTCGATGACAATTACTGTTCTACCCAAATAATTTCTTCCGATTAATACTGACCTATATGTCAAAGAATTGCTCACAGTAAGCTTAAACCACATATATCGCGAAGAAAATCAGTAGCATTTTCCTGAAATTCCCTACTGGAAAAGACACTATAAGAGCCAGCGTTGCTCCTTGAAACCTTAAATTATTGCTGATGCCTAGAGAAAAAAGAATAATCGCACACACAGACAGTGGAGTTCCCAGTTGTAGTGGAAAATATAATATTTCAGTGAAACATTCGTAGCAATTTAAAGAGTAGACTGATGTCGCCATCCGCGTTTCTTCATTGTTCGGAAAAATTGAAACCTGATTTAGACAAGAACAGACTGACTGTTCGACGACAATAGAATAGAACTTATAAGCGACGAAACCGTTGGTTGTGTGAAACGGTTGAAACAAACCAGCGGCGCAGGTCTCTATGTCTTCTCTCATATATTCAGAACTTAGATGTTCTGAACTATCACCGACATGAAATGCTAATATTGCTCTTAAAAAATATTTATAATACTTATACTGTAAATATGTAAAGTAGTTATATAATATATTATATTTGTAAAAATGATTCAAATTACTAATGACAGATTAATTCAATTTTAATGTCTGGAAAGGAGTTTAGCAGACGAACGAAGCGACAAAAAAGATATTATGAATGTTTGCAGTTGATGTCGTTACCGAGTTTTAAGTGGATGATAAACGAAGATATATTTTCAGTCTCAATAGTAACGTATGTAGTGTATCGTTTTTACGCTCTGCGCAGCCAAGGTCACACCTCATGAGATTTCGTCCCGGCTATACATACGAACTCTTTTCATAAAGTCTGCCGGTGGAAACAGATTAAATAGAATGGCGAAACCAATCGTTTTATTTTGTATTAATAGATACAGATGTGAAACTCCTAATTACGGATTTTTTTGTCGTTCGCCGCAAACTCGAAATCGAGTAAGATTTTCAATATAAATGTAATTTCTGATGGCTGATTAAAGAAATCACATAATTATTATGTTTAAGGGAGAAACAATTTTCGAAATTTTAAATGAATTTAAGTTGAATTGATGCAGTGTAGGCGGAATCGTTTCAAAAAAATTGTAAGTTCGGTGCAAATCATATATTTTCCTAATATCTTGTATATCGCCCTCATGGGATTGAAATATTTTATGCTGCAATCCTTTCTCATAAGATGTACATTGTTGTATTTGTGAGGTGATATTATTTTCAGTTTTATCCATTTTGAATTCGTCATACATCGAAATGTATCATATGTGGTTCAAACATTCGATAACACTTAGTTATCTTAGAAAAAGTTACAAATAGTACAAATGCAATTCCAAATGTTAATATTTTTTATACTTTTGATATTCTATTGAATTTTCATCATGCATCATTGTCGTCAGCATTCTGTTCTGCATCTCATTTACTGTATCAGTAAAATCCTATCAAAACTAAGATGAATAGAATCAATCAAAATCTCCGTTTATGAAGCGAGAGTCTGTCGGTTATTAAACAGCAAGGTGATTATATATCAGCACACCTGACCAGGCAGAGCCGATTTTGATGAAGTCTGTGCGTTCGAGGGAGTTAAAGTTACCATGGTTCGTTGCCTGATAGTAGACAACCTGGATGTTTCAAAAATATTACTAGGAATTTCGATCCTCTATATAGTTTCACATTCCTATTCATATGATATCTTTGTAAGCCATATGGATGATGAAATTCTGAAGTATAGTATTTTTTTAAATAATATATATCGAGGTATTGCGGTATCAATGTCATGTTCAAGGACCATGGATATGTACCTACCACTATGTTTCAAACAAAATGTAAACGGAGCAAATATATTTCTTGCAGATAATCGTAGAGAGAAAATTTGATTTACTTCATGTCTTGTTTTTGGAATGAAATGATGTCAAGTATATCTTGAAAATGAACAAGATTGGATTTCTAAAAGTATCGTCAAGTGTCCTCAGATGATCAGAAATTTGAAATACATTCCGTTTAGTTCGTGAATTTCTGATTTCTCTGAATTATGTTATACCTACAAATAATCAATTCTTCGAAAATGTAGACAAGGTGATATCTAATGCTTTCAAAATGCTGCAGTTTCCTGCTTCCCTCTAATCTTACTTTACAGAAAGTACAAGGTCTGAAATATTATTTAGTAAAATGTTTGAATTCCTAAAAAGCTTTTTGGAATGTTATGATTATAATATCACTAGGTACATTAATATTATTATAAATCAAGATGCAGTGTAACAACTTTGGACTACTATTGGTGAGCCATTAAATGTAAGCCATAATAATATTACTAATATACCTATAAAAAATAGGATTCACACTTATAAGTGTTGCTCCAAATCATGAGAAAGGAATATGTTCGAATATAAATTTACAAAAAAATGCAATAGGAAATTGGGCTAGAGGACCTACGAAAACCTCTCGTAAAATTCTGGTATCATTATTCCAAGATTTTTTTCCTAAATGGATAACTAAGCGAAGGATACTGAGTGAATCTACTTGATTTAATTTCATTTCATTTCCACAAACTCATATAGTGTTCGAAATGAGTACCAACCTCCTCCCGATATGGGAAGCATCTTGTAAAATTCAAGGACTGACTTTTAATCTTTGATATTTTCTTTTTCGAATAGCTGCAAGCTATTCAAGTTGCCTAAGACGCAAATATCCTTGACACACGTACAACTGCCGGTACTCGGAATTAGATTGTTTTGTTGAGGTGCATTTAATATTTCGGCGATATTTTGTGCTGGTTTAGATTGACGATTTGCTTTATCAAAATTGAGAATTTATAATAAATAATATAAATGCAGATTGTAGAAGCTCTCACTTGGTGAAACTCCTACCATCATGCAGATGGAATAATTGTGTATCTGATACACATAACTAGCTTCTGTTATGGATACAAAACTACAGCTCTCAAGTCTAGCATTCCATTCATGCTGTTTAGCTATTTTTCTATTAAATATTTTTTTTATTTGTCTGTCTATGGTAAATATTTTTTTAGCGACTGTGTTTGAACTACTGCCAAAGGAAATCCATAGAAAACATTAACAAATGTCCTTGAGATATTTCATGTTATAAAATATTTTATTTCATGTTTTAAGATATTCTATTCCTTAAGCAATTTCATTCCTCTTAATACATTCCATGAATTGAGATATTGTAAAGAATAGCTTTATTCCTAAGAGTGTGTTAAATACACAATTATTTTATCTTCAAAATAAATGTTACCGAAATTTGTAAAAAAATCTATCTTTCTGTAGAGCTTCTGGAACGTGATAGACTTTCTGATTTTGTTATTCTTTATTAAGCATTCCTGTGTATGTTTGTAAGTATCACATTTTTGCATCTTCATGAAATTCTTGTGATCTTTTTTATTTCGGGAAACATAATAAGAGTAAATAGCCAAATAAAAAACGTTGTTGACAACTGCGTTACTGGTCGAGTGGTCTAAAGCGTCAATTTTTACAATGAGATTTTTAATGAGCGTAGGTTCGATTCCAACACCCCGAAATTTTTTCAATTGCAATTTACATCGTCATAATTCATTTGAAGTCTATCATTTTGGTTTATATCTTAATTAATGTGTCCTCAGGTATGTCCAAGGTACTTTTCAACATATTTTATACACAACAATATATTTTAAATATGCACTTTCTTCGGGAATGGACTAAAATATTTTCATGTTTTTTTGTAGCAAAAATAGCCAAACTATTGTTAATCATGGATGAAGGAAAAGGAGCCGAGTACCAGGGAAAAACTCTGGAAGAGATTGATATGAACTTAAATGACCTAAACAGAGATAACATCCTGGCTGCAGAAGTAGATAGAGATACTGGTAGGCTTTGTGGAGGTTTCTATTATCTGTGGTTTAAATTTTGTAAGTTTTTTTTGCAAAATCCAACATAGACAAGATACATCAGCCAGATGGACTATCCCAGAGTGCCACTAGGTGCAAAAATTCCGAATCAGAAGAATCAGAAGACGGCGGTAAACTTATGATAATATTTTCTACATACCTCTATAACTTAATCATTCAGATTTTTACGAATGTGTATTTACGTATTACTTTAATATTCCCTCTATTGAAACACTACTAATAGAAAACAGTACTTATAGTCTAAGATCTGGCTGCATAATGTCTACGTTCATCGCGTTTTTAATCAAAATGTAATTTTTATAAATCACTATTTATAGAGAAATACGTGTCCGCAAGGTTAACAAAATGTTCCGGCAAGTATTTTTAATTAAATAATTGATTTTATTGGAAAAAAAAATCAATCATTTCAAAGATAGATATATACCCAACTTAAATAGTTCTGCGAACTTTATACCATCGTATAGAGGAGAAAATTAATTTGATATATCAATGATCGAAAAAACGTTATGAACGTCAAAACTCAACGGAGCAGTACCTGTTTATACCAGGTTGCCAAGAGATTGCGGTCAGGTGAGTAAAGGCAACCAAAACTATTTTAGTGGTGTGTCTATATATATATATATATATATATATATATATATATATATATATATATCTGGATGATTTATCTAAAAAACGGACTCGTATTTCTCTATAAATAGTGATTTATAAAAATTAAATTTTGATTAAAAACGCGATGAATGTAGACATCATGCAGCCGGATCCAGTACTGTTCTATGTTCACAATATGATGCCAAAAATGTTTGCTGACCTATAACTTTTATTAGTTCCAGGAAATATTGCAGCACAAGGGTCAAGTAAAAAAAAGGAACAAACTCGAGGATCATGGAATCCAAAACAAAAAGCTACTATGAAGAAATTTTTCAAAATGCACATAAAAAATAGGATTTCCCCCAAAAAGGATGAATGCCTCGAATTTAAAAAAAAGTAGCCTCTTCTTTTCCAAGAGAAAACTTGGATACAAATTTTAAAGTATTCGTTTATAATAATTACAGATTAAAACAATAGAAGTATACAAATTTTATTTGGATCCTGTTTCAATTCCATCTAACAAAATTACCCTATCTGCTCTACAAATGCTTCAGCGCATTGCTACCGCGTGCTGTAGTGGGAAGAGCCGCCGCTTCAAAACAGGCGGAATACGCTTGCTTTCATAGTCACAGAAAGCAAAACACAGGTACATAATATATTCCTAGAATTGGCGCATCGTTGATCTAGAGTGCACGGTTGTCATGTTGTAGGATTACAAACTGGTGCAATGTTGAAGCCAATGTATAATAGTTTAATAGTTCATGTCAGGAAACTTGTTTTTATGGTTGGGATTTAATTATTGTATTTTTATTTTTTTAATGACAATCCATTCTTGCGATCTTGCTAAATTGAGTTCATGCAAGTACTTGCAGCATATATACCCATGCAGCTGAGTGACGTATTGTGAGTAAAAATGGATGTAACCTAATTTCGAATCAGAGGCTTATAAAATATGAATAATGCAGCAATACACAAATAAAGGTTTTCATAATCTTGCTCCTGAAGCTTTGACCATGACTCTTCTTGTATCTATTATCTCATATATTTACTAGTTGGATTACGGTCATAAAAAAATATATAATGGAATATTTTACCTTTTTTTGATTCGCTCAGTGGATATTAAATTAACTTGACAAAAGCGTACTCCCATGTCACATATAATACTCAAAAAAAAATCCACTTGATATATTATGAATATGAATTGATTTTCAAATTTCGTACGCATACAAGCTCTGACAACTTAAAAAATGTATTTGTTTTCCCCAGAAATCACATTTCATTCGAACACTACTTTCGCACTTTCTAAACATTTTGCACTACCTCAAAACTCTTTTGATATATTAAATGTTCATTGATGTCCCCAGGCTCTTTTGTCAAATACCAGTCACATGAAAAGGTATAAAAAAAGAGTACGGAATTTTCCAAAAATGTTTAACCGCCGGAAAAATACATGAAAAATGATCGCAAACTCGGTAAATTTAACAAAGTTCGTGAATATTCAAATACTTCTCGGTTTCCTTTTTTGCTATTCAATTTGCCGCACTATATAGATTTCACAATGGATTTAGCGGTTACTGAGATTATGTTAATAATAAATGAAAAATAAAAAAATAGCAATAGACAAGCCGTCAAATTCAAAATTCTAGTAGTCGCAATAATAAAAATAACAAAAAAATAAAATTAGCCGAGTACCAAAAGTGGAATAGGAATTGCCTATTGACCGTCAACTTCATGTACTGCTTTTTAACATCTCCATCGTTAATCACACATAATGTACAAAGTTCAATTCAAATAGCCTTAGTTTTGAACGTGGCAACGTTGCAGATCTTCTCTTCCTCTTCCTAAAGTTTTCAGTTCGCCACCATAATGAAATTCTGAGAATAAGAATAAGAAGTCGGCAAAGTCGCCAAATTAATTGGTACTACGGCGTGTGTACTCAGATCAGAGTTAGATTAGGTACCTACCTACTTTCATTATTAGTGTTGAAGTTGTAGAATTTGATTATTCAGGGGTAGGTATACGTTTTTAGTAGGATTGTTTATTTCTTTGGGATGAGATTATGGATTCTGCTATTGGTATTTATTGGATATCTGTTCCCAAAACATATATATCAACTATATCTGAATTACGTACAGGGAGAAAACATAAGTAATCGTGACTTTTTGATAACAAAAGTATTGAATTCAAGTAGATGAACTAGGTATAATTCACCCTCATGCAATTAATATGAAATAATAGCGCAAAAATGATAATTAACAGACAGACTGGGACACAGGTAGGGTTTAAAAAAAATTAGAGACCCTGAGTACCTTTTTAAAGTTACTCCAGTGGCGCGCAGAAGCCTTAGTAGCCCAGGCATCGGGTGCAAAGTTTTAGGGGGCACAAAATTCTGAAGATATAACGTGGGGAATGTAATTAGAAAGTAACAAGGACAAAAGTATAGGATATGGAGTTCAAAAAGATCGAAAAGAAAAATCGACATTTAAACGAATGTCTATGCCTGGGCAGCCTTCATCAAATTACAAAACAGAATGAGAGAATCTGATTTCGAAATTATAATGTCATAATTTGTAACCTAAACCCTCTAATAATATATCCTGAGTTCACTTTTTATTCCCAATTTTATCACCATAAAATAAAAGCCAATAATTTTCGCTGATTAGATGTAGTTCAATTTAATTTAGTTCAACCATTATTCAGAAACAAAAATTGTATAATAATTCTCCGAAATAAAACTAATCTTTCATGGTGTTTTATTTACCGAGATAATATGGTTGAGGAACCTTCAAGGGTTCTAAGGAAGCATCATTGTTGTTTTGCAAATAAGGGTTCCTCGTGCTATTCAATGGCAAATTCACTGATGGATACACTGATACAACGCGATTTTCTTCCATAACAATGAATAGGCGAAATCGTTAATGAAACAATTATTTGAGTGACCTACAATTGCTGCACTACGTAGGCAGAGTTTCCATCCCACTATCTATCAAACTTTCTTACTCAAGCATTACTTGCCCCGTTCGCCCCAAACAATATCTTCATTGAAAATGCCGAGCATGAAAAAGAAAATATCCTTTTCATCATTCTCCTAAGCTACTAGGTTATTGAGTATTCGAATGAACAATAGGTACATTAATAACAATGTCTTCAGTTCCCCAATGATTGCGATATTAAGCTTGGCAACGTTGTAACATCAGAAAATCTTCGTTGCACACTGCCCGAGGTCGCGGCGGCGACCGGGCGATTCCATCATCTATTCCTAGCATTTTTCCAGGTATATCTGTCACCTATAATTTATTCAACTATCATTTACGCCTGGTCACAACACTCCGTCACGGAAATTGTCCAGGGTCGTATTTCTCTTTATGATCTTGAATTGTTAAAAACAGATAATCGTTGATTTCTTGAGATTATTTTATTGGAAAAAAGGTAAAACTTTCATATAGGATTGACCAACCAGAGCATTATCAATGTGCAATCTATCCAAAGACTACACACAGTGTCTACGCCTATACGGCCGATGCCGATACAGACCTGTACAATTCCCGTCGCTGCATGTCCAGAAATTAATAGCCGGTAGGCCAATCAGAGCGTCGCGATTTGGCCGTCCCCTGTTGCCGAATGTTCGACTTTTGTTGTGGCGCGGCCTAAATGATACTTGAATAGTCTATATACATATGTAAGAAACTGTTCAACTCGGCAACCTGGCCGAGATCTTTTATAGATCGTTGTCATTACCCAAGTCGGTGGCAAAACTGGCAAACGGTAAAATACGTTTTTCGTATCGACAACCGCGCGGAAAGGATTATTAAATCTGTTAAAATAATTTGTGTTTTCCCGAAATATAATTGTTGGGTATTTACCACTGGTGTTCTAAGGATAGATATTTTGAGACGACCGCCTTTTATCAAGTAAAAGTGAGATAAGACTAGAGAGTGCAGTTTTTCCGGCAAGACATTTGCGGTGCACTGATTGGAAAAAAAGAACGTAGTTTTGTGTAGACTCAATTAGATGTTTCCGGTGAAGCCTAAAGTAAACTTTTACCGCGTTTTACATTGTTTTGTCCTGTTAAAACGATAGGTGGTTTGAGCGAGTTTAAAAAATGGCTAGCGAGATCGAAAACAAAAGAAAAAGCCGTAAAGTGCTCCGTGGGTCGGTTACAAAGGCGTTAAATTATCTGGACACTTTGTTAAACGCCGAATCGCGCGAAAATTAGAGTCTTGAAGCCGCGTTTGAATTGGTGAGTGGTAAATATGATAGCGTACAGGTGCTTGACCGTGACATATACGAGTTGTTATTAAAGAGTGCATCTGAACATGAGCTTGAAAGTGAAATGGAAACCTGTGACACGTATGAGAAGAAGTTCATCACCCTGAGGATTGAATACAACAAAATGATGGAGGACTCTGTATCCGTTGTAGGTGGAGAAAGTAACCCAGGCACAAATAATGGTTCTAGTGTTTCAAATCCAGTGGAGAACTCAGGTATGCGTATATTTAAATTACCCAGAATAGAGTTTAGGTATGTTAAGCTCCTAACAAATTTAAAATTTGTATGTAGGTAACAGGTATTGTGAAAAATAATATTTCTTACACCTTCTCACGTGTGAAAATTGACAATCGTGAATATCTGGCCGAAATAATATGAAGATCAATGAATACGTAGTATCTCATAGTCTTTGGAATCGCTGATTTGAAAATTGTGGATGGGTTTTACGAAAAGTCATTTGAATTTCATATAAATCGCTATATTAAAAATATATATTATATATATATAAATATTTGAAAATATTTTCTTGAAAAACGAAATGGCTGATCAAATATAGCAGAATAAATTAAATTCGATGAAAAACTATATCCTAGGATTTTGAAGGTTGCTGATTTCAAATTTGAAGTTATGTAAATAGCTGTAATTGGTGCCTTGATATGCTTGAACTGTAAGCATTGTGAATACTAGAGAAAAACTTCTTCTAAAGGCCCTTCTCTTGGATTTTAGATTGAAAATCTTATATCGCTAATTCCTGAGCTTATGATAAGTAACAGGCAAAAACAACTAATGAACAACACTAAACTAAATGTAGACTTGGAGATATTTCAATACCTATCTACATTATCAAGCTGTTCTCCACCTCGCGATCCATTCAGAAAATTCAATTTCATTAACTTTTCGCTGTATTAAAGAGATTTTGAAGTCTTGATTTTTTCGCATATCGCTGCTAAAGTCAATAATTCCCAGCCCCAGCACATACATAATAATTATACAACTGTCTGTGTGAAATGACCAGTGAAAAAAATACAGAAAAAAACCCCGAAATTTTCACGACGAATTCCAACTATATCATAAGAGAATGATAAGATTAGAATAGAAGCTAGAACGGCATAAGGTAATTACAGGTTTAATCGTCTGGAGTACTCTGGAGACACTTGTCTCTGAATTAGACCATGCCACGCCATCTACTAGAGGTTTTTCGCAACAGAAACTATCTATCGATAGGTGAACATCTCACACCCACCGCTCTGATTGGTCGAGCCAACATACAACGCCAATCAGAGTAAGAGAACGTTCGTCGGCCGGTAATGGCAGAGAGGATTTTGACGAAGTCTGTGCGTTCGAGGGAGTTAAAGTTACCATGCTTCATTGCCTGATAGTAGACAACCTGGATGTTTCAAAAATAATACTAGGAATTTCCATCCTCTATATAGGGTTTGACCGTGACATATACGAGTTGTTATTAAAGAGTACATCTGAACATGAGCTTGAAAGTGAAATGGAAACCTGTGACACGTATGAGAAGAAGTTCATCACCCTGAGGATTGATTACAACAAAATGATGGAGGACTCTGTATCCGTTGCAGGTGGAGAAAGTAACCCAGGCACAAATAATGGTTCTAGTGTTTCAAATCCAGTGGAGAACTCAGGTATGCGTATATTTAAATTACCCAGAATAGAGTTTAAACGGTATGATGGCGCCATAAAAGGCTGGTTAGTTTTTTGGGCGCAATTTAAAAAGGTGCACGAGGACAATTCTATTGAATGTTGTCAGTTGTGACAAAATTGAGTATTTACGAGTATGCCAAGCAACGGTTTCCGGTAGCCGAGCTCGCCAACTAGTTGAAAGTTATCCCTCTATTCGGAAAATTAAAATAAGATTATTGAAAGCATGTCAAGTGGGTTTGGTCGAGAAGATTTGCAAATTGAAGTTCAAGTACTGTTGAAGCTTATTCTGTCTAATTCTACACCACGAAGAGTGGATATTAGTTTGCTCTATGACAGACTTGAGACCGGATTGCGAGTTATAACGGCCGAACAAAAACCAGACTGTTTGAAAAGTACTTCATTGCCTGAGAGACAAGAGGCGAATGAATGCCGGGCCGGGACCATCCAACATGTGGCTTTCATAGATAAACACTTCTTATCTGAGTATAACATAAACAAAACAAAGGGCTGTTTCTTGAGAGGGTTTCTTAATTCCTCACTCCTTAGGTTCGGATTCTCCGAGTTAAATATCAAAAATTCTTTCTTTTAGCAATTCTATATGTTGACTCGATATAATATTATTCTTACTTAAACCTTTAAATTTATATAACACTAATTTGTAAATAATACATGGTATTACAATAACAATCATGAGGCTAGTTATGCAAGAAGTGGATACAACGGAATATGACTCTAAAGCTTAGTAGTCTTAGATGTCATGTCACATTTGTCTTGTTAATATTTTGGTTTTCTAGGCATCTAGGATTTGATTCAAGTGGGAAATAATTTGAGTGCAGTCAGTATAAAGTCCATATGTTTCATTAGATTGTGTGTATTCTTTCATGAACTGCAACAGCTCGTCATGTTCGTTTCCTTTGGTAATTTAAACTTCTAAGGTTTTGTCAGTATTACGGGTCCTTTATATTTACGTTTATACGTAATATGAATTCTATTTTTAAAGCTTTAGAAGTTTCTTTCGGAGTAGTGTACAATGTTAACGTGACTGTCGGGTGATGTATGTCGGGTGTTTTGTAATTGTAGATCTATTCGTTCGTTTAGGGACATGCTGTCAATTATATCGAATAAAGGTATATTATCACTGGACTTCTGGTTCGACCGTGATCGTGGCAGCACGTGTGTTTATTCGCTAAAGTGAAAATTCTACCGGGCGTTTCTATGCCCTTGTTTTGTGCTATCTGTTTTTTACTAACTGCTGCCACACCTAGTCGTTAAAGTTCTGTTGCATAAAAAAATAATAATAATAACTAAATAATTAAATAAATGAATAAAAATAAATGAATAACAAAAAGTCAAGAATAATTTATGTAAATTAACAATCTCCAGAGGTTGCAGCATGACCTAGAGTCAGACCAGTCTGCAACTCACCAAATGAGCTGACGAATTGCATAAACCTGCAAACCCCATTAACAATTGAAGAAGAAGAGAATTATGGTTTGTTTTGTTTACCCGGTTACGGCGAGTGCCCTAAGGCTAAGTTCTATTCTGTGACTTTTAACTTTTCTTTGCACGATTTTTTTTAAAATTTTTAGTCTGAATATTTGTACGGTTTGGTCGTTTAAGTTTTTGACTTATAGATTATATGATAATATAATGTTATATATTATATTATAATATTATATATTATATTATATTATAATCTAGTGTCTTGGCAGATTGGTCTCCAAATACTTCCTATTTAAAAAGCCAGGTTTTTCATTATTTTTCATCGCAGCTCTCCACCAAACTGCTTACCACTTGGTTTACCACTTAGACCACTATTGAGTAGATTATTTGAAGCCCTAATTTATTGTTTCAACTTTGTTACACTATTTTCTCATACAATATTTTCTTTATAGATTGAGAATGGAAGATTTAGCCATACCTGGCCCTTCCCGTGTTATGGGAGTATTGTGTTGACTCATGAAGCCATATTTTCATATTTATATGAACAACTTATTCATTCATTATTATATTGTAGCTTGAGTTCTAGTCCGATGATGCCTGATGAAGCTATTGTGACTCCAGAAAATATGCTGTCATTTTCATCTTCAACTAGTATAACTGTCTCAGAGTCAGAGAATCACACAACTCCTTCAGCATTTGAATAAAACACAAGCAATACCAGCAGGAATGGTGCAACACAGTCTAAGCAAAGGTAACTGCTGAATTGATTCTTGTCAGCTATTTATTTTCTCAAGAGCAAACAGTGATTGTGTCTTGTGCCATACAGTTTTTATGAGAAAGTAGTATCCTAATCATTAATATATTCTTTTCAGACAAAAGCAATATGCTGGAGATCTATCTAGTGATCACTTCTCGACTCCCAGAAAATGCAAAACAAATTATCGTGTCACGAAGAGCAGGCTTATGACACCGCAGAAGAAAGTGAAAACACTGCAAACTACTGTTGCTTTGAGGAGAAGAGAAAAATCACTGAACGGCTTACTGAAACTTTTGAAGCAGAAAATGTATATAACAGATACAGGTGAAACTGCATTGAAGGTATGGTGAAAATTGTTATAATGATGGATGATGACTTGATAGGTTAAATTCAATATATTTCTCACTTACCTTTGATAATACTTTCACACAAAGCAATTTTTTTATATATATTATATAAAAAAATCTGCAGCTTGGATGAATTTTTTGCGTAATAGATCAAAATTAATCCTTAGTTTTTGTAATGGAACATTACTGTTTTGTTGTTAGATGTTTTGTTTCTATAGGCAAGGTCTATTTCCGAAGCCTCTGCCAATAAGCTGCTGTGTGTAAAGCAGGGTGGATCTGAGACATCCTATAATTATTCTAAAACCTTTGTAGAACACCTTATCTAATCATTTGAATAAAACACAAGCAATACCAGCATGAATGGTGCAGCACAGTCTAAGCAAAGGTAACTGCTGAATTGATTCTTGTCATCTATTTATTTTCTCAAGAGGAAACAGTGATTGTGTCCTGTGCGATACAGTTTTTATGGGAAAGTATCATCCTAATCATTAATATATTCTTTTCAGACAAAAGCAATATGCTGGAGATCTATCCAGTGATCACTTCTCGACTCCCAGAAAATCCAAAACAAATTATCGTGTCACGAAGAGCAGGCTTATGACACCGCGGAAGAAAGTGGAAACACTGCAAAATACTGTTGCTTTGAGGAGAAGAGAAAAATCACTGAATGGCTTACTGAAACTTTTGAAGCAGAAAATGTATATAACAGGTACAGCTGAAACTGCATTGAAGGTATCGTGAAAATGACTTGATAGGTTAAATTCAATATATTTCTCACTTACCTTTGATTATACTTTCACACAAAGCAATTTTTTACATATTATATAAAAAAATCTGCAGCTTGGATGAATTCTTTGCTTAGTAGATCAAAATTAATCCTTTGTTTTTGTAATGGAACATTACTGTTTTGTTGTTAGATGTTTTGTTCCTATAGGCAAGGTCTATTTCAGAGGCCTCTGCCAGTAAGCTGCTGTGTGTAAAACAGGGTGGATCTGAGACATCCTAATATTATTATAAAACCTTGTAGAACACCGTATCAAATCATTTGAATAAAACACAAGCAATACCAGCATGAATAGTGCAACACTGTCTATGCAAAGGTAACTGCTGAATTGATTCTTGTCATCTATTTATTTTCTCAAAGGAAACAGTGACTGTGTCCTGTGCCATACAGTTTTTATGGGAAAGTAGTATCCTAATCATTAATATATTCTTTTCTGACAAAAGCGATATGCTGTAGATCTATCCAGCGATCACTTCTCGACTCCCAGAAAATCCAAAACAAATTATCGTGTCACGAAGAGCAGGCTTATGACACCGCAGAAGAAAGTGGAAACACTGCAAAATCACTACTGTTGGTGATTTGAGGAGAAGAGGAAAATCACTGAACGGCTTACTGAAACTTTTGAAGCAGAAAATGTATATAACAGATACAGCTGAAACTGCATTGAAGGTATGGTGAACATTGTTATAATGATGGATGATGACTTGATAGGTTAAACTCAATATATTTCTCACTTACCTTTGATTATACTTTCACACAAAGCAATTTTTTATATATTATATAAAAAAAATCTGCAGCTTGGATGCATTCTTTGCTCAGTAGATCAAAATTAATCCTTAGTTTTTGTAATGGAACATAACTGTTTTGTTCCTATAGGCAAGGCCTATTTCAGAGGCCTCTGCCAGTAAGCTGCTGTGTGTAAAGCAGGGTGGATCTGAAACATCCTAATATTATTCTAAAACCTTGTAGAACACCGTATCAAATCATTTTAATAAAACACAAGCAATACCAGCAGGAATGGTGCAACACAGTCTATGCAAAGGTAACTGCTTAATTGATTCTTGTCATCTATTTATTTTCTCAAATGAAACAGTGACTGTGTCCTGTGCGATACAGTTTTTATGGGAAAGTAGTATCCTAATCATTAATGTATTCTTTTCTGACAAAAGCGATATGCTGTAGATCTATCCAGTGATGACTTCTTGACTCCCAGAAAAGCCAAAACAAATTATCTCGACACTGCAGAGGAAATTGAAAATACTGCAAACTACACTACTATTGGTGATTTGAGGAGAAGAGAAAAATCACTGAACGGCTTACTGAAACTTTTGAAGCAGAAAATGTGTATAACAGATACAGCTGAAACTGCATTGAAGGTATGGTGAAAATTTTTATAATGATGGATGATGACTTGATAGGTTAAAATCAATATATTTATTTATTTATTTTTATCAATGTGTTTTGAAAATCTTAAGTCATTGTCCAATATCAATCCCAAATTCCTAGCAGAATTTGTATGGGGAATAATTGTAATGTCAATAGAAATTTCAAAAATATCTTCAACGTAATTTTTATGCTTCCCAAACAGTATAAAACTCGATTTCAATGGATTTATTGACAATTGGTGTGAAATGCTTTCTTTAGCTAGATTACTGAGATCTTCATTTATACAATTGATAACAGTCTGCATTTGTGTATGTCTCAAAAAGAGAACTTTATCTGAGTATCGTCAGCATATAAATAAGCTTTAGAGTGACGTAAGCAATTTGTTATATTCGCGGAGTAGACGGAGAAAAGAACGGGACCCAGAACTGAACCTTGTGGTACTCCACAAAGAATAGACTTCAAATCAGATACACCAGTGGAAGTTTCGACAAACTGATTTCTTTGTGAGAGATAGCTTGAAAATAACTTAACTGCTTCATTAGAACAACCAATATACTTGAGGATAGCAAACATCAGCTGATGGTTAATTGTGTCAAACGCCTTAGTATGAGTCCAGCAACACTAAGGCCGTTGTATTACCATCATCAATTTCTTTAATTATTTCATCAGTTACATCAAGTAGGGCAGTCGTGCATACTGAATAATTATATTATATTATAAACTAGTGTCCTGGCAGATTGCTCTCCAAATACTTCCTATTTAAAAAGCTAGGTTATTCAATATTTTGCATCGAAGCTCTTGACCAAACTACTTACCACTTGATTTATCACTTAGACCACTATTGTGTAGATTATTTGAAGCCCTAATTTACTGTTTCAATTTTGTTACACTATTTTCTCATATAATATTTTCTTTATAGATTGAGAATGGAAGATTTAGCCATACCTGGCCCTTCCCGTGTTATGTGAGTATTGTGTTGACTGATGAAGTCATATTTATATGAAGAACTTATTCATTCATTATTATATTGTAGCTTGAGTCCTAGTCCGATGATGCCCGATGAAGCTATTGTGAGTTCAGAAAATATGCTGTCATTTTCATCTTCAACTAGTATAACTGTCTCAGAGTCAGAGAATCACACAACTCCTTCAGCATTTGAATAAAACACAAGCAATACCAGCAGGAGTGGAGCAACACAGTCTAAGCAAAGGTAACTGCTGAATTGATTCTTGTCAGCTATTTATTTTCTAAAGAGGAAACAGTGATTGTGTCTTGTGCCATACAGTTTTTATGAGAAAGAAGTATCCTAATCATTAATATATTCTTTTCAGACAAAAGCAATATGCTGGAGATCTATCTAGTGATCACTTCTCGACTCCCAGAAAATCTAAAACAAATTATCGTGTCACCAAGAGCAGGCTTATGCCAATGCTGAAGAAAGTGGAAACACTGCAAACTACTGTTGCTTTGAGGAGAAGAGAAAAATCACTGAACGGCTTACTGAAACTTTTGAAGCAGAAAATGTATATAACAGATACAGCTGAAACTGCATTGAAGGTATGGTGAAAATTGTTATAATGATGGATGATGAATTCAATATATTTCTCACTTACCTTTGATAATACTTTCACACAAAGCAATTTTGTATATATTATATGAAAAAATCTGCAGCTTGGATGAATTCTTTGCTTAGTAGATCAAAATTAATCTTTAGTTTTTGTAATGGAACATTACTGTTTTGTTGTTAGATGTTTTGTTCCTATAGGCAAGGTCTATTTCAGAGGCCTCTGCCAGTAAGCTGCTGTGTGTAAATCAGGGTGGATCTGAGACATCCTAATATTATTCTAAAACCTTGTAGAACACCGTATCAAATCATTTGAATAAAACACAAGCAATACCAGCAGGAATGGTGAAACACAGTCTATGCAAAGGTGACTGCTTAATTAATTCTTGTCATCTATTTATTTTCTCAAAGGAAACAGTGACTGTGTCCTGTGCCATACAGTTTTTATGGGAAAGTAGTATCCTAATCATTAATATATTCTTTTCAGACAAAAGCAATATGCTGGAGATCTATCCAGTGATCACTTCTCGACTCCCAGAAAATCCAAAACAAATCATCGTGTCACGAAGAGCAGGCTTATGACACCGCAGAAGAAAGTGAAAACACTGCAAAATACACTACTGTTGGTGATTTGAGGAGAAGAGGAAAATCACTGAACAGTTTACTGAAACTTTGAAGCAGAAAATGTATATAACAGATACAGCTGAAACTGCATTGAAGGTATTTTGAAAATTGTTATAATGATGGATGATGACTTGATAGGTTAAATTCAATATATTTCTCACTTACCTTTGATAATACTATCACACAAAGCAATTTTTTATATATTATATAAAAAAATCTGCAGCTTGGATGAATTCTTTGCTCAGTAGATCAAAATTAATCCTAATTTTTTGTAATGGAACATTACTGTTTTGTTGTTAGATGTTTTGTTCCTATAGGCAAGGTATATTTCAGAGGCCTCTGCCAGTTAGCTGCTGTGTGTAAAGCAGGGTGGATCTCAGACATCCTAATATTATTCTAAAACCTTTGTAGAACACCTTATCTAATCATTTGAATAAAACACAAGCAATACCAGCATGAATGGTGCAGCACAGTCTAAGCAAAGGCAACTGCTGAATTGATTCTTGTCATCTATTTATTTTCTCAAGAGGAAACAGTGATTGTGTCCTGTGCGATACAGTTTTTATGGGAAAGTAGTATCCTAATCATTAATATATTCTTTTCAGACAAAAGCGATATGCTGTAGATCTATTCAGTGATCACTTCTCGACTCCCAGAAAAGCCAAAACAAATTATCGCGACACTGCAGAAGAAAGTGAAGACACTGCAAACTACACTACTGTTGGTGATTTGAGGAGAAGAGAAAAATCACAGAACAGCTTACTGAAACTTTGAAGCAGAAAATGTATATAACAGATACAGCTGAACCTGCATTGAAGGTATTGTGAAAATTGTTATAATGATGGATGATGACTTGATAGGTTAAACTCAATATATTTCTCACTTACCTTTGATTATACTTTCTCACAAAGCAATTTTTCATATATTATATAAAAAAATCTGCAGCTTGGATGAATTCCTTGCTCAGTAGATCAAAATTAATCCTTAGGTTTTGTAATGGAACATTACTGTTTTGTTGTTAGATGTTTTGTTCCTATAGGCAAGGTCTATTTCAGAGGCCTCTGCCAGTAAGCTGCTGTGTGTAAAGCAGGGTGGATCTGAAACATCCTAATATTATTCTAAAACCTTGTAGAACACCGTATCAAATCATTTTAATAAAACACAAGCAATACCAGCAGGAATGGTGCAACACAGTCTATGCAAAGGTAACTGCTTAATTGATTCTTGTCATCTATTTATTTTCTCAAATGAAACAGTGACTGTGTCCTGTGCGATACAGTTTTTATGGGAAAGTAGTATCCTAATCATTAATATATTCTTTTCAGACAAAAGCGATATGCTGTAGATCTATTCAGTGATCACTTCTCGACTCCCAGAAAAGCCAAAACAAATTATCGCGACACTGCAGAAGAAAGTGAAGACACTGCAAACTACACTACTGTTGGTGATTTGAGGAGAAGAGAAAAATCACAGAACAGCTTACTGAAACTTTGAAGCAGAAAATGTATATAACAGATACAGCTGAACCTGCATTGAAGGTATTGTGAAAATTGTTATAATGATGGATGATGACTTGATAGGTTAAACTCAATATATTTCTCACTTACCTTTGATTATACTTTCTCACAAAGCAATTTTTCATATATTATATAAAAAAATCTGCAGCTTGGATGAATTCCTTGCTCAGTAGATCAAAATTAATCCTTAGGTTTTGTAATGGAACATTACTGTTTTGTTGTTAGATGTTTTGTTCCTATAGGCAAGGTCTATTTCAGAGGCCTCTGCCAGTAAGCTGCTGTGTGTAAAGCAGGGTGGATCTGAGACATCCTAATATTATTCTAAAACCTTAGTAGAACATCTTATCTAATATCTTTAATTTGTTTTCAGCACATACGGTTCATGAAAGAAGCATCCAAATTACAAGTGGAATTTGATGAGGCCCATGAAAGACATCTGGAGGAGGAGGCGAGTAGTGGTGGGATCCACCCCTCACTTGAGCTATGCCAAGTATATTTTCAGAAGTTTTATACCATGATTGGCTGTTGTTAATGTGTATGTCCCATTTTAGGTTGTTTTGTAAGATAACACCTAAGTACATTTTCAATACATTCTGGTTCAGGTGCTAAGCTTGAAATATGCAAATATTATAATGCAAAATGTAGAAGAAAACTATCTCTTGAAGATCATATTGTAAAAAAGATGCCAGATATATAGATTCAATAGCTACTAAGATACATCAATATACCAACTGTACTTTTAAATCTGCAAAGAACAGTAGTTGATGTTGATATATTGTGATGCAATTCCTAAGTCTAACATATGTGATTATTGCAACAGAAAATTTAAAAGTAAAAAATTACTAAACGATCATATTGTAAAGCAGCACCCCAGTTGAAAGAGGAACTGGGACTTGTAAATCCCTCATATCGACATCAGCCATTATAGATGCAACAGTGATTTGAATAAATAAGATAAATAGCTTTGCGTATAGTTCAAAAATGTTTGGTAACATTAGATCATTTAATGATGACGAAAGATAAGGAAGTTGAATTTTGTCCCAGAGATTATTCTGCCGATGGATACGGTGTTTCTTCAAACCTTAGTTCGAAACAGTTGATCTAATGTTAAATAAACCAGTTTGGGTTGTTGAATATATATTTTGTATATTTATTAATAAAACATAAAACAAGACAGTTGTGTTTGAAAAACCCTAGAATTATTTTGCCTCGATTACATTTTTCCAATCAAATTCTGATTAAAACTGAAACAAACAAACTCATCAAAGAGTCAGGATGATGGAAATGTCAGTTTTGAGGTTTAGTTATTGTCTAATAGATGGCGCTTTGCGAACCTGACTAATATCAAAATTCATCTTGTATATCTTAGATACTATATATTGATAAAAATGGGAAATTTTAACCCCTTCAAACAAACTCATCAGAGTCAGGATGATGGAAATGTTGTCAGTTTTGAGGTTTAGTTATTGTCTAATAGATGGCGCTTTGCGAACCTGATTAATATCAAAATTCATCTTGTATATCTTATATACTATATATTAATAAAAATGGGAAATTTTAACCCCTTCAAACAAACTCATCAGAGTCAGGATGATGGAAATGTTGTCACTTTTGAGGTTTATTTATTGTCTAATAGATGGCGCTTTGCGAACCTGACTAATATCAAAATTCATCTTGTATATCTTATATACTATATATTAATAAAAATGGGAAATTTTAACCCCTTCAAACAAACTCATCAGAGTCAGGATGATGGAAATGTTGTCACTTTTGAGGTTTAATTATTGTCTAATAGATGGCGCTTTGCGAACCTGACATCAAAATTCATCTTGTATATCTTATATACTATATATTAATAAAAATGGGAAATTTTAACCCCTTCAAACAAACTCATCAGAGTCAGGATGATGGAAATGTTGTCACTTTTGAGGTTTAATTATTGCCTAATAGATGGCGCTTTGCGAACCTGACTAATATCAAAATTCATCTTGTATATCTTATATACTATATATTAATAAAAATGGGAAATTTTAACCCCTTCAAACAAACTCATCAGAGTCAGGATGATGGAAATGTTGTCACTTTTGAGGTTTATTTATTGTCTAATAGATGGCGCTTTGCGAACCTGACTAATATCAAAATTCATCTTGTATATCTTATATACTATATATTAATAAAAATGGGAAATTTTAACCCCTTCAAACAAACTCATCAGAGTCAGGATGATGGAAATGCTGTCACTTTTGAGGTTTAATTATTGTCTAATAGATGGCGCTTTGCGAACCTGATTAATATCAAAATTCATCTTGTATATCTTATATACTATATATTAATAAAAATGGGAAATTTTAACCCCTTCAAACAAACTCATCAGAGTCAGGATGATGGAAATGTTGTCACTTTTGAGGTTTAAATATTGTCTAATAGATGGCGCTTTGCGAACCTGATTAATATCAAAATTCATCTTGTATATCTTATATACTATATATTAATAAAAATGGGAAATTTTAACCCCTTCAAACAAACTCATCAGAGTCAGGATGATGGAAATGTTGTCACTTTTGAGGTTTAATTATTGTCTAATAGATGGCGCTTTGCGAACCTGATTAATATCAAAATTCATCTTGTATATCTTATATACTATATATTAATAAAAATGGGAAATTTTAACCCCTTCAAACAAACTCATCAGAGTCAGGATGATGGAAATGTTGTCACTTTTGAGGTTTAGTTATTGTCTAATAGATGGCGCTTTGCGAACCTGACTAATATCAAAATTCATCTTGTATATCTTATATACTATATATTAATAAAAATGGGAAATTTTAACCCCTTCAAACAAACTCATCAGAGTCAGGATGATGGAAATGCTGTCACTTTTGAGGTTTAATTATTGTCTAATAGATGGCGCTTTGCGAACCTGATTAATATCAAAATTCATCTTGTATATCTTATATACTATATATTAATAAAAATGGGAAATTTTAACCCCTTCAAACAAACTCATCAGAGTCAGGATGATGGAAATGTTGTCACTTTTGAGGTTTAATTATTGTCTAATAGATGGCGCTTTGCGAACCTGACATATCAAAATTCATCTTGTATATCTTATATACTATATATTAATAAAAATGGGAAATTTTAACCCCTTCAAACAAACTCATCAGAGTCAGGATGATGGAAATGTTGTCACTTTTGAGGTTTATTTATTGTCTAATAGATGGCGCTTTGCGAACCTGACTAATATCAACATTCATCTTGTATATCTTATATACTATATATTAATAAAAATGGGAAATTTTAACCCCTTCAAACAAACTCATCAGAGTCAGGATGATGGAAATGTTGTCACTTTTGAGGTTTAATTATTGTCTAATAGATGGCGCTTTGCGAACCTGATTAATATCAAAATTCATCTTGTATATCTTATATACTATATATTAATAAAAATGGGAAATTTTAACCCCTTCAAACAAGCTCATCAGAGTCAGGATGATGGAAATGTTGTCACTTTTGAGGTTTAGTTATTCTCTAATAGATGGCGCTTTGCGAACCTGATTAATATCAAAATTCATCTTGTATATCTTATATACTATATATTAATAAAAATGGGAAATTTTAACCCCTTCAAACAAACTCATCAGAGTCAGGATGATGGAAATGTTGTCACTTTTGAGGTTTAATTATTGTCTAATAGATGGCGCTTTGCGAACCTGATTAATATCAAAATTCATCTTGTATATCTTATATACTATATATTAATAAAAATGGGAAATTTTAACCCCTTCAAACAAACTCATCAGAGTCAGGATGATGGAAATGTTGTCACTTTTGAGGTTTATTTATTGTCTAATAGATGGCGCTTTGCGAACCTGACTAATATCAAAATTCATCTTGTATATCTTATATACTATATATTAATAAAAATGGGAAATTTTAACCCCTTCAAACAAACTCATCAGAGTCAGGATGATGGAAATGTTGTCACTTTTGAGGTTTAATTATTGTCTAATAGATGGCGCTTTGCGAACCTGACATATCAAAATTCATCTTGTATATCTTATATACTATATATTAATAAAAATGGGAAATTTTAACCCCTTCAAACAAACTCATCAGAGTCAGGATGATGGAAATGTCACTTTTGAGGTTTAATTATTGTCTAATAGATGGCGCTTTGCGAACCTGACATATCAAAATTCATCTTGTATATCTTATATACTATATATTAATAAAAATGGGAAATTTTAACCCCTTCAAACAAACTCATCATCTCCATCTATACTATAGTGACAGAACTACCCATTTTGCAAATATTTAATACAATGAACTAATGTACGTTTCAAAGTTTCGCATTCATTTAAAATATTTTTACTTGGATATTATCCTTTTGATAGTTGCATTACTACACTAGGAGAGGAATGTTGAATGAAAATACGATTGTATTTATTTATTCATTTATTTCCCTTTAACGGGACAAGCCCATGATACAAACATTTACATCATAATTTAACAAGCATTCTCAAATTTCAACCCAAATGTGATAGTAAAACACTTTTTTATGTTAAAGAGTAAACCATTTAGCACACACCATTAATATAGGTCAGTAACATCAAATTGTAATAAATATTTGTCAGCCAAAGATCTAATTAACTTAAAATATTTTTAAATCATCAGCAAATGATAAGATCTTTGGATATTTTACATATAGGGACTATATGGAACAACATAATTTTCAAAGTTTCAATTGAAGTGTGAAAATATCCTGGTTACTAAAACAGGAAGTTAGAATAAATATCATTAGAAACATTGAATTAAATGATCAACCTATTGAAAATGTACTTGGTGTTTTCTTACGAAACAACCTAAAATGGGACATACACATTAACAAATTAACAACAGCCAATCACAGTATAAACCTTCTGAAAATATTCTTGGCACAGCTCAAGTGGGGGGTGGATCCCACCGCTACCCACCTCCTCCTCCTCCTCCATATAGCTTTCATGGGCCTCATCGAATCCCACTTGTATTTTGGATGCTTCTTTCTTGAACCACATATGCTGAAAACCGATTTAGGATATTAGATAAGGTGTTCTACAAAAGTTTGGCAGAGGAACAAGAACCACCACAAGAGACTATGACACTATGAAAGTTCTCAAGAGATAATTCTAAAATATCATAAGAAAAACTTATAATACCACCGTGGAAAACATAATGAAAAAGAAATTCTCTGTAAACCAAACTAAAGATTTTTGAAACCTGTATGTAAAGGGTACAGATTTCAAGTTGGTACATATTTAGATAACAAACAAAATAAAACATAATTCTATCACATCCTGGTAAAAAAGTTTTCCTTGTCAGGTACATTGTTACAGCCAGTTATAGATGGTCAATCCATGGTGACGTATATGGAAAAAAAGATGAAAAAGGAGTATATATTCGCAAATGGAGGAGGATTTATATGCCCTTGAATTTTTTCATTTTCCTCCAATGGCCATCAGAGGGTCATTTAAGGGTGTTTTTTCCGAGCATATTTAAATATTTTCAGTCTAATGCATTTATCAATTATATCTTTCAAGATATCATGATCCCTTGCATGACAAAATTTTTCCAGCTGTTCGTTTATCTGGTCTCTGAATTTTTTTTTTTTGAAACAAATCTTTATTAAGAAAAGTAAACAATATTACAATAGTTAACAATTTTTTACACATAACTCTAAACAGTGCCTAAAGCACTGGCCTCGAGAAAACAAAACATGAACAAAATCAACAGTGAGGGTAACAATTAGCTTGTA
The DNA here is from genome assembly GCA_949316355.1 of Bruchidius siliquastri. Classification (NCBI taxonomy): domain Eukaryota; kingdom Metazoa; phylum Arthropoda; class Insecta; order Coleoptera; family Chrysomelidae; genus Bruchidius; species Bruchidius siliquastri. The sequence goes on along the minus strand of OX438538.1, from coordinate 22,405,823 downwards.
TTTGTACACTCATTAACCAGTTTTTCATTTTTTTTTTACAAAGTACCTGAAATCTGTTGTAGTCTTAATGTCTCTTGACAAATTATTAAAAGTTTTTGATGCAATACCTATAGGATTGTAAAGACCTAAGTTAGTTCTTGTATTTATTCGATAAATGTTATTTATATTTCTGGTCTCATAATTGTGAACTTGATTAGCTAATATTAAGATTGTAATTGATTTATGTTGTTTATTGAGTACTTTAAATATTAATTTAGATTGTTCAATTTGCAACACAGAGTTAAGATTGAAAGTATTAAGTTCTTTGTATGATTTACTTGGGTTAGTTAAAATATCATAATTATATAGTACCTTTAGTACTTTATTTTGCAATACCTGCATCTTATAATATAATATATAGTATATCATATCAGTATAATTATATTTTGTTTTTTTTATTCCTCATTTTAATCTGGACAGGACAGGAGGAGGACAGAGCCTTGCGGGACTCCATGAGTGTTTGATTTTATTTCACTTCTAACATTGTCTAGCTTCACAATTTGACTTCTACCTTAAATCCCAAATGTTCCAGTTTGTTTATAAAAATGTCGAAACTAACTACATCAAATGCTTTTTTTAGATCTACATATACTAACTACAATAGCTAATATTTTATTATCTAATGCTTTCGAAACATGATTAATAAAATCCACAGTAGTACTTAGCGTGCTACTGTTCTTAAGGAAACCATATGTCATGGATCTGTCAAATTTGACTATAATGTTTTGAATAGTTCGTCCTTTTTTTAAGTGAAAAATTCAAGTTTACCATGTCTTTTTCCGAGAAAGGTTCTTCTGAAGACGCTGAAGCACTCGTTGATAGCTTGTCTATGGAAAATGCCTCACTCACTGAAGAAAATCTTGCAGGGCTGAACAGAGATGATTTCCTTTAGAAGAAAAAGAATATAAGTAAGATGGTGCTACAGTATCTCAGAGAGGTTGTTCCAGACACGTCGCCTGGTCATTGGCATCGTATTTTATGAGTTAACAAATCGACTGCAAAATACAAACATAGTGGTTGAGTGGAAGAGCACATTTATTGTGAACTCCACCTCTTCGAGTATGTATGATTTCCATCATCATGTATATTTCCAATAAAGATTATCATTATAATTATTATTATTATACTGGAATTCATCTACTTGGCAAGTGTTTGCAATATATTCGTACGTTTTTCATTAGTTTTTCTATGATCTTGGAAAATGTACTCAATACCGATATTGGTCTGTAATTATCCATGTTTTTTACTATCTGACTTAAAAATTGAACTTATTTTATTTCAACTCTTCTGGAAAAACTCCTGTAGAAATAACATTATTTATCAACTTTGTAAAGAATTTTATCAAATTTTCCTTTAAATTAAATAGATCTCTAGCTGTAATCTCGTCATAGCCTGTTGATGAGCTTTTCTTTAGATCGAGTATGATTTCCTTGACCTCATTTCCATTTGTCTGCTGAATATACATAGTATTCTGAATAACAATTTCTTCACAATTTACTATACCATTGGGTCTAGTCCACTGACGATAGAACACTGATAGACCTCGTATGTTTACAAAAACTTTCGTCAGACATTGATGCACAGTTGCCAGAATTCACCAAAGGACTACAATAACATTAATTTTTCTACATAACTAGTTCACAAGATCTCACGAATATGTTCTACAATGAATATCTTAGCCATTGAATAGTGAGGAAAGTTAAAAATAGCTTCATAATTTAGAACAAACCTGCAATGTTAATCACACCTCACACACTAGCTGGCAACATGGCTTTATAGTAAATTCTGACTGCTACTAGCCGCTACGTATCAATTTTCATTCGTAATTTTGCAAATTTGACGTCTGTCGGCGTTTGTAAGAACCGAACCGTCAACCGTCTACGTCAGGTCACTGTCAACCGCTTTGAACTTTGACGTGAGCGTTCGAATCAGACATCGTAGTTTTTGTTAATTTTCTCTGTTTGATCTGGTTTGAATTTTGCTTATTGTTGCCAAAATGATGATATATTGTTATGTATGTAAGCTGTTCAGCACCCAGGCTGAAGCTGCAGGTGTAACCTTCCATCAGTAAGTATAATTGTGTACTTTTCCAAATTTCCGCCATGTCAAATTTCGTGATTCATCCAAATGTCATCGATGTTTACAAACAAAAATTACGGTCACCATCAAGCGGCCACTTTCCCCTGTCCCTGCTGGTCCTCTCGCCCAAAGTCATGTTTCACTATAGACATAAATGAATTTATGAATGAGATGCCAGGTCTTCAGTTGTTCTATTGTCGTTGGTCTAGTCATAGTCCTTTTCCAAGCCACTAACAATATTGGCACCAATATTAGCAAATTGATCATTCAGGTGGTTTGCAATTTCAGCTTTATTGTTTATTTCCTGATCGCCATTAATAATGCAATCAATTTGGGTTTTGCTTATTTCAATATTCACAAATTTATTTACAAATCCCCATTGTTTTTTGACGTTTGTACCTGCATTCTCCCATTGAATTTTGAAGTATCTGTTTTTTAGTGCTTTATTTTGTTATTGACTTGGTTTTTCAGTTTTTTAAATTCAACTTCCCAATTCGAGTTACTAGGGTCTTTAACTTTTCATTTATATATTTTATCTCGCTGTTCAATCATTTCAATAATTTCTTGATTTTTCCAGTCATTATTATCTTTTTATAAATTCTGAATCTTTTTTACAGTCAGTAATCAGCTTAATTAGATCCTGAAATGATTGAACTTCGTTGTTTTTAATTTTTTGATCAAATTTAGCAATACATTTTTTATAATCTATTTTTTTTACTTCTTTTTTGTTTTTTTATGCAAGTACTTTTATGTTAGTTTCTATAGTTATTGATAATAAATTGTGATCAGATAAACTGTTACTTTCTATTTTGATTCTACAATATTTAAGTTATTGTACCTATCATATAAAACATGATCAGTTAAGGTGTTATGAATCTTAAAGTTATTTAATGTGATGAAATTCTTGAAATTGTGTTTTTTTTATTTTTTGTTTTTTAATTCTTTAAATCTTTAGGTTATCTCCCTTTAGGGCTAATGTTTAACATGTCCAAGAATCATATAGCTACTACTGACTGGTACTATGCACATAGAGGTATTTAGTTACCTAGGTGCATAATTCACGTTTGGGATCATATATTAAATCTATTGTTGAATATTTATATTCTGTAAGAAATAATGAAACAAACGTAATATATATATTGGTATTGGTATAACTAGCCACCTCATTTTTGTTGTGCAACAAATTAACATTGAAATCTCCAACGACCAGGAGTTCTCTTGGATATTTTAACAGAATTTCCTCAAGTGATGCTTGAAACTCTGAGTTTGACAAATTTGGGGGCTTATAAACTACACTTATTTTTAGTCTTTGCTCACCCATGTTCACACACACCTAGTTTATTTTACTATCAGAATCAGATCTACCTATTTCAAAAAACTGAATTGTATCTTTAACATAAATTGAGGCTCCAACGCCTCTTTTGTCACAGCAGAAATGGACTGCATTGTAATTGCTAAGTTTGTATAAAAATGTTCCATTTACCTTTAACCAAGTTTCCGTTAACAGAAGTAAATCACAATCATTGTTCATCACAAAGCATTGTACATCTTCTAGCTTGTTCTGGAGACTCTGAATATTCATATAGTAAAATGGCTTCAACATTAGACAAATAACTAAACTTGTCAAAAAAACTGTAAAGCTTTATGTAGACTCATCTGGTAGACAGGCTAGTTGGTCATTTGGATAATTGCAGAATATTATCATACTCCCTGAAATAAACATAAATGTGCTTCAGTCAAATCTGAAAAAAGTGCTGCCATTTGCTTTCAAACGCCTCCATAGATGTATAATGGATTGAATAGTGATTTGCCACCATGTATAAACTTGAATTAATTATCTTGTTCACTACTATCAGTGTCCAATATTTTCCAGTTTTTGATTTTAGGCAAAATATCTATCCAAATTTGTGAGGCGATACTTTTTATAAGGCACACAGAAATGTCCTACCTCACTGTGCTAATGTGCTATCAGAGTTGAACCATCCAACAAATCAAACAGGTGATCTATCTGACTTGCAAACTCTGCTGTTTGCAGTGCTACAACACGTAAATCGCCAGAAATAACAAATGTTTCTAATGCTCCTTCAATTGTTAGGCTAAGTATTTGAGCTGCCATTGTAACTCATTTTCATATATGAATGTTTGGACTCAAAATGGCTGGGAATTCACTTACATAGCTGTTTGTTCTTTGTTTTGCTGATTAACACTGTAATATATTGAATAACCATATTTAACACCTTACTAGCAACGCTTATGCTTTATCGGTTTTTTATCAAATACAAATGATTTCAATGAATTGAAGAACGAACAACGACAGAAAACCAAGAAAATGAAAAGCCAGGAATGTCAATTCTGAGTCAATGTCAGTTGTCAAGTTAGGTGAAGTGTCGCCATCTCGGTGATGATGATTAAGAGATGCTCGATAAAATCTCAGCAAACAGTTTTCTCCTAGGTTAAAAGTATAGTTAATCATCCTCGCAATAGATGTAACGCATTTTCTGCGCCATCTTCACTTCAATAAATAAATTAGAACTCGGACTCTCACCGTTTACAAATTTCGTCTTCATCGAATTTTAGTTAACAGCTACCTACCTATAGATGGCCTACCTATAGATGGCGACAGGATGTGTGATTTTCGCCATCTATACTACTGTCCGGTAACTTTCTCGTATGGACTGTTGGCTGCACAGTTTCCTTCATGTTATATTGAACGTCTAACTTTCCCTGATGTATTAACATGCAGATGACGCCACATACACCATTTTCATTTTTCTTCTATTCTATACTAAAACAAACAGGTTCAGATTTAGCTATTTATTATTGTTTTTTTGTCCCAGTTTAACACAAGGAATATGAAACAATAATGTTTTTAATTTTCAATTTTAAATCCAAATTAATGAACGTGAACAGAAAATATGAATATATTTTAACATACCAAATACAAAAATTATCAGAATACTTTTAAAAATTTAATCTGCAAACAATGATAATCTTTAGATAGATAAGTATTTGTATGATAAACATACTAATAAGTGTGGCTTGTGAATGAATTGTGACTATATTGTGTCTAATTGAAGCCGGTTTACCAATATAATATATTTTCTTCTTTATTTTATTATAAGAACAAGTCACGGAGAAGGATAGAATGATTTTGATAGTGCCCAGGGCCAATAATTAATTGAAAAAAATGAGATTCTACCCCCAGTTATATTCGAAATTCTTATCTGTCTAATACTTTCACTATTATCGTTAATTCAATATTTCATGGTGCCTAACAAGTTCAAGCAATGATGTTACAAAATAAATCTAATATATTACAAACCTTTTCAATTTCTAGTAGTTTGTCCTTTTCTGTCAGGGATACTGTTTTATATTTTTTTAGTATTACATAAAAATATTTCTTTAACAAATTAAGATCAGCTATGTTGCATTGTAACCTTACTTCATGTGATGAAACAATCATCTCCGCCTTATTGTACTTGCATGTAAATTGTATATTGAAATCACTTGAATAATCTTCAAAATTGGAGAACTGTTCAATTCCTATATTGTGATAACATTTTTTTAAAAATTTCCCTTTAAAGTCAGAAGACTTTGCTTGACAATCCAGAGAAAAGCTTGTTTCTGATTGAGCACGTCTCGCAACTCATTATTGTCATTGTATAAATTGTCTATTTGCAGAACTTTTTGGATTGCAGTGCTTTTTTGCCTATTTTTCCTGTATATATCAAAATGATATGAGATATCAATGATCTGCTGATCTAGTTTTACACATTGTCGATTATCCTTTGTGATCAGAGTTATCTGTAGAATGGATTCAATAACATCCTCATCTACAGGAATAATTTCAATTATTGGGATAGTATTTCGTAGTTGGACAGTTTTACTTATGTGAATGTTGCTGTTGTTAAAACAGACCTTAAAGCTATGTGGATTAACATAACAATAATGGCCTCATAGTATTGTTAAATGATACTTGATACAAAATAATTTTACAGTGATACACTGAAAACATGTCTTACATTTGTAGGAAACTTACAGATGAACTGTGATTAAATTTTTTGAATTTCTGAAAAGGACTATGTTCATTACAACAAATTAATTCTCAAAATTCAATATTTGTTTACTCACTTGCTTTAGGGACTTGTTCCTCAGTGAGTTCTGATTCACTCAATTCAACATTTTCCTGCCCTGTTGTGGTGGTGGCAAACATAGAAATTTCTTCCAACTGCTGTTTAGATGGCAATGCAGAAGTTGAAGGTTGATCTGAAACCACATAATTCAGTTATTGTAGTATAACATAGGTAAACTATTCTGAAGCTCTTTATGATGACATTTCTCAAATATAAATAAAGGATGTTCAAATATTAGACTATATTTTCTAAAATTAATTTTTGTTTCAATGACACAATCTGAAGAATAATGATTTTAGATACGAACATATTTGTACCATCGCCATCAATATGAGATCCCTGTTGGAAATCCGTATAACTGTTATTCATTATAGTTTCTCCAAATTTGAATCTTAAGCAAACCTCAAGGTTGTCCATTTATAACAAATTCAAAGAAGCTTGTGTTGAGAATATTGACCGTCAAAACAAGTTAGATCCCGAATAATGTTTTGCTCAATGATTTGGTGACAGTAGCAGTAAAACATACCAACAATTTGTTCACTGATAGTAGATATTTGTGGCTCAGGAAGATTCACAGATGGCACAGCATCCTTTCTCAATCTATTATTGCCATAATTCTCTTCTTCAGTGAAGTGTGCATGGCATACTCTATAACTATTATAAACAGCAATGGGGTCAAGAGATCTCAGTGCTGTATTTCCAGTAAGTTCCATCCATTGAAGAAAAACATACATAAATTTCTTAGGGTTTGGAAATCTGTGCCTCACTGACAACCTGTCCTGGTAGTCTTTAACTGCACATTTGTGAAACTGAGGCATTTCCAGAGATCTGTACTTTTCGGTATGGAAAACTAGTATTGGTGAAAAAATAAAATATGGCAATGGAAATTTATTCGACAAACTGTTGTTGAAACAGACCTTAAAGGTATGTGGATTAACATAACAATAATGGCCTCATATGACTGTTAAATGATACTTGATACAAAATGATTTCACAGTGATACACTGAAAACATGTCTTAAATTTGTAGAAAACTTACAGATGAACTGTGATGAAATTTTTTGAATTTCTGGAAAGGACTATGTTCATTACAACAAATTAATTCTCAAAATTCAATATAGCTTTACTCACTTGCTCTAGGGACTTGTTCCTCAGTGAGTTCTGATTCACTCAATTCAACATTTTCCTGCCCTGTTGTGGTGGTGGCAAACATAGAAATTTCTTCCAACTGCTGTTTAGATGGCAATGCAGAAGTTGAAGGTTGATCTGAAACCACACAATTCAGTTATTGTAGTATAACATAGGTAAACTATTCTGAAGCTCTTTATGATGACATTTCTCAAATATAAATAAAGGATGTTCAAATATTAGACTATATTTTATAAAATTAATTTTTGTTTTAATGACACAATCTGAAGAATGATGATTTTAGATACGAACATATTTGTACCATTGCCATCAATATGAGATCCCTGTTGGAAATCCGTATAACTGTTATTCATTATAGTTTCTCCAAATTTGAATCTTAAGCAAACCTCAAGGTTGTCGATTTATAACAAATTCAATGAAGCTTGTGTTGAGAATATTGACCGTCAAAACAAATTAGATCCCCAATAATGTTTTGCTCAATGATTTGGTGTCAGTAGCAGTAAAACATACCAACAATTTGTTCACTGATAGTAGATATTTGTGGCTCAGGAAGATTCACAGATGGCACAGCATCCTTTCTCAATCTATTATTGCCATAATTCTCTTCTTCAGTGAAGTGTGCATGGCATACTCTATAACTATTATAAACAGCAATGGGGTGAAGAGATCTCAGTGCTGTATTTCCAGTAGGTTCCATCCATTTAAGGAAAACACATGAATTTCTCAGGGTTTGGAAATCTGTGCCTCACTGACAACCTGTCCTGGCAGTCTTTAACTGCACATTTGTGAAACTGAGGCGTTTCCCGAGATCTGTACTTTTCGGTATGGAAAACTAGTATTGCTGAAAAAATAAAATATGGCAATGAAAATTTATTTGACGAACTGATGTTAAAACAGACCTTAAAGCTATGTGGATTAACATAACAATAATGGCCTCATATGGCTGTCAAATGATACTTTATACAAAATGATTTTACAGTGATACACTGAAAACATGTCTTAAATTTGTAGAAAACTTACAGATGAACTGTGATGAAATTTTTTGAATTTCTGGAAAGGACTATGTTCATTACAACAAATTAATTCTCAAAATTCAATATAGCTTTACTCACTTGCTTTAGGGACTTGTTCCTCAGTGAGTTCTGATTCAATCAATTCAAGATTTTCCTGCCCTGTTGTGGTGGTGGCAAACATAGAAATTTCTTCCAACTGCTGTTTAGATGGTAATGCAGAAGTTGGATGTTGATCTGAAATCACATAATTCAGTTATTGTAGTATAACATAGGTGTGTCGTGCACTATAAAAACGAGAAGGCACTTCCGCACTGACGTTGTCCTGGTATCATCACACCCAGATTGTATTGGTCAACGGACGTCTCAAGACTGGACTGATGTGGACGCTAATACCACTACTGTAAGAAGTTTTTCAAATATATATATATATATATATATATATATATATATATATATATATATATATATATATATATATATATATATATATATATATATATATATATATATATATATATATATATATTTGTCAGACTGGACGACAACGTATAGACACCCATAGGTAATAAGACTAATTTCTCTAAACCCACCTAGACTCAATATAAACTCAATCATCATGTCTACACCAAGTAATTCTGACTTACAACTTACATTTGATATTATGCGATACTCAATCCCTGATTATTACGGAGGATCATCAGACCTAGCAAAATTTCTACATAATTCAGAATTTTTTTTACCAAAATACGCTGATACAGGCTTCATAAAAGAAGCATTCTTTTTTATATTATACCGAGTACACGGAGAGGCATCCAAATTAATCGAAACGCAAAAACCGACTTCATGGGCAGCCGTAAAAACTTTATTTCTTAACAGAGACAGATCTTGTGGATGAAAAGTTGTGTAGTTTTCACACAGTTTCACAAATAAAACTCTTTATCTACACGATGGAAGAATTTCACCAAGTAAGAGCGTCTGCAATCTACAAGATACAAATCTCTCCGAAACGAAGAAAACTTGTGTGCAGATTTAGGATATCTATATCAGACTGACACTTATCTCAATTTTTACACTGAAGTTCAACTAAAATTAAGTGCTCTAATAGATTACGTCAACTTAGAATACGTAGGCGAAACAAGACGGGCAATGATAAACTGTTATTTAAAACGCCCATTAAACGTTTTCCTATCCGGACTCCAATCCCCGTATTACGAATATTTAGAATCACCATGATCCAAATCAATTAGAAGCTTGCCTCGAGCTTTGTCGCAAGTATGATAACTCCCGAGAAACTAATATGAGAAAATTCCCAAAACAGGAGATAAATGGAACACCGGCGTTTCCCACACATCATAGAAATTCAATACAACCATCTTCTCTTACGTCTCAAAGATCATTTAATTTTGATTCAACAAGACCTAATGCATTTTTTAATTAATCACAGTTTCCTACAGGTTCCGTAAACCAACCTATTAGACCAACACCTTTGTTAACCTCTACTATAGCATCTAAAAGAAACCCAAATAATAATTTTAAAAACAATACGAAAATTACTATGATTATTCAAATTATGTTATCAAGAATACAACAGGAATTGGATGAAATTTTAAATGACCAAGAGCGTGATAGAGATAATATACCTTTATTCGATATAATTGGCAGCACGCCCCTAAACGAACTAATAGATCTACGATTACAAAACACCCGACAGTCACGTTAACATTGTACACTACTCCGAAAGAAACTTCTATAGCTTTAAAAATAGAATTCATATTACGTATAAACGTAAATATAAAGTGACCCGTAATACTGACAAAACCTTAGAAGTTTAAATTACCAAAGGAAACGAACATGACGAGCTTTTGCAGTTCATGAAAGAATACACACAATCTAATAAAACATATGGACTTTATACTGACTGCACTCAAATTATTTCCCACTTGAATCAAATCCTAGATGCCTATTTTTCGCATAGTGGAATTAAAATAATTAAAGCAGAATATAAGCCGGACTATTTAGACAATGAAAAAGCCCTTGAAGAAATTCCCATTTATCACAGTCAAACACACAATGGAGTCAATGAGACTCACGAGCACCCAAAGATAAAATTTTGTACTCCTAATATGAACCAAGTAATTACAAATTATATTAACAAATGCGAACCTAGCAAGTATGACAGACGACCGATAAAACAAAAACAAAATGGACCTGTCTAAATACGACACAGACAAGACGGCAGACCATAAAAAACCAACCAATGTTCCACAGAGAAACGGACCATACACAACACGAAGATCACATTATTTTGAAAAATAAAATTAAACATAGATCCCGAATGAAACCGTCACTAAGACATCATCCATTACCGGATTCTCCTGGTCCACCCCAGTAAACCTGAATCACTATTACAATGTTATTTTATTTCCGATCAAAATCCACATATTATTCAATTAACTAACAACAAATGTTTAGATACTATTTGCTCTATATCTATTAGCGAAAGCTCAATATTGAATATTAATTGCAGAAACAAAGTGAACAACCAAATTTTATTTCCTTCTTCACGAATGAAAACCAAAATATTAACAAGACAAATGTGACATGACATCTAAGACTACTAAGCTTTAGAGTCATATTCCGTTGTATCCACTTCTTGCCTCATGATTGTTATTGTAATACAATGTATTATTTACAAATTAGTGTTATATAAATTCAAAGGTTTAAGTAAGAATAATATTATATCGAGTCAACATATAGAATTGCTAAACTCTCTTAAAGAAAGAATTTTTGATATCGAACTCGGAGAATCCGAACCTAAGGAGGGAGGAATTAAGAAACCCTCTCAAGAAACAGCACTTCGTTTTGTTTATGTTATACTCAGATAAGAAGTGTTTATCTATGAAAGCCACATATATATCGCTGATATTAAATATATATATACACACACTAATAGATGCTGGGATACTGCTCACTAAACAAAACAAAATTAGGCTGCTGCATTATATCTACATGCAATGAAAGCCGCAATGTTATTCTATTCTGTTTCATTCATTTAACAGTAATTTTGATTAAAATATACCTTAACACCCTTCAACAATGTTGCGATTTTAGCATTACAAATGAAATATCTCTCAAGTGTTACTTATTTCATACAGGTATAGGCTTCACTATGTATCCTTCATTTATCTATAATGTGAAAAAATATATGGAATTATATCAGATTAGAAGAAAATTGGCTTGACTATTATAATAAAAATAATGCTTTGACTACATCTGAAATAAGATTCATAAAAGATGATCAATTTAAATGGTTTTATATTTTTCATAAGAATCTTCACACTTGGAAAATGATGGACCTATCAATACAATACTTATTAGTACAATAATGGGTTTCAGTGGCTGAGTAGGCTGGAGCCTAGGGCAGCAAATATGGCTCAATTATCGGTAAAACCCACTTGACATGCTTTCAATAATCTCATTTTAATTTTCCGACATAGCGGGATAACTTTCAACTAGTTGGCGAGCTCGGCTGCCGGGAACCGTTGCTTGGCATAAATAATCAATTTTGTCACAACATTCAATAGAACTGTGCTCGTGCACCTTTTTAAATTGCGCCCAAAAAACTAACCAGCCTTTTATGGCGCCATCATACCGTTTAAACTCTATTCTGGGTAATTTAAATATACGCATACCTGAGTTCTCCACTGGATTTGAAACACTAGTACCATTATTTGTGCCTGGGTTACTTTCTCCACCTGCAACGGATACAGAGTCCTCCATCATTTTTTTGTATTTAATCCTCAGGGTGATGAACTTCTTCTCATACGTGTCACAGGTTTCCATTTCACTTTCAAGCTCATGTTCAGATGCACTCTTTAATAACAACTCGTATATGTCACGGTCAAACACTATATAGAGGATGGAAATTCCTAGTAATATTTTTGAAACATCCAGGTTGTCTACTATCAGGCAATGAAGCATGGTAATTTTAGCTCCCTCGAACGCACAGACTTCGTCAAAATCCTCTCTGCCATTACCGGCCACCGAAGGTTCTCTTACTCTGATTGGCGTTGTATGTTGGCTCGACCAATCAGAGCGGTGGGTGTGAGATGTTCACCTATCCATATATTATATTAGTACTGTTACAGTGGTTGCCTAAACGTCATCGCCAATTATATTAGATTTCACAGAGTAGAGCCCGCGCGATATGTTATGGGCCGCGGGTTGGCGTTCCCATGGTAGAGATATTCCCCTCATTTCTCTTTTCATTCTCATCCTAAAAACATTCTCTACTCTAGCCGCCACCTGTATCGAGATCTTTGTGTGGGCAGTGGCGTAGGTATAGGATTCACACTTGAACGCGTGGTAGAGACATGATCCTGCAAATGTTCGTTGTCACTCACATCTGAACTTATCTGAATATATACAAATTTTAAATGCAGTTCCATCATGGGATATACAGTGTGCCCGAGATTCGAGTCTCTATATTGGGATCTCGCTTATTGTAAAAGATACAAAGTCGATTAAATTAGGAAAAAGGTGCGCATTTATGTGTCCAACAAAATGCCGCTTAGAAAGTTTGAAAATCTCAAATAGTTCCGGAGATATCCGGGAAAAACCAAAATTTCGGAAATTTATTTTAATTTTTTCCAGGCTTTATTTGAAACCGAATTTCAAAATAAATTGCACATTTCCATTGGCACTTTTTCGCCGCTATCTAATGGTACATTCATATTTTCCATCCGACTCTTCGGTTTCTTGCAACCAATATCAACTTAATTTTTTCTTAAGGACGCCATATTGGATTTTTACACAGGTGAATAGAGTTTTTGATTCTGATTTCAATGATGTATAACATGTCATAGTTTTCATAGTATTCACCTGTGTAAAAACCCAATATGGCGTCCATAAGAAAAAATTAAGTTGATATTGGTTGCAAGAAACCGAAAAGTCGGATGGAAAATCTAAATATTGAACGATGTAAGTTTTCCTCTAAGAGTTACGCCATTATTGATTACAGCTTCATACACTGCTTTCATTGTGGGTCCTCTTTTATGGATGTTCGAAAATTTGTATATAACACTCCTTATAATCTCTTCATCAAATCTATCAACCGTTGACTTGGGACTGGCCTTGTTTATAGTTTTCCGTGGTGAAGTGAATTTTGTATCCGGTGGTTTAGTCGCATTCTCATTTACGACACGCTTAACAGTATTCAGCTCACGCTTCATATATTCATACACATTGAAGACAATTTGTCGACCTTGACTATGAACAACCTTTTTGTTGTTTCGTTCCCTATTTTTGGAAAATTTATATTATTTAGGGGTATTTTATATGCAATTTCATAATAGCTTACATCTCGCACACAGAAATATCGTCCAGTAGTCTTAAAAAAGACTCTTTTTATACAAATCAAGAAACACTGAAAAAAATCGGGAAAAAAGTATAGGTACGCCTCTGCTAATACACTGTCGCTGTAGCTCGCTTGCCATGTATCTATATTGACGATAGCAGACACACTGATGATAAACGAAGATATATTTTCAGTCACAATAGTAACGTATGTAGTGTATCGTTTTTACGCTCTGCGCAGCCAAGGTCACACCTCATGAGATTTCGTCTCGGCTATACCTAAGCTTTGTTCTGGTTCTCAGTCCCAGAACGGTTCTAGGACAGTTCGCGTACTGCGCAGAACTAGATGCGCAATAACTCAGTTCAAGAATGGTTCAATTACCGTCCTAGAACGGTTCAATGTATGAATGAACAATGAACCAGAACAGCTTTTTTTAGTTGGAACCGTTAGAACCAGAGAATCGATCGTTCTACGCCTGGTCGACTCGGACGCAATAATATGGTTTATGGACTTTTGGGTGCTATGTTTTTCCATTTGTGGTTCCCAGCCATAAGACCTTATATATTCTGTGGCCATAAATGAATCGGGAAATCACCGAAATCAGATTAAGCCTGTGAAATAATCCACTAAAGGAATTTCAACATCTGCGTATACATAATTATATTAAAATTTGAGTTTCACATATGCAAGAAATGGCGCACAACCATTAGTATCACAATGGATATTCATAAATTGAATATATTTACCGAAATTTATTTTTAGTGGAAGTTTTATCAAAATTTTTAATAATAGAACAGTCACAAGGATCATCAAACCGTACAATCGAAGCATCTATTTTTGATAGAGAAAAAACTTTGTATCTATTAAGCTTATACAAGAAATATAAGGCAAAATTAGGTACATACGATTTAAAAACAATGAAGAAGGTTTGGGGGGACTCAGTATCTGAGTAAAGCTGTACCGTCTCTTCCACGTAATTCTCATTTTTCGGATGTGGTCTAACCATTAAGGGAAGAAGCTTGGGCATTACATCATCATCTGTGTCACTAGATGATGATGAACTTGATATTAGAAGATCCATATCAATATAATATGTGAACTATATACACCACACAATAAGTAAAAAAAATCAAATGAAACACACAGAATATATATAAAACATCACAAAACAAATGTCGCCGATTAAAATATTATACATTAAATATATATTATAAATACATTAGAGGCTCATTAATAGGGTTAGCAAAACCATTAGACAGAAAAAATACACAAAGTGCGCAGGCGTATTATAATCTTAAAACGGTCCAAAACTGGTTCTTGCTCCCGAGCAGGTACTGATTTCGGACGGTTCTCGGACAATCCTAGAACCGTCCGAGAAAAACCAGAACGCAGGATTCACAGTTCGCAAACAGTTCGAACAGAACCAGAACACCCGATTCTTAATACGCATCCTCAGTACAGTTCTAGGACGGTTCGCGGCGGAACCAGAACAAAGCCCTAGTTACCTACATATGATCTGGAAAAAACACCGGTAGGTATACAGAAAGGTAATGATAAACCAAGGCATCAGAAACCTATTTTTAGAACTGGTTATAAGAGAAATTTTTAAATGAACAGATTTCCTAACTAGTTATACCTACTTCCACATACTTGATAAACGTTCCGAGCGCTTGTATTTAAAATTTTTGAAAACATCAAATTAAATGGTCAGACGTCTAAAAAAACAGGCAAAAGCGTAGTTTTAGGGTTTCTCAAAACTTATGAGTCACTAAAAATATTTTTCGAGTAGGCCCAAAAATAGTCAAACTATACTAAAATGCAAGCTTTGTAAAATTTTGATTGAGGCTCTGTGTATTGCTTATCATTTCACCGAAAGTAGAGAATCATGTTTCCTAAAGCAAAGTGGCGATGATAACGCCTACTCCGAGCCCACATTTGCACTTGCACAGCAAATCTAAAACTCCTTCCCAAACATCAAAAGCCCTACGTTCAGGTGTTTCAAGTAAGAGTGGAATTTTATATCAGTGTGATAAAACCCTTGACCCCCCCCCCTACGAAAATGTCTGTGGGCGGCCTTGTATTGGTGTATATATATATATATATATATATATATATATATATATATATATATATATATATATATATATATATATACAGTTGTGGTCAAAATAATAGCAGTGGTTTGATAAAAATGGCAAAAAGTATTTAAATGAAAGTGTAAAATTTCATTAATGTAGACAATATCTTATCCTGTTAAAACCCATCAACTGTACCGAGAATTCAACAAAAAATTATCTATATAAAAATATCAGTGAATAAAATATTATCGTTTTTTGTAGCAGGAGATAAATTCCGTTCGGACAAAACAATAGCAGTGTTGTTTAGTATTGCTTTGTTTTTGCAACCTAAATGGTTTTTGCTGCTTATATTTGGGTAAATTGTCAATTCAGAGTAGCCTTTTGTTAAATTCACAAACAATTTTGGGTTTTAATAAAACTATGGGCAGAAAGAAGCACTGTTCTCAAGAAAAACGCGAATTAATAAGAAAATTATGACGTGATGGAAAATCGTACATGCAAATTCAAAATATTTTGGGATATTCTGCTAAAATGGTTGCAAACGCTTTAAGATGGCAACCTTCACCTGAAACTCGTGGTCGAAAACGCAAAACTACATCCAGACAGGACACACTTATAGTGCGAGCTTCAAAAGCAAACCCATTTGCTTCGTCAACACAACTTCAGGAGATTGTGGGAGTCGATGTAGCTTCTAGGACGATACGACGACGACTTAAAGAAGCAAACTTACCAGCAAGAAGCTCGCGAAAGGTACCCTTGTTAAATAAGAGACAAAGGAAGAGACGATTTAGAGTTTGCAAAACAGCATATTGAATGGCCACCATCTAAATGGCGTAACATACGGTGGTCCGATGAGAGCAAAATAGTGTTATTTGGCAATGTGGGTCGTAGAACATATGTTAGATGCCCTTTAGGAACCGCATATCAGCCTCAGTACACTGTTAAGACAGTTAAACATGGAGGTTTAAAAATAATGGTGTGGGCATGTTTTTCCTACTGCGGAGTAGGGCCTATATTTTGGATCAGAAACGTAATGAATGCCAATGTTTATGTTAAAATTTTACAGGAGGTTATGCTGCCATATGCTGAATATGAGATGTCACTTGAATGGATTTGTATGCATGACAGCGACCCAAAACATACCAGTCTTTTATGTAAAAATATTTTAGAAAAGAAAAAAATTAATGTGTTAGATTGGCCAGCTCAAAGCCCAGACATTAATCCGATCGAAAATCTGTGGGGGACATTAAGGATGCTGTAGCACGAGGAAAACCTAAAAATCAAGATGAGCTCTGGTCTGTAATCAGTGATTCTTGGAAAAGCATTTCAGTGTCTAGATGTCAAGATTTAGTTAATTCTATGCCGCGACGCTGTAAAGCTGTCCCAGCAAATAAAGGGTGCACAATTAAGTACTAAGTTTGTGTTGTGCTTCTGAAATAAGAATTTTGTTGATTAGACATAGATTTTTTGTTTAAGAGTGACATTAGTAAAACACTGCTATTATTTTGTCCAACAGAATTTCCGACATTTTTCGTTTTTCTTGATGTTTTGAGATTTAAATTAATTTGACTCTCACTATTATGTTGCATTTTAGGTGGGCTTCAAAGTTGACATACATATGTTTTAGTTGTTCTATAAAAAAAATTATAAAAATGTTTTTGGTAAACACTGCTATTATTTTGACCACAACTGTATATATATATATATAGTACGTAAATTGTCACAAACGTATTTTTCGTCATCTCCGTGGACATCACGCCCGTGGATTCATGTTGTCCACGGACGTGACAAAATGTCCACGGACGTGATTTCTTTGACAATTAATATTGTATTATGGTTTTGAAACTTCTGTGAAACAACGTTTATTGATTATTTCAGGTTTTAAATGGCCAAAGCGAAAAAGAACAATAGTCGAGAGTTGGAAAAAAGGAGAGAAGCTAAGAAAAGGAGCATGAGACGAGGTAGAGAAAAAATAAGAAATGATCGAGTCCGCTACGCAGGAGAGACAGCAAAAGATAGAGATTGTAAGAAAAAGAGCCGGCCCCATATTCAAGACTTGAGTCAAAGAAAAATTAGAAAATAATGGAAAGAACGCTCCAGGCGCTACAGACAACGGAAAAAAGCTGAAGAAAAGGTGAAAATAATTTTCTTCAATCGATTACACCTCCAGATAGTCCTCAACAACCAGGTCCAAGTGTGTCACAGAACTCCACTCCTCAAGAAAAAGGAAAAAAAATATCTAGGAAAAATAGAGACAGAATGAGAAAAAAACTTAAAGAAATGGAGAATCAAAATGCGGCCCTTAGAAGAACCATCAACAAATATAAAAAAGTTAAGTAGAGCAAATCAACATCATTCCACTTCTACATCCACCTCAAAAAGCCCCTGTTCAAAAGTTAAAGATATCTTGGATGAACATTTAGTGCCATCACCTGTCCGAAAAAAACTCCTCTTTGCTGAAGTTATTGAGCAGCAAATAAAGCAAAAATTTGCCAACGAAAAGAAAAATGAAAAGAAAAGGTATTTTTCATCTTTGATGAATGGTTAACCCCCAATTATAAAAGTAGATATACTTGCTTATGCAAGCAGCATGCCAATATGGCTCTTTTAGTTGAAACTTTGAAGAAGCATAAAATGATCAATGAATCAAGTGTAGATGCAGTTCTAAAGAATATGTGTTGTTACGATTCACTCGACGAAGATTGTTTGGAAAGGTCTTGTGATAATTGCAAGGACAAACACATAGGCTTTCATCTTCATAATAAAGATGAAGAAGTATCATACCAGATTTGGGCAATACAGAAGGAAAACATGGAAGTAAAAGGTACGAAAAAAATGTGTACAAAGACAATAAAAGAAACTCGTAGGTGTTCCAAAGAAGAAATAATTAACCTTTTTGAATCTTCTATATGGAAATTCATGCAACACGTTTCTAATATTAAACACCAATACGCAGCAATAGGTGCCGTAAAAAAACGTTAGCAGACACTGGGGTTTTAGTCCACATGGATTTATCAGAAAATTATGTTTTTAAATACGCTTCTGAAATCCAAGCATCACATTTTGGAGCTTCAAAGAAACAAATTAGTCTCCACACGTCGGTGATTTACTTACTATGGTGGAAATATTAAACCTGCTTCATGTAACCGCACATTCTCAAACTGTTTGAGACACGACCCGGCCGCCATTTGTGCTCATTTAACCCCTTTATTAAATGAGATAAAACAGAATGTTCCAAATCTAGAATTTCCATTCCATTTCGTCAGCAATGGACCAAGCACGCACTATCGCAACAAGACCATGTTTTATCTAGCATCTTCATATCTAGCCAAGTTATTGGATGTGAAAAGTATGACGTGGCATTTCACCGAAGCTGGGCATGGTAAAGGGGCGCCAGATGGTGTGGGTGGATGCTTAAAACGAAGTGCAGATGCATTGGTTGGGAGAGGTAAAGATTTGTCAAGTTTGGAAATATTAGCTGCAGAGTTGCAACAATCCTGTAAGGGTATTCATATTTTATCAATTAATGATCAGTCTTTCTTTGACATGGATAAATTGATTCCCAACAATATTCCTGCATTGAAAGGAACACTAAATTTATACCAAATAGTTTGGCACAGCAATCAACCACAAACAGTATTTGTCAGAAGGTTAAGTTGTTTGGATTGCGCAACAGTTTGCAAGCATTACCATTTAGGAAGCATGAGGTTTGAATGTGGCCCAGATGTTTCTCAATCTTTCATTTTGTCTCAACGTGTACACTATGACGACGCTTACGGATCTGACAGTGACACTATCGAAGACATACCGCTTTCAAATGTAAAAAAAAATTGTTGAAACATGAGTTTCAAAAAAAAAACATGTTCATTGTTGTTAAACTGACGGGCAAGAAAGTTTGCCGTCATTGTGTTGCTCGCCTTTTATCTGTCGACCTAAATAATGAATACACTGTAAAGTTTATGAAAAAAACTGGTAGCAAGACATTTGAGTTACCCGAGATAGAAGGAATTGCGGTCATAGATGAACAAGATATCAGATTAATTTTAAGTGCTCCTGAATATCTTCACAAAAAGGATGAATATGTTTTCCTGGACAATTTAAGTAGTTTTGTTAACCTATTTTAATGATAATTATCAAACATCAATAGTTCCGCAGCACTTATATTTTTCTTGTATTTCCGTTTTTTTAACTTAGTGCATCTTTCTGTATTTTGTATGATTGAACACATTTATCCGTGTTGATGGCTTAATTGAAATTATCCAATCTTCACATTCCTTTTATATTTCATAAGGTGATGAATATTAAAAGAGCTAAAATTATAGCTGCTCAACAAGAAGGGTAAGGTGATTAACAATATTTCGGATCCAGCAAACTTCATTTGCATCTGCATTTCCGATAGATAGAATAGATATCACAGAAAAACAAATGCTTCGTCACGTCCGTGGACTTCAAGATTTATTTTTGTGAATTTACAGACAAAATACTTTGAATTAGGTTAACAACTAGCATTTCAATATATATGTATATATATATATATATATATACACATATATATATATATATATATATATATATATATATATATATATATATATATATATATTGAATGTAATTTAGTTATTTTAAAAATTGGTTATTAAATATTCCAATATATTAAGAATGACTCATAAACGTAAATATAAAGTGACCCGTAATACTGACAAAAACCTTAGAAGTTTAAATTACCAAAGGAAACGAACATGACATGTCTTGTGTTCTTAAGGGTACGCTTAACTGCTTGTTTTCCCTTGACCAATATCGGACAATTTGAGAGTTGTGACGGTCATGCAGATAAAAAGATTATTCATCAGTAAACAAGACGATTTTGAGAAAGCAAAGAACGAAAGTCACTTTCTGTTCGCGCGTGTAACCCATTGTCGGAAGTGTTTCCGTTTCGCACCAATGGTAGTCTAGGAAAGAATGATCACCGGATCGGAACGGAATCACCGACACATGAAGATCATGAAACGCAAAGCGGTAGTCTTGTCCGACACACTGTTGTCACATACTTCCTAGGTGTTTGAGCGGAAACTTTTCCCAGCAAACGCCTCACATGACGACGTTTGCTGAAGCAATCAAGCCGATTGATAATCACCGTAGATAAAATCAATACTTCATATGAAGGTTTGCGGTAACAGTACTTGATTCACTAATAAGCGGAAGATGAAGTTCAAGAAACAAACGTTTTTAGGATTTAACGCTATTGTTTATTTTTCTGAAAAATATCTATCCAGGAATTAATATTTTTTCCAGTGGGTAGGTACTGAACGATACATACGTTGCGGCAGTAAAATTTGTAATAGCACACACACTGCATTTTGAAATTAGGAAAACTCATTTTTACACGGAGCGCGTATTTTCAAATTAAAGCATCAATGTTTGAAGGTAGGATTCTCACTCCAACGGGCCTGTATCGCGATTTTGTACCTGCGAAGGACGGCATCCACTCATTACGCCATGCATGTGTTATACTTCTGTTCACAGAAATGCTTAATAAAGAATAACAAAATCAGAAAGACTGTCACGTTCCAGAAGCTCTACAGAAAGATAGATTTTTTTACAAATTTCGGCAACATTTAATTTGAAGATAAAATAATTGTGTATTTAACACACTTTCACGAATAAAGCTATTTTTTACAATACCTCAAGTCATGGAATGTATTAAGAAGAATGAAATTGCTTAAGGAATAGAATATCTTAAAACATGACATATCTTGAGAAATAAAATATTTTATAATATGAAATATCTCAAGGACATTTGTTAATGTTTTCTTTCGGTTTTCTTTAGCAGTAGTTCAAACACAGTCGCTAAAAAAATATTTCCCATAGACAGACAAATAAAAAAAATATTAAATAGAAAAATAGCTAAACAGCATAAATGGAATGCTAGACTTGAGAGCTGTAGTTTTGTATCCATAACAGATGCTAGTTAGTTAGTTAACCTGGTAGCCTTTATAAACAGTCAAATCTGACAGTACGATGATGCTTTCATTATAAATCGAAACGCGTCACTGTAAAACGGTGAAACTGTGTATCAGATACACAATTATTCCATCTGCATGATGGTAGGAGTTTCACCAAGTGAGAGCATCTACAATCTGCATTTATTTTATTTATTATAAATTCTCAATTTTGATAAAGCAAATCGTCAATCTAAACCAGCTTAAAATATCGCCGAAATATTACAACAATCTAATTCCGAGTACCGGCAGTTGTACGTGTGTCAAGGATATTTGCGTCTTGACACGCCACCACGTGCTGTTGATAGAGCATCAGAGAGGAAGTTAATCTAGAAGGCTGGCGTTGTGGCGTTCGTTTTGGCACCGGTGATGGATTCTCTTGTTCGCTGCTGCCATCGATTTCCGATTCCGCCTCTCGCGTACGTGACCAAATCGTTTTTATTGAACTAGATTTTTTCATAGGCAACTTGAATAGCTTGCAGCTATTCGAAAAAGAAAATATGAATAATTAAAAGTCAGTTTTTGAATTTTACAAGATGCTTCCCATATCGGGAGGAGGTTGGTACTCATTTTGAACACTATTTGAGTTTGTGAAAATGAAATTAAATTAAATCAAGTAGATTCACTCAGTATCCTTCGCTTAGTTATCCATTTAGAAAAAAAAATCTTGGAATAATGAAATCAGAATTTTACGAGAGGTTTTCGTAGGTCCTCTAGCCCAATTTCCTATTGCATTTTTTTGTAAATTTATATTCGAACATATTCCTTTCTCATGAGATGGAGCAACACTTATAAGTGTGAATCCTCTTTTTTATAGGTACATTAGTATATTATTATGGCTTACATTTAATGGCTCACCGATAGTAGTCCAAAGTTGTTACACTGCATCTTGATCTATAATAATATTAATGTACCTCATGATATTATAATCATTTTACTAAATAATATTTCAGACTATGTACTTTCTGTAAAACAAGATTAGAGAGAAGCAGGAAACTGCAGCATTTTGCAAGCATTAAATATCACCTTGTCTACATTTTCCAAGAATTGATTATTTGTAGGTATAACGTAATTCAGAGAAATCAGAAATTCTGATCATCTGAGGACACTTTACGACTCTTTTAGGAATCCAAACTTGTTCATTTTCATGATATACTTGACATCTCTTCATTCCAAAAACAAGACATGAAGTAAATCATATTTTCTCTCTACGATTATCTGCAAGAAATATATTTGCTCCGTTTACATTTTGTTTGAAACATAGTGGTAGGTACATATCCATGGTCCTTGAACATGACATTGATACCGCAATACCTCGATAGATATTATTTAAAAAAATACTATACTTCAGAATTTCATCATCCATATGGCTTACAAAGATATCATATGAATAGGAACGTGAAACTATATAGAGGATCGAAATTCCTAGTAATATTTTTGAAACATCCAGGTTGTCTACTATCAGGCAACGAACCATGGTAACTTTAACTCCCTCGAACGCACAAACTTCAAAATCACCTTGCTGTTTAATAACCGACAAACTCTCGCTTCATAAACGGCGATTTTGATTTATTCTATTCATCTTAGTTCTGATAGGATTTCACTGATATAGTAAATGAGATGAAGAACAGAATGCTGACGACAATGATGCATGATGAAAATTCAATAGAATATCAAAAGTATAAAAAATATTAACGTTTGGAATTGCATTTTTACTATTTGTAACTTTTTCTAAGATAACTAACTGTAATAGAATGTTTGAACCACATATGGTACATTTCGATGTATGACGAATTCAAAATGAATAAAATTGAAAATATTATCACCTCACAAATACAACAATGTACATCTTATGAGAAAGGATTGCAACATAAAATATTTCAATCCCATGGGAGCGATATACAAGATTTTAGGAAAATATTTGATTTGCACCGAACTCACAATTTTTTTGAAACGATTCGGCCTACACTGCATCAATTCAACCTATATTCATTTAAAAATCCGAAAATTCTTTCTCCCTTAAACATAATAATTATGTGATTTCAGTAATCAGCCATCAGAAATTACATTTATATTGAAAATCTTACTCGATTTCGAGTTTACGGCGAACGACAAAAAAATCCGTAATTAGGAGTTTCACATCTGTATCTATTAATACAAAATAAAACGATTGGTTTGCCATTCTATTTAATCTGTTTCCACCGGCAGACTTTATGAAAAAAGTTCGTATGTAATATGGTTGAAGCGCGAGGGAAAACCATTTAATATCGAACACATTCCATAACAATAAGTCAGAAATCATCGATTGGGCTTCGTTGAATGTGATTTTTGAAAATGGCTGCTTTGGCCTGGAAAGGGCAAAGAGCGGCACTGGGTCACGTTAAAGTTTAAACAATTACCAATTCTAATTTCAGACCGGTTTTATCGTTATTCCACGGTTTGATATAAAAGGTTTATGCGAGAACCATATTACATGTATGTAATGGATTTCTCTAATATCGTTTATGTACATTGAATGGAGTTTGAGGAGTTTATCTTTTAAGATGTATGTTTTCGATTGGTATCAGCATGATTTGCAGGACTCATACAATTTCTATATTTTAAGCTAGAGCTGTTCCAAAGATGAATTGGTGTAGTTAATTTAATTGTATACAGTACAATTTTTTTACATTTTCGATGGTTGAGTGAATCTGTAAACGAAACCTCAATAGCAAGAATTCCATTTTTGGGACTATAATTATAAAGATGTACCATGCAATAAAAAATAACTATAAAAATAAAATCACAGAAAATTCAAAATTAACGAAACTATGTTAAGAGAAACCAAAAAACAAACTTTGATATTTCAATATAATTTAAGGTTGAGAGTGCTTTTTTCCGCAGCAAAATCGTCTATAAATTGTGAAAAATCTTTCCCATTACAAATTCTTTTTTCAATTGAAATTAACGATAGCCCCACTAGTTTGCGTTGTGATATAGTTGAGCTAGGTAATTTTTAATTAGTTTCAATTTGATTGAACGTATTTTAGTTTCTGCGTCGGCACGCGTCTCTGAGGTAATTATTTCCTTATCGTGAAAAAATCACGTCAGCGCGCGTCTGGCCTAACCGCGTGGCTATGTGCAGTGCATACTTTGCCCCATCATATATCCGGCTCTGCGAGGTTTGTTTTTTTTATAAACTTGATTGCACCACATATAGTCTCCGTGTAGACCAGACACTGAATATTCCTCATCAAAAAATATAGATAACGCTTGTAGCTAATAGCTTTTTAAGGTGATGCAAACCTTAGTAGTGGGACTTGAAATGCTGACAATACTGTCGTTGGAGTCTTGGAGCGGTCTTGCAAATTAACTATCAGCTGGTCGGTGCATGGTAAAAAAATAGCGACTCTGAAGTGAGCGGCATTATATAATTATGAATTCAATGTTCGGGAAGTGTAGCTGGACTTTTTCTAAGGAGAGCTGAATTGTTCTGTTTCTGTTTTAGTGGCTTTAACTATAGCGATTTCAATTTACTACAGATTACTACATTTTAACTGAATCGGGATCTTGGATAATGAGAAAAGTTCGTTATAGTGTCTTGAAAAACGGTGTCAAGTAAGTTGAATTTGTTTTTTGTGGGCAGTAGTATCTTTTCATCAAATATTCTTATCGGATTTTAGAGCTCCTGATTCACCTGAACTAAAATTTGGAAATATAGAATGTTTTGAGGATTTTCCAGAGTTTAAAATATTTAAATATTACATATTTTTTTTACTTTTGACTTCCAAATATCAAGAGTTCTATAATCATATCAAAATCCTTATTTCTAAACTGATACCATGCGGGGAAAGTACAGTGCCCACTTACTTAACGTCACTTTTATATTAACTATTGAACAGAATTTAGAAGCTTACTAAACACACTTTTTTTCAAGATTTGTTGTTGTTGTCAATAGTATTTTTGTAAATCAAAACATGCTGGTTACTCATCATTTAGATGATACTATTATAACCTATTTCAAAATCTTTGCAATTATAAAAATCATGTTCGGTTTTGCGCACGACTCCTGATAACGAGAGACGAGAGAGCCCGGTCAGCCGGGTATTCGTACTCGAGCGTTGAACGGTGTCGGACGCACGGTGGTTAGTAAAACAGCATTGCGTCTTATTTCAGTAAACAAGCGAATATCATAGGATCGTATGCTAATACTGTGAGCTCTTAAAAATCCATTCGACGTAACACATTTTCTGGAATGAACCGACTTTTTAGAGTGATAAATGTAATTGTGACGTTGATGATTTAAACGTCACTGATCTAGTATTAGAAAATGAAAATTGTTTCATAAGTATTTTTCGAAATTCAAAATGGCGACCGATTTGCTATGAATGACATAGAATTTATTAGAACTAGAAATATCAAAAAACTAGTCCGTTTATTATAAATAGCGTTTATCAATTCAGAAAAAAACATTATAGGTACATGTAGTAAAAATAGTGATAAAACAGGAGTAAGGTACATTCATTCGATACTTGCTAACCAATGCAACAAAACTATTGTAACAATGCAATCAGAGCTAGGCAGAGTACCTTACTAAAGTACTTATTAGTACTTTAGAATGATTAACTTTAAAATCCTATAATCTATATTGATAGAGTTTCAGGTACACATAACCCGTTGATGGGCAACCATTCACCATGAGAGGTTATAAAAATCTCGCCACCCGCTGACGTTTAATGATTTATTTACTTTTTCCATATATGCAGAGACAATACGTGTAATCGGTGTAATCTCTGCAATGACACAAACCACACCGAATTGCGTTTATCTTGCTATCTGGAGACACCGAACATAAACGATAGAACAGAAGGGTCACCGACGTCCGCTCTTTGAAGTCAGTCGTCAAAGCTAAGCCGCTTCTAATTCAGCAGCGACACCGCTGGTTGGCTGGACCCGATCGGTACGTTCGCATTATTTTTTATATGGGGGTTAACAGAAATGAATTCTACAGTATAGATAGAATAAGATTATTTATTAAACTGTTCAAGTGTTCAACCGAATGTTTTTTTGTTGGAATAAGACAACATACGTTCATCCTATATAACATGTATTACAGTCACTACAGCCGATCTCTTATATTCCACAGTTAACAATTTCTTGAATTTTATCCCTTGGGTTGACTAGTAGGTCTGTAAACATACTTGACGGGTTTAAAAATTCGTTTGGCGAGTGTTTAGACTGTGTAGTGTTGAACTTCTCTAAAAATAAATACAAAACAAAAAGAAATAGGACAACAAAAACATACTAATAGGCATTTCAAGATATATACTCTACTCATAAATGTTGTAAAATTGTTAATTTTCTATTTGGTTTCAGTTTCTTTCTTATGTGATCTTTGATGTCGCGGTTTGCAAATTTGATAGTAAAATATATTCGTAATCTAATATACAGAGATAGAAAATATTCATGAGGAAACTTTTTACACGGATGTGTTAGTGTTATACTCTTTAACAAATCTTTCAGATTTTTCCAATATGATTTTCAAATGCTATTTTATTGAAATTTTTGACAAAAATGTCTTCCAGATTTACAATAAATTCTACAATATTTAGAGGTGGCGCAGTTAAACCACCAATTTGTTGAGAGGAAGAGTAGGCTTTCGATCTAAGAAATACTGTTACTTCATCTTTTAAAGTATTTTGTTCGATATACCTTAACATAAATCACACGAATGTTGCAATGAACATTTTTCAATAAAACTTCTGCAATATCATCGATACAACGTGCACCTTCAGTTTGATCAAAGTATTTAAGCGTGAATGATTTTTTAAATGCTCTAGAAAACTGTATTGGCGTTGGATTTCTGGCGTTGCTACAACAATTTCTTGTCCAAAAAAGTTTTCTATGCAATCTTGATTTAAGTTTCTGGTGAGTAGAATTGTATACTGTCGAGACTTTAAAGATTCCCACAAAGCTTTATGGAAGTGATTGTTAATTTCCAACCATATATAAAATGTACTTGATTATTTATACACTTTTCCACACAGCTGTCCTGGCCTCTTACGGTAACCATTTCAACAACCTTCAAATTATCAAACATAGATTCAATTTGTTCCAGGAATTTTAGTTGTTTTTCTGTACCCATAAAAGTGTTGAAATTATTCAAAAGACATGAATTCAATAAGTCAAATAAATCATTCATGGTTTTAATGAATTTTGCTGTGACACTTGCATTCGAAGGCAAAACTTTGAAACCTATGTAAGTTTCAAGAGCAGCTGCCACAGAATGACTAAATATTTGCGATGCTAATTTTACCTTCATTTTCTGAAAGTTACCAGGATAAAGATGTTCGTTGGTTAATTTAGGACAAAGTCTATATTCTTTTTTCTTATCGTGTGCATAAAAAGTATCTAGATGGCATTTTTTCACAGTCTCTTTTGGTAACCGGTAATTGTAGGGAAATAAATTATTTCTGGTAGACTTTAACAGATGTGGCACGTCATATAAATGAACAAGTCTCAAGTTATCTACGTTGAAGTAAACGTTTTCCGTGGTTACTTTTAAAAGTTTGTTAACCAATTTTCTAAAATTGCATCCATGATCTGAAACAACCTCGGTATATCCGGCCGCCGACGCGACGGTCTCCCAGAAGTCAGCCTGCCAAGTATACCGCGCGCGGTGCTTTGGTGAATGGTGACTGCATCTACCACGGCATGTATGATTGTATGGAGCGTATGAAGTTAAAGTAGTGTCAGCTAGCGAGAGAGATAGGCATATTTCGGGGCGGAGCTTGGAGTGACCCTTCTTGTCTCTGTTTATGTTCGGTGCTGAGGATAAATGTCCCTTTCAGCCACAGGTATATCAACTTTGACCTATCATCAATATAGTTCTCGCGAAGTTAACTCTCACATTTAGTTTCGCTTATTTGTATCCAAAAAAGGAAAATCATTGTTCCACAATGGCGTTCATATACTCGTATTATGGTACAAACACCAACCAAAAATAGCATCCAGCAGGTTCACGCTGTACTTCCCATTTCATGGTAATATTTTAAAAATAAGTATTTGCTAAAATTCTAGAACTGTTGATATTCGGAAATGAATTGAAAAAAACAGTGAAAAACTAAATTTTTTGCATCCCCAAAAACTTCAGGTTCTTAAAAATTTGTATTTTCCAAAATGTCAAGTATATCAGCAGAATCAACTTCATTCACACCATTTTTCCGTAACCTGTAGTAAAAGCTGATAAAACAGAAACAGAACAAATTATCTGCCTGAAGATAAAACCTCACTAGGCCCCCTTCAGCATAACTCACCACTTATATTGACCGCCAAGTCAAAAACTGAGCTCTAGTAATATAAATTATTTCACCTTGTTTGTTTCTCGATCTTTTTGATTCAAACAATAAAAAAGGATGAGATTTCATGATCGAGTGTGACATTCTCACATCAAAAACATGATCACACGTTACCAGTATCGCCGGCCTCACTGAGACGCGCCCGAAAAAAACAATAATAACTCTCGCCTCTCGATTTATCCTAAACGTGCTTTTTGCGTAAGGGATCGACGAGTATCTCGCATACATGCTCAAATTTTTAGAGGGCGATGTGTGAAGAATCATCTGTGTTTAAAATTATTGGCAATTACCGAGGCCAAATTTGTACAGACCAACGCCAAAAAAAAGTTTGACCGTTTTACTGTTATTCGTTATTTGATGATAGGCTCTGCCACATATTTCTCGGCAATGTCCAAACATAGGTTTGAGCGTTTTTCTATTTTTTGTTATTTGACGATAGTTGCAAATTGAACTATTCCATTCTTTTGTTTTCGCCGATTTTTCTTTGTAATAAATAAATATAGTCTGTTCTTTCATGAACTCATTTTGAATGTTATTTCATCATCAATACCTACTTATCGAGCATAAATCGATAATTCAATACTTGAATGTTTGCTGCGTTGACTTCAGTTAACCATCCGGTATACATTCCGAACTCTCCTCTCACTAGCGAGCATAAAATAGGACATAAATCATCTTATGGTTTCGCCTTTCTATTGTAAGTAAAAAATTGAGGAAAAGGTATAAATTGTAGCGAATTTATTTGATTTCGTAATCAGGAAACTATTAAAAAAGAAATAGAATGGTTTGTGTCTGCCTACTGATAATATTTTTCATTGCATGTTGCTGTTTGGCTTGTCGATAAATTTTCGGCATTCTATACATATGACTGCACGGAACGTTGTAAGTTATTGATTATAGAGTAGAAAAAGGTTAATGAATACAAGAATTATATATCAACTGAGCCTTTGTGTATGGATCTAATAATACATACAGGCGTAAGGACATTGGGACATGCGAATCAACATGATCCACTGATCGGTGGTATAAATTGCAGATTGCCGCTTTTTGGCATTCTCAATAACAGAGTGCATCCTGTCGCCTTCGTTTTGTGTGTGACCTGTTTTTAGGAATCGATGAATTATTTGCAGGTTCAGAGACATAGCAGCATAAGAAAACATTGAGAAAATAAAACGGTTATGATTTTGTCCGCCACAGTTATCAGAAAAAAGAATAAGCATCTTGACTCCCTTTCAATTCTGCTTTTCAAAAAATTTAAAATACAGCTACTTATTTTGTTTGGTCGCCTCTTCGTAATTACCTCATGCCAAACATAAAGGTACCTTTTCATGCGCCGCTCAACGCTCAAAATATGAGCGTCAAAAGTGATCACGTGACTGACTAAACGCTCAAATTTGTAGCGTCCATGAAAAGGGTATTTAGCGTCAACTTTCGGCGTTTTCTACGTAAAAGATATGCCTTAACCTCAATTTAGTTGTTTATGTGTTGTGTTATTAGTTAAGCAAGAATGCGTGGCGTAAATTAAAAGAGACTGTGTAGAACAAAAAGAAGTGTAAAAATGTCATACAGTGATCGATATAATCAATATATTGCTGAATAGTCAGCAATATAATCAGTGGCATAACAATTATGTACATTATTCAGATTAAAAGTTTAGTTAGAAGTGTTCAACGAAACGTTCTCATTGTCATCTCAAAGAAATGAAAACGTTTTTATAAACCAAGAAAATATTGGATCTTTCCAGTATGTGCAAAAAGGAAAAAAATTGGATTTTATCTCACTCCTTTTCCAGTAATACTATTAGAAAGCAGTATATTTCGCAACTATTTTCATATGACAACAGTGCAGTTTGAAAATTTATTGAGTATTGTTGCGACTTTCATCGAAAAAAACAGTTGTTCGAGAATCAATTCCACCTGAAGAACGGTTGTGCATCACCTTGAGGTTTATTTATAATGTAAATACATGTAAATATTTAGTGATAATTCTAAATAATAAACAAAACAGTTACTTTATTGTTTATTTAAAAATTAAAGCACTAAAAACAAAAACATATTTGTGTGAAGTGAACTAAGTGAAGCGTCCTTTACACTGTATATATAATATATTCGTTATAGTATTCTATTAGAAGAGGTGGGGGATAACTTTCGATTTTGACGCTGGAAGTTGGCTGAAACGAACTTCACGAAACGCCGCTGATATTGAATATTTTGTCACGTGATCACCCATTTGGGCGTCAAAATCCGAGCGATGAGCGTCCATGAAATTGTAGCTTTACAGTAGCGTCAGTAGCCTTCATGATTTCCCATATCATAAATTGTGAAGATTGGGGTGTTATGAGGACTTTTTGTACATCAAAACAATTCATCTCGGTTCGATTATAAACAGCTATTTTCACACATCTACTACTTAACGTTTACAGTCATTAATATCAACCTAACCTCCAATCGTGCGGCGAAAATTATAGTAAATCAAACTTACTACACCTTTCGCCGTTTTTTGCAACGAAGACTAGAGTAAGTTAACTTAATATAGTGTTCGCCTGTAGGAATGTGGGTTATTACAATTACTATACACGGAAGTTGTTTACTGGTTGCCTATCGTTCATGACCGACTTTAATTTTCACCAAAAAATCTATTGATGCCACATTAGTAAGTCAAAACCCACGTTTTTGAGTTAGTATAGTCTTCGTTGCATGGGTCGATATATAATCTAAAGGAATCTTTGCTCTTTGGAGAGGCTTCATGAACAGATAAACATTTTTTGTTAATAAAATCCATATTCGGACTGAATTCAATGACACATCACACACATTCAGATTTGACCGACTTTCCACGAAAACATGGTATATTGTTAATGGATACGAAAATGATGTATGATGTATTTCCCAATGTTTATGGTAGATCATCGTCTGAATTTCAGTTGTCACAGCATCAGATTCTTTGAAAAAAAGATTGAAAAACTGTGCTGACAATAATTAGGAAAGTTGAAAAAAAATATAAGCATAAAGATATTTTGACTTTGCTTTAAAAATCATCCTGTAATTTTTCTCCAAATTACTGGATGAACTTCGAAGCCATCAACTGGTATCTATCAAGAACTATAATATAGTTTTCCAATAATCCGTTCTGCTAACCGTATTTTAACGTATGAAGGATTTTGACAACCACACTTTGCTGAAAGTTGATCTGCAACACTCATTATACTAGGTGGCACAAAAGCATTCATTTTTGCTTCATGTTCAAACACTTTGAGACTGGATATAAGCAGAATAAATATGAACAGGTTATAATATCAGAGATAATGGGATAAATATGTCAATAATAAATTCCGGTACACTTCATCACATATATCGCATCTGTTGGAGATCTTTTCACGGATGCCAGGGATGCCGTTTTGCGAAGAAAGAAATGTAAGCAACTGAATTAACATAATCAATATACATCGCTATAAAAAAACTGTATTCGGCCAAGGAAAAAACATATCCACGCATATTGCACGTGATTCAACGTGAAACCGTCGAAAACACAACAGGTCCGCATTAAGATACTACATAACGAATTAAATTATCTAGAAAATTATAAGGAATAAAACATACTCATATACTCGTTCTAAATGAATAAATCAAAATAACGATTTTTTATTTAAAAAGACTGCATCATTTTTTCCAAGCTTACATTAAAATACGTTAAGAACATCTTCCCAATCCATCATCTTTATTTAACTGCACAGATATAAAAATAATAACAAAAATACTCTGTAAAAGAATACAGCCAGCGTAATTAGCATTGATTTTTCAATTAAACATCATAAAGTTAACAGCAACATGAAAACACTAAGCTTTTCTGATGAACTCAAATTTAATGAACTGCTACTGCGTTTATTAGGTAGTTCTAACACCTTGAATAAGTAAGAGCATGAAGCAAGCCAATAAGTAAAATGACAATGATAGATTTACTCTGTAGAAGAACTTGATGTATCATTAACATTGTTGATATCTATTATAAGGGGTTCATCTTGAGTGTCAATAATATTATCTACGTCCCACATTTTGATTTCAATTTTTTCCTGAACATGATGAATGCAATCTTTCCATTCATCAGCCGAAACTCTGTTGACGGCATCATGAAACAGATTTTTAACATCTGAAAATTTGAAAGTCATGTTGTTTGACGCTAGGTATTGTTTTATATTAGCCCTAATTAACTCGATAGGGTTCAGTTCGCAGTGGTAAGGAGGTAGTCGTAAAAGTTTTATTTTTTTTTTGGCTATTTCATCAATAATATTTAAGTTATACTTATATTTATGCTGTTTTACTAATTTTATTAAATCCGCTTCAACCACATTTTCATCAAAATTTATTTACTTAGAATTAAGCCATTCTTGGATATCTGCTTTTTTTGTACACATTGTAGAAATTTTTTGTAATTTCCTGGAATGGTATGGTGCATTATCTA
This sequence comes from Bruchidius siliquastri, assembly GCA_949316355.1. Taxonomy (NCBI): domain Eukaryota; kingdom Metazoa; phylum Arthropoda; class Insecta; order Coleoptera; family Chrysomelidae; genus Bruchidius; species Bruchidius siliquastri. Next base: position 22,372,183 of record OX438538.1, on the reverse strand, counting down.
ACACAATTACTGAATTATCTTCAAGTTTTGGCAGAGTTTTTGAAAACCAAATTTGGAAAGATTTACCATCCATTTCTTCGTGATAGTCGCCTGTATTCTTCGACTCAAATGCCCATAAACCATCAGGTACGAAGCCGTCCTCACCACCAATGTGACAAATTATTAGTCATTTTCCTTTCCCTAAAAGTAATTTATTGTTGACTTGCAGATTTGTTGTTGAAATTAAGTTCTTTCGAATTTCATAATCAAGGTAATAGAAAATACACAAACAAATTTTAATAATCCGTTAGTTAAGCAGGCCGGTTAACCAACCACGTTGTGTTATTTCGAACCATCTCCACATATATCAAGTTTTCTAGTAAATCATTTTTTCTATCAAAAATCAACTTATAAGTATAATAAAATAGAACAATCAAAACATAAAACAGATGTAGAGCTGGGAGTCAGTTCCAAATGGTATAACCTGATTGTTTAACTGGCCTGCTAACTAACGGCTTATTAAAATTATTTGTAAAGTTGGCCCTGAGTATAAGAAAAAATAAATGATAATGTGATGATTGAATATTGAACAGCAAATTCAAACTGTAATTTCAATTTTTTCCATAGTTTCATGGTATTACAGCTAATCTAAATATATATTACCAGTAGGATTTTTCAGGCCAGTCGAAAGTCCATCCAAGAAAGCTTGCCTCGATGATCTAACTGTCCACCCAAACTGTTGCATGAGTATGCCCAGCATTTACCCACGTTTCATCTAAATAATATATTTTTCGACCTTCGTTACGAAATTGCCTAATTTTTCTGAGATATTCCCGTCTTCACTCAACTATCTCTTCTTTTTCTAATAATCAACTGTTTCTTCCTCGTTTCAAGTCCGTGCCATCCTTAACTGCATTTAAGATTTCATCAACTGTAGGTAGTTCATTTCTGAAGAAAAAATTATTTACTTCTTCCAATTGCATTCCCGTCAAAGTCATCGATTGCTTCGATTTTTTTCCTTGTGGGATACGATTTTGACCCTGACAATGAATGTTTATTTTTATACTCCCTAATAATTCGGTAAACAACTTGACCGAATGACTCCCGAAATCTCAGCTACCCTGCATACAACCTCTTCAATAGCCAAATCATCATATTCTTGCATTTGCTTTTTATAAATATTTAAAATGATTCGCTTTTCATTTGCGCAAAAATGCAGCTTTTCATCTCTTTTTTTTTTGGCGGGGTAAGGCTAATATCGAGAATTTCGTCAGCTGTATCCGGGTCAGACATTTTCAAATGAAACAAAGTTAACTAATGAACAAAACGTACAATCACCAAACGCCTCTGAAGTATATGAGTTACTAATTGCGGTCCTGTGCCTAAAAGAATTCCTTACGGGCCACCGAAGGTTCTCTTACTCTGATTGGCCACCAACGATGGCGTTGTATGTTGGCTCGACCAATCTGGGCCAATAGAGCGGTGGGTGTGAGATGTTCACCTATCGATCACGCGTTCATCACGCACTGATCATTGTTTATAGTTTACTTTCCGTTATAAAACCTTCTGTTCTAGCTTCTATTCTATTCTAATCATTCTCTTATGATATAGTTGGAATTCGTCGTGAAAATTTCGGGGGTTCTTTCTGTATTTTTTTCACTGGTCATTTCACACAGACAGTTGTATAATTATTATGTATGTGCCGGGGCTGGGAAGTATTGATATGCGAAAAAATCAATACTTCAAAATCTCTCTAATACAAAGAAATGTTAATGAAACTGAATTTTCTGAATGGATCGCGACGTAGAGAGCAGCTTCATAATGTAGATAGGTATTGAAATATCTCCAAGTCTACATTTAGTTTAGTGTTGTTCATTAGTTGTTTTTGCCTGTTACTTATTATAAGCTCAGGAATTAGCGATATAGAATTTTCAATCTAAAATCCAAGAGAAGGGCCTTTAGAAGAAGTTTTTCTCTAGTAGGCACAATGCTTGCAGTTAACGCATATCAAGACACCAATTACAGCTATTTACATAACTTCAAATTTGAAATCGGCAACCTTCAAAATCCTAGGATATAGTTTTTCTTCGAATTTAATTTATTCTGCTATATGTGATCAGCCATTTTGTTTTTCAAGAAAATATTTTCAAATTCAAAATCAGCAACGATCAAAACCCTAATATAGCGATGTATATGAAATCCAAATGACTTTTCGTAAACCACATCCACCATTTTCAAATCAGCGATTCCAAAGACTATGAGATACTACGTATTAATTGATCTTCATATTACTCGTATTTCGGCCAGATATTCACGATTATCAATTTTCACACGTGAGAAGGTGTAAGGAACATTATTTTTCCCAATACCTGTTACCTACATACAAATTTTAAATTTGTTAGGAGCTTAACATATACCTAGTTCTTTGTTGAGAGTAATATAAACGGCTCCTGTCCACAACTGAAGTTTTCATATTATCTTGAAAAATGTATAAGAGCGCAAAAATGTTTTTCATCAAAGAAAAAATTAACCAAGAAAATTGAATTAGCGGATGCCAAATTGAAGCAAATCGCGAATCTCTGAGGTGATTAAATTACCAAGGGTTAACACCAGTTAAATTTGTCACAGAAAATCTGGATTTGTGCAACTCGACTAATTGCTTACAGATGTGGATTTAAATCTTGCAACTTAAATTCAATTTATTCCTTATCGTTCCCGGAAATCCGTTTAAAATGTTCTCAGACGTTATCGAATTAGCACCAGTTCCGATCTTTTTGAAACCTTAGTAACGGTTAACCAAACCGCTAGAACATAACTTCTGCTGATCTCTATGGCTCAAGTGGTACTTACTTTTGCCAAAAACGAAAACCGCCAGGAAATAACGTTCACCCAAAAATTCAAAAATATTTTTATTTATTTTGGTTTTTTTTGGCACTAGGAGCTTGTCCCATTAGCCAGAATCTTAATGTATAAGTTCTGCAATGCACATGTTTATGTAATATTGATTTGTTCATTGAGGATTGATACCAATTTCCAAAGCAGGAACCTAAATAACCTATATACATATGAGAAAACTACAGAAGAAAACCATTAAAAAAGACCTAAAGTGGGTAGGACAAAGGATGGTGTTAGACAGGGTCACAAGATCTTCTCGCCTAAGGGTCCATTGAGGCATTTATAGTTAACACAAAACAAGAATTAGGCCACGGTTGAGATGGGTTACATAATGTACAGAGGTTAGACAAAGAAGAGATAAAATCGACAACTATATTTTTAATCCTGAATTTTTCAAAAACATTACCACGCACGAAATTACATCTGGCTTATGTATAGAAAAAACATGTGCTGTATTTAGAGAAGCAGACAAACCACACTTAACAAGAATGTGATACAGTTGATTAGAATGGTCCATGGTTTTAGAACAGCCAAAAAAGATGTGATCAATGTCTCCTTCTACACCACAATGCTCACATAGTGAAGAAGGTATCACACGCAGTCTTGCTAAATGTGCTGGGAAGGAGCCGTGTCCAATTTTTGTCCGAATGATTGTAGATAGATATTTTCTGGGTAACTTGAAGTTATTATGCCAGTATGAGCGGGGTAAATTAGGGTGAATGCGAGTATACCGTGTAGGATGCGTAATAGTATACTTCTTCCATTCTGCAGACCATCTTTCGTGTAATATTTTTTTTAACGTGATGTAATTGACCTGAATGCTGGGTAAGCTATTTACTTCATCACCAAAAGTAATAGCATTTTTTGCCAAAGTATCAACTTTTTTGTTAGGTTCTATTGCGGAGTGTGCCTTAATCCATACCAATTCAATGTTGTAGCCTCTTTGCTCCAGTTTGTGTTTGTTCTTTTTTATTTCGAATCTGTGCTCATTGGGAGTAGTAGAATAGTTATAGTTCTTAAGGCTGGTCAAAACAGATACTGAGTCAGACATAATAGCTACATTTCGATTATTTTGTTGTTCTACGTACTTGAGGGCCTGTATGATGACAATAGCTTCGACAGAAAATATGGACATTTGTTCTAGTAGTTTGAACATGACTGATAGGTCTTCCAAAGGTACATAAAAAGCGCAACCTGTACCTCTCTCTGTTTTAGAGCCATCGGTAAATATGAATAAATTGTCTGACATATCAGCGCTAATTTGATTGTAAATTATTTTGTTTAGGTGTTGCATCTTACATCTTATCTTGTAGGTGGGGATTATAATGTTCAATTCGGACAAAAAGTCGAAAAGGTCGTATTCTTGCTGGTGATTTGTTTTATTGTAATTGAGGCTGGTCGTGTTTTGTATGGCAGTACATATGGGAGGAGAATTTTTCCGAATCCAATATTTGTTTGTAAGGTCATATTCATTAAGTTGGTATATTCTGTTGGTAATATGTGAATTGTTGTAATGGATTTTCAGAAGAAATCTAGAGGCTAGCATTTCTCTACGCAGGTGAAGGGGCGGTTCTATCGCCTCAGCTCTCAGTGCTTCGACTGGAGAAGATTTCATTGCTCCCAAACATTTTCGTAAAAATTTATTCTGTATGGTTTCTAGCTTACGGAGTAATGTGCTACTAGCTGACCCATAAAAAATACAGCCATAATCAAGGATTGATCTTATGTAGGATCGATAAGAGAAGATAAGAGATATCTTCTGGTCTGCTCCCCACCATACTTTGCAGACCATTTGTAAAAAATTGGAGCCTTTGTTACATCGGACAAGGATATCATTGATGAAATACTTCCAAGACAGTTTTTTGTCCAAAGTAATTCCAAGATACTTTACTGTCGTGTCAAGCTTGAAAGAATATCGTCCCAGTTCGACACTAGATTGTTGTGAGATATTATGACGAGAAAAATAGACGACCTTGGATTTTGATTCTGAAATAGTGAATCCATTTTCTAAAGACCACTGGTTGAATTCATTCATAGCGGAATCAAGCGCATTCGTACATTGCTCGAGATTACGACTTTCAATGTACACGCATATATCATCTGCGTACTGAATCCTTTGTACTGGTTCATCAAGGCTGTGGAAGTCAGCGGTGAAGATGTTAAAAATAATCGGACTTAAGACCGCTCCTTGAGGGAGTCCCTTGAAAACATTCCAGGGGCCAATTTTTTTGCAGGTATTATCGCGAACATAAACAGATCTATTGAAGTATAGATTTGTAATGATATAACTGACATGCGGGGGGATGCCATAATTTTCTAATTTTACTCTCAGCAAGTTGAGATCGACGCAATCATATGCTCCAGATATGTCAAGGAAAACAGCTCCCAAGTAATTGTTGCGGGAAAAACAACACTGGATGTCGGTGACGATGTTCATCACTGCATTAGTTGTGCCTGAGTTTTTTTTGTAAGCATACTGATTATTAGGTAGAGGATGTGATTTAAGCCAGAACTCTAATCGATTTTTGATCATTCTTTCAAACGTTTTTAATACACAGGATAGTAGAGAGATAGGGCGGTATGACTCGGCTAAGTTGGGATCTTTATTAGGTTTTAAAATCGGGACAATAATTACTTATTTCCATTCCTCGATATTTTCGCCCTTTAACCACACGTCATTGAAGATTTCCAGGAGATATTCTTTGGCTTTAATTGGCAACTTGTTCAACATCGGATATCTAATCTCGTCGTGGCCAGGAGATGTATTAATAGCTTTGTTAAGAGCAATATGTAACTCAGCCAAGGTGAAAGGACTTCCAAATAGTTCCTGCTTATATGGACCATATAAAAAATTCACCCCCATCTGTACGTCCGGATTTCAGGACATCTACCTCCCTCAACCAGCACGAACTATTTGGAAGTCCTTTCACCTTGGCTGAGTTAGATATTGCTCTTAACAAAGCTATTAATACATCTTATGGAAATCCTCAAGCCACTCAGTGTTACTGCATTTGGCTTGGGGAATAGGAATTCTCCTTACTTTGCGAGCTTGCTTCCATAGATCTTTAGATGATGTATCTTTGTTTAAGTTAGAGACCCACGATATCCAGCTGCGTTTCGAGTTCTGTTTGAATAGTCTTTTTGTTACCGCAAATACTCGTTTACATTCTAAGAAATTTTCTAATGAACTATTTTGTTTATATGCTGAAAGTGCGTTGGTCCTTTGATTAATGGCGTTCACACAATCGTCGTCCCACCAAGGCGAAGGGGGGCGACTCTTAAATCTGAAAGGTTTCAATGTCGGAATGCACACCTCACTTATTTCATTTAACTTGTCCATGAAAAATTTATATTTATTTTCAGCGGTATCGAGGGAAGGGGTTGAAATAAAAACGTCATTTAGTAAGTCATGGAATAGAATCCAATTTGCTTTTTTTAGGTTCCACTTATACCTAGGGTATATCATATCATTAATTTGCACTGAGTTATGAACCGATAGAAGTATTGGAAAATGATCAGATCCGAGGGTGTCATTTATGATCTGCCAGTTACTATTTTGAGCTATGTCTGGTGAAACTATGGTGACATCAGGTGCTGAAGCTAGTAGATTAGGTGCTGTAAGCCTTGTAGGAGATCCATCATTCATTATAACTAAACTAGCTGTTTCACATATTTCTATTAGTTTATTTCCTGTGACATGTTCATTTACAGAACCCCAAGTACGAGAGTGAGCGTTAAAGTCGCCCCTAATTATTGAAGACGTATTAACCTTAGAAAAAATTGTTTCCCAGTCAGTAATTCTGCATTGAATATTAGGTGGCTTATAAATAGAGAGAAACGATATTTCAGTATTTCCATTTGCTACATCCACACCACACACTAGGACATTTTCATTAAAGTTGTTATAGGAATTTATTTGTTTGAATTGTATCCCATGTTTTACGAAAATAGCAACACCTGCCTTACCATCGATCCTATCCTTTCTGACAATATTATAGTTACGGAATGCGATGACTTGGTTCGGTTTGAACCAAGTTCCACTGATAAGTGCCACATCAATGTCATTTTTATGAAGAAATTCAGCTAAGCTATTTTTGTTAGATACAGCGGAACGGGCATTCCACTGCATTACTTTCAACACATTTTTCCGACTGCTAACCATTTTGTTTAGTATTATGTTGTAGATCATCTAACATAGATGATACTTCCCCTTTTAGTACTCCTCTATCAATATTTTTATTTGATCAGGCGCATGAAAATACTTGTGACGGTATTTATGATATAATCTGTACTAGAAATATTTGATTTATATGTTTGACTAGCTGTTACAGGTGTAGATGGGCCTGCAGTAAACGTGAACATACTATTCGGGAAGTTTGGTGGTGGTGACTGTGCTTTTCGCTTCTTATTAGGGCCTGTGCCTGTGCCTGTGGCTGTATACAAATTTGGACTGTATCGTGAAGAGTGGGATATGGAAGGTCTTATGGGATTAACAGTACGGGAATGACTGGGCAGAGGGGGAAAATCATTATCTATTTTGAAGTTGATAGGACGGATGCATATGAATTTTGATTTGTATTACTGGCTTGATGACTGGCTTCAATAAAGGGCAAATTGGAAATGCCATAGTTTTTTTAATCTGTTGCTGTTTCTGAAACGAAGGACAGTTTTTAGAAGTGGATCTGTGTTCAGAATTTTTGCAGTATACACAATATGTGTTGCTTTCTTCACATACATGTGTATCATCCTTAACCTGTCCACATACAACACACCTTGTATATGTACTACGACATTGTCCGGCCACATGTCCAAAACGAAGACACTTGTAACATTGAACTACTCTTTCAACAAATGGTTCTACTTTAAATATTACGCTATTTATTCGTACTTCGTTTGGGAGGACGTCGCCATCGAATCAAACGACTACCATTTGCCTGGATATAAGCTGTTTGACTCCGTCATTTTCAACCCTCCTGTGTAATCTTTTCATTTCACAAATATTTACATCACTTATGATATTTTTAATTAAATAGTCCTCAGTAAAGTAGGTGTCAACACCTTTAATGAGTCCTTTCCTAATAAGTGAATTATTTGGAATATACGCTCTCAGATGTTCATCATTTAATGCGCTATTCAATACCAAATTATTGGCATACTGGAGTGACTCCATCCCCACTTTGACACGGTTCAGGCCAACTCTACTAATGGTAGTAATCATGTTACTTAAATTCAGTTTTTTGTGTAGGATATGGCCAACAAATAATGGATGCAATCTACCAATATTGTCTCTGTTAGTTTTTTCAATATAAACATAAATATTATTGCTAGAGTAATACTTAGCGTTTTTTAAGTGGAATAGACGTGGGTTATTTTTTTCTGCACCAGAGGTATTTACTAATACAGCTGACTGGCTAGGCTCTGCTACACGAATGGAATCCATGGCATTGGCGTTCTTATCCGAATTAACTGATACACTACATTGCAAGTTTTCACTGTTTACTAAATCCTCATCAAATGTTAGGTCGTACACTCCTACATTTTTCATTTGGCTACTAACATTGTCATTAATAGGGCCTCCAACCCCTGTTGGAGGTGGAGGCATGCTGATGGCTAACTCAAACACTAGTTAACGTATGAATTATACTTTTCTACACTACCACGAGTGAACGCTCCAAATTCGCGTGCGTCTTTCAAGACAGACGAGGCGGAGCTGATTCAAAAATATATATGACAAGAATATCACCAAACTACAGTAATGCTTAGTAAGTATTCCATGATTTTCATTTTTGTGTCATCATTTAAGTGCGATATCTCTATAAAGCTTTAATAAATTTTACTTTTACCAGGGTCTTGGAAACACTATAGCTGAAACAATTCTAACAGCTATATTTTTTTGGAATATTATATCAGTGTGATAAAACCCTTGACCCCCCTACGAAAATGTCTGTGGGCGGCCTTGTATAGGTGTATATATATATATATATATATATATATATATATATATATATATATATATATATATATATATATACATTTACAAACGCTCCAGTCTCAGTACTGTCGAATGACAGACATACTTTAATTATACCATACCGTAGGATAATCGCATTTATTCCTGACGAAACCGAAAACAAAGCTAGAGCGATGATGTAAAAAATGAACTTTCCTACTGTCCTAATGCTCTACCAAACACGGAATGGGAATGGCCCGTATTCCGAAGAACATTCGCGCATTCCTTTCGACAAAAAACAAACGAAGGCTTTTATGCATTACTGACCAATCACATCGCATCTAGCGCCCACGGAAATTCCAAGAAACTATCAACCAGTAGCACTGTACCCAAAAAAGACAGTGGAAATATAAGAATAGGAATGCTATCGATTTTAAATATTTATGCCAACTTTCAGGTGCTGTAAACTGAAAAGTATGGCTCGAAACTTAAAATGCCTTTTTGTGCACCACTTTCGTCGGTTTGTCGGTCTGTTAGCGTTTTTGAAACCGTGTTTTGAAAACAAATATAAAGCACATGAATATGCCTAATTTACAATAATTATACGACATTTCAGAGCGTAGTTAAATTATTTTTCCAAAGGGGGCCAATTTGTTCGGTTTATAATTTAACGACTTTTTCTGTAGATTACTGCATTTTAACTCATAGGAAACAGAACAGGTATTTTGCGTCTTAAAAGGTTGCGTCAAGTAGGTTGACTCTGCATTTCAAATAACGTTTGGCAATACTTCAATAATGGGAATTTCCGGAAACTTGAAAATTTTGAAGATTATTCAAAGCGTTTCGATATTTTTTAAATTCAGTTTCAATCATCGATGAATATCTATCTCCAAATCCTTATTGTCAAACTGATAGTATTGCGTAGAACATATATACATACATCATCGAATTTTATGTCAGTAATTTCCATTGGCCTGTCGATCTATGCCTTTCGAAAAAGATAGTGGGAACATCTGACATGATTTTTCAAAACATTTTTTTCTTCATATTTTCGAGTTTCGGACAGTTATCGAGCCTAATCGATTTTTTCAATGTTAATTATTTTTTGAAAGATATTGGCATGGGAGGTCAAAGCTTTTTGTCACGAAAGCTTAAATTTCCGCGGTCACAATATTTGTTTAGCTTTTCCGTGATAAATGTTGGTAATATACCGTATTTAATGTGTAGCTATTAATTTGCTACGATCTTCTATATTCTAAAACTGCGATTACTTCTTATGGGGATACCGTAAGTCATTAGTGTACAAAACCCCTGTTCAAAATGAAGAAGACCTCAGAAATAGAATAGTTGATTCATGCTTGATAATCAAACACACACCACATATTTTTGAAACAGTCCGTCATTCAATGATAAGGCGACTGAACCGTTGTATTGAAGCTGGTGGCGGTCACTTCCAACACTTACTTTAAGAAAACATTCTCTATTTGTCTTAGTATTTTATTTCTTATTTGTTCAAACTCTTATTAAATAATGTTTCTTCAAAAATAATACCTAAATGTTTTGTAATAACTCTAAACTGAATAAACTGACAGTTCTCAAGTTGTTTATCAATTATTGCAATCATTTTTCACAGCACACTTACTAAATAGATGAACATTTATTTATTTACAATAGCCTGCATCGATTCAATAATTTGCATTTTTCTCGAAAACGGTTAGCTCTATCGAGATGTACCAAGATACCATTTTTACGTAGAAATCTCTGAAATACCATATTCTAAAATCAAAATGTCAAAAAAATTACCATTTAGAAAATGGGGTTATTTTTACCCTTAACCCCTCCCGTATGATATGCCTCTGATTAAAATTATGAAATTCTGAATTCAGAATCAGATTCAGCGTCAAAAGTTTACCCATCGTACCTTATTTCGTAATTTTGTTATGAATGGTTTCAAGAATATCGAGGGAAAACCGTCTTCAGGGTGCCCCATGCAAAGGAGCGTAGCTCCCTTAGAAAGCATTTCCGGACCCATGTTCATATGACATTTTCTTTCTATTTTTCGGAGTACTATTCGTGGTTAAAGTTTGTTAACATACTTAATTAACACCCTGTATAATATATTATATAACTACTTTACATATTTACAGTATAAATATTATAAATATTTTTTAAGAGCAATATTAGCATTTCATGTCGGTGATAGTTCGGAACATCTAAGTTCTGAATATATGAGAGAAGACATAGTACGGAAGCGCTGGAGGGCCACACAAGTTTTTTTTTATTTCTGACTCGAGTCAGATAATAAACGACTCGAGTCAGATAAGATCACGTCGCTTAGTAATGAGCAGCGAGCAGCACATGCGAGAAACGCCTGCGAAATTCGGAGGTATTGCCTTACCCGCTGTGTGTTAGTTGTATAGTGAACCGTATACAGTACCGTATCTGTGTATATGAATATTTATTACTTGATATTTCTCTTTACAAACTGAATGATGGATCTTGGAAGCATTCTGATAGTACGAGGACTGGGGCAAAACATCATAAGTGCGTTAAAGTCTGAAAAGGTAAGTTGATTCACAAAATAATATAATTTCCAAGTATTTTTAAATAGTGTGTGCTATTGTCAACTCAACTTTTACCGAGATTTGAAATGGACATGTTCCAAACAAATATTTCTTTGCCTTCTTCGTACAATGTATTTTGCAATCACCAACTTCCGATTGGTTTATTCATAATAATGATGATAATAATAATAATAATGATAATAAATTTATTTGCAGTAAATGTATAACAAGAAAACATTAAAAAATATAATTACAAAGTTATCGTAACCTATTTAACCGCAAAAGAGACTGCTAACAACATAGTGCTGATTTAAATAGCAGCCTCATACTTCAACTAAAGTAAAAACTAAACTAAGAATCACTCATTACAAATATGAAAGACAGAAAAAAAACCAACAGCAACAGCCACTAGGAGGGAAAATAGTTATACATTGAATATGGAAAATATAAGAAATAGATAAAATTAAGTATAAAGCATGTTAAAGAAGTCAAAAAAGTCAAAGATGTCAATCACAACCTTGCAGTGCCAACAAATGTCTAGTAATGGCTGATCTGAAAGCTTTAGGTGCTAAGAATTTGATAGATGCTGGAATTGGATTGTACGATTATACGAACAAATAGGGTAGTTACTATCAAGATTAACTATATATATATAAAATACATATAATTAAAAAGATAAGACAGTCCATTTTTAAATCAACGATTATCCAAATTTAAATTCACTATCAAAAAGATAGTGACTTTAAATTTGGAAGGTGCATGGGGTTCTGGCCACGATACAATTTAATATTTCTTTCAGGATAAAAAAAATTGAAAATGTTCATCTTTTTGTTACAGATAGATGAAGAAGTTATTAAACAAATGCCTGAGGAAGATTTGAAATTATACACCCCCCTTTATGGAGACCGTATAGCTGTCAAACAGTTCTGTCATAACAAAACAAAGCCAAGCCGAAAATTAGAACTTTTAAAAAAATTGCAAGATAAAATCAAGCGTAAATCAAAAAATGGTTCAAGTTCCAGCAATGAAGAAGATCCAGAAAAGAAAAAAAAATACGGAAACAAAAAATCTAGTCGTCAGGTAGGAATAAGATGGATGTGCAGCTTAGATGGTAATAAATAGAAACAAGTGCGATCTCAGACTGGTGGAGGTATACGAAAAATTTTCTGTCAGTCTAATGGATTTCAAGTTATCCGTGATCGAAGATCAAATACCTAACTGTCGAAGATATGTTTCAAAAAAACAAGTTTTGTAATTCAAAAGTGAGGGTACCTATACTTGGCAACAAAAGAGAAAGTACAAACGAATACTGAAACATGTACAACGGAATCAGAAGAAACGCAGATGAAAACCATAGAGACTACTGTTTTAACCAGAATTCCTGTGTCTGTTTCTGTGCCATCCTCAGTGGAATTAAATGAACCACAGGAGCAGCTAGAATCTTTAACAGACGAGACAGCTGATCATTCAACAATTTCGCTTGAATGCTCAGATGAATCAAATTCAAATGAGGTGATCGATTATGGAATTGACCTTAATAGGTTTTACTCTAATTATATCCCAATAGTTGTATCAGAAAATGAAACTGCAGCAACACAGAATTAAGAGATATCAGAATCGTTTACGACCAGTGAGACTTCGACCATTACCCTGCAAGAAAATTCAGATTCCATTAACTTTGAATACAATATAGTCTTTGTTCGCCGTAGCGCAGTTTTTGAAGACCTTCTTCAGATATTTATGATGCTGGAAAAGGATGGACTACCTATTCAAATTAGGATGATAGGATACAATGGACTAGAAGAGAATGGTCAAGATGTAGGAGGCGTATTTCGAGACGCATTATCAGCCTTTTGGTCCAATTTTATGGATAGGTGTACAGTGGGAGCGAATGTAAAAATTCCATACATACGCCATGATTTCGACGCTCAAAAGTCAAATTTTGATGATGTCGATCAAGATGCTCTTGCAGATGTTTTGTCAGATTTAGGATGTAAGACTGAAGTAAATGAGAAAAATATTTCTAAAATATTAAATGGGTTAGCTCACAAAGAACTTTTACAAAAAGGAATGTTTGTTATAAATGCATGGCAAAAGGTCCTTAAAAACTTCATTTCTGGAGAAGGTTTTTTTAATATTTATAAGACAAAGCATATCACTCCAAGAAATATTTTGTCCTTATTACCTCTCAGTGCACATCTTGATGCTGAAAGTAAGACAATTTTCAATTACCTTGAAAAGTTTATTAGAGAAAGTTCTGTCGTAACGTTAAAACAACTATTAAGATTTTGTACTGGAGCTGACGTCATAGTAGGAAGACAAATACAAGTAAATTTCAGAGACATGGTCTAAATATGGCTCCAACAGCACATACTTGTTCTTGTATTCTCTAGTTACCAATAAGTTATAATGACCATCCAGAATTTCGTTCTGATTTCAATTCAGTACTTGATAGCACTGATTGGTCCATTTACATGATATGATCCTGGGAATTGAAAAACAAATCCAATATAATATAAGCAAAAATCCCAGTTCTTATTTAAGTTTTTGTAGTGTGCTTTCTGTTATCTATTTTTGTTGAAATAAAATGTTCGGTTGTCCAATAAAAGATATGAGGGGTAATGTTGCCCATACATCGCACATAGCAATAACACTTGTGACATGTTATAAAACAGTTCCGCTCTCAGATGAATGATTACATAAGAATCAATTTATTTATAATGACGTCAGTTAATTATCAAAAATCCTAATTTCGCAATTTGACTGTATTATAAATACGCTCCTCCCGTCACCGCGCACGCGACGTACGTGTGTCGTTGGTCCTCGAGTGGGGACATGATTATATATCTTTTCTTCCATTTTTGTCTTCAACACTTCAACTCTTCAGTATCCACCTGACGCCTATAGGAGGTTGTAGTCTAAGGGTGTCTGAAATGAATTACTTTGCTCGGATTCACACGCACTGATTTTTGTAATAAAAGTTATTGTTACACTTTCAAACATCGAGATTTTGGGGTATTGTGTTCTTAAGGGTACGCTTAACTGCTTGTTTTCCCTTGACCAATATCGGACAATTTGAGAATTGTGACGGTCATGCAGATAAAAAGATTATTCATCAGTAAACAAGACGTTTTTGAGAAAGCAAAGAACGAAAGTCACTTTCTGTTCGCGCGTGTAACCCATTGTCGGAAGTGTTTCCGTTTCGCACCAATGGTAGTCTAGGAAAGAATGATCACCGGATCGGAACGGAATCACCGACACACGATGAAATGAAGATCATGAAACGCAAAGCGGTAGTCTAGTCCGACACACTGTTGTCACATACTTCCTAGGTGTTTGAGCGGAAACTTTTCCCAGCAAACGCCTCACATGACGACGTTTGCTGAAGCAATCAAGCCGATTGATAATCACCGTAGATAAAATCAATACTTCATATGAAGTTTTGCGGTAACAGTACTTGATTCACTAATAAGCGGAAGATGAAGATCAAATAGTTCAAGAAACAAACGTTTTTAGGATTTAACGCTATTGTTTATTTTTCTGAAAAATATCTATCCAGGAATTAATATTTTTTCCAGTGGGTAGGTACTGAACGATACATACGTTGCGGCAGTAAAATTTGTAATAGCACACACACTGCATTTTGAAATTAGGAAAACTCATTTATACACGGAGCGCGTATTTTCAAATTAAAGCATCAATGTTTGAAGGTAGGATTCTCACTCCAACGGGCCTGTATCGCGATTTTGTACCTGCGAAGGACGGCATCCACTCATTACGCCATGCATGTGTTATACTTCTGTTCACAGGAATGCTTATTAAAGAATAACAAAATCAGAAAGTCTGTCACGTTCCAGAAGCTCTACAGAAAGATAGATTTTTATTACAAATTTCGGCAACATTTAAGTTGAAGATAAAATAATTGTGTAATTAACACACTTTCACGAATAAAGCTATTTTTTACAAAACCTCAAGTCATGGAATGTATTAAGAAGAATGAAATTGCTTAAGGAATAGAATATCTTAAAAACATGACATATCTTGAGAAATAAAATATTTTATAACATGAAATATCTCAAGGACATTTGTTAACGTTTTCTTTAGGTTTCCTTTAGCAGTAGTTCAAACACAGTCGCTAAAAAAATATTTCCCATAGACAGACAAATAAAAAAAATATTTAATAGAAAAATAGCTAAACAGCATAAATGGAATGCTAGACTTGAGAGCTGTAGTTTTGTATCCATAACAGAAGCTAGTTAGTTAGTTTTATAAATTATAAATGGAAACGCGTCACTGTAAAACGGTGAAACTGTGTATCAGATACACAATTATTCCATCTGCGTGATGGTAGGAGTTTCACCAAGTGAGAGCATCTACAATCTGCATTTATTTTATTTATTATAAATTCTCAATTTTGATAAAGCAAATCGTCAATCTAAACCAGCTTAAAATATCGCCGAAATATTAAATGCACCTCAACAAAACAATCTAATTCCGAGTACCGGCAGTTGTACGTGTGTCAAGGATATTTGCGTCTTGACACGCCACCACGTGTTGTTGAAAGAGCATCAGAGAGGAAGTTAATTTCTTCAAAATATGAACCCGGCCGGTTCGGCCGTCACGCCGTCACACAGCACAGCACAGCTTCACGTAGCGTTTATCTCTGGACTGGTTATGTTAATAATTAATCTAGAAGGCTGACGTTGTGGCGTTCGTTTTGGCACCGGTGATGGATTCTTTTGTTCGCTGCTGTCATCGATTTCCGATTCCGCCTCTCGCGTACGTGACCAAATCGT
Organism: Bruchidius siliquastri; assembly: GCA_949316355.1. Classification (NCBI taxonomy): domain Eukaryota; kingdom Metazoa; phylum Arthropoda; class Insecta; order Coleoptera; family Chrysomelidae; genus Bruchidius; species Bruchidius siliquastri. The sequence goes on along the minus strand of OX438538.1, from coordinate 22,355,999 downwards.
TTTTATTGAACTAGATTTTTTCATAGACAAGTTGAATAGCTTGCAGCTATTCGAAAAAGAAAATATGAATAATTAAAAGTCAGTTTTTGAATTTTACAAGATGCTTCCCATATCGGGAGGAGGTTGGTACTCATTTTGAACACTATTTCTGTTTGTGAAAATGAAATGAAATTAAATCAAGTCGATTCACTCAGTATCCTTCGCTTAGTTATCCATTTAGAAAAAAAATTCTTGGAATAATGAAATCAGAATTTTACGAGAGGTTTTCGTAAGTCCTCTAACCCAATTTCCTATTGCATTTTTTTGTAAATTTATATTCGAACATATTCCTTTCTCATGAGATGGAGCAACACTTATAAGTGTGAATCCTCTTTTTTATAGGTATATTAGTAATATTATTATGGCTTACATTTAATGGCTCACCAATAGTAGTCCAAAGTTGTTACACTGCATCTTGATTTATAATAATATTAATGTACCTAATGATATTATAATCATTTTACTAAATAATATTTTAGACTATGTACTTTCTGTAAAACAAGATTAGAGGGAAGCAGGAAACTGCAGCATTTTGAAAGGATTAAATATCACCTTGTCTACATTTTCGAAGAATTGATTATTTGTAGGTATAACATGATTCAAAGAAATCAGAAATTCACGATCTAAACGGAATGTATTTCAAATTTCTGATCATCTGAGGACACTTCACGATACTTTTAGGAATCCAAACTTGTTCATTTTCAAGATATACTTGACATCTTTTCATTCCAAAAACAAGACATGAAGTAAATCAAATTTTCTCTCTACGATTATCTGCAAGAAATATATTTGCTCCGTTTACATTTTGTTTGAAACATAGTGGTAGGTACATATCAATGGTCCTTGAACATGACATTGATACCGCAATACCTCAATATATATTATTTAAAAAAATACTATACTTCAGAATTCCATCATCCATATGGCTTACAAAGATATCATATGAATAGGAATGTGAAACTATATAGAGGATCGAAATTCCTAGTAATATTTTTGAAACATCCAGGTTGTCTACTATCAGGCAACGAACCATGGTAACTTCAACTCCCTCGAACGCAAAGACTTCATCAAAATCCTCTCTGCCTGGTCAGGTGTGCTGATATATAACCACCTTGCTGTTTAATAACCGACAAACTCTCGCTTCATAAACGGCGATTTTGATTTATTCTATTCATCTTAGTTCTGATAGGATTTTACTGATACAGTAAATGAGATGCTGAACAGAATGCTGACGACAATGATGCATGATGAAAATTCAATGGAATATCAAAAGTATAAAAAATATTAACATTTGGAATTGCATTTGTACTATTTGTAACTTTTTCTGAGATAACTAACTGTAATAGAATGTTTGAACCACATATGATACATTTCGATGTATGACGAATTCAAAATGAATAAAATTGAAAATATTATCACGATTTACGACTTACAATTTTTTTGAAACAATTCGGCCTACACTGCATCAATTCAACCTATATTCATTCAAAAATCCGAAAATTGTTTCTCCCTTAAACATAATAATTATGTGATTTCAGTAATCAGCCATCAGAAATTACATTTATATTGAAAATCTTACTCGATTTCGAGTTTGCGGCGAACGACAAAAAAATCCGTAATTAGGAGTTCCACATCTGTATCTATTAATACAAAATAAAACGATTGGTTTCGCCATTCTATTTAATGTTTCCACCGGCAGACTTTATGAAAAGAGTTCGTATGTAATATGGTTGAAGCGCGAGGGAAAACCATTTAATATCGAACACATTCCATAACAATAAGTCGGAAATCATCGATTGGGCTTCGTAAGAGCGGCACAGGGTCACGTTAAAGTTTAAACAATTACCAATTCTAATTTCAGACCGGTTTTATCGTTATTCCACGGTTTGATATAAAAGGTTTGTACGAGAACCATATTACATGTATGTAACGGATTTCTCTAATATCGTTTATGTACATTGAATGGAGTTTGAGGAGTTTATCTTATAAGATTTATGTTTTCGATTTGTATCAGCATGATTTGCAGGACTTATTCAATTTTTATATTTTAAGCTAAAGCTGTTCCAAAGATTAATTGGTGTAGTTAATTTAATTGTACACAGTACAATTTTTTACATTTTCGATGGTTGAGTAAATCTGTAAACGAAACCTCAATAGCAAGGATTCCATTTTTGGGACTTTATAATTATAAAGATGTACCATGCAATAAAAAATAACTATAAAAATAAAATCACAGAAAATTGAAAATTAACGAAACTATGTTAAGAGAAACCAAAAAACAAACTTTGATATTTCAATATAATATAAGGTTGAGAGTGCTTTTTTCGCAGCAAAATCGTCTATAAATTGTGAAAAATCTTTCCCATTACAAATGCTTTTTTTCAATTGAAATTAACGATAGCCCCACTAGTTTCCGTTGCGATATAGTTGAGCTAGGTAATTTTTAATTTGATTGAACGTATTTTAGTTTCTGCGTCGGCACGCGTCTGTGAGGTAATTGTTTCCTTATCGTGAAAAAATCACGTCAGCGCGGGTCTGGCCTAACCGCGGGGCTATGTGCAGTGCATACTTTGCCTCCTCATATATCCGGCTCTGCGAGGTTTGTTTTTTTTATAAACTTGATTGCACCACATATAGTCTCCGTGTAGACCAGACACTGAATATTCCTCATCAAAAAGTATAGATAACGCTTGTAGCCAATAGCTTTTTAAAGTGATGCAAACCTTAGTAGTAGGGCTTGAAATGCTGACAATACTGTCGTTGGAGTCTTGAAGCGGTCTTGCAAATTAACTATCAGCTGGTCGGTGCATGGTAAAAAAATAGCGACTCTGAAGTGAGCGGCATTATATAATTAAATACGTGCCTGGTTTCAGGGCAGGTAAGCGACAGTGATCCAAAGTATGTTTTTTCGAGATGTCATGTTTTCGAAGAGTATATCTCTCATTCTTTAATGATGATGATGAAATGTTCATCGTTTTGTGTTGCTTGAATTACAAATATGGGTAACATACAAGGCGGAATAGTTTACGTTGCTTCAAATCAGTTCTAGATTTAGCAGCTAATAAGTGGTAGGCCAAGGTTCCGGAAGTGTAGCTGGAATTTTTCTAAGGAGAGCTAAATTGTTCTGTTTCTGTTTTAGTGGCTTTAACTATAGCGATTTTAATTTACTACAGATTACTACATTTTAACTGAATCGGGATCTTGGATAATGAGAAAAGTTCTTTATAGTCTCTTGAAAAACGGTGTCAAGTAAGTTGAATTTGTTTTTTGTGGGCACTAGTATCTTTTCATCAAATATTCTTATCGGATTTTAGAGCTGCTGATTCACCTGAACTAAAATTTGGAAATATAGATTTTTTTTCAAAACATGAATGTTTTGAGGATTTTTCAGAGTATAAAATATTTAAATATCCAATATTTTTTTACTTTTGACTTCCAAATATCAAGAGTTCTGAAATCATATCAAAATCCTTATTTCTAAACTGATACCATGCGGGGAAAGTACAGTGCCCACTTACTTAACGTCACTTTTATATGAACTATTGAACAGAATTTAGAAGCTTACTAAACAAACTTTTTTTCAAGATTCGTTGTTGTTGTCAATAGTATTTTTGTAAAATAAAACATGCTGGTTACTCATCATTTAGATGATACTATTATAACCTATTTCAAAATCTTTGCAATTATAAAAATCATGTTCGGTTTTGTGAAGGAAGTACAAATGTTAATAGCACATTTGAAACGTTGAACTCGGTCGAACTGATATCAACTTGTCAATGGTAATATTTAATCAATAACCTATCTAATCAGTTTTTTTGATTAAGCACCACCATATTTATTTTGTTATATGGGAAACAATCGAAGCGAGACTTTTGTCTCACATAAATAATGAGATTTATGCGACATGACACAGGCAAGAACAAGAAAGTCAATTACGTTGCTTTTGGTGTGTATGCTTATTTATCATGACAAGTGCATAGGTTCGAAAATCCATAAATTACTGAGTAAATAGTAGTCATCTGCTAACACTTCTTACCGCAGCGGATCAACAAACAGGGATCTGTGATGTAGGAGAAATAAAGATCCACCTGGCGCACGACTCCTGATAACGAGAGACGAGAGAGCCCGGTCAGCCGGGTATTCGTACTCGAGCGTTGAACGGTGTCGGACGCACGGTGGTTAGTAAAACAGCATTGCTTCTTATTTCAGTAAACAAGCGAATATCATAGGATCGTATGCTAATACTGTGAGCTCTTAAAAATCCATTCGACGTAACACATTTTCTGGAATGAACCGACTTTTTAGAGTGATAAATGTAATTGTGACGTTGATGATTTAAACGTCACTGATCTAGTATTAGAAAATGAAAATTATTTCATAAGTATTTTTCGAAATTCAAAATGGCGACCGATTTGCTATGAATGACATAGAATTTATTAGAACTAGAAATATCAAAAAAACTAGTTTGTTTATTATAAATAGCATTTATCAATTCTGAAAAAACATTATAGGTACATGTAGTAAAAATAGTGATAAAACAGGAGTAAGTTACATCCATTCGATACTTGCTAACTAATGCAACAAACCTATTGTAACAATGCAATCAGAGCTAGGCAGAGTACCTTACTAAAGTACTTATTAGTACTTTAGAATGATTAACTTTAAAATCCTATGATCTATATTGATAGAGTTTCAGGTACACATAACCCGTTGATGGGCAACCATTCATAGAAATCTTGCCACCCGCTGACGTTTAATGATTTATTTACTTTTTCCATATATGCAGAGACAATACGTGTCAGCTGCCACAGAATGACTAAATATTTGCGATGCTAATTTTACCTTCATTTTATGAAAGTTACCAGGATGAAGATGTTCGTTGGTTAATTTAGGACAAAGTCTATATCCTTTTTTCTTATCGTGTGCATAAAAAGTATCTAGATAGCATTTTTCCACAGTCTCTTTTGGTAACCGGTAATTGTAGGGAAATAAATTATTTCTGGTAGACTAACAGATGTGGCACGTCATATAAATAAACAAGTCTCAAGTTATCTACGTTAAAGTAAACGTTTTCCGTGGTTACTTTTAAAAGTTTGTTAACCAATTTTCGAAAATTGCATCCATGATCTGAAACAACCTCGGTATATCCGGCCGCCGACGCGACGGTCTCCCAGAAGTCAGCCTGCCAAGTATACCGCGCGCGGTGCTTTGGTGAATGGTGACTGCATCTACCACGGCATGTAATCATGTATGATTGTATGGAGCGTATGAAGTTAAAGTAGTGTCAGCTAGCGAGAGAGATAGGCATATTTCGGGGCGGAGCTGGGAGTGACCCTTCTTGTCTCTGTTTATGTTCGGTGCTGGGAATAAATGTCTCTTTCAGCCACAGGTATATCAACTTTGACCTATGAGAACATCTGTTTCATTTCATGAAAATATCGTAGTATATCGTGTATTAATAGTAAATAAAAATAATCATATATATTAGCTAACAAAAAAAAACAAATATGTTTTTGAAAGTCCTAATTTTACAGCATTAAATCACAAACTTAGATTATATACCTGTATCTCTTTCATTATTGGGGTTTATAATAGCTGCCAACTCTACAATAAACTTCCAAAGTGTGGACTCAAAAATGCCAGAAATGAGATTTCAACACCGAGATATACGACAATGCATATACCATTTATGAATTTTGAAGGCACATGTGTTAATATTACCAAATGAACTAACTAAATCTTCTCGAAAACAGTATTCAAACTTAAGTTCAATATGCCGCATACATATCCTGATACAGACCCTGTTATTTTCTAAACAGCCTCATCACAAATAACGAATTTGAATTTTAAATTGGTCTCCCTGGACGTGTTAATTATAACTCGAAACCAGGAGCAGAATTAATGAATGTCAGATCTGCTGGGTTTCTAGGTGGGCATCAAAATAATGTTCTACTTAGATATAATCAGCCATCTGTATGGTACCAGGATTTGATTTAATCATACCATTAAAATATATCTGTCCACACTAGACACCTGACTGCTTCCACATCACCTCTGCACTATAATGACCGGCCTACGCCATTTCTACGGGCTGGACAACCAGTTCGACAGGTTGACAGCGAAATATGCCTTCGCACAAACGATGATAAAGCCGTAATAATAGTCATCAGACGTTATTCTATCAATATGACGTTCGACAACGAGGAAACTGTTAACGTCGATACGAGCAGACACGAGCGCAACTGTAGCCGGTTCCATGAAGTATTTAATAACTTATACCTAGTAACATTTTTTATGATATCTACTTCTTTTTAAGACCGATTTATCAGTTTGAATTGTATGAAACTAACTGAATAACAAACTATGCAAACAAAACTGACAATGCAATAATCTATTATATTCCCAGTTTAACAGGTACTACATTATACCTTTAGGTCCAGCCTTTTGGTAATATACCTTTCGGTCGAAGGTTTGAATTCTGGGTGAGATTATTTTTTACAATTTACATGGATACACGATGAATTACAAGGTGCTTTCTATTCATGAATAAAATTAAATTTGCGATCGAGTGATTATATCATGAATCACATAAATGTATGACAATGGAGCTTTATAAAATAATGATAAAAAACTGAATGGATAGGCTCTTCATCCAAATAGGAGAGGCGTGTAGCTATTAAATCAACTGGGAAGTGTAGTGGTAGGACCTCAAGATGCATTATATAATGAGTAGAATAATTGAGCATATTACGACACATTTGTTTATCAATCAAGCTAAGCAAAACTACTACTTCCAGTTGATATACTCCACAATTACTTGCATACTTCACGTATGAATATAGTAAAACTATGTTATGGATCAACTTATGCATGATACAGTAAACTCTTCTATATGAGCCTGTTGCTCATTTTTGCGTTATGTACATTTGATGAAATATTGGCTGAAATTCAATTTGTGTCAGATTGTAACAGAACGAGTCAGTTCGTTGCTCTAAACTTCAGTGGCGGCTCTCTAATGAGAGCAAGTGAGCAATTGCACCCCCTTGAGTTTTTGAACAAATCAAACCAAGCTATCCATGGCTGAATGCTGAATGTGAAAGTAAAACATAAACTTAAGTATTATTACGTATAGGTTATAATACGTATTCATGGTTGCGCGCCGTTCGGTTGCTATTCGGATACCCACTCGTCGCGGTTCGGAAGAGGATGAGCAAAGCAAATCGTTGCTCCGCTCAGCGGTTAATAATGTTAATATTACATTGGAGGTGGGGATAGATATATTTCGAGCGTCTTCAATAGCACGTAATACCTCACAAGTGAGCAATGGTTTTGTTTGCTCAGGACAGTTTCGACCTGCAGAAGTGCAGAGGCGACAGCAGCGTAGTAGTAGTAGTATTGTGTACCGTTGCAAAATGAATTCTGTCACTGTTTTGGTAGACAATGCGTTTTCGCGGTTAACGTATGATGAAAAAATTGCAGTGAAAAATCTTAAACGGCCAATGCCTCAGTTACGGTTAGAAAATAAACAATCTGTGAAAGGTAAAGACATTGTAAGGAAATTCAAACTAAATATTTATCAGAAAAATGACTGGATTTGTGGATGCGACGTTAAAAATGCTTTGTTTTGTTTTCCGTGCCTTCTATTTGGTGGTGAACCGTCTTGGTCAAAGAACGGAATAAGAGACTTAATTCATCTAAAAGCTAAAATTAATAAACATGAAAATTCCGAAGGACATTTGAAAAATACGTTTAATCTACGAATGTTAGGAAAAAATAACATTCAAAATGTTTTGGATTCATCATATAGAAAGACAATTCATAAACACAATGAAGAAGTAACTAAGAGTAGGCATGTTTTAAATTTAATTATAAACTGCATTAGATTTTGTGGCGCATTTGAACTGGCGCTTCGAGGTCATGATGAACGGCAAATGTCGAATAGCAAGGGAATTTTTCGGGAATTGATAAATTTTACGGCAGAATTGGATAAATCACTCAAGGATCACATCGAAGCAGCCCCAGCTTTTAAGGGATTATCAAAAACAATACAGAATGAGCTACTTGATTCAATGTTGCAAGTTTATCATGAACAAATTGCTAATGAAATTATAGCAACCGACTACATAGCTGTGATAGCAGATGAAACCACAGATGTGTCCAATCAGTTTCAGTTAGTGGTTGTTTTGAGATACATAATGAATGGTAGACCGGTCGAAAGATTTTGGAAATTTCTACTGCCTAGTGGACACGACGCTAATTCTTTATCTGGCTGCATCCTTAATGAAATAAATTTACTTGTTGATGATCCAGAAAAACTTATTGCACAGAGTTATGATGGAGCAGCAGTCATGAGCGGTGCTATTAATGGCGTGCAAAAACACGTCCAAGACCAGTATCCAAGGGCTAATTTTGTACATTGTTATGCACATCAGACAAACCTTTATTATGTCACATGCTACGTCAAGCAATAGTAACTGCAGAATTTTTTTTGCCAATCTGACGGGATTGTGTACTTTTTTCTCTACTTCACCACAACGAGCTGCAAGATTGGAAGAATTCCTTCACAGAAAAAGCTTACCTCGTTCTTCAAAAATAAAATGGAACTTCAATTCTAGAACAGTGAATACTGTTTTTGAGCACCGAGAGGAAATAATTGAAGCTCTAGAAGAAATAGAGAAAGAGGCAAATTTACAAACAACCATTCAACAAGCTGGTGCTCATTTGCGAATTTTAGAAGATGAAAATTTCATTTATTGGTTACATTTTTTCCATAAACTTATGCCACATGTGGACATACTGTTCAATCAGTTACAAAAAGCTACCACAGATGCATTAAAAATCAAGAATAATTTAGATGATTTTGAGCGTGCCATTGAAAAAATACGAACCGAAATCGCTGACAATTAGTTAGTTGAACAGCATAACTCGGAAATGATTCCTAGACCATCAAAGCGCCGAAAAGCAGCTGATGGGATTGAACGAAGGAGGGAAGCTATTGAAGTGTGCGATATTATTTTATTAGAAATAAAAACTAGATTCCGGTTTACAGGGCACTTGATATTATCAAACTTAGTTTCGATCAAGCAGTTCTCGTCATTTGAAAAAGAATTCCCGGAAGATTGTCTGAAAGAAGCAGTTAAATTTTATACATGCCTCAATGGAAACAGACTACGAACTGAATTAAAAGTTCTATATTCTAGAGAAGAATTTAGGCAAAATTCAGATATCAGTGCTGTAGGACTACTGGGCCTTCTACTGGATGGTTTAAACTATACCTTTTATGAAGTCATAAAGCTTTTAAAAATCGTCATTACAATTCCGATGACAACGTCCGAAGCGGAACGTCAGTTTTCTAGGCTGAAAAGGATAAAAACCTTCCTCAGAAATACGATGAAAGAAGACAGATTAAATGCTCTCACCATGTTATCGTGTGAAAAAGAATTTATAAATGACTTCCCAAACTTCAATGAAAAAGTGATAGAACTGTTTTGTAAGTTAAAGACACGTAAAATGGACTTCAATTATCGTCAGATATAATTAAATTCTAAAGTGTAATATTTCCTCAAAACAGACTGTAAAGCGAGAAGTGTATCGATGAAACTTGTAAAATATAATATGTGTTGGGTAAGCATTTTTTCATTATACCTACTAATTTTGAAATTATGCACCCCCTATGTGAACCACCCCGAGCCGCCACTGCTAAAATTTTCTTAAATCCACCCCTGTTCAATGCATGCAAGTACTCGAGGAAACCTTTTTGGTGATAACGACGCAGAATAACAAGCAAAACATTTGGCAAACAGACACTCTGAATTTGAAATGTATTCATGAGCCGCCCATGGGGCGAAGGCATGTTGCATGAAAATTTGTTACACTGTACACGACGGCACGCCTCGGAGTGGAGCAAGGGAACCCATCCAGCCAGCCAATTAGGGAATGTCAACGACTGCGTGTTTGATTTTCGTTCAATATTCATTACTTTGTGCAAGCCTTAATTATTCATCACTGATGATTCATGTCTGGCATCAGTACAAACATAGTGAAGATATACTTGGATTTAAAACTATTACAATAAAACCCGTGAAAAATTCGTAATCGTAACACCATTGCCTAAATTAATAAACTTGTCTATGAGGGACAATATTTTCCCAAACTGTCTCAAAAGCGTAGTCATTGTCTCTTTTTTCAAAAAAGGCAATGGATGTGATGTGTCAATTCATCATTATTTATATTATTGCTTGATCTATATAAATGTAAACACGTACACCGAAACAAAAGTGATACTTATAAGAGTGGCTCATCATCGCACTGATGAACTGATACTATCTTTAGACGAATTCCAAGCTGATGTCTGGCTTGAGAACTATGTTACGATCTAATCTCATGTCATGGGAGACAGTTATAGATTCTAGTGTCTTGGACTGAGAAAGACTAATTTGAAGTCACCAAATTATCAAATAAAAAAAAATATCGCTGATATGCTAATATTTAATATGATGTTAGTTTTCTCGGTTGAATAATAAATGTGCATTAGATTGCTTAGATTACAAATTGCTTATCCAATTGCTCTGGTCTTTATAACTATGGTAGACAGTTGCTCATGAAGTACAATAAAATAAATAGAACAGATTTGATAATAATTAAACCAATGCTTACGCAATCATAGGATAGTTTCGCTGACAAGTGGAAAGAAGTAGAAATTACGAAACATCCGTTCATCTAATACTTTTTACTATTTTCTTAAATTAAACTTTTATACTTTGACTTCTAAACCCAACAATTTTTGAATTCTCCTGCTTGAATCTCCGTCACTGTTCGTATAGCATACACAGCGGCGCGGTCTACCTGTGATAAGATAAACGCTGATGAAAAATTATATTATAATTTACGAGGTTGTATCTCGCGAAATGTGCGGAGGTTGATTTAAACATTCGATTGAGGTAGTCGACAGGCCATCACAGAAGCTGAAGAAAAAATAAAAGATTAAAGATACCATCCTGGGTATGTATTTATAATATAATTCCTGGATTAGGAGCGTCGATTCTTTATGTATTGTGTTAGATGTCATTCACTCTGCTTATACGACTTCATCTACACTTGCACTATCATTAGGATTTTAGTTGCCACTTTATTGCGGCAGAGCTACAACATGACGGTTTATTTTACTTCTCCTGGATTGACAAACGTTCCGTCTTCTTTCAGAAGGTAGACTATTTGAAATGCCTTTCGAAACTGGTTACCATTTCTGTGTAACACAGAATCTTGCTCCCATTTTACTCTATGTCCTGTTTTTCGAAACATGTTCACTAAGTGCTGATTTTGATGTTGTTTCTGCATCAGTTGTATAAATGATGTATTCTTCGATTAGTCACCTGATAAGTCTCGAAAAAGAGAGAGTTGCTAAGAAACTGAGACTCGCGTTTACATAGTTATGGATGCTTACTCAGCAACCAGTTTCCCTATGTCTAGAATACTCACTGATACATGATTTACTTCCAGTCGATGTGGGAACACTGAAAAGATGATACTGTAAAATAGCATCAGTTATTAAGCAATCTCTGCGATTTGCTGAAATTACTAAATGCCTAGAGTTGAGGATATTAGAGCTGGCTGAATTACGAGTCTGCAAAATTTATTAAAATAATATATATGAATTAGTGGTGCACATATGATCCGAATATTTAACAGTCATATATTCAGTATAAAAAAACTGATCTACAATTTGGAGCGACAGGGAACTAAGGTGAAGCTTGTTTGGATCAAGAGACAAAGTGGAATACTGGGTAACGAGATGAGATGGTCACTTGGACCATATCTATTTTGGTTGTCAGGAGACAATAATTCACTCTAACACCCTTTATTCTGATTTCATTAAATGTGGACTGCCTGCTCCCTTCAATTTATTGTACCTTCTCTGTCTTAATAGGAAATATGTTATTTGTAAACTGAGTTTATTAAAAAGTTAGGTATAAGAATTTGATTTTGGATGGTGATAGGAATTCCTATGTGTTTATCCTCTCTACTTATTGACCCTCCTATCCGTGGCCTAACTCTTGTAATGTGTGTTTGAAAATGCCTTGAGGGGTCCCTAGGCGCGAATTGTGTACCCTTTGTCTAAACAAAGTATCCCTCCTTTAGATGATGTTAGGTGTTCCAAACAATATGTACCTTCATTAAGATGACGGTTAGGTTATAGTTTTTTTAATTGAATCAGGTCTCACAGTGTATTTAACAATCATAACCGAGTTATGAATTTATTATTTATAAAAATGTGTCTGGCTGATGGGAGAACTTCCTAGTGCCAATAAAAAAAATTAAAAAAACATCTGATCCGAATCTTTTTTCAATCCGAATCAGAACCGGATTTGATCAGAATTTTTGAACATGCTAAATTCGGATCCGAATCGATCTTGATATAATATTCGTATCTGAGATCCTAATCTAAGATCCGGGATCCGAACATGGGATTTCTGTATTCATTGTTGCCTATGGCTACTTGACTCATCTTTAGAACATAAGTATCCCCTACAAATCTGCTTTGGGCGGTAGGACGTTTGTTCGTTATTTGTGCTCTTGTCAATTTAGGTTCCGTGTTTCATGAGCTAGACCTGTAAGGCGTGAAGTTGTTTCGTGTTTTGTTTTTGGGCGGATCGGGAAACTACTTGCTATACTTGTGCTTCTAGCTGCCATTATGAGGTTATGATCAATATGAACCATAAGTTTATATATTTCTCGTAGAAAGAGAAGTGGCCTTTCTTTGGGGATTGGGATCCGTGCACCACTAACACACAACAAAATCATTGTAACAGCTCCTACTTGGTGAAATTGTGTAATTTACTGTGTTTACCTCTATTCTAAGTAACTAAGTTAATGCTGTAGCCAGCAGAATGCGGTATTCATACGCATTTGAAAGAAACAGGAATGTATAGGAAGTACTGAGTTGATCCACATGACTCCATTTCTCTATTTGCATAGAATTTGGCAATTTTCGATTTGTGTTCTCCAGATTCACTGGAACAAGATTGAAGGTATTAATCAGAAAGGCATAATCAATTCATGAATTATGTCATCGACGACTTACAAGTGGGTCCATCATTTCCTTCGAATATAAATAGTTTTTCCAGCTGTATGCTTTGCTCAATCAATCAAATATGCTGTATAGTCTGTCGTCTCGCCTCTCAATCGATTCAGTGATTCTGGTGCGCTGATTCAGTCACACCGATCAGCGATCGAATAATCAGCAATATAAATGATTCGAAATTATTAACCACAAATCATTTAACAACCTTCGTTAACAAACAGTTCATAAATCAAAGATCTGTATGTATATAAGGATACAAGGTGGTCAAATCATGAATATGTATGTAGTAGATTTACCCATTGCAAGTTCTTTAACTTCAGACGAAATGAATATTCATACAGACATCCTGAAGAAAATGCAAATTAGAAGTCTGCATTCGCGTTCACCGTAAAGTGGAATATTGTAGGTACATAAATGAGAGATGCATATTATATATATATATATATATATATATATATATATATATAATATCTAGTTGTTAAACGTTGGTTGGGTGGCAATTAAGTCATCTCCAAAAACAATAAACAGAAGACGTACAAAATTCTTTTTGGTATTTTTCTGGCTCCTTAATAATTCAAGAAATGGTGAGACGGCGGTGATGGTGGCATCAATATAGTTCTCGCGAAGTTAACTCTCATATTTAGCTTCGCTTATTTGTATCCAAAAAAGGAAAATCATTGTTCCACAATGGCGTTCATATACTCGAATTATGGTACAAACACCAACCAAAAATGGCATCCAGCAGGTTTACGCTGTACTTCCCATTCCATTGTAATATTTTAAAAATAAGGATTTGCTAAAATTCTAGAACTGTTGATAGTCGGCAATGAATTGAAAAAAACAGAGGATAACTAAATTTTTTGCATCCCCAAAAGCTTCAGGTACTTAAAAAAAATTATTTTCCAATATTTCAAGCATATCCATTTTTCCGTAACCTGTAGTAAAAGCCGATAAAACAGAAACAGGACAAATCATCTGCCTGAAGATAAAACCTCACTATGCCCCCTTCAGCTTATCTCACCACTTATATTAACCGCCAAGTCAGAAACTGAGCTCTAGTGATATAAATTATTTCACCTTGTTTGTTTCTTGATCTTTCTATTTCAAACAATACAAAATGATGAGATTTCATGATCGACTGTGACATTCTCACATCAAAAACATGATCTCCTGCAAAAGTAGGACTTGGCATCACTGTACACGTTACCAGTATCGCCGGCCTCACTGAGACGCGCCCGAAAAAAACCATAATAACTCTCGCCTCTCGATGTATCCTAAACTGGCTTTTTGCGTAAGGGATCGACGAGTCTCTCGCATACATGCTCAAATTTTCAGAGGGCGATGTGTGAAGAATCAACTGTGTTTAAAATTACTGGCAATTGCCGAGGCCAAATTTGTACAGACCAACGCCAAAAAAAAGTTTGACCGTTTTACTGTTATCCATTATTTGATGATAGATAGCTCTGCCACATATTTCTCGGAAATGTCCAAACATAGGTTTGAGCGTTTTTCTATTTTTTTGTTATTTGACGATAGTTGCAAATTGAACTATTCCATTCTTTTGTTTTCGCCGATTGATTTCTTTATAATAAATAAATACAGTCTGTTCTTTCATGAAGACATTTTGAATGTTATTTCATCATCAATACCTACTTATCGAGCATAAATCGATAAATCAATACTTGAATGTTTGCTGCGTTGACTTTAGTTAACCATCCGGTATACATTCCGAACTCTCCTCTCCCTAGCGAGCATAAAATAGGACATTAATCATCTTATGGTTTCGCCTTTTTAATGTAAGTAAAAAATTGAGGAAAAGGTATAAATTGTAGCGAATTTATTTGATTTCGTAATCAGGAAACTATTAAAAAAGAAATAGAATGGTTTGAGTCTGCCTACTGATATGATTATTTATTGCATATTGCTGTTTGGCTGGTCGATAAATTTTCGGCATTCTATACATATGACTGCGCGGAACCTTGTAAGTTATTGATTATAGAGTAGAAAAAGGTTAATTAATACAAGAATTATATATCAACTGAGCCTTTGTGTATGGATCTAATAATACATACAGGCTTAAGGACATTGGGAACATATCGACCCATGCAACGAAGACTAAAAAAACATTTTTTTTGCAAAATTTTATAGACTTACACTATTTTTCAATAATGTTGAAAGGAAACATCTATAACGTCAATCAGAATCACTTAAATTATAATCTTGTTCATTTTCGTCACTATTATCACTCTCAACATCTATATTTTCACTATTGATCTTCCGTCCCTTTTGTATTTTATTGCCTTTCTTGGTTTTAAGAGAAAAATAGAAATTATAGAATAGGTAAGTCTTTAAGAGCATCGCTTTCCGTTCTGTTCCTTCGAGGATTTTTCTTAAATTTTATTGTCTTTAACTCGTCAGCACAGTCGTAGTTAAATTTCATTTCATGAGGCCATTCTGACGAAAAGTGTACTTCTTTCATCTTGCTTATTTTTATTTTTTCTTCGCCATCATCATATCCCAATTTTCCGATTTTACCTTCTGTTTAAAACTAAAAAAGTCATTTTGTGCCATCTCTTTCACAATATATGGCTTTCCAGTCACTTTTGCCAAGCGAATCAACATGATCCACTGATCGGTGGTATAAATTGCAGATTGCCGCTTTTCTGGCATTCTCAATAACAGAGTGCATCCTGTCACCTTCGTTTTGTGTGTGACCTGTTTTTAGGAAACCATGAATTATTTGCAGGTTCAGGGACATAGCAGCATAAGAAAATATTGAGAAAATAATACGGTTATGATTTTGTCCGCCACAGTTATCAGAAAAAAGAATAAGCTACTTGACTCCCTTTTAATTATACTTTTTCAAAAAATTTAAAATACAGCTGCTTATTTCGTTTGGTTGCCTCTTCGTAATTACCTCATGCCAAACATAACAGTAGCCTTCATGATTTCCCATATCATAAATTGTGAAGTTATATGTAGCGAGCTTGCTCTTGTAATAAAGTCGCTCACAGCAGATTGGGGTGTTATGAGGACTTTTTCTACATCAAAACAATTCATCTCGGTTCGATTATAAATAGCTATTTTCACACATCTACTACTTAACGTTTACAGTCATTAATATCAACCTAACCCCCAATCGTGCGGCGAAAATTATAGTAAATCAAACTTACTACACCTTTCGCCGTTTTTTGCAACGAAGACTAGAGTAAGTTAACTTAATATAGTGTTCGCCTGTAGGAATGTGGGTTATTACACTTACTATACACGGAAGTTGTTTACTGGTTGCTTATCGGTCATGACCGACTTTAATTTTCACCAAAAAATCTATTGATGCCATATAGTAAGTCAAAACCCACGTTTTTGAGTTACTATAGTCTTCGTTGCATGGGTCGATATATAATCTAAAGGAAACTTTGCTCTTTGGAAAGGCTTCATGAACAGATAAACATTTTTTGTTAATAAAATCCATATTAAGACTGAATTCAATGACACATCACACACATTCAAATTTGACTGACTTTCCACGAAAACGTGGTATGTTGTTAATGGATACGCAAATGGTGTATAATGTATTTCCCAATGTATGGTAGATCATCGTCTGAATTTCAGTTGTCACAGCATCAGATTCTTTGAAAAAAAGATTGAAAAACTGTGCTGACAATAATTAGGAAATTTGAAAAAAAATATAAGCATAAAGATATTTTGACTTTGCTTCAAAAATCATCCTGTAATTTTTCTCCAAGCTACTGGATCAACTTCGAAGCCATCAACTCGTATCTATCAAGAACTATAATATAGTTTTCCAATAATCCGTTCTGCTAACCGTATTTTAACGTATGAAGGATTTTGACAACCACACTTTGCTGAAAGTTGATCTGCAACACTCATTATACTAGGTGGCACAAAAGTATTCATTTTTGCTTTATGTTCAAACACTTTGAGACTGAATATAAGCAGAATAAATATGAACAGGTTATGATATGAGAGACAATGGGATAAATAAATCAATAATAAATTCCGGTACACTTCATCACATATATCGCATCTGTTGGAGATATTTTCACGGATGCCAGGGATGCCGTTTTGCGAAGAAAGAAATGTACGCAACCGAATTAACATAATCAATATACATCTCTATAAAAAAACTGTATTCGGCCAAGAAAAAAAGTGAACCCAAACATATCCACGCATATCGCACGTGATTCTACGAGAAACCGTCGTGAACACAACAGGTCCGCATTAAGATACTATATAACGAATTAAATTATCTAGAAAATTATAAGGAATAAAACATACTCATATACTCGTTCTAAATGATAAATCAAAATAACTATTTTTTATTAAAAAGACTGCAATCATTTTTCCCAAGCTTATATTAATATACGTTAAAAACATCTTCCAAATCCATCATCTTTATTTAACTGCACAGATATAAAAATAATAACAATACTCTGTAAAAAAATACAGACAGCGTAATTTATATTTATTTTTCAATTAAACATCATAAAGATAACAGAAACATAAAAACACTAAGCTTTTCTGATGAATTCAAATTTAATGAATTGCTACTGCGTTTATTAGGTAGTTCTAACAACTTGAATAAGTAAGAGCATAAAGCAAGCCAATAAGCAAAATGAAACTGATTGATTTACTGTGTAGAAGAACTTGAAGTATCATTAACATTGTTGATATCTATTATAAGGGGTTCATCTTGAATGTCAATAATATTATCTATGTCCCACATTTTGATTTCAATTTTTTCCTGAACATGATGAATGCAATCTTTCCATTTATCAGCCGAAACTCTGTTGACGGCATCATGAAACAGATTTTTAACATCTGAAAATTTGAAGGTCGTGTTGTTTGACGCTAGGTATTGTTTTATATTAGCCCTAATCAACTCGATAGGGTTCAGTTCGCAGTGGTAAGAAGGTAGTCGTAAAAGTTTTATTTTTCTTTTTGGCTATTTCATCAATAATATTCAAGTTATACTTATATATATATGTTGTTTTAGTAATTTTAATAAATCCGCCTTAACCATATTTTCATCAAAATTGATTTACTTAGAATTAAGCCATTCTTGGATATCCGCTTTTTTGTACACATTGTAGAAATTTTCTCTAATTTCCTGTAATGGTATGGTGCATTATCTAACACAATTACTGAATTATCTTCAAGTTTTGGCAGAGTTTTTGGAAACCAAATTTGGAGAGATTTACCATCCATTTCTTCGTGATAGTCGCCTGTTTTCTTTGACTCAAATGCCCATAAACCATCGGGTACGAAGTCGTCCTCACCACCAATGTGACAAATTATTAGTCATTTTCCTTTTCCTAAAAGTAATTTATTGTTGACTTGCAGATTTGTTGTTGAAATTAAGTTCTTTCGAATTTCATAATCAAGGTCATAGAAAATACACAAACAAATTTTAAAAATCCGTTAGTTAGCAGGCCGGTTAACCAACCACGTTGTGTTATTTCGAACCATCTCCACATCTATCAAGTTTTTTAGTAAATCATTTTTTCCAGCAAAAATCAACTTATAAATATAATAAAATAGAGCAATCAAAACGTAAAACAGATGTAGAGCTGGGAGTCGATAAAAATCAGAAAAAATAAATGATAATATAATGATTAAATATTGAACAGCAAATTCAAACTGTAATTTCAATTTTTTCCATGGTTTCTTGGTATTACAGCTAATCTAAACATATATTACCAGTAGGATTTTTCAGGCCAGTCGAAAGTCCATCCAAGAAAGCTTGCCTCGATGATCTAACTGTCCACCGAAACTGTTGCATGAGTATGCCCAGCATTTACCCACGTTTCATCTAAATAATATATTTTTCGACCTTCGTTACGAAATTGTCTAATTTTTCTGAGATATTCCCGTCTTCACACAACTATCTCTTCTTTTTCTAATAATCAACTGTTTCTTCCTCGTTTCAAGTCCGTGCCATCCCTGACTGCTTTTAAGATTTCATCAACTGTAGGTAGTTCATTTTTGAAGAAAAAATTATTTACTTCTTCCAATTGCATTCCCGTCAAAGTCATCGATTGCTTCGATTTTTTTTCTTGTGGGATACTATTTTGACCCTGACAATGAATGTTTATTTTTATACTCCCTAATAATTCGGTAAACAACTTGACCGAATGACTCCCGAAATCTCAGCTACCCTGCATACAACCTCTTCAATAGCCAAATCATCGTATTCTTGCATTTACTTTTTATAAATATTTAAAATGATTCGCTTTTCATTTGCGCTAAAATGCAGCTTTTCATCTCTTTTTTTTTGGCGGGGTAAGGCTAATATCGACAATTTCGTCAGCTGTATCCGGGTCAGACATTTTCAAATGAAACAAAGTTAACTAATGAACAAAACGTACAATCACCAAACGCCTCTGAAGTACATGAGTTACTAATTGCGGTCCTGTGCCTAAAAGAATTCCTTACCGGCCACGAAGGTTCTCTTACTCTGATTGGCCACCAACGATGGCGTTGTATGTCGGCTCGACCAATCCGGGCCAATAGAGCGGTGGGTGTGAGATGTTCACCTATCGATCACGCGATCATCACGCACTGATCATTGTTTATAGTTTACTTTCCGTTATGAAACCTTTTGTTCTAGCTTCTATTCTATTCTAATCATTCTCTTATGATATAGTTGGAATTCGTCGTGAAAATTCCGGGGTTTTTTTCTGTATTTTTTTCACTGGTCATTTCACACAGACAGTTGTATAATTATTATGTATGTGCTTGTGCTGGGAAGTATTGATTTTAGCAGTGATATGCGAAAAAATCAAGACTTCAAAATCTCTTTAATATAGAGAAATGTTAATGAAATTGAATTTTCTGAATGGATCGCGACGTAGAGAACAGCTTGATACTGTAGATAGGTATTGAAATATCTCCATGTCTACATTTAGTTTAGTGTCGTTCATTAGTTGTTTTTACCTGTTACTTATTATAAGCTCAGGAATTAGCGATAATCCAAGAGAAGAGCCTTTAGAAGAAGTTTTTCTCTAGTATTCACAATACTTACAGTTAAAGCATATCAAAACACCAATTACAGCTATTTACATAACTTCAAATTTGAAATCAGCTACCTTCAAAATCCTAGGATATAGTTTTTTATCGAATGTAATTTATTCTGTTATATTTGATCAGCCATTTTGTTTTTCAAGAAAATATGTTCAAATTCAAAATCAGCAACGATCAAAACCCTAATATAGCGATTTATATGAAATCCAAATGACTTTTCGTAAAACCCATCCACAATTTTCAAATCAGCGATTCCAAAGACTATGAGATACTACGTATTAATTGATCTTCATATTATTTCGGCCAGATATTCACGATTGTCAATTTTCACACGTGAGAAGGTGTAAGAAATATTATTTTTCCCAATACCTGTTACCTACATACAAATTTTAAATTTGTTAGGAGCTTAACATATACCTAGTTCTTTGTTGAAAGTAATATAAACGGCTCCTGTCCACAACTGAAGTTTTCATATTATCTTGAAAAATGTATAAAAGCGCAAGGATGTTTTTCATCAAAGAACAAATTAACCAAGAAAATTGAATTAGCGGATGCCAAATTGAAGCAAATCGCGAATCTCTGAGGTGATTAAATTACCAAGGGTTAACACCAGTTAAGTTTGTCACAGAAAATCTGGATTTGTGCAACTCGACTAATTGCTTACAGATGTAGATTTAAATCTTGCAACTAAAATTCAATTTATTCCTTATCGTTCCCGGAAATCCGTTTAAAATGTTCTCAGACGTTTTCGAATTAGCACCAGATCCGATCCTTTTGAAACCTAGTAAGTATTCCATCGATTTTCATTTTTGTGTCATCATTTAAGTGCGATATCTCTATAAAGCTTTAATAAATTTTACTTTTACGACACATCCAGGGTCTTGGAAACACTATAGCTGAAACAATTCTTTAGAATAAATTAAATGTTATCAAACCGACAAAAGCTAAAACATGCAAAATAGTTGAAAAGTGAAAACAAAAAACTTCAAGCCCAGATGTGCAGACTGCCTGACGTACATATATTAGTGTAACTACTGTTACAGTGGTTGCCTAAACGTCATTGCCAAGTATATTAGATTTCACAGAGTACCTAGTTACCTACATATGATCGGAAAAAAACACCGGTAGGTATACAGGAAGGTAATGATAAACCAAGGTATCAGAAACCTATTTTTAGAACTGGTTATAGGAGAAATTTTTTAATTAATAAATTTCCTAACTAGGTATACCTACTTCCACATACTTGATAAACGTTCCGAGCGCTTGTATTTAAAAATTTTGAAACCATCAACTTAAATGGTCAGACGTTCAAAAAAACAGGCAAAAGCGTAGTTTTAGCGTTTCTCAAAAGTTATGAGTCACTAAAAATATTTTTCGAGTACGCCCAAAAATAGTCAAACTATACTAAAATGCAAGCTTGGTAAAATTTTCATTGAATCTCTGTGTATTGCTTATCATTTCACCGAAAGTAGAAAATCATGCTTCCTAAAGCAAAGTGGCGATGATAACGCCTACTCCGAGCCCACATTTGCACTTGCACAGCAAATCTAGAATTCCTTCCCAAACATCAAGAGCCCTACGTTCAGGTGTTTGAAGTAAGAGCTTTAACAATCATGTGTTATTTTTAGTCATATTATTTCAATATAAATATATAAACTAACAGCTATATTATTTTGGAATTTTATATCAGTGTGATAAAACCCTTGACCCCCCCCCAACCCTACGAAAATGTCTGTGCGCGGTCTTGTATAGGTGTTACACATACAGGGTGTCCCAGAAGTCGACGTCAAGCCGAGATTAGGCGATCGGCCATGTCTTAGTCGTTATCAGAAAAATATTTAAAAAAATCTAAGTCATGCGTTTCTGAAATTATAGGCATTTAAAAAAAATTCTAAAAATCTAGACCCTAGGATGGTCTTTTAACTGCTGCTCATTCAAATTGTTAGTTTTTGTCAATTTTATTATTATTATGTAATCCTGAATATTGCGTTTGTTAAGGCCCCCACAGACATCGTTCTTTTTTGGCAATTTTACCCGCGCGGTTAAAACGGTGCGGATAAGGATAAGATAGTCAGTGCAGTTTTCGTCCGGCGTTCATACAGTGAACATCGGCCGAGAGAGGTTTTTGTTTCCACATTGTCATTTTTGTGTTTTATTCTATTTGGTCTATTTACATCGTACTGTGAGTAGATAGCTATAAGTAATTGTATCCAGACGGTGCTCGTCTGAATGTCGAACACCAACTCACCAGGGGCTGGTGGCCCTGACCCCCCGCCCCCCCCCCTATATCCAACAACGCTCACCACAAGCGAATATTCAAAATATTGAAATAGTTCACATGACTGATGAGATTTGTGATCCATCCGTGTATAGAAATACGCTAACTGAGGCTACGGACAATAGATTGATAAAAATAAACCGTGAAAACAAATACCAACCAAATAGCAAAGGTCCATTTTTTATATTTGCGAAACATAAAAACTTAAACGTTGGCCGTCTACATCCTATGAGACTGGGTGAGAAATTGTTGGAAATAGGCGTGGATGAAAAACATATTGTCGAATTGAGTGTAGTAGGTCGAAACAGAATTAAAATACAAGTCGACTCCCCATTGGCAGCAAACAGACTGATAAACAATCCCGTTTTTGAAAACAATGGCTTGATTGCTTACATACCTTTACATCTCACAGAAAAGAAAGCTATTATCAAAGGCGTAGATACTACGTATTCAGAGGATGAACTATTAAGGACAATTGTATCCGACATTCCTGTACAATCTGTTAAACGAATGTTTAAACCAGTGAAAAATGGAGAAGAATCATCGAAAGTCCCTGGGCAGATGATAATTTTATCGTTCTTGGGTTTGAAAATACCTCAATATATTTACATTAACAAAATAAGGTTCTCAGTAGATAGTTACTATTCACCAGTCCTAATGTGCTTTAACTGTTTGAGATACGGTCATACCTCGACTCAATGCAGAAGCAAAAAAAAGTGTAAGAATTGCGGCCTGGAATCAGACGATACTACAATATGTAATAACTGTAGACCGTTTTGTGTCCATTGTAAATCTCAAAGCCACCCCAGTACCGATAAAAATTGTCCTGCTTTTCTAAAACAGAAACGTGTAAAAGAAGCAATGGTGCATCTCCATTTATCATTCAAGGAAGCTGAAATAATTGTTGACCAGCCAAGTAATGTTAGCTTAACGTCAAAAAAATAATTATGCTGCTCCCTTACTTAATTCCGAGTTAGAATTTCCTACATTGCCAAACAGGCAGTCACAGAATCCAAAGTCGAATGCAACAACTAATTCAGTTTGTCCTCCACCTACGCGCACGAACAGTTTCAGCAAAAAAAGGAAAGTTCAAGAAACTGAACTCCAAAATCCACCAATTAGAAGAGAATATCAATGGACTTTTGCTGGTAGTCCTATCATTGACCCTAGCAGCCCCTCAATGAATCAGACTTTCGAAGATATTAAAAATAAAATAATAAGAGACCTTAACAGTAATCTTACACAAGTTTTCCAAACATTAATCCCGCAAACCTCCAGCAACGTGTCTCAAACCATCAATTTTGAACATCTCATTGAAACGTTCTTGTCTGATATTTTTAAAAACTACATTCAACATTCAACTTAAGGTTATACAGTGAAATGCCAGATCGGCATTCTCTAATCATAACTTATTTAAAAGTCTAGCTCATAATTGTAATTTTGATGTAGCTCTCATATCCGAAACGTGGTATAGAAAGAATTATTCTATTTCTCCTAAACATTATAATATTATACGCAAAGATAGAGCAGATGGCAAGGGTGGTGTGGCAATATTTCTTAGAAAGGGCATACCATATACCGAAATTGATATGAGCAGTGTCAGTAATCAAAGCCTAGAAACTTGCGCAATCAATATATCAATAGGTTCCAGTATAATATCCATAGCATCAATATATAGACCACCAAATATCTCAGCGACGGCAAATGACTACATTCAGATTTTCAGTAAGTTAGAAAACCTTTGCATCATAGGCGGCGACTTTAACGGACACCATCACGCTTGGGGATCAGCACATAACAATACACCTGGAAAAATGTTAGTAGAAGCAGTCGAGCAGTTTCCCAATCTAATATTCAGGAACGAAGGGCAACCGACAAGGATATCAAGACCTAAAACAAATATTTCTGTGGTAGATGTTACCATCATATCAAGCAATTTGTTGCCTAAGTCAACTTGGATCGTTCTAGACGATACATACGGATCTGATCATTATCCGATCATGTTCACCATTGGAGATTCCTGTGCACATCTTCGATCAAACACCAGTTACAAATGGAAAACCACCAATGAACCCAACTGGAATCTGTATACGACGCTAGTAGAATCCCACATTCACTCTGTTGACTTGAGCATTGATGCTAACTCTCTTTTTTCGGCCCTCATTGACGCTATATCGAGAGCAGCTGATACCGCACTAAAAAAAAATAATCCTGCATTGAGTGAGCACCCCTCACCACCGTGGTGGGATGCAGAATGTACTAATAAGGCTCAGGAGCGTAAAGAATCTTTACAAAAATTTAAAGCAAATATGAATATAGATAACTTCATAAAATATCAAAAAACTGTAGCTGAATCCAAAAAACTCTACAAGATCAAGGCTAAAGGAAGCTGGTCATCCTTCTGCAATTCATTAAACGCCCAGACTAATCCGTCCACGATCTGGAGAAGGGTGAACGCTATAAGCAGAGGAATTAATCCCAACAAAAACAACAACATGTCACAAAAAACAGCTGAGGAATTCATCAAGAAGGTTGCCCCCGATTCGGCACCCCTGATTATACCCAACCAAGGAATGTACCAGGGCCATTTTCTGATGAATGAAATTACAATAAATGAGCTCGATTCTAATTTAAAGAAAAACGACTCAGCGCCTGGGCACGATGGAGTTACTTACTCCATGATTGAACACCTCCACGATAACGCCAAAGAATTACTCTGCCAAGCTTTCAACAATGTTCTTATAGATGGGGAAGACTGTCACAATATCAAGAAGATTATTATCCTACCAATCAGTAAACGATCCGGTCCCAGTTCATTCAGACCAATATCACTAATGTCTTGTATTCTGAAAACATTAGAAAGAATAGTCAAAAATCGACTAGAATGGTGGTTAGAAAGCAAGAAGTTAATGCCCGCATGTCAGCTCGGTTTCAGGCGAGGAAAAGGAGTAACAGACTGTCTAGCACATTTAGTCAATGACATTGAAATCACCTTCTCAAGAAATGAATACCTTACGGCATTATATTTTGATATAAACGCTGCTCATGACAATGTTAACCTGTTCATTTTATTTGAAAAAATGATTAATATCGGAATCCCCAGACGATTTGCTGCCAATCTAATAACTATTTTTTATGATAGGGTTATTTATATCTCAACGAGCGAAGAACTAGTAGGACCACGGATAAGCAGCACAGGTCTTCCCCAAGGGTCGGTGGGTCGGTGGGTCGGTGCTCAGTCCTGTTCTCTTCAATATTTATACGTTGGACCTCCACTCAAGAAATATTTCAGTAAACATACTACAATATGCTGATGACTTGTGCCTTTATAGCTCCAGGAAGAAGTTAGCAGACTGTTTAAATAATATCAGAAACTACGGCCTTGAAGTGAATAACTACCTCATTGATAATGGTCTCGAGGTCTCATTTAATAAATCAGCTATTGTGACATATACTCGACACCGTATTAATATGCCAGACCACATAAATAGAGGCAATATCCCTGTTGTTTGTAAGACAGAGCATGAATACCTCGGCTTAGTGTTAGACCAGAAATTATCCTGGGAGACACAAATTAAAAATACGCTAAGCAAAGCTGAAAAAAGTTTGAATATCCTAAAGAGCACGACTAGAAAATTTTGAGGAGCTGATCCTTCAACTGCTTTGACTTTCTGTAAGGCCTTCACAAGATCGATACTGGATTTTGTCTCGATATTTTACGGTTCTGCAACTAATTCTAGACTACTGAAGATCGACAGACTCCAATACAAAGCGCTTAGATTAATAACAGGGGCTTTAAAAGCTACTCCTACAATTGCTTTGCTAGCAGAAAGTGGTGAACCACCAATGCACATCAGAAGGCAGCTTCTAGCTCAAAAGGCTGTCCTCAAATGTATGAGTGCCGATGATACACGAACATTCAACAAACTTGCAACCTTAACTACATATAACCTAACGAATAGGTACTGGGCCCACAAAAACTCTCCCCCACTTGCCGAAGCATTTGAAAACTTGGCAGAATACAGCACTCAACTGATGTCACATAAACAGCTCCCTTTCTTCCGGTCAGAATATTCCTTACTCCTAGAGAAGCCTCATATAATATATCCTGAATATACAGAAAATGCATTTATCAACAACAGTATAATTGGAAACACTTTAGAAGAATACAGTCCTGCTTGCCAGATATATACCGATGCTTCCAAGGGTAATGACGGTGTCGGCTGTGCCATTTGGATCCCATCTCTGCGCTACAAAGAATTATATAAATGCCATAGATACATGTCAATCTTCAACGCTGAGGCCACTGCTATAGTAAAGCCACTGAAATACATAAATAGAGAACAGGGGACAAATCACCAGAAAATCATCATTATCACAGACTCACGGTCTGTACTACAATCGCTTAGTATCGCAAACACATATAAACATGATTTGGTTGCGCAGATAATCCAACTATTAGTCCTTCTCCGCCAAAAGTATGTGTTTGTCACCTTCTTATGGGTAAAAGGACATGTAGGCATTACTGGTAACGTCGTAGTGGATAAAACGGCCAAGGAGGCAATAAACTCTGGCAATCTAGTTGCAAGTCTACTCAAGCAGAACCTCCCCCATCATAAAAGCGAAATGCAATGAAAAATGGGATGCTGAGTACCGAGATTTCGTATCCACCCACCCATGCCACTATACTTGTATAAACCCTACCCTACCTGCCATGCCAATTTTTGAGAAAATAGCTGCTGCCCGTCCAACACGTATTTTTTTATTGAGATGTTGTTTTGGTGTTGCAAACTGTAACGCCCTTCTGTATGAAATGAACTTAATTTCTGAACCATTCTGTGAATGCGACGGGATATCCTATGGAGACCTCAATCATATGTTTTTTTCTTGTCAAAGTAACACTATTGCCATCTCATTCTTGCGTAAATTACTAGGTAGATTCAATGCCCTACCAGCAAACAGCATTTCACTAGCATACTTATTGTCTACAAATTCAAAATTCTTACAAGAATTTTTGTTATTTATCAAACAATCGAAAAAAAGACCGTGAAACACGTGATGATGTTGGACTTCAAAACAGTAAATAATTTTTTATCAATAGATTAGCTATCGTTCCTCTGTTTTAAACCACTTACCCCTACCTTTCCGTGGTCCTCTATGTGTGTGTTTAATAAAAGTCGCCCTCCTGACAGACCCCTGGGCGTGAAGCGGGTGTCCCTGTCTGTTGTGTATTTATTGGTCAGTCGTTATGTTAGGTTAGGTTTAGGGCTTAAAAAAAATAACTTTCACTTACGTTACGGTTTGGCTGAATGGGTCAATACCTAATGCAAAAAAAAAGATAGTCAGTGTGTGGCCAAAAACTGTCCTTTTTGCTGGCATTCAAAAATATCTGCCGGTGCTCGATTTTAACCGTCCGTTTTAAATGCGTTCGTTCAAGTCTGTCAGTGTGTGGTGAGAACGCAATTAAGAAGGACGGTTTTTTTCAATGTCGACTCACTTCAATCTCACGCAAACAATAATTAGTGTTAGTTTTGAGTACTGATTTTAAAATTGTATTGTTAAAAAAAAAATTGCTGTAGTTTTTACAATGACTGACTTATGAAATTACAACAAGCAATTTATAATTGAGTTCATAGAACTGAATATATGGCACTGCACGTTTCTGGTATGATTTGCCCAAGAGCTTAGGGTGATATAGCCACTGAAAAATGTAGATCTTCGTAACTCCTTCCCGTAGCAAGAAATCTTAGTGTGGCGGTGAGACGTTCATGTGGTGAAATACTTTGTCTCATTACGGTATCTTGTTTTTGTATCAATGGTGCTACTAAAGAGAGCAGTTCCAAATACGTTTCTGCGTCCATCCGCAGGTAATTAAACCAATCTCCCGGCTCTAGTCGTAATTCATTCAAAAGATTAACATGTGAAAATTGTCTTCGCTTGAGAAACCATTCTATAGCCCATTTGGAACGTTGTTTTTTTTAAATATTTCATTTTAATAGCATCTGCGGCCGCTAATGCTAACGTCGTCGTAAAATCCATCACCAATGATTTTGCCCGCAATTTCAAACAAACTGAACGAAACAACGCGTATGAGTGGACATGGTCGTTGTTCGTGTTTACCCGTACTGTTTTAACTGCGCGGGTAAAATTGCCAAAAAAGAACGACGTCTGTGGGGGCCTTTAGCTGTTGCATAAAACTGAAAGCCAACTGCTCCCGTTTGGAAGAAAATTGCAATTTTTGCCGAATCGAGAACCAAAAATTAATACTTTGCCCAGCAATTGGAGCAATTAATAAGGATTTCAAAATGGTATGGCACTTGCGCGATTACTTGTTCAATTACGACAAATTTTTTTTCGTAAGATACCCAATTTTGATCGATTTTTGTTTACTAACTTTAAATGATTTTAATACACCCAAGGAGAGAATATCTTGATGACGAATATCCGGGTAGATGGATAGGGCGGTCTGGAACGATCTCGTGGCCAGCTCGTTCACCTGATCTAAATCCATTGGATTTTTATTACTGGGGAGCAGTTAAAGGAAAAGTTTATTTCAAGCCAATTGAAAATTTAAATGGTCTACGGCACAGAATAACAGAGACAGTTGAAGTGGTCAATAATGGTAGATTTGCCCGTCTGATAAACCGATCTTTTTTAAGACGATGTCGAGCTTGAATTGCGGCTGAAGGAAGACAATTTGAACATCTTTTGTAAATTTTTTAAATTTGTTAAAATCTTAGATCTAAGTACCTAAACCTTTTAGAACATTTGTCGTACATTTAATAAATCTTAGCATCCTAATAATTGCTGTTTGAATTCAAACTTTCAAGAAGAAAATGTTCAAACCAAAAAAAGATGAGCTGTCATTACTATTACCCATGGTACACTTGGATTTTCCGAAAATATGATGTCTGTCTCTCTCACACTTCGACAATCCTAAATTCGGCCTTAAGAAAAGCCTTGGGTACACTAAAATCACTTTAAGTAAGCAAACCAAAAAATGAACAAATCTGGGTATCTTACGAAAACATTTATTTTTTCATAAATGAAGAGATAATCGAGCAAGTGCCATACCATTTTGGAATCCCTACTAAATGCTCCAACTTTTAAGATTACTTGCCAAGTTAGAGTAGCACAATTTTTTCTCAATATAGTCAGTTGAAACTGGGCGAAGTATTAATTTTTAGTACTTGATTCGGCAAAAACTGCAATTTCCTTTCAAACTAGAGTAGCTAGCTTTCAATTTTATACAAAAGCTAATAAAAGCATTATTCAGGATTACACAATAATAATAAAATTGACAAAAACTAACGATTTGTATGAGCAGCAGTTAAAAGACCATCACAAGGTCTAGATTTTTCGATTTTTTTTAAATGCCTATAATTTCAGAAACGCATGACTTAGATTTTTTTAATATTTTCCTGATAACAACTAAGACATAGCCGATCGTCTGATCTCGGCTTGACGTCGACTTCTGGGACACCCTGTATATACATTTCACAAACGCTCCAGTCTCAGTACTGTCGAATGACAGACATACTTTGATTATACCGTAGGATAATCGCATTTATTCCTGATGAAACCGAAAACAAAGCTAAGAGCGATGATGTAAAAAATGAACTTTCCTACTATCCTAATCTTCTACCAAACACGGAATGGCCGGTATTCCGAAGAACATTCGCGCATTCCTTTCGACAAAAAACAAACGAAGACTTTTATGCGTTACTGACCAATCACATCGCATCTAGCGCCCACGGAAATTCCAAGAAACTATCAACCAGTAGCACTGTACCCAAAAAAGACAGTGGAAATATAAGAATAGGAATGCTATCGATTTTAAATATTTATGCCAACTTTCAGGTGCTGTAAACTGAAAAGTATGGTTCAAAACTTAAAATGCCTTTTTGTGCACCACTATTTCGTCGGTCTATCGGTCTGTTGGCGTTTTTGAAACCGTGTTTTAAACAAATATAAAGCACATGAATATACCTAATTTACAATAATTATACGACATTTCAGAGCGTAGTTAAATTATTTTTCCAAAGGGAGCCAATTTGTTCGGTTTATGTTTTAACGACTTTTTCTGTAGATTACTGCATTTTAACTTATAGTGAACAGGACAGGTATTTTGCGTCTTAAAAGGTTGCGTCAAGTAGGTTGACTCTGCATTTCGCGAGCACTTGTGTCACTTTATTGACGATTTTGATCACATTCTTCTTAGATAGTGTCTAATCCATTTCAAATAACGTTTGGCAATACTTCAATAATGGGAATTTCCGGAAACTTGAAAATTTTGAAAATTATACAAAGCGTTTCGATATTTTTTAAATTCAATCATCGATGAATATCTATCTCCAAATCCTTATTGTCAAACTGATAGTATTGCGTAGAACATATATACCTACATCATGGAATTTTATGTCAGTAATTTCCATTGGCCTGTCGATCTATGCCTTTTGAAGAAGGTAGTGGAAACATCTGACATGATTTTTCCAAAAAAAAATTTCTTCATATTTTCGAGTTTCGGACAGTTATCGCGCATAATCGATTTTTTCAATGTTAATTATTTTTTGAAAGATATTGGCATGGGAGGTCAAAGCTTTTTGGCACGAAAGCTTACATTTCCGCGGTCACAATACTTGTTTAGCTTTTCCGTGATGAATGTTGGTAATATACCGTATTTAATGTGTAGCTATTAATTTGCTACGATCTTCTATCTTCTCAAACTGGATCATTTCTTAATTACTTACCCGTTATTTCATAAAGTGTATTAGGCTTCTTATTCGGCCTTCGCAAACGTCTACATGGCAGTTAAGTGTCACTTAAAACTCGGTAACGACATCAACTGCAAACATTCATAATATCTTTTTTGTCGCTTGTGGATTGCATGTGTTATGACTTATCTGTCATTAGTAATTTCAATCATTTTTACATATATAATATAATATATAACTACTTTACATATTTACAGTTCTAGCAACTACTTCTACGGATTACTGAATTTGAACTGCATAAATATTATAAATAGTTTTTAAGAGCAATATTAGCATTTCATGTCGGTGATGGTTCGGAACATCTAAGTTCTGAATATATGAGAGAAGACATAGAGACCTGCGCCGCTGGTTTGTTTCAACCGTTTCACATAACCAACGGTTTCGTCGCTTATAAGTTCTATTCTATTGTCGTCGAAGAGTCAGTCTGTTCTTGTCTAAATCAGGTTTCAATTTTTCCGAACAATGAAGAAACGCGGATGGTGACATCATTCGACTCTTTAAATTGCTATGAATGTTTCACTGAAATATTATATTTTCCACTACAAAGAGGAACTCCACTGTCTGTGTGTGCGATTTTTCTTTTTTCTCTAGTCAGAGGCATCCGCAACAATTTGAGGTTTCAAGGAGCAATGCTGGCTTTTATAGTGTCTTTTCCAGTAAGGAATTTCAGGAAAATGCTACTGATTTTCTTCGCGATATATGTGGTTCAAGCTTACCGTGAGCAATTCTTTGACATATAGGTCAGTATTAATCGGAAGAAATTATTTGGGTAGAACAGTAATTGTCATCGAATACCTATGCGCCAAAATTCGCATACGTTTTATAATGCAAAAGATCACGAGGAATTACAATTATTTAATTAATAGTACTTTGCAACAAAAAGTACGATTTTTCAATACTGTATAATTCCGGACTGTAATAGAACATTTAGGTACATAGGTACCAGTAGACGACGGCAGTGTCAGGACTTTTCAGCGAATAACATGAAGGTCATATATAGGTGACAGATATTCCTCAAAAAATGCTAGGAATAGATGATGGAATCGGCCGGTGCCGGCGCTGCCTCGGGCCGTGTGCAACGAAGATTTTCTTTTTTTTTCTGTGAATTTACAACGTTGCCAAGCTTAATATCGCAATCATTGGGGAACTGAAGACATTGTTATTAATGTACCTATTGTTCATTCGGATACTCAATAGTAATACCTAGTAGCTTAGGAGAATGATGAAAAGGATATTTTTTTTTTCATGCTCGGCATTTTCAATGAAGATATTGTTTGGGGCGAACGGAGCAAGTAATGCTTGAGTAAGAAAGTTTGATAGATAGTGGGATGGAAACTCTGCCTACGTAGTGCAGCAATTGTAGGTCACTCAAATAATTGTTTTATTAACGATTTCGCCTATTCATTGTTATGGAAGAAAATCGCGTTGTAGGAAAATGTATGAGATAGTTATGATTGTTTGAGTGGCGTCAGTTTAGTCGGCAAATACTTCCAAAGCATAATCCATCAGTGAATTTGCCATTGAATAGCACGAGGAACCCTTATTTGCAAAACAACAATGAAGCTTCCTTAGAACCCTTGAAGGTTCCTCAACCATATTATCTCGGTAAATAAAACACCATGAAAGATTAGTTTTATTTCGAAGAATTATTATACAATTTTTGTTTCTGAATAATGGTTAAACTAAATTGAATTGAACTAATCTAATCAGCGAAAATTATTGGCTATTATTTTATGGTAATAAAATTGGGATTAAAAAGTGAACTCATAGGATATATTATTAGAAGATTTAGGTTACAAATTATGACATTATAATTTCGAAATCAGATTCTCTCATTCTGTTTTGTAATTTGATGAAGGCTGCCCAGGCATAGACATTCGTTTAAATGTCGATTTTTCTTTTCGATATTTTTGAACGCCATATCCTATACTTTTGTCCTTGTTACTTTCTAATTACATTCCCCACGTTATATCTTCAGAATTTTGTGCCCACTAAAACTTTGCACTCGATGCCTGGGCTACTAAGGCTTCTGCGCGCCACTGGAGTAACTTTAAAAAGGTACTCAGGGTCTCTAATTTTTTTCAAAATCCTACCTGTGTCCCAGTCTGTCTGTAAATTATCATTTTTGCGCAATTATTTCATATTAATTGCATGAGGGTGAATTATACCTAGTTCATCTACTTGACTTCAATACTTTTGTTATCAAAAAGTCACGATTACTTATGTTTTCTCCCTGTACGTAATTCAGATATAGTTCAGATATAGTTGATGTATATGTTTTGGGAACAGATATCCAATAAATACCAATAGTAGAATCCATTATCTCATCCCAAAGAAATAAACAATCCTACTAAAAACGTATACCTACCCCTGAATAATCAAATTCTACAACTTCAACACTAATAATGAAAGTAGGTAGGTACCTATTCTAACTCTGATCTGAGTACACACGCCGTAGTACCAATTAATTTGGCAACTTTGCCGACTTCTTATTCTTATTCTCAGAATTTCATTATGGTGGCAAACTGAAAACTTTAGGAAGAGGAAGAGAAGATCTCCAACGTTGCCACGTTCAAAACTTAGGCTATTTGAATTGAACTTTGTACATTATGTGTGATTAACGATGGAGATGCTAAAAAGCAGTACATGAAGTTGACGGTCAATAGGCAATTCCTATCCCACTTTTGGTACTCGGCTAATTTTATTTTTTTGTTATTTTTATTATTGCGACTACTAGAATTTTGAATTTGACGGCTTGTCTATTGCTATTTTTTTATTTTTGATTTATTATTAACATAATCTCAGTAACCGCTAAATCCATTGTGAAATCCATATAGTGCGGCAAATTGAATAGCAAAAAAGGAAACCGAGAAGTATTTGAATATTCACGAACTTTGTTATATTTACCGAGTTTGCGATCAATTTTCATGTATTTTTCCGGCGGTTAAAAAATTTTAAAAAATTCTGTACTCTTTTTTTATATATTTTTCATGTGACTGGTATTTGACAAAAGAGCCTGGGGACATCAATGAACATTTAATATATCAAAAAGAGTTTTGAGGTAGTGCAAAATGTTTAGAAAGTGCGTACTTTTTAGTAGTGTCGGAATGAAATGTGATTTCTGGGGATAACAAATACATTTTTTAAGTTGTCAGAGCTTGTATGCGTACGTAATTTGAAAATCAATTCATATTCATAATATATCAAGTGGCTCTCTTTTTGAGTATTATATGTGACATGGGAGAACGCTTTTGTCAAGTTAATTTTATATCCACTGAGCGAATCAAAAAAAGGTAAAATATTCCATTATATATTTTTTATGACCGTAATCCAACTAGTAAATATATGAGATAATAGATACAAGAAGAGTCATGGTCAAAGCTTTAGGAGGAAGATTATGAAAACCTTTATTTGTGCATTGCTTCATTATTCATATTTTATAAGCCTTTGATTCGAAATTAGGCTACATCCATTTTTACTCACAATACGTCACTCAGCTACATGCGTATATATGCTGCAAGTACTTGCATGAACTCAATTTAGCAAGATCGCAAGAATGGATTGTCATTAAAAAAATAAAAATACTATAATTAAATCCCAACTATAAAAACAAGTTTCCTGACATGAACTATTAAACTATTATACATTGGCTTCAACATTGAACCAGTTTGTAATCCTACAACATGGCAACCGTGCACTCTAGATCAACGATGCGCCAATCCTAGGAACCCATTGAAGTAGCATGATGAAAGAAAGACTAGGTTGGTGAATTGTTTTAATAATTCCATATTGATAAACATTATATTCCTCAAAGGCTTCATTAGGCTTTTAGGTATATCACGATAACTTATTTCATTCATTTTTCCCGTGTCTGAGGGTTTCAGTAGTCTTTATGCGCTATATATATATATTCTAAAATGCAGATGACGTATTGAAATTAATATGAACGGTCCTCTGATGGCGACCGAAATTGATATACTACTTTTCAATTTCTCATTCTTATAAAGCGAAAGTGGATCATTAGGTATTTTTTTGGCAATTCCTTTTTATTCTAAATGACATTTTAAAAATGTTGTTATTCTACATGATGTTACTGAAATTTAATATTTCATATTTCAGTACCACCCCACACCTGATACATACAGAGTACTACATTAGTATTTGGATGGTCAATAACTCCATTGTTATATGCTCGCTATCAAAAATTGTCTAAGAAAAGTTCTACGCAGTATTGAGGTGCATAAACTAAAATTATTACAGGAGGAATCAAAAATAAATTTTTTAATAACTCCTATATTTTTGCAACTTTCTGATTGATTTGATATAACATAATATATGATTAGATTACATTATACAGAGTGATTTAAGAGATATAAATAGTTTGATGATAAAATCGTATCCTCATCAACACTCTGTAGTTCGACACAATTTCTGAAGAAAAAGGAATAATTGGTTGCTGTTTATGTTTTTGACTATAGTAACGGTGTATTTGAGGTGCAGAAATTCTATGTAAAATAGCTTGTTATTCTATTACAAATATTTTTTCACGAGACGAAACGGTAAAAAATTTTCTATCACAAACCGAAACGGCATTCCGGTCCAATTCGAGCCCTGCTTATATCCGTTTCCTTCATTACACTTACATTATGTTTTGTATACGGTGTGGCTTAAAATTCGAACACCAATTTTCTATCTTATCTTAAATTGAACGTCCTGTATTTTATATGACATATTTTTTAACCATTTTGTATACCTAAGTAGAGCGTGTATTTTGAGATATTTCAAGATATTTAGTGAAATTTTAGTTTTTTGAGAAATTTAATATTATTTCTTTTGTCATATCCAATGACAATTTTCATTTGATAAGTACTTAAACCTTGAAACAATAACTACTTACTAAGATATTCAATAAAGTATATTTGAAGTAAAGGCTGTTGATTAGGAGACGATTTTAACATAAAACCATCCATATTTCTTAGATCATCCTAAACAATGTAGTCAAATGTTATATCAAATTAATGTGTGCTATATAAATATGGAACAGAATATAGGGGTTCCTATTGAAAAATATGTTTTATTCATCATGTGATCAAAATTCAAAATAGTTTTAGGTTATGTACCCAACTATCTTAGACAATTTTTGATAGCTAGCATAGCAATGGAGTTATTGACCATCTAGACACTAAAAACTCACCTTGTATATCACAAACCTGCCGCCAGTTACGATTATAGAAATTGATACTGAGCTGGAATAAAAATGCTGCAAGTTGTTTCCTATTTTGATTGTACAATCCATGTCAACCTTCCACAGCTGGCTATAACAGTTACATAGCTTGCTTATAGACATGATAAATATTTACACTAAAGGCGGGTCAAGACACAACGTCTTATCGAACGATAGAACGTTCATGCAAATCGTTCGACAAAAAGTACAAAAGATAGCGCGTAAACACGTTTCCAACTAATCGGTCAAATGTTAGTTTCGCGACGTTTTCGGTAATGGACGAAGCGTTTCTTTGGTCGCTCTATGCTATTTGCAGTGCAGTAAAAAGCAGGAATAAACAAAAAAGTCGAAGATTAAGATGGTCGAGGAAATGGTTGTTAAAAAGACATGCATTTTTTCATGGCAGATTATTACGTGAACTTGAACCAGATAATTGGCGTAATTACATGAGGATGGATACTGAAACTTACAACCATTTGTTAAAATCTGTTACTCCTTACATAAGAAGGCAAAACACCTGCATGAGAGAAGCTATTTCAGTTCATGAGAGACTTAGTCATATTTCATATGCCTGTGACTTCTTATTCCGATCATTATACTCGGCACTTTCAACTTGCCACAAGCAAGGAAAACTACGATAGAGTTCAATAAATTCTCTTAAAAACTGTCGAGAGCACTGACGAAGATCAGACATATCGCTATTAACTTTTCAAATGCAAAGTATATTTAAATACGCATAGAGATAGCAACAAGAAGTGCGATACGTACTACGAAAATGTACTAAAACAAGGTCCGATAAAACGGAAGTTTGTCCACACGCGCCAACTTGTCGAATCAAGTTTTATAAAATGATGCCTCGCACTTCAGATTTTCGACTTATCGTACAACCTTATTTCGATCATGCAAGACGTACGTTTTGTGGTCCACACGCGCCGTTTTACTTGATACGACTTGTCTGAATCGATAAGACGTTCGATAAAACGTTGTGTCTGGACCGCTCTTAAGAGATGATAATAATATAATATTATTCTACCTCCCAAGAATGTAGAGGAGACTTATATTATGAATATTATTCAGGATATGAGTACCATTGTTTTTAGATGTAAACGTCACTGAGGACACAAGTCAACAATATTGGACTTAGGTGAGAGCTTAAAAAAGATCATTGTACGCTTTTATTGGTAAAATATCATCGGTTGTCCTATTCACCATTTATGAACTGGTAGATTGAAAATAAAAATAAAAAACTTTTTAATGTGTGGTAATATTTCTGTTTAGGTATATAGGGCATTTGCGGAAGAAGTTTCACATTTAAGTTAAATGATAAGATTTTTCAAAACCGTCATGGAATTGGCTATATCGCAAAAAATACAGGATTGAGGGCTAGTTTAAAAAATATGCTGGAGTTGTTTACGACGGTGGCAAATGCATTCATTGAAATAAAACAGCTTATTTTGAAATACATTTTGACACGTTGAGAATATCTATTTTCAAAAGCTTGATTTCGGACTTCCATTGTCTATAAAAAAATTTTAGTATCACGACGTTTCGATTGATATGCTATCTTTAATCGTCTTCAGGTGAACGTATCGTTGACTCACCCTGTACAGCTATTGAAAATGATCTACTTTCCTTTCAATGCGTATGTTCGGTTAGAATTGGAAAATACAGGACATCACAAGTGTCAAACCTCTATAGGGCAATAAATACAAGCTTTTTTGTTTCCCCAACCCATCATCCCCATCCCACCTCAATAACATTCCCTCCCAAAACATTTTGGGAGATGATCAGGGACTCTTAAAATTAGGTTGGAGCATTTTTCTTTTTTATGAATATTCTGTTGTCACTGGAACAATTTCCAAAAATGATATACTTTTCTGTCATCGTTACAGTAGCAAAAATATTTCAAAATTTAATTACAATCAATTCAGTAGTTTCCGAGTTATATAGATAACAAAGGAAATATGTGTACAAAATTTTCCAGAATAGAAAATTATTCGTTTTCCTTTGAATGCGTATGTTTTCCTAGATTTGAAAAGACATGACATTACAAGGGCAATAAATAAAAAAAATGCGTTCCTCCTAACCCCCACCCCCTCACACCCCAATTTCATTCCTACTACTACTACTACTACATTCTCAAATTCGAATATTTTCGCGATTACTATACTTTTCCCGCTATGCGAGAGAAGTAAAATGTGTAATTTATATGCCTACTAGAGGCCATACTATTAAATTTCACAAAAAACTAGTATTTCATTAAATATCTCTCAGTATCTGAAGAGCCGCTCTACTTAGGTACAAGGAATGCTCAACAAAAATCAAAGCAGCGTTATATCTGATATAAAATACAGGGCGTTCCATTTATAATAAGAAAGCATGATGGTCCAGGTTTCGAATCACCCTGTACACATAATATAATGTAACACATTCCTACACTCAAACAGTCGATTATTCCCTTTTCTCTGAAAGTTGCGCTAACTACAGGTTGTTGATTGAGATAGGATTTTAAGATAAAACTCCATCTCTTGAATAGCCCTGTATAATATACCTAGTTAAATGTTATATCAAATTAATTATAAAGGGCTATGCGAATGAATATTGAATTTAATGTAGGGGTTGCACTTTATTGATTTGTCCTGTAATTATAAAACTCACAATAATCTCAAGTTTAAACCTCAGCTCTCGGTACAGCTTTGTCCTCGGAAAATTTTTGATAGCTAGCATAGCAAGGGATTTATTGACATTTCGCATACTAAAAACTCACCCGTTGTATAAAAAAAGTTACATCAGGAATCCATATAAATGTGAAGGAAAGTTTGTATGCATTTGCTGCTGTTGTAGTGACAGATATTCCGCAACGATATATAGAAGCAAAAAGGCGTACACTCCTTCTCCTAGTCTATGATACACATTTGAGTTATAACATCCCCGAACGTAATATCTACTTGGCATATAAAAGAGTTAATTCAGCTGAAAAGATGATTTGGACAGCGAGCACTCATACATGTTTATAACTCAATGCTTATATTACTACATATAATAAAAGTGTACTTAGATTGGTTCCGGGTTACTGTCATTCGCAAAATTCTTTCACTTCGACTGGTGCTCATCTTGCTGTTAGTTATAGCGAAACGAAAATGATTTGAAAATTATCCGTTAAATCTAGACGAACCCACAAAACATGTTGCCAACTCTGCCGGCTGCCAAGTTTCGCGTTACCTATATGAGCCTTCAATATACAGAATATACACGAAATGAACCTCAATGTCGTCATCGTCAGTTGACTGGAGCTGCAATATACGTGCCAGTTGGAAATGGTAATTTTTGGCGCATCACAGTTTTTTTGTCTAATGTGTAGATGGCGTACATACACATAATTTTACATAGTTATTTCATGGTGGTGAGTTGACAGCCATATATAGGCGTTCACTTTACCGCGGCTGCCATCTTTACCGTCGTTTTAACATGGGGGGCTGTTGACTTGTACCAGAGATGTATATATATATATATATATATATATATATATATATATATATATATATATATATACACTAATAGATGCTGGGATGCTGCTCACTAAACAAAACAAAATTAGGCTGCTGCAATATTATATCTACATGCAATGAAAGACGCAATGTTATTCTATTGTTTCATTCATTTCACAGTAATATTGATTAAAATATGCCTTAACACCCTTCAACAATGTAGCGATTTTAGCATTACAAATCAAATATCTCTCAAGTGCTACTACAATATCTCATACAGGTATAGGTTTCACTATGTATCCTTCATTTATCTATGTGATATGTGATCTATAATGTGAAAAAATATTTGGAACTATATCAGATTAAAAGAAAATTGTCTTGACTATTATAATAAAAATAATGCTTTAACTACATCTGAAATAAGATTCATAAAAGATGATCAATTTATGGTTTTATATTTTTCATAAGAATCTTCACACTTGGAAAATGATGGACCTATGAATACAATACTTATTAGTACAATAATGGATTTCAGTGACTGAGTAGGCTGGAGCCTAGGGCAGCAAATATGGCTCTATTTTCGACAAAACCCACTTGACATGACATTCAATAGAATTGTCCTCGTGCACCCTTTTTAAATTGCGCCCAAAAAACTAACTAGCCTTTTATGGCGCCATCATACCTTTTAAGCTCTATTCTGGGTAATTTAAATATACGCATACCTGAGTTCTCCACTGGATTTGAAACACTAGTACCATTATTTGTGCCTGGGTTACTTTCTCCACCTACCACGGATACAGTCCTCCATCATTTTGTTGTATTTAATCCTCAGGGTGATGAACTTCTCCTCATACGTGTCACAGGTTTCCATTTCACTTTCAAGCTCATGTTCAGATGCACTCTTCAATAACAACTGGTATATGTCACGGTCAAACACCTGTACGCTATCTTATTTACCAATCACCAGTTCAAACGCGGCTTCAAGACTCTTAATTTTTGCGCGATTCGGCGTTTAACAAAGTGTCCAGATAATTTAACGCCTTTGTAACCGACCCACGGAGCAGTTTACGGCTTTTTCTTTTGTTTTCGATCTCGCTAGCCAGTTTTTAAACACGGTCAAACCACCTATCGTTTTAACAGAACAAAACAATGTAAAACGCGGTAAAAGTTTACTTTAGGCTTCTCCGGAAACATCTAATTGAGTCTACACAAAACTACGTTCTTTTTTTCCACTCAGTGTACCGCAAATTTCTTGCCGGAAAAACTACCCGTCTTTGAGGCCTCGACTGTTCGGAAAGCAAATAAAACTGCACTCTCTAGTTTTATCTCACTTTTACTTGATAAAAGGCGGTCGTGTTAAAATTTCTATTATCTGAACACCAGTGCTAAATACCCAACAATTATATTTCGTATTATAATACAAATTATTTTAGCCGATTTAATAATCCTTTCCGCGCGGTTGTCGAACGAATAACGAAAATCGAAAAATTTTGTAACTGTGACCGACGTCCAACTCTCACCGACTTGGCTCTGAAACCGATCTCGGCGAGGTTGCCGGTTGGCCGGTTGGCCGGATTGCCGGGTTGCCGCGTTTTTCTTACATACATAGATGATCTACAATCTGAAATGTACTGAAGAATATCTTGACAGAATAAATAGTTTGCTAGATTTGAGAGCTTCTGTTTTGTTTCCATTATAGGATCTAGTTAGCTAGTTGGCAAGTAATCTGAGTAGCCTTTGTTAAAAGTCAAATCTGACAGTTCGACGATGATTTAAAAATAAATCGGAACGCGTCACTGATAGAAAAAGAGTTTTACCTGCGACACTGTGTGTTAAATAGGTACACAATCCTTTTATCTCCATTGATTGTAGCCTATGCTTTTCAAAGTGCAGTTTCCTCTTGTGATCTAGTGCATGGTGCTCACAGATGAGGTGAAATGCTCATTGTCTACAATTTAGGTCTTCAGCCCTTTGAACCAGAGCCCGAAGTTGCCATTACACAAAATCGACTGTTAATGTGTTGTAGTGTATCTATTCATCAAATGAAAAACAACTTTTTTACAAGATAAGCACTAAACAAAATCACTCACCACTGTAGAGACAAAAAAACCGATTGGGCTAAAAGCAGTTTATTTTTAAACCGAACACAACAAACGGGATTCCTCTCTCCCTCTGAATTATTTCGATAGCTTTGCTCATTCGATTAATTTATAGCGTAAGTCTAATTGGAATTACAACGGCGGCTGATGTTATTTTTCATAGCTGATTTTAATGAATACATACCAGAGCCCTTTTAATTGGGCGATACGTATTTATGTTGTTCGATTTTAAAGAGTGAAACTGAAACTGCAACTTTCAAAGGAGACGATTCACGATCCACAG
The DNA here is from genome assembly GCA_949316355.1 of Bruchidius siliquastri. NCBI lineage: Eukaryota > Metazoa > Arthropoda > Insecta > Coleoptera > Chrysomelidae > Bruchidius > Bruchidius siliquastri. The sequence goes on along the minus strand of OX438538.1, from coordinate 22,313,689 downwards.
GAATGCTTAACAAAGATTAACAAAATCAGAAAGTCTATCACGTTCTAGAAGCTCTACAGAAAGATAGTTTTTTTTTACAAATTTCGGCAAAATTTATTTTGAAGATAAAATAATTGTGTATTTAACACTCTTTCACGAATAAAGGTATTTTTCACAATATCTCAAGTCATGGAATGTATTAAGAAGAATGAAATTGCTTAAGGAATAGAATATTTTAAAACATGACATATCTTGAGAAATAAAATATTTTATAACATGAAATATCTCAAGGACATTTGTTAATGTTTTCTATGGGTTTCCTTTAGCAGTAGTTCAAACACAGTCGCTAAAAAAATATTTACCATAGACAGACAAATAAAAAAATATTTAATAGAAAAATAGCTTACAGAAGCTAGTTAGTTAGTTAACCTTGATAGCATTTATAAAGAGTCAAATCTGACAGTACGATGATGCTTTCATTATAAATCGAAACGCGTCACTGTAAAACGGTGAAACTGTTATCAGATACACAATTATTCCATCTGCATAATGGTGGGAGTTTCACCAAGTGAGAGCACCTACAATCTGCATTTATTTTATTTATTATAAATTCTCAATTTTGATAAAGCAAACCGTCAATCTAAACCAGCTTAAAATATAACCGAAATATAAAATGCAGCTCAACAAAACAATCTAATTCCTACCTACCGGCAGTTGTACGTGTGTCAAGGATATTTGCGTCTTGACACGCCACCACGTGCTGTTGATAGAGCATCAGAGAGGAAATTAATCTAGAAGACTGGCGTTGTGGCGTTCGTTTTGGCACCGGTGATGGATTCTTTTGTTCGCTGCTGTCATCGATTTCCGACTCCGCCTCTCGCGTACGTGACCAAATCGTTTTTATCGAACTAGATTTTTTCATAGGCAACTTGAATAGCTTGCAGCTATTCGAAAAAGAAAATATCAAAGATTAAAAGTCAGTTCTTGAATTTTACAAGATGCTTCCCATATCGGGAGGAGGTTGGTACTCATTTCGAACACTATTTGAGTTTGTGTATCCTTCGCTTAGTTATCCAATTAGAAAAAAAATTCTTGGAATGATGGAATCAGAATTTTACGATAGGTTTTCGTATTGCATTTTTTTGTAAATTTATTATTATATACATTTTCGAAGAATTGATTATTTGTAGGTATAACATAATTCAGAGAAATCAGAAATTCACGAACTAAACGGAATGTATTTCAAATTTCTGATCATCTCTCTACGATTATCTGCAAGAAATATATTTGCTCCGTTTACATTTTGTTTGAAACATAGTGGTAGGTACATATCAATGGTCCTTGAACATGACATTGATACCGCAATATATATTATTTAAAAAATAATATACTTCAAAATTTCATCCTCCATATGGCTTACAAAGATACGTGAAACTATATAGAGGATGGAAATTCCTAGTAATATTTTTGAAACATCCAGGTTGTCTACTATCAGGCAATGAACCATGGTAACTTTAACTTCCTCGAACGCACAGACTTCATCAAAATCCTCTCTGCCTTTACCAGCCACCGAAGGTTCTCTTACTCTGATTGGCCACCAACGTCGGCGTTGTGAGATGTTCACCTATCGATCACGCGTTCATCACGCACTGATCATTGTTTATAGTTTCTGTTGCGAAAAACGTCTAGTAGATGGCGAGGCATGGTCTAATTCAGAGACAAGTGTCTTCAGAGTACTCCATACAATTAAACCTGTAATTACCTTATGCCGTTTTAGCTTCTATTCTATTCTAATCATTCTCTTATGAGTGCGTAATTTTAGTAGTGTCGGAATGAAATGTGATTTCTGGGGATAACAAATACATTTTTTAAGTTGTCAGAGCTTGTATGCGTACGTAATTTGAAAATCAATTCATATTCATAATATATCAAGTGGATCTCTTTTTGAGTATTATATGTGACATGGGAGTACCTACGCTTTTGTCAAGTTAATTTTATATCCACTGAGCGAATCAAAAAAAGGTAAAATATTCCATTATATAGATATTTTTTATGACCGTAATCCAACTAGTAAATATATGAGATAATAGATACAAGAAGAGTCATGGTCAAAGCTTCAGGAGCAAGATTATGAATACCTTTATTTGTGTATTGCTGCATTATTCATATTTTATAAGCCTCTGATTCGAAATTAGGCAACATCCATTTTTACTCACAATACGTCACTCAGCTGCATGCGTCTATATGCTGTAAGTACTTGCATGAACTCAGTTTAGCAAGATCTCAAGAATGGAATGTCATTAAAAAAATAAAAATACTATAATTAAATCCCAACTATAAAAACAAGTTTCCTGACATAAACTATTATACATTGGCTTCAACATTGCACCAGTTTGTAATCCTACAAGATGGCAACCGTGCACTCTAGATCAACCATGCGCCAATTCTAGGAACTCATTGATGTAGCATGATGAAAGAAGGACTAGCTTGGTGAATTGTTTTAATAATTCCATATTGATAAAAATTATATTCCTCAAAGGCTTTATTAGGCTTTTAGGTATATCACGATAACTTATTATTCCATTCATTTTTCCCGTGTCTGTAGGTTTCAGTAGTCTTCATGCCCTAGGAAGTGGTATTTTATTAAGAAATATAATATGATTATATTATATATATTTATGTGTGGGAAGAGTGAGATCACTTTGGAAAGTGCAGATCCGATTTTGGATCTCGCCTTTCTTTGCATGTATATCGCGTTGTAATTGAAGTTGTCGCCTTGGCAGTGTTCTTCATCAGATAATTCGTCGGACCTCCTTTTTGCTTGTTTTCTATATTTTATACGCTACTAGTTTGTGGGTAATCGAGACAGAGAGCGTACGTGAGTCTGTATATTTGCGTGATACTTTCCACTTAGAGTGAGATCCGGAAATTTGGCAACGCGGCGGATCTCATCTTTGCGATAAAATAATTTCATTGGTGAGTCATAGTAGGATATGGGTCGGCAGAGAAACAGTTCGGTCCAGAAATTAGTGTGTAAGAAAAAGTCAGAAGGTGAAACACAAATGTAAGAGTGAGTGCGCGAATCTTGCAACGCGTGGCAACGCTGGCATAGTAAGTGTACGGATCTGTGGCTGCCGAGCATCGAACATCTTTCATCTATCTTTTGCAGGACTCGTAATCAAACCTTCATATGTGTCCGTTATAGTCTAGTCAAATTAGCAGTTTCAATTATCAACATTTGTAAACAAGATCGGCAACAAATTCTGGACGGTATCAAGATATTTTACCATACACTTGTTCATGATAAAGTGGGATAGTATGCTATAGTGGTTTTACGGAAAACCCTACATTTATAAAATGAATGCGTAGGAAACGTATAAGTACTGACTAATGTAATTAGCTACAAAGTGTTTTCTTGTCACTTTGACATTTTTTTTTGTAACTATCATCCTAAAGCTTGTGATTTTTCATCATATTTAAGATATTACTGCATGACTATATTTAAAATGAACTATTTAACTATATCTTCAATATCGATACAAAAAAAAATAAAAGCTCATAACACATTCTACATCACAAATAATGCGAACAAATGTATGTTTCAACCAGTTAGATATATTTGCGAACCAGAATTTATCATTCAAGGCTATCATTTGAGTAAGGAACCAAAACTGTTGAGACATTCCACAAATTCTTGGTAAATGTTGCCCATACTTCGCACATAGCAATAACACTTGTGACATGTTATAAAACATTTCCGCTCTCAGATGAATGATAACATAAGAATCAATTTATTAAGAATAACGTCAATTATCAAAAATCCTAATTTCGTAATTTGACTGTATTATAAATACGCTCCTCCCGTCACCGTGCACGCGACCTACGTGTGTTGTTGGTCCGTGAGTGGGGACATGTCATTTATCTTTTCTTAATTTTCTTTTATTTTTGTCTTCAGTATCCACCTGACGCGTGTAGGAGGTTGTAGTCTAAGGATGTCTGAAATGAATTACTCGCTCGGATTCATACGCACTGATTTTTGCAATAAAAGTTATTGTTACATTTTCCGTACAGGGTACCATATTCAAACGGAAAATATAATAATGAACTCGGAGTGTGATATTTTGTCACCTTCGGTGGAAAACAAAAATACTTAACGACAAAAATAAAATATAAACTTCGTCAAAATTAAATGGAAAAAATAAACAAAACTCTAACGAAAATGAAAAAAATCATCCAATTGAGGGTTCGAATAGACCGCCTTCTTGCATTTGGCAACCTATGATAAAACTCATTTCTAACATTGGCTAACATTGTAGGAGTAATCGAGCTACAAGAATCGATTATTTTGAGTCGTAACTCCTCCAATGTATTCGCCCAAAGTACGAGATTCACTTTCTGTTCGCGCGTGTAACCCATTGTCGGAGTGTTTCCGTTTCGCACCAACGGTAGTCTAGGAAAGAATGATCATCGGATCGGCGATCGGAATCACCGACACACGATGAAATGAAGATCATAAAGCGCAAAGCGTTAGTCTTGTCCGACACACTGTTGTCACATACTTCCTAGGTGTTTGAGCGGAAATTTATCGCAGTAAACGCCTCACATCACGACGTTTGTTGAAGCAATCAAGTCTATTGATAATCACCGTAGATAAAATCAATACTTCATATGAAGTTTTGCGGTGACAGTACTTGATTCACTAATAAGCGAAAGATGAAGATCAAATAGTTCAAGAAACATTTTTTTTTAGGATTTAACGCTATTGTTTATTTTTGTGAAAAATATCTATCCAGGAATTAATATTTTTTCCAGTGGGTAGGTACTGAACGATACATACATTGCGGCAGTCACGTCGGTAGAACAAAATTTATAATAGCACAAACACTGCATTTTGAAATTAGGAAAATTCATTTTTACACGGAGCGCGTATTTTCAAAATAAAGCATCAACGTTTGAAAGTAGGATTCACTCCAACGGGCCTGTATCGCGATTTTGTAACTGCGAAGCACGGCATCCACTCATTACGCCATGCATGTGTTATACTTCTGTTCACAGGAATGCTTATTAAAAAATAACAAAATCAGAAAGTCTGTCACGTTCCAGAAGCTCTACAGAAAGATAGATTTTTTTTACAAATTTCGGCAACATTTAATTTGAAGATAAAATAATTGTGTATTCAACACACTTTCACGAATAAAGCTATTTTTTACAATACCTCAAGTCATGGAATGTATTAAGAAGAATGAAATTGCTTAAGGAATAGAATATCTTGAAACATGAAATAAAATATTTTATAACATGAAATATCTCGAGGACATTTGTTAATGTTTTCTTTCGGTTTTCTTTAGCAGTAGTTCAAACACAGTCGCTAAAAAAATATTTCCCATAGACAGACAAATAAAAAAAAATATTTTGGGGAAAATCCTATTTTTTATGTGCATTTTGAAAAATTTCTTCATAGTAGCTTTTTGTTTTGGATCCCATGATCCTCGAGTTTGTTCCTTTTTTTTACTTGACCCTTGTGGTGCAATATTTCCTGGAACTAAACAAAAGTTATAGGTCAGCAAACATTTTTGGCATCATATTGTGAACATAGAACAGTACTGGATCCGGCTGCATGATGTCTACATTCATCGCGTTTTTAATCAAAATGTAATAGATAAATTATATATATATATATATATATATATATATATACACCACTAAAATAGTTTTTGTTACATTTACTCACCTGACCGCAATCTCTTGGCAACCTGTTATAAACAGGTACTACTCCGTTAAATGTTGAATTTTGACGTTCATAAGGATTTTTCAATCATTGATATATCAAATTAAAGCTAATTTTTACCTCTATACGATGGTATAAAGTTCGCAGAACTTTTTAAGTTGGGTATATATCTATCTTTGAAATGATTGATGATTCAATTAAAAAAGAAATGAATAAAATTTTTCCAATAAAATCAATTATTAAATTGAAAATACTTGCCGGAACATTTTGTTAACCTTGCGGACACGTATTTCTCTATAAATAGTGATTTATAAAAATTAGATTTTGATTAAAAACGCGATGAACGTAGACATTATGCAGCCAGATCTTAGACTATAAGTACTGTTTTCTATTAGTAGTGTTTCAATAGAAGGAATATTAAAGTAATAAGGAAATACACATTTGTAAAAATCTGAATGATTAAGTTATAGAGGTATGTAGAAAAGATTATCATAAGTTTACCATCTTCTGATTTTTCTGATTCGGAATTTTTGCACCTAGTGGCACTCTGGGATAGTCCATCTGGCTGATGTATCTTGTCTATGTTGGATTCTGCAGAAAAAACTTACAAAAATTAAACCACAGATAATAGAAACCTCCACAAAGCCTACCAGTATCTCTATCTACTTATGCAGCCAGGATGTTATCTCTGTTTAGGTCATTTAAGTTCATATCAATCTCCTCCAGAGTTTTTCCGTGGTACTCGGCTGCTTTTCCTTCATCCATGATTAACAATAGTTTGGCTATTTTTGCTACAAAAAACCATGAAAATATTTATTAGTCCATTCCCGAAGAGAGTGCATATTTAAAATATATTGTTGTGTATAAAATATGTTCAAAAGTACCATGGACATACCTGAGGACACATTAATTAAGATATAAACCAAAATGATAGACTTCAAATGAATTATGACGATGTAAATTGCAATTGAAAAAAATTCGGGTGTTGGAATCGAACCTACGCTCATTAAAAATCTCATTGTAAAAACTGACGCTTTAGACCACTCGACCAATAACGCAGTTGTCAACAATTTTCTTTGTCTGGCTATTTACTGTCATTATTTCAAAATTCAACACATTACTCACTATTTCCCATCCTTTGAATTCGCTTCAGGGGTCGCAATCCTCCTCAGGATTAGTAATCGAGTATTCGTCATGTTCCACACTTTTAAGAATGCCGCTGCAACCTAAAAGAGTTTAGTAAACGTGAAACTAAAAAGATGCAGAAATGTGATACAAACATCAACATATACATTTAAGGATTTCAGATGTTGCTATTATTTTGTTGCGGATCTCACTTTAGCTACTTTTTGAATGTACCCATAAATAATAAATTGCAACTACCATTTCCAGCATATAACTGAATCATTGGCCTAATAACATCTATATATGAAAACAAATTATATTTCTTAAGAAAATTTTGTAAGGATCTCGTCTTGTTTCACATAGCTACTTTATATGTTCATAGGATGGCATGAATCTGCGGGAATTGTTGTGTCTATATGTTGGTTTCCTATATATTGAAAAATTCAGTTTGCATTCTGTATGCTTATATTTAAGTCCAAAAACTAATTGATCCAGACAATTCTTCCTCTATTGTGTATTTGATGTTAAGAATGGAATTTATTAACTGGAGGAGGTCTGTTAACTGATTTTAATTTCCTTTAAAAAATGCAATGATATCATCTACATATCTGTACCAGAATAAAATATGATGGTTTTTTGCGGATCTCATTATTTTTTGTTCTATATTTCCCATGAATAAATCGGCTAAAAGAGGTGAAATGAGACTACCCATTCATTCTGGATGTAAAATCTATTGTACGAGAAGCAGTTTTGCGATATGAAAGAGTTTCTCCAAGTAAGAGCATCTATAATCAAAACATAACGATCGGTATTCACTGTAAGGGTTGGGACTTGGTTTACTGCAAAAATGTTCTCCAATCTTCTGGCCGTAGTTTATTTATTACATTTACATATAAAAACAAAGCATCATCCAACGCCGGTTGCCATGTTGCCAAATGTGCGATGATGCCGCATAGACATTAAGTAGGTACGCCGTCGGATTCATATACAGCGTTAGCGTTTTGAATATTTGAACGAAAGAAAATTCGTATTCTATTCGAAAATTGAATTCACATAAAGTTCAACCTAGTTCCACTGCCGAATATTTTCAGGGCGTTGTCGCGTTACTATAAGGATCATGAATAATAAGGAACATTTTATTCGATCTTCTACATTTGGAATTTTCTGACGATGCGAAAGATTTAGTTTTTTATATTTATTCAATTAAAACCCAAGAATCAAAGGTTCAGAAATCTAAGTAATAATTCTTCGTCTATTTGTTCTTTCCTACTTATTTCTAAACTAAAAGCATTGCGTCATTGCGTGATTAGTACAGCGTGAACCTTCTTTTGACGCATTCAGTTCTGTGCGGCTATTGATAACGGACGGTCTTATTTACCTGCGAAATATTATGATAATAAGAAAGGGGTAATCAAAATGGTGGACACCTTCTTTTCAACTGAATACCTCATGCGAGCAATCGGAACTAAGTTCAGAATTTCAGATATCAAACAAATGCAAAGAAAAGTGGTTGATACCAATATCAATAAAGTCACTTAATATGTGGATAGACAAATCGTTGTACTAACATTTGTAGGAAATCATATACCCGATAGTGTGGAAATTGATATGATCAGCTTTCCCGCTGAACCCAATTTCTATCCAGTCATCCAGTGCTTTATGTGTTTACGATGTGGTCACACCAGTAAACAATGTAGAGGGAAAAATGAATGTCATAACTGCGCATGTGAGAACTGTTTGAAAATGTAAGAGGGATGTAAGGATTTGTATTCATCGTAAAAGCAGAAAACGTACATCCAGACTATATCCAGACTCTCCAGTTTATAAGAGACAGCATAACATTAAAAAAACTACAGCACTGTGAAATGTCTCCTTTGAGATTGAGATCCTAGATTTTTATTGTGGATAATCCTTCATATGCTAAGGTATCGATGCAAAATAGGTTTTCTCTTCTAAGCAGTTTATAAAATTTTCCTGAATTACGCGAGCAGAGATCACCAATTGAGCCAAACATAATTAAAAAGCCACAACCTCTCAACATGTACAATCCTAATACAAGTCTAGGTAGGCCATGTAATCGTGAAAAGGTTTTTGACGCATCTGAAGTTATTTTTCTTTTTGTGTCCAAACATTTTACAGGTTACGCAGCAGATTCAGACCTGGAGCCTTTGCGTGAAACAATACGAAGCTCATCGGTAAAGCCTAGTTTTCTGCAATGGGACCACATACTCGTACACTGCCAGCTCAAAGTCAGAATAAGCAATGAGCATGAGCGAACCTATAAAAGCAGAAATATCGCCATATTCACTGACAGAGTGCTTTATCTGGTGCACAATTCGCACCAAAAATGTAATGGGCATTTTATATTTGGTTAAAATGGGAGGAGTTATTGATGGACAAGTTCTGTATATAATGAAAGAGAGAATAATTATGGATATATTTGTATTAATACAATTTAATATTGAATTCTAAAATATAAACTAAACATATACAAAATCTTATGTTTACTGTAATAATTTAGGTAGTAGGTCAAAATAAGTAATGCACTACAAAACACATAGAATAAAACGTAAATTAAAAACTACGATTTAATGCATAAAGACATTATCAACTAGAGCACGAAAATAAACTTTAATGATGTATAAAATGAAAATATATAACAAATAATTACGAAAAAAACTATTATACCTAATAGCAAACACTTAGACTGTAAAACCATTATTTAAATATGTTTTTAAAACTATCAAATTTTTTGTCGAAAAATTATACATGAGTAGGTTTCAATCCAGGAATGCATATGTTATTCATGGCTTACATCTATGAATTATTTCCTGTGTGAAATTTTGCCATATTCTCAATATGCATTAATATCACAGTGCTCGAACTAGTGAAAAAAGATACATTATGACAGTTTCACCAAAAAAAGAGCTATCTTATGCATAATTATATTTTCTTTTTTCTAATAAATTACTTATACAAGCGGCTGACACTTTTAAAAACATCATACAGAGTTTTGATTAGCAAAATATTGGGCTATTAAAAGAGAAATCCTAGCAATTATTCAAATCGAACTTGCATAGTGCAGATGACCGTAAACCGTAAACCTCAGTATGACAAAGATGTGTGCTCAAACTATTGTCCAATAGTCAACTTCAACATCAATAAAAAATGTGTTATTGTTTAACAGTCAAAATTCTTTACCTTTTCAAGCTGGTGTTCTAGTATTTTAGCGGTGAATGAGTTATATGCCATATGCCGACAGAAGGGTGATCTGAATGATTACAAAATACATGACTTAAACCCTAAACTGACTTTACTTATATAGTGTAAGGCTTAGCCAGGAACTTCTAATGAAAATTTACCCAAATCCGTACTTGTAAGCACTACAGCATTTTTTACTGCCACGATAATATTTTTAGATTCATTATCTTCACAATTGGCAGACACAAAGTGACGACTAGACAAGTTGTAGATTAAGAGTGTCTTAAAGTGACTAAAAGTAGGATTTGTGTTTTTTACACCTTATTGTCTTATTTGGCAGGAGAAGTTTTCAATAGGATCTTGATTCAACCATCAACAATTCAGGATATTCACATTTCCAGGCTCCAACATTCCAAATATATCTATGATCCCATTAATGGTGATCGTCCGATTCACTAATGATCGTGGCCTGAATCGTTCCTCACTACCGTCCGCTGCAAAAAAGTAATATTCTGTAAATATAAGCGCATCAAAAAAAACTAGTAGTTTGAATAATGGTTATGAAAAGCTTTGACAATACAGCAGAAAATATTAAATTTACTGACATCTTTCAATAGATGTGATGATGTGATGATGACAAATTATTCTCCTTATCTGACATTCTAAATACGAGTATAAAAGACACATTTCTAGAACATTTCTAACTTTAGAATGATATGAGTAACATGCCAAATGAAAGCGCCTTATTAATTTGCATACTTATTATATTTTGTTGGTCATTTTGATATAATAATTCTGCAATTTGAAAAATATATTCAATAAAAATATTACTAGCTAATAAATACTAATATATAAGGCTGCTATTTTCAAATTCTCTAATTGACAACTGTCAAAATTCACTTTTTTCACTAAATTAATCAAATTTTTCATACGGAATGTATTACCATCTACAAAACGATTCACACTGCTTTTTGCTATATAAAATCGGTCAAAACAATACGGGTTAATTGCGAAACTCATTTTACATTAACAAGTGTACCAAGTCTGCAAGATTTCTTAAAAATTGTTTGCTTTCATCCATTCAGTCAGTTGAAGAGCTGCTAAGCAATACATTAACGTTTAATGTCATTATATTTATCTTATATTTTCAAACATTGATTTGCAAAATACAATCATTCAAAAAGCGACAAGGGATTCGTATTTGAGGTTGATGTAGGTATTGATTAGCAATGCATATTTATGTTTTAGAATTAAAAAATATCTTGACCCCAAAAAATATAACTTTTGTATAAAAATGGTTTCTGATACTCGCGAACAGAATAGCAAAGAGCAAGTTTTCCACATAATGGCCTCATATGAACAGTTAAATGATACTTGATACAAAATGATTTATTTTACAGTGATACACTGAAAAAAGCATGTCTTAAATTTGTAGGAAACTTACAGATGAACTGTGATGAAATTCTTTGAATTTCTGAAAAGGACTGTTCAAAACAACAAACTAATTCTCAAAATTCAATATAGCTTTACACACTTGCTTTAGGGACTTGCTCCTCAGTGAGTTCTGATTCATTCAATTCAAGATTTTCCTGCCCTGTTGTGGTGGCGGCAAACATAGACATTTCTCCCAACTGCTGTTTAGATGGCAATGCAGAAGTTGGATGTTGATCTGAAACCACACAATTCAGTTATTGTAGTATAACATAGGTAAACTATTCTGAAGCTCTTTATGATGACATTTCTCAAATATAAATAAAGGATGTTCAAATATTAGACTATATTTGTTAAAATTAATTTTTGTTTTAATGACACAATCTGAAGAATAATGATTTTAGATACGAACATATTTGTACCATTGCCATCAATATGAGATCCCTGTTGGTAATCCGTATAACTGTTATTCATTATAGTTTCTCCAAATTTGAATCTTAAGCAAACCTCAAGGTTGTCCATTTATAACAAATTCAAAGAAGCTTGTGTTGAGAATATTGACCGTCAAAACAAGTTAGATCCCCAATAATGTTTTGCTCAATGATTTGGTGACAGTAGTAGTAAAACATACCAACAATTTGTTCATTGACAGTAGATATTTGTGGCTCCTGAAGATTCACAGATGGCACAGCATCGTTTCTCAATCTATTATTGCCATAATCGTCTTCTTCAGTGAAGTGTGCATGGCATACTCTATAACTATTATAAACAGCAATGGGGTCAAGAGATCTTAGTGCCGTATTTCCAGTAAGTTCCATCCATTGAAGAAAAACATACATAAATTTCTTAGGGTTTGGAAATCTGTGCCTCACTGACAACCTGTCCTAGCAGTCTTTAACTGCACATTTGTGAAACTGAGGCATTTCCAGAGATCTGTACTTTTCGGTATGGAAAACTAGTATTGGTGAAAAAATAAAATATGGCAATGGAAATTTATTCGACAAACTGTTGTTAAAACAGACCTTAAAGGTATGTGGATTAACATAACAATAATGGCCTCATATGACTGTTAAATGATACTTGATACAAAATGATTTTACAGTGATACACTGAAAACATGTCTTAAATTTGTAGAAAACTTACAGATGAACTGTGATGAAATTTTTTGAATTTCTGGAAAGGACTATGTTCATTACAACAAATTAATTCTCAAAATTCAATATTTGTTTACTCACTTGCTTTAGGGACTTGTTCCTCAGTGAGTTCTGATTCACTCAATTCAACATTTTCCTGCCCTGTTGTGGTGGTGGCAAACATAGAAATTTCTTCCAACTGCTGTTTAGATGGCAATGCAGAAGTTGAAGGTTGATCTGAAACCACACAATTCAGTTATTGTAGTATAACATAGGTAAACTATTCCGAAGCTCTTTATGATGACATTTCTCAAATATAAATAAAGGATGTTCAAATATTAGACTATATTTTCTAAAATTAATTTTTGTTTTAATGACACAATATGAAGAATAATGATTTTAGATACCAACATATTTGTACCATTGCCATCAATATGAGATCCCTGTTGGAAATCCGTATAACTGTTATTCATTATAGTTTCTCCAAATTTGAATCTTAAGCAAACCTCAAGGTTGTCGATTTATAACAAATTCAAAGAAGCTTGTGTTGAGAATATTAACCGTCAAAACAAGTTAGATCCCCAATAATGTTTTGCTCAATGATTTGGTGACAGTAGCAGTAAAACATACCAACAATTTGTTCACTGATAGTAGATATTTGTGGCTCCTGAAGATTCACAGATGGCACAGCATCCTTTCTCAATCTATTATTGCCATAATTCTCTTCTTCAGTGAAGTGTGCATGGCATACTCTATATCTATTATAAACAGCAATGGGGTGAAGAGATCTTAGTGCTGTATTTCCAGTAGGTTCCATCCATTTAAGAAAAACATACATGAATTTCTCAGGGTTTGGAAATCTGTGCCTCACTGACAACCTGTCCTGGCAGTCTTTAACTGCACATTTGTGAAACTGAGGCATTTCCCGAGATCTGTACTTTTCGGTATGGAAAACTAGTATTGCCGAAAAAATAAAATATGGCAATGAAAATTTATTTGACGAACTGATGTTAAAACAGACCTTAAAGGTACGTGAATTAACATAACAATAATGGCCTCATATGGCTGTCAAATGATACTTCATACAAAATGATTTTACAGTGATACACTGAAAACATGTCTTAAATTTGTAGAAAACTTTTTGAATTTCTGGAAAGGACTATGTTCATTACAACAAATTAATTCTCAAAATTCAATATTTGTTTACTCACTTGCTTTAGGGACTTGTTCCTCAGTGAGTTCTGATTCACTCAATTCAACATTTTCCTTCCCTGTTGTGGTGGCGGCAAACATAGAAATTTCTCCCATCTGCTGTTTAGATGGCAATGCAGAAGTTGAAGGTTGATCTGAAATCACATAATTCAGTTATTGTAGTATAACATAGGTGTGTCGTGCACTATAAAAACAAGAAGGCACTTCCGCACTGACGTTGTCCTGGTATCATCACACCCAGATTGTATTGGTCAACTGACGTCTCAAGACTGGACTGATGTGGACGCTAATACCACTACTGTAAGAAGTTTTCCAAATATATATATATATATATATATATATATATATATATATATATATATATATATATATATATATATATATATATATATATATATTTTGTCAGACTGGACGACAACGTATAGACACCCATAGGTAATAAGACGAATTTCTCTAAACCCACCTAGACTCAATATAAACTCAATCATCATGTCTACACCAAGTAATTCTGACTTACAACTTACATTTGATATTATGCGATACTCAATCCCTGATTATTACGGAGGATCATCAGACCTAGCAAAATTTCTAGATAATTCAGAATTTTTTTTACCAAAATACGCTGATACAGGCTTCATAAAAGAAGCATTCTCTTTTATATTATACCGAGTACACGGAGAGGCATCCAAATTAATCGAAACGCAAAAACCAACTTCATGGACAGCCGTAAAAACTTTATTTCTTAACAGAGACAGATCTTGTGGATGAAAAGTTGTGTAGTTTTCACACAGTTTCACAAATAAAACTCTTTATCTACACGATGGAAGAATTTCACCAAGTAAGAGCGTCTGCAATCTACAAGATACAAATCTCTCCGAAACGAAGAAAACTTGTGTGCAGATTTAGGATATCTATATCAGACTGACACTTATCTCAATTTTTACACTGAAGTTCAACTAAAATTAAGTGCTCTAATAGATTACGTCAACTTAGAATACGTAGGCGAAACAAGACGGGCAATGATAAACTGTTATTTAAAACGCCCATTAAACGTTTTTCTATCCGGACTCCAATCCCCGTATTACGAATATTTAGAATCACCGTGATCCAAATCAATTAGAAGCTTGCCTCGAGCTTTGTCGCAAGTATGATAACTCCCGAGAAACTAATATGAGAAAATTCCCAAAACAGGAGATAAATGGAACACCGGCGTTTCCCACACATCATAGAAATTCAATACAACCATCTTCTCTTACGTCTCAAAGATCATTTAATTTTGATTCACCAAGACCTAATGCATTTTTTAATTAATCACAGTTTCCTACAGGTTCCGTAAACCAACCTATTAGACCAACACCTTTGTTAACCTCTACTATAGCATCTAAAAGAAACCCAAATAATAATTTTAAAAACAATACGAAAATTACTATGATTATTCAAATTATGTTATCAAGAATACAACAGGAATTGGATGCAATTTTGAATGACCAAGAGCGTGATAGTGATAATATACCTTTATTCGATATAATTGGCAGCACGCCCCTAAACGAACGAATAGATCTACGATTACAAAACACCCGACATACATCACCCGACAGTCACGTTAACATTGTACACTACTCCGAAAGAAACTTCTATAGCTTTAAAAATAGAATTCATATTACGTATAAACGTAAATATAAAGTGACCCGTAATACTGACAAAACCTTAGAAGTTTAAATTGCCAGAGGAAACGAACATGACAAGCTTTTGCGGTTCATGAAAGGATACACACAATCTAATAAAACATATGGACTTTATACTGACTGCACTCAAATTATTTCCCACTTGAATCAAATCCTAGATGCCTATTTTTTGCATAGTGGAATTAAAATAATTAAAGCAGAATATAAGCCGGACTATTTAGACAATGAAAAAGCCCTTGAAGAAATTCCCATTTATCACAGTCAAGCACACAATGGAGTCAATGAGACTCACGAGCACCCAAAGATAAAATTTTGTACTCCTAATATGAACCAAGTAATTACAAATTATATTAACAAATGCGAACCTAGCAAGTATGACAGACGACCGATAAAACAAAAACAAAATGGACCTGTCTATATACGACACAGACAAGACGGCAGACCATAAAAAACCAACCAATGTTCCACAGAGAAACGGACCATACACAACACGAAGATCACATTATTTTGAAAAATAAAATTAAACATAGATCCCGAATGAAACCCTCACTAAGACATCATCCATTACCGGATTCTCCTGGTCCACCCCAGTAAACCTGAATCACTATTACAATGTTATTTTATTTCCGATCAAAATCCACATATTATTCAATTAACTAACAACAAATGTTTAGATACTATTTGCTCTATATCTATTAACGATTCATTCATTCATTCATTTAACAGTAATGTTGATTAAAATATGCCTTAACACCCTTCAACAATGTTGCGATTTTAGCATTACAAATGAAATATCTCTCAAGTGTTACTTATTTCATACAGGTATAGGCTTCACTATGTATCCTTCATTTATCTATAATGTGAAAAAATATATGGAATTATATCAGATTAGAAGAAAATTGGCTTGACTATTATAATAGAAAAAATGCTTTGACTACATCTGAAATAAGATTCATAAAAGATGATCAATTTAAATGGTTTTATATTTTTCATAAGAATCTTCACACTTGGAAAATGATGGACCTATCAATACAATACTTATTAGTACAATAATTGGTTTCAGTGGCTGAGTAGGCTGGAGCCTAGAGCAGCAAATATGGCTCAATTATCGACAAAACCCACTTGACATGCTTTAAATAATCTCATTTTAATTTTCCGACATAGCGGGATAACTTTCAACTAGTTGGCGAGCTCGGCTGCCGGGAACCGTTGCTTGGCAAAAATACTCAATTTTGTCACAACATTCAATAGAACTGTGCTCGTGCACCTTTTTAAATTGCGCCCAAAAAATTAACCAGCCTTTTATGGCGCCATCATACCGTTTAAACTCTATTCTGGGTAATTTAAATATACGCATACCTGAGTTCTCCACTGGATTTGAAACACTAGTACCATTATTTGTGCCTGGGTTACTTTCTCCACCTGCAACGGATACAGAGTCCTCCATCATATTGTTGTATTTAATCCTCAGGGTGATGAACTTCTTCTCATACGTGTCACAGGTTTCCATTTCCCTTTCAAGCTCATGTTCAGATGCACTCTCTAATAACAACTCGTATATGTCACGGTCAAACACTATATAGAGGATGGAAATTCCTAGTAATATTTTTGAAACATCCAGGTTGTCTACTATCAGGCAATGAACCATGGTAACTTTAACTCCCTCGAACGCACAGACTTCATCAAAATCCTCTCTGCCATTACCGGCCACCGAAGGTTCTCTTACTCTGATTGGCGTTGTATGTTGGCTCGACCAATCAGAGCGGTGGGTGTGAGATGTTCACCTATCGATAGATAGTTTCTGTTGAGAAAAACGTCTAGTAGATGGCGTGGCATAGTCTAATTCTTGAGACAAGTGTCTCCAGAGTACTCCAGACGATTAAACCTGTAATTACCTTATGCCGTTCTAGCTTCTATTCTATTCTTATCATTCTCTTATGATATAGTTGGATTTCGTCGTGAAAATTTCGGGGTTTTTTTCTGTATTTTTTTCACTGGTCATTACACACAGACAGTTGTATAATTATTATGTATGTGCTGGGGCTGGGAATTATTGACTTTAGCAGCGATATGCGAAAGAATCAAGACTTCAAAAGCTCTTTAATACAGAGAAAAGATAATGAAATTGAATTTTCTGAATGGATCGCGACGTGGAGAACAGCTTGATAATGTAGATAGGTATTGAAATATCTCCAAGTCTACATTTAGTTTAGTGTTGTTCATTAGTTGTTTTTGCCTGTTACTTATCATAAGCTCAGGAATTAGCGATATAAGATTTTCAATCTAAAATCCAAGAGAAAGGCCTTTAGAAGAAGTTTTTCTCTACTATTCACAATGCTTACAGTTCAAGCATATCAAGGCACCAATTACAGCTATTTACATATCTTCAAATTTGAAATCAGCAACCTTCAAAATCCTATGATATAGTTTTTCATCGAATTTAATTTATTCTGCTATATTTGATCAGCCATTTCGTTTTTCAAGAAAATATTTTCAAATTCAAAATCAGCAACGATCAAAACCCTAATATAGCGATTTATATGAAATCCAAATGACTTTTCGTAAAACCCATCCACAATTTTCAAATCAGCGATTCCAAAGACTATGAGATACTACGTATTAATTGATCTTCATATTATTTCGGCCAGATATTCACGATTGTCAATTTTCACACGTGAGAAGGTGTAAGAAATATTATTTTTCCCAATACCTGTTACCTACATACAAATTTTAAATTTGTTAGGAGCTTAACATATACCTAGTTCTTTGTTGAAAGTAATATAAACGGCTCCTGTCCACAACTGAAGTTTTCATAGGTATTATCTTGAAAAATGTATAAAAGCGCAAGGATGTTTTTCATCAAAGAACAAATCAACCAAGAAAATTGAATTAGCGGATGCCAAATTGAAGCAAATCGCGAATCTCTGAGGTGATTAAATTACCAAGGGTTAACACCAGTTAAATTTGTCACAGAAAATCTGGATTTGTGCAACTCGACTAATTGCTTACAGATGTAGATTTAAATCTTGCAACTAAAATTCAGTTTATTCCTTATCGTTCCCGGAAATCACCAGTTCCGATCTTTTTGAAACCTTAGTAACGGTTAACCAAACCGCTAGAACATAACTTCTGCTGATCTCTATGGCTCAAGTGATACTTTTGCCAGAAACGAAAACCGCCAGGAAATAAAGTTCACCCAAAAATTCAAAAATATATATGACAAGAATATCACCAAACTACAGTAATGCTTAGTAGGTATTCCATCGATTTTCATTTTTGTATCATCATTTAGGTGCGATATCTCTATAAACCTTTAATAAATTTTACTTTTAGCACACATCCAGGGTCTTGGAAACACTATAGCTGAAACAATTCTTCAGAATAAATGAAATGTTATCAAACCGACAAAGCTAAAACATGCAAAATAGTTGAAAAATGAAAACTAAAAACTTCAAGCCCAGATATGCAGACTGCCTGACGTATATATATATATATATATATATATATATATATATATATATATATATATATATATATATATATATATATATATATATATATATATATAAGTACTGTTACAGTGGTTGCCTAAACGTCATTGCCAATTATATTAGATTTCACAGAGTAGAGCCCGCGCGATATGTTATGGGCCGCGAGTTGGCGTTCCCATGGTCAAGATATTCCCCTCATTTCTCTTTTCATTCGTCATCCAAAAAACATTCTCTACTCTAGCCGCCACCTGTATCGAGATCTTTATGTGGGCAGTGGCGTAGGTATAGGATTCACAGTTGAACGCGTGGTAGAGACATGATCCTGCAAATGTTCGTTGTCACTCACATCTGAACTTATCTGAATATATACAAATTTTAAATGCAGTTCCATCATGGGATATACAGTGTGCCCGAGATTCGAGTCTCTATATTGGGATCTCGCTTATTGCAAAAGATACGAAGTCGATTAAATTAGGAAAAAGGTGCGCATTTATGTGTCCAAAAAAATACCGCTTAGAAAGTTTGAAAATTCCAAATAGTTCCGGAGATATCCGGGAAAAACCAAAATTTCGGAAATTTATTTTAATTTTTGCCTGGCTTTATTTGAAACCGAATTTCAAAATAAAATGCACATTTCCATTGGCACTTTTTTGCCGCTATCTAATGGTACATTCATATTTTCCATCCGACTTTTCGGTTTCTTGCAACCAATATCAACTTAATTTTTTCTTAAGGACGCCATATTGGATTTTTACACAGGTGAATAGAGTTTTTGATTCTGATTTCAATGATGTATAACATGTCATAGTTTTCATAGTATTCACCTGTGTAAAAACCCAATATGGCGTCCATAAGAAAAAATTAAGTTGATATTGGTTGCAAGAAACCGAAAAGTCGGATGGAAAATCTAAATATTGAAAGATGTAAGTTTTCCTCTAAGAGTTACGCCATCATTGATTACAGCTTCATACACTGCTTTCATTGTGGGTCTTCTTTTATGGATGTTCGAAAATTTGTATATAACACTCCTTATAATCTCTTCATCAAATCTATCAACCGTTGACTTGGGACTGGCCTTGTTTATAGTTTTCCGTGGTGAAGTGAATTTTGTATCCGGTGGTTTAGTCGCATTCTCATTTACGACACGCTTAACAGTATTCAGTGATACACCTGTGGGTTCGGCTACTCTCTCGAATAGCTTGTTAAGAGGCACAGTTAATTGTCCGGTTTCCTTCTCACGCTTCATATATTCATATACATTGAAGACAATTTGTCGACCTTGACTATGAACAACCTTTTTGCTGTTTCGTTCCCTATTTTTGGAAAATTTATATTATTTAGGGGTATTTTATATGCAATTTCATGATAGCTTACATCTCGCACACAGAAATATTGTCCAGTAGTCTTAAAAAATTTTTTTTCTATACAAATCAAGAAACACTGAAAAAAATCGGGAAAAAAGTATAGGTACGCCTATGCTAATACACTGTCGCTCTAGCTCGCTAGCGATGTATCTATATTGACGATAGCAGACACACTGATGATAAATTGATAAAGGAAGATATATGTTCAGTCCCAATAGTAACGTTTGTAGTGTATCGTTTTTACGCTCTGCGCAGCCAAGGTCACACCTCATGAGATTTCGTCCCGGCTATACATACGAACTCTTTTCATAAAGTCTGCCGGTGGAAACAGATTAAATAGAATGGCGAAACCAATCGTTTTATTTTGTATTAATAGATACAGATGTGAAACTCCTAATTACGGATTTTTTGGTCGTTCGCCGCAAACTCGAAATCGAGTAAAATTTTCAATATAAATGTAATTTCTGATGGCTGATTAAAGAAATCACATAATTATTATGTTTAAGGGAGAAACAATTTTTGAAATTTTAAATGAATTTAGGTTGAATTGATGCAGTGTAGGCGGAATCGTTTCAAAAAACTTGTAAGTTCGGTGCAAATCATATATTTTCCTAATATCTTGTATATCGCCCCCATGGGATTGAAATATTTTATGCTGCAATCCTTTCTCATAAGATGTACATTGTTGTATTTGTGAGGTGATAATATTTTCAGTTTTATTCATTTTGAATTCGTCATACATCGAAATGTATCATATGTGGTTCAAACATTCGATTACACTTAGTTATCTTAGAAAAAGTTACAAATAGTACAAATGCAATTCCAAATGTTAATATTTTTTATACTTTTGATATTCTATTGAATTTTCATCATGCATCATTGTCGTCAGCATTCTGTTCTGCATCTCATTTACTGTATCAGTAAAATCCTATCAAAACTAAGATGAATAGAATCAATCAAAATCTCCGTTTATGAAGCGAGAGTCTGTCGGTTATTAAACAGCAAGGTGATTATATATCAGCACACCTGACCAGGCAGAGACGATTTTGATGAAGTGTGTGCGTTCGAGGGAGTTAAAGTTACCATGGTTCGTTGCCTGATAGTAGACAACCTGGATGTTTCAAAAATATTACTAGGAATTTCGATCCTCTATATAGTTTCACGTTCCTATTCATATGATATCTTTGTAAGCCATATGGATGATGAAATTCTGAAGTATAGTATTTTTTTAAATTATATATATCGAGGTATTGCGGTATCAATGTCATGTTCAAGGACCATGGATATGTACCTACCACTATGTTTCAAACAAAATGTAAACGGAGCAAATATATTTCTTGCAGATAATCGTAGAGAGAAAATTTGATTTACTTCATGTCTTGTTTTTGGAATGAAATGATGTCAAGTATATCTTGAAAATGAACAAGTTTGGATTCCTAAAAGTATCGTCAAGTGTCCTCAGATGATCAGAAATTTGAAATACATTCCGTTTAGTTCGTGAATTTCTGATTTCTCTGAATTATGTTATACCTACAAATAATCAATTCTTCGAAAATGTAGACAAGGTGATATTTAATGCTTTCAAAATGCTGCAGTTTCCTGCTTCCCTCTAATCTTACTTTACAGAAAGTACATAGTCTAAAATATTATTTAGTAAAATGTTTGAATTCCTAAAAAGCTTTTTGGAATGTTATGATTATGATATCATTAGGTAAATTAATATTATTATAAATCAAAATGCAGTGTAACAACTTTGGACTACTATTGGTGAGCCATTAAATGTAAGCCATAATAATATTACTAATGTACCTATTAAAAATAGGATTCACACTTATAAGTGTTGCTCCAAATCATGAGAAAGGAATATGTTCGAATATAATTTTACAAAAAAATGCAATAGGAAATTGGGCTAGAGGACCTACGAAAACCTCTCGTAAAATTCTGGTATCATTATTCCAAGAATTTTTTCCTAAATGGATAACTAAGCGAAGGATACTGAGTGAATCTACTTGATTTAATTTCATTTCATTTCCACAAACTCAAATAGTGTTCGAAATGAGTACCAACCTCCTCCCGATATGGGAAGCATCTTGTAAAATTCAAGAACTGACTTTTTATCTTTGATATTTTCTTTTTCGAATAGCTGCAAGCTATTCAAGTTGCCGAAGACGCAAATATCCTTGACACACGTACAACTGCCGGTACTCGGAATTAGATTGTTTTGTTGAGGTGCATTTAATATTTCGGCGATATTTTAAGCTGGTTTAGATTGACGATTTGCTTTATCAAAATTGAGAATTTATAATAAATAATATAAATGCAGATTGTAGATGCTCTCACTTGGTGAAACTCCTACCATCATGCAGATGGAATAATTGTGTATCTGATACACAGTTTCACCGTTTTATAGTGACGCGTTTCGATTTATAATGAAAGCATCATCGTACTGTCAGATTTGACTGTTTATAAAGGCTACCAGGTTAACTAACTAACTAGCTTCTGTTATGGATACAAAACTACAGCTCTCAAGTCTAGCATTCCATTTATGCTGTTTAGCTATTTTTCTATTAAATATTTTTTTTATTTGTCTGTCTATGGTAAATATTTTTTTAGCGACTGTGTTTGAACTACTGCCAAAGGAAACCCATAGAAAACATTGACAAATGTCCTTGAGATATTTCATGTTATAAAATATTTTATTTCATGTTTTAAGATATTTTATTCCTTAAGCAATTTCATTCTTCTTAATACATTCCATGACTTGAGATATTGTAAAAAATAGCTTTATTCCTAAGAGTGTGTTAAATACACAATTATTTTATCTTCAAAATAAATGTTGCCGAAATTTGTACAAAAAATCTATCTTTCTGTAGAGCTTCTGGAACGTGATAGACTTTCTGATTTTGTTATTCTTTATTAAGCATTCCTGTGTATGTTTGTAAGTATCACATTTTTGTATCTTCATGAAATTCTTGTGATCTTTTTTATTTCCGGAAACATAATAAGAGTAAATAGCCAAATAAAAAACGTTGTTGACAACTGCGTTACTGGTCGAGTGGTCTAAAGCGTCAATTTTTACAATGAGATTTTTAATGAGCGTAGGTTCGATTCCAACACCCCGAAATTTTTTCAATTGCAATTTACATCGTCATAATTCATTTGAAGTCTATCATTTTGGTTTATATCTTAATTAATGTGTCCTCAGGTATGTCCAAGGTACTTTTCAACATATTTTATACACAACAATATATTTTAAATATGCACTTTCTTCGAGAATGGACTAAAATATTTTCATGGTTTTTTGTAGCAAAAATAGCCAAACTATTGTTAATCATGGATGAAGGAAAAGGAGCCAAGTACCAGGGAAAAACTCTGGAAGAGATTGATATGAACTTAAATGACCTAAACAGAGATAACCATCCTGGCTGCAGAAGTAGATAGATACTGGTAGGCTTTGTGGAGGTTTCTATTATCTGTGGTTCAATTTTTGTAAGTTTTTTTTTGCAGAATCCAACATAGACAAGATACATCAGCCAGATGGACTATCCCAGAGTGCCACTAGGTGCAAAAATTCTGAATCAGAAGAATCAGAAGACGGCGGTGAACTTATGATAATATTTTCTACATACCTCTATAACTTAATCATTCAGATTTTTACAAATGTGTATTTCCTTATTACTTTAATATTCCTTCGATTGAAACACTACTAATAGAAAACAGTACTTATAGTCTAAGATCTGGCTGCATAATGTCTACGTTCATCGCATTTTTAATCAAAATGTAATTTTTATAAATCACTATTTATAAATAGTGATTTATAAAAATACTTGATTTTATTGGAAAAATTTAATTCATTTCTTTTTTAATTAAATCATCAATCATTTCAAAGATAGATATATACCCAACTTAAAAAGTTCTGCGAACTTTATACCATCGTATAGAGGAAAAATTAGCTTTAATTTGATATATCAATGATTGAAAAAACGTTATGAACGTCAAAACTCAACGGAGCAGTACCTGTTTATACCAGGTTGCCAAGAGATTGCGGTCAGGTGAGTAAAGGCAACCAAAACTATTTTAGTGGTGTATATATATATATATATATATATATATATATATATATATATATATATATATATATATGTTATATGATTTTCTAACAATGATTCTAGTATGAGCAACAATGTTGCAGTAGACGTTCAGTCAGCTAAAGATTACAACTTCCTGAGATAATACAGCGTACAGAGCATCTTTGTTCTCAGCCACGTGTGCCCTTGCACAGATGCTCCGTAAGCTTTAGCAATAGTATAAATAGGAGCTGCTGCCTAGCTCCGCGTTCTTATACCCGTTAGACTTTCGTTAATGTCATTAGTTGAGTAAAATTTGTAATAATGAATGGATTGAACTTCAGTCCAAATAAATAAAGTTTTTAAAAAATCAAATCTACGAGTAATGATATAACATATATATATATATATATATTATCTGGATGATTTATCTGAAAAACGGACTCGTATTTCTCTATAAATAGTGATTTATAAAAATTACATTTTGATTAAAAACGCGATGAATGTAGACATCATGCAGCCGGATCCAGTACTGTTCTATGTTCACAATATGATGCCAAAAATGTTTGCTGACCTATAACTTTTGTTTAGTTCCAGGAAATATTGCACCACAAGGGTCATGTAAAAAAACGAACAAACTCGAGGATCATGGGATCCAAAACAAAAAGCTACTATGGAGAAATTTTTCAAAATGCACATAAACAATAGGATTACCCCCAAAAAGGATGAATGCCTCGAATTTAAAAAAAAGTAGCCTCTCCTTTTTCAAGAGAAAACTTGGACACAAATTAAAGTATTCGTTTATAATAATTACAGATTAAAACAATAGAAGTATACAAATTTTATTTGGATCCTGTGTCAATTCCATCTAACAAAATTACCCTATCTGCTCTACAAATGCTTCAGCGCATTGCTACCGCGTGCTGTAGTGGAAAGAGCCGCCGCTTCAAAACAGGCCGAATACGCTTGCTTTCATATTATCATAAAGCAAAACACAAGTACATAATATATTCCTAGATTCGGCGCATCGTTGTCATGTTGTAGGATTACAAACTGGTGCAATGTTGAAGCCAATGTATAATAGTTTAATAGTTCATGTCAGGAAACTTGTTTTTATGGTTGGGATTTAATTATTGTATTTTTATTTTTTTAATGGCAATCCATTCTTGCGATCTTGCTAAATTGAGTTCATGCAAGTACTTGCAGCATATATACGCATGCAGCTGAGTGACGTATTGTGAGTAAAAATGGATGTAGCCTAATTTCGAATCAGAGGCTTATAAAATATGAATAATGCAGCAATACACAAATAAAGGTTTTCATAATCTTGCTCCTGAAGCTTTGACCATGACTCTTCTTGTATCTATTATCTCATATATTTACTAGTTGGATTACGGTCATAAAAAAATATATAATGGAATATTTTACCTTTTATTGATTCGCTCAGTGGATATAAAATTAACTTGACAAAAGCGTACTCCCATGTCACATATAATACTCAAAAAGAGATCCACTTGATATATTGTAAATCTGAATTGATTTTCAAATTACGTACGCATACAAGCTCTGACAACTTAAAAAATGTATTTGTTATCTCCAGAAATCACATTTCATTCCAACACTAATAAAAAGTACGCACTTTCTAAACATTTTGCACTACCTCAAAGCTCTTTTGATATATTAAATGTTCATTGATGTCCCCAGGCTCTTTTGTCAAATACCAGTCACATGAAAAAAGTATAAAAAAAAGAGTACGGAATTTTCCAAAAATTTTTAACCGCCGGAAAAATACATGAAAAATGATCGCAAACTCGGTAAATTTAACAAAGTTCGTGAATATTCAAATACTTCTCGGTTTCCTTTTTTTGCTATTCAATTTGCCGCACTATATAGATTTCACAATGGATTTAGCGGTTACTGAGATTATGTTAATAATAAATGAAAAATAAAAAAATAGCAATAGACAAGCCGTCAAATTCAAAATTCTAGTAGTCGCAATAATAAAAATTACAAAAAAATAAAATTAGCCGAGTACCAAAAGTGGAATAGGAATTGCCTATTGACCGTCAACTTCATGTACTGCTTTTTAACATCTCCATCGTTAATCGCACATAATGTACAAAGTTCAATTCAAATAGCCTAAGTTTTGAACGTGGCAACGTTGGAGATCTTCTCTTCCTCTTCCTAAAGTTTTCAGTTTGCCACCATAATGAAATTCTGAGAATAAGAATAAGAAGTCGGCAAAGTTGCCAAATTAATTGGTACTACGGCGTGTGTACTCAGATCAGAGTTAGATTAGGTACCTACCTACTTTCATTATTAGTGTTGAAGTTGTAGAATTTGATTATTCAGGGGTAGGTATACGTTTTTAGTAGGATTGTTTATTTCTTTGGGATGAGATTATGGATTCAACTATTGGTATTTATTGGATATCTGTTCCCAAAACATATATATCAACTATATCTGAATTACGTACAGGGAGAAAACATAAGTAATCGTGACTTTTTGATAACAAAAGTATTGAAGTCAAGTAGATGAACCAGGTATAATTCACCCTCATGCAATTAATATCAAATAATAGCGCAAAAATGATAATTTACAGACAGACTGGGACACAGGTAGGATTTTAAAAAAAATTAGAGACCCTGAGTACCTTTTTAAAGTTACTCCAGTGGCGCGCAGAAGCCTTAGTAGCCCAGGCATCGGGTGCATAGTTTTAGGGGGCACAAAATTCTGAAGATATAACGTGAGGAATGTAATTAGAAAGTAACAAGGACAAAAGTATAGGATATGGAGTTCAAAAAGATCGAAAAGAAAAATCGACATTTAAACGAATGTCTATGCCTGGGCAGCCTTCATCAAATTACAAAACAGAATGAGAGAATCTGATTTCGAAATTATATTGTCATAATTTGTAACCTAAACCTTCTAATAATATATCCTATGAGTTCACTTTTTAATCCCAATTTTATCACCGTAAAATAATAGCCAATAATTTTCGCTGATTAGATGTAGTTCAATTCAATTTAGTTTAACCATTATTCAAATACAAAAATTGTATAATAATTCTTCGAAATAAAACTATTCTTTCATGGTGTTTTATTTACCGAGATAATAGGGTTGAGGAACCTTCATGGGTTCTAAGGAAGCATCATTGTTGTTTTGCAAGTAAGGGTTCCTCGTGCTATTCAATGGCAAATTCACTGATTATGCTTTGGAAGTATTTGCTGATTAAACTGACGCCACTCAAACAATCATAACTATCTCTTACATTTTCCTACAACGCGATTTTCTTCCATAACAATGAATAGGCGAAATCGTTAATAAAACAATTATTTGAGTGACCTACAATTGTTGCACTACGTAGGCAGAGTTTCCATCCCACTATCTATCAAACTTTCTTACTCAAGCATTACTTGCCCCGTTCGCCCCAAACAATATCTTCATTGAAAATGCCGAGCATGAAAAAGAAAATATCCTTTTCATCATTCTCCTAAGCTACTAGGTTATTGAGTATTCGAATGAACAATAGGTACATTAATAACAATGTCTCCAGTTCCCCAATGATTGCGATATTAAGCTTGGCAACGTTGTAAATTCACAGAAAAGAAAGAAAATTTTCGTTGCACACGGCCTGAGGCAGCGCCGGCGACCGGCCGATTCCATCATGTATTCCTAGCTTTTTTTGAGGAATATCTGTCACCTATATATGACCTTCATGTTATTCGCTGAAAAGTCCTGACACTGCCGTCGTCTACTGGTACCTATGTACCTAAATGTTCTATTACAGTCCGGAAGATTATTTTACAGTATTGAAAAATCGTACGTTTTGTTGCAAAGTACTATTAATTAAATAATTGTAATTCCTCGTGATCTTTTGCATTATAAAACGTATGCGAATTTTGGCGCCTAGGTATTCGATGACAATTACTGTTCTACCCAAATAATTTCTTCTGATTAATACTGACCTATATGTCAAAGAATTGCTCAAAGTAAGCTTAAACCACATATATCGCGAAGAAAATCAGTAGCATTTTCCTGAAATTCCTTACTGGAAAAGACACTATAAAAGCCAGCGTTGCTCCTTGAAACCTCAAATTGTTGCTGATGCCTCTGACTAGAGAAAAAAGAATAATCGCACACACAGACAGTGGAGTTCCCAGTTGTAGTGGAAAATATAATATTTCAGTGAAACATTCGTAGCAATTTAAAGAGTAGACTGATGTCGCCATCCGCGTTTCTTCATTGTTCGGAAAAATTGAAACCTGATTTAGACAAGAACAGACTGACTCTTCGACGACAATAGAATAGAACTTATAAGCGACGAAACCGTTGGTTGTGTGAAACGGTTGGAACAAACCAGCGGCGCAGGTCTCTATGTCTTCTCTCATATATTCAGAACTTAGATGTTCTGAACTATCACCGACATGAAATGCTAATATTGCTCTTAAAAAATATTTATAATACTTATACTGTAAATATGTAAAGTAGTTATATAATATATTATATATGTAAAAATGATTCAAATTACTAATGACAGATTAATTCAATTTTAATGTCTGGAAAGGAGTTTAGCAGACGAACGGAGCGACAAAAAAGATATTATGAATGTTTGCAGCTGATGTCGTTACCGAGTTTTAAGTGGATGATAAACGAAGATATATTTTCAGTCTCAATAGTAACGTATGTAGTGTATCGTTTTTACGCTCTGCGCAGCCAAGGTCACACCTCATGAGATTTCGTCCCGGCTATACATACGAACTCTTTTCATAAAGTCTGCCGGTGGAAACAGATTAAATAGAATGGCGAAACCAATCGTTTTATTTTGTATCAATAGATACAGATGTGAAACTCCTAATTACGGATTTTTTTGTCGTTCGCCGCAAACTCGAAATCGAGTAAAATTTTCAATATAAATGTAATTTCTGATGGCTGATTAAAGAAATCACATAATTATTATGTTTAAGGGAGAAACAATTTTCGAAATTTTAAATGAATTTAGGTTGAATTGATGCAGTGTAGGCGAAATCGTTTCAAAAAAATTGTAAGTTCGGTGCAAATCATATATTTTCCTAATATCTTGTATATCGCCCCCATGGGATTGAAATATTTTATGCTGCAATCCTTTCCTTGAAAATGAACAAGTTTGGATTCCTAAAAGTATCGTCAAGTGTCCTCAGATGATCAGAAATTTGAAATACATTCCGTTTAGTTCGTGAATTTCTGATTTCTCTGAATTATGTTATACCTACAAATAATCAATTCTTCGAAATGTAGACAAGGTGATATTTAATGCTTTCAAAATGCTGCAGTTTCCTGCTTCCCTCTAATCTTACTTTACAGAAAGTACATAGTCTGAAATATTATTTAGTAAAATGTTTGAATTCCTAAAAAGCTTTTTGGAATGTTATGATTATAATATTATTAGGTACAACAATATTATTATAAATCAAGATGCAGTGTAACAACTTTGGACTACTATTGGTGAGCCATTAAATGTAAGCCATAATAATATTACTAATATACCTATAAAAAATAGGATTCACACTTATAAGTGTTGCTCCAAATCATGAGAAAGGAATATGTTTGAATATAAATTTACAAAAAAATGCAATAGGAAATTGGGCTAGAGGACCTACGAAAACCTCTCGTAAAATTCTGGTATCATTATTCCAAGAATTTTTTCCTAAATGGATAACTAAGCGAAGGATACTGAGTGAATCTACTTGATTTAATTTCATTTCATTTCCACAAACTCAAATAGTGTTCGAAATGAGTACCAACCTCCTCCCGATATGGGAAGCATCTTGTAAAATTCAAGAACTGACTTTTTATCTTTGATATTTTCTTTTTCGAATAGCTGCAAGCTATTCAAGTTGCCGAAGACGCAAATATCCTTGACACACGTACAACTGCCGGTACTCGGAATTAGATTGTTTTGTTGAGGTGCATTTAATATTTCGGCGATATTTTAAGCTGGTTTAGATTGACGATTTGCTTTATCAAAATTGAGAATTTATAATAAATAATATAAATGCAGATTGTAGATGTTCTCACTTGGTGAAACTCCTACCATCATGCAGATGGAATAATTGTGTATCTGATACACAGTTTCACCGTTTTATAGTGACGCGTTTCGATTTATAATGAAAGCATCATCGTACTGTCAGATTTGACTGTTTATAAAGGCTACCAGGTTAACTAACTAACTAGCTTCTGTTATGGATACAAAACTACAGCTCTCAAGTCTAGCATTCCATTTATGCTGTTTAGCTATTTTTCTATTAAATATTTTTTTTATTTGTCTGTCTATGGTAAATATTTTTTTAGCGACTGTGTTTTAACTACTGCTAAAGGAAACCCATAGAAAACATTAACAAATGTCCTTGAGATATTTCATGTTATAAAATATTTTATTTCATGTTTTAAGATATTCTATTCCTTAAGCAATTTCATTCTTCTTAATACATTCCATGACTTGAGATATTGTAAAAAATAGCTTTATTCCTAAGAGTGTGTTAAATACACAATTATTTTATCTTTAAAATAAATGTTGCCGAAATTTGTACAAAAAATCTATCTTTCTGTAGAGCTTCTGGAACGTGATAGACTTTCTGATTTTGTTATTCTTTATTAAGCATTTCTGTGTATGTTTGTGAGTATCACATTTTTGCATCTTCATGAAATTCTTGTGATCTTTTTTATTTCCGGAAACATAATAAGAGTAAATAGCCAAATAAAAAACGTTGTTGACAACTGCGTTAGTGGTCGAGTGGTCTAAAGCGTCAATTTTTACAATGAGATTTTTAATGAGCGTAGGTTCGATTCCAACACCCCGAATTTTTTTCAATTGCAATTTACATCGTCATAATTTTTTTTTTTTTTAGCTTAGCAGCATCGACTGCAATGGTCATTAGCTGCTCCACTGACTTATTCGAATTTTGATGCTATCCAATTTTTCATAATTTCCAGAACAGTCCAATATGCTTTAGGAAATTTAGAAGAATCTCTATGTGTCTTGGTTGTGTGAGGCATTCTGACATGGTTCCACGCACGCCAAATATTTCCATTTGAAGACTGACAATAGGACATTCGGAGAGAATATGACGAACTGTTAAATCTTCATGGCAGTATTGACATTTTTGTGGGTCATCTCTTATGAAGATATGGGAGTGGGTTATAGCTGTGTGCCCCATTCTGAGTCGGTGGAGGCGAACTTTATCAGAGCGTTTCAATGGGAGAAGAAGTTTCCAGGGCAAGATGCTTTCCTTTATGTACCTCAATTGAGTGTCTGTTCTATTCCATTCATTTTGCCATGCGCGTCTTATACTATCCAATATATGTCTTTTTTGTTCCTCCAACTTTATTTCTGGGACATCTATACTGGAAAGAGATGCTGCTTGTCGAGCAGCTGCATCTGCTTCTTCGTTCCCAGGAATTTGGATATGCCCAGGCACCCAAATAAATACAACATGCTTACCCCCGGTCTCGAGAGCTTTAAGTGTTTCTAAACTCATTTTCACTAGCGGATCTCTTGATGTGGGGTTCTTTAGTGCTGTGATGGCTGATAGTGAATCACTAACTACTAGTGATAGGGTTTTATCCATTGCCATCTCGCAGTACCTAAGAGCCTGCCAGATGGCGTATTGTTCTGCCGTGTAGATAGAGGCCCATGGCGAGAGAGACCACAAATGGGGGGTTCCGTTCACCACTATAGAACAGCCGACACCAGTATCTGTTTTGGAACCATCCGTGTGAATAATCGTATCCATTGAGTATTTGGATATGATATCCTTGAAAGCAGCTCTAATGAGTTCATGAGGCGTATTATGTTTATCGATGTTTGTGAGTTCAAGGCGCACTTCCGGGATTGGTATGAGCCATGGCGGCGATTCATTTTTTCCAATTGGATAGACAGGATGATGTACTATGTCAAGCTGGTTAGATGCTTCATGTGCTCTTACCGTCAGGGGTCTTGTGATGGTAGGTCTATTCATATAGGAGTAGTCATATGTAGTGATAATATCAAAGTTACGATGTTGTGGGAGTGCTCTGACAGACGATGCGTATGATATTGCTAGCTTTTTCCGATGTAATTCCAAAGGCTCGAAACCTGATTCGCAATACAAGCTACTCACAGGTGTTGTGGGGAAGGCTCCTAGACAATAACGAAGACTCAGGTTATGTACACGATCGAGCAACTTTAGAAGAGAACTTCTTGCAGATGCATATGCAACACAGCCATAATCAATACGGGATAGAACCAGACTTCTATATATTTTAAGTAAGACTTCACTGTCTGCTCCCCAGCGGGTAGAGCTTAAACATTTTAGTATATTGAGGATACTTTTGCACTTTTTGACAGTATTTGTGATATGTTCTCGCCAGTTTAATTTTGAGTCAAACGTCAGACCTAAAAATTTGATAAATGGTAGGCATGCGATTTGCTGATCGTTTAGTGTGAGAACAGGATCAGAATGTGACTTTCGGAGCCGACAGAAGTGGACACACTTAGTTTTTGTTCTGGATAGAACAAAACCCTTTTTTTGAGCGGCCGTGTTGATTTCATTAATAGCAGATTGCAATCGACTGGTGATGTCTTCAATGGTATTTCCTGCTGACAGTATACAGAGATCATCAACATATAAGCATTTGCTGATACCTGAGTTGACATTTCCTGCTATGTTGTTTATAGCAATATCAAACAGTGTGCAGCTTAGCGTTGATCATTGAGGAATTCCATTTTCAAGGACACGACTTCCAGAGAGGCTACTTCCTACCCGCACGCAAATGAGACGATCTGTCAGGAAGGAAGATACGAAACGCGGTAAATTGCCTCGAAGACCCCACTTATGCAATTACGATAATATATCATATCGCCAAGTCATGTCAAATGCCCTATCTATATCAAAAAATACTCCAACTAAATGCTGCCTATTTTGGAAGGCATTTTGTATCAGGTTTTCAACGTACACTAATTGATCTATCGTTGATGTATTCTTCCGAAAACCAGCTTGATAGTGTACGATGAGATTGTTGGTCTCCAGGCACCAGGATAGTCGCTCATTAAACATTTTCTCCAAGATTTTCCCAAGGCAACAGGTGAGACTGATCGGTCTGTAACTTGATGGAATCATTGGATCCTTTCCCTCTTTGAAAATTGGTATAACAGTGGCTAATTTCCAGATAAAAGGATATTCCCCATCTCTCCATATTTTATTGAATATTTCAAGTAGTGCGAGCTTAATATGACGTGGCAGGTGAGATATCATCTCATAGTTTACCTTATCTGGGCCCGGTGCGGATTTTTTTGCATCTTTCAAAGCTGCTTCTAATTCCGTGAATTGGAAAGGTACGTTATATGGAAGGCTGTCGTCAGTGGAAAAATTGAGTGGGACTTCACGAGAAGATTTGTCTGCACGAAACGGTTCATTATAATTACTAGTGCTACTAGTCTTGGCAAACTGATCTGCTAGAACTTCTGCAATCTCGGTTGTGCTAGATACAATGGATCCGTCATCATTCCTAATGCGGGTAATATGTCTATATGATTGTCGGCCTTTAATCGCTTTTACTTTATTCCAAACTTCGCTAGGGGATGACTCCGATGTTATAGAAGAAACATATTCTTTCCACGACTGACGTTGTGCTTCTAGCATTTTTCGACGTGCTTCAGCCCGTGCTCGCTTGAAGTTAATCATATTTTCTAGAGTCATATGCTTCTTGAATATATTGAACATATGTTTTTTTTTTATTAATTGAGTCGGCAATCTCCGTATTCCACCATGGTAGACGTCGTTTCCTTGAAACCCCACTGCTTAATGGAATACTATTTTCAGCTGCATGATATAATAGGGTTGTTATATCCTGCACTGTTAACTGGGCTATATCTGGGAGCTCGACTGATGAACAGTATTCCTCAAACTGTTGCCAGTTTGCTTTTGACATAATCCAGTACTGAGGTAGTTGTTGATCAAGACAAGGTGTGTCAAAGGTAATAACACAGGGGAAGTGGTCACTATTGTACAGATCATCAACTACATGCCAGTGTACTTTCTCAGCTAATTGCACCGAGGCAATGGCTAGATCAATTGCGGAGAAGTTACCTGTGCGGGCAACCAGATGTGTAGGAGACCTACTGTTTAGCAGAATTAGATCTTCTCTTTCGAGTAATGTCTCTAATATCCTACCACGGTGATCCGTCCTCTGCGATCCCCATAACTCGTTATGGGCATTGAAATCTCCAGCTAGCAAAAACGGTGAAGGTAGTTGGGATACTAGATGATTTATGTCCTCCAACTGCCATTGTCCATCAGGAAGGTAAATGTTACAGACCGTAACCTTTACTGGAAACAGTATACGAACAGCGACAGCTTGTAGGGGAGAATTTACATTCAACTGTTCATATTGGATATCATTTCGAATTAAGGTTAGGACTCCACCATGTGCCCTTTCAAGTGCTGGGATATCTTTTCTAGCTATATTAAAGCCCCGGAGTGAATACGGCTGGGTTGGCCGAAGGTGACTTTCTTGAATACACAAACACATCGGATTTTGATCGTTTAATAATAACTTTAATTCTGCATAGTGGTGAATTACGCCATTACAGTTCCAGTGTATTATGGTTTCACTCATTATAGAGTTTATTTATTATATATAGTAGTCAGGTGTAGTAACTGATAACGATCAGGTGATTCGAATAATAAATAGATAAATAATTTCTTTTTTTTTTTTAAAAAAAAAGAAGGTAAAATAAATAGAAAGACAGAGCAGACATTGAAAGTTATAAAACGTTCACTACCAAACAGGTATCACAAAAAATATCACAGTAGGTTTTGCTATTTATCACAGGTAAGAGTAATTAAGTTTTTTTGGATGTTTCAATAGATTTTCTGGGTCTCCCAGGTCTCCTTTTGTTTGTTCTAGTCACAGGCCCATCGCTCGCAGAGCCTCCTTCTTCCTCAGAGGTGCAATGGGTGTTAGGTTGTAGTTTTGACCTCTTCCTTTTTTCAGAAGGTTCAGAAGGTTTCACAAATTTCGGTATGGTCAATGATGAGGTTCTAAGCCTCTGGATAGGGTCAAAGGATTGTTGTTATTATTTTTATATCTGTGCAGTTAAATAAAGATGATGGATTGGGAAGATGTTTTTAACGTATTTTAATATAAGCTTGGAAAAAATGATTGCAGTCTTCTTAAATAAAAAATCGTTATTTTGATTTATTCATTTAGGACGAGTATATGAGTATGTTTTATTCCTTATAATTTTCTAGATAATTTAATTCGTTATGTAGTATCTTAATGCGGACCTGTTGTGTTTTCGACGGTTTCACGTTGAATCACGTGCAATATGCGTGGATATGTTTGGGTACAATTTTTTCCTTGGCCGAATACAGTTTTTTTATAGAGATGTATATTGATTATGTTAATTCAGTTGCTTACATTTCTTTCTTCGCAAAACGGCATCCCTGGCATCCGTGAAAAGATCTCCAACAGATGCGATATATGTGATGAAGTGTACCGGAATTTATTATTGATATATTTATCCCATTATCTCTCATATCATAACCTGTTCATATTTATTCTGCTTATATTCAGTCTCAAAGTGTTTGAAAATAAAGCAAAAATGAATACTTTTGTGCCACCTAGTATAATGAGTGTTGCAGATCAACTTTCAGCAAAGTGTGGTTGTCAAAATCCTTCATACGTTAAAATACGGTTAGCAGAACGGATTATTGGAAAACTATATTATAGTTCTTGATAGATACCAGTTGATGGCTTCGAAGTTGATTCAGTAGCTTGGAGAAAAATTACAGGATGATTTTTGTAGCAAAGTCAAAATATCTTTATGCTTATGCTTAATTTTTTTTTCAAATTTCCTAATTATTGTCAGCGCAGTTTTTCAATATTTTTTTCAAAGAATATGATGCTGGGACAACTGAAATTCAAACCAAGATCTACCATAAACATTGGGAAATACATTATACACCATTTTCGTATCCATTAACAATATACCACGTTTTCGTGGAAAGTCAGTCAAATCTGAATGTGTGTGATGTGTCATTGAATTCAGTCCGAATATGGATTCTATTAACAAAAAATGTTTATCTGTTCATGAAGCCTTCCCAAAGAGCAAAGTTTCCTTCAGATTATATATCGACCCATGCAACGAAGACTATAGTAACTTAAAAACGTGGGCTTTGACTTACTATATGGCATCAATAGATTTTTTGGTGGAAAATAATAATGACTCAGTCATGACCGATAAGCAACCAGTAAACAACTTCCGTGTATAGTAAGTGTAATAATCCACATTCCTACAGGCGAACACTATATTAAGTTAACTTACTCTAAGTCTAGTTGCAAAAAACGGC
Source organism: Bruchidius siliquastri (assembly GCA_949316355.1). Taxonomy (NCBI): domain Eukaryota; kingdom Metazoa; phylum Arthropoda; class Insecta; order Coleoptera; family Chrysomelidae; genus Bruchidius; species Bruchidius siliquastri. Next base: position 22,276,902 of record OX438538.1, on the reverse strand, counting down.
GAAAGGTGTAGTAAGTTTGATTTACTATAATTTTCGCCGCACGATTGGAGGTTAGGTTGATATTAATGACTGTAAACGTTAAGTAGTAGATGTGTGAAAATAGCTGTTTATAATCGAACCGAGATGAATTGTTTTGATGTACAAAAAGTCCTCATAACACCCCAATCTGCTGTGAGCGACTTCTATTACAAGAGCAAGCTCGCTACATATAACTTCACAATTTATGATATGGGAAATCAAGAAGGCTACTGACGCTACTGTTATGTTTGGCATGAGGTAATTACGAAGAGGCGACCAAACGAAATAAGCAGCTGTATTTTAATTTTTTTGAAAAAGCAGAATTGAAAGGGAGTCAAGAAGCTTATTATTTTTTCTGATAACTGTGGCGGACAAAATCATAACCGTTTTATTTTCTCAATGTTTTTTTATGCTGCTATGTCCCTGAACCTGCAAATAATTCATCGATTCCTAAATACAGGTCACACACAAAACGAAGGTGACAGGATGCACTCTGTTATTGAGAATGCCAAAAAGCGGCAATCTGCAATTTATACCACCGATCAGTGGATCATGTTGATTCGCATGGCAAAAGTGACTGGAAAGCCATATATTGTGAAAGAGATGGCACAAAATGACTTTTTTTGTTTTGAACAGAAGGTAAAATCGGAGAATTGGGATAGGATGATGGCGGAGAAAAGATAAAAATAAGCAAGATGAAAGAAGTACACTTTTCGTCAGAATGGCCTCATGAAATGAAATTTAAGTACGACTATGCTGACGAGTTAAAGAGAATAAAATTGAAGAAAAATCCTCGAAGGAACAGAACGGAAAGCGATGCTTTTAAAGACTTACCTATTCTATAATTTCTATTTTTCTCTTAAAGCCAAGAAAGGCAAGAAAATACAAAAGGGACGGAAGATCAATAGTCAAAATATACATGTTGAGAGTGATAATAGTGACGAAAATGAACAAGATTATAATTTAAGTGATTCTGATTGACATTATAGATGTTTCCTTTCAACATTATTGAAAAATAGTGTAAGTCTATAAAATTTTGCAAAAAAATGTTTTTTTGTTATGTTTGAGAGTTAGAATAGTCTTCGTTGCATGGGTCGATATGTTCCCAATGTCCTTAAGCCTGTATGTATTATTAGATCCATACACAAAGGCTCAGTTGATATATAATTCTTGTATTAATTAACCTTTTTCTACTCTATAATCAATAACTTACAAGGTTCCGCGCAGTCATATGTATAGAATGCCGAAAATTGATCGACAAGCCAAACAGCAACATGCAATAAAAAATAATATCAGTAGGCAGACACAAACCATTCTATTTCTTTTTTAATAGTTTCCTGATTACGAAATCAAATAAATTCGCTACAATTTATACCTTTTCCTCAATTTTTAACTCACAATAAAAAGGCGCAACCATAAGATGATTTATGTCCTATTTTATGCTCGCTTGTGAGAGGAGAGTTCTGAATGTATACCGGATGGTTAACTAAAGTCAACGCAGCAAACATTCAAATATTTAATTATCGATTTATGCTCGATAAGTAGGTATTGATGATGAAACAACATTCAAAATGAGTTCATGAAAGAACAGACTATATTTATTTATTATAAAGAAAAATCGGCGAAAACAAAAGAATGGAATAGTTCAATTTGCAACTATCGTCAAATAACAAAAAATAGAAAAACGCTCAAGCCTATGTTTGGACATTTCCGAGAAATATGTGGCAGAGCTATCTATCATCAAATAACGAATAACAGTAAAACGGTCAAACTTTTTTTTGGCGTTGGTCTGTACAAATTTGGCCTCGGCAATTGCCAGTAATTTTAAACACAGATGATTCTTCACACATCGCCCTCTAAAAATTTGAGCATGTATGCGAGATACTCGTCGATCCCTTACGCAAAAAGCACGTTTAGAATAAATCGAGAGGCGAGAGTTATTATTGTTTTTTTCGGGCGCGTCTCAGTGAGGCCGGCGATACTGGTAACGTGTGATCATGTTTTTGATGTGAGAATGTCACACTCGATCATGAAATCTCATCATTTTGTATTGTTTGAATTTAAAAGATCGAGAAACAAACAAGGTGAAATAATTTATATTACTAGAGCTCAGTTTTTGACTTGGCGGTCAATATAAGTGGTGAGTTATGCTGAAGGGGGCCTAGTGAGGTTTTATCGTCAGGCAGATAATTTGTTCTGTTTCTGTTTTATCGGCTTTTACTACAGGTTACGGAAAAATGGTGTGAATGAAGTTGATTCTGCTGATATACTTGACATTTTGGAAAATACAAATTTTTAAGAACCTGAAGTTTTTGGGGATGCAAAAAATTTAGTTTTTCACTGTTTTTTTTTCAATTCATTTCCGAATATCAACAGTTCTAGAATTTTAGCAAATCCTTATTTTTAAAATATTACCATGGAATGGGAAGTACAGCGTGAACCTGCTGGATGCAATTTTTGGTTGGTGTTTGTACCATAATACGAGTATATGAACGTCATTGTGGAACAATGATTTTTCTTTTTTGGATACAAATAAGCGAAACTAAATGTGAGAGTTAACTTCGCGAGAACTATATTGATGTTAGGTCAAAGTTGATATACCTGTGGCTGAAAGGGACATTTATCCTCAGCACCGAACATAAACAGAGACAAGAAGGGTCACTCCAAGCTCCGCCCCGAAATATGCCTATCTCTCTCGCTAGCTGACACTACTTTAACTTCATACGCTCCATATAATCATACATGCGACATGCCGTGGTAGATGCAGTCACCATTCACCAAAGCACCGCGCGCGGTATACTTGGCAGGCTGACTTCTGGGAGACCGTCGCGTCGGCGGCCGGATATACCGAGGTTGTTTCAGATCATGGATGCAATTTTAGAAAATTGGTTAACAAACTTTTAAAAGTAACCACGGAAAACGTTTACTTCAACGTAGATAACTTGAGACTTGTTTATTTATATGACGTGCCACATCTGTTAAAGTCTACCAGAAATAATTTATTTCCCTACAATTACCGGTTACCAAAAGAGACTGTGAAAAAATGCCATCTATGATTTATTTGACTTATTGAATTCATGTCATTTAAATAATTTCAACACTTTTATGGGTACAGAAAATCAACTAAAATTCCTGGAAGAAATTGAATCTATGTTTGATAATTTGAAGGTTGTTGAAATGGTTACCGTAAGAGGCCAGGACAGCTGTGTGGAAAAGTGTATAAATAATCAAGTACATTTTATATATGGTTGGAAATTAACAATCACTTCCATAAAGCTTTGTGGGAATCTTTAAAGTCTCGACAGTATACAATTCTACTCACCAGAAACTTAAATCAAGATTGCATAGAAAACTTTTTTGGACAAGAAATTGTTGTAGCAACGCCAGAAATCCAACGCCAATACAGTTTTCTAGAGCATTTAAAAAATCATTCACGCTTAAATACTTTAATCAAACTGAAGGTGCAAGTTGTATCGATGAGATTGCAGAAGTTTTATTGAAAAATGTTCATTGCAACATTCGTGTGATTTATGTTAAGGTATATTGAACAAAATACTTTAAAAGATGAAGTAACAGTATTTCTTAGATCGAAAGCCTACTCTTCTTCTCAACAAATTGGTGGTTTAACTGCGCCACCTCTAAATATTGTAGAATTTATTGTAAATCTGGAAGACATTTTTGTCAAAAATTTCAATAAAATAGCATTTGAAAATCATATTGGAAAAAACGTGAAAGATTTGTTAAAGAGTATAACACTAACACATCCGTGTAAAAAGTTTCCTCATGAATATTTTCTATCTCTGTATATTAGATTACGAATATATTTTACTATCAGATTTGCAAACCGCGACATCAAAGATCACATAAGAAAGAAACTGAAACCAAATATAAAATTAACAATTTTACAACATTTATAAGTAGAGTATATATCATCAAATACCTATTAGTATGTTTTTGTTGTCCTATTTCTTTTTGTTTTGTATTTATTTTTAGAGAAGTTCAACACTACATAGTCTAAACACTCGCCAAAACGATTTTTTAAACCCGTCAAGTATGTTTGCAGACCTACTAGTCAACCCAAGGGATAAAATTCAAGAAATTGTTAACTGTGGAATATAAGAGATTGGCTGTAGTGACTGTAATACATGTTATATAGGATGAACGTATGTTGTCTTATTCCAACAAAAAAACATTCGGTTGAACACTTGAACAGTTTATTAAATAATCTTATTCTATCTATACTGTAGAATTCATTTCTGTTAACCCCCATATAAAAAATAATGCGAACGTAGCGCGCGGTGCCGCGCCGGCACCGATCGAGTCCAGCCAACCAGCGGTGTCGCTGCTGAATTAGAAGCGGCTTGACTTTGATGACTGACTTCAAAGAGCGGACGTCGGTGAGCCTTCTGTTCTATCGTTTATGTTCGGTGTCTCCAGATAGCAAGATAAACGCAATTCGGTGTGGTTTGTGTCATTGCAGAGATTACACCGATTACACGTCTTGTCTCTGCATATATGGAAAAAGTAAATCAATCATTAAACGTCAGCGGGTGGCAAGATTTTTATGACCTCTCATGGTAAATGGTTGCCCATCAACGGGTTATGTGTACCTGAAACTCTGCCTAGCTCTGATTGCATTGTTACAATAGGTTTGTTGCATTGGTTAGCAAGTATCGAATGAATGTACCTTACTCCTGTTTTATTACTATTTTTACTACATGTACCTATAACCTATAATGTTTTTTCTGAATTGATAAATGCTATTTATGATAAACGAACTAGTTTTTGATATTTCTAGTTCTAATAAATGCTATGTCATTCATAGCAAATCGGTCGCCATTTTGAATTTCGAAAAATACTTATGAAACAATTTTCATTTTTTAATACTAGATCAGTGACGTTTAAATCATCAACGTCACAATTACATTTATCACTCTAAAAAGTCGGTGCATTCCAGAAAATGTGTTACGCCGAATGGATTTTTAAGAGCTCACAGTATTAGCATACGATCCTATGATATTCGCTTGTTTACTAAAATAAGACGCAATGCTGTTTTACTAACCACCGTGCGTCCGACACCGTTCAACGCTCGAGTACGAATACCCGGCTGACCCGGCTCTCTCGTCTCTCGTTATCAGGAGTCGTGCGCCAGGTGGATCTTTATTTCTCTTACATCACAGATCCCTGTTGTTTGTTCATCCGCTACGGTAAAAAGTGTTAGCAGATGACTACTATTTACTCAATAATTTATGGATATTGGAACCTATGCACTTGTCATAATAAATGAGCATACACACCAAAAGCAACGTAATTGACTTCCTTGTTCTTGCCTGTGTCATGTCGCATAAACCTCATTATTTATGTGAGACAAAAGTCTCGCTTCGATTGTTTCCCATATAACAAAATAAATATGGTCGTGCTTAATAAAAAAAACTGATTAGATAGGTTATTGATTAAATGTTACCATTGACAGGTAGAGTTGATATCAGTTCGACCGAGTTCAACGTTTCAAATGTGCTATTAACATTTGTACTTCCTTCACAAAACCGAACATGATTTCTATAATTGCAAAAATTTTTAAATAGTATCATCTAAATGATGAGTAACCAGCATGTTTTGATTTACAAAAATACTATTGACAACAACAACAAATCTTGAAAAAAAGTTTGTTTAGCAAGCTTTTAAATTCTGTTCAATAGTTAATATAAAAGTGACGTTAAGTAAGTGGGCACTGTACTTTCCCCGCATGGTATCAGTTTAGAAATAAGGATTTTGATATGATTTTAGAACTCTTGATATTTGGAAGTCAAAAGTAGAAAAATATTGAATATTTAAATATTTTATACTCTGAAAAATCCTCAAAACATTCATGTTTTAAAAAAATCTATATTTCCAAATTTTAGTTCAGGTGAATCAGCAGCTCTAAAATCCGATAAGAATATTTGATGAAAAGATACTACTGCCCGCAAAAAACAACTTCAACTTATTTGACACCGTTTTTCAAGAGACTATAAAGAACTTTTCTCATTATCCAAGATCCCGATTCAGTTAAAATGTAGTAATCTGTAGTAAATTAAAATCGCTATAGTTAAAGCCACTAAAACAGAAACAGAACAATTTAGATCTCCTTAGAAAAAGTCCAGCTACACTTCCCGAACTTTGGCCTACCACTTATTAGCTGCTAAATCTAGAACTGATTTGAAGCAAAGTAAATTATTCCGCCTTGTATGTTTCCCATATTTGTAATTCAAGCAACACAAAACGATGAACATTTCATCATTAAAGCATGAGATATACTCTTCGAAAACATGACATCTCGCAAAAACAGACTTGGGATCACTGTCGCTTACCTGCCCTGAAACCAGGGGGTCCGGACCCCCCCCCCCCTCCCCCCCGAAACAATTCATAATTATATAATGCCGCTCACTTCAGTTTCGCTATTTTTTTTACCATGCACCGACCAACTGATAGTTAATTTGCAAGACCGTTTCAAGACTCCAACGACAGTATTGTCAGCATTTCAAGTCCCACTACCAAGGTTTGCATCACTTTAAAAGGCTATTGGCTACAAGCGTTATCTATACTTTTTGATGAGGAATATTCAGTGTCTGGTCTACACAGAGACTATATGTGGTGCAATCAAGTTTATAAAAAAAACAAACCTCGCAGAGCCGGATATATGATGGGGCAAAGTATGCACTGCACGTAGCCACGCGGTTACGCCAGACCCGCGCTGACGTGATTTTTTCACGATAAGGAAATAATTACCTCACAGACGCGTGCCGACACAGAAACTAAAATACGTTCAATCAAATTAAAACTAATTAAAAATTACCTAGCTCAACTATATCGCAACGGAAACTAGTTGGGCTATCGTTAATTTCAATTGAAAAAAGCATTTGTAATGGGAAAGATTTTTCACAATTTATAGACGATTTTGCTGCGAAAAAAGCACTCAACCTTAAATTATATTGAAATATCAAAGTTTGTTTTTTGGTTTCTCTTAACATTGTTTTGTTAATTTTGAATTTTCTGTGATTTTATTTGTATAGTTATTTTTTATTGCATGGTACCTATTCATAATTATAATGAGTAAATAAGAGTTATTTTTCTTGGCCCCTCATTTATTTTGCACACAGCCCCGCAAACCCTAAGACCGGCTCTGAAACCTCAGAACACTCAGGTCCCTTGAAATATGTAACAAACACTTTTTTCCAATAATCCATCATCACCATTTTAATCACCCTACCAGTGACCACTGCTACAGTTGAGAGGTCATTTTCGACTATGAAGAGAGTGCAGATTTTCCTTCCGAAATAAAATGCAACACGAGAGATTAAATTCCTTAGCTTATATATACTTAGCATCTGAACCCCCCCCCCCTCCCATCCCGAAATGAAATCCTGGATACGTGCCTGCCTGAAACGCAGCCGAGAAAGACGCTGGCCTCACGATGTATACGGCAGACTGTTTCATATGCCACGCTAATGGACGGACAAGTATTGTAATCGCGTAGATTTAAAGTTTTTGATTTTGTGTTTTACTGTATGCACGTATGCATCACTAATAAATTATAGTTGAAAAAACTAAAAACACGTTTTATAGTTAATCGAACTAAAAAGTAAGAAATCTTGATATAAGAATGAATAACATGGTACAAACTTATTAAACTATCAACTCATCTCCAAGTGTCGCCCTCTATGGAGACGCCAATTGGAAACTTAAGTCAAAGGTCTAGGTCTAGGCTGAAGATGAAACATGCATGTCTATAGCAGGTCTGATGCATAGTGGAAAGCATACACTTATTAAACTATGTTATTGTCATCGGTACTTGATAAGTGTGCAAAATTTAAAATTAATCTGACGTTCTGAAGTGGGTGAAAATATCTTTCAAAGATTCCGGTACAAACATAAATACAGGTGAAGCTAATAAAAAGCTAAAAACCATGTCAATCATTTTCGTCGGTCTGTCTGTCTGTATGTTTTCCTGTCTGGTATTCTTTGACCTCTCTATAATTTGGAATATATTATTTCAATTTTGATGATATTTTCACAATTAGATTACTACTAAGATAAGGACAAAAGAGCATTGTAGTTTCTAAAAATCGATTCATTGATTGACAGTTCTAAAAAAGTCCGATCCAAATCCTTATTTTCAACTGATACCAATTCGTGGTGAGTGCTGCAACACTCTTGGCATCATATTTTTGCTTTTGCGTAAGGAATTGACAAACATTTCGCATACATATTAATCTGTTTAGAATTACCGAGATCAAATATTTACTGACGATAGACGATTCACCGAAGAAATAAAATCGAGATGCCGTCCTCCTACCTCCTACCCCTCATTTTGACCCATTGCAACAAAAATAAAGTAATAAAAAATATGATCAGGGGCCTCGGGAAAGTTCGAGAACGAAGTTTGGGCGTTTTCGATTTTTTCGTTTTTTGATGATAACTGTTTACAGTTAATAGTAGTAACCTAGTGAGAAAGTTTCATCAAAATCCGAAAAGAACTTTTCGAGTTATAGAAGGGTCAAGGATTACCAGGCAGGATACAGACAGACAGGCAGAAACGGATAATGACTGACATGGTGTTTCGTGATGTAAATTTCATTAGATATTAGCATCATATGAAATCATGTAGATTGTAGATGCTCTACTTGGTGAAAAGCTTCTATCACTCAAATAAAAAATTGTGTGTTCAACACAGAATTTTTGCGACTAAAACTCTCTTTGAGTGACGCGTTTCGATTTACACATATTTGAATCTGACAGTCCAACAATGACTTAAATATAAATCAATAGTCATCACTGAAAGAAAGAAAGTTTCATTCCTCAAACTTCTGTGTTAAACACACAATTTTTCATCTGAATAATATGGAATCTATCGTGATTACAATACTCCCCCGCCAATTGTAGGCTCATATTGAATTAACCGATTAATTAGCTATTCCACTTGGAAATTGTGCTGAATTATCCGTAAAAATAGTATAATTGTTTAGTTTAATAAAGTATACGCCTTTCTAACGAAAATATCTACATAAAGACTACACCACCTCAAAATATCATGATGTACCTAACAACGCTCTAGCAATTTCAACTAGCTCCGTTGTGGTGCTGGTTGTTCTCATTTTGACCAGATAACACCTCAGTATCTGAACAATTTTATATCCCTTTCCTCTTCAGTTCTGACACAGTACTAATGTAGTAATGCCTACGTGTGGGGATTTTGAATATGCTCAAATATCATTATCGATCACGCATAGATATGCTTCGATGATATCAATGATAGCTCATTTCTGGATAAATATGGCATCACCGTTTGTAAATAGTCGAGAAAATGGCAATTTAATCACGATTTATAATGAATACTCTACAAAATAGACGATCTTTGCTAAATGAAGCGAGAAATTGCGCTTGCCTGTAGGTACCCTAGATTGCTATCTAGAATTGATACATTATCGAAAATTACAGGTTAACCATGGGAAATGATTTTTGTAAGGGTAGCCATTCTCTTTCAGAGATGCGTAAATATATTTAAAAATGTGCAATGCTATCAACTGCTACGTTTACACGTTTGTCTTAAAAACGGTTTACCGTAAGATGCTTTGGTAAAGTCTCATATACATACTTATAAACGTTATGTAAAACAATTCATAGATTTAGTTAACCTTTGGTTAACGCAGATTAAAATATCGTATAAACAGATAAAACTCCACTAGAAGCAATTATCAGTTACCTATTTGAAAATCTCTGACTATTATATGACATCTAACTACTATACACTACTACTCTAACTAATTGATAGTGTTAATGAATTTTACTGTCACATTCTATAATCCACTTTCAACTGCATATCTTTATTTTTTTTAAACATTTCAAATGATCAATTTGTCAGTTCCGCCTTAAGTGCGTGTAGTGCTCGTTGGATGTGCATCAGACGATTTTTATAGCTATTGAAATTTGCTTGTTAATGGAATCAAAATATTATTTAAATTTGTCATAAATGTTTACCACATTATTTATAGATAATGGTTCGAGCATACATAGCCTTGAATCCATGAACATACATTTTCGAATGAACTCATCTTGCATCTCGTTAATGTCTATACATCTTGATGACATACATAAAATGACAGTAAATATAGATTGAATTACATTTAGTAGTGAAACATGTGCTGTGCATTTGTCAGGCATATCTTTCGCAAATAAGCACTAGTTCGTACAAATAGATACCTTTATAAGCTAAATAAACTTCATTGTTATGAAAGAATCATCTCAGATATGACTATCAAAAACAGAAATTTTCACCTAAAATTGTCAGGTGAACGCTAATGCCTGCTGCATACAGAAAAATGGAGCCAAGTATATCGGATTGGTACTTTCCACACTGTAACAATACGGCTTGTTGCTTGGGAATATAATTTTCCAATATGATTGTGGAAAACTGACCCTTTGCTAGAACGATTCACCGATCGAATCCGTCTAGCGTTAGCGTGCTGGATACTGTGGTCACACCGCCACACTGTGAGCGAATCTTTAGATTAGATGATGACCCACCCATTAAAGGCGGCTCCACACGCAACGGTCAAACCGAAGGCCAACCTTGAGGCACCAGACCTCGAGACGAACCCAAAAAGAAGGGGGTCCCCACACACTGCGGAAAATGTGAGAGGCAGCCTTAAGGCGCTTCAATTTGTCCATGTTTTCGGGCGTGATGGCGTCCACAGATGATGCTCTTGCTGTTGTTGGTTTATTATTAGCTGTGGAAAGTCCAAAAAGAACAGTAAAGCGAAAGTTTTGGACTAAAGAGTGGCTCAAGAAAATGATCATGATAATCTTTTGATGTAGTTTGCCACAAGCACGGCAAATCTCTGAACAGAGTTGGCGTTCCCATGGTAGAGATATTCCCCTCATTTCTCTTTTCATTCATTACCCTAAAAACATTCTCTACTCTAGCCGCCACCTGTATCGAGATCTTTGTGTGGGCAGTGGCGTAGGTATAGGATTCACAGTTGAACTCGTGGTAGAGACATGATCCTGCAAATGTTCGTTGTCACTCACATCTGAACTTATCTGAATATATACAAATTTTAAATGCAGTTCCATCATGGGATATACACTGTGGCCGAGATTCGAGTCTCTATATTGGGATGTCGCTTATTGTAAAAGATACGAAGTCGATTAGGAAAAAAGTGCGCATTTATGTGTCCAACAAAATGCCGCTTAGAAAGTTTGAAAATTCCAAATAGTACCGGAGATATCCGGGAAAAACCAAAATTTCGGAAATTTATTTTAATTTTTTCCTGGCTTTATTTGAAACCGAATTTCAAAATAAATTGCACATTTCCATTGGCACTTTATCGCCGCTATCTAATGGTACATTCATATTTTCCATCCGACTTTCCGGTTTCTTGCAACCAATATCAACTTATTTTTTTCTTAAGGACGCCATATTGGATTTTTACACAGGTGAATAGAGTTTTTGATTCTGATTTCAATGATGTATAACATGTCATAGTTTTCATATTATTTACCTGTGTAAAAACCCAATATGGCGTCCATAAGAAAAAATGATATTGGCTGCAAGAAACCGAAAAGTCGGATGGAAAATCTAAATATTGAACGATGTAAGTTTTCCTCTAAGAGCTAAGCCATTATTGATTACAGCTTCATACACTGCTTTCATTGTGGGTCTTCTTTTATGGATGTGCGAAAATTTGAATATAACACTCCTTATAATCTCTTCATCAAATCTATCAACCGTTGACTTGGGACTGGCCTTGTTTATAGTTTTCCGTGGTGGAGTGAATTTTGTATCCGGTGGTTCAGTCGCATTCTCATTTACGACACGCTTAACAGTATTCAGTGATACACCTGTGGCTTCGGCTACTCTCTTGAATAGCTTGTTAAGAGGCACAGTTAATTGTCCGGTTTCCTTCTCACGCTTCATATATTCATATACATTGAAGACAATTTGTCGACCTTGACTATGAACAACCTTTTTGCTGTTTCGTTCCCTATTTTTGGAAAATTTATATTATTTAGGGGTATTTTATATGCAATTTCATGATAGCTTACATCTCACACACAGAAATATCGTCCAGTAGTCTTAAAATTTTTTTTTTTATACAAATCAAGAAACACTGAAAAAAATCGGGAAAAAAGTATAGGTACGCCTATGCTAATACACTGTCGCTCTAGCTCGCTAGCGATGTATCTATATTGACGATAGCAGACACACCGATGATAAACGAAGATATATTTTCAGTCTCAATAGTAACGTATGTAGTGTATCGTTTTTACGCTCTGCGCAGCCAAGGTCACACCTCATGAGATTTCGTCCCGGCTATACATACGAACTCTTTTCATAAAGTCTGCCGGTGGAAACAGATTAAATAGAATGGCGAAACCAATCGTTTTATTTTGTATTAATAGATACAGATGTGAAACTCCTAATTACGGATTTTTTTGTCGTTCGCCGCAAACTCGAAATCGAGTAAAATTTTCAATATAAATGTAATTTCTGATGGCTGATTAAAGAAATCACATAATTATTATGTTTAAGGGAGAAACAATTTTCGAAATTTTAAATGAATTTAGGTTGAATTGATGCAAAGTAGGCGGAATCGTTTCAAAAAAATTGTAAGTTCGGTGCAAATCATATATTTTCCTAATATCTTGTATATCGCCCCCATGGGATTGAAATATTTTATGCTGCAATCCTTTCTCATAAGATGTACATTGTTGTATTTGTGAGGTGATAATATTTTCAGTTTTATTCATTTTGAATTCGTCATACATCGAAATGTATCATATGTGGTTCAAACATTCTATTACACTTAGTTATCTTAGAAAAAGTTACAAATAGTACAAATGCAATTCCAAATGTTATTATTTTTTATACTTTTGATATTCTATTGAATTTTCATCATGCATCATTGTCGTCAGCATTCTGTTCTGCATCTCATTCACTGTATCAGTAACATCCTATCAAAACTAAGATGAATAGAATCAATCAAAATCTCCGTTTATGAAGCGAGAGTCTGTCGGTTATTAAACAGCAAGGTGATTATATATCAGCACACCTGACCAGGCAGAGACGATTTTGATGAAGTGTGTGCGTTCGAGGGAGTTAAAGTTACCATGGTTCGTTGTCTGATAGTAGACAACCTGGATGTTTCAAAAATATTACTAGGAATTTCGATCCTCTATATAGTTTCACGTTCCTATTCATATGATATCTTTGTAAGCCATATGGATGATGAAATTCTGAAGTATAGTATTTTTTTAAATAATATATATCGAGGTATTGCGGTATCAATGTCATGTTCAAGGACCATGGATATGTACCTACCACTATGTTTCAAACAATGTAAACGGAGCAAATATATTTCTTGCAGATAATCGTAGAGAGAAAATTTGATTTACTTCATGTCTTGTTTTTGGAATGAAAAGATGTCAAGTATATCTTGAAAATGAACAAGTTTGGATTCCTAAAAGTATCGTCAAGTGTCCTCAGATGATCAGAAATTTGGAATACATTCCGTTTAGTTCGTGAATTTCTGATTTCTCTGAATTATGTTATACCTACAAATAATCAATTCTTCGAAAATGTAGACAAGGTGATATTTAATGCTTTCAAAATGCTGCAGTTTCCTGCTTCCCTCTAATCTTACTTTACAGAAAGTACATAGTCTGAAATATTATTTAGTAAAATGTTTGAATTCCTAAAAAGCTTTTTGGGATGTTATGATTATAATATCATTAGGTACATTAATATTATTATAAATCAAGATGCAGTGTAACAACTTTGGACTACTATTGGTGAGCCATTATATGTAAGCCATAATAATATTACTAATGTACCTACAAAAAATAGGATTCACACTTATAAGTGTTGCTCCAAATCATGAGAAAGGAATATGTTCGAATATAAATTTACAAAAAAATGCAATAGGAAATTGGGCTAGAGGACCTACGAAAACCTCTCGTAAAATTCTGATATCATTATTCCAAGAATTTTTTTCTAAATGGATAACTAAGCGAAGGATACTCAGTGAATCTACTTGATTTAATTTCATTTCATTTCCACAAACTCAAATAGTGTTCGAAATGAGTACCAACCTCCTCACGATATGGGAAGCATCTTGTAAAATTCAAGAACTGACTTTTAATCTTTGATATTTTCTTTTTCGAATAGCTGCAAGCTATTCAAGTTGCCTATGAAAAAATCTAGTTCAATAAAAACGATTTGGTCACGTACGCGAGAGGCGGAGTCGGAAATCGATGAAAGCAGCGAACAAAAAAATCCATCACCGGTGCCAAAACGAACGCCACAACGCCAGCCAGCCAGCCTTCTAGATTAACCAGTCCAGAGATAAACGCTCCGTGAAGCTGTGCTGTGCTGTGTGACGGCGTGACGGCCGAACCGGCCGGGTTCATATTTTGAAGAAATTAACTTCCTCTCTGATGCTCTATCAACAGCACGTGGTGGCGTGTCAAGACGCAAATATCCTTGACACACGTACAACTGCCGGTACTCGGAATTAGATTGTTTTGTTGAGGTGCATTTAATATTTCGGCGATATTTTAAGCTGGTTTAGATTGACGATTTGCTTTATCAAAATTGAGAATTTATAATAAATAATATAAATGCAGATTGTAGATGCTCTCACTTGGTGAAACTCCTACCATCATGCAGATGGAATAATTGTGTATCTGATACACAGTTTCACCGTTTTATAGTGACGCGTTTCAATTTATAATGAAAGCATCATCGTACTGTCAGATTTGACTGTTTATAAAGGCTACCAGGTTAACTAACTAACTAGCTTCTGTTATGGATACAAAACTACAGCTCTCAAGTCTAGCATTCCATTTATGCTGTTTAGCTATTTTTCTATTAAATATTTTTTTTATTTGTCTGTCTATGGTAAATATTTTTTTAGCCACTGTGTTTGAACTACTGCTAAAGGAAACCCATAGAAAACATTAACAAATGTCTTTCAGATATTTCATGTTATAAAATATTTTATTTCATGTTTTAAGATATTCTATTCCTTAAGCAATTTCATTCTTCTTAATACATTCCATAACTTGAGATATTGTAAAAAATAGCTTTATTCCTAAGAGTGTGTTAAATACACAATCATTTTATCTTCAAAATAAATGTTGCCGAAATTTGTAAAAAAATCTATCTTTCTGTAGAGCTTCTGTAACGTGATAGACTTTCTGATTTTGTTATTCTTTATTATGCATTCCTGTGTATGTTTGTAAGTATCACATTTTTGCATCTTCATGAAATTCTTGTGATCTTTTTTATTTCCGGAAACATAATAAGAGTAAATAGCCAAATAAAAAACGTTGTTGACAACTGCGTTACTGGTCGAGTGGTCTAAAGCGTCAATTTTTACAATGAGATTTTTAATGAGCGTAGGTTCGATTCCAACACCCCGAAATTTTTTCAATTGCAATTTACATCGTCATAATTCATTTGAAGTCTATCATTTTGGTTTATATCTTAATTAATATTCTTCGGGAATGGACTAAAATATTTTCATGGTTTTTTGTAGCAAAAATAGCCAAACTATTGTTAATCATGGATGAAGGAAAAGGAGCCGAGTACCAGGGAAAAACTCTGGAGGAGATTGATATGGACTTAAATGACCTAAACAGAGATAACATCCTGGCTGCAGAAGTAGATAGAGATACTGGTAGGCTTTGTGGAGGTTTCTATTATCTGTGGTTCAATTTTTGTAAGTTTTTTTTTGCAGAATCCAACATAGACAAGATACATCAGCCAGATGGACTATCCCAGAGTGCCACTAGGTGCAAAAATTCTGAATCAGAAGAATCAGAAGACGGCGGTAAACTTATGATAATATTTTCTACATACCTCTATAACTTAATCATTCAGATTTTTACAAATGTGTATTACCTTATTACTTTAATATTCCTTTTATTGAAACACTACTAATAGAAAACAGTACTTATAGTCTAAGATCTGGCTGCATAATGTCTACGTTCATCGCGTTTTTAATCAAAATGTAATTTTTATAAATCACTATTCATAGAGAAATACGTGTCCGCAAGGTTAACAAAATGTTCCGGCAAGTATTTTTAATTAAATAATTGATTTTATTGGAAAAATTCAATTCATTTCTTTTTTAATTAAATCATCAATCATTTCAAAGATAGATATATACCCAACTTAAAAAGTTCTGCGAACTTTATACCATCGTATAGAGGAAAAATTAGCTTTAATTTGATATATCAATGATTGAAAAAACGTTATGAACGTCAAAACTCAACGGAGCAGTACCTGTTTATACCAGGTTGCCAAGAGATTGCGGTCAGGTGAGTAAAGGCAACCAAAACTATTTTAGTGGTGTATATATATATATATATATATGTTATATGATTTTCTAACAATGATTCTAGTATGAGCAACAATGTTGCAGTAGACGTTCAGTCAGCTAAAGATTACAACTTCCTGAGATAATACAGCGTACAGAGCATCTTTGTTCTCAGCCACGTGTGCCCTTGCACAGATGCTCCGTAAGCTTTAGCAATAGTATAAATAGGAGCTGCTGCGTAGCTCCGCGTTCTTATACTCGTTAGACTTTCGTTAATGTCATTAGTTAAGTAAAATTTGTAATAATAAAAGGACTGAACTTCAGTCCAAATAAATAAAGTTTTTAAAAAATCAAATCTACGAGTAATGATATATATATATATATATATATATATATATATATATATATATATATATATATATATATATATATATATATATATATATATATATCTGGATGATTTATCTAAAAAACGGACGGATGAATGTAGACATCATGCAGCCGGATCCAGTACTGTTCTATGTTCACAATATGATGCCAAAAATGTTTGCTGACCTATAACTTTTGTTTAGTTCCAGGAAATATTGCACCACAAGGGTCAAGTAAAAAAAGGAACAAACTCGAGGATCATGGGATCCAAAACAAAAAGCTACTATGAAGAAATTTTTCAAAATGCACATAAAAAATAGGATTTCCCCAAAAAGGATGAATGCCTCGAATTTAAAAAAAAAGTAGCCTCTCCTTTTTCACTTGGACACAAATTAAAGTATTCGTTTATAATAATTACAGATTAAAACAATAGAAGTATACAAATTTCATTTGGATCCTGTTTCAATTCCATCTAACAAAATTACCCTATCTGCTCTACAAATGCTTCAGCGCATTGCTACCGCGTGCTGTAGTGGGAAGAGCCGCCGCTTCAAAACAGGCCGAATACGCTTGCTTTCATATTATCATAAAGCAAAACACAAGTACATAATATATTCCTAGATTTGGCGCATCGTTGTCATGTTGTAGGATTACAAACTGGTGCAATGTTGAAGCCAATGTATAATAGTTTAATAGTTCATGTCAGGAAACTTGTTTTTATGGTTGGGATTTAATTATTGTATTTTTATTTTTTTAATGACAATCCATTCTTGCGATCTTGCTAAATTGAGTTCATGCAAGTACTTGCAGCATATATACACATGCAGCTGAGTGACGTATTGTGAGTAAAAATGGATGTAGCCTAATTTCGAATCAGAGGCTTATAAAATATGAATAATGCAGCAATACACAAATAAAGGTTTTCATAATCTTGCTCCTGAAGCTTTGACCATGACTCTTCTTGTATCTATTATCTCATATATTTACTAGTTGGATTACGGTCATAAAAAAATATATAATGGAATATTTTACCTTTTTTTGATTCGCTCAGTGGATATCAAATTAACTTGACAAAAGCGTACTCCCATGTCACATATAATACTCAAAAAAAAATCCACTTGATATATTATGAATATGAATTGATTTTCAAATTTCGTACGGATACAAGCTCTGACAACTTAAAAAATGTATTTGTTATCCCCAGAAATCACATTTCATTCGAACACTACTTTCGCACTTTCTAAACATTTTGCACTACCTCAAAACTCTTTTGATATATTAAATGTTCATTGATGTCCCCAGGCTCTTTTGTCAAATACCAGTCACATGAAAAGGTATAAAAAAAGAGTACGGAATTTTCCAAAAATGTTTAACCGCCGGAAAAATACATGAAAAATGATCGCAAACTCGGTAAATTTAACAAAGTTCGTGAATATTCAAATACTTCTCGGTTTCCTTTTTTGCTATTCAATTTGCCGCACTATATAGATTTCACAATGGATTTAGCGGTTACTGAGATTATGTTAATAATAAATGAAAAATAAAAAAATAGCAATAGACAAGCCGTCAAATTCAAAATTCTAGTAGTCGCAATAATAAAAATAACAAAAAAATAAAATTAGTCGAGTACCAAAAGTGGAATAGGAATTGCCTATTGACCGTCAACTTCATGTACTGCTTTTTAACATCTCCATCGTTAATCACACATAATGTACAAAGTTCAATTCAAATAGCCTAAGTTTTGAACGTGGCAACGTTGCAGATCTTCTCTTCCTCTTCCTAAAGTTTTCAGTTTGCCACCATAATGAAATTCTGAGAATAAGAATAAGAAGTCGGCAAAGTTGCCAAATTAATTGGTACTACGGCGTGTGTACTCAGATCAGAGTTAGAATAGGTACCTACCTACTTTCATTATTAGTGTTGAAGTTGTAGAATTTGATTATTCAGGGGTAGGTATACGTTTTTAGTAGGATTGTTTATTTCTTTGTGATGAGATTATGGATTCTGCTATTGGTATTTATTGGATATCTGTTCCCAAAACATATATATCAACTATATCTGAATTACGTACAGGGAGAAAACATAAGTAATCGTGACTTTTTGATAACAAAAGTATTGAATTCAAGTAGATGAACTAGGTATAATTCACCCTCATGCAATTAATATGAAATAATAGCGCAAAAATGATAATTAACAGACAGACTGGGACACAGGTAGGGTTTAAAAAAAATTAGAGACCCTGAGTACCTTTTTAAAGTTACTCCAGTGGCGCGCAGAAGCCTTAGTAGCCCAGGCATCGGGTGCAAAGTTTTAGGGGGCACAAAATTCTGAAGATATAACGTGGGGAATGTAATTAGAAAGTAACAAGGACAAAAGTATAGGATATGGAGTTCAAAAAGATCGAAAAGAAAAATCGACATATAAACGAATGTCTATGCCTGGGCAGCCTTCATCAAATTACAAAACAGAATGAGAGAATCTGATTTCGAAATTATAATGTCATAATTTGTAACCTAAACCCTCTAATAATATATCCTGAGTTCACTTTTTATTCCCAATTTTATCACCATAAAATAAAAGCCATTAATTTTCGCTGATTAGATGTAGTTCAATTTAATTTAGTTCAACCATTATTCAGAAACAAAAATTGTATAATAATTCTCCGAAATAAAACTAATCTTTCATGGTGTTTTATTTACCGAGATAATATGGTTGAGGAACCTTCAAGGGTTCTAAGGAAGCATCATTGTTGTTTTGCAAATAAGGGTTCCTCGTGCTATTCAATGGCAAATTCACTGATGGATACACTGATACAACGCGATTTTCTTCCATAACAATGAATAGGCGAAATCGTTAATGAAACAATTATTTGAGTGACCTACAATTGCTGCACTACATAGGCAGAGTTTCCATCCCACTATCTATCAAACTTTCTTACTCAAGCATTACTTGCCCCGTTCGCCCCAAACAATATCTTCATTGAAAATGCCGAGCATGAAAAAGAAAATATCCTTTTCATCATTCTCCTAAGCTACTAGGTTATTGAGTATTCGAATGAACAATAGGTACATTAATAACAATGTCTTCAGTTCCCCAATGATTGCGATATTAAGCTTGGCAACGTTGTAACATCAGAAAATCTTCGTTGCACACTGCCCGAGGTCGCGGCGGCGACCGGGCGATTCCATCATCTATTCCTAGCATTTTTCCAGGAATATCTGTCACCTATAATTTATTCAACTATCATTTACGCCTGGTCACAACACTCCGTCACGGAAATTGTCCAGGGTCATATTTCTCTTTATGATCTTGAATTGTTAAAAACAGATAATCGTTGATTTCTTGAGATTATTTTATTGGAAAAAAGGTAAAACTTTCATATAGGATTGACCAACCAGAGCATTATCAATGTGCAATCTATCCAAAGACTACACACAGTGTCTACGCCTATACGGCCGATGCCGATACAGACCTGTACAATTCCCGTCGCTGCATGTCCAGAAATTAATAGCAGGTAGGCCAATCAGAGCGTCGCGATTTGGCCGTCCCCTGTTGCCGAATGTTCGACTTTTGTTGTGGCGCGGCCTAAATGATACTTGAATAGTCTATATACATATGTAAGAAACTGTTCAACGCGGCAACCTGGCCGAGATCTTTTATAGATCGTTGTCATTACCCAAGTCGGTGGCAAAACTGGCAAACGGTAAAATACGTTTTTCGTATCGACAACCGCGCGGAAAGGATTATTAAATCTGTTAAAATAATTTGTGTTTTCCCGAAATATAATTGTTGGGTATTTACCACTGGTGTTCTAAGGATAGATATTTTGAGACGACCGCCTTTTATCAAGTAAAAGTGAGATAAGACTAGAGAGTGCAGTTTTTCCGGCAAGACATTTGCGGTGCACTGATTGGAAAAAAAGAACGTAGTTTTGTGTAGACTCAATTAGATGTTTCCGGTGAAGCCTAAAGTAAACTTTTACCGCGTTTTACATTGTTTTTTGTCCTGTTAAAACGATAGGTGGTTTGAGCGAGTTTAAAAAATGGCTAGCGAGATCGAAAACAAAATAAAAAGCCGTAAAGTGCTCCGTGGGTCGGTTACAAAGGCGTTAAATTATCTGGACACTTTGTTAAACGCCGAATCGCGCGAAAATTAGAGTCTTGAAGCCGCGTTTGAATTGGTGAGTGGTAAATATGATAGCGTACAGGTGCTTGACCGTGACATATACGAGTTGTTATTAAAGAGTGCATCTGAACATGAGCTTGTAAGTGAAATGGAAACCTGTGACACGTATGAGAAGAAGTTCATCACCCTGAGGATTGAATACAACAAAATGATGGAGGACTCTGTATCCGTTGCAGGTGGAGAAAGTAACCCAGGCACAAATAATGGTTCTAGTGTTTCAAATCCAGTGGAGAACTCAGGTATGCGTATATTTAAATTACCCAGAATAGAGTTTAGGTATGTTAAGCTCCTAACAAATTTAAAATTTGTATGTAGGTAACAGGTATTGTGAAAAATAATATTTCTTACACCTTCTCACGTGTGAAAATTGACAATCGTGAATATCTGGCCGAAATAATATGAAGATCAATGAATACGTAGTATCTCATAGTCTTTGGAATCGCTGATTTGAAAATTGTGGATGGGTTTTACGAAAAGTCATTTGAATTTCATATAAATCGCTATATTAAAAATATATATTATATATATATAAATAAATGAAAATATTTCCTTGAAAAACGAAATGGCTGATCAAATATAGCAGAATAAATTAAATTCGATGAAAAACTATATCCTAGGATTTTGAAGGTTGCTGATTTCAAATTTGAAGTTATGTAAATAGCTGTAATTGGTGCCTTGATATGCTTGAACTGTAAGCATTGTGAATACTAGAGAAAAACTTCTTCTAAAGGCCCTTCTCTTGGATTTTAGATTGAAAATCTTATATCGCTAATTCCTGAGCTTATGATAAGTAACAGGCAAAAACAACTAATGAACAACACTAAACTAAATGTAGACTTGGAGATATTTCAATACCTATCTACATTATCAAGCTGTTCTCCACCTCGCGATCCATTCAGAAAATTCAATTTCATTAACTTTTCTCTGTATTAAAGAGATTTTGAAGTCTTGATTTTTTCGCATATCGCTGCTAAAGTCAATAATTCCCAGCCCCAGCACATACATAATAATTATACAACTGTCTGTGTGAAATGACCAGTGAAAAAAATACAGAAAAAAACCCCGAAATTTTCACGACGAATTCCAACTATATCATAAGAGAATGATAAGATTAGAATAGAAGCTAGAACGGCATAAGGTAATTACAGGTTTAATCGTCTGGAGTACTCTGGAGACACTTGTCTCTGAATTAGACCATGCCACGCCATCTACTAGAGGTTTTTCGCAACAGAAACTATCTATCGATAGGTGAACATCTCACACCCACCGCTCTGATTGGTCGAGCCAACATACAACGCCAATCAGAGTAAGAGAACCTTCGTCGGCCGGTAATGGCAGAGAGGATTTTGAAGAAGTCTGTGCGTTCGAGGGAGTTAAAGTTACCATGCTTCATTGCCTGATAGTAGACAACCTGGATGTTTCAGAAATAATACTAGGAATTTCCATCCTCTATATAGTGTTTGACCGTGACATATACGAGTTGTTATTAAAGAGTACATCTGAACATGAGCTTGAAAGTGAAATGGAAACCTGTGACACGTATGAGAAGAAGTTCATCACCCTGAGGATTGATTACAACAAAATGATGGAGGACTCTGTATCCGTTGCAGGTGGAGAAAGTAACCCAGGCACAAACAATGGTTCTAGTGTTTCAAATCCAGTGGAGAACTCAGGTATGCGTATATTTAAATTACCCAGAATAGAATTTAAACGGTATGATGGCGCCATAAAAGGCTGGTTACTTTTTTGGGCGCAATTTAAAAAGGTGCACGAGGACAATTCTATTGAATGTTGTCAGTTGTGACAAAATTGAGTATTTACGAGTATGCCAAGCAACGGTTCCCGGTAGCCGAGCTCGCCAACTAGTTGAAAGTTATCCCTCTATTCGGAAAATTAAAATAAGATTATTGAAAGCATGTCAAGTGGGTTTGGTCGAGAAGATTTGCAAATTGAAGTTCAAGTACTGTTGAAGCTTATTCTGTCTAATTCTACACCACGAAGAGTGGATATTAGTTTGCTCTATGACAGACTTGAGACCGGATTGCGAGTTATAACGGCCGAACAAAAACCAGACTGTTTGAAAAGTACTTTATTGCCTGAGAGACAAGAGGCGAATGAATGCCGGGCCGGGACCATCCAACATGTGGCTTTCATAGATAAACACTTCTTATCTGAGTATAACATAAACAAAACGAAGGGCTGTTTCTTGAGAGGGTTTCTTAATTCCTCACTCCTTAGGTTCGGATTCTCCGAGTTAAATATCAAAAATTCTTTCTTTTAGCAATTCTATATGTTGACTCGATATAATATTATTCTTACTTAAACCTTTAAATTTATATAACACTAATTTGTAAATAATACATGGTATTACAATAACAATCATGAGGCTAGTTATGCAAGAAGTGGATACAACGGAATATGACTCTAAAGCTTAGTAGTCTTAGATGTCATGTCACATTTGTCTTGTTAATATTTTGGTTTTCTAGGCATCTAGGATTTGATTCAAGTGGGAAATAATTTGAGTGCAGTCAGTATAAAGTCCATATGTTTCATTAGATTGTGTGTATTCTTTCATGAACTGCAAAAGCTCGTCATGTTCGTTTCCTTTGGTAATTTAAACTTCTAAGGTTTTGTCAGTATTACGGGTCCTTTATATTTACGTTTATACGTAATATGAATTCTATTTTTAAAGCTTTAGAAGTTTCTTTCGGAGTAGTGTACAATGTTAACGTGACTGTCGGCTGATGTATGTCGGGTGTTTTGTAATCGTAGATCTATTCGTTCGTTTAGGGGCGTGCTGCCAATTATATCGAATAAAGGTATATTATCACTGGACTTCTGGTTCGACCGTGATCGTGGCAGCACGTGTGTTTATTCGCTAAAGTGAAAATTCTACCGGGCGTTTCTATGCCCTTGTTTTGTGCTATCTGTTTTTTACTAACTGCTGCCACACCTAGTCGTTAAAGTTCTGTTGCATAAAAAAATAATAATAATAACTAAATAATTAAATAAATGAATAAAAATAAATAAATAACAAAAAGTCAAGAATAATTTATGTAAATTAACAATCTCCAGAGGTTGCAGCATGACCTAGAGTCAGACCAGTCTGCAACTCACCAAATGAGCTGACGAATTGCATAAACCTGCAAACCCCATTAACAATTGAAGAAGAAGAGAATTATGGTTTGTTTTGTTTACCCGGTTACGGCGAGTGCCCTAAGGCTAAGTTCTATTCTGTGACTTTTAACTTTTCTTCGCACGATTTTTTTAAAATTTTTAGTCTGAATATTTGTACGGTTTGGTCGTTTTGGTTTTTGACTTATAGATTATATGATAATATAATGTTATATATTATATTATAATATTATATTATATTATAATCTAGTGTCTTGGCAGATTGGTCTCCAAATACTTCCTATTTAAAAAGCCAGGTTTTTCATTATTTTTCATCGCAGCTCTCCACCAAACTGCTTACCACTTGGTTTACCACTTAGACCACTATTGAGTAGATTATTTGAAGCCCTAATTTATTGTTTCAACTTTGTTACACTATTTTCTCATATAATATTTTCTTTATAGATTAAGAATGGAAGATTTAGCCATACCTGGCTCTTCCCGTGTTATGGGAGTATTGTGTTGACTCATGAAGCCATATTTTCATATTTATATGAACAACTTATTCATTCATTATTATATTGTAGCTTGAGTTCTAGTCCGATGATGCCTGATGAAGCTATTGTGACTCCAGAAAATATGCTGTCATTTTCATCTTCAACTAGTATAACTGTCTCAGAGTCAGAGAATCACACAACTCCTTCAGCATTTGAATAAAACACAAGCAATACCAGCAGGAATGGTGCAACACAGTCTAAGCAAAGGTAACTGCTGAATTGATTCTTGTCAGCTATTTATTTTCTCAAGAGCAAACAGTGATTGTGTCTTGTGCCATACAGTTTTTATGAGAAAGTAGTATCCTAATCATTAATATATTCTTTTCAGACAAAAGCAATATGCTGGAGATCTATCTAGTGATCACTTCTCGACTCCCAGAAAATGCAAAACAAATTATCGTGTCACGAAGAGCAGGCTTATGACACCGCAGAAGAAAGTGAAAACACTGCAAACTACTGTTGCTTTGAGGAGAAGAGAAAAATCACTGAACGGCTTACTGAAACTTTTGAAGCAGAAAATGTATATAACAGATACAGGTGAAACTGCATTGAAGGTATGGTGAAAATTGTTATAATGATGGATGATGACTTGATAGGTTAAATTCAATATATTTCTCACTTACCTTTGATAATACTTTCACACAAAGCAATTTTTTACATATTATATAAAAAAATCTGCAGCTTGGATGAATTCTTTGCTTAGTAGATCAAAATTAATCCTTTGTTTTTGTAATGGAACATTACTGTTTTGTTGTTAGATGTTTTGTTCCTATAGGCAAGGTCTATTTCAGAGGCCTCTGCCAGTAAGCTGCTGTGTGTAAAACAGGGTGGATCTGAGACATCCTAATATTATTATAAAACCTTGTAGAACACCGTATCAAATCATTTGAATAAAACACAAGCAATACCAGCATGAATAGTGCAACACTGTCTATGCAAAGGTAACTGCTGAATTGATTCTTGTCATCTATTAATTTTCTCAAAGGAAACAGTGACTGTGTCCTGTGCCATACAGTTTTTATGGGAAAGTAGTATCCTAATCATTAATATATTCTTTTCTGACAAAAGCGATATGCTGTAGATCTATCCAGCGATCACTTCTCGACTCCCAGAAAATCCAAAACAAATTATCGTGTCACGAAGAGCAGGCTTATGACACCGCAGAAGAAAGTGGAAACACTGCAAAATCACTACTGTTGGTGATTTGAGGAGAAGAGGAAAATCACTGAACGGCTTACTGAAACTTTTGAAGCAGAAAATGTATATAACAGATACAGCTGTAACTGCATTGAAGGTATGGTGAACATTGTTATAATGATGGATGATGACTTGATAGGTTAAACTCAATATATTTCTCACTTACCTTTGATTATACTTTCACACAAAGCAATTTTTTATATATTATATAAAAAAAATCTGCAGCTTGGATGCATTCTTTGCTCAGTAGATCAAAATTAATCCTTAGTTTTTGTAATGGAACATAACTGTTTTGTTCCTATAGGCAAGGCCTATTTCAGAGGCCTCTGCCAGTAAGCTGCTGTGTGTAAAGCAGGGTGGATCTGAAACATCCTAATATTATTCTAAAACCTTGTAGAACACCGTATCAAATCATTTTAATAAAACACAAGCAATACCAGCAGGAATGGTGCAACACAGTCTATGCAAAGGTAACTGCTTAATTGATTCTTGTCATCTATTTATTTTCTCAAATGAAACAGTGACTGTGTCCTGTGCGATACAGTTTTTATGGGAAAGTAGTATCCTAATCATTAATGTATTCTTTTCTGACAAAAGCGATATGCTGTAGATCTATCCAGTGATGACTTCTTGACTCCCAGAAAAGCCAAAACAAATTATCTCGACACTGCAGAGGAAATTGAAAATACTGCAAACTACACTACTATTGGTGATTTGAGGAGAAGAGAAAAATCACTGAACGGCTTACTGAAACTTTTGAAGCAGAAAATGTGTATAACAGATACAGCTGAAACTGCATTGAAGGTATGGTGAAAATTTTTATAATGATGGATGATGACTTGATAGGTTAAAATCAATATATTTATTTATTTATTTTTATCAATGTGTTTTGAAAATCTTAAGTCATTGTCCAATATCAATCCCAAATTCCTAGCAGAATTTGTATGGGGAATAATTGTAATGTCAATAGAAATTTCAAAAATATCTTCAACGTAATTTTTATGCTTCCCAAACAGTATAAAACTCGATTTCAATGGATTTATTGACAATTGGTGTGAAATGCTTTCTTTAGCTAGATTACTGAGATCTTCATTTATACAATTGATAACAGTCTGCACTTGTGTATGTCTGAAAAAGAGGACTTTATCTGAGTATCGTCAGCATATAAATAAGCTTTAGAGTGACGTAAGCAATTTGTTATATTCGCGGAGTAGACGGAGAAAAGAACGGGACCCAGAACTGAACCTTGTGGTACTCCACAAAGAATAGACTTCAAATCAGATACACCAGTGGAAGTTTCGACAAACTGATTTCTTTGTGAGAGATAGCTTGAAAATAACTTAACTGCTTCATTAGAACAACCAATATACTTGAGGATAGCAAACATCAGCTGATGGTTAATTGTGTCAAACGCCTTAGTATAAGTCCAGCAACACTAAGGCCGTTGTATTACCATCATCAATTTCTTTAATTATTTCATCAGTTACATCAAGTAGGGCAGTCGTGCATACTGAATAATTATATTATATTATAAACTAGTGTCCTGGCAGATTGCTCTCCAAATATTTCCTATTTAAAAAGCTAGGTTATTCAATATTTTGCATCGAAGGTCTTGACCAAACTACTTACCACTTGATTTATCACTTAGACCACTATTGTGTAGATTATTTGAAGCCCTAATTTACTGTTTCAATTTTGTTACACTATTTTCTCATATAATATTTTCTTTATAGATTGAGAATGGAAGATTAAGCCATACCTGGCCCTTCCCGTGTTATGTGAGTATTGTGTTGACTGATGAAGCCATATTTTCATATTTATATGAACAACTTATTCATTCATTATTATATTGTAGCTTGAGTTCTAGTCCGATGATGCCTGATGAAGCTATTGTGACTCCAGAAAATATGCTGTCATTTTCATCTTCAACTAGTATAACTGTCTCAGAGTCAGAGAATCACACAACTCCTTCAGCATTTGAATAAAACACAAGCAATACCAGCAGGAATGGAGCAACACAGTCTAAGCAAAGGTAACTGCTGAATTGATTCTTGTCAGCTATTTATTTTCTCAAGAGGAAACAGTGATTGTGTCTTGTGCCATACAGTTTTTATGAGAAAGTAGTATCCTAATCATTAATATATTCTTTTCAGACAAAAGCAATATGCTGGAGATCTATCTAGTGATCACTTCTCGACTCCCAGAAAATCTAAAACAAATTATCGTGTCACCAAGAGCAGGCTTATGCCAATGCTGAAGAAAGTGGAAACACTGCAAACTACTGTTGCTTTAAGGAGAAGAGAAAAACTAAGAACGGCTTACTGAAACTTTTGAAGCAGAAAATGTATATATATTAGATATAGCTGAAACTGCATTGAAGGTATGGTGAAAATTGTTATAATGATGGATGATGAATTCAATATATTTCTCACTTACCTTTGATAATACCTTCACACAAAGCAATTTTGTATATATTATATGAAAAAATCTGCAGCTTGGATGAATTCTTTGCTTAGTAGATCAAAATTAATCTTTAGTTTTTGTAATGGAACATTACTGTTTTGTTGTTAGATGTTTTGTTCCTATAGGCAAGGTCTATTTCAGAGGCCTCTGCCAGTAAGCTGCTGTGTGTGAATCAGGGTGGATCTGAGACATCCTAATATTATTCTAAAACCTTGTAGAACACCGTATCAAATCATTTGAATAAAACACAAGCAATACCAGCAGGAATGGTGCAACACAGTCTATGCAAAGGTGACTGCTTAATTAATTCTTGTCATCTATTTATTTTCTCAAAGGAAACAGTGACTGTGTCCTGTGCCATACAGTTTTTATGGGAAAGTAGTATCATAATCATTAATATATACTTTTCAGACAAAAGCAATATGCTGGAGATCTATCCAGTGATCACTTCTCGACTCCCAGAAAATCCAAAACAAATCATCGTGTCACGAAGAGCAGGCTTATGACACCGCAGAAGAAAGTGAAAACACTGCAAAATACACTACTGTTGGTGATTTGAGGAGAAGAGGAAAATCACTGAACAGTTTACTGAAACTTTGAAGCAGAAAATGTATATAACAGATACAGCTGAAACTGCATTGAAGGTATTTTGAAAATTGTTATTATGATGGATGATGACTTGATAGGTTAAATTCAATATATTTCTCACTTACCTTTGATAATACTTTCACACAAAGCAATTTTTTATATATTATATAAAAAAATCTGCAGCTTGGATGAATTCTTTGCTCAGTAGATCAAAATTAATCCTAATTTTTTGTAATGGAACATTACTGTTTTGTTGTTAGATGTTTTGTTCCTATAGGCAAGGTCTATTTCAGAGGCCTCTGCCAGTAAGCTGCTGTGTGTAAAGCAGGGTGGATCTCAGACATCCTAATATTATTCTAAAACCTTTGTAGAACACCTTATCTAATCATTTGAATAAAACACAAGCAATACCAGCATGAATGGTGCAACACAGTCTAAGCAAAGGTAACTGCTGAATTGATTCTTGTCATCTATTTATTTTCTCAAGAGGAAACAGTGATTGTGTCCTGTGCGATACAGTTTTTATGGGAAAGTAGTATCCTAATCATTAATGTATTCTTTTCAGACAAAAGCGATATGCTGTAGATCTATCCAGTGATGACTTCTTGACTCCCAGAAAAGCCAAAACAAATTATCGCGACACTGCAGAAGAAAGTGAAAACACTGCAAAATACTGTTGCTTTGAGGAGAAGAGAAAAATCACTGAACAGTTTACTGAAACTTTGAAGCAGAAAATGTATATAACAGATACAGCTGAAACTGCATTGAAGGTATTTTGAAAATTGTTATAATGATGGATGATGACTTGATAGGTTAAATTCAATATATTTCTCACTTACCTTTTAAAATACTTTCACACAAAGCAATTTTTTCATATATTATATAAAAAAATCTGCAGCTTGGATGAATTCTTTGCTCAGTAAATCAAAATTAATCCTTATTTTTTGTAATGGAACATTACTGTTTTGTTGTTAGATGTTTTGTTCCTATAGGCAAGGTCTATTTCAGAGGCCTCTGCCAGTAAGCTGCTGTGTGTAAAGCAGGGTGGATCTCAGACATCCTAATATTATTCTAAAACCTTTGTAGAACACCTTATCTAATCATTTGAATAAAACACAAGCAATACCAGCATGAATGGTGCAGCACAGTCTAAGCAAAGGCAACTGCTGAATTGATTCTTGTCATCTATTTATTTTCTCAAGAGGAAACAGTGATTGTGTCCTGTGCGATACAGTTTTTATGGGAAAGTAGTATCCTAATCATTAATGTATTCTTTTCAGACAAAAGCGATATGCTGTAGATCTATCCAGTGATGACTTCTTGACTCCCAGAAAAGCCAAAACAAATTATCGCGACACTGCAGAAGAAAGTGAAAACACTGCAAAATACTGTTGCTTTGAGGAGAAGAGAAAAATCACTGAACAGTTTACTGAAACTTTGAAGCAGAAAATGTATATAACAGATACAGCTGAACCTGCATTGAAGGTATTGTGAAAATTGTTATAATGATGGATGATGACTTGATAGGTTAAACTCAATATATTTCTCACTTACCTTTGATTATACTTTCTCACAAAGCAATTTTTCATATATTATATAAAAAAATCTGCAGCTTGGATGAATTCCTTGCTCAGTAGATCAAAATTAATCCTTAGTTTTTGTAATGGAACATTACTGTTTTGTTGTTAGATGTTTTGTTCCTATAGGCAAGGTCTATTTCAGAGGCCTCTGCCAGTAAGCTGCTGTGTGTAAAGCAGGGTGGATCTGAGACATCCTAATATTATTCTAAAACCTTAGTAGAACATCTTATCTAATATCTTTAATTTGTTTTCAGCACATACGGTTCATGAAAGAAGCATCCAAATTACAAGTGGAATTTGATGAGGCCCATGAAAGACATCTGGAGGAGGAGGCGAGTAGTGGTGGGATCCACCCCTCACTTGAGCTATGCCAAGTATATTTTCAGAAGTTTTATACCATGATTGGCTGTTGTTAATGTGTATGTCCCATTTTAGGTTGTTTTGTAAGATAACACCTAAGTACATTTTCAATACATTCTGGTTCAGGTGCTAAGCTTGAAATATGCAAATATTATAATGCAAAATGTAGAAGAAAACTATCTCTTGAAGATCATATTGTAAAAAAGATGCCAGATATATAGATTCAATAGCTAGTAAGATACATCAATATACCAACTGTACTTTTAAATCTGCAAAGAACAGTAGTTGATGTTGATATATTGTGATGCAATTCCTAAGTCTAACATATGTGATTATTGCAACAGAAAATTTAAAAGTAAAAAATTACTAAACGATCATATTGTAAAGCAGCACCCCAGTTGAAAGAGGAACTGGGACTTGTAAATCCCTCATATCGACATCAGCCATTATAGATGCAACAGTGATTTGAATAAATAAGATAAATAGCTTTGCGTATAGTTCAAAAATGTTTGGTAACATTAGATCATTTAATGATGACGAAAGATAAGGAAGTTGAATTTTGTCCCAGAGATTATTCTGCCGATGGATACGGTGTTTCTTCAAACCTTAGTTCGAAACAGTTGATCTAATGTTAAATAAACCAGTTTGGGTTGTTGAATATATATTTTGTATATTTATTAATAAAACATAAAACAAGACAGTTGTGTTTGAAAAACCCTAGAATTATTTTGCCTCGATTAAATTTTTCCAATCAAATTCTGATTAAAACTGAAACAAACAAACTCATCAAAGAGTCAGGATGATGGAAATGTCAGTTTTGAGGTTTAGTTATTGTCTAATAGATGGCGCTTTGCGAACCTGACTAATATCAAAATTCATCTTGTATATCTTAGATACTATATATTGATAAAAATGGGAAATTTTAACCCCTTCAAACAAACTCATCAGAGTCAGGATGATGGAAATGTTGTCAGTTTTGAGGTTTAGTTATTGTCTAATAGATAGCGCTTTGCGAACCTGATTAATATCAAAATTCATCTTGTATATCTTATATACTATATATTAATAAAAATGGGAAATTTTAACCCCTTCAAACAAACTCATCAGAGTCAGGATGATGGAAATGTTGTCACTTTTGAGGTTTATTTATTGTCTAATAGATGGCGCTTTGCGAACCTGACTAATATCAAAATTCATCTTGTATATCTTATATACTATATATTAATAAAAATGGGAAATTTTAACCCCTTCAAACAAACTCATCAGAGTCAGGATGATGGAAATGTTGTCACTTTTGAGGTTTAATTATTGTCTAATAGATGGCGCTTTGCGAACCTGATTAATATCAAAATTCATCTTGTATATCTTATATACTATATATTAATAAAAATGGGAAATTTTAACCCCTTCAAACAAACTCATCAGAGTCAGGATGATGGAAATGTTGTCACTTTTGAGGTTTATTTATTGTCTAATAGATGGCGCTTTGCGAACCTGACTAATATCAAAATTCATCTTGTATATCTTATATACTATATATTAATAAAAATGGGAAATTTTAACCCCTTCAAACAAACTCATCAGAGTCAGGATGATGGAAATGTTGTCACTTTTGAGGTTTATTTATTGTCTAATAGATGGCGCTTTGCGAACCTGACTAATATCAAAATTCATCTTGTATATCTTATATACTATATATTAATAAAAATGGGAAATTTTAACCCCTTCAAACAAACTCATCAGAGTCAGGATGATGGAAATGTTGTCACTTTTGAGGTTTAATTATTGTCTAATAGATGGCGCTTTGCGAACCTGATTAATATCAAAATTCATCTTGTATATCTTATATACTATATATTAATAAAAATGGGAAATTTTAACCCCTTCAAACAAACTCATCAGAGTCAGGATGATGGAAATGTTGTCACTTTTGAGGTTTATTTATTGTC
The DNA here is from genome assembly GCA_949316355.1 of Bruchidius siliquastri. Taxonomy (NCBI): domain Eukaryota; kingdom Metazoa; phylum Arthropoda; class Insecta; order Coleoptera; family Chrysomelidae; genus Bruchidius; species Bruchidius siliquastri. The sequence continues at coordinate 22,244,161 of OX438538.1, read as the reverse complement.
TAATAGATGGCGCTTTGCGAACCTGACTAATATCAAAATTCATCTTGTATATCTTATATACTATATATTAATAAAAATGGGAAATTTCAACCCCTTCAAACAAACTCATCAGAGTCAGGATGATGGAAATGTTGTCACTTTTGAGGTTTAATTATTGTCTAATAGATGGCGCTTTGCGAACCTGATTAATATCAAAATTCATCTTGTATATCTTATATACTATATATTAATAAAAATGGGAAATTTTAACCCCTTCAAACAAACTCATCAGAGTCAGGATGATGGAAATGTTGTCAGTTTTGAGGTTTAGTTATTGTCTAATAGATGGCGCTTTGCGAACCTGACTAATATCAAAATTCATCTTGTATATCTTAGATACTATATATTGATAAAAATGGGAAATTTTAACCCCTTCAAACAAACTCATCAAAGAGTCAGGATGATGGAAATGTCAGTTTTGAGGTTTAGTTATTGTCTAATAGATGGCGCTTTGCGAACCTGACTAATATCAAAATTCATCTTGTATATCTTAGATACTATATATTGATAAAAATGGGAAATTTTAACCCCTTCAAACAAACTCATCAGAGTCAGGATGATGGAAATGTTGTCAGTTTTGAGGTTTAGGTATTGTCTAATAGATGGCGCTTTGCGAACCTGATTAATATCAAAATTCATCTTGTATATCTTATATACTATATATTAATAAAAATGGGAAATTTTAACCCCTTCAAACAAACTCATCAGAGTCAGGATGATGGAAATGTTGTCACTTTTGAGGTTTAGTTATTGTCTAATAGATGGCGCTTTGCGAACCTGACTAATATCAAAATTCATCTTGTATATCTTATATACTATATATTAATAAAAATGGGAAATTTTAACCCCTTCAAACAAACTCATCAGAGTCAGGATGATGGAAATGTTGTCACTTTTGAGGTTTAGTTATTGTCTAATAGATGGCGCTTTGCGAACCTGATTAATATCAAAATTCATCTTGTATGTCTAATATACTATATATTGATAAAAATGGGAAATTTTAACCCCTTCAAACAAACTCATCAGAGTCAGGATGATGGAAATGTTGTCACTTTTGAGGTTTAGTTATTGTCTAATAGATGGCGCTTTGCGAACCTGACTAATATCAAAATTCATCTTGTATATCTTAGATACTATATATTGATAAAAATGGGAAATTTTAACCCCTTCAAACAAACTCATCAGAGTCAGGATGATGGAAATGTTGTCAGTTTTGAGGTTTAGGTATTGTCTAATAGATGGCGCTTTGCGAACCTGATTAATATCAAAATTCATCTTGTATATCTTATATACTATATATTAATAAAAATGGGAAATTTTAACCCCTTCAAACAAACTCATCAGAGTCAGGATGATGGAAATGTTGTCACTTTTGAGGTTTAGTTATTGTCTAATAGATGGCGCTTTGCGAACCTGACTAATATCAAAATTCATCTTGTATATCTTATATACTATATATTAATAAAAATGGGAAATTTTAACCCCTTCAAACAAACTCATCAGAGTCAGGATGATGGAAATGTTGTCACTTTTGAGGTTTAGTTATTGTCTAATAGATGGCGCTTTGCGAACCTGATTAATATCAAAATTCATCTTGTATGTCTAATATACTATATATTGATAAAAATGGGAAATTTTAACCCCTTCAAACAAACTCATCAGAGTCAGGATGATGGAAATGTTGTCACTTTTGAGGTTTAGTTATTGTCTAATAGATGGCGCTTTGCGAACCTGATTAATATCAAAATTCATCTTGTATATCTTATATACTATATTTTAATAAAAATGGGAAATTTTAACCCCTTCAAACAAACTCATCAGAGTCAGGATGATGGAAATGTCACTTTTGAGGTTTAATTATTGTCTAATAGATGGCGCTTTGCGAACCTGACATCAAAATTCATCTTGTATATCTTATATACTATATATTAATAAAAATGGGAAATTTTAACCCCTTCAAACAAACTCATCATCTCCATCTATACTATAGTGACAGAACTACCCATTTTGCAAATATTTAATACAATGAACTAATGTACGTTTCAAAGTTTCGCATTTATTTAACATATTTTTACTTGGATATTATCCTTTTGATAGTTGCATTACTACACTAGGAGAGGAATGTTGAATGAAAATACGATTGTATTTATTTATTCATTTATTTCCCTTTAACGGGACAAGCCCATGATACAAACATTTACATCATAATTTAACAAGCATTTTCAAATTTCAACCCAAATGTGATAGTAAAACACTTTTTTATGTTAAAGAGTAAACCATTTAGCACACACCATTAATATAGGCCAGTAACATCAAATTGTAATAAATATTTATCAGCCAAAGATCTAATTAACTTAAAATATTTTTAAATCATCAGCAAATGATAAGATCTTTGGATATTTTACAATATCATTTATAAAAATAATAAACAATAATGAACCAGATGCGTTCCTTGCCCTACATCCGATGTTACACAAATCAGTTTGAGTTTGATCAGTCAGAAACGATTTCAACCAACATAGTAAAGCACCGCTTATACCTTTCTAATTAACAACTCAGCATTAACCATATTAAAGGCTCGTATCAAATCTATAAATAGCATCAACAGAACATCCTTTCATAACACAACCAGTTACAAAATTTAAATAACAACTCAAATTGGTAGCAGAAGATCTACCCCTAATAAAACCATGTTCATCTGGTATAATATACTTTAACAACAAATATGATTGAAATCGTTTATGAATTAACATATCAAATCTCTTCGCAACAATACTTGGCTTAGAAATAGGTCGATAATTATTTACATCTGCTTTAATGCCACCTTTGTAAAGAGGAGTTATATAGCATAATTTCCACTGACTAGAGAAACTGCCACTTGACAGAGACTCTGTACAAAAATGTTTAAATTTTACTAAAGAAAATAGAACAATTTTTTAATAATACCCCAGGACAGAGCCTTGCGGGACTCCATGAGTGTTTGATTTTATTTCACATCTAACATTGTCTAGCTTCACAATTTGACTTCTACCTTAAATCCCAAATTTTCCAGTTTGTTTATAAAAATGTCGAAACTAACTACATCAAATGCTTTTTTTAGATCTACATATACTAACTACAATAGCTAATATTTTATTATCTAATGCTTTCGAAACATGATTAATAAAATCCACAGTAGTACTTAGCGTGCTACTGTTCTTAAGGAAACCATATGTCATGGATCTGTCAAATTTGACTATAATGTTTTGAATAGTTCGTCCTTTTTTTAAGTGAAAAATTCAAGTTTACCATGTCTTTTTCCGAGAAAGGTTCTTCTGAAGACGCTGAAGCACTCGTTGATAGCTTGTCTATGGAAAATGCCTCACTCACTGAAGAAAATCTTGCAGGGCTGAACAGAGATGATTTCCTTTAGAAGAAAAAGAATATAAGTAAGATGGTGCTACAGTATCTCAGAGAGGTTGTTCCAGACATGTCGCCTGGTCATTGGCATCGTATTTTATGAGTTAACAAATCGACTGCAAAATACAAACATAGGGGTTGAGTGGAAGAGCACATTTATTGTGAACTCCACCTCTTCGAGTATGTATGATTTCCATCATCATGTATATTTCCAATAAAGATTATCATTATAATTATTATTATTATACTGGAATTCATCTACTTGGCAAGTGTTTGCAATATATTCGTACGTTTTTCATTAGTTTTTCTATGATCTTGGAAAATGTACTCAATACCGATATTGGTCTGTAATTATCCATGTTTTTTTACTATCTGACTTAAAAATTGAACTTATTTTATTTCAACTCTTCTGGAAAAACTCCTGTAGAAATAACATTATTTATCAACCTTGTAAAGAATTTTATCAAATTTTCCTTTAAATTAAATAGATCTCTAGCTGTAATCTCGTCATAGCCTGGTGATGAGCTTTTCTTTAGATAGAGTATGATTTCCTTGACCTCATTTTCATTTGTCTGCTGAATATACATAGTATTCTGAATAACAATTTCTTCACAATTTACTATACCATTGGGTCTAGTCCACTGACGATAGAACACTGATAGACCTCGTATGTTTACAAAAACTTTCGTCAGACATTAATGCACAGTTGCCAGAATTCACCAAAGGACTACAATAACATTAATTTTTCTACATAACTAGTTCACAAGATCTCACGAATATGTTCTACAATGAATATCTTAGCCATTGAATAGTAAGGAAAGTTAAAAAGAGCTTCATAATTTAGAACAAACCTGCAATGTTAATCACACCTCACACACTAGCTGGCAACATGGCTTTATAATAAATTCTGACTGCTACTAGCCGCTACGTATCAATTTTCATTCATAATTTTGCAAATTTGACGTCTGTCGGCGTTTGTAAGAACCGAACCGTCAACCGTCTACGTCAGGTCACTGTCAACCGCTTTGATCTTTGACGTGAGCGTTCGAATCAGACATCGTAGTTTTTGTTCATTTTCTCTGTTTGATCTGGTTTGAATTTTGCTTATTGTTGCCAAAATGATGATGTATTGTTATGTATGTAAGCTGTTCAGCACCCAGACTGAAGCTGCAGGTGTAACCTTCCATCAGTAAGTATAATTGTGTACTTTTTCAAATTCCCGCCATGTCAAATTTCGTGATTCATCCAAATGTCATCGATGTTTACAAACAAAAATTACGGTCACCATCAAGCGGCCACTTTCCCCTGTCCCTGCTGGTCCTCTCGCCCAAAGTCATGTTTGACTATAGACAAATGAATTTATGAATGAGATGCCAGGTCTTCAGTTGTTCTATTGTCGTTGGTCTAGTCATAGTCCTTTTCCAAGCCACTAACAATATTGGCACCAATATTAGCAAATTGATCATTCAGGTGGTTTGCAATTTCAGCTTTATTGTTTATTTCCTGATCGCCATTAATGATGCAATCAATTTGGGTTTTGCTTATTTCAATATTCACAAATTTATTTACAAATCCCCATTGTTTTTTGACGTTTGTACCTGCATTCTCCCATTGAATTTTGAAGTATCTGTTTTTTAGTGCTTTATTTTGTTATTGACTTGGTTTTTCAGTTTTTTAAATTCAACTTCCCAATTCGAGTTACTAGGGTCTTTAACTTTTCATTTATATATTTTATCTCGCTGTTCAATCATTTCAAGAATTTCTTGATTTTTCCAGTCATTATTATCTTTTTATAAATTCTGAATCTTTTTTATATTCAGTAATCAGCTTAATTAGATCCTGAAATGATTGAACTTCGTTGTTTTTAATTTTTTGATCAAATTTAGCAATACATTTTTTATAATCTATTTTTTTACTTCTTTTTTATTTTTTTATGCATGTACTTTTATGTTAGTTTCTATAGTTATTGATAATAAATTGTGATCAGATAAACTGTTACTTTCTATTTTGATTCTACAATATTTAAGTTATTGTACCTATCATATAAAACATGATCAGTTAAGGTGTTATGAATCTTAAAGTTATTTAATGTGATAAAATTCTTAAAATTGTATGTTTTTTTATTTTTTGTTTTTTAATTCTTTAAATCTTTAGGTTATCTCCCTTTAGGGCTAATGTTTAACATGTCTAAGAATCATATAGCTACTACTGACTGGTACTATGCACATAGAGGTATTTAGTTACCTAGGTGCATAATTCACGTTTGGGATCATATATTAAATCTATTGTTGAATATTTATATTCTGTAAGAAATAATGAAACAAACGTAATATATATATTGGTATTGGTATAACTAGCCACCTCATTTTTGTTGTGCAACAAATTAACATTGAAATCTCCAACGACTAGGAGTTCTCTTGGATATTTTAACAGAATTTCCTCAAGTGATGCTTGAAACTGAGTTTGACAAAGTTGGGGGCTTATAAACTACACTTATTTTTAGTCTTTGCTCACCCATGTTCACACACACCTAGTTTATTTTACTATCAGAATCAGATCTACCTATTTCAAAAAACTGAATTGTATCTTTAACATAAATTGAGGCTCCACCGCCTCTTTTGTCACAGCAGAAATGGACTGCATTGTAATTGCTAAGTTTGTATAAAAATGTTCCATTTACCTTTAACCAAGTGTCCGTTAACAGAAGTAAATCACAATCATTGTTCATCACAAAGCATTGTACATCTTCTAGCTTGTTCTGGAGACTCTGAATATTCATATAGTAAAATGGCTTCAACATTAGACAAATGACTAAACTTGTCAAAAAAACTGTAAAGCTTCATGTAGACTCATCTGGTAGACAGGCTAGTTGGTCATTTGGATAATTGCAGAATATTATCATACTCCCTGAAATAAACATAAATGTGCTTTAGTCAAATCTGAAAAAAGTGCTGCCATTTGCTTTCAAACGCCTCCATAGATGTATAATGGATTGAATAGTGATTTGCCACCATGTATAAACTTGAATTAATTATCTTGTTCACTACTATCAGTGTCCAATATTTTCCAGTTTTTGATTTTAGGCAAAATATCTATCCAAATTTGTGAGGCGATACTTTTTATAAGGCACACAGAAATGTCCTACCTCACTGTGCTAATGTGCTATCACAGTTGAACCATCCAACAAATCAAACAGGTGATCTATTTGACTTGCAAACTCTGCTGTTTGCAGTGCTACAACAGGTAAATCGCCAGAAATAACAAATGTTTCTAATGATCCTTCAATTGTTAGGCTAAGTATTTGAGCTGCCATTGTAACTCATTTTCATATATGAATGTTTGGACTCAAAATGGCTGGGAATTCACTTACATAGCTGTTTGTTCTTTGTTTTGCTGATTAACACTGTAATATATTGAATAACCATATTTAACACCTTACTAGCAACGCTTATGCTTTATCGGTTTTTTATCAAATACAAATGATTTCAATGAATTGAAGGACGAACAACGAAAGAAAACCAAGAAAATGAAAAGCCAGGAATGTCAATTCTAAGTCAATGTCAGTTGTCAAGTTAGGTGAAGTGTCGCCATCTAGGTGATGATGATTAAGAGATGCTCGATAAAATCTCAGCAAATACAGTTTTCTCCTAGGTTAAAAGTATAGTTCATCATCCTCGCAATAGATGTAACGCATTTTCTGCGCCATCTTCACTTCAATAAATAAATTAACCTCAAACTCTCACCGTTTACAAATTTCGTCTTCATCGAATTTTAGTTAACAGCTACCTACCTATAGATGGCCTACCTATAGATGGCGACAGGATGTGTGATTTTCGCCATCTATACTACTGTCTACTGTCCGGTAACTTTCTCGTATGGACTGTTGGCTGCACAGTTTCCTTCATGTTATATTGAACGTCTAACTTTCCCTGATGTATTAACATGCAGATGACGCCACATACACCATTTTCATTTTTCTTCTATTCTATACTAAAACAAACAGGTTCAGATTTAGCTATTTATTATTGTTTTTTTGTCCCAGTTTAACACAAGGAATATGAAACAATAATGTTTTTAATTTTCAATTTTAAATCCAAATTAATAAACGTGAACAGAAAATATGAATATATTTTAACATACCAAATACAAAAATTATCAGAATACTTTTAAAAATTTAATCTGCAAACAATGATAATCTTTAGATAGATAAGTATTTGTATGATAAACATACTAATAAGTGTGGCTTGTGAATGAATTGTGACTATATTGTGTCTAATTGAAGCCGGTTTACCAATATAATATATTTTCTTCTTTATTTTATTATAAGAACAAGTCACGGAGAAGGATAGAATGATTTTGATAGTGCCCAGGGCCAATAATTAATTGAAAAAAATGAGATTCTGCATATACCCCCAGTTATATTCAAAATTCTTATCTGTCTAATACTTTCAGTGTTATCGTTAATTCAATATTTCATGGTGCCTAACAAGTTCAAGCAGTGATGTTACAGAATAAATCTAATATAATATCACAAACCTTTTCAATTTCTTGTAGTTTGTCCTTTTCTGTCAGGCTTACTGTTTTATATTTTTTTAGTATTACATAAAAATATTTCTTTAACAAATTAAGATCAGCTATGTTGCATTGCAACCTTACTTCATGTGATGAAACAATCATCTCCGCCTTATTGTACTTGCATGTAAATTGTATATTAAAATCACTTGAATAATCTTCAAAATTGGAGAACTGTTCAATTCCTATATTGTGATAACATTTTTTTAAAAATTTCCCTTTAACGTCAGAAGACTTTGCTTGACAATCCAGAGAAAAGCTTGTTTCTGATTGAGCACGTCTCGCAACTCATTATTGTCATTGTATAAATTGTCTATTTGCAGAACTTTTTGGATTGCAGTGCTTTTTTGCCTGTTTTTCCTGTATATATCAAAATGATATGAGATATCAATGATCTGCTGATCTAGTTTTACACATTGTCGATTATCCTTTGTGATCAGAGTTATCTGTAGAATGGATTCAATAACATCCTCATCTACAGGAATAATTTCAATTATTGGGATAGTATTTCGTAGTTGGACAGTTTTACTTATGTGAATGTTGCTGTTGTTAAAACAGACCTTAAAGCTATGTGGATACAAAATGATTTTACAGTGATACACTGAAAACATGTCTTAAATTTGTAGGAAACTTACAGATGAACTGTGATTAAATTTTTTGAATTTCTGAAAAGGACTATGTTCATTACAACAAATTAATTCTCAAAATTCAATATTTGTTTACTCACTTGCTTTAGGGACTTGTTCCTCAGTGAGTTCTGATTCACTCAATTCAACATTTTCCTGCCCTGTTGTGGTGGTGGCAAACATAGAAATTTCTTCCAACTGCTGTTTAGATGGCAATGCAGAAGTTGAAGGTTGATCTGAAACCACATAATTCAGTTATTGTAGTATAACATGGGTAAACTATTCTGAAGCTCTTTATGATGACATTTCTCAAATATAAATAAAGGATGTTCAAATATTAGACTATATTTGTTAAAATTAATTTTTGTTTTAATGACACAATCTGAAGAATAATGATTTTAGATACGAACATATTTGTACCATTGCCATCAATATGAGATCCCTGTTGGTAATCCGTATAACTGTTATTCATTATAGTTTCTCCAAATTTGAATCTTAAGCAAACCTCAAGGTTGTCCATTTATAACAAATTCAAAGAAGCTTGTGTTGAGAATATTGACCGTCAAAACAAGTTAGATCCCCAATAATGTTTTGCTCAATGATTTGGTGACAGTAGTAGTAAAACATACCAACAATTTGTTCATTGACAGTAGATATTTGTGGCTCCTGAAGATTCACAGATGGCACAGCATCGTTTCTCAATCTATTATTGCCATAATCGTCTTCTTCAGTGAAGTGTGCATGGCATACTCTATAACTATTATAAACAGCAATGGGGTCAAGAGATCTTAGTGCCGTATTTCCAGTAAGTTCCATCCATTGAAGAAAAACATACATAAATTTCTTAGGGTTTGGAAATCTGTGCCTCACTGACAACCTGTCCTAGCAGTCTTTAACTGCACATTTGTGAAACTGAGGCATTTCCAGAGATCTGTACTTTTCGGTATGGAAAACTAGTATTGGTGAAAAAATAAAATATGGCAATGGAAATTTATTCGACAAACTGTTGTTAAAACAGACCTTAAAGGTATGTGGATTAACATAACAATAATGGCCTCATATGACTGTTAAATGATACTTGATACAAAATGATTTTACAGTGATACACTGAAAACATGTCTTAAATTTGTAGAAAACTTACAGATGAACTGTGATGAAATTTTTTGAATTTCTGGAAAGGACTATGTTCATTACAACAAATTAATTCTCAAAATTCAATATTTGTTTACTCACTTGCTTTAGGGACTTGTTCCTCAGTGAGTTCTGATTCACTCAATTCAACATTTTCCTGCCCTGTTGTGGTGGTGGCAAACATAGAAATTTCTTCCAACTGCTGTTTAGATGGCAATGCAGAAGTTGAAGGTTGATCTGAAACCACACAATTCAGTTATTGTAGTATAACATAGGTAAACTATTCCGAAGCTCTTTATGATGACATTTCTCAAATATAAATAAAGGATGTTCAAATATTAGACTATATTTTCTAAAATTAATTTTTGTTTTAATGACACAATATGAAGAATAATGATTTTAGATACCAACATATTTGTACCATTGCCATCAATATGAGATCCCTGTTGGAAATCCGTATAACTGTTATTCATTATAGTTTCTCCAAATTTGAATCTTAAGCAAACCTCAAGGTTGTCGATTTATAACAAATTCAAAGAAGCTTGTGTTGAGAATATTAACCGTCAAAACAAGTTAGATCCCCAATAATGTTTTGCTCAATGATTTGGTGACAGTAGCAGTAAAACATACCAACAATTTGTTCACTGATAGTAGATATTTGTGGCTCCTGAAGATTCACAGATGGCACAGCATCCTTTCTCAATCTATTATTGCCATAATTCTCTTCTTCAGTGAAGTGTGCATGGCATACTCTATAACTATTATAAACAGCAATGGGGTGAAGAGATCTCAGTGCTGTATTTCCAGTAGGTTCCATCCATTTAAGAAAAACATACATGAATTTCTCAGGGTTTGGAAATCTGTGCCTCACTGACAACCTGTCCTGGCAGTCTTTAACTGCACATTTGTGAAACTGAGGCTTTTCCCGAGATCTGTACTTTTCGGTATGGAAAACTAGTATTGCTGAAAAAATAAAATATGGCAATGAAAATTTATTTGACGAACTGATGTTAAAACAGACCTTAAAGCTATGTGGATTAACATAACAATAATGGCCTCATATGGCTGTCAAATGATACTTTATACAAAATGATTTTACAGTGATACACTGAAAACATGTCTTAAATTTGTAGAAAACTTACAGATGAACTGTGATGAAATTTTTTGAATTTCTGGAAAGGACTATGTTCATTACAACAAATTAATTCTCAAAATTCAATATAGCTTTACTCACTTGCTTTAGGGACTTGTTCCTCAGTGAGTTCTGATTCAATCAATTCAAGATTTTCCTGCCCTGTTGTGGTGGTGGCAAACATAGAAATTTCTTCCAACTGCTGTTTAGATGGTAATGCAGAAGTTGGATGTTGATCTGAAATCACATAATTCAGTTATTGTAGTATAACATAGGTGTGTCGTGCACTATAAAAACGAGAAGGCACTTCCGCACTGACGTTGTCCTGGTATCATCACACCCAGATTGTATTGGTCAACGGACGTCTCAAGACTGGACTGATGTGGACGCTAATACCACTACTGTAAGAAGTTTTTCAAATATATATATATATATATATATATATATATATATATATATATATATATATATATATTTGTCAGACTGGACGACAACGTATAGACACCCATAGGTAATAAGACGAATTTCTCTAAACCCACCTAGACTCAATATAAACTCAATCATCATGTCTACACCAAGTAATTCTGACTTACAACTTACATTTGATATTATGCGATACTCAATCCCTGATTATTACGGAGGATCATCAGACCTAGCAAAATTTCTACATAATTCAGAATTTTTTTTACCAAAATACGCTGATACAGGCTTCATAAAAGAAGCATTCTTTTTTATATTATACCGAGTACACGGAGAGGCATCCAAATTAATCGAAACGCAAAAACCGACTTCATGGGCAGCCGTAAAAACTTTATTTCTTAACAGAGACAGATCTTGTGGATGAAAAGTTGTGTAGTTTTCACACAGTTTCACAAATAAAACTCTTTATCTACACGATGGAAGAATTTCACCAAGTAAGAGCGTCTGCAATCTACAAGATACAAATCTCTCCGAATCGAAGAAAACTTGTGTGCAGATTTAGGATATCTATATCAGACTGACACTTATCTCAATTTTTACACTGAAGTTCAACTAAAATTAAGTGCTCTAATAGATTACGTCAACTTAGAATACGTAGGCGAAACAAGACGGGCAATGATAAACTGTTATTTAAAACGCCCATTAAACGTTTTCCTATCCGGACTCCAATCCCCGTATTACGAATATTTAGAATCACCATGATCCAAATCAATTAGAAGCTTGCCTCGAGCTTTGTCGCAAGTATGATAACTCCCGAGAAACTAATATGAGAAAATTCCCAAAACAGGAGATAAATAGAACACCGGCGTTTCCCACACATCATAGAAATTCAATACAACCATCTTCTCTTACGTCTCAAAGATCATTTAATTTTGATTCAACAAGACCTAATGCATTTTTTAATTAATCACAGTTTCCTACAGGTTCCGTAAACCAACCTATTAGACCAACACCTTTGTTAACCTCTACTATAGCATCTAAAAGAAACCCAAATAATAATTTTAAAAACAATACGAAAATTACTATGATTATTCAAATTATGTTATCAAGAATACAACAGGAATTGGATGAAATTTTAAATGACCAAGAGCGTGATAGTGATAATATACCTTTATTCGATATAATTGGCAGCACGCCCCTAAACGAACGAATAGATCTACGATTACAAAACACCCGACAGTCACGTTAACATTGTACACTACTCCGAAAGAAACTTCTATAGCTTTAAAAATAGAATTCATATTACGTATAAACGTAAATATAAAGTGACCCGTAATACTGACAAAACCTTAGAAGTTTAAATTACCAAAGGAAACGAACATGACGAGCTTTTGCAGTTCATGAAAGAATACACACAATCTAATAAAACATATGGACTTTATACTGACTGCACTCAAATTATTTCCCACTTGAATCAAATCCTAGATGCCTATTTTTCGCATAGTGGAATTAAAATAATTAAAGCAGAATATAAGCCGGACTATTTAGACAATGAAAAAGCCCTTGAAGAAATTCCCATTTATCACAGTCAAGCACACAATGGAGTCAATGAGACTCACGAGCACCCAAAGATAAAATTTTGTACTCCTAATATGAACCAAGTAATTACAAATTATATTAACAAATGCGAACCTAGCAAGTATGACAGACGACCGATAAAACAAAAACAAAATGGACCTGTCTAAATACGACACAGACAAGACGGCAGACCATAAAAAACCAACCAATGTTCCACAGAGAAACGGACCATACACAACACGAAGATCACATTATTTTGAAAAATAAAATTAAACATAGATCCCGAATGAAACCCTCACTAAGACATCATCCATTACCGGATTCTCCTGGTCCACCCCAGTAAACCTGAATCACTATTACAATGTTATTTTATTTCCGATCAAAATCCACATATTATTCAATTAACTAACAACAAATGTTTAGATACTATTTGCTCTATATCTATTAGCGAAAGCTCAATATTGAATATTAATTGCAGAAACAAAGTGAACAACCAAATTTTATTTCCTTCTTCACGAATGAAAACCAAAATATTAACAAGACAAATGTGACATGACATCTAAGACTACTAAGCTTTAGAGTCATATTCCGTTGTATCCACTTCTTGCCTCATGATTGTTATTGTAATACAATGTATTATTTACAAATTAGTGTTATATAAATTCAAAGGTTTAAGTAAGAATAATATTATATCGAGTCAACATATAGAATTGCTAAACTCTCTTAAAGAAAGAATTTTTGATATCGAACTCGGAGAATCCGAACCTAAGGAGGGAGGAATTAAGAAACCCTCTCAAGAAACAGCACTTCGTTTTGTTTATGTTATACTCCGATAAGAAGTGTTTATCTATGAAAGCCACATATATATCGCTGATATTAAATATATATATACACACACTAATAGATGCTGGGATACTGCTCACTAAACAAAACAAAATTAGGCTGCTGCATTATATCTACATGCAATGAAAGCCGCAATGTTATTCTATTCTGTTTCATTCATTTAACAGTAATTTTGATTAAAATATGCCTTAACACCCTTCAACAATGTTGCGATTTTAGCATTACAAATGAAATATCTCTCAAGTGTTACTTATTTCATACAGGTATAGGCTTCACTATGTATCCTTCATTTATCTATAATGTGAAAAAATATATGGAATTATATCAGATTAGAAGAAAATTGGCTTGACTATTATAATAAAAATAATGCTTTGACTACATCTGAAATAAGATTCATAAAAGATGATCAATTTAAATGGTTTTATATTTTTCATAAGAATCTTCACACTTGGAAAATGATGGACCTATCAATACAATACTTATTAATACAATAATGGGTTTCAGTGGCTGAGTAGGCTGGAGCCTAGGGCAGCAAATATGGCTCAATTATCGGTAAAACCCACTTGACATGCTTTCAATAATCTCATTTTAATTTTCCGACATAGCGGGATAACTTTCAACTAGTTGGCGAGCTCGGCTGCCGGGAACCGTTGCTTGGCATAAATAATCAATTTTGTCACAACATTCAATAGAACTGTGCTCGTGCACCTTTTTAAATTGCGCCCAAAAAACTAACCAGCCTTTTATGGCGCCATCATACCGTTTAAACTCTATTCTGGGTAATTTAAATATACGCATACCTGAGTTCTCCACTGGATTTGAAACACTAGTACCATTATTTGTGCCTGGGTTACTTTCTCCACCTGCAACGGATACAGAGTCCTCCATCATATTGTTGTATTCAATCCTCAGGGTGATGAACTTCTTCTCATACGTGTCACAGGTTTCCATTTCACTTTCAAGCTCATGTTCAGATGCACTCTTTAATAACAACTCGTATATGTCACGGTCAAACACTATATAGAGGATGGAAATTCCTAGTAATATTTTTGAAACATCCAGGTTGTCTACTATCAGGCAATGAAGCATGGTAATTTTAACTCCCTCGAACGCACAGACTTCGTCAAAATCCTCTCTGCCATTACCGGCCACCGAAGGTTCTCTTACTCTGATTGGCGTTGTATGTTGGCTCGACCAATCAGAGCGGTGGGTGTGAGATGTTCACCTATCCATATATTATATTAGTACTGTTACAGTGGTTGCCTAAACGTCATTGCCAATTATATTAGATTTCACAGAGTAGAGCCCGCGCGATATGTTATGGGGCGCGGGTTGGCGTTCCCATGGTAGAGATATTCCCCTCATTTCTCTTTTCATTCTCATCCTAAAAACATTCTCTACTCTAGCCGCCACCTGTATCGAGATCTTTGTGTGGGCAGTGGCGTAGGTATAGGATTCACACTTGAACGCGTGGTAGAGACATGATCCTGCAAATGTTCGTTGTCACTCACATCTGAACTTATCTGAATATATACAAATTTTAAATGCAGTTCCATCATGGGATATACAGTGTGCCCGAGATTCGAGTTTCTATATTGGGATCTCGCTTATTGTAAAAGATACAAAGTCGATTAAATTAGGAAAAAGGTGCGCATTTATGTGTCCAACAAAATGCCGCTTAGAAAGTTTGAAAATCTCAAATAGTTCCGGAGATATCCGGGAAAAACCAAAATTTCGGAAATTTATTTTAATTTTGTCCAGGCTTTATTTGAAACCGAATTTCAAAATAAATTGCACATTTCCATTGGCACTTTTTCGCCGCTATCTAATGGTACATTCATATTTTCCATCCGACTCTTCGGTTTCTTGCAACCAATATCAACTTAATTTTTTCTTAAGGACGCCATATTGGATTTTTACACAGGTGAATAGAGTTTTTGATTCTGATTTCAATGATGTATAACATGTCATAGTTTTCATAGTATTCACCTGTGTAAAAACCCAATATGGCGTCCATAAGAAAAAATTAAGTTGATATTGGTTGCAAGAAACCGAAAAGTCGGATGGAAAATCTAAATATTGAACGATGTAAGTTTTCCTCTAAGAGTTACGCCATTATTGATTACAGCTTCATACACTGCTTTCATTGTGGGTCTTCTTTTATGGATGTTCGAAAATTTGTATATAACACTCCTTATAATCTCTTCATCAAATCTATCAACCGTTGACTTGGGACTGGCCTTGTTTATAGTTTTCCGTGGTGAAGTGAATTTTGTATCCGGTGGTTTAGTCGCATTCTCATTTACGACACGATTAACAGTATTCAGCTCACGCTTCATATATTCATACACATTGAAGACAATTTGTCGACCTTGACTATGAACAACCTTTTTGTTGTTTCGTTCCCTATTTTTGGAAAATTTATATTATTTAGGGGTATTTTATATGCAATTTCATAATAGCTTACATCTCGCACACAGAAATATCGTCCAGTAGTCTTAAAAAAGACTCTTTTTATACAAATCAAGAAACACTGAAAAAAATCGGGAAAAAAGTATAGGTACGCCTCTGCTAATACACTGTCGCTCTAGCTCGCTAGCCATGTATCTATATTGACGATAGCAGACACACTGATGATAAACGAAGATATATTTTCAGTCACAATAGTAACCGTATGTAGTGTATCGTTTTTACGCTCTGCGCAGCCAAGGTCACACCTCATGAGATTTCGTCTCGGCTATACCTAAGCTTTGTTCTGGTTCTCAGTCCCAGAACGGTTCTAGGACAGTTCGCGTACTGCGCAGAACTAGATGCGCAATAACTCAGTTCAAGAATGATTCAATTACCGTCCTAGAACGGTTCAATGTATGAATGAACAATGAACCAGAACAGCTTTTTTTAGTTGGAACCGTTAGAACCAGAGAATCGATCGTTCTACGCCTGGTCGACTCGGACGCAATAATATGGTTTATGGACTTTTGGGTGCTATGTTTTTTCATTTGTGGTTCCCAGCCATAAGACCTTATATATTCTGTGGCCATAAATGAATCGGGAAATCACCGAAATCAGATTAAGCCTGTGAAATAATCCACTAAAGGAATTTCAACATCTGCGTATACATAATTCTATTAAAATTTGAGTTTCACATATGCAAGAAATGGCGCACAACCATTAGTATCACAATGGATATTCATAAATTGAATATATTTACCGAAATTTATTTTTAGTGGAAGTTTTATCAAAATTTTTAATAATAGAACAGTCACAAGGATCATCAAACCGTACAATCGAAGCATCTATTTTTGATAGAGAAAAAACTTTGTATCTATTAAGCTTATACAAGAAATATAAGGCAAAATTAGGTACATACGATTTAAAAACAATGAAGAAGGTTTGGGGGGACTCAGTATCTGAGTAAAGCTGTACCGTCTCTTCCACGTAATTCTCATTTTTCGGATGTGGTCTAAGCATTAAGGGAAGAAGCTTGGGCATTACATCATCATCTGTGTCACTAGATGATGATGAACTTGATATTAAAAGATCCATATCAATATAATATGTGAACTATATACACCACACAATAAGTAAAAAAAATCAAATGAAACACACAGAATATATATAAAACAGCCAATTAGTGACAGTTACAGGTGACAAATAACTGACATCTAACCATCACAAAACAAATGTCGCCGATTAAAATATTATACATTAAATATATATTATAAATACATTAGAGGCTCATTAATAGGGTTAGCAAAACCATTAGACAGAAAAAATACACAAAGTGCGCAGGCGTATTATAATCTTAAAACGGTCCAAAACTGGTTCTTGCTCCGGAGCAGGTACTGATTTCGGACGGTTCTCGGACAATCCTAGAACCGTCCGAGAAAAACCAGAACGCAGGATTCACAGTTCGCAAACAGTTCGAACAGAACCAGAACACCCGATTCTTAATACGCATCCTCAGTACAGTTCTAGGACGGTTCGCGGCGGAACCAGAACAAAGCCCTAGTTACCTACATATGATCTGGAAAAAACACCGGTAGGTATACAGAAAGGTAATGATAAACCAAGGCATCAGAAACCTATTTTTAGAACTGGTTATAAGAGAAATTTTTAAATGAACAGATTTCCTAACTAGGTATACCTACTTCCACATACTTGATAAACGTTCCGAGCGCTTGTATTTAAAATTTTTGAAAACATCAAATTAAATGGTCAGACGTCTAAAAAAACAGGCAAAAGCGTAGTTTTAGGGTTTCTCAAAACTTATGAGTCACTAAAAATATTTTTCGAGTAGGCCCAAAAATAGTCAAACTATACTAAAATGCAAGCTTTGTAAAATTTTGATTGAGGCTCTGTGTATTGCTTATCATTTCACCGAAAGTAGAGAATCATGTTTCCTAAAGCAAAGTGGCGATGATGACGCCTACTCCGAGCCCACATTTGCACTTGCACAGCAAATCTAAAACTCCTTCCCAAACATCAAAAGCCCTACGTTCAGGTGTTTCAAGTAAGAGCTCTACCAATCAGGTGTTATTTTTACTCATATTATTTCAATATAAATATATAAACTAACAGCTATATTATTTTGGAATTTTATATCAGTGTGATAAAACCCTTGACCCCCCCCCCCCCCCTACGAAAACGTCTGTGGGCGGCCTTGTATTGGTGTTATATATATATATATATACAGTTGTGGTCAAAATAATAGCAGTGGTTTGATAAAAATGGCAAAAAGTATTTAAATGAAAGTGTAAAATTTCATTAATGTAGACAATATCTTATCCTGTTAAAACCCATCAACTGTACCGAGAATTCAACAAAAAATTATCTATATAAAAATATCAGTGAATAAAATATTATCGTTTTTTGTAGCAGGAGATAAATTCCGTTCGGACAAAACAATAGCAGTGTTGTTTAGTATTGCTTTGTTTTTGCAACCTAAATGGTTTTTGCTGCTTATATTTGGGTAAATTGTCAATTCAGAGTAGCCTTTTGTTAAATTCACAAACAATTTTGGGTTTTAATAAAACTATGGGCAGAAAGAAGCACTGTTCTCAAGAAAAACGCGAATTAATAAGAAAATTATGACGTGATGGAAAATCGTACATGCAAATTCAAAATATTTTGGGATATTCTGCTAAAATGGTTGCAAACGCTTCAAGATGGCAACCTTCACCTGAAACTCGTGGTCGAAAACGCAAAACTACATCCAGACAGGACACACTTATAGTGCGAGCTTCAAAAGCAAACCCATTTGCTTCGTCAACACAACTTCAGGAGATTGTGGGAGTCGATGTAGCTTCTAGGACAATACGACGACGACTTAAAGAAGCAAACTTACCAGCAAGAAGCTCGCGAAAGGTACCCTTGTTAAATAAGAGACAAAGGAAGAGACGATTTAGAGTTTGCAAAACAGCATATTGAATGGCCACCATCTAAATGGCGTAGCATACGGTGGTCCGATGAGAGCAAAATAGTGTTATTTGGCAATGTGGGTCGTAGAACATATGTTAGATGCCCTTTAGGAACCGCATATCAGCCTCAGTACACTGTTAAGACAGTTAAACATGGAGGTTTAAAAATAATGGTGTGGGCATGTTTTTCCTACTGCGGAGTAGGGCCTATATTTTGGATCAGAAACGTAATGAATGCCAATGTTTATGTTAAAATTTTACAGGAGGTTATGCTGCCATATGCTGAATATGAGATGTCACTTGAATGGATTTGTATGCATGACAGCGACCCAAAACATACCAGTCTTTTATGTAAAAATATTTTAGAAAAGAAAAAAATTAATGTGTTAGATTGGCCAGCTCAAAGCCCAGACATTAATCCGATCGAAAATCTGTGGGGGACATTAAGGATGCTGTAGCACGAGGAAAACCTAAAAATCAAGATGAGCTCTGGTCTGTAATCAGTGATTCTTGGAAAAGCATTTCAGTGTCTAGATGTCAAGATCTAGTTAATTCTATGCCGCGACGCTGTAAAGCTGTCCCAGCAAATAAAGGGTGCATAATTAAGTACTAAGTTTGTGTTGTGCTTCTGAAATAAGAATTTTGTTGATTAGACATAGATTTTTTGTTTAAGAGTGACATTAGTAAAACACTGCTATTATTTTGTCCAACAGAATTTCCGACATTTTTCGTTTTTCTTGATGTTTTGAGATTTAGATTAATTTGACTCTCACTATTATGTTGCATTTTAGGTGGGCTTCAAAGTTGACATACATATGTTTTAGTTGTTCTATAAAAAAAATTATAAAAATGTTTTTGGTAAACACTGCTATTATTTTGACCACAACTGTATATATATATATATATATATATATATATATATATATATATATATATATATATATATATATAGTACGTAAATTGTCACAAACGTATTTTTCGTCATCTCCGTGGACATCACGCCCGTGGATTCATGTTGTCCACGGACGTGACAAAATGTCCACGGACGTGATTTCTTTGACAATTAATATTGTATTATGGTTTTGAAACTTCTGTGAAACAACGTTTATTGATTATTTCAGGTTTTAAATGGCCAAAGCGAAAAAGAACAATAGTCGAGAGTTGGAAAAAAGGAGAGAAGCTAAGAAAAGGAGCATGAGACGAGGTAGAGAAAAAATAAGAAATGATCGAGTCCGCTACGCAGGAGAGACAGCAAAAGATAGAGATTGTAAGAAAAAGAGCCGGCCCCATATTCAAGACTTGAGTCAAAGAAAAATTAGAAAATAATGGAAAGAACGCTCCAGGCGCTACAGACAACGGAAAAAAGCTGAAGAAAAAGCTGAAGAAGGTGAAAATAATTTTCTTCAATCGATTACACCTCCAGATAGTCCTCAACAACCAGGTCCAAGTGTGTCACAGAACTCCACTCCTCAAGAAAAAGGAAAAAAAATATCTAGGAAAAATAGAGACAGAATGAGAAAAAAACTTAAAGAAATGGAGAATCAAAATGCGGCCCTTAGAAGAACCATCAACAAATATAAAAAAGTTAAGTAGAGCAAATCAACATCATTCCACTTCTACATCCACCTCAAAAAGCCCCTGTTCAAAAGTTAAAGATATCTTGGATGAACATTCAGTGCCATCACCTGTCCGAAAAAAACTCCTCTTTGCTGAAGTTATTGAGCAGCAAATAAAGCAAAAATTTGCCAACGAAAAGAAAAATGAAAAGAAAAGGTATTTTTCATCTTTGATGAATGGTTAACCCCCAATTATAAAAGTAGATATACTTGCTTATGCAAGCAGCATGCCAATATGGCTCTTTTAGTTGAAACTTTGAAGAAGCATAAAATGATCAATGAATCAAGTGTAGATGCAGTTCTAAAGAATATGTGTTGTTACGATTCACTCGACGAAGATTGTTTGGAAAGGTCTTGTGATAATTGCAAGGACAAACACATAGGCTTTCATCTTCATAATAAAGATGAAGAAGTAGCATACCAGATTTGGGCAATACAGAAGGAAAAAATGGAAGTAAAAGGTACGAAAAAAATGTGTACAAAGACAATAAAAGAAACTCGTAGGTGTTCCAAAGAAGAAATAATTAACCTTTTTGAATCTTCTATATGGAAATTCATGCAACACGTTTCTAATATTAAACACCAATACGCAGCAATAGGTGCCGTAAAAAAACGTTAGCAGACACTGGGGTTTTAGTCCACATGGATTTATCAGAAAATTATGTTTTTAAATACGCTTCTGAAATCCAAGCATCACATTTTGGAGCTTCAAAGAAACAAATTAGTCTCCACACGTCGGTGATTTACTTACTATGGTGGAAATATTAAACCTGCTTCATGTAACGGCACATTCTCAAACTGTTTGAGACACGACCCGGCCGCCATTTGTGCTCATTTAACCCCTTTATTAAATGAGATAAAACAGAATGTTCCAAATCTAGAATTTCCATTCCATTTCGTCAGCGATGGACCAAGCACGCACTATCGCAACAAGACCATGTTTTATCTAGCATCTTCATATCTAGCCAAGTTATTGGATGTGAAAAGTATGACGTGGCATTTCACCGAAGCTGGGCATGGTAAAGGGGCGCCAGATGGTGTGGGTGGATGCTTGAAACGAAGTGCAGATGCATTGGTTGGGAGAGGTAAAGATTTGTCAAGTTTGGAAATATTAGCTGCAGAGTTGCAACAATCCTGTAAGGGTATTCATATTTTATCAATTAATGATCAGTCTTTCTTTGACATGGATAAATTGATTCCCAACAATATTCCTGCATTGAAAGGAACACTAAATTTATACCAAATAGTTTGGCACAGCAATCAACCACAAACAGTATTTGTCAGAAGGTTAAGTTGTTTGGATTGCGCAACAGTTTGCAAGCATTACCATTTAGGAAGCATGAGGTTTGAATGTGGCCCAGATGTTTCTCAATCTTTCATTTTGTCTCAACGTGTACACTATGACGACGCTTACGGATCTGACAGTGACACTATCGAAGACATACCGCTTTCAAATGTAAAAAAAAATTGTTGAAACATGAGTTTCAAAAAAAAAACATGTTCATTGTTGTTAAACTGACGGGCAAGAAAGTTTGCCGTCATTATGTTGCTCGCCTTTTATCTGTCGACCTAAATAATGAATACACTGTAAAGTTTATGAAAAAAACTGGTAGCAAGACATTTGAGTTACCCGAGATAGAAGGAATTGCGGTCATAGATGAACAAGATATCAGATTAATTTTAAGTGCTCCTGAATATCTTCACAAAAAGGATGAATATGTTTTCCTGGACAATTTAAGTAGTTTTGTTAACCTATTTTAATGATAATTATCAAACATCAATAGTTCCGCAGCACTTATATTTTTCTTGTATTTCCGTTTTTTTAACTTAGTGCATCTTTCTGTATTTTGTATGATTGAACACATTTATCCGTGTTGATGGCTTAATTGAAATTATCCAATCTTCACATTCCTGTTATATTTCATAAGGTGATGAATATTAAAAGAGCTAAAAATATAGCTGCTCAACAAGAAAGGTAAGGTGATTAACAATATCGAATCCAGCAAACTTCATTTGCATCTGCATTTCCGATAGATAGAATAGATATCACAGAAAAACAAATGCTTCGTCACGTCCGTGGACTTCAAGATTTATTTTTGTGAATTTACAGACAAAATACTTTAAATTTAGCTTAACAACTAGCATTTCAATATGTATATATATATATATTGAATGTAATTTAGTTATTTTAAAAATTGGTTATTAAATATTCCAATATATTAAGAATGACTCATAAACGTAAATATAAAGTGACCCGTAATACTGACAAAAACCTTAGAAGTTTAAATTACCAAAGGAAACGAACATGACATGTCTTGTGTTCTTAAGGGTACGCTTAACTGCTTGTTTTCCCTTGACCAATATCGGACAATTTGAGAGTTGTGACGGTCATGCAGATAAAAAGATTATTCATCAGTAAACAAGACGATTTTGAGAAAGCAAAGAACGAAAGTCACTTTCTGTTCGCGCGTGTAACCCATTGTCGGAAGTGTTTCCGTTTCGCACCAATGGTAGTCTAGGAAAGAATGATCACCGGATCGGAACGGAATCACCGACACATGAAGATCATGAAACGCAAAGCGGTAGTCTTGTCCGACACACTGTTGTCACATACTTCCTAGGTGTTTGAGCGGAAACTTTTCCCAGCAAACGCCTCACATGACGACGTTTGCTGAAGCAATCAAGCCGATTGATAATCACCGTAGATAAAATCAATACTTCATATGAAGGTTTGCGGTAACAGTACTTGATTCACTAATAAGCGGAAGATGAAGTTCAAGAAACAAACGTTTTTAGGATTTAACGCTATTGTTTATTTTTCTGAAAAATATCTATCCAGGAATTAATATTTTTTCCAGTGGGTAGGTACTGAACGATACATACGTTGCGGCAGTAAAATTTGTAATAGCACACACACTGCATTTTGAAATTAGGAAAACTCATTTTTACACGGAGCGCGTATTTTCAAATTAAAGCATCAATGTTTGAAGGTAGGATTCTCACTCCAACGGGCCTGTATCGCGATTTTGTACCTGCGAAGGACGGCATCCACTCATTACGCCATGCATGTGTTATACTTCTGTTCACAGAAATGCTTAATAAAGAATAACAAAATCAGAAAGTCTGTCACGTTCCAGAAGCTCTACAGAAAGATAGATTTTTTTACAAATTTCGGCAACATTTAATTTGAAGATAAAATAATTGTGTATTTAACACACTTTCACGAATAAAGCTATTTTTTACAATACCTCAAGTCATGGAATGTATTAAGAAGAATGAAATTGCTTAAGGAATAGAATATCTTAAAACATGACATATCTTGAGAAATAAAATATTTTATAACATGAAATATCTCAAGGACATTTGTTAATGTTTTCTTTCGGTTTTCTTTAGCAGTAGTTCAAACACAGTCGCTAAAAAAATATTTCCCATAGACAGACAAATAAAAAAAATATTAAATAGAAAAATAGCTAAACAGCATAAATGGAATGCTAGACTTGAGAGCTGTAGTTTTGTATCCATAACAGATGCTAGTTAGTTAGTTAACCTGGTAGCCTTTATAAACAGTCAAATCTGACAGTACGATGATGCTTTCATTATAAATCGAAACGCGTCACTGTAAAACGGTGAAACTGTGTATCAGATACACAATTATTCCATCTGCATGATGGTAGGAGTTTCACCAAGTGAGAGCATCTACAATCTGCATTTATTTTATTTATTATAAATTCTCAATTTTGATAAAGCAAATCGTCAATCTAAACCAGCTTAAAATATCGCCGAAATATTAAATGCACCTCAACAAAACAATCTAATTCCGAGTACCGGCAGTTGTACGTGTGTCAAGGATATTTGCGTCTTGACACGCCACCACGTGCTGTTGATAGAGCATCAGAGAGGAAGTTAATCTAGAAGGCTGGCGTTGTGGCGTTCGTTTTGGCACCGGTGATGGATTCTCTTGTTCGCTGCTGCCATCGATTTCCGATTCCGCCTCTCGCGTACGTGACCAAATCGTTTTTATTGAACTAGATTTTTTCATAGGCAACTTGAATAGCTTGCAGCTATTCGAAAAAGAAAATATGAATAATTAAAAGTCAGTTTTTGAATTTTACAAGATGCTTCCCATATCGGGAGGAGGTTGGTACTCATTTTGAACACTATTTGAGTTTGTGAAAATGAAATTAAATTAAATCAAGTAGATTCACTCAGTATCCTTCGCTTAGTTATCCATTTAGAAAAAAAATTCTTGGAATAATGAAATCAGAATTTTACGAGAGGTTTTCGTAGGTCCTCTAGCCCAATTTCCTATTGCATTTTTTTGTGAATTTATATTCGAACATATTCCTTTCTCATGAGATGGAGCAACACTTATAAGTGTGAATCCTCTTTTTTATAGGTACATTAGTATATTATTATGGCTTACATTTAATGGCTCACCGATAGTAGTCCAAAGTTGTTACACTGCATCTTGATCTATAATAATATTAATGTACCTCATGATATTATAATCATTTTACTAAATAATATTTCAGACTATGTACTTTCTGTAAAACAAGATTAGAGAGAAGCAGGAAACTGCAGCATTTTGCAAGCATTAAATATCACCTTGTCTACATTTTCCAAGAATTGATTATTTGTAGGTATAACGTAATTCAGAGAAATCAGAAATTCTGATCATCTGAGGACACTTTACGACTCTTTTAGGAATCCAAACTTGTTCATTTTCATGATATACTTGACATCTCTTCATTCCAAAAACAAGACATGAAGTAAATCAAATTTTCTCTCTACGATTATCTGCAAGAAATATATTTGCTCCGTTTACATTTTGTTTGAAACATAGTGGTAGGTACATATCCATGGTCCTTGAACATGACATTGATACCGCAATACCTCGATAGATATTATTTAAAAAAATACTATACTTCAGAATTTCATCATCCATATGGCTTACAAAGATATCATATGAATAGAAACGTGAAACTATATAGAGGATCGAAATTCCTAGTAATATTTTTGAAACATCCAGGTTGTCTACTATCAGGCAACGAACCATGGTAACTTTAACTCCCTCGAACGCACAGACTTCAAAATCACCTTGCTGTTTAATAACCGACAAACTCTCGCTTCATAAACGGCGATTTTGATTTATTCTATTCATCTTAGTTCTGATAGGATTTCACTGATATAGTAAATGAGATGAAGAACAGAATGCTGACGACAATGATGCATTATGAAAATTCAATAGAATATCAAAAGTATAAAAAATATTAACGTTTGGAATTGCATTTTTACTATTTGTAACTTTTTCTAAGATAACTAACTGTAATAGAATGTTTGAACCACATATGGTACATTTCGATGTATGACGAATTCAAAATGAATAAAATTGAAAATATTATCACCTCACAAATACAACAATGTACATCTTATGAGAAAGGATTGCAACATAAAATATTTCAATCCCATGGGAGCGATATACAAGATTTTAGGAAAATATTCGATTTGCACCGAACTCACAATTTTTTTGAAACGATTCGGCCTACACTGCATCAATTCAACCCATATTCATTTAAAAATCCGAAAATTCTTTCTCCCTTAAACATAATAATTATGTGATTTCAGTAATCAGCCATCAGAAATTACATTTATATTGAAAATCTTACTCGATTTCGAGTTTACGGCGAACGACAAAAAAATCCGTAATTAGGAGTTTCACATCTGTATCTATTAATACAAAATAAAACGATTGGTTTGCCATTCTATTTAATCTGTTTCCACCGGCAGACTTTATGAAAAAAGTTCGTATGTAATATGGTTGAAGCGCGAGGGAAAACCATTTAATATCGAACACATTCCATAACAATAAGTCGGAAATCATCGATTGGGCTTCGTTGAATGTGATTTTTGAAAATGGCTGCTTTGGCCTGGAAAGGGCAAAGAGCGGCACTGGGTCACGTTAAAGTTTAAACAATTACCAGTTCTAATTTCAGACCGGTTTTATCGTTATTCCACGGTTTGATATAAAAGGTTTATGCGAGAACCATATTACATGTATGTAATGGATTTCTCTAATATCGTTTATGTACATTGAATGGAGTTTGAGGAGTTTATCTTTTAAGATGTATGTTTTCGATTGGTATCAGCATGATTTGCAGGACTCATACAATTTTTATATTTTAAGCTAAAGCTGTTCCAAAGATGAATTGGTGTAGTTAATTTAATTGTATACAGTACAATTTTTTTACATTTTCGATGGTTGAGTGAATCTGTAAACGAAACCTCAATAGCAAGAATTCCATTTTTGGGACTATAATTATAAAGATGTACCATGCAATAAAAAATAACTATAAAAATAAAATCACAGAAAATTCAAAATTAACGAAACTATGTTAAGAGAAACCAAAAAACAAACTTTGATATTTCAATATAATTTAAGGTTGAGAGTGCTTTTTTCCGCAGCAAAATCGTCTATAAATTGTGAAAAATCTTTCCCATTACAAATTCTTTTTTCAATTGAAATTAACGATAGCCCCACTAGTTTGCGTTGTGATATAGTTGAGCTAGGTAATTTTTAATTAGTTTCAATTTGATTGAACGTATTTTAGTTTCTGCGTCGGCACGCGTCTCTGAGGTAATTATTTCCTTATCGTGAAAAAATCACGTCAGCGCGGGTCTGGCCTAACCGCGTGGCTATGTGCAGTGCATACTTTGCCCCATCATATATCCGGCTCTGCGAGGTTTGTTTTTTTTATAAACTTGATTGCACCACATATCGTCTCCGTGTAGACCAGACACTGAATATTCCTCATCAAAAAATATAGATAACGCTTGTAGCTAATAGCTTTTTAAGGTGATGCAAACCTTAGTAGTGGGACTTGAAATGCTGACAATACTGTCGTTGGAGTCTTGGAGCGGTCTTGCAAATTAACTATCAGCTGGTCGGTGCATGGTAAAAAAATAGCGACTCTGAAGTGAGCGGCATTATATAATTATGAATTCAATGTTCGGGAAGTGTAGCTGGACTTTTTCTAAGGAGAGCTGAATTGTTCTGTTTCTGTTTTAGTGGCTTTAACTATAGCGATTTCAATTTACTACAGATTACTACATTTTAACTGAATCGGGATCTTGGATAATGAGGAAAGTTCGTTATAGTGTCTTGAAAAACGGTATCAAGTAAGTTGAATTTGTTTTTTGTGGGCAGTAGTATCTTTTCATCAAATATTCTTATCGGATTTTAGAGCTCCTGATTCACCTGAACTAAAATTTGGAAATATAGAATGTTTTGAGGATTTTCCAGAGTTTAAAATATTTAAATATTCAATATTTTTTTTACTTTTGACTTCCAAATATCAAGAGTTCTATAATCATATCAAAATCCTTATTTCTAAACTGATACCATGCGGGGAAAGTACAGTGCCCACTTACTTAACGTCACTTTTATATTAACTATTGAACAGAATTTAGAAGCTTACTAAACACACTTTTTTTCAAGATTTGTTGTTGTTGTCAATAGTATTTTTGTAAATCAAAACATGCTGGTTACTCATCATTTAGATTATTATAACCTATTTCAAAATCTTTGCAATTATAAAAATCATGTTCGGTTTTGCGCACGACTCCTGATAACGAGAGACGAGAGAGCCCGGTCAGCCGGGTATTCGTACTCGAGCGTTGAACGGTGTCGGACGCACGGTGGTTAGTAAAACAGCATTGCGTCTTATTTCAGTAAACAAGCGAATATCATAGGATCGTATGCTAATACTGTGAGCTCTTAAAAATCCATTCGACGTAACACATTTTCTGGAATGAACCGACTTTTTAGAGTGATAAATGTAATTGTGACGTTGATGATTTAAACGTCACTGATCTAGTATTAGAAAATGAAAATTGTTTCATAAGTATTTTTCGAAATTCAAAATGGCGACCGATTTGCTATGAATGACATAGAATTTATTAGAACTAGAAATATCAAAAAAACTAGTTCGTTTATTATAAATAGCATTTATCAATTCTCAAAAAACATTATAGGTACATGTAGTAAAAATAGTGATAAAACAGGAGTAAGTTACATCCATTCGATACTTGCTAACCAATGCAACAAACCTATTGTAACAATGCAATCAGAGCTGGGCAGAGTACCTTACTAAAGTACTTATTAGTACTTTAGAATGATTGACTTTAAAATCCTATAATCTATATTGATAGAGTTTCAGGAACACATAACCCGTTGATGGGCAACCATTCACCATGAGAGGTTATAAAAATCTTGCCACCCGCTGACGTCTAATCATTTATTTACTTTTTCCATATATGCAGAGACAATACGTGTCAGCTGCCACAGAATGACTAAATATTTGCGATGCTAATTTTACCTCCATTTTCTAAAAGTTACCAGGATGAAGATGTTCGTTGGTTAATTTAGGACAAAGTCTATATTCTTTTTTCTTATCGTGTGCATAAAAAGTATCTTGATAGCATTTTTTCACAGTCTCCTTTGGTAACCGGTAATTGTAGGGAAATAAATTATTTCTGGTAGACTTTAACAGATGTGACACGTCATATAAATAAACAAGTCTCAAGTTATCTACGTTGAAGTAAACGTTTTCCGTGGTTACTTTTAAAAGTTTGTTAACCAATTTTCGAAAATTGCATCCATGATCTGAAACAACCTCGGTATATCCGGCCGCCGACGCGACGGTCTCCCAGAAGTCAGCCTGCCAAGTATACCGCGCGCGGTGCTTTGGTGAATGGTGACTGCATCTACCACGGCATGTCGCATGTATGATTGTATGGAGCGTATGAAGTTAAAGTAGTGTCAGCTAGCGAGAGAGATAGGCATATTTCGGGGCGGAGCTTGGAGTGACCCTTCTTGTCTCTGTTTATGTTCGGTGCTGGAGATAAATGTCCCTTTCAGCCACAGGTATATCAACTTTCACCTATCATCAATATAGTTCTCACGAAGTTAACTCTCACATTTAGTTTCGCTTATTTGTATCCAAAAAAGAAAAATCATTGTTCCACAATGGCGTTCATATACTCGTATTATGGTACAAACACCAACCAAAAATAGCATCCAGCAGGTTCACGCTGTACTTCCCATTCCATGGTAATATTTTAAAAGTAAGGATTTGCTAAAATTCTAGAACTGTTGATATTCGGAAATGAATTGAAAAAAAAACAGTGAAAAACTAAATTTTTTGCATCCAGCAGGTTCACGCTGTACTTCCCATTCCATGGTAATATTTTAAAAGTAAGGATTTGCTAAAATTCTAGAACTGTTGATATTCGGAAATGAATTGAAAAAAAAACAGTGAAAAACTAAATTTTTTGCATCCCAAAAAACTTCAGGTTCTTAAAAATTTGTATTTTCCAAAATGTCAAGTATATCAGCAGAATCAACTTCATTCACACCATTTTTCCGTAACCTGTAGTAAAAGCTGATAAAACAGAAACAGAACAAATTATCTGCCTGAAGATAAAACCTCACTAGGCCCCCTTCAGCATAACTCACCACTTATATTGACCGCCAAGTCAAAAACTGAGCTCTAGTAATATAAATTATTTCACCTTGTTTGTTTCTCGATCTTTTTGATTCAAACAATACAAAATGATGAGATTTCATGATCGAGTGTGACATTCTCACATCAAAAACATGATCACACGTTACCAGTATCGCCGGCCTCACTGAGACGCGCCCGAAAAAAACAATAATAACTCTCGCCTCTCGATTTATCCTAAACGTGCTTTTTGCGTAAGGGATCGACGAGTATCTCGCATACATGCTCAAATTTTTAGAGGGCGATGTGCGAAGAATCAACTGTGTTTAAAATTACTGGCAATTGCCGAGGCCAAATTTGTACAGACCAACGCCAAAAAAAAGTTTGACCGTTTTACTGTTATTCGTTATTTGATGATAGATAGCTCTGCCACATATTTCTCGGCAATGTCCAAACATAGGTTTGAGCGTTTTTCTATTTTTTGTTATTTGACGATAGTTGCAAATTGAACTATTCCATTCTTTTGTTTTCGCCGATTTTTTTTTGTAATAAATAAATATAGTCTGTTCTTTCATGAACTCATTTTGGATGTTATTTCATCATCAATACCTACTTATCGAGCATAAATCGATAATTAAATACTTGAATGTTTGCTGCGTTGACTTTAGTTAACCATCCGGTATACATTCCGAACTCTCCTCTCACTAGCGAGCATAAAATAGGACATAAATCATCTTATGGTTTCGCCTTTTTATTGTAAGTAAAAAATTGAGGAAAAGGTATAAATTGTAGCGAATTTATTTGATTTCGTAATCAGGAAACTATTAAAAAAGAAATAGAATGGTTTGTGTCTGCCTACTGATATTATTTTTTATTGCATGTTGCTGTTTGGCTTGTCGATCAATTTACGGCATTCTATACATATGACTGCGCGGAACGTTGTAAGTTATTGATTATAGAGTACAAAAAGGTTAATTAATACAAGAATTATATATCAACTGAGCCTTTGTGTATGGATCTAATAATACATACAGGCGTAAGGACATTGGGAACATATCGACCCATGCAACGAAGACTATTCTAACTCTCGAACATAACAAAAAAACATTTTTTTGCAAAATTTTATAGACTTACACTATTTTTCAATAATGTTGAAAGGAAACATCTATAACGTCAATCAGAATCACTTAAATTATAATCTTGTTCATATTTGTCACTATTATCACTCTCAATATCTCTGTTATTTTCACTATTGATCTTCCGTCCCTTTTGTAGTTTCTTGCCTTTCTTGGCTTTAAGAGAAAATAGAAATTATAGAATAGGTAAGTCTTTAAGAGCATCGCTTTCCGTTCTGTTCCTTCGAGGATTTTTCATCAATTTTACTGTCTTTAACTCGTCAGCATAGTCGTACTTAAATTTCATTTCATGAGGCCATTCTGACGAAAAGTGTACTTTTTTCATCTTGCTTATTTTTATCTTTTCTCCGCCATCATCCTATCCCAATTTTCCGATTTTACCTTCTGTTTAAAACAAAAAAAGTCATGTTGTGCCATCTCTCTCACAATATATGGCTTTCCAGTCACTTTTGCCAAGCGAATCAACATGATCCACTGATCGGTGGTATAAATTGCAGATTGCCGCTTTTTGGCATTCTCAATAACAGAGTGCATCCTGTCGCCTTCGTTTTGTGTGTGACCTGTTTTTAGGAATCGATGAATTATTTGCAGGTTCAGAGACATAGCAGCATATGAAAACATTGAGAGAATAAAACGGTTATGATTTTGTCCGCCACAGTTATCAGAAAAAAGAATAAGCATCTTGACTCCCTTTCAATTCTGCTTTTTCAAAAAAATTAAAATACAGCTGCTTATTTCGTTTGGTCGCCTCTTCGTAATTACCTCATGCCAAACACAAAGGTACCTTTTCATGCGCCGCTCAACGCTCAAAATATGAGCGTCAAAAGTGATCACGTGACTGACTAAACGCTCAAATTTGTAGCGTCCATGAAAAGGGTATTTAGCGTCAACTTTCGGCGTTTTCTACGTAAAAGACATGTCTTAACCTCAATTTAGTTGTTTATGTGTTGTGTTATTAGTTAAGCAAGAATGCCTGGCGTAAATTAAAAGAGACTGTGTAGAACAAAAAGAAGTGTAAAAATGTCATACAGTGATCGATATAATCAATATATTGCTGAATAGTCAGCCATATATAATGAGTGGCATAACAATTATGTACATTATTGAGATTAAAAGTTTAGTTAGAAGTGTTCAACGAAACGTTCTCATTGTCATCTCAAAGAAATGAAAACGTTTTTATAAACCAAGAAAATATTGGATCTTTCCAGTATGTGCAAAAAGGAAAAAAATGGATTTTATCTCACTCCTTTTCCAGTAATACTATTAGAAAGCAGTATATTTCGCAACTATTTTCGTATGACAACAGTGCAGTTTGAAAATTTATTGAGTATTGTTGCGACTTTCATCGAAAAAAACAGTTGTTCGAGAATCAATTCCACCTGAAGAACGGTTGTGCATCACCTTGAGGTTTATTTATAATGTAAATACATGTAAATATTTAGTGATAATTCTAAATAATAAACAAAACAGTTACTTTATTGTTTATTTAAAAATTAAAGCACTAAAAACAAAAACATATTTGTGTGAAGTGAACTAAGTGAAGCGTCCTTTACACTGTATATATAATATATTCGTTATAGTATTCTATTAGAAGAGGTGGGGGATAACTTTCGATTTTGACGCTGGAAGTTGGCTGAAACGAACTTCACGAAACGCCGCTGATTTAGAATATTTTGTCACGTGATCACCCATTTGGGCGTCAAAATCCGAGCGATGAGCGTCCATGAAATTGTAGCTTTACAGTAGCGTCAGTAGCCTTCATGATTTCCCATATCATAAATTGTGAAGTTATATGTAGCGAGCTTGCTCTTGTAATAGAAGTCGCTCACAGCAGATTGGGGTGTTATGAGGACTTTTTGTACATCAAAACAATTCATCTCGGTTCGATTATAAACAGCTATTTTCACACATCTACTACTTAACGTTTACAGTCATTAATATCAACCTAACCTCCAATCGTGCGGCGAAAATTATAGTAAATCAAACTTACAACACCTTTCGCCGTTTTTTGCAACGAAGACTAGAGTAAGTTAACTTAATATAGTGTTCGCCTGTAGGAATGCGGGTTATTACACTTACTATACACGAAAGTTGTTTACTGGTTGCCTATCGTTCATGACCGACTTTAATTTTCACCAAAAAATCTATTGATGCCACATTAGTAAGTCAAAACCCACGTTTTTGAGTTAGTATAGTCTTCGTTGCATGGGTCGATATATAATCTAAAGGAATCTTTGCTCTTTGGAGAGGCTTCATGAACAGATAAACATTTTTTGTTAATAAAATCCATATTCGGACTGAATTCAATGACACATCACACACATTCAGATTTGACTGACTTTCCACGAAAACGTGGTATATTGTTAATGGATACGAAAATGATGTATAATGTATTTCCTAATGTTTATGGTAGATCATCGTCTGAATTTCAGTTGTCACAGCATCAGATTCTTTGAAAAAAATATTGAAAAACTGTGCTGACAATAATTAGGAAATTTGAAAAAAAAATATAAGCATAAAGATATTTTGACTTTGCTTTAAAAATCATCCTGTAATTTTTCTCCAAACTACTGGATCAACTTCGAAGCCATCAACTGGTATCTATCAAGAACTATATAGTTTTCCAATAATCCGTTCTGCTAACCGTATTTTAACGTATGAAGGATTTTGACAACCACACTTTGCTGAAAGTTGATCTGCAACACTCATTATACTAGGTGGCACAAAAGTATTCATTTCTGCTTTATGTTCAAACACTTTGAGACTGAATAT
The DNA here is from genome assembly GCA_949316355.1 of Bruchidius siliquastri. Classification (NCBI taxonomy): domain Eukaryota; kingdom Metazoa; phylum Arthropoda; class Insecta; order Coleoptera; family Chrysomelidae; genus Bruchidius; species Bruchidius siliquastri. The sequence goes on along the minus strand of OX438538.1, from coordinate 22,209,977 downwards.
AAGCAGAATAAATATGAACAGGTTATGATGAGAGATAATGGGATAAATATGTCAATAATAAATTCCGGTACACTTCATCACATATATCGCATCTGTTGGAGATCTTTTCACGGATGCCAGGGATGCCGTTTTGCGAAGAAAGAAATGTAAGCAACTGAATTAACATAATCAATATACATCTCTATAAAAAAACTGTATTCGGCCAAGGAAAAAAGTGAACTCAAACATATCCACGCATATTGCACGTGATTCAACGTGAAACCGTCGAAAACACAACAGGTCCGCATTAAGATACTATATAACGAATTAAATAATCTAGAAAATTATAAGGAATAAAACATACTCATATACTCGTTCTAAATGAATAAATCAAAATAACGATTTTTTATTTAAGAAGACTGCAATCATTTTTTCCAAGCTTACATTAAAATACGTTAAGAACATCTTCCCAATCCATCATCTTTATTTAACTGCACAGATATAAAAATAATAACAAAAATACTCCGTAAAAAAATACAGCCAGCGTAATTAGCATTGATTTTTCAATTAAACATCATAAAGTTAACAGCAACATGAAAACACTAAGCTTTTCTGATGAACTCAAATTTAATGAACTGCTACTGCGTTTATTAGGTAGTTCTAACAACTTGAATAAGTAAGAGCATGAAGCAAGCCAATAAGTAAAATGAAAATGATAGATTTACTCTGTAGAAGAACTTGATGTATCATTAACATTGTTGATATCTATTATAAGGGGTTCATCTTGAGTGTCAATAATATTATCTACGACCCACATTTTGATTTCAATTTTTTCCTGAACATTATGAATGCAATCTTTCCATTTATCAGCCGAAACTCTGTTGACGGCATCATGAAACAGATTTTTAACATCTGAAAATTTGAAAGTCATGTTGTTTGACGCTAGGTATTGTTTTATATTAGCCCTAATCAACTCGATAGGGTTCAGTTCGCAGTGGTAAGGAGGTAGTCGTAAAAGTTTTATTTTTTTTTGGCTATTTCATCAATAATATTCAAGTTATACTTATATTTATGCTGTTTTACTAATTTTATTAAATCCGCTTCAACCATATTTTCATCAAAATTTATTTACTAAGAATTAAGCCATTCTTGGATATCCGCTTTTTTTGTACACATTGTAGAAATTTTTTCTAATTTCCTGGAATGGTATGGTGCATTATCTAACACAATTACTGAATCAACTTCAAGTTTTGGCAGAGTTTTTGAAAACCAAATTTGGAAAGATTTACCATCCATTTCTTCGTGATAGTCGCCTGTTTTCTTTGACTCAAATGCCCATAAACCATCGGGCATGGATCCGTCCTCACCACCAATGTGACAAATTATTAGTCCTTTTCCTTTCCCTAAAAGTAATTTATTGTTGACTTGCAGATTTGTTGTTGAAATTAAGTTCTTTCGAATTTCATAATCAAGGTAATAGAAAATACCCAAACAAATTTTAATAATCCGTTAGTTAGCAGGCCGGTTAACCAACCACGTTGTGTTATTTCGAACCATCTCCACATCTATCAAGTTTTTTAGTGAATCATTTTTTCCATCAAAAATCAACTAATAAGTATAATAAAATAGAGCAATCAAAACATAAAACAGATGTAGAGCTGGGAGTCAGTTCCAAATGGTATAACCTGATTGTTTAACTGGCCTGCTAACTAACGGCTTATTAAAATTATTTGTAAAGTTGGCCCTGAGTATAAGAAAGAATAAATGATAATGTAATGATTGAATATTGAACAGCAAATTCAAACTGTAATTTCAATTTTTTCCATAGTTTCATGGTATTACAGCTAATCTAAATATATATTACCAGTAGGATTTTTCATGCCAGTCGAAAGTCCATCCAAGAAAGCTTGCCTCGATGATCTAACTGTCCACCCAAACTGTTGCATGAGTATGCCCAGCATTTACCCAAGTTTCATCTAAATAATATATTTTTCGACCTTCGTTACGAAATTGCCTAATTTTTCTGAGATATTCCCGTCTTCACACAACTATCTCTTCTTTTTCTAATAATGAACTGTTTCTTCCTCGTTTCAAGTCCGTGCCATCCTTAACTGCATTTAAGATTTCATCAACTGTAGGTAGTTCATTTCTGAAGAAAACATTATTTACTTCTTCCAATTGCATTCCCGTCAAAGTCATCGATTGCTTCGATTTTTTTCCTTGTGGGATACGATTTTGACCCTGACAATGAATGTTTATTTTTATACTCCCTAATAATTCGGTAAACAACTTGACCGAATGACTCCCGAAATCTCAGCTACCCTGCATACAACCTCTTCAATTGCCAAATCATCATATGAGTTACTAATTGCGGTCCTGTGCCTAAAAGAATTCCTTACCGGCCACCGAAGGTTCTCTTACTCTGATTGGCCACCAACGATGGCGTTGTATGTCAGCTCGACCAATCCGGGCCAATAGAGCGGTGGGTGTGAGATGTCGCGTTCATCACGCACTGATCATTGTTTATAGTTTACTTTCCGTTATAAAACCTTCTGTTCTAGCTTCTATTCTATTCTAATCATTCTCTTATGATATAGTTGGAATTCGTCGTTAAAATTTCGGGGGTTCTTTCTGTATTTTTTTGTATAATTATTATGTATGTGCTGGGGCTGGGAAGTATTGATATGCGAAAAAATCAATACTTCAAAATCTCTTTAATACAGAGAAATGTTAATGAAACTGAATTTTCTGAATGGATCGCGACGTAGAGAACAGCTTCATAATGTAGATAGGTATTGAAATATCTCCAAGTCTACATTTAGTTTAGTGTTGTTCATTAGTTGTTTTTGCCTGTTACTTATTATAAGCTCAGGAATTAGCGATATAGGATTTTCAATCTAAAATCCAAGAGAAGGGCCTTTAGAAGAAGTTTTTCTCTAGTAGTCACAATGCTTACAGTTAACGCATATCAAGACACCAATTACAGCTATTTACATAACTTCAAATTTGAAGTCGGCAACCTTCAAAATCCTAGGATATAGTTTTTCTTCGAATTTAATTTATTCTGCTATATGTGATCAGCCATTTTGTTTTTCAAGAAAATATTTTCAAATTCAAAATCAGCAACGATCAAAACCCTAATATAGCGATTTATATGAAATCCAAATGACTTTTCGTAAACCACATCCACCATTTTCAAATCAGCGATTCCAAAGACTATGAGATACTACGTATTAATTGATCTTCATATTACTCGTATTTCGGCCAGATATTCACGATTATCAATTTTCACAGGTGAGAAGGTGTAAGGAACATTATTTTTCCCAATACCTGTTACCTACATACAAATTTTAAATTTGTTAGGAGCTTAACATATACCTAGTTCTTTGTTGAAAGTAATATAAACGGCTCCTGTCCACAACTGAAGTTTTCATATTATCTTGAAAAATGTATAAGAGAGCAAGGATGTTTTTCATCAAAGAAAAAATTAACCAAGAAAATTGAATTAGCGGATGCCAAATGGAAGCAAATCGCGAATCTCTGAGGTGATTAAATTACCAAGGGTTAACACCAGTTAAATTTGTCACAGAAAATCTGGATTTGTGCAACTCGACCAATTGCTTAGGTACAGATGTAGATTTAAATCTTGCAACTAAAATTCAATTTATTCCTTATCGTTCCCGGAAATCCGTTTAAAATGTTCTCAGACGTTTTCGAATTAGCACCAGTTCCGATCTTTTTGAAACCTTAGTAACGGTTAACCAAACCGCTAGAACATAACTTCTGCTCATCTCTATGGCTCAAGTGGTACTCACTTTTGCCAAAAACGAAAACCGCCAGGAAATAACGTTCACCCAAAAATTCAAAAATATTTTTATTTATTTTTGTTTTTTTGGCACTAGGAGCTTGTCCCATTAGCCAGAATCTAAATGTATAAGTTCTGCAATGCACATGTTTATGTAATATTAATTTGTTCATTGAGGATTGATACCAATTTCCAAAGCAGGAACCTAAATAACCTATATACATTTGAGAAAACTACAGAAGAAAACCATTAAAAAAGACCTAAAGTGGGTAGGACAAAGGATGGTGTTAGACAGGGTCACAAGATCTTCTCGCCTAAGGGTCCATTGAGGCATTTATAGTTAACACAAAATAAGAATTAGGCCACGGTTGAGATGGGTTACATAATGTACAGAGGTTAGACACAAAGAAAAGATAAAATCGACAACTATATTTTTAATCCTGAATTTTTCAAAAACATTACCACGCACGAAATTACATCTGGCTTATGTATAGAAAAAACATGTGCTGTATTTAGAGGAGCAGACAAACCACACTTAACAAGATTGTGATACAGTTGATTAGAATAGTCCATGGTTTTAGAACAGCCAAAAAAAGATGTGATCAATGTCTCCTTCTACACCACAATGCTCACCTAGTGAAGAAGGTATCACACGCCGTCTTGCTAAATGTGCTGGGAAGGAGCCGTGTCCAATTTTTGTCCGAATGATTGTAGATAGATATTTTCTGGGTAACTTATTGGAAGTTATTATGCCAGTATGAGCGGGGTAAATTAGGGTGAATGCGAGTATACCGTGTAGGATGCGTAATAGTATACTTCTTCCATTCTGCAGACCATCTTTCGTGTAATATTTTTTTTAACGTGATGTAATTGTCCTGAATGCTAGGTAAGCTATTTACTTCATCACCAAAAGTAATAGCATGTTTTGCCAAAGTATAAACTTTTTTGTTAGGTTCTATTGCGGAGTGTGCCTTAATCCATACCAATTTAATGTTGTACCCTCGTTGCTCCAGTTTGTGTATGTTCTTTTTTATTTCGAATCTGTGCTCATTGGGAGTAGTAGAATAGTTATAGTTCTTTAGGCTGGTCAAAACAGATACTGAGTCAGACATAATAGCTACATTTCGATTATTTTGTTGTTCTACGTACTTGAGGGCCTGTATGATGGCAATAGCTTCGGCAGAAAATATGGACATTTGTTCTGGTAGTTTGAACATGACTGATAGGTCTTCCAAAGGTACATAAAAAGCGCAACCTGTACCTCTCTCTGTTTTAGAGCCATCGGTAAATATGAATAAATTGTCTGACATATCAGCGCTAATTTGATTGTAAATTATTTTGTTTAGGTGTTGCATCTTAGATCTTATCTTGTAGGTGGGGATTATAATGTTCAATTCGGACAAAAAGTCGAAAAGGACGTATTCGTGCTGGTGATTCGTTTTATTGTAATTGAGGCTGGTCGTGTTTTGTATGGCAGTACATATGGGAGGAGAATTTTTCCGAATCCAATATTTGTTGGTAAGGTCATATTCATTAAGTTGGTATATTCTGTTGGTAATATGCGAAATGTTGTAATGGATTTTTAGAAGAAATCTAGAGGCTAGCATTTCTCTACGCAGGTGAAGGGGCGGTTCTATCGCCTCAGCTCTCAGTGCTACGACTGGAGAAGATTCCATTGCTCCCAAACATTTTCGTAAAAATTTATTCTGTATGACTTCTAGCTTACGGAGTAATGTGCTACTAGCTGACCCATGAAAAATACAGCCATAATCAAGGATTGATCTTATGTAGGATCGATAAGACAAGATAAGAGATATCTTCTGGTCTGCTCCCCACCATACTTTGCAGACCATTTGTAAAAAATTGGAGCCTCTGTTACATCGGACAAGGATATCATTGATGAAATACTTCCAAGACAGTTTTTTGTCCAAAGTAATTCCAAGATACTTAACTGTCGTGTCAAGCTAGAAAGAATATCCTCCCAGTTCGACACTAGATTGTTGTGAGATATTATGACGAGAAAAATAGACGACCTTGGATTTTGATTCTGAAATAGTGAATCCATTTTCTAAAGACCACTGGTTGAATTCATTCATAGCGGAATCAAGCGCATTCGTACATTGCTCGAGATTACGACTTTCAATGTACACGCATATATCATCTGCGTACTGAATCCTTTGTACTGGTTCATCAAGGCTGTGGAAGTCAGCGGTGAAGATGTTAAAAATAATCGGACTTAAGACCGCTCCTTGAGGGAGTCCCTTGAAAACATTTCGGGGGCCAATTTTTTTGCAGGTATTATCGCGAACATAAACAGATCTATTGAAGTACAGATTTGTAATGATATAACTGACATGCGGGGGGATGCCATAATTTTCTAATTTTACTCTCAGCAAGTTGAGATCGACGCAATCATATGCTCCAGATATGTCAAGGAAAACAGCTCCCAAGTAATTGTTGCGGGAAAAACAACACTGGATGTCGGTGACGATGTTCATCACTGCATTAGTTGTGCCTGAGTTTTTTTTGTAAGCATACTGATTATTAGGTAGAGGGTGTGATTTAAGCCAGAACTCTAATCGATTTTTGATCATTCTTTCAAACGTTTTCAATACACAGGATAGTAGAGAGATAGGGCGGTATGACTCGGCTAAGTTGGGATCTTTATTAGGTTTTAAAATCGGGACAATAATTACTTTTTTCCATTCCTCGATATTTTCGCCCTTTAACCACACGTCATTGAAGATTTCCAGGAGATATTCTTTGGCTTTAATTGGCAACTTGTTCAACATCGGATATCTAATCTCGTCGTGGCCAGGAGATGTATTAATAGCTTTGTTAAGAGCAATATGTAACTCAGCCAAGGTGAAAGGACTTCCAAATAGTTCGTGCTTATATGGACCATATAAAAAATTCACCCCCATCTGTACGTCCGGATTTCAGGACATCTACCTCCCTCAACCAGCACGAACTATTTGGAAGTCCTTTCACCTTGGCTGAGTTAGATATTGCTCTTAACAAAGCTATTAATACATCTTATGGAAATCCTCAAGCCACTCAGTTGTTACGGCATTTGGCTTGGGGAATAGGAATTCTCCTTACTTTGCGAGCTTGCTTCCATAGATCTTTAGATGATGTATCTTTGTTTAAGTTAGAGACCCACGATATCCAGCTGCGTTTCGATTTCTGTTTGAATAGTCTTTTTGTTACCGCAAATACTCGTTTACATTCTAAGAAATTTTCTAATGAACTATTTTGTTTATATGCTGAAAGTGCGTTGGTCCTTTGATTAATGGCGTTCACACAATCGTCGTCCCACCAAGGCGAAGGGGGGCGACTCTTAAATCTGAAAGGTTTCAATGTCGGAATGCACACCTCACTTATTTCATTTAACTTGTCTATGAAAAATTTATATTTATTTTCAGCGGTATCGAGGGAAGGGGTTGAAATAAAAACGTCATTTAGTAAGTCATGGAATAGAATCCAATTTGCTTTTTTTAGGTTCCACTTATACCTAGGGTATATCATATCATTAATTTGCACTGAGTTATGAACCGATAGAAGTATTGGAAAATGATCAGATCCGAGGGTGTCATTTATGATCTGCCAGTTACTATTTTGAGCTATGTCTGGTGAAACTATGGTGACATCAGGTGCTGAAGCTAGTAGATTAGGTGCTGTAAGCCTTGTAGGAGATCCATCATTCATTATAACTAAACTAGCTGTTTCACATATTTCTATTAGTTTATTTCCTGTGACATGTTCATTTACAGAACCCCAAGTACGAGAGTGAGCGTTAAAGTCGCCCCTAATTATTGAAGACGTATTAACCTTAGAAAAAATTGTTTCCCAGTCAGTAATTCTGCATTGAATATTAGGTGGCTTATAAATAGAGAGAAACGATATTTCAGTATTTCCATTTGCTACATCCACACCACACACTAGGACATTTTCATTAAAGTTGTTATAGGAATTTATTTGTTTGAATTGTATCCCATGTTTTACGAAAATAGCAACACCTGCCTTACCATCGATCCTATCCTTTCTGACAATATTATAGTTACGGAATGCGATGACTTGGTTCGGTTTGAACCAAGTTTCACTGATAAGTGCCACATCAATGTCATTTTTATGAAGAAATTCAGCTAAGCTATTTTTGTTAGATACAGCGGAACGGGCATTCCACTGCATTACTTTCAACACATTTTTCCGACTGCTAACCATTTTGTTTAGTATTATGTTGTAGATCATCTAACATAGATGATACTTCCCCTTTTAGTACTCCTCTATCAATATTTTTATTTGATCAGGCGCATGAAAATACTTGTGACGGTATTTATGATATAATCTGTACTGGAAATATTTGATTTATATGTTTGACTAGCTGTTACAGGTATAGATGGGCCTGCAGTAAACGTGAACATACTATTCGGGAAGTTTGGTGGTGGTGACTGTGCTTTTCGCTTCTTATTAGGGCCTGTGCCTGTGCCTGTGGCTGTATACAAATTTGGACTGTATCGTGAAGAGTGGGATATGGAAGGTCTTATGGGATTAACAGTACGGGAATGACTGGGCAGAGGGGGAAAATCATTATCTATTTTGAAGTTGATAGGACGGATGCATATGAATTTTGATTTGTATTACTGGCTTGATGACTGGCTTCAATGAAGGGCAAATTGGAAATGCCATAGTTTTTTTAATCTGTTGCTGTTTCTGAAACGAAGGACAGTTTTTAGAAGTGGATCTGTGTTCAGAATTTTTGCAGTATACACAATATGTGTTGCTTTCTTCACATACATGTGTATCATCCTTAACCTGTCCACATACAACACACCTTGTATATGTACTACGACATTGTCCGGCCACATGTCCAAAACGAAGACACTTGTAACATTGAACTACTCTTTCAACAAATGGTTCTACTTTAAATATTACGCTATTTATTCGTACTTCGTTTGGGAGGACGTTGCCATCGAATCAAACGACTACCATTTGCCTGGATATAAGCTGTTTGACTCCCTCATTTTCAACCCTCCTGTGTAATCTTTTCATTTCACAAATATTTACATCACTTATGATATTTTTAATTAAATAGTCCTCAGTAAAGTAGGTGTCAACACCTTTAATGAGTCCTTTCCTAATAAGTGAATTATTTGGAATATACGCTCTCAGATGTTCATCATTTAATGCGCTATTCAATACCAAATTATTGGCATACTGGAGTGACTCCATCCCCACTTTGACACGGTTCAGGCCAACTCTACTAATGGTAGTAATCATGTTACTTAAATTCAGTTTTTTGTGTTGGATATGGCCAACAAATAATGGATGCAATCTACCAATATTGTCTCTGTTAGTTTTTTCTATATAAACATAAATATTATTGCTAGAGTAATACTTAGCGTTTTTTAAGTGGAATAGACGTGGGTTATTTTTTTCTGCACCAGAGGTATTTACTAATACAGCTGACTGGCTAGGCTCTGCTACACGAATGGAATCCATGGCATTGGCGTTCTTATCCGAATTAACTGATACACTACATTGCAAGTTTTCACTGTTTACTAAATCCTCATCAAATGTTAGGTCGTACACTCCTACATTTTTCATTTGGCTACTAACATTGTCATCAATAGGGCCTCCAACCCCTGTTGGAGGTGGAGGCATGCTGATGGCTAACTCAAACACTAGTTAACGTATGAATTATACTTTTCTACACTACCACGAGTAAACGCTCCAAATTCGCGTGCGTCTTTCAAGACAGACGAGGCGGAGCTGATTCAAAAATATATATGACAAGAATATCACCAAACTACAGTAATGCTTAGTAAGTATTCCATCGATTTTCATTTTTGTGTCATCATTTAAGTGCGATATCTTTATAAAGCTTTAATAAATTTTACTTTTACCAGGGTCTTGGAAACACTATAGCTGAAACAATTCTAACAGCTATATTTTTTTGGAATATTATATCAGTGTGATAAAACCCTTGACCCCCCTACGAAAATGTCTGTGGGCGGCCTTGTATAGGTGTTATATATATATATATATATATATATATATATATATATATATATATACATTTTACAAACGCTCCAGTCTCAGTACTGTCGAATGACAGACATACTTTAATCATACCATACCGTAGGATAATCGCATTTATTCCTGACGAAACCGAAAACAAAGCTAGAGCGATGATGTAAAAAATGAACTTTCCTACTGTCCTAATGCTCTACCAAACACGGAATGGCCCGTATTCCGAAGAACATTCGCGCATTCCTTTCGACAAAAAACAAACGAAGGCTTTTATGCGTTACTGACCAATCACATCGCATCTAGCGCCCACGGAAATTCCAAGAAACTATCAACCAGTAGCACTGTACCCAAAAAAGACAGTGGAAATATAAGAATAGGAATGCTATCGATTTTAAATATTTATGCCAACTTTCAGGTGCTGTAAACTGAAAAGTATGGCTCGAAACTTAAAATGCCTTTTTGTGCACCACTTTCGTCGGTCTGTCGGTCTGTTGGCGTTTTTGAAACCGTGTTTTAAACAAATATAAAGCACATGAATATACCTAATTTACAATAATTATACGACATTTCAGAGCGTAGTTAAATTATTTTTCCAAAGGGGGCCAATTTGTTCGGTTTATGATTTAACGAATTTTTCTGTAGATTACTGCATTTTAACTCATAGGAAACAGAACAGGTATTTTGCGTCTTAAAAGGTTGCGTCACGTAGGTTGACTCTGCATTTCGCGAGCAGTTGTGTCACTTTATTGACGATTTTGATCACATTCTTCTTAGATAGTGTCTAATCCATTTTAAATAACGTTTGGCAATACTTCAATAATGGGAATTTCCGGAAACTTGAAAATTTTGAAGATTATTCAAAGCGTTTCGATATTTTTTAAATTCAGTTTCAATCATCGATGAATATCTATCTCCAAATCCTTATTGTCAAACTGATAGTATTGCGTAGAACATATAAGTATACATACATCATGGAATTTTATGTCAGTAATTTCCGTTGGCCTGTCGATCTATGCCTTTTGAAGAAGATAGTGGGAACATCTGACATGATTTTTCCAAACATTTTTTTCTTCATATTTTCGAGTTTCGGACAGTTATCGAGCCTAATCGATTTTTTCAATGTTAATTATTTTTTGAAAGATATTGGCATGGGAGGTCAAAGCTTTTTGTTACGAAAGCTTAAATTTCCGCGGTCACAATATTTGTTTAGCTTTTCCGTGATGAATGTTGGTAATATACCGTATTTAATGTGTAGCTATTAATTTGCTACGATCTTCTATATTCTAAAACTGCATCATTTTTTAATTACCTACCCGTTATTTCATAAAGTGTATTAGGCTTCTTATACGGCCTTCGCAAACGTCTACATGGCAGTTAAGTGTCACTTAAAACTCGGTAACGACATCAACTGCAAACATTCATAATATCTTTTTTGTCGCTTGGTTCGTCTGCTAAACTCCTTTCCAGATATTAAAATTGAATTTATCTGTCATTAGGAATTTGAATCATTTTTACATATATAATATATTATATAACTACTTTACATATTTACAGTATAAATATTATAAATATTTTTTAAGAGCAATATTAGCATTTCATGTCGGTGATAGTTCGGAACATCTAAGTTCTGAATATATGAGAGAAGACATAGTACGGAAGCGCTGGAGGGCCACACAAGTTTTTTTTTACTTCTGACTCGATTCAGATAATAGACGACTCGAGTCAGATAAGATCACGTCGTTTAGTAATGAGCAGCGAGCAGCACATGCGAGAAACGCCTGCGAAATTCGGACGTATTGCCTTACCCGCTGTGTGTTAGTTGTATAGTGAACCGTATACAGTACCGTATCTGTGTATATGAATATTTATTACTTGATATTTCTCTTTACAAACTGAATGATGGATCTTGAAAGCATTCTGATAGTACGAGGACTGGGGCAAAACATCATAAGTGCGTTAAAGTCTGAAAAGGTAAGTTGATTCACAAAATAATATAATTTCCAAGGATTTTTAAATAGTGTGTGCTATTGTCAACTCAACTTTTACCGAGATTTGAAATGAACATGTTCCAAACAAATATTCCTTTGCCTTCTTCGTACAATGTATTTTGCAATCACCAACGTCCGATTGGTTTATTTATAATAATGATGATAATAATAATAATAATGATAATAAATTTATTTGCAGTAAATGTATAACAAGAAAACATTAAAAAATATAATTACAAAGTGATCGTAACCTATTTAACCGCAAAAGAGACTGCTAACAACATAGTGCTGATTTAAATAGCAGCCTCATACTTCAACTAAAGTAAAAACTAAACTAAGAATCACTCATTACAAATATGAAAGACAGAAAAAAAACAACAGCAACAGCCACTAGGAGGGAAAATAGTTATACATTGAATATGGAAAATATAAGAAATAGATAAAATTAAGTATAAAGCATGTTAAAGAAGTCAAAAAAAGTCAAAGATGTCAATCACAACCTTGCAGTGCCAACAAATGTCTAGTAATGGCTGATCTGAAAGCTTTAGGTGCTAAGAATTTGATAGATGCTGGAATTGGATTGTACGATTATACGAACAAATAGGGTAGTTATTATCCAAATTTAAATTCACTATCAAAAAGATAGTGACTTTAAATTTGGAAGGTGCATGGGGTTCTGGCCACGATACAATTTAATATTTCTTTCAGGATAAAAAAAATTGAAAATGTTTATCTTTTTGTTACAGATAGATGAAGAAGTTATTAAACAAATGCCTGAGGAAGATTTGAAATTATACACCCCCCTTTATGGAGACCGTATAGCTGTCAAACAGTTCTGTAATAACAGAACAAAGCCAAGCCGAAAATTAGAACTTTTAAAAAAATTGCAAGATAAAATCAAGCGTAAATCAAAAAATGGTCCAAGTTCCAGCAATGAAGAAGATCCAGAAAAAAAAAAAAAAATACGGAAACGAAAAATCTAGTCGTCAGAATAAATAGAAACAAGTGCGATCTCAGACTGGTGGAGGTATACGAAAAATTTTCTGTCAGTCTAATGGATTTCAAGTTATCCGTGATCGAAGATCAAATACCTAACTGTCGAAGATATGTTTCAAAAAAACAAGTTTTGTAATTCAAAAGTGAGGGTACCTATACTTGGCAACAAAAGAGAAAGTACAAACGAATACTGAAACATGTACAACGGAATCAGAAGAAACGCAGATGAAAACCATAGAGACTACTGTTTTAACCAGAATTCCTTTGTCTGTTTCTGTGCCATCCTCAGTGGAATTAAATGAACCACAGGAGCAGCTAGAATCTTTAACAGACGAGACAGCTGATCATTCAACAATTTCGCTTGAATGCTCAGATGAATCAAATTCAAATGAGGTGATCGATTATGGAACTGACCTTAATAGGTTTTACTCTAATTACATCCCAATAGTTGTATCAGAAAATGAAACTGCAGCACCACAGAATCAAGAGATATCAGAATCGTTTACGACCAGTGAGACTTCGACCATTACCCTGCAAGAAAATTCAGATTCCATTAACTTTGAATACAATATAGTCTTTGTTCGCCGTAGCGCAGTTTTTGAAGACCTTCTTCAGATATTTATGATGCTGGAAAAGGATGGACTACCTATTCAAATTAGGATGATAGGATACAATGGACTAGAAGAGAATGGTCAAGATGTAGGAGGCGTATTTCGAGACGCATTATCAGCCTTTTGGTCCAATTTTATGGATAGGTGTACAGTGGGAGCGAATGTAAAAATTCCATACATACGCCATGATTTCGACGCTCAAAAGTCAAATTTTGATGATGTCGATCAAGATGCTCTTTTAGATGTTTTGTCAGATTTAGGATGTAAGACTGAAGTAAATGAGAAAAATATTTCTAAAATATTAAATGGGTTAGCTCACAAAGAACTTTTACAAAAAGGAATGTTTGTTATAAATGCATGGCAAAAGGTCACTTCTGAGGAAGGTTTTTTTAATATTTATAAGACAAAGCATATCACTCCAAGAAATATTTTGTCTTTATTACCTCTCAGTGCACATCTTGATGCTGAAAGTAACACAATTTTCAATTACCTTAAAAAGTTTATTAGAGAAAGTTCTGTCGTAACGTTAAAACAACTATTAAGATTTTGTACTGGAGCTGACGTCATAGTAGGAAGACAAATACAAGTAAATTTCAGAGACATGGTCTAAATATGGCTCCAACAGCACATACTTCTTCTTGTATTCTCTAGTTACCAATAAGTTATAATGACCATCCAGAATTTCGTTCTGATTTCAATTCAGTACTTAATAGCACTGATTGGTCCATTTACATGATATGATCCTGGGAATTGAAAAACAAATCCAATATAATATAAGCAAAAATCCCAGTTCTTATTTAAGTTTTTGTAGTGTGCTTTCTGTTATCTATTTTTGTTGAAATAAAATGTTCGGTTGTCCAATAAAAGATATGAAGGGTAATGTTGCCCATACATCGCACATAGCAATAACACTTGTGACATGTTATAAAACAGTTCCGGTTTCAGATGAATGATAACATAAGAATCAATTTATTTAGAATGACGTCAGTTAATTATCAAAAATCCTAATTTCGCAATTTGACTGTATTATAAATACGCTCCTTCCGTCACCGCGCACGCGACGTACGTGTGTCGTTGGTCCTCGAGTGGGGACATGATTATGTATCTTTTCTTCCATTTTTGTCTTCAACACTTCAACTCTTCAATATCCACCTGACGCCTATAGGAGGTTGTAGTCTAAGGGTGTCTGAAATGAATTACTTTGCTCGGATTCACACGCACTGATTTTTGTAATAAAAGTTATTGTTACATTTTCAAACATCGAGATTTTGGGGTATTGTGTTCTTAAGGGTACGCTTAACTGCTTGTTTTCCCTTGACCAATATCGGACAATTTGAGAATTGTGACGGTCATGCAGATAAAAAGATTATTCATCAGTAAACAAGACGTTTTTGAGAAAGCAAAGAACGAAAGTCACTTTCTGTTCGCGCGTGTAACCCATTGTCGGAAGTGTTTCCGTTTCGCACCAATGGTAGTCTAGGAAAGAGTGATCACCGGATCGGAACGGAATCACCGACACACGATGAAATGAAGATCATGAAACGCAAAGCGGTAGTCTTGTCCGACACACTGTTGTCACATACTTCCTAGGTGTTTGAGCGGAAACTTTTCCCAGCAAACGCCTCACATGACGACGTTTGCTGAAGCAATCAAGCCGATTGATAATCACCGTAGATAAAATCAATACTTCATATGAAGTTTTGCGGTAACAGTACTTGATTCACTAATAAGCGGAAGATGAAGATCAAATAGTTCAAGAAACAAACGTTTTTAGGATTTAACGCTATTGTTTATTTTTCTGAAAAATATCTATCCAGGAATTAATATTTTTTCCAGTGGGTAGGTACTGAACGATACATACGTTGCGGCAGTAAAATTTGTAATAGCACACACACTGCATTTTGAAATTAGGAAAACTCATTTATACACGGAGCGCGTATTTTCAAATTAAAGCATCAATGTTTGAAGGTAGGATTCTCACTCCAACGGGCCTGTATCGCGATTTTGTACCTGCGAAGGACGGCATCCACTCATTACGCCATGCATGTGTTATACTTCTGTTCACAGGAATGCTTATTAAAGAATAACAAAATCAGAAAGTCTGTCACGGTCCAGAAGCTCTACAGAAAGATAGATTTTTATTACAAATTTCGGCAACATTCAATTTGAAGATAAAATAATTGTGTATTTAACACACTTTCACGAATAAAGCTATTTTTTACAATACCTCAAGTCATGGAATGTATTAAGAAGAATGAAATTGCTTAAGGAATAGAATATCTTAAAAACATGACATATCTTGAGAAATAAAATATTTTATAACATGAAATATCTCAAGGACATTTGTTAATGTTTTCTTTAGGTTTCCTTTAGCAGTAGTTCAAACACAGTCGCTAAAAAAATATTTCCCATAGACAGACAAATAAAAAAAATATTAAATAGAAAAATAGCTAAACAGCATAAATGGAATGCTAGACTTGAGAGCTGTAGTTTTGTATCCATAACAGACGCTAGTTAGTTAGTTAACCTGGTAGCCTTTATAAACAGTCAAATCTGACAGTACGATGATGCTTTCATTATAAATCGAAACGCGTCACTGTAAAACGGTGAAACTGTGTATCAGATACACAATTATTCCATCTGCATGATGGTAGGAGTTTCACCAAGTGAGAGCACCTACTGTATACTTGTTCTTCGGTAAGGTTTGGGCACTTAGGTTCGAACTCTCGAACCGTGCTCGAATCAAACACAGTCGTTCAATTCCAAAACCATACTACATTTATTGATTAAAAATAATTACATATCTAAAAGTGCAGCGACATGCTACTTGCTTGCATAGCAATAAATATGAATAATGTGAATGTTCCTACTACTACGAGTTTCCGCATAGTAACAATAATTCGATGGCAGCAGTTTTACTTATTACCTTTAAGTTCATTAAACTGTATTGCATACCATCACACTACAATCTGCATTTATTTTATTTATTATAAATTCTCAATTTTGATAAAGCAAATCGTCAATCTAAACCAGCTTAAAATATCGCCGAAATATTAAATGCACCTCAACCAAACAATCTAATTCCGAGTACCGGCAGTTGTACGTGTATCAAGGATATTTGCGTCTTGACACGCCACCACGTGCTGTTGATAGAGCCTCAGAGAGGAAGTTAATTTCTTCAAAATATGAACCCGGCTGGGTCGGGCCGTCACGCCGTCACACAGCACAGCACAGCTTCACGTAGCGTTTATCTCTGGACTGGTTAATCTAGAAGGCTGGCTGGCTGGCGTTGTGGCGTTCGTTTTGGTACCGGTGATGGATTCTTTTGTTTGCTGCTGTCATCGATTTCCGATTCCGCCTATCGCGTACGTGACCAAATCGTTTTTATTGAACTAGATTTTTTCATAGGCAACTTGAATAGCTTGCAGCTATTCGAAAAAGAAAATATGAATAATTAAAAGTCAGTTTTTGAATTTTACAAGATGCTTCCCATATCGGGAGGAGGTTGGTACTCATTTTGAACACTATTTGAGTTTGTGAAAATGAAATTAAATTAAATCAAGTAGATTCACTCAGAATCCTTCGCTTAGTTATCCATTTAGAAAAAAAATTCTTCGAATAATGAAATCAGAATTTTACGAGAGGTTTTCGTAGGTCCTCTAGCCCAATTTCCTATTGCATTTTTTGTAAATTTATATTCGAACATATTGCTTTCTCATGAGATGGAGCAACACTTATAAGTGTGAATCCTCTTTTTTATAGGTACATTAGTATATTATTATGGCTTACATTTAATGGCTCACCAATAGTAGTCCAAAGTTGTTACACTGCATCTTGATTCATAATAATATTAATGTACCTAATGATATTATAATCATTTTACTAAATAATATTTCAGACTATGTACTTTCTGTAAAACAAGATTAGAGGGAAGCAGGAAACTGCAGCATTTTGAAAGGATTAAATATCACCTTGTCTACATTTTCGAAGAATTGATTATTTGTAGGTATAACATGATTCAAAGAAATCAGAAATTCACGATCTAAACGGAATGTATTTCAAATTTCTGATCATCTGAGGACACTTCACGATACTTTTAGGAATCCAAACTTGTTCATTTTCAAGATATACTTGACATCTTTTCATTCCAAAAACAAGACATGAAGTAAATCAAATTTTCTCTCTACGATTATCTGCAAGAAATATATTTGCTCCGTTTACATTTTGTTTGAAACATAGTGGTAGGTACATATCAATGGTCCTTGAACATGACATTGATACCGCAATACCTCAATATATATTATTTAAAAAATACTATACTTCAGAATTCCATCATCCATATGGCTTACAAAGATATCATATGAATAGGAACGTGAAACTATATAGAGGATCGAAATTCCTAGTAATATTTTTGAAACATCCAGGTTGTCTACTATCAGGCAACGAACCATGGTAACTTCAACTCCCTCGAACGCAAAGACTTCATCAAAATCCTCTCTGCCTGGTCAGGTGTGCTGATATATATCCACCTTGCTGTTTAATAACCGACAAACTCTCGCTTCATAAACAGCGATTTTGATTTATTCTATTCATCTTAGTTCTGATAGGATTTTACTGATACAGTAAATGAGATGCTGAACAGAATGCTGACGACAATGATGCATGATGAAAATTCAATGGAATATCAAAAGTATAAAAAATATTAACATTTGGAATTGCATTTGTACTATTTGTAAGTTTTTCTGAGATAACTAACTGTAATAGAATGTTTGAACCACATATGATACATTTCGATGTATGACGAATTCAAAATGAATAAAATTGAAAATATTATCACCTCACAAATACAACAATGTACATCTTATGAGAAAGGATTGCAACATAAAATATTTCAATCCCATGGGAGCGATATACAATATTTAAGGAAAATATTTGATTTGCACCGAACTTACGATTTTTTTGAAACGATTCGGCCTACACTGCATCAATTCAACCTATATTCATTTAAAAATCCGAAAATTGTTTCTCCCTTAAACATAATAATTATGTGATTTCAGTAATCAGCCATCAGAAATTACATTTATATTGAAAATCTTACTCGATTTCGAGTTTGCGGCGAACGACAAAAAAATCCCTAATTAGGAGTTTCACATCTGTATCTATTAATAAAAAATAAAACGATTGGTTTCGCCATTCTATTTAATGTTTCCACCGGCAGACTTTATGAAAAGAGTTCGTATGTAATATGGTTGAAGCGCGAGGGAAAACCATTTAATATCGAACACATTCCATAACAATAAGTCGGAAACCATCGATTGGGCTTCGTTGAATGTGATTTTTGACAATGGCTGCTTTGGCCTGGAAAGGGCAAAGAGCGGCACTGGGTCAAGTTAAAGTTTAAACAATTACCAATTCTAATTTCAGACCGGTTTTATCGTTATTCCACGGTTTGATATAAAAGGTTTATGCGAGAACCATATTACATGTATGTAATGGATTTCTCTAATATCGTTTATGTACATTGAATGGAGTTTGAGGAGTTTATCTTTTAAGATTTATGTTTTCGATTTGTATCAGCATGATTTGCAGGACTCATTCAATTTTTATATTTTAAGCTAAAGCTGTTCCAAAGATGAATTGGTGTAGTTAATTTGATTGTACACAGTACAATTTTTTACATTTTCAATGGTTGAGTGAATCTGTAAACGAAACCTCAATAGCAAGGATTCCATTTTTGGGACTTTATTATTATAAAGATGTACCATGCAATAAAAAATAACTATAAAAATAAAATCACAGAAAATTGAAAATTAACGAAACTATGTTAAGAGAAACCAAAAAACAAACTTTGATATTTCAATATAATTTAAGGTTGAGAGTGCTTTTTTCGCAGCAAAATCGTCTATAAATTGTGAAAAATCTTTCCCATTACAAATGCTTTTTTCAATTGAAATTAACGATAGCCCCACTAGTTTCCGTTGCGATATAGTTGAGCTAGGTAATTTTTAATTAGTTTTGATTTGATTGAACGTATTTTAGTTTCTGCGTCGGCACGCGGCTGTGAGGTAATTGTTTCCTTATCGTGAAAAAATCACGTCAGCGCGGGTCTGGCCTAACCGCGGGGCTATGTGCAGTGCATACATTGCCTCCTCATATATCCGGCTCTGCGAGGTTTGTTTTTTTTATAAACTTGATTGCACCACATATAGTCTCCGTGTAGACCAGACACTGAATATTCCTCATCAAAAAGTATAGATAACGCTTGTAGCCAATAGCTTTTTAAAGTGATGCAAACCTTAGTAGTAGGGCTTGAAATGCTGACAATACTGTCGTTGGAGTCTTGAAGCGGTCTTGCAAATTAACTATCAGCTGGTCGGTGCATGGTAAAAAAATAGCGACTCTGAAGTGAGCGGCATTATATAATTAAATACGTGCCTGGTTTCAGGGCAGGTAAGAGACAGTGATCCAAAGTTTGTTTTTTCGGGATGTCATGTTTTCGAAGAGTATATCTCTCATGCTTTAAAGATGAAATGTTCATCGTTTTGTGTTGCTTGAATTACAAATATGGGAAACATACAAGGCGGAATAGTTTACTTTGCATCAAATCAGTTCTAGATTTAGCAGCTAATAAGTGGTAGGCCAAGGTTCAGGAAGTGTAGCTGGAATTTTTCTAAGGAGAGCTAAATTGTTCTGTTTCTGTTTTAGTGGCTTTAACTATAGCGATTTTAATTTACTACAGATTACTACATTTTAACTGAATCGGGATCTTGGATAATGAGGAAAGTTCTTTATAGTCTCTTGAAAAACGGTGTCAAGTAAGTTGAATTTGTTTTTTGTGGGCACTAGTATCTTTTCATCAAATATTCTTATCGGATTTTAGAGCTGCTGATTCACCTGAACTAAAATTTGGAAATATAGATTTTTTTTAAAACATGAATGTTTTGAGGATTTTTCAGAGTATAAAGTATTTAAATATTCAGTATTTTTTTTACTTTTGACTTCCAAATATCAAGAGTTCTGAAATCGGTCGAACTGATATCAACTCTACTTGTCAATGGTAATATTTAATCAATAACCTATCTAATCAGTTTTTTTGATTAAGCACCACCATATTTATTTTGTTATATGGGAAACAATCGAAGCGAGACTTTTGTCTCACATAAATAATGAGATTTATGCGACATGACACAGGCAAGAACAAGAAAGTCAATTACGTTGCTTTTGGTGTGTATGCTTATTTATTATGACAAGTGCATAGGTTCGAATATCCATAAATTACTGAGTAAATAGTAGTCATCTGCTAACACTTTTTACCGCAGCGGATCAACAGACAACAGGGATCTGTGGTGTAGAAGAAATAGAGATCCACCTTGCGCACGACTCCTGATAACGAGAGACGAGAGAGCCGGGTCAGCCGGGTATTCGTACTCGAGCGTTGAACGGTGTCGGACGCACGGTGGTTAGTAAAACAGCATTGCTTCTTATTTCAGTAAACAAGCGAATATCATAGGATCGTATGCTAATACTGTGAGCTCTTAAAAATCCATTCGACGTAACACATTTTCTGGAATGAACCGACTTTTTAGAGTGATAAATGTAATTGTGACGTTGATGATTTAAACGTCACTGATCTAGTATTAGAAAATGAAAATTGTTTCATAAGTATTTTTCGAAATTCAAAATGGCGACCGATTTGCTATGAATGACATAGCATTTATTAGAACTAGAAATATCAAAAAAACTAGTTCGTTTATTATAAATAGCATTTATCAATTCTAAAAAACATTATAGGTACATGGAGTAAAAATAGTGATAAAACAGTAGTAAGTTACATCCATTTGATACTTGCTAACCAATGCAACAAACCTATTGTAACAATGCAATCAGAGCTAGGCAGAGTACCTTACAAAAGTACTTATTAGTACTTTAGAATGATTAACTTTAAAATCCTATAATCTATATTGATAGAGTTCAGGTACACATAACCCGTTGATGGGCAACCATTCACCATGAGAGGTTATAAAAATCTTGCCACCCGCTGACGTCTAATCATTTATTTACTTTTTCCATATATGCAGAGACAATACGTGTCAGCTGCCACAGAATGACTAAATATTTGCGATGCTAATTTTACCTCCATTTTCTGAAAGTTACCAGGATGAAGATGTTCGTTGGTTAATTTAGGACAAAGTCTATATCCTTTTTTCTTATCGTATGCATAAAAAGTATCTAGATAGCATTTTTTCACAGTCTCTTTTGGTAACCGGTAATTGTAGGGAAATAAATTATTTCTGGTAGACTTTAACAGATGTGGCACGTCATATAAATAAACAAGTCTCAAGTTATCTACGTTGAAGTAAACGTTTTCCGTGGTTACTTTTAAAAGTTTGTCAACCAATTTTCGAAAATTGCATCCATGATCTGAAACAACCTCGGTATATCCGGCCGCCGACGCGACGGTCTCCCAGAAGTCAGCCTGCCAAGTATACCGCGCGCGGTGCTTTGGTGAATGGTGACTGCATCTACCACGGCATGTCGCATGTATGATTGTATGGAGCGTATGAAGTTAAAGTAGTATCAGCTAACGAGAGAGATAGGCATATTTCGGGGCGGAGCTTGGAGTGACCCTTCTTGTCTCTGTTTATGTTCGGTGCTGGAGATAAATGTCTCTTTCAGCCACAGGTATATCAACTTTGACCTATGAGAACATCTGTTTTATTTCATGAAAATATCGTAGTATATCGTGTATTAATAGTAAATAAAAATAATCATATATATTAGCTAACAAAAAAAAACAAATATGTTTTTGAAAGTCCTAATTTTACAGCATTAAATCACAAACTTAGATTATATACCTGTATCTCTATCATTATTGGGGTTTATAATAGCTGCCAACTCTACAATAAACTTCCAAAGTGTGGACCCAAAAATGCCAGAAATGAGATTTCAACACCGAGATATACAACAATGCATATACCATTTATTAATTTTGAAGGCAAATGTGTTAACTTATCTATATCTAACAAATACGGAGGATAAACGGGATAAAAAATGTACAGATTTGTTTACCAAAATCACATGCCCAATGTGTTTATATTACCAAATGAACTAACTAAATCTTCTCGAAAACAGTATTCAAACTTAAGTTCAATATGCCGCATACATATCCTGATACAGACCCTGTTATTTTCTAAACAGCCTCATCACAAATAACGAATTTGAATTTTAAATTGGTCTCCCTGGACGTGTTAATTATAACTCGAAACCAGGAGCAGAATTAATCAATGTTCTACTTAGATATAATCAGCCATCCGTATGGTACCAGGATTTGATTTAATCATACCATTAAAATATATCTGTCCACACTAGACACCTGACTGCTTCCACATCACCTCTGCACTATAATGACCGGCCTACGCCATTTCTACGGGCTGGACAACCAGTTCGACAGGTTGACAGCGAAATATGCCTTCGCAAAAACGATGATAAAGCCGTAATAATAGTCATCAGACGTTATTCTATCAATATGACGTTCGACAACGAGGAAACTGTTAACGTCGATACGAGCAGACACGAGCGCAACTGTAGCCGGTTCCATGAAGTATTTAATAACATACCTAGTAACATTTTTTATGATATCTACTTCTTTTTAAGACCGATTTATCAGTTTGAATTGTATGAAACTAACTGAATAACAAACTATGCAAACAAAACTGACAATGCAATAATCTATTATATTCCCAGTTTAACAGGTACTACATTATACCTTTTGGTCCAGCCTTTTGGTAATATACCTTTCGGTCGAAGGTTTGAATTCTGGGTGAGATTATTTTTTACAATTTACATGGATACACGATGAATTACAAGGTGCTTTCTATTCATGAATAAAATTAAATTTGCGATTGAGTGATTATATCATGAATCACATAAATGTATGACAATGGAGCTTTATAAAATAATGATAAAAAACTGAATGGATAGGCTCTTCATCCAAATAGGAGAGGCGTGTAGCTATTAAATCAACTGAGAAGTGTAGTGGTAGGACCTCAAGATGCATTATATAATGAGTAGAATAATTGAGCATATTACGGCACATTTGTTTATCAATCAAGCTAAGCAAAACTACTACTTCCAGTTGATATACTCCACAATTACTTGCATACTTTGAAAAAGATTTCCCTGAGAAATCTAAATGGCCCCTCGTTTACTGTGCAACCATTTCTCTCTAAGCTCATTCCAATGAGTTCACGTATGAATATAGTAAAACTATGTTATGGATCAACTTATGCATGATACAGTAAACTCTTCTATATGAGCCTGTTGCTCATTTTTGCGTTATGTACATTTGATGAAATATTGGCTGAAATTCAATTTGTGTCAGATTGTAACAGAACGAGTCAGTTCGTTGCTCTAAACTTCAGTGGCGGCTCTCTAATGAGAGCAAGTGAGCAATTGCACCCCCTTGAGTTTTTGAACAAATCAAACCAAGCTATCTATGGCTGAATGCTGAATGTGAAAGTAAAACATAAACTTAAGTATTATTACGTATAGGTTATAATACGTATTCATGGTTGCGCGCCGTTCGGTTGCTATTCGGATACCCACTCGTCGCGGTTCGGAAGAGGATGAGCAAAGGAAATCGTTGCTCCGCTCAGCGGTTAATAATGTTAATCTTACATTGGAGGTGGGGATAGATATATTTCGAGCGTCTTCAATAGCACGTAATACCTCACAAGTGAGCAATGGTTTTGTTTGCTCAGGACAGTTTCGACCTGCAGAAGTGCAGAGGCGACAGCAGCGTAGTAGTAGTAGTATTGTGTACCGTTGCAAAATGAATTCTGTCACTGTTTTGGTAGACAATGCGTTTTCGCGGTTAACGTATGATGAAAAAATTGCAGTGAAAAATCCTAAACGGCCAATGCCTCAGTCACGGTTAGAAAATAAACAATCTGTGAAAGGTAAAAACATTGTAAGAAAATTCAAACTAAATATTTATCAGAAAAATGACTGGATTTGTGGATGCGACGTTAAAAATGCTTTGTTTTGTTTTCCGTGCCTTCTATTTGGTGGTGAACCGTCTTGGTCAAAGAACGGAATAAGAGACTTAATTCATCTTAGAGCTGAAATTAATAAACATGAAAATTCCGAAGGACATTAAAGGTAAAATATTCCATTATATATTTTTTATGACCGTAATCCAACTAGTAAATATATGAGATAATAGATACAAGAAGAGTCATGGTCAAAGCTTTAGGAGGAAGATTAGGAAAACCTTTATTTGTGCATTGCTTCATTATTCATATTTTAAAAGCCTCTGATTCGAAATTACGCTACATCCATTTTAACTCACAATACGTCACTCAGCTGCATGCGTCTATATGCTGCAAGTACTTGCATGAACCCAATTTAGCAAGATCGCAAGAATGGATTGTCATTAAAAAAATAAAAATACTATAATTAAATCCCAACTATAAAAACAAGTTTCCTGACATGAACTATTAAACTATTATACATTGGCTTCAACATTGAACCAGTTTGTAATCCTACAACATGGCAACCGTGCACTCTAGATCAACGATGCGCCAATCCTAGGAACCCATTGAAGTAGCATGATGAAAGAAAGACTAGGTTGGTGAATTGTTTTAATAATTCCATATTGATAAACATTATATTCCTCAAAGGCTTCATTAGGCTTTTAGGTATATCACGATAACTTATTTCATTCAGTTTTCCCGTGTCTGAGGGTTTCAGTAGTCTTTATGCGCTGGGACGTGGTATTTTATTAAGAAATATAATATGATTATATTATATATATATATATATACTATATATATATATATATATATATATATATATATATATATATATATATATATATATATATATATATATAATATAATCATATTATATTTCTTAGATCTGCTGTACAAGATGACACCCATTCAGAAATAGGACAGGACTAGAGCCGCCAGTATATTACCTGTATATTGAAAGCTTTCGATATAGTACAATTTGACACCGGTCCATGTAACGGTTGAGTCAACATATATATATATATATATATATATATATATATATATATATATATATATATATATATATATATTCTAAAATGCAGATGACGTATTGAAATTAATATGAACGGTCCTCTGATGGCGACCGAAATTGATATACTACTTTTCAATTTCTCATTCTTATGAAGCGAAAGTGGATCATTAGGTATTTTTTGGCAATTCCTTTTTATTCTAAATGACATTTTAAAAATGTTGTTATTCTACATGATGTTACTGAAATTTAATATTTCATATTTCAGTACCACCCCACACCTGATACATACAGAGTACTACATTAGTATTTGGATGGTCAATAACTCCATTGTTATATGCTCGCTATCAAAAATTGTCTAAGAAAAGTTCTACGCAGTATTGAGGTGCATAAACTAAAATTATTACAGGAGGAATCAAAAATAAATTTTTTAATAACTCCTATATTTTTGCAACTTTCTGATTGATTTGATATAACATAATATATGATTAGATTACATTATACAGAGTGATTTAAGAGATATAAATAGTTTGATGATAAAATCGTATCCTCATCAACACTCTGTAGTTCGACACAATTTCTGAAGAAAAAGGAATAATTGGTTGCTGTTTTTATGTTTTTGACTATAGTAACGGTGTATTTGAGGTGCAGAAATTCTATGTAAAATAGCTTGTTATTCTATTACAAATATTTTTTCACGAGACGGAACGGTAAAAAATTTTCTATCACAAACCGAAACGGCATTCCGGTCCAATTCGAGCCCTGCTTATATCCGTTTCCTTTTACACTTACATTATGTTTTGTATACGGTGTGGCTTAAAATTCGAACACCAATTTTCTATCTTATCTTAAATGGAACGTCCTGTATTTTATATGACATATTTTTAACCATTTTGTATACCTAAGTAGAGCGTGTATTTTGAGATATTTCAAGATATTTAGTGAAATTTTAGTTTTTTGAGAAATTTAATATTATTTCTTTTGTCATATCCAATGACAAATTTTTTTTTTGATAAGTACTTAAATCTTAAAACAATAACTACTTACTAAGATATTCAATAAAGTATATTTGAAGTAAAGGCTGTTGATTAGGAGACGATTTTAACATAAAACCATCCATATTTCTTAGATCATCCTAAACAATGTAGTCAAATGTTATATCAAATTAATGTGTGCTATATAAATATGGAACAGAATATAGGGGTTCCTATTGAAAAATATGTTTTATTCATCATGTGATCAAAATTCAAAATAGTTTTAGGTTATGTACCCAACTATCTTAGACAATTTTTGATAGCTAGCATAGCAATGGAGATATTGACCATCTAGACACTAAAAACTCACCTTGTATATCACAAACCTGCCGCCAGTTACGATTATAGAAATTGATACTGAGCTGGAATGAAAATGCTGCAAGTTGTTTCCTATTTTGATTGTACAATCCATGTCAACCTTCCACAGCTGGCTATAACAGTTACATAGCTTGCTTATAGACATGATAAATATTTACACTAAAGGCGGGTCCAGACACAACGTCTTATCGAACGATAGAACGTTCATGCAAATCGTTCGACAAAAAGTACAAAAGATAGCGCGTAAACACGTTTCCAACTAATCGGTCAAATGTTAGTTTCGCGACGTTTTCGGTAATGGACGAAGCGTTTCTTTGGTCGCTCTATGCTATTTGCAGTGCAATAAAAAGCAGGAATAAACAAAAAAGTCGAAGATTAAGATGGTCGAAGAAATGGTTGTTAAAAAGACATGCATTTTTTCATGGCAGATTATTACGTGAACTTGAACCAGATAATTGGCGTAATTACATGAGGATGGATACTGAAACTTACAACCATTCGTTAAAATCTGTTACTCCTTACATAAGAAGGCAAAACACCTGCATGAGAGAAGCCATTTCAGTTCATGAGAGACTTAGTCATATTTCATATGCCTGTGACTTCTCGTTCCGATCATTATACTCGGCACTTTCAACTTGCCACAAGCAAGGAAAACTACGATAGAGTTCAATAAATTCTCTTAAAAACTGTCGAGAGCACTGACGAAGATCAGACATATCGCTATTAACTTTTCAAATGCAAAGTATATTTAAATACGCATAGAGATAGCAACAAGAAGTGCTATACGTACTACGAAAATGTACTAAAACAATGTCCGATAAAACGGAAGTTTGTCCACACGCGCCAACTTGTCGAATCAAGTTTTATAAAATGATGCCTCGCACTTCAGATTTTCGACTTATCGTACAACCTTATTTCGATCATGCAAGACGTACGTTTTGTGGTCCACACGCGCCGTTTTACTTGATACGACTTGTCTGAATCGATAAGACGTTCGATATGACGTTGTGTCTGGACTTATATTATGAATATTATTCAGGATATGAGTACCATTGTTTTTAGATGTAAACGTCACTGAGGACACAAGTCAACAATATTGGACTTAGGTGAGAGCTTAAAAAAGATCATTGTACGCTTTTATTGGTAAAATATCATCAGTTGTCCTATTCACCATTTATGAACTGGTAGGTTGAAAATAAAAATAAAAAACTTTTTAATGTGTGGTAATATTTCTATTTAGGTATATAGGGCATTTGCGGAAGAAGTTTCACATTTAAGTTAAATGATAAGATTTTTCAAAACCGTCATGGAATTGGCTATATCACAAAAAATACAGGATTGAGGGCTAGTTTAAAAAATATGCTGGAGTTGTTTACCACGGTGGCAAATGCATTCATTGAAATAAAACAGCTTATTTTGGAATACATTTTGACACGTTGAGAATATCTATTTTCAAAAGCTTGATTTCGGACTTCCATTGTCTATAAAAAATTTTTAGTATCACGACGTTTCGATTGATATGCTATCTTCAATCGTCTTCAGGTGAACGTATCGTTGACTCACCCTGTACAGCTATTGAAAATGATCTACTTTCCTTTCAATGCGTATGTTCGGTTAGAATTGGAAAATACAGGACATCACAAGTGTCAAACCTCTATAGGGCAATAAATACAAGCTTTTTTGTTTCCCCAACCCATCATCCCCATACCACCTCAATAACATTCCCTCCCAAAACATTTTGGGAGATGATCAGGGACTCTTAAAATTAGGTTGGAGCATTTTTCTTTTTTATGAATATTCTGCCGTCACTGGAACAATTTCCAAAAATGATATACTTTTCTGTCATCGTTACAGTAGCAACAATATTTCAAAATTTAATTACAATCAATTCAGTAGTTTCCGAGTTATATAGATAACAAAGGAAATATGTGTACAAAATTTTCCAGAATAGAAAATTATTCGTTTTCCTTTGAATGCGTATGTTTTCCTAGATTTTGAAAAGACATGACTTTACAAGGGCAATAAATAAAAAAAATGCGTTCCTCCTAACCCCCACCCCCTCACACCCCAATTTCATTCCTACTACTACTACTACTATCTCAAATTCGAATATTTTCGCGATTACTATACTTTTCCCGCTATGCGAGAGAAGTAAAATGTGTAATTTATATGCCTACTAGAGGCCATACTATTAAATTTCACAAAAAACTAGTATTTCATTAAATATCTTTCAGTATCTGAAGAGCCGCTCTACGTAGGTATAAGGAATGCTCAACAAAAATCAAAGCAGCATTATATCTGATATAAAATACAGGGCGTTCCATTTAAAATAAGAAAGCATGATGGTCCAGGTTTCGAATCACCCTGTACACATAATATAATGTAACACATTCCTACACTCAAACAGTCGATTATTCCCTTTTCTCTGAAAGTTGCGCTAACTACAGGTTGTTGATTGA
The DNA here is from genome assembly GCA_949316355.1 of Bruchidius siliquastri. Classification (NCBI taxonomy): domain Eukaryota; kingdom Metazoa; phylum Arthropoda; class Insecta; order Coleoptera; family Chrysomelidae; genus Bruchidius; species Bruchidius siliquastri. The sequence continues at coordinate 22,180,709 of OX438538.1, read as the reverse complement.
GATAGGATTTTAAGATAAAACTCCATATCTCTTGAATAGCCCTGTATAATATACCTAGTTAAATGTTATATCAAATTAATTATAAAGGGCTATGCGAATGAATATTGAATTTAATGTAGGGGTTGCACTTTATTGATTTGTCCTGTAATTATAAAACTCACAATAATCTTAAGTTTGAACCTCAGCTCTCGGTACAGCTTTGTCCTCGGAAAATTTTTGATAGCTAGCATAGCAAGGGATTTATTGACATTTCGCATACTAAAAACTCACCCGTTGTATAAAAAAAGTTACATCAGGAATCCATATAAATGTGAAGGAAAGTTTGTATGCATTTGCTGCTGTTGTAGTGACAGATATTCCGCAACGATATATAGAAGCAAAAAGGCGTACACTCCTTCTCCTAGTCTATGATACACATTTGAGTTATAACATCCCCGAACGTAATATCTACTTGGCATTTAAAAGAGTTAATTCAGCTGAAAAGATGATTTGGACAGCGAGCACTCATACATGTTTATAACTCAATGCTTATATTACTACATATAATAAAAGTGTACTTAGATTGGTTCCGGGTTACTGTCATTCGCAAAATTCTTTCACTTCGACTGGTGCTCATCTTGCTGTTAGTTATAGCGAAACGAAAATGATTTGAAAATTATCCGTTAAATCTAGACGAACCCACAAAACATGTTGCCAACTCTGCCGGCTGCCAAGTTTCGCGTTACCTATATGAGCCTTCAATATACAGAATATACACGAAATGAACCTCAATGTCGTCATCGTCAGTTGACTGGAGCTGCAATATACGTGCCAGTTGGAAATGGTAATTTTTGGCGCATCACAGTTTTTTTGTCTAATGTGTAGATGGCGTACATACACATAATTTTACATAGTTATTTCATGGTGGTGAGTTGACAGCCATATATAGGCGTTCACTTTACCGCGGCTGCCATCTTTACCGTCGTTTTAACATGGGGGGCTGTTGACTTGTACCAGAGATGTATATATATATATATATATATATACATCTATTAGTGTATATATATATATATATATATATATACACTAATAGATGCTGGGATGCTGCTCACTAAACAAAACAAAATTAGGCTGCTGCAATATTATATCTACATGCAATGAAAGACGCAATGTTATTCTATTCTGTTTCATCCATTTCACAGTAATATTGATTAAAATATGCCTTAACACCCTTCAACAATGTTGCGATTTTAGCATTACAAATGAAATATCTCTCAAGTGCTACTACAATATTTCATACAGGTATAGGTTTCACTATGTATCCTTCATTTATCTATGTGATATGTGATCTATAATGTGAAAAAATATTTGGAACTATATCAGATTAAAAGAAAATTGTCTTGACTATTATAATAAAAATAATGCTTTAACTACATCTGAAATAAGATTCATAAAAGATGATCAATTTATGGTTTTATATTTTTCATAAGAATCTTCACACTTGGAAAATGATGGACCTATGAATACAATACTTATTAGTACAATAATGGATTTCAGTGACTGAGTAGGCTGGAGCCTAGGGCAGCAAATATGGCTCAATTTTCGACAAAACCCACTGGACATGACATTCAATAGAATTGTCCTCGTGCACCCTTTTTAAATTGCGCCCAAAAAACTAACTAACCTTTTATGGCGCCATCATACCTTTTAAGCTCTATTCTGGGTAATTTAAATATACGCATACCTGAGTTCTCCACTGGATTTGAAACACTAGTACCATTATTTGTGCCTGGGTTACTTTCTCCACCTGCCACGGATACAGTCCTCCATCATTTTGTTGTATTTAATCCTCAGGGTGATGAACTTCTTCTCATACGTGTCACAGGTTTCCATTTCACTTTCAAGCTCATGTTCAGATGCACTCTTCAATAACAACTGGTATATGTCACGGTCAAACACCTGTACGCTATCTTATTTACCAATCACCAATTCAAACGCGGCTTCAAGACTCTAATTTTTGCGCGATTCGGCGTTTAACAAAGTGTCCAGATAATTTAACGCCTTTGTAACCGACCCACGGAGCAGTTTACGGCTTTTTCTTTTGTTTTCGATCTCGCTAGCCAGTTTTTAAACACGGTCAAACCACCTATCGTTTTAACAGAACAAAACAATGTAAAACGCGGTAAAAGTTTACTTTAGGCTTCTCCGGAAACATCTAATTGAGTCTACACAAAACTACGTTCTTTTTTTCCACTCAGTGTACCGCAAATTTCTTGCCGGAAAAACTACCCGTCTTTGAGGCCTCGACTGTTCGGAAAGCAAATAAAACTGCACCCTCTAGTTTTATCTCACTTTTACTTGATAAAAGGCGGTCGTGTTAAAATTTCTATTATCTGAACACCAGTGCTAAATACCCAACAATTATATTTCGGCAAAATACAAATTATTTTAGCCGATTTAATAATCCTTTCCGCGCGGTTGTCGAACGAATAACGAAAATCGAAAAATTTTGTAACTGTGACCGACGTCCAACTCTCACCGACTTGGCTCTGAAACCGATCTCGGCGAGGTTGCCGGTTTGCAGGATTGCTGGGTTGCCGGGTTTTTCTTACATACATAGATGATCTACAATCTGAAATGTACTGAAGAATATCTTGACAGAATAAATAATTTGCTAGATTTGAGAGCTTCAGTTTTGTTTCCATTATAGGATCTAGTTAGCTGGTTGGCAAGTAATCTGGGTAGCCTTTGTTAAAAGTCAAATCTGACAGTTCGACGATGTCGATTTTATCTCCATTGATTGTAGCCTATGCTTTTCAAAGTGCAGTTTCCTCTTGTGATCTAGTGCATGGTGCTCACAGATGAGGTAAAATGTTCATTGTCTACAATTTAGGTCTTCAGCCTTTTGAACCAGAGCCCGAAGTTGCCATTACACAAAATCGACTGTTAATGTGTTGTAGAGTATCCATTCATCAAATGAAAAACAACTTTTTTACAAGATAAGCACTAAACAAAATCACTCACCACTGTAGAGACAAAAAAACCGATTAGGCTAAAAGCAGTTTATTTTTAAACCGAACACAACAAACGGGATTCCTCTCTCCCTCCGAATTATTTCGATAGCTTTGCTCATTCGATTAATTTATAGCGTAAGTCTAATTGGAATTACAACGGCGGCTGATGTTATTTTTCATAGCTGATTTTAATGAATACATACCAGAGCCCTTTTAATTGGGCGATACGTATTTATGTTGTTCGATTTTAAAGAGTGAAACTGAAACTGCAATATTCAAAGGAGACGATCCACGATCCACAGGAATGCTTAACAAAGATTAACAAAATCAGAAAGTCTATCACGTTCCAGAAGCTCTAAAGAAAGATAGTTTTTTTTTACAAATTTCGGCAACATTTATTTTGAAGATTAGATAATTGTGTATTTAACACTCTTTCACGAATAAAGGTATTTTTTACAATATCTCAAGTCATGGAATGTATTAATAAGAATGAAATTGCTTAAGGAATAGAATATTTTAAAACATGACATATCTTGAGAAATGAATTATTTTATAACATGAAATATCTCAAGGACATTTGTTAATGTTTTCTATGGGTTTCCTTTAGCAGTAGTTCATACACAGTCGCTAAAAAAATATTTACCATAGACAGACAAATGAAAAAAATATTTACCTAATAGAAAAATAGCTTACAGAAGCTAGTTAGTTAGTTAACCTGGATAGCATTTATAAAGAGTCAAATCTGACAGTACGATGATGCTTTCATTATATATCGAAACGCGTCACTGTAAAACGGTGAAACTGTTATCAGATACACAATTATTCCATCTGCATGATGGTAGGAGTTTCACCAAGTGAGAGCACCTACAATCTGCATTTATTTTATTTATTATAAATTCTCAATTTTGATAAAGCAAACCGTCAATCTAAACCAGCTTAAAATATAACCGAAATATTAAATGCAGCTCAACAAAACAATCTAATTTCTACCTACCGGCAGTTGTACGTGTGTCAAGGATATTTGCGTCTTGACACGCCACCACGTGCTGTTGATAGAGCATCAGAGAGGAAGTTAATCTAGAAGGCTGGCGTTGTGGCGTTCGTTTTGGCACCGGTGATGGATTCTTTTGTTCGCTGCTGTCATCGATTTCCGACTCCGCCTCTCGCGTACGTGACCAAATCGTTTTTATCGAACTAGATTTTTTCATAGGCAACTTGAATAGCTTGCAGCTATTCGAAAAAGAAAATATCAAAGATTAAAAGTCAGTTCTTGAATTTTACAAGATGCTTCCCATATCGGGAGGAGGTTGGTACTCATTTCGAACACTATTTGAGTTTGTGAAAATGAAATGAAATGAAATCAAGTAGATTCACTCAGTATCCTTCGCTTAGTTATCCAATTAAAAAAAAATTCTTGGAATGATGGAATCAGAATTTTACGAGAGGTTTTCGTATTGCATTTTTTTGTAAATTTATTATTATATTCATTTTCGAAGAATTGATTATTTGTAGGTATAACATAATTCAGAGAAATCAGAAATTCACGAACTAAACGGAATGTATTTCAAATTTCTGATCATCTCTCTACGATTATCTGCAAGAAATATATTTGCTCCGTTTACATTTTGTTTGAAACATAGTGGTAGGTACATATCAATGGTCCTTGAACATGACATTGATACCGCAATATATATTATTTAAAAAATAATATACTTCAAAATTTCATCCTCCATATGGCTTACAAAGATACGTGAAACTATATAGAGGATGGAAATTCCTAGTAATATTTTTGAAACATCCAGGTTGTCTACTATCAGGCAATGAACCATGGTAACTTTAACTTCCTCGAACGCACAGACTTCATCAAAATCCTATCTGCCTTTACCAGCCACCGAAGGTTCTCTTACTCTGATTGGCCACCAACGTCGGCGTTGTGAGATGTTCACCTATCGATCACGCGTTCATCACGCACTGATCATTGTTTATAGTTTCTGTTGCGAAAAACGTCTAGTAGATGGCGAGGCATGGTCTAATTCAGAGACAAGTGTTTCCAGAGTACTCCATACAATTAAACCTGTAATTACCTTATGCCGTTTTAGCTTCTATTCTATTCTAATCATTCTCTTATGAGTGCGTAATTTTAGTAGTGTCGGAATGAAATGTGATTTCTGGGGATAACAAATACATTTTTTGAGTTGTCAGAGCTTGTATGCGTACGTAATTTGAAAATCAATTCATATTCGTAATATATTAAGTGGATCTCTTTTTGAGTATTATATGTGACATGGGAGTACGCTTTTGTCAAGTTAATTTTATATCCACTGAGCGAATCAAAAAAGGTAAAATATTCCATTATATATTTTTTATGACCGTAATCCAACTAGTAAATATATGAGATAATAGATACAAGAAGAGTCATGGTCAAAGCTTTAGGAGCAAGATTATGAAAACCTTTATTTGTGTATTGCTGCATTATTCATATTTTATAAGCCTCTGATTCGAAATTAGGCAACATCCATTTTTACTCACAATACGTCACTCAGCTGCATGCGTCTATATGCTGTAAGTACTTGCATGAACTCAATTTAGCAAGATCTCAAGAATGGATTGTCATTAAAAAAATAAAAATACTATAATTAAATCCCAACCATAAAAACAAGTTTCCTGACATGAACTCTTAAACTATTATACATTGGCTTCAACATTGCACCAGTTTGTAATCCTACAAGATGGCAACCGTGCACTCTAGATCAACCATGCGCCAATTCTAGGAACCCATTGATGTAGCATGATGAAAGAAGGACTAGGTTGGTGAATTGTTTTAATAATTCCATATTGATAAAAATTATATTCCTCAAAGGCTTTATTAGGCTTTTAGGTATATCACGATAACTTATATTTCATTCATTTTTCCCGTGTCTGTAGGTTTCAGTAGTCTTTATGCCCTAGGAAGTGGTATTTTATTAAGAAATATAATATGATTATATTATATATATTTATATGTGGGAAGAGTGAGATCACTTTGGAAAGTGCAGATCCGATTTTGGATCTCGCCTTTCTTTGCGTGTATATCGCGTTGTAATTGAAGTTGTCGCCTTGGCAGTGTTCTTTATCAGATAATTTGTCGGACCTCCTTTTTGCTTGTTTTCTATATTTTATACGCTACTAGTTTGTGGGTAATCGAGACAGAGAGCGTACGTGAGTCTGTATATTTGCGTGATACTTTCCACTTAGAGTGAGATCCGGAAATTTGGCAACGCGGCGGATCTCATCTTTGCGATAAAATAATTTCATTGGTGAGTCATAGTAGGATATGGGTCGGCAGAGAAACAGTTCGGTCCAGAAATTAGTGTGTAAGAAAAAGTCAGAAGGTGAAACACAAATGTAAGAGTGAGTGCGCGAATCTTGCAACGCGTGGCAACGCTGGCATAGTAAGTGTACGGATCTGTGGCTGCCGAGCATCGAACATATTTGATCTCTCTTTTTTGCAGGACTCGTAATCAAACCTTCATTTGTGTCCGTTATAGTCTAGTCAAATTAGCAGTTTCAATGGTCAACATTTGTAAACAAGATCGGCAACAAATTCTGGACGGTATCAAGATATTTTACCATACACTTGTTCATGATAAAGTGGGATAGTATGCTATAGTGGTTTTACGGAAAACCCTACATTTATAAAATGAATGCGTAGGAAACGTATAAGTACTGATTAATGTAATTAGCTACAATGTGTTTTCTTGTCACTTTGACATTTTTTTTTGTAACTATCATCCTAAAGCTTGTGATTTTTCATCATATTTAAGATATTACTGCATGACTATATTTAAAATGAACTATTTAACTATATCTTCAATATCGATACAAAAAAAATAAAAGCTCATAACACATTCTACATCACAAATAATGCGAACAAATGAATTTTTCAACCAGTTAGATATATTTGCGAACCAGAATTTATCATTCAAGGCTATCATTTGAGTAAGGAACCAAAACTGTTGAGACATTCCACAAATTCTTGGTGAATGTTGCCCATACTTCGCACATAGCAATAACACTTGTGACATGTTATAAAACATTTCCGCTCTCAGATGAATGATAACATAAGAATCAATTTATTAAGAATAACGTCAATTATCAAAAATCCTAATTTCGTAATTTGACTGTATTATAAATACGCTCCTCCCGTCACCGCGCACGCGACCTACGTGTGTTGTTGGTCCGTGAGTGGGGACATGTCATTTATCTTTTCTTTTATTTTTGTCTTCAGTATCCACCTGACGCGTGTAGGAGGTTGTAGTCTAAGGATGTCTGAAATGAATTACTCGCTCGGATTCATACGCACTGATTCTTGCAATAAAAGTTATTGTTACATTTTCCGTACAGGGTACCATATTCAAACGGAAAATGTAATAATGAACTCGGAGTGTGATATTTTGTCACCTTCGGTGAAAAACAAAAACACTTAACGACAAAAATAAAATATAAACTTCCTCAAAATAAAATGGAAAAAATAAACAAAACTCTAACGAAAATGAAAAAAATCATCCAATTGAGAGTTCGAATAGACCCCCTTCTTGCATTTGGCAATACCCCAACCTATGATAAAACTCATTTCTAACATTGGCTAACATTGTAGGAGTAATCGAGCTACAAGAATCGATTATTTTGAGTCGTAACTCCTCCAATGTATTCGCCCAAAGTACGAGATTCACTTTCTGTTCGCGCGTGTAACCCATTGTCGGAAGTGTTTCCGTTTCGCACCAACGGTAGTCTAGGAAAGAATGATCATCGAATCGGCGATCGGAATCACCGACACACGATGAAATGAAGATCATAAAGCGCAAAGCGTTAGTCTTGTCCGACACACTGTTGTCACATACTTCCTAGGTGTTTGAGCGGAAATTTATCGCAGTAAACGCCTCACATCACGACGTTTGTTGAAGCAATCAAGCCGATTGATAATCACCGTAGATAAAATCAATACTTCATATGAAGTTTTGCGGTGACAGTACTTGATTCACTAATAAGCGAAAGATGAAGATCAAATAGTTCAAGAAACATTTTTTTTAGGATTTAACGCTATTGTCCATTTTTGTGAAAAATATCTATCCAGGAATTAATATCTTTTCCAGTGGGTAGGTACTGAACGATACATACATTGCGGCAGTCACGTCGGTAGAACAAAATTTATAATAGCACAAACACTGCATTTTGAAATTAGGAAAATTCATTTTTACACGGAGCGCGTATTTTCAAAATAAAGCATCAACGTTTGAAAGTAGGATTCACTCCAACGGGCCTGTATCGCGATTTTGTAACTGCGAAGCACGGCATCCACTCATTACGCCATGCATGTGTTAGACGAATTATTGATCCAATTTACGACTGTCCAAAAATGAGCCGAAATAGTTAAAAAACTGTTACGGCTAACTTATTACAATATTCATGTTTTGTACGTTTGGGAGAGAGCAATAATCTTATAATTGATCGGATTCATTATTTCTGGAACATTCTATTTTTTTTCACTGTTACATGAATATTATTAATACAAAAAGAAATACTTCACTCTCTTCATAGCGTGCAAAAGTACCTACTTTATGGGCGGTAGTAGAAAAAATATAATTCCAAGAAATACCTCAACACGTGGCAACCTTCGCTCCATTTCTTATGTCTTTGTATTTCCGATCGCGCCGTCTTCAACGGAATCATGCCAAAAAGAGATAAATCATGTTCCACTTCCACTACTACTCATGACTAGGGGAGCGTTGCCACGCGTTGCAAGATTCGCGCACTCACTCTTACATTTATGTTTCACCTTCTGACTTTTTCTTACACACTAATTTCTGGACCGAACGTTTTCTGTGCCGACAGTGTATTATTATGAACTTGTGTTTTGCTTTATGATAATATGAAAGCAAGCGTATTCGGCCTGTTTTGAAGCGGCGGCTCTTTTCTACAGCACGCGGTAGCAATGCGCTGAAGCATTTGTAAAGCAGACAGGGTAATTTTGTTAGATGGAATTGAAACAGGATCCAAATAAAATTTGTATACTTCTATTGTTTTAATCTGTAATTATATTATAAACGAATACTTTAATTTGTATCCAAGTTTTCTCTTGGAAAAGGAGAGGATACTTTTTTTTAAATTCGAGGCATTCATCCTTTTTGGGGGAAATCCTATTTTTTATGTGCATTTTGAAAAATTTCTTCATAGTAGCTTTTTGTTTTGGACCCCATGATCCTCGAGTTTGTTCCTTTTTTTTACTTGACCCTTGTGGTGCAATATTTCCTGGAACTAAACAAAAGTTATAGGTCAGCAAACATTTTTGGCATCATATTGTGAACATAGAACAGTACTGGATCCGGCTGCATGATGTCTACATTCATCGCGTTTTTAATCAAAATGTAATAGATAAATTATATATATATATATATATATATATATATATATATATATATATATATATATATACACCACTAAAATAGTTTTGGTTGCATTTACTCACCTGACCGCAATCTCTTGGCAACCTGTTATAAACAGGTACTACTCCGTTAAATGTTGAATTTTGACGTTCATAAGGTTTTTTCAATCATTGATATATCAAATTAAAGCTAATTTTTACCTCTATACGATGGTATAAAGTTCGCAGAACTTTTTAAGTTGGGTATATATCTATCTTTGAAATGATTGATGATTTAATTAAAAAAGAAATGAATAAAATTTTTCCAATAAAATCAATTATTTAATTGAAAATACTTGCCGGAACATTTTGTTAACCTTGCGGACACGTATTTCTCTATAAATAGTGATTTATAAAAATTAGATTTTGATTAAAAACGCGATGAACGTAGACATCATGCAGCCAGATCTTAGACTATAAGTACTGTTTTCTATTAGTAGTGTTTCAATAGAAGGAATATTAAAGTAATAAGGAAATACACATTTGTAAAAATCTGAATGATTAAGTTATAGAGGTATGTAGAAAAGATTGTCATAAGTTTACCATCTTCTGATTTTTCTGATTCTGATAATAGAAACCTCCACAAAACCTACCAGTATCTCTATCTACTTATGCAGCCAGGATGTTATCTCTGTTTAGGTCATTTAAGTTCATATCAATCTCCTCCAGAGTTTTTCCGTGGTACTCGGCCCCTTTTCCTTCATCCATGATTAACAATAGTTTGGCTATTTTTGCTACAAAAAACCATGAAAATATTTATTAGTCCATTCCCGAAGAGAGTGCATATTTAAAATATATTGATTTGTATAAAATATGTTCAAAAGTACCATGGACATACCTGAGGACACATTAATTAAGATATAAACCAAAATGATAGACTTCAAATGAATTATGACGATGTAAATTGCAATTGAAAAAAATTCGGGGTGTTGGAATCGAACCTACGCTCATTAAAAATCTCATCGTAAAAACTGACGCTTTAGACCACTCGACCAGTAACGCAGTTGTCAACAATTTTCTTTGTCTGGCTATTTACTGTCATTATTTCAAAATTCAACACATTACTCACTATTTCCCATCCTTTGAATTCGCTTCAGGGGTCGCAATCCTCCTCAAGATTAGTAATCGAGTATTCGTCATGTTCCACACTTTTAAGAATGCCGCTGCAACCTAAAAGAGTTTAGTAAACGTGAAACTAAAAAGATGCAGAAATGTGATACAAACATCAACATATACATTTAAGGATTTCAGATGTTGCTATTATTTTGTTTCGGATCTCACTTTAGCTAATTTTTGAATGTACCCATAAATAATAAATTGCAACTACCATTTCCAGCATATAACTGAATCATTGGCCTAATAACATCTATATATGAAAACAAATTATATTTCTTAAGAAAATTTTGTAAGGATCTCGTCTTGTTTCACATAGCTACTTTATATGTTCATAGGATGGCATGAATCTGCGGGAATTGTTGTGTCTATATGTTGGTTTCCTATATATTGAAAAATTCAGTTTGCATTCTGTATGCTTATATTTAAGTCCAAAAACTAATTGATCCAGACAATTCTTCCTCTATTGTGTATTTGATGTTAAGAATGGAATTTATTAACTGGAGGTCTGTTAACTGATTTTAATTTCCTTTAAAAAATGCAATGATATCATCTACATATCTGTACCAGAATAAAATATGATGGTTTTTTGCGGATCTCATTATTTTTTGTTCTATATTTCCCATGAATAAATCGGCTAAAAGAGGTGAAATGAGACTACCCATTGATAGCTCTTCATTCTGGATGTAAAATCTATTGTACGAGAAGCAGTTTTGCGATATGAAAGAGTTTCTCCAAGTAAGAGCATCTTATAATCTACAGGAAATATCTACATTAAAACATAACGATCGGTATTCACTGTAAGGGTTGGGACTTGGTTTACTGCAAAAATGTTCTCCAATCTTCTGGCCGTAGTTTATTTATTACATTTACATATAAAAACAACGCATCATCCAACGCCGGTTGCCATGTTGCCAAATGTGCGATGATGCGATGATGCCGCATAGACATTAAGTAGGTACGCCGTCGGATTCATATACAGCGTTTTGAATATTTGAACGAAAGAAAATTCGTATTCTATTCGAAAATTGAATTCACATAAAGTTCAACCTAGTTTCACTGCCGAATATTTTCAGGGCGTTGTCGCGTTACTATAAGGATCATGAATAATAAGGAACATTTTATTCGATCTTCTACATTTGGAATTTTCTGACGATGCGAAAGATTTAGTTTTTTATATTTATTCAATTAAAACCCAAGAATCAAAGGTTCAAAAATCTAAGTAATAATTCTTCGTCTTTTTGTTCTTTCCTACTTATTTCTAAACTAAAAGCATTGCGTCATTGCGTGATTAGTACAGCGTGAACCTTCTTTTGACGCATTCAGTTCTGTGCGGCTATTGATAACGGACGGTCTTATTTACCTGCGAAATATTATGATAATAAGAAAGGGGTAATCAAAATGGTGGACACCTTCTTTTCAACTGAATACCTCATGCGAGCAATCGGAACTAAGTTCAGAATTTCAGATATCAAACACATGCAAAGAAAAGTGGTTGATACCAATATCAATAAAGTCACTTAATATGTGGATAGACAAATCGTTGTACTAACATTTGTAGGAAATCATATACCCGATAGTGTGGAAATTGATATGATCAGCTTTCCCGCTGAACCCAATTTCTATCCAGTCGTCCAGTGCTTTATGTGTTTACGATGTGGTCACACCAGTAAACAATGTAGAGGGAAAAATGAATGTCATAACTGCGCATGTGAGAACTGTTTGAAAATGTAAGAGGGATGTAAGGATTTGTATTCATCGTAAAAGCAGAGAACGTACATCTGACAAATACTTGACATATTCTGTATATAATAATTATAATAATATCGACTTTATTAATCCACTTCATACCCTGTATATAAGTGGAGACATCAGAGGCGAGATTTAGCGTAACGCTATTCTTACACCTAACCACTGATGTCAACATCACAATCAACATTTAGGGAAAATAATACAGATAATGATATACGTATTATATATATATATATATATATATATATATATATATATATATATATATATATATAATCTTGCAAATTCAATTTGAAATCACTGGAATAGCCGATAGATTCAATATTAAATTTCTTATATAAAAGTAAGGCTTAAAATGTCAAAGATGAAGTCTTTTGTAAAATGCTTTGATCTAAAATAGTTTTCATACGGGCTGTTTCACCATATATTTTATGAAATAACGGGTAATTCAAAAGCCTTGGACCAATGATGGGAGAGATGATTGCCTAAGGTAGCTGCTCCATGGTCCATTTCCTCTTCGAAATTACAAATATTTATGAAGTCGAAAGGAATTTTATTGGCGAAGTATTTGGTCAAGCACAAGAATTATCGGTAAAACAAAGTGCATATTTGAATGATCAGGGATCAATATATTGGTATCTCTCAGACTTTTTTGCGTATACTAGAGTAATCAAGTAAAAATAATATTTAAGTAAATTTATTCAGTCATTCAAATAAAGTTGCGAAAAAATATGTATCTATTTATAGTAATATTTCTTGGGATTTTTATAAATATATATAAAAGACAGTATTTTGATAATATATGCGAGGTGATCAATTCATCGGAAACAATTGTAAACTATCCTTACCAAATCATAATATGTGTTTGCTGATTTTTTTTTGCAAACTCAAAGTTTGTCCTAGTATCTATGAAATATATCGAAGCTATAATATTGAAATGTTGAAAATCTAGCCTTGTTTTTGATCTCTCAGTATAATTTGTGTGTTGTAATTCTTTCTTGATGAAACGATCGTTGTTGAAAACTTCTCAGATGTTGTGGAGCTTACCATAAAATATAAATGAAAACTCTAATGAATAGCTAACTTTTTCAATCGAGGGTTTCCGTTACATTTTTGGTGAAATTGCTCTTTTCGTTATGTTCAACTCTTTGTAGCTTGCGCATACTCTTTTGTTCAGCAATACATAAATAAGCTTCCATTTCTGATATTGCAGACATGCTTTACAAATGGCGTTGTATCGTGGGAATACTTACGCAGTGAGAAGCCAATCACTATGTAATAACTATGGTAATAATAGACACTAATATCATGATTATCATCCCATTGTTTGTTAATTAACTTCCATGGAGAGGAGTGATGTAGTTGTAGACAGCTATCACTAGCATATTTTGAATGAAATTATTACTTATCCATATTTAAAATCTCAGTTACATTTACAAAATGATTATAAAAGGAGAACCCATTTCATATTCAAATGAAAATCAGAATATTTAAGCTACTTGAAACACAAGAGACAATACCGAGTCAGACTACTCATCGCCATTTTTTATGTAGTCTGATTTATGTATGAAGCACTTATGAATTAATGTAGTGCTATTTTATTGATGTTACGTGAGAAGTCTAAAGAGCATCCACCCTGAATGAAGGATTTCAAGGTTAAGTTTCAACAATCTAGTAGTTTTTAGGTGAGCAACTGATGCTCGCTTGTATCATTCAACTTCGCGTGAGAACAACGCTGATAACTGAAATGTGTAAATATTGTGTGCTTGTTTATTCTTATTTAGGTAAAATGAAACCTAAGACAATCAAGTATTTACCGCACCTTAAGACATCAATATTAGACGAGAATCTAGAAAGATTTTTATTATTGTAGTTTCCTAAGGGTGAGGCAACACGACTTTTCTAATAGACAGTAAAGTCCATTCTCATTGCCTATGCGTTTTGCAGTTTTTGTCGTATCTAGGAAAACTTGCGTATATTTGAGTAAAAGTATGACATTCTCCATAATGACTTCATCTTATTTTATTATAAACATGATTCATAAGCACCTGTTTTCGATTATGCTAATGGTGTAAGTTTTTACACGAGAAAGCTGTTGACATTAATAAATCTTGGCGCTAGTATGGCATGTAGTGCCGATCTCCACTTTCTTCTCCAAATGCAATTCGACTGTCTGTCATTTATGTTATGCTGATATTTAATCAGTGTGTATGGTTTAGTCTCGATTACATATTTCTATGGATCATCAATTACAATCGAAAAGTGTCTCCTATAATAGCGTTGGCCAAACAATGCACATTTTGTAGGTAATATGCATTCACATTGTGCAATCGATACATACATCGCTGATGTAAATAACAGAGTTGATTAATGCAGATAAAAAGATTGTGTAATTAGCACTTAGCACACAGTTTCACAAATAAGAATAAAAAATTTAATTTGTGAAAATGTGTGTTAATTACACAATCTTTTAATGTGCATGATGGAAGAGCAAGTAAGAGCATCTATAATCTACATGATTGTTGATGAAAATGTGTTGGTTTTTCAAGTCCCACCCAAATGAAAGTGAAATGAACTCAGCGAAAGTCAATACTGCAGATATTGGAGGATAAAGCTGACAATGTACAATATACACATATCTTTGTAATGCTGTCTTGATAAAGATCAACAGGTATAGTGTAAAAAGTAATAAAAAAATCCACATTAAATGCAGTAAAATTAAGATAGGCACACCGGGATTGAGTCTTTCCCATATCCGTGAATTTTTCTGATATGTGATTACTCAGATTTTGTGTCTGATAACACTTTGCTCTGCGTTTGGTAGACTTCCAAGGAGGTAGCAGAAGTCTTAGAGAAAAACAGGGCAGTCTATAAGGAAAGAGCGTGAGATCAGATTAAGCGATATATAACTTATACTTGTCTCATCTAAATTTTGACACTATTCAAACCAAGGCAAGAAAAAAAAATGCTTTATAATCCAGCTCAGTGGCAGCATGCAATCATTGGAAAACTAGAAAGTTAAGTAGGAATGTAGGTAACAAGAAAAATCTGCCCCTAGTTTTTTTGCTTATATTTTAATAATAATACTTTATACTTTATTGTCCAACAGAAAAATCCAATTATGGGACAATGCAATACACAAGCAATAAACAAACATAGTCTTAGTACTAGAGAGAAAAAATGTAACATTCACGCATAACCATGCTGTACTTAATTGATATAAAAATAGCATATATTATTTGAGATGTATAGATTAATTGCTTATAGTTCTGAATAGAAACTATGAGTTAGATAGAAGTGCTCACTAGACTTAATTATTATATTTCTAATTGCACTAAGATGTATATCACAGGAATCTGAGATCAAATTAAAACATGAACACATAAAATGTATAGGGGACCTCGTTAAAACATTAGTTCTTGGCATACTCTGATAAAATGTAGGGCATCTTCGTGAGTTTAGTTTAGGCACATAAAAATTAAGCTTGATCAATAAGAGAGGAGCGTCTACTTGATTATGTAATAGTTTGTAAAGAAATCGCAGTGCGTGATTTCTTCTTCTAAGTTCCAATGGCTGAGTATCAAACCTCATGAGCAGTACTGCATGATCACTTCCTCTTGGTGGATAATATCCATCTAATTTTAAGGCCAGACATTTTAGAAAGCGTCGTTGCACCTTCTCGATTGCCCATATATGGTTTTGATAAAGAGGGTTCCACACAACGGATGCATATTCCAGTTTTGAACGAACCATTGTGTAGAAAAGAGTTTTTAGTGCAACATCATTTACACAAGATTTGCAGTTTCTGATAATGAAACCTAGATTTCTAAGAGAACATGATGCAATATGCTCGACGTGTCTGACGAAGGTCAACTTGGAATCAAAGAGTATGCCAAGATCTTTTACTTCAAGGCACCTTGTTAAGCTTGTATTTCCTAATTTATAATCAAACTCCACATACTCGGTCTTACGAGTGAAGGAACAAACTTTACATTTGCTTATGTTTAAATAAAGTCTGTTGTTCTCACACCAACTTTTAATTATATTGAGATCGTTTTGGAGTAATAAGCAGTCATTGATATTATTTATCCGTAAGTAGATTTTTAAGTCATCCGCAAACATCAATTTACAACATTCCAAAGATTGTGTTAAATCATTTATGAAGTACAAAAATAAAAGTGGGCCAAGATTGGCACCCTGCGGCACTCCGGAGGTTGCGTAATAGGACATTGAATTGAAACCATTATAAGTTATATATTGCATTCTGTTATTCAGATAGGAAGTAAGTAACTTTATCAACTGAATACTAAAACCAAACTGATGGAGTTTGAGGATGACTTTTGAATGGCTAATTTTGTCGAAAGCCTTCGAGAAATCGGTATACACTACATCGACCTGACCCCTGTCATCCAGTGATTCAGATATATACTGAGTAATATCTATCAAATTTGAGGTAGTAGACCGATGTTGCATGAATCCATGCTGCGCACTGGATATTAACTGGTTAGTCTGAGGATTTACGAGAGTATATATCGAAGTTTCGAAAACTTTGGCAAAATTATTTAATATCGCGATTGAACGATAATTTTCAACATTTGATGGATCACCGCTTTTTAGGATCGGACATACTCTAGCAATCTTCCACTTGTCAGGAAATATACCAGAATGTAATGCGCAGTTAAACAGCGCACTCAAAGGCTTTACGAAAGCATAGGCTCCATCCCTCACTAAGAAGCTTGGTAGCATGTCTTCACCAGCAGTCGACTTATTCGGAAGATGTAAAAGTGATTTCAGTATACATTCCTCACTGAACTGCAATATGTCAACGCAAGATGTATTAGATTCCGTATAAGTCGACTGAGTTGAGGGGTCTTCAGTATAAACGCTCTGGAAATAATCCGCAAAACCATTTACAATCGTATCGGGTGTACTAAGTATTTTATCGCCAAAAGTCAGCCTACTTGGTATTCTAGATCTATTATTCTTTGAGTGAACGTAAGACCAAAATTGATTGGGGTTGGTGATAATATCATTCTGTACATTTTGCAGGTAGCGCTTATACGAGTCTGATATTTGTCGTTTGACGAGTTTACGTACCCTTGAAAATTCTTCGAAAACTTCTGGCCTCCTAGTTCGCTTATAGTTTCGGTGTAAATTATATTTAACTTTGATATTGCGAATTATTTCCCTGTTATACCATACAGGATATTTGCGCTTATGCTTAATATATTTTGGTACATATAAATCTAAAATTTGGTAGAGTTTATTATAAAATAAATCACACATGATATTTATGTTCACCGCTGTGTTCAAAAACGACCAGTCAATATATGTCAGAGCATTGTATAAACCAATAAAACTGAACATCATTTCCAAACAAATAAATGACTACTTTGGGCTTTTTGATACTAAGTAACATGGAAAATTACTCCGGGATGAATGCAGAACGTACAAGGATTTACCGTATCAATCCTGCCAATTTCACATACTTTGTTGTTAGGTTTAGAGAGAGAGAGCGAAGCTTTTAGTCATTTTACATAATGCAGCGAGATTCTGAGTTTGGTATAAAAATACCAATGTATTTAAGAGCATACAGAAAACGGTAAAATGATATTAGAATGAGGGCGTAAAATCGTTTTGATCAATCTTGCTGTAGATAAATATTACATGTGCTGTGTATCTCGGATGCACGAGTTGAACGTTGAATCTTTTAAAATCCCACAATGTTACACAACATGGCGACAAAGGCACATTGTGTGTACATAATGCATTTAAGTGAACAACCCTTTGAGGCTTAATGCAAAACTGCAGGGAACAGGGGATAAGAATTTAAAAATAACTAGAAGAGGGAACTCGTACACAACAAAATGCAAGGGTGTATTAATGAGCGTTCGGCTATATTTAACAACGCCACGTGTATCCCAATTTACGAGTATTTATCAATATGTATCAAACATTGTACCATGAGTATAAGATATGAAATGGAAGTTTTTCACAGGAGAGACTAGCGACTAAATGCTTACTATATTAATGTTGCTTAAAAAATAATATATAATATGAATACATTACCCTCTATCTATATGTCAAAACCTGAAAATTTCGGAAATTTTTAGAATTTTTATATTTTGAAATCAAAACATCTTATTTTTTAATATTCTTTATTCCTATTTCCAAACGATCAGCAGTTCCAGAAACCGAAACAATTTTTCAATTGCACCATTGCTCAAGAAATAAAGGCTCATTTTATACCATTTTTAGACGTGTGTCGCTCAAAAGCAGCAGAAACAGAAACGGCGGCATCTCACAAAATTACCACAAAATGAATGGTATCTAGAACGGAAAACACAAGCTTTACAGACTTTTCAATATTCCAGCTTTACTGATTAATGTATATTTCAATAAAAAATAACCACAACAGAAAATTTTAAAAATTTTCTGATACAAAATGGAATCACTATGTTTATATAAAGCTCTGAACATGCTCTATATCGTTTCATATCAATATATATACAACAAACCTGAAATACGGGAAACAAGATCCAAGCACAAACATACGCCACTGTAGAAAATGATAAAGACAGTCTAATTACCATCAAATAACTCTTAAAACACATGTTCAACTTGAAGACAACAATGCATGTGTGAGAAAAAATCTTGGCAAAAACAATGAACTTTCTATTGTTGTTGGCTGAATAAATTCAATTTTTTCGTAACGTCCGAGATTGAAGGTGCATCAGTCTGTTCACTTCAGGTCACTGCTACGGTGCTACGGATGTTAGGATAATAGGAGAAGGGCATAGGTATAAACATATTAATTAGCTGATTTTCCATATGGATAATTATATTACAAGTTACATTATATCACAGTGGATGAAGGCTCACCAACAACGAACTGCGAGCGACACGTACAGATCGGTTAGGATACTTTTTTTATGGAAAACCAAATGAATAGTGTAGTAACCGCCCACTGGCTCACCAACACATCGTACGCCAATAGCGTTCGGGTGTCCACTCCCGGCCGGCTCGGCAGTTGTGTACCGCGGTACCCCTACCCTTCTCAGTACTCTCAGGACTGCCGTATTGTACGTATGCGCTTGAGACAGTGTAAGTGGGAAATCACATACACTACAAATAGGATTGTAGGTGAGTCTATTACTACTCGCTCAAAAAAGTACTTGCTACAAGAAATGTCAGGAGTTATGCACTCGCGACTTTCTTTTTTGTATTTCGATACAGGTAATTTGGATTGATGTTACACTAATTTTGCGAATTCTGATATTTTCCTGCAGGCACTGCGGGAAGCATGAAATATGATTCATTGTTAAACGCTCTTCAATTTGATTTGAGGTGTAATTCGCTCAGATTTTTAGGCATTAGATCTTAAATATATGTTTTCGAATCGAAACGTCGTGATACTCAAAATTTTATAGACAATGGAAGTCCGAAATCAAACTATTGATAAATCCACCTTGTCTACAAGTTTCAAACAATATCCAATTAATGCTCTGCATCACTACACGTCTTATTATTATTACTGATGTATAGATACTTATAGAAAAAGTACTACACATGCATTTGGTACTAATTGATTGAATAATTCTGGAACTGAGCCTAAACACAACTCTTTGGGGGGAACATCATTATTCTGGAGTATATCTGTCTATCTATCTTCTACTGTTTTTTATGCATAAAAAGGGTTACTAATACAATACTACTTTTTGATCCTAAATCAAGGGATCATATCTGAGATACGTGGTGACAAACATTGGAAGGATGGCAGACAGATTGACAGATATCGGTAGCATGTATTTTTATGATGCATATGCCATAGAACATCAGTAAAACTTATATCAATTTCGAAAATGAACATCGTTCTTTCCCCGCCTATAGTATGGGAAGTGGAAATGGATAGAAAACACTTGGGCATACATTTCAAGCCAAGTAACTGTGCGTCAAAATCAATACTATAAATAATAGTAATAAGTTTCAAGTTCAGGCCAGCATTTCAAGCGTACCTCCAAACGTCATTCACGGCTTTCACTTCTTTTTGTTGTTGCGTTCCCATTTAAAAATTCCTTTTTCATTTGGAAATGGAACTAATCAGTATTTCCTACCCTTAATTCGTATCGTAGAACCGGCTCTGATTTCATCCATAACGTGAGTTTTCGGTCTGTTGCGATCATATAATCGCTTAATAACTGTCGAGGTGTAGATGCC
Source organism: Bruchidius siliquastri (assembly GCA_949316355.1). NCBI lineage: Eukaryota > Metazoa > Arthropoda > Insecta > Coleoptera > Chrysomelidae > Bruchidius > Bruchidius siliquastri. The sequence goes on along the minus strand of OX438538.1, from coordinate 22,160,174 downwards.
TTTTGAAACTGGCCACTGCATCGCAACTAGACACCAGATGATCATATACTAGTTATAATAACAGCGGCGAAAAGTTATTTGATGCGCTGAGATTGGAATCGGATTATGCTCATCTAAACGGAATGAACGGCGTTTGCTGCTGGAATTGAAACAGTTACGTTGATATAGCAGATTCTGGAGATTGACGAGAGAGATTTAGGTATTATAGGGTATTAGCTTAGGAGGAATAAGTTTGTTTGAGAAATTTTGTACGCCAAAATATATAGAATTTATATGTGTAAGTTCTGAAGCGTATCCCGGGATTTATCGTAATGCTATTTGGCTCTTGTTACAACCATATAGGAATCAAAATACATTAGTTATTTCGCGGCGGAATTATTCACAAAAAAATTCAATTATCGTTTTTCATCAAAATCTCGTCAACAGCTTCAGAATCGATGAGAATGGAGTTAGGCGTTTGTCGCTATGAACTCCCCAAAATGAGTTATGATTACGTTGAGGAATGATCAGGGACTTAAGAACAAAGCAAAAATTGTTATCGATAATTCAAATACAATATGAATTGAAATAATATTTGTTTTACTCTTGGCGTATGTACAGTTTTTTAAAACTCTTATTATGCTACTAAACATCACATGCAGAATGATATTGAGAGCATATCTTTTATTCGGAATGGAATTGTGTCGTTATTGGCCTTCATGTGTATGCAGTTCTAGTTTATGTCCTCCGTGTTAACCATAGTTATCGGTTACAGAAAATATACCGTGAAATGGTAGCAATTCGCAATCTAACTGGGAGAAATATTCTTAAAAACGATCTTGTGCAGTTACCACTAATAATTGCAATTATTTTTCTGAATAGTACCAATTAACATTCTAAACCAGGGTCGGCTCTGTAAATTATACGGAAGGTAATGCGCCAAATGTCAGGTTGAGATCCTTTGTTGTTTTTCTCTCATATACTTTGGTGTGAAAAATTGTGGAAGATATTTCCCGGAAATAGACTCATACAGTAGATTATCACCCAGTTTGGTTGAATATGCTTCAGGGAAATATCCAATATCCAGGGAAATATTAAATTAAATATCCATAAAATAGCTTGGGACGACGCTAAGGTTATTGCCAAGGACCGCATTGGTATCGAAGGAAATTCAAGGAGGCGGCGTTCATCACCAACAACAGCAAAGTGTACAGCAAACCCATCAGCGTAGACATTAAACCAATCTGGCAGCCACTCATAAAGAAGATCAATAGACTACGACTGGACCAGACAACAGACAATGACCGACAAACAGCCACGTCAGCAGACCGGAATACCGCGCATCGGTAACCAATCAGAACAGACCGCGCACAACGACACGTCACCGGACGGGGTATAAATAAGCGTGAAAGGAACGTGTTCGCCAGTTCACCTGAAGACGATTGAAGATAGCACATCAATCGAAACGTCGTGATACTCAAAATTTTATAGACAATGGAAGTTCGAAATCAAACTTTTGATAAATCCACCTTGTCTACAAGTTTCAAACAACATCCAATTAATGTTCTTAATCACTACACGTCTTATTATTATTACTGATGTATAGATACTTATAGAAAAACTACTACACATGCATTTGGTACTAATTGATTGAATAATTCTGAAACTGAGCCTAAACATAACTCTTTGGGGGGAACATCATTATTCTGGAGTATATCTGTCTATCTATCATCTACTGTTTTTTATGCATAAAAAGGGTTACTAATACAATACTACTTTTTGATCCTAAATCAAAGGATCATATCTGAGATACGTGGTGACAAACATTGGAAGGATGGCAGACAGATTGACAGATATTGGTGGCATGTATTTTTATGATGCATATGCCATAGAACATCAGTAAAACATATATCAATTTCGAAGCGCATCTTTGTACTGCGGTTAGGTATGGAGCGATGTGCATATTGAATTGCCTAACCATTTTTGTTGACGACCTGAAATATGCTCGATGGCTTAATACCTATACTGTTTCTTTCCCTACTTTTGCCAACAATCGTATGCTCGTTGTGTAGCAATGACGTGATCTGTCTGCCTAGATACGTTCACCACATTCTTTTAGCCGCATTGCATATACTACAGACTATAATCCACTTAGGTCTGTGTGTAGATACATTTAAATGACACTCCCATCGCTACGTGGTATACCAACAACGCAACGTATACAGGGTGATCCCTTAGTAACCCCCTCGTGTAGAGTGTGTGGTATTATTGATTAAGATAACTAAATTAGAGCAGGCCCAATACATTTATTTTCTTTGTTATAGAAAAATAGTATTAACATCATAATCATTCAGAAAAACAATCCTCCAAAACACAAGAAAGAGTTCAAAACTTTTTGAAAACGTTAAGATAATTATTTATGTCAATGTGTTCAAAAAAAGTCCGCTGCTTTTGGAAATATTTGGCTAGGGTTTTAAAATTACAGATTATTAATTCAGACAGATTTCAGGTAGAGATTTTATTGGCCCCTGTTAGGAAAAAAAGCTTATTCACTATCTGTATTTATTATCTGAAGGGTGGGACTCCGAAATTCGGAATACTCAATGGAGTCGCTGAATGTTTTACTCTATCCCCACCACTGCAGTGCTTACTGCATTTCATTATTATGGTTTTAATCCTGTTAAAATTAATACCAATGATATTTGTCATTTTACCGTACTTAAAAAACTTAAAAATTGGAATTGCATATGCGATGTATAAAATCTATATATGTTTATTTTCGTACCTACCCAATTTATGTATCGTTTTTGATGATAAAGTAACCTATACTTCACATTTGATGTACTTTTTAAAAAAATAATCACTTTTGACAGTGATAACGTGATACTGGTAAATTGTATGTTTTGAAACACACATTGATTATTACAAATTAACAGAAAATTGTAGGTTCTCTAAATTAGCTCAAAAACATTTCCAGTATCTCAGAATGACCATTAACTTTAGAGCAAATTTAAGTATGCAAGTGCTAAATGCATAAAGAAGATAATAAAAAATGGTGATAGAAAGCCCATAAAATGAATTAATATTCCTTCTTTCTAATCAATTTTAAAATGAGGGAGTATATCATTATAATATATTATTAATTATAATCATACTATATTATGCCCTCAGTTTTTTTGGAAAACTTTCAATTCATTTGAATGTTTTGACCACACCTCGTATTCGAGAAGCTGTAGTTGTATATCTCTGTATGGTAATACACTTGAGTTTACTCTGAAAATTACTCTTATTAGGGAGAGAGACAATTGCGCTGTGTCGCAGTCGCAGCAGGCTTTTAAATGTTCCACTAATGTAGCCAAGGTGAGAGTCGAAAGTAAGGTAAACAAAAAGTTCAATTAGGAAAATTGTGAACGTATAGAATGACTTTGATTATAGTTTTACATGGATGTTGAATTCAGGTAATTTTATGCGCTTTCTGATCAGTCTAATTTACTGTTCCTCTTAAAAATAATGAACTAGGTTGGTATTGATTGATTTATTTGAAATTAAGCTTCCACATTTAATTAGGGATTATAGGCGGAAGTTGGTTAATATCGATTTGAGGTTTTTAGTAATGTATTCTCTTAGTTATGTTCAGAAAAATAGCGTTAAGTTGATCTTGATGTCAATTTTTGAGATGCTAAATAGAACTTCCTTCATTCATTACGAACCTTTGATCCTTGTTCAGTTAGTTTGAAGTAATCTATAGCTGTACCTGTTAAAACAAGGCAAATGCAGTCCAATGTCATGTCATCTTACCAAACAGTTGTTTGTTTTCCCTGAGTAGATTTCTCATAGACATGATCTCTTTCTTCATATCGCATCGCAATGATCCACTTTAGTCAGCTTGACTGCTACTTACTGATTATGGAAGATTTCATGACTGCATTTTAAGATTAAAGTGAGAAAACAATGTTTACATTAATCACAAGGTAATAAAATGTGAGTCGTTTACTAAGTACCTACTACACGACTGTACGCGAGAAACATACGTAAACTATTTTAATTTGCTACAAGCGTTTCTTCAGGTCAGGTACGACAGGCGTGTTGCGAGTTTTAATTTTTTTATTATGCATTATGAGGGGATGTTTAACATCAATACAAAAATGTGCGTAGCTCACACAATTTGATCTTCGCAACGCAACAGCTCAATAAGTTCAAATCAACAGTTTTAGTTTTTGTTGGCTGTCTTTCCTGTGTCACTTTTAATTATTTACCCACCAAATATTTGTATCTATTCCAGCCTTACATTAATTACCCAAAATCTCGTCAACAGCTTCAGAATCGATGAGAATGGAGTTAGGCGTTTGTCGCTATGAACTCCCCAAAATGAGTTATGATTACGTTGAGGAATGATCAGGGACTTAAGAACAAAGCAAAAATTGTTATCGATAATTCAAATACAATATGAATTGAAATAATATTTGTTTTACTCTTGGCGTATTTACAGTTTTTTAAAACTCTTATTATGCTACTAAACATCACATGCAGAATGATATTGAGAGCATATCTTTTATTCGGAATGGAATTGTGTCGTTATTGGCCTTCATGTGTATGCAGTTCTAGTTTATGTCCTCCGTGTTAACCATAGTTATCGGTTACAGAAAATATACCGTGAAATGGTAGCAATTCGCAATCTAACTGGGAGAAATATTCTTAAAAACGATCTTATGCAGTTACCACTAATAATTGCAATTATTTTTCTGAATAGTACCAATTAACATTCTGAACCAGGGTCGGCTCTGTAAATTATACGGAAGGTAATGCGCCAAATGTCAGGTTGAGATCCTTTGTTGTTTTTCTCTCATATACTTTGGTGTGAAAAATTGTGGAAGATATTTCCCGGAAATAGACTCATACAGTAGATTATCACCCAGTTTGGTTGAATATGCTTCAGGGAAATATCCAATATCCAGGGAAATATTAAATTAAATATCCATAAAATAGCTTGGGACGACGCTAAGGTTATTGCCAAGGACCGCATTGGTATCGAAGGAAATTCAAGGAGGCGGCGTTCATCACCAACAACAGCAAAGTGTACAGCAAACCCATCGGCGTAGACATTAAACCAATCTGGCAGCCACTCATAAAGAAGATCAATAAACTACGACTGGACCAGACAACAAACAATGACCGACAAACAGCCACGTCAGCAGACCGGAATACCGCGCATCGGTAACCAATCACAACAGACCGCGCACAACGACACGTCACCGGACGGGGTATAAATAAGCGTGAAAGGAACGTGTTCGCCAGTTCACCTGAAGACGATTGAAGATAGCACATCAATCGAAACGTCGTGATACTCAAAATTTTATAGACAATGGAAGTCCGAAATCAAACTTTTGATTAATCCACCTTGTCTACAAGTTTCAAACAATATCCAATTAATGCTCTGCATCACTACACGTCTTATTATTATTACTGATGTATAGATACTTATAGAAAAAGTACTACACATGCATTTGGTACTAATTGATTGAATAATTCTGGAACTGAGCCTAAACACAACTCTTTGGGGGAAACATCATTATTCTGGAGTATATCTGTCTATCTATCTTCTACTGTTTTTTATGCATAAAAAGGGTTACTAATACAATACTACTTTTTGATCCTAAATCAAGGGATCATATCTGAGATACGTGGTGACAAACATTGGAAGGATGGCAGACAGATATTGGTAGCATGTATTTTTATGATGCATATGCCATAGAACATCAGTAAAACTTATATCAATTTAGAAAATGAACATCGTTCTTTCCCCGCCTATAGTATGGGAAGTGGAAATGGATAGAAAACACTTGGGCATACATTTCAAACCAAGTAACTGTGCATCAAAATCAAAACTATAAATAATAGTAACAAGTTTCAAGTTCAGGCCAGCATTTCAAGCGTACCTCCAAACGTCATTCACGGCTTTCACTTCTTTTTGTTGTTGCGTTCCCATTTAAAAATTCCTTTTTCATTTGGAAATGGAACTAATCAGTATTTCCTACCCTTAATTCGTATCGTAGAACCGGCTCTGATTTCATCCATAACGTGAGTTTTCGGTCTGTTGCGATCATATAATCGCTTAATAACTGTCGAGGTGTAGATGCCTTTTAAAACTGGCCACTGCATCGCAACTAGACACCAGATGATCATATACTAGTTATAATAACAACGGCGAAAAGTTATTTGATGCGCTGAGATTGGAATCGGATTATGCTCATCTAAACGGAATGAACGGCGTTTGCTGCTGGAATTGAAACAGTTACGTTGATATAGCAGATCCTGGAGATTGACGAGAGAGATTTAGGTATTATAGGGTATTAGCTTAGGAGGAATAAGTTTGTTTGAGAAATTTTGTACGCCAAATATATATAGAATTTATATGTGTAAGTTCTGAACCGTATCCCGGGATTTATCGTAATGCTATTTGGTTCTTTTTACAACCATTATAGGAATCAAAATACATTAGTTATTTCGCGGCGGAATTATTAACAAAAAAATTCAATTATCGTTTTTCATGTTTTTAAAGTACTCGATCATTTTCGAGCCTAGTCAAAAAAATGTTTGGGAGAGTGAAATTCACCAAACTCCATTTTTTTCGCATGTAGTACTCCCTACTTTTTTGTCAGCTACAAACATTAAGTGTATGCTCTCCACTATGCATCAGACTTGCTTTAGATATAGACAGCAATTTGGTAGTATGTACGTAACCCATTCAAGGGTGTGATAGCAACATCAACACTCATCCTCAAGCGTCGCGCACTACGGTGCTGCCATTGGCAACTCACGATGTGAAAGATTATAACACTTGGACTGCCTTGAAGCAAGGGACATCTGTCAACAAGATTGAACTGATTTACAGCGACATCTGGACGACTGGACCTCATAAATACTAAGTAACTCCATTATACCGGACGATAGTATTAGAACCACCAAAATACGCTACTCGATTTAAAAAATTAATGCGTGGGAAGCACTGAATCAATCTACTTGATTCAATTTTTTCACTATATTAGTTTAGTTTTTCAGATATTTAAACAAAAAACCATGTTATGTAGATCTACTCAGCATTTTCCACGTGTTTTATTCATTTTTACTGATTTCGAAAAAGGGAATAAATACCTCTTAGGAAAAAGACAAAAAATCATTGTTTTCTAAATTGGTGACAGAAAATCAGTTCAGTATATTTACGGCAGAAAATGATTTTCTATCAAATTCGCACAATTAATTACCCATCAATATTAGCTACAATAAAGTTGCTGGGATGTTCGAATCGAATGGAATTTTCGATATGCTTCGATACATCGAAACTAAAACTAAACTTTTCATCGATCATCAGACTGTGGTGTATTCTGTGTATCCCAATTATCGTTTGATTTCATTAGTTTATCTGAAGCCTTCGTTGTAAGACAAGACGAAACGGCGGCCCACCTAAAATATGTTTCGGATGAATTGAATGAGATTGAAACCATTTATACCCGAACTAGATTTGCGGTGTAAGAAAGGATGTCGTATCTTCACGCCACTGCACTACCTGGAACCACAACGGCAGGTGGAACGACTTTCAAGGTCGCTGCCTCCTACCACTGGCACCGGGGGCGACAACCCCTACTGCTTCTACCTCTTCTTCATCCGCTGTCTTTTTCATTCTTAATCTGAGAAATGCTACCAGCACCTGATGGAATCTCGGAATCGCCGCCTCTTCTGCGCCTGTTTTTCCTTATAGCCCTAGGACTTCACAATTTGCGGTTCTGCTGGTTGTCTCGTATTTCAGAGATGAATAAGAAAGTTTTGTCTGGCAGATAAATAGATGATTCTTATTTATTTTCTGAGCTAATGTTATTGAAAATTGAAAGAAGATTGACGCTGTACTTGAGGCGCTTTGTGTGATGTCATACACATTAGTATCAAATGTTTGAATCATATTATATATCATAGTACTAGTTGCTAACACAAATTGGCCTCCTTTAGACTTACATTACTTTACATTCTAGTAGATATGTGCATATGCTACATTTTCAGTAAAAGCGGGTTACAAGCAAATGATCTTTTTCATAAATCGAATTGGAGTGGTAAAACTACGAGTAGCCACAAAAACTTGTTTGGAGAATTCAGCGTACTTATCGCATTTATAATGTAATTACAGTTGCTCATAGAACCACGTACTCTTCAAGTCCACATAATTTATATACACATTGATTACATTAATTTTTGTGCAAAAAATTGGTATTTGATGTTTGTCTGACACGCTCTATTAAAAATGACTTAATCCATCGAGGGATTTATAAATATATTGAATGCACTCTCCTGTTGTTCCTTTCACGATATAATCAAATTTCAGTTAAGCATTTTTAAATGTCACCAATGCAGTTGAAATATTCAGATCTTTTTGTATAATATTAACTGTTCCCAAACTTAAGGAAAACATTAAATTTAGAACTTCGGATCTTACGGAAAAATATTCAATAAAAAATCATCATAGTAAACATATATTTTTTTTAAATCTCTTTTTTGCTAGTGTAGCGTTTATCAAAAATTAAGTGGCATTATGCACTACAAAACAGTCATATTGATGCAGTAGTGACTATAATTACGCGATGACAAATCAAGGGTGACATATTGACTTACGGGAAGCAGTAACCTGTTGAATTTTATGATGTTGGCATAGTAAAATAACAAAAAATGGCGTCAAGTAAGTTGACGCCGTACTTCTTACACAGTCGTATCAATTCAGAAATGAAGATTTGGATAAGATTTTTGAAATCATGTATTTTCACAACAACTCCCTCAATCATGTACAGAAAGTCTTTGTCTAAAATTCCACATATTTCGTAGGTACAATAATTCGTAACTAAACTCACAATTTTTTCTATAGATAACGTTCAGTAAATAATGACATTCCGTCTTGTGTACCGACGTCGTTATCCTACTCAAACATCGTTTGAATATTGACTGGAATAACAACAAATATGTATACTATTATCGTAATGGAATCTGCTTTGGAATCATAATGTGTTGGTCATTTACTATGAATTTATTAAAGAAAAAACTTTGGGGACGTTATATCAGATATTTTACCATGTTGTATGTTGTAATTTTACATCAACTTGATTGATGATTATTAAATTCTGGTAATGCTAAAATATACGTGCATTCGGAAGATTTTCATTTTTTTAGGCTAAGTTTTCATGATTTTTTTTCTTTCTAAATCTTTAAGATTTCTCCTGAGCATAGCAACTATTCCGATCATTCCCAATAAGTTTTCGGAAACCTTCCAATAGAAATGTACGCTCAAAATAAGGATTTTGAAATTGGACGATTCAATAAATATAAAAAACGGTATTCTATGAATTGTTTATAATAAAACTGCTCATTGAATTGAAGTGACAGCTCCAAACACTTAAAATGCTGCAGTTAGTCGAAATCAATTAGGACTAGTAGCAGTAGTAATCTAGACATCTTTTAAAATAAAAAAGCGCTAGAAATTTTCCGCGGAATGAGCCGTTTGAGGATTGTATTAATAGGTTAGAAGAAATAAAGCATGGTAAAGTCTATATGATGACAAGGGACTATGTGTTGACAAGATCATGTAAACGGTTTCTACATTCCTCAATTAATAAACCATATATACCTTTACCGTTAACATTTTGTATGTGATTGTAATCTAAACATATATCTAAGTATATGTATATTTATCAATTTACAATTCATTAATAGACTTTCAAAGAAATTTTTTGTATGGGGCGGCAAAAGTTCTTGCAAAATGTTTGGCACTGTAACGACATTATGATGGCTCCAAATAATCATGTTCTAATATATGGGTTTTGCTCTTTCTAACTTATTGAAAATTCATTGATTGTTTGATATTGATCTCTGACAGAGAAATTTGAAACACTGTATGTTTGAAAATGGCATTATTTCTTTTGCAATGGATGCATGTTCTCTCTAATGGGATCAATTAACGATAGTGATATTGCAAAGAAAGAAAAAAGCCATAAATTCAGAGTGATTCAACGTCTTGTTATTCTTGGCCCCAGGCTGAAGGCTTTGGGCTGGTTGGTTTTACAGTTCGATCTGGTAAGTGCGTTTAAGTAAGATACATAAAGCGTGTTATTTCAGTATTGAGTAGCTGACGGTTGCATAATTTTGTATCTGTGAGCGTGCTGAAATTGGAAATGTTTTCAGCTGATAATCCAAACCTCATTATCACCTGTTTCGAAAGTATTTGAATAATTTGGGGTGTACACACATAAAAATAAATTCCCAATTCAATAATTGTGATATTCTTGTAAAGATATACTCACGACAAGATTATCTGATCTCACTCTAAGGCCATTTGCTTGATGAGAAAATTATGGTTTGTTTTAACCACGCAAATTATATTTTCGAATTCAATACTCATTCAAAAATAAATATTCTTTTCTTCACAACTAAGATTTTAATGCTTTCCATATTTAGTAAGGCTATGTTGGATGGCTGGCTCAAGAATACGAACATCTTGGGATTCGCTACAAATAATTCATTTATTTCGCATCGCCATCTTCGTCAAAAGCATTTCTGCGGTACGCGTATGTCTGTATTGGTTTTTATTTTTATCAACCCAATCAATGTGCTATTTAAAAGTTGGGGTTGTGGCTAATTCGAGGATCTCATACAAGTGTACAGGCGTTGATGTGATATGTAAGTTGCGATTAAGCTGTATACCAATGATGGACGTATATCTGCTGGCTTAAGTGCAGGTACATATTTTTAAATTCTGTATACTTAATATACTTTTCAAACTTGAATTAGGAAAAATACTATATTGCACAGAGAAATGTAAGTAAGAAGTCACATTGGTACAGTTTTGACACGTTCTTTCAAAATGGATAAAGACTACGGACTTATTTGAAAAATGCTTCCTATGGATAAATTCAAATAAACTGAACTTATATGATATTAAGTAGAAGGTGTATAGGAGCAAATCAGCACAGTTACACTTTCCTTTATAGGCATCTTATCGTTCTGCAGCTGCCGAGCGTGATTTTGAATCATATTGTATAAGCTAGGTAAGATTGAAAGTGTATCCCCATTATCTAGTGTCCTGGTTTCTATCAAATTCCTTCCTACCTAGATATTTTGGATGCAGTGTAACATATTTACGTCTGGACTCGCTAAAAATGAACGATGAAGTTCATTAAACTGTCTTTGAGCGCCTAACAAAAATAATTATCACTAACCAACTTCCTTGTCGTATTTATCGGAGCTGTAGGAACGTTGCGGAAGAACTACAAAATAGTTTTGTTCCATTCCATATTCCTAAATTCTTGTCATTACATGACAGGAAATATATTTCACTGGCTGTCTAGTGAGTGAAAAGATGCAAGAGGAATATTGTCTTTGAAAATACCGAAAGGTTTAAAAACGGACGCATGTTTTGTATTTTTAAATTCTTTCTTCCCCTTATTGTATGCATAACATATGTATTCCTACTATTTTCTAACGCTTATTATATGAGAATATGCACCTTCCTTAAAATCATTTGGATATATATCACAAACAAGCAACGGATGTTTTGTAATCGCTAAAATTGTGTTTAATATCATGTCTACATCGCGAAAATCCGTTTGTCTATTTGTAGGCCTGTCTGTCGGTCTGTCTGTTGGCGTTTTTGTAATCGCGTCATATAGTAACCGCTGCAGATATTTTGATGACATTTGGAGGGTGATATTACGTAGAAATGTTGCAGTTTCTGCTGCTTTATTATTTTAAATTAGCGCAATAGCGGATTTATGATTAATAAGCAAATAATTATCAGAAATTCCCCAAATACACATTATTGAAAATGAAAATGTCCTGAACTCGTCAAATTTTTATATTTTTTGAGTTTGCAATCATCTTCCGGCGCAGTAAAAACATTTTATAATCAATTTGGGGCGTAACCAACACTTTTAGTAGGTTAAAGAATTTGGATATTCATCAAATTCCTTTTTCAGTTAGTGAGTCACTTTATACGTCCTCAAAAAATTGGAAGCTTAAAAACTTTATAACGCGCTGGTTGCTTTCATTTGCCAGTTTCGTCACCTCTTAATCCTAATCTTTTCAATTCTTCATTCAGTGTTTATGGATGTTATATCCAAACTAGTAATAAATCAAAGTTTGCTACGACCAAACTACTTCGAGGTTTTGGTACTACTCTTATCCTGCTAGTGTACTGGAATTTATTTTTAATCTTCGATAATGTTTTGTGCAAATAAAACGTTTCGAGTTGCCTGAACGGAACAAAATCATATGAAAGTGTAAAATCAGGCAAGTCCAACTAGGAGATCTACTCGTATGAGGGGAAATGATCTTTTCCAGCGAACTGCAGCGTTGGATGTAGTTATTCTACTAGCTTCATTTTCAAAATATGAGTTAATTAATGGGAACAAATCATACCAGTAAATACAATAGTTGTCTAGCTTGAGGGCCTGTTCTCAAGTTGCTTGAAAGTAGGAAATGGTATAATTTGTATATGATCATTCGCTATCTACTACCGCTTCACATATTTAAGCTTAACAAGATATAGTCCATAGAGTTTGGCGGTCATAGGAAGTATATCCGATATTGTCAATAGTCTCAGGCATACCTGAGGATGAAGGAATACTTCTACTGCTTATACGAACAAAGAAAGAAAAAGGTAATATCAATTTTTCAGTGTCTTTTATAATGCATTGTCATCGTAAAAAATGCAGCTAAATCCTTTAACCTGCCACAACGGTCGCGTCTCGGTAAACACTCTTAATCTAGATAGCTACATACGATTATTTAAATTTAGATTTTGATCTCGACTTTTTGGCTGCGACCCAAGAGGATAATTGTTGAAAGCTCAGGAATTATATTTATTTTTTCAGCGGTTTTATATATGTGTAATGGTATCAGACATTATAATCTCATTTTGAATAATTAGCGCCTTATCAAATTATGTCACCTCTTAGATGAAGATCAGCTAGTATATGTAGTTGTTAAGCATACTATTTCAAGCGAATTACAGTGAGAAGGTCTGGTTCGATCTACCTGTGCAAGAAAATTTCAGCAGGAATTGTGATCACTTTTTCATTTGCTTTCTGATTCCTACCACAGAGTACCATGTCATTCATTCTGTCGGTCCATCTGTGTTTGTTGTCCCCGCGTAATTTCACTAGCTGCTGCACTGGCTTTGATAAAATTTGGGTAGGGGTATATAATGAGCTCGTTCTATTTTAAAATAAAAAAATTGTTTAGAGGTATTCGATATTTTTATTACTTCCTATCTGTTTTTGTACATTATTCGGGTTTTTAGTAATTTTGGGACGTAGTCAACAAAATTTTTAGGTAGCGCACAAATTTTGAACTTTTCCCAATAATTATTTTTTATAATTTTCAAGCAGCGACACGTTAGATGTTTATAACAGTATAATTATAGAAGTCGACACATATACAATATTTTTTCTGTACTATTCACCTTCTGTTCAAGCATTCATTCTCTGAGATAGTGCCTATGGTATCAAAGGTTATCGCAAGTACAAAAAACTAAAGTAAACCAACGCTGAATCAAGGTTGCTGCTGGGTACGGTAGGATTGCAATAACTGATGACTTATAAGAAACAGAACAGGAGCGGGCTTACTCGAAAGTTAATTTTTATCAGCTTTTACCATATATCAGAGCCTTTAGAAGCTCGCCTTGGTAAGGTCAACAATGTTTTGTTGACAGAGAATTCTGCAATAATCTAATGCCATTGAGATGCTCTATGAGCTCGTGGACGAAAGTTCGGTACCAACCAAACCAGGCGCGGTTTTCATTCGGAATTGAAAAATTCTACTTGTAGGAAAGCGAAGACATCGTTCGCAATGCAAAGTTTACGATGTCGTATGCAATTCTTACTTCGCATAACATTTATTTATCTTGACTTCCTATAAGCCATGTTAAGTAAGAATATACAGTAAATCACAACACCGCTGAGAGCTTTGTAAAATAAGATCATCGGACTAACTGAACTTCTTTTAGATTAAAGAAATTAAAGAATTCGCTATCGACAGAAGCCCATTGTGGCTGGATTCGTCGGCCATTAGTCTGTAGTAGTATGCAATAATATCATGAAATACTAATTTTATAATATATTATTGGTATTTTCTTGTTAGCACATTCACTCAACATCCCTCCTTTGTAACACAAAGCCAACAAATTAAAATGCTTATTCAAGCAATTGATTGATTGACAAAATCTGTCGATGCAGCCGAACCGTTAGTAAAGTTCTTATAATTAGTCGTATGTAGGTTTAATTAGCGTTCAGTACAAGTAAGTTGAATATTTGTATTTTGTCTTTCAAGAATGTGGAAAATTTGTGCGACCATACTTTAAAATAGATTAATAGTATTTTTTTTTAAACAAGCTTTTATTTAAATGCGCTAATAAGAATAAAATGAACTTTTACTATCAACTTACAACGTCATTACGCAATTTATATGATATAAAAACTTGTCACGAGATTTAAGTACTCGTATTTACTTAGTTTGAAAATTTTATATATTAAAATCAATCAGATGCAGTTGTTTAATTTACTTGTTTATCGACACACGTAAATATCGCGACAAGCTTTTATCTCATATAAATTGTGTGATGACGTTATAAGTTAGTAAAAGTTCTGAAGGAAAAGTTTATTTTATTCTTTTTAGCGCATTTTCATAAAAGCTTGTTTAAAAAAAACATTTCATTTAATTTATTTTTTAGTTTTTAGTTATCGCTGGGCAGATCTACCAAAACCCCAGTACACCAAAATTTCAGACGGATTGGAGTAACGGAGTTTATGATCAACATCTTTTTTTTGCTCTCATTCGTATACTCAGCAGGTCCTTTCATTTCATACCTACCTATAATGTAGGAAAACATAAAAAACTTAGTCCGCCATATTGGATTGGGTGACGTGACTATATTTTTCGAGTTATTCTCTGCAAGCCCTTTTATTTGATAATCATTTTGTAGGAGAGCATTCGAAATAATTAGTCCGGAGTTATTCTCTGCAAGCCCTTTTATTCGATAATCATTTTGTAGGAGTGCATTTGAAATAATTAGTCCGTCATCTTGGGTGTTCCGCCATATTGAACCTAAGAGTTCGTTTTTCGAGTTATTCTCTGCAAGCCCTTTTATTCGATAATCATTTTGTAGGAGTGCATTTGAAATAATTAGTCTGTCATCTTGGGTGTTCCGCCATATTGAATCTAAGCGTTCATTTTTCGAGTTATTCTCTGCAAGCCCTTTTATTCGATAATCATTTTGTAGGAGAGCATTTGAAATAATTAGTCCGTCATCTTGGATGTTCCGCCATATTGAATCTAAGCGTTCATTTTTCGAGTTATTCTCTGCAAGCCCTTTTATTCGATAATCATTTTGTAGGAGAGCATTTGAAATAATTAGTCCGTCATCTTGGGTGTTCCGCCATATTGAATCTAAGAGTTCGTTTTTCGAGTTATTCTCTGCAAGCCCTTTTATTCGATAATCATTTTGTAGGAGAGCATTTGAAATAATTAGTCCGTCATCTTGGGTGTTCCCCCATATTGGATCTAAGAGTTCATTTTTCGAGTTATTCTCTGCAAGCCCTTTTATTCGATAATCATTTTGTAGGAGTGCATTTGAAATAATTAGTCCGTCATCTTGGGTGTTCCGCCATATTGAATCTAAGAGTTCATTTTTCGAGTTATTCTCTGCAAGCCCTTTTATTTGATAATCATTTTGTAGGAGAGCATTTGAAATAATTAGTCCGTCATCTTGGGTGTTCCGCCATATTGAATCTAAGAGTTCATTTTTCGAGTTATTCTCTGCAAGCCCTTTTATTCGATAATCATTTTGTAGGAGTGCATTTGAAATAATTAGTCCGTCATCTTGGGTGTTCCGCCATATTGAATCTAAGAGTTCGTTTTTCGAGTTATTCTCTGCAAGCCCTTTTATTTGATAATCATTTTGTAGGAGAGCATTTGAAATAATTAGTCCGGAGTTATTCTCTGCAAGCCCTTTTATTCGATAATCATTTTGTAGGAGAGCATTTGAAATAATTAGTCCGTCATCTTGGGTGTTCTGCCATATTGAATCTAAGCGTTCATTTTTCGAGTTATTCTCTGCAAGCCCTTTTATCCGATAATCATTTTGTAGGAGTGCATTTGAAATAATTAGTCCGTCATCTTGGGTGTTCCGCCATATTGAATCTAAGAGTTCGTTTTTCGAGTTATTCTCTGCAAGCCCTTTTATTCGATAATCATTTTGTAGGAGTGCATTTGAAATAATTAGTCCCTCATCTTGGGTGTTCCGCCATATTGAATCTAAGAGTTCATTTTTCGAGTTATTCTCTGCAAGCCCTTTTATTCGATAATCATTTCGTAGGAGTGCATTTGAAATAATTAGTCCGTCATCTTGGGTGTTCCGCCATATTGAATCTAAGAGTTCATTTTTCGAGTTATTCTCTGCAAGCCCTTCTATTTGATAATTATTTTGTAGGAGAGCATTTCAAATAATTAGTCAGTCATCTTGGGTGTTCCGCCATATTGAATCTAAGAGTTCGTTTTTCGAGTTATTCTCTGCAAGCCCTTTTATTCGATAATCATTTTGTAGGAGTGCATTTGAAATAATTAGTCCGTCATCTTGGGTGTTCCGCCATATTGAATCTAAGAGTTCATTTTTCGAGTTATTCTCTGCAAGCCCTTTTATTCGATAATCATTTTGTAGGAGTGCATTTGAAATAATTAGTCCGTCATCTTGGGTGTTCCGCCATACTGAATCTAAGAGTTCCTTTTTCGACTTATTCTCTGCAAGCCCTTTTATTCGATAATCATTTTGTAGGAGAGCATTTGAAATAATTAGTCCGTCATCTTGGGTGTTCCGCCATATTGAATCTAAGCGTTCATTTTTCGAGTTATTCTCTGCAAGCCCTTTTATTCGATAATCATTTTGTAGGAGTGTATTTGAAATAATTAGTCCGTCATCTTGGGTGTTCCGCCATATTGAATCTAAGAGTTCGTTTTTCGAGTTATTCTCTGCAAGCCCTTTTATTCGATAATCATTTTGTAGGAGAGCATTTGAAATAATTAGTCCGTCATCTTGGGTGTTCCGCCATATTGAATCTAAGCGTTCATTTTTCGAGTTATTCTCTGCAAGCCCTTTTATTCGATAATCATTTTGTAGGAGTGCATTTGAAATAATTAGTCCGTCATCTTGGGTGTTCCGCCATACTGAATCTAAGAGTTCCTTTTTCGAGTTATTCTCTGCAAGCCCTTTTATTCGATAATCATTTTGTAGGAGAGCATTTGAAATAATTAGTCCGTCATCTTGGGTGTTCCGCCATATTGAATCTAAGCGTTCATTTTTCGAGTTATTCTCTGCAAGCCCTTTTATTCGATAATCATTTTGTAGGAGTGTATTTGAAATAATTAGTCCGTCATCTTGGGTGTTCCGCCATATTGAACCTAAGAGTTCGTTTTTCGAGTTATTCTCTGCAAGCCCTTTTATTCGATAATCATTTTGTAGGAGAGCATTTGAAATAATTAGTCCGTCATCTTGGGTGTTCCGCCATATTGAATCTAAGCGTTCATTTTTCGAGTTATTCTCTGCAAGCCCTTTTATTCGATAATCATTTTGTAGGAGTGCATTTGAAATAATTAGTCCGTCATCTTGAGTGTTCCGCCATATTGAATCTAAGAGTTCATTTTTCGAGTTATTCTCTGCAAGCCCTTTTATTCGATAATCATTTTGTAGGAGTGCATTTGAAATAATTAGTCCGTCATCTTGGGTGTTCCGCCATATTGGATCTAAGCGTTCATTTTTCGAGTTATTATCTGCAAGCCCTTTTATTCGATAATCATTTTGTAGGAGTGCATTTGAAATAATTAGTCCGTCATCTTGGGTGTTCCGCCATATTGAATCTAAGAGTTCGTTTTCTGAGTTATTCTCTGCAAGCCCTTTTATTCGATAATCATTTTGTAGGAGTGCATTTGAAATAATTAGTCCGTCATCTTGGGTGAACCGCCATATTGAATCTAAGAGTTCATTTTTCGAGTTATTCTCTGCAAGCCCTTTTATTTGATAATCATGTTGTAGGAGTGCATTTGAAATAATTAGTCCGTCATCTTGGGTGTTCCGCCATATTGAATCTAAGAGTTCGTTTTTCGATTTTTTCTCTGCAAGCCCTTTTATTCGATAATCATTTTGTAGGAGTGCATTTGAAATAATTAGTCCGTCATCTTGGGTGTTCCGCCATATTGAATCTAAGAGTTCGTTTTTCGAGTTATTCTCTGCAAGCCCTTTTATTCGATAATCATTTTGTAGGAGAGCATTTGAAATAATTAGTCCGTCATCTTGGGTGTTCCGCCATATTGAATCTAAGAGTTTATTTTTCGAGTTATTCTCTGCAAGCAATTTTATTCGATAATCATTTTGTAGGAGTGCATTTGAAATAATTAGTCCGTCATCTTGGGTGTTCCGCCATATTGAATCTAAGAGTTCATTTTTCGAGTTATTCTCTGCAAGCCCTTTTATTCGATAATCATTTTGTAGGAGTGCATTTGAAATAATTAGTCCGTCATCTTGGGTGTTCCGCCATATTGAATCTAAGAGTTCATTTTTCGAGTTATTCTCTGCAAGCCCTTTTATTCGATAATCATTTTGTAGGAGTGCATTTCAAAATAATTAGTCCGTCATTTTGGGTGTTCCGCCATATTGAATCTAAGCGTTCATTTTTCGAGTTATTCTCTGCAAGCCCTTTTATTCGATAATCATTTTGTAAGAGAGCATTTGAAATAATTAGTCCGTCATCTTGGGTGTTCCGCCATATTGAATCTAAGCGTTCATTTTTCGAGTTATTCTCTGCAAGCCCTTTTATTCGATAATCATTTTGTAGGAGTGTATTTGAAATAATTAGTCCGTCATCTTGGGTGTTCCGCCATATTGAATCTAAGAGTTCGTTTTTCGAGTTATTCTCTGCAAGCCCTTTTATTCGATAATCATTTTGTAGGAGAGCATTTGAAATAATTAGTCCGTCATCTTGGGTGATCCGCCATATTGAATCTAAGCGTTCATTTTTCGAGTTATTCTCTGCAAGCCCTTTTATTCGATAATCATTTTGTAGGAGTGCATTTGAAATAATTAGTCCGTCATCTTGGGTGTTCCGCCATATTGAATCTAAGAGTTCATTTTTCGAGTTATTCTCTGCAAGCCCTTTTATTCGATAATCATTTTGTAGGAGAGCATTTGAAATAATTAGTCCGTCATCTTGGGTGTTCCGCCATATTGAATCTAAGAGTTCATTTTTCGAGTTATTCTCTGCAAGCCCTTTTATTCGATAATCATTTTGTAGGAGTGCATTTGAAATAATTAGTCCGTCTTCTTGGGTGTTCCGCCATATTGAATCTAAGAGTTCGTTTTTCGAGTTATTCTCTGCAAGCCCTTTTATTTGATAATCATTTTGTAGGAGAGCATTTCAAATAATTAGTCAGTCATCTTGGGTGTTCCGCCATATTGAATCTAAGAGTTCATTTTTCGAGTTATTCTCTGCAAGCCCTTTTATTCGATAATCATTTTGTAGGAGTGCATTTGAAATAATTAGTCCGTCATCTTGGGTGTTCCGCCATATTGAATCTAAGAGTTCCTTTTTCGAGTTATTCTCTGCAAGCCCTTTTATTCGATAATCATTTTGTAGGAGAGCATTTGAAATAATTAGTCCGTCATCTTGGGTGTTCCGCCATATTGAATCTAAGAGTTCATTTTTCGAGTTATTCTCTGCAAGCCCTTTTATTCGATAATCATTTTGTAGGAGTGCATTTAAAATAATTAGTCCGTCATCTTGGGTGTTCCGCCATATTGAATCAAGAGTTCATTTTTCGAGTTATTCTCTGCAAGCCCTTTTATTGGATAATCATTTTGTAGGAGAGCATTTGAAATTATTAGTCTGTCATCTTGGGTGTTCCGCCATATTGAATCTAAGAGTTCGTTTTTCGAGTTATTCTCTGCAAGCCCTTTTATTCGATAATCATTTTGTAGGAGTGCATTTGAAATAATTAGTCCATCATCTTGGGTGTTCCGCCATATTGAATCTAAGAGTTCATTTTTCGAGTTATTCTCTGCAAGCCCTTTTATTGGATAATCATTTTGTAGGAGAGCATTTGAAATAATTAGTCCGTCATCTTGGGTGTTCCGCCATATTGAATCTAAGAGTTCATTTTTCGAGTTATTCTCTGCAAGCCCTTTTATTCGATAATCATTTTGTAGGAGTGCATTTGAAATAATTAGTCCGTCATCTTGGGTGTTCCGCCATATTGAATCTAAGAGTTCATTTTTCGAGTTATTCTCTGCAAGCCCTTTTATTGGATAATCATTTTGTAGGAGAGCATTTGAAATAATTAGTCCGTCATCTTGGGTGTTCCGCCATATTGAATCTGAGAGTTCATTTTTCGAGTTATTCTCTGCAAGCCCTTTTATTCGATAATCATTTTGTAGGAGTGCATTTGAAATAATTAGTCCGTCATCTTGGGTGTTCCGCCATATTGAATCTAAGAGTTCGTTTTTCGAGTTATTCTCTGCAAGCCCTTTTATCCGATAATCATTTTGTAGGAGAGCATTTGAAATAATTAGTCCATCATCTTGGGTGTTCCGCCATATTGAATCTAAGCGTTCATTTTTCGAGTTATTCTCTGCAAGCCCTTTTATTTGATAATCATTTTGTAGGAGAGCATATGAAATAATTAGTCCGTCATCTTGGGTGTTCCGCCATATTGAATCTAAGAGTTCATTTTTCGAGTTATTCTCTGCAAGCCCTTTTATTCGATAATCATTTTGTAGGAGTGCATTTGAAATAATTAGTCCGTCATCTTGGGTGTTCCGCCATATTGAATCTAAGCGTTCATTTTTCGAGTTATTATCTGCAAGCCCTTTTATTCGATAATCATTTTGTAGGAGTGCATTTGAAATAATTAGTCCGTCATCTTGGGTGTTCCGCCATATTGAATCTAAGAGTTCATT
This sequence comes from Bruchidius siliquastri, assembly GCA_949316355.1. Classification (NCBI taxonomy): domain Eukaryota; kingdom Metazoa; phylum Arthropoda; class Insecta; order Coleoptera; family Chrysomelidae; genus Bruchidius; species Bruchidius siliquastri. The sequence continues at coordinate 22,139,167 of OX438538.1, read as the reverse complement.
TTTCGAGTTATTCTCTGCAAGCCCTTTTATTCGATGATCATTTTGTAGGAGTGCATTTGAAATAATTAGTCCGTCATCTTGGGTGTTCCGCCATATTGAATCTAAGAGTTCGTTTTTCGAGTTATTCTCTGCAAGCCCTTTTATTCGATAATCATTTTGTAGGAGAGCATTTGAAATAATTAGTCCGTCATCTTGGGTGTTCCGCCATATTGAATCTAAGAGTTCATTTTTCGAGTTATTCTCTGCAAGCCCTTTTATTCGATAATCATTTTGTAGGAGTGCATTTGAAATAATTAGTCCGTCTTCTTGGGTGTTCCGCCATATTGAATCTAAGAGTTCGTTTTTCGAGTTATTCTCTGCAAGCCCTTTTATTGGATAATCATTTTGTAGGAGAGCATTTCAAATAATTAGTCAGTCATCTTGGGTGTTCCGCCATATTGAATCTAAGAGTTCATTTTTCGAGTTATTCTCTGCAAGCCCTTTTATTCGATAATCATTTTGTAGGAGTGCATTTGAAATAATTAGTCCGTCATCTTGGGTGTTCCGCCATATTGAATCTAAGAGTTCATTTTCCGAGTTATTCTCTGCAAGCCCTTTTATTGGATAATCATTTTGTAGGAGAGCATTTGAAATAATTAGGCCGTCATCTTGGGTGTTCCGCCATATTGAATCTAAGAGTTCATTTTTCGAGTTATTCTCTGCAAGCCCTTTTATTCGATAATCATTTTGTAGGAGTGCATTTGAAATAATTAGTCCGTCATCTTGGGTGTTCCGCCATATTGAATCTAAGAGTTCGTTTTTCGAGTTATTCTCTGCAAGCCCTTTTATCCGATAATCATTTTGTAGGAGAGCATTTGAAATAATTAGTCCATCATCTTGGGTGTTCCGCCATATTGAATCTAAGCGTTCGTTTTTCGAGTTATTCTCTGCAAGCCCTTTTATTTGATAATCATTTTGTAGGAGAGCATATGAAATAATTAGTCCGTCATCTTGGGTGTTCCGCCATATTGAATCTAAGAGTTCATTTTTCGAGTTATTCTCTGCAAGCCCTTTTATTCGATAATCATTTTGTAGGAGTGCATTTGAAATAATTAGTCCGTCTTCTTGGGTGTTCCGCCATATTGAATCTAAGAGTTCGTTTTTCGAGTTATTCTCTGCAAGCCCTTTTATTGGATAATCATTTTGTAGGAGAGCATTTCAAATAATTAGTCAGTCATCTTGGGTGTTCCGCCATATTGAATCTAAGAGTTCATTTTTCGAGTTATTCTCTGCAAGCCCTTTTATTCGATAATCATTTTGTAGGAGTGCATTTGAAATAATTAGTCCGTCATCTTGGGTGTTCCGCCATATTGAATCTGAGAGTTCCTTTTTCGAGTTATTCTCTGCAAGCCCTTTTATTCGATAATCATTTTGTAGGAGAGCATTTGAAATAATTAGTCCGTCATCTTGGGTGTTCCGCCATATTGAATCTAAGAGTTCATTTTTCGAGTTATTCTCTGCAAGCCCTTTTATTTGATAATCATTTTGTAGGAGAGCATTTTAAATAATTAGTCCGTCATCTTGGGTGTTCCGCCATATTGAATCTAAGAGTTCATTTTTCGAGTTATTCTCTGCAAGCCCTTTTATTCGATAATCATTTTGTAGGAGTGCATTTGAAATAATTAGTCCGTCATCTTGGGTGTTCCGCCATATTGAATCTAAGAGTTCGTTTTTCGAGTTATTCTCTGCAAGCCCTTTTATTTGATAATCATTTTGTAGGAGAGCATTTGAAATAATTAGTCCGGAGTTATTCTCTGCAAGCCCTTTTATTCGATAATCATTTTGTAGGAGAGCATTTGAAATAATTAGTCCGTCATCTTGGGTGTTCCGCCATATTGAATCTAAGAGTTCATTTTTCGAGTTATTCTCTGCAAGCCCTTTTATTCGATAATCATTTTGTAGGAGTGCATTTAAAATAATTAGTCCGTCATCTTGGGTGTTCCGCCATATTGAATCTAAGCGTTCATTTTTCGAGTTATTCTCTGCAAGCCCTTTTATTCGATAATCATTTTGTAGGAGTGCATTTGAAATAATTAGTCCGTCATCTTGGGTGTTCCGCCATATTGAATCTAAGAGTTCGTTTTTCGAGTTATTCTCTGCAAGCCCTTTTATTCGATAATCATTTTGTAGGAGTGCATTTGAAATAATTAGTCCGTCATCTTGGGTGTTCCGCCATATTGAATCTAAGAGTTCATTTTTCGAGTTATTCTCTGCAAGCCCTTTTCTTCGATAATCATTTTGTAGGAGTGCATTTGAAATAATTAGTCCGTCATCTTGGGTGTTCCGCCATATTGAATCTAAGAGTTCGTTTTTCGAGTTATTCTCTGCAAGCCCTTTTATTTGATAATCATTTTGTAGGAGAGCATTTGAAATAATTAGTCCGTCATCTTCAGTGTTCCGCCATATTGAATCTAAGAGTTCATTTTTCGAGTTATTCTCTGCAAGCCCTCTTATTCGATAATCATTTTGTAGGAGTGCATTTGAAATAATTAGTCCGTCATCTTGGGTGTTCCGCCATATTGAATCTAAGAGTTCATTTTTCGAGTTATTCTCTGCAAGCCCTTTTATTCGATAATCATTTTGTAGGAATGCATTTGAAATAATTAGTCCGTCATCTTGGGTGTACCGCCATATTGAATCTAAGAGTTCGTTTTTCGAGTTATTCTCTGCAAGCCCTTTTATTCGATAATCATTTTGTAGGAGAGCATTTGAAATAATTAGTCCGTCATCTTGGGTGTTCCGCCATATTGAATCTAAGCGTTTATTTTTCGAGTTATTCTCTGCAAGCCCTTCTATGCGATAATCATTTTGTAGGAGAGCATTTGAAATAATTAGTCCGTCATCTTGGGTGTTCCGCCATATTGAATCTAAGAGTTCGTTTTTCGAGTTATTCTCTGCAAGCCCTTTTATTCGATAATCATTTTGTAGGAGTGCATCTGAAATAATTAGTCCGTCATTGTGGGTGTTCCGCCATATTGAATCTAAGAGTTCATTTTTCGAGTTATTCTCTGCAAGCCCTTTTATTCGATAATCATTTTGTAGGAGTGCATTTGAAATAATTAGTCCGTCATCTTGGGTGTTCCGCCATATTGAATCTAAGAGTTCATTGTTCGAGTTATTCTCTGCAAGCCCTTTTATTCGATAATCATTTTGTAGGAGTGCATTTGAAATAATTAGTCCGTCATCTTGGGTGTTCCGTCATATTGAATCTAAGCGTTCATTTTTCGAGTTATTCTCTGCAAGCCCTTTTATTCGATAATCATTTTGTAGGAGTGCATTTGAAATAATTAGTCCGTCATCTTGGGTGTTCCGCCATATTGAATCTAAGCGTTCGTTTTTCGAGTTATTCTCTGCAAGCCCTTTTATTCGATAATCATTTTGTAGGAGTGCATTTGAAATAATTAGTCCGTCATCTTGGGTGTTCCGCCATATTGAATCTAAGAGTTCATTTTTCGAGTTATTCTCTGCAAGCCCTTTTATTCGATAATCATTTTGTAGGAGTGCATTTGAAATAATTAGTCCGTCATCTTGGGTGTTCCGCCATATTGAATCTAAGAGTTCGTTTTTCGAGTTATTCTCTGCAAGCCCTTTTATTTGATAATCATTTTGTAGGAGAGCATTTGAAATAATTAGTCCGTCATCTTGGGTGTTCCGCCATATTGAATCTAAGAGTTCATTTTTCGAGTTATTCTCTGCAAGCCCTTTTATTCGATAATCATTTTGTAGGAGTGCATTTGAAATAATTAGTCCGTCATCTTGGGTGTTCCGCCATATTGAATCTAAGCGTTCATTTTTCGAGTTATTCTCTGCAAGCCCTTTTATTCGATAATCACTTTGTAGGAGTGCATTTGAAATAATTAGTCCGTCATCTTGGGTGTTCCGCCATATTGAATCTAAGCGTTCATTTTTCGAGTTATTCTCTGCAAGCCCTTTTATTCGATAATCATTTTGTAGGAGTGCATTTGAAATAATTAGTCCGTCATCTTGGGTGTTCCGCCATATTGAATCTAAGCGTTCATTTTTCGAGTTATTCTCTGCAAGCCCTTTAATTCGACAATCATTTTGTAGGAGAGCATTTGAAATAAGTAGTCCGTCATCTTGGGTGTTCCGCCATATTGAATCTAAGAGTTCATTTTTCGAGTTATTCTCTGCAAGCCCTTTTATTCGATAATCATTTTGTAGGAGAGCATTTGAAATAATTAGTCCGTCATCTTGGGTGTTCCGCCATATTGAATCTAAGAGTTCATTTTTCGAGTTATTCTCTGCAAGCCCTTTTATTCGATAATCATTTTGTAGGAGTGCATTTGAAATAATTAGTCCGTCATCTTGGGTGTTCCGCCATATTGAATCTAAGAGTTCGTTTTTCGAGTTATTCTCTGCAAGCCCTTTTATTCGATAATCATTTTGTAGGAGTGCATTTGAAATAATTAGTCCGTCATCTTGGGTGTTCCGCCATATTGAATCTAAGCGTTCATTTTTCGAGTTATTCTCTGCAAGCCCTTTTATTCGATAATCATTTTGTAGGAGAGCATTTGAAATAATTAGTCCGTCATCTTGGGTGTTCCGCCATATTGAATCTAAGCGTTCATTTTTCGAGTTATTCTCTGCAAGCCCTTTTATCCGATAATCATTTTGTAGGAGTGCATTTGAAATAATTAGTCCGTCATCTTGGGTGTTCCGCCATATTGAATCTAAGAGTTCGTTTTTCGAGTTATTCTCTGCAAGCCCTTTTATTCGATAATCATTTTGTAGGAGTGCATTTGAAATAATTAGTCCCTCATCTTGGGTGTTCCGCCATATTGAATCTAAGAGTTCATTTTTCGAGTTATTCTCTGCAAGCCCTTTTATTTGATAATCATTTTGTAGGAGTGCATTCGAAATAATTAGTCCGTCATCTTGGGTGTTCCGCCATATTGAATCTAAGAGTTCATTTTTCGAGTTATTCTCTGCAAGCCCTTTTATTCGATAATCATTTTGTAGGAGTGCATTTGAAATAATTAGTCCGTCATCTTGGGTGTTCCGCCATATTGAATCTAAGAGTTCATTTTTCGAGTTATTCTCTGCAAGCCCTTTTATTCGATAATCATTTCGTAGGAGTGCATTTGAAATAATTAGTCCGTCATCTTGGGTGTTCCGCCATATTGAATCTAAGAGTTCATTTTTCGAGTTATTCTCTGCAAGCCCTTTTATTTGATAATCATTTTGTAGGAGAGCATTTCAAATAATTAGTCAGTCATCTTAGGTGTTCCGCCATATTGAATCTAAGAGTTCGTTTTTCGAGTTATTCTCTGCAAGCCCTTTTATTCGATAATCATTTTGTAGGAGTGCATTTGAAATAATTAGTCCGTCATCTTGGGTGTTCCGCCATATTGAATCTAAGAGTTCATTTTTCGAGTTATTCTCTGCAAGCCCTTTTATTCGATAATCATTTTGTAGGAGTGCATTTGAAATAATTAGTCCGTCATCTTGGGTGTTCCGCCATACTGAATCTAAGAGTTCCTTTTTCGACTTATTCTCTGCAAGCCCTTTTATTCGATAATCATTTCGTAGGAGTGCATTTGAAATAATTAGTCCGTCATCTTGGGTGTTCCGCCATATTGAATCTAAGAGTTCGTTTTTCGAGTTATTCTCTGCAAGCCCTTTTATTTGATAATCATTTTGTAGGAGAGCATTTGAAATAATTAGTCCGTCATCTTGGGTGTTCCGCCATATTGAATCTAAGAGTTCATTTTTCGAGTTATTCTCTGCAAGCCCTTTTATTCGATAATCATTTTGTAGGAGTGCATTTGAAATAATTAGTCCGTCATCTTGGGTGTTCCGCCATATTGAATCTAAGCGTTCATTTTTCGAGTTATTCTCTGCAAGCCCTTTTATTCGATAATCACTTTGTAGGAGTGCATTTGAAATAATTAGTCCGTCATCTTGGGTGTTCCGCCATATTGAATCTAAGCGTTCATTTTTCGAGTTATTCTCTGCAAGCCCTTTTATTCGATAATCATTTTGTAGGAGTGCATTTGAAATAATTAGTCCGTCATCTTGGGTGTTCCGCCATATTGAATCTAAGCGTTCATTTTTCGAGTTATTCTCTGCAAGCCCTTTAATTCGACAATCATTTTGTAGGAGAGCATTTGAAATAAGTAGTCCGTCATCTTGGGTGTTCCGCCATATTGAATCTAAGAGTTCATTTTTCGAGTTATTCTCTGCAAGCCCTTTTATTCGATAATCATTTTGTAGGAGAGCATTTGAAATAATTAGTCCGTCATCTTGGGTGTTCCGCCATATTGAATCTAAGAGTTCATTTTTCGAGTTATTCTCTGCAAGCCCTTTTATTCGATAATCATTTTGTAGGAGTGCATTTGAAATAATTAGTCCGTCATCTTGGGTGTTCCGCCATATTGAATCTAAGAGTTCGTTTTTCGAGTTATTCTCTGCAAGCCCTTTTATTCGATAATCATTTTGTAGGAGTGCATTTGAAATAATTAGTCCGTCATCTTGGGTGTTCCGCCATATTGAATCTAAGCGTTCATTTTTCGAGTTATTCTCTGCAAGCCCTTTTATTCGATAATCATTTTGTAGGAGAGCATTTGAAATAATTAGTCCGTCATCTTGGGTGTTCCGCCATATTGAATCTAAGCGTTCATTTTTCGAGTTATTCTCTGCAAGCCCTTTTATCCGATAATCATTTTGTAGGAGTGCATTTGAAATAATTAGTCCGTCATCTTGGGTGTTCCGCCATATTGAATCTAAGAGTTCGTTTTTCGAGTTATTCTCTGCAAGCCCTTTTATTCGATAATCATTTTGTAGGAGTGCATTTGAAATAATTAGTCCCTCATCTTGGGTGTTCCGCCATATTGAATCTAAGAGTTCATTTTTCGAGTTATTCTCTGCAAGCCCTTTTATTTGATAATCATTTTGTAGGAGTGCATTCGAAATAATTAGTCCGTCATCTTGGGTGTTCCGCCATATTGAATCTAAGAGTTCATTTTTCGAGTTATTCTCTGCAAGCCCTTTTATTCGATAATCATTTTGTAGGAGTGCATTTGAAATAATTAGTCCGTCATCTTGGGTGTTCCGCCATATTGAATCTAAGAGTTCATTTTTCGAGTTATTCTCTGCAAGCCCTTTTATTCGATAATCATTTCGTAGGAGTGCATTTGAAATAATTAGTCCGTCATCTTGGGTGTTCCGCCATATTGAATCTAAGAGTTCATTTTTCGAGTTATTCTCTGCAAGCCCTTTTATTTGATAATCATTTTGTAGGAGAGCATTTCAAATAATTAGTCAGTCATCTTAGGTGTTCCGCCATATTGAATCTAAGAGTTCGTTTTTCGAGTTATTCTCTGCAAGCCCTTTTATTCGATAATCATTTTGTAGGAGTGCATTTGAAATAATTAGTCCGTCATCTTGGGTGTTCCGCCATATTGAATCTAAGAGTTCATTTTTCGAGTTATTCTCTGCAAGCCCTTTTATTCGATAATCATTTTGTAGGAGTGCATTTGAAATAATTAGTCCGTCATCTTGGGTGTTCCGCCATACTGAATCTAAGAGTTCCTTTTTCGACTTATTCTCTGCAAGCCCTTTTATTCGATAATCATTTTGTAGGAGAGCATTTGAAATAATTAGTCCGTCATCTTGGGTGTTCCGCCATATTGAATCTAAGCGTTCATTTTTCGAGTTATTCTCTGCAAGCCCTTTTATTCGATAATCATTTTGTAGGAGTGTATTTGAAATAATTAGTCCGTCATCTTGGGTGTTCCGCCATATTGAATCTAAGAGTTCGTTTTTCGAGTTATTCTCTGCAAGCCCTTTTATTCGATAATCATTTTGTAGGAGAGCATTTGAAATAATTAGTCCGTCATCTTGGGTGTTCCGCCATATTGAATCTAAGAGTTCGTATTTCGAGTTATTCTCTGCAAGCCCTTTTATTCGATAAACATTTTGTAGGAGAGCATTTGAAATAATTAGTCCGTCATCTTGGGTGTTCCGCCATATTGAATCTAAGCGTTCATTTTTCGAGTTATTCTCTGCAAGCCCTTTTATTCGATAATCATTTTGTAGGAGTGTATTTGAAATAATTAGTCCGTCATCTTGGGTGTTCCGCCATATTGAATCTAAGAGTTCGTTTTTCGAGTTATTCTCTGCAAGCCCTTTTATTCGATAATCATTTTGTAGGAGAGCATTTGAAATAATTAGTCCGTCATCTTGGGTGTTCCGCCATATTGAATCTAAGCGTTCATTTTTCGAGTTATTCTCTGCAAGCCCTTTTATTCGATAATCATTTTGTAGGAGTGCATTTGAAATAATTAGTCCGTTATCTTGGGTGTTCCGCCATATTGAATCTAAGAGTTCATTTTTCGAGTTATTCTCTGCAAGCCCTTTTATTCGATAATCATTTTGTAGGAGTGCATTTGAAATAATTAGTCCGTCATCTTGGGTGTTCCGCCATATTGGATCTAAGCGTTCATTTTTCGAGTTATTATCTGCAAGCCCTTTTATTCGATAATCATTTTGTAGGAGTGCATTTGAAATAATTAGTCCGTCATCTTGGGTGTTCCGCCATATTGAATCTAAGAGTTCGTTTTTCGAGTTATTCTCTGCAAGCCCTTTTATTCGATAATCATTTTGTAGGAGTGCATTTGAAATAATTAGTCCGTCATCTTGGGTGTTCCGCCATATTGAATCTAAGAGTTCGTTTTTCGAGTTATTCTCTGCAAGCCCTTTTATTCGATAATCATTTTGTAGGAGTGCATTTGAAATAATTAGTCCGTCATCTTGGGTGTTCCGCCATATTGAATCTAAGAGTTCGTTTTTCGAGTTATTCTCTGCAAGCCCTTTTATTCGATAATCATTTTGTAGGAGAGCATTTGAAATAATTAGTCCGTCATCTTGGGTGTTCCGCCATATTGAATCTAAGAGTTTATTTTTCGAGTTATTCTCTGCAAGCAATTTTATTCGATAATCATTTTGTAGGAGTGCATTTGAAATAATTAGTCCGTCATCTTGGGTGTTCCGCCATATTGAATCTAAGAGTTCATTTTTCGAGTTATTCTCTGCAAGCCCTTTTATTCGATAATCATTTTGTAGGAGTGCATTTGAAATAATTAGTCCGTCATCTTGGGTGTTCCGCCATATTGAATCTAAGAGTTCATTTTTCGAGTTATTCTCTGCAAGCCCTTTTATTCGATAATCATTTTGTAGGGGTGCATTTCAAAATAATTAGTCCGTCATCTTGGGTGTTCCGCCATATTGAATCTAAGCGTTCATTTTTCGAGTTATTCTCTGCAAGCCCTTTTATTCGATAATCATTTTGTAGGAGAGCATTTGAAATAATTAGTCCGTCATCTTGGGTGTTCCGCCATATTGAATCTAAGCGTTCATTTTTCGAGTTATTCTCTGCAAGCCCTTTTATTCGATAATCATTTTGTAGGAGAGCATTTGAAATAATTAGTCCGTCATCTTGGGTGTTCCGCCATATTGAATCTAAGAGTTCGTTTTTCGAGTTATTCTCTGCAAGCCCTTTTATTCGATAATCATTTTGTAAGAGAGCATTTGAAATAATTAGTCCGTCATCTTGGGTGTTCCGCTATATTGAATCTAAGAGTTCATTTTTCGAGTTATTCTCTGCAAGCCCTTTTATTCGATAATCATTTTGTAGGAGTGCATTTGAAATAATTAGTCCGTCATCTTGGGTGTTCCGCCATATTGAATCTAAGAGTTCATTTTTCGAGTTATTCTCTGCAAGCCCTTTTATTTGATAATCATTTTGTAGGAGAGCATTTGAAATAATTAGTCCGTCATCTTGGGTGTTCCGCCATATTGAATCTAAGAGTTCGTTTTTCGAGTTATTCTCTGCAAGCCCTTTTATTCGATAATCATTTTGTAGGAGAGCATTTGAAATAATTAGTCCGTCATCTTGGGTGTTCCGCCATATTGAATCTAAGCGTTCATTTTTCGAGTTATTCTCTGCAAGCCCTTTTATTCGATAATCATTTTGTAGGAGTGCATTTGAAATAATTAGTCCGTCATCTTGGGTGTTCCGCCATATTGAATCTAAGAGTTCATTTTTTGAGTTATTCTCTGCAAGCCCTTTTATTCGATAATCATTTTGTAGGAGTGCATTTGAAATAATTAGTCCGTTATCTTGGGTGTTCCGCCATATTGAATCTAAGAGTTCATTTTTCGAGTTATTCTCTGCAAGCCCTTTTATTCGATAATCATTTTGTAGGAGTGCATTTGAAATAATTAGTCCGTCATCTTGGGTGTTCCGCCATATTGGATCTAAGCGTTCATTTTTCGAGTTATTATCTGCAAGCCCTTTTATTCGATAATCATTTTGTAGGAGTGCATTTGAAATAATTAGTCCGTCATCTTGGGTGTTCCGCCATATTGAATCTAAGAGGTCGTTTTTCGAGTTATTCTCTGCAAGCCCTTTTATTCGATAATCATTTTGTTGGAGTGCATTTGAAATAATTAGTCCGTCATCTTGGGTGTTCCGCCATATTGAATCTAAGAGTTCGTTTTTCGAGTTATTCTCTGCAAGCCCTTTTATTCGATAATCATTTTGTAGGAGTGCATTTGAAATAATTAGTCCGTCATCTTGGGTGTTCCGCCATATTGAATCTAAGAGTTCGTTTTTCGAGTTATTCTCTGCAAGCCCTTTTATTCGATAATCATTTTGTAGGAGAGCATTTGAAATAATTAGTCCGTCATCTTGGGTGTTCCGCCATATTGAATCTAAGAGTTCCTTTTTCGAGTTATTCTCTGCAAGCCCTTTTATTCGATAATCATTTTGTAGGAGTGCATTTGAAATAATTAGTCCGTCATCTTGGGTGTTCCGCCATATTGAATCTAAGAGTTCGTTTTTCGAGTTATTCTGTGCAAGCCCTTTTATTCGATAATCATTTTGTAGGAGAGCATTTGAAATAATTAGTCCGTCATCTTGGGTGTTCCGCCATATTGAATATAAGAGTTCATTTTTCGAGTTATTCTCTGCAAGCCCTTTTATTCGATAATCATTTTGTAGGAGTGCATTTGAAATAATTAGTCCGTCATCTTGGGTGTTCCGCCATATTGAATCTAAGAGTTCATTTTTCGAGTTATTCGCTGCAAGCCCTTTTATTCGATAATCATTTTGTAGGAGTGCATTTGAAATAATTAGTCCGTCATCTTGGGTGTTCCGCCATATTGAATCTAAGCGTTCATTTTTCGAGTTATTCTCTGCAAGCCCTTTTATTCGATAATCATTTTGTAGGAGTGCATTTGAAATAATTAGTCCGTCATCTTGGGTGTTCCGCCATATTGAATCTAAGAGTTCGTTTTTCGAGTTATTCTCTGCAAGCCCTTTTATTCGATAATCATTTTACAGGAGTGCATTTGAAATAATTAGTCCGTCATCTTGGGCGTTCCGCCATATTGAATCTAAGAGTTCATTTTTCGAGTTATTCTCTGCAAGCCCTTTTATTCGATAATCATTTTGTAGGAGTGCATTTGAAATAATTAGTCCGTCATCTTGGGTGTTCCGCCATATTGAATCTAAGAGTTCGTTTTTCGAGTTATTCTCTGCAAGCCCTTTTATTTGATAATCATTTTGTAGGAGAGCATTTGAAATAATTAGTCCGTCATCTTGGGTGTTCCGCCATATTGAATCGAAGAGTTCATTTTTCGAGTTATTCTCTGCAAGCCCTTTTATTCGATAATCATTTTGTAGGAGTGCATTTGAAATAATTAGTCCGTCATCTTGGGTGTTCCGCCATATTGAATCTAAGAGTTCCTTTTTCGAGTTAATCTCTGCAAGCCCTTTGATTCGATAATCATTTTGTAGGAGTGCATTTGAAATAATTAGTCCGTCATCTTGGGTGTTTCGCCATATTGAATCTAAGAGTTCGTTTTTCGAGTTATTCTCTGCAAGCCCTTTTATTCGATAATCATTTTGTAGGAGTGCATTTGAAATAATTAGTCCCTCATCTTGGGTGTTCCGCCATATTGAATCTAAGAGTTCCTTTTTCGAGTTATTCTCTGCAAGCCCTTTTATTCGATAATCATTTTGTAGGAGTGCATTTGAAATAATTAGTCCGTCATCTTGGGTGTTCCGCCATATTGAATCTAAGAGTTCGTTTTTCGAGTTATTCTCTGCAAGCCCTTTTATTCGATAATCATTTTGTAGGAGTGCATTTGAAATAATTAGTCCCTCATCTTGGGTGTTCCGCCATATTGAATCTAAGAGTTCCTTTTTCGAGTTATTCTCTGCAAGCCCTTTTATTCGATAATCATTTTGTAGGAGTGCATTTGAAATAATTAGTCCGTCATCTTGGGTGTTCCGCCATATTGAATCTAAGAGTTCGTTTTTCGAGTTATTCTGTGCAAGCCCTTTTATTCGATAATCATTTTGTAGGAGAGCATTTGAAATAATCAGTCCGTCATCTTGGGTGTTCCGCCATATTGAATATAAGAGTTCATTTTTCGAGTTATTCTCTGCAAGCCCTTTTATTCGATAATCATTTTGTAGGAGTGCATTTGAAATAATTAGTCCGTCATCTTGGGTGTTCCGCCATATTGAATCTAAGAGTTCATTTTTCGAGTTATTCTCTGCAAGCCCTTTTATTCGATAATCATTTTGTAGGAGTGCATTTGAAATAATTAGTCCGTCATCTTGGGCGTTCCGCCATATTGAATCTAAGCGTTCATTTTTCGAGTTATTCTCTGCAAGCCCTTTTATTCGATAATCATTTTGTAGGAGTGCATTTCAAAATAATTAGTCCGTCATCTTGGGTGTTCCGCCATATTGAATCTAAGCGTTCATTTTTCGAGTTATTCTCTGCAAGCCCTTTTATTCGATAATCATTTTGTAGGAGAGCATTTGAAATAATTAGTCCGTCATCTTGGGTGTTCCGCCATATTGAATCTAAGCGTTCATTTTTCGAGTTATTCTCTGCAAGCCCTTTTATTCGATAATCATTTTGTAGGAGAGCATTTGAAATAATTAGTCCGTCATCTTGGGTGTTCCGCCATATTGAATCTAAGCGTTCATTTTTCGAGTTATTCTCTGCAAGCCCTTTTATTCGATAATCATTTTGTAGGAGAGCATTTGAAATAATTAGTCCGTCATCTTGGGTGTTCCGCCATATTGAATCTAAGAGTTCGTTTTTCGAGTTATTCTCTGCAAGCCCTTTTATTCGATAATCATTTTACAGGAGTGCATTTGAAATAATTAGTCCGTCATCTTGGGTGTTCCGCCATATTGAATCTAAGAGTTCATTTTTCGAGTTATTCTCTGCAAGCCCTTTTATTCGATAATCATTTTGTAGGAGTGCATTTGAAATAATTAGTCCGTCATCTTGGGTGTTCCGCCATATTGAATCTAAGAGTTCGTTTTTCGAGTTATTCTCTGCAAGCCCTTTTATTTGATAATCATTTTGTAGGAGAGCATTTGAAATAATTAGTCCGTCATCTTGGGTGTTCCGCCATATTGAATCTAAGAGTTCATTTTTCGAGTTATTCTCTGCAAGCCCTTTTATTCGATAATCATTTTGTAGGAGTGCATTTGAAATAATTAGTCCGTCATCTTGGGTGTTCCGCCATATTGAATCTAAGAGTTCATTTTTCGAGTTATTCTCTGCAAGCCCTTTTATTTGATAATCATTTTGTAGGAGTGCATTTGAAATAATTAGCCCGTCATCTTGGGTGTTCCGCCATATTGAATCTAAGAGTTCCTTTTTCGAGTTATTCTCTGCAAGCCCTTTTATTCGATAATCATTTTGTAGGAGTGCATTTGAAATAATTAGTCCGTCATCTTGGGTGTTCCGCCATATTAAATCTGAGAGTTCGTTTTTTGAGTTATTCTCTGCAAGCCCTTTTATTCCATAATCATTTTGTAGGAGTACATTTGAAATAATTAGTCCGTCATCTTGAGTGTTCCGCCATATTGAATCTAAGCGTTCATTTTTCGAGTTATTCTCTGCAAGCCCTTTTATTCGATAATCATTTTGTAGGAGTGCATTTGAAATAATTAGTCCGTCATCTTGGGTGTTCCGCCATATTGAATCTAAGAGTTCGTTTTTCGAGTTATTCTCTGCAAGCCCTTTTATTCGATAATCATTTTGTAGGATTGCATTTGAAATAATTAGTCCGTCATCTTGGGTGTTCCGCCATATTGAATCTAAGAGTTCATTTTTCGAGTTATTCTCTGCAAGCCCTTTTACTCGATAATCATTTTGTAGGAGTGCATTTGAAATGATTAGTCCGTCATCTTGGGTTTTCCGCCATATTGAATCTAAGCGTTCATTTTTCGAGTTATTCTCTGCAAGCCCTTTTATTCGATAATCATTTTGTAGGAGTGCATTTGAAATAATTAGTCCGTCATCTTGGGTGTTCCGCCATATTGAATCTAAGAGTTCATTGTTCGAGTTATTCTCTGCAAGCCCTTTTATTCGATAATCATTTTGTAGGAGTGCATTTGAAATAATTAGTCCGTCATCTTGGGTGTTCCGCCATATTGAATCTAAGAGTTCGTTTTTCGAGTTATTCTCTGCAAGCCCTTTTATTCGATAATCATTTTGTAGGAGTGCATTTGAAATAATTAGTCCGTCATCTTGGGTGTTCCGCCATATTGAATCTAAGAGTTCATTTTTCGAGTTATTCTCTGCAAGCCCTTTTATTCGATAATCATTTTGTAGGAGTGCATTTGAAATAATTAGTCCATCATCTTGGGTGTTCCGCCATATTGAATCTAAGAGTTCGTTATTCGAGTTATTCTCTGCAAGCCCTTTTATTTGATAATCATTTCGTAGGAGAGCATTCGAAATAATTAGTCCGTCATCTTGGGTGTTCCGCCATATTGAATCTAAGAGTTCGTTTTTCGAGTTATTCTCTGCAAGCCCTTTTATTCGATAATCATTTTGTAGGAGAGCATTTGAAATAATTAGTCAGTCATCTTGGGTGTTCCGCCATATTGAATCTAAGAGTTCATTTTTCGAGTTATTCTCTGCAAGCCCTTTTATTCGATAATCATTTTGTAGGAGTGCATTTGAAATAATTAGTCCGTCATCTTGGGTGTTCCGCCATATTGAATCTAAGAGTTCGTTTTTCGAGTTATTCTCTGCAAGCCCTTTTATTCGATAATCATTTTGTAGGAGAGCATTTGAAATAATTAGTCAGTCATCTTGGGTGTTCCGCCATATTGAATCTAAGAGTTCATTTTTCGAGTTATTCTCTGCAAACCCTTTTATTCGATAATCATTTTGTAGGAGTGCATTTGAAATAATTAGTCCGTCATCTTGGGTGTTCCGCCATATTGAATCTAAGAGTTCATTTTTCGAGTTATTCTCTGCAAGCCCTTTTATTTGATAATCATTTTGTAGGAGAGCATTTGAAATAATTAGTCCGTCATCTTGGGTGTTCCGCCATATTGAATCTAAGAGTTCATTTTTCGAGTTATTCTCTGCAAGCCCTTTTATTCGATAATCATTTTGTAGGAGTGCATTTGAAATAATTAGTCCGTCATCTTGGGTGTTCCGCCATATTGAATCTAAGAGTTCGTTTTTCGAGTTATTCTCTGCAAGCCCTTTTATTTGATAATCATTTTGTAGGAGTGCATTTGAAATAATTAGTCCGTCATCTTGGGTGTTCCGCCATATTGAATCTAAGAGTTCATTTTTCGAGTTATTCTCTGCAAGCCCTTTTATTTGATCATCATTTTGTAGGAGTGCATTTGAAATAATTAGTCCGTCATCTTGGGTGTTCCGCCATATTGAATCTAAGAGTTCCTTTTTCGAGTTATTCTCTGCAAGCCCTTTTATTCGATAATCATTTTGTAGGAGTGCATTTGAAATAATTAGTCCGTCATCTTGGGTGTTCCGCCATATTGAATCTAAGAGTTCGTTTTTCGAGTTATTCTCTGCAAGCCCTTTTATTCGATAATCATTTTGTAGGAGTGCATTTGAAATAATTAGTCCCTCATCTTGGGTGTTCCGCCATATTGAATCTAAGAGTTCCTTTTTCGAGTTATTCTCTGCAAGCCCTTTTATTCGATAATCATTTTGTAGGAGTGCATTTGAAATAATTAGTCCGTCATCTTGGGTGTTCCGCCATATTGAATCTAAGAGTTCGTTTTTCGAGTTATTCTGTGCAAGCCCTTTTATTCGATAATCATTTTGTAGGAGAGCATTTGAAATAATTAGTCCGTCATCTTGGGTGTTCCGCCATATTGAATATAAGAGTTCATTTTTCGAGTTATTCTCTGCAAGCCCTTTTACTCGATAATCATTTTGTAGGAGTGCATTTGAAATAATTAGTCCGTCATCTTGGGTGTTCCGCCATATTGAATCTCAGAGTTCATTTTTCGAGTTATTCTCTGCAAGCCCTTTTATTCGATAATAATTTTGTAGGAGTGCATTTGAAATAATTAGTCCGTCATCTTGGGTGTTCCGCCATATTGAATCTAAGCGTTCATTTTTCGAGTTATTCTCTGCAAGCCCTTTTATTCGATAATCATTTTGTAGGAGTGCATTTGAAATAATTAGTCCGTCATCTTGGGTGTTCCGCCATATTGAATCTAAGAGTTCGTTTTTCGAGTTATTCTCTGCAAGCCCTTTTATTTGATAATCATTTTGTAGGAGAGCATTTGAAATAATTAGTCCGTCATCTTGGGTGTTCCGCCATATTGAATCTAAGAGTTAATTTTTCGAGTTATTCTCTGCAAGCCATTTTATTCGATAATCATTTTGTAGGAGTGCATTTGAAATAATTAGTCCGTCATCTTGGGTGTTCCGCCATATTGAATCTAAGAGTTCCTTTTTCGAGTTATTCTCTGCAAGCCCTTTGATTCGATAATCATTTTGTAGGAGTGCATTTGAAATAATTAGTCCGTCATCTTGGGTGTTCCGCCATATTGAATCTAAGAGTTCGTTTTTCGAGTTATTCTCTGCAAGCCCTTTTATTCGATAATCATTTTGTAGGAGTGCATTTGAAATAATTAGTCCCTCATCTTGGGTGTTCCGCCATATTGAATCTAAGAGTTCCTTTTTCGAGTTATTCTCTGCAAGCCCTTTTATTCGATAATCATTTTGTAGGAGTGCATTTGAAATAATTAGTCCGTCATCTTGGGTGTTCCGCCATATTGAATCTAAGAGTTCGTTTTTCGAGTTATTCTGTGCAAGCCCTTTTATTCGATAATCATTTTGTAGGAGAGCATTTGAAATAATCAGTCCGTCATCTTGGGTGTTCCGCCATATTGAATATAAGAGTTCATTTTTCGAGTTATTCTCTGCAAGCCCTTTTATTCGATAATCATTTTGTAGGAGTGCATTTGAAATAATTAGTCCGTCATCTTGGGTGTTCCGCCATATTGAATCTAAGAGTTCATTTTTCGAGTTATTCTCTGCAAGCCCTTTTATTCGATAATCATTTTGTAGGAGTGCATTTGAAATAATTAGTCCGTCATCTTGGGTGTTCCGCCATATTGAATCTAAGCGTTCATTTTTCGAGTTATTCTCTGCAAGCCCTTTTATTCGATAATCATTTTGTAGGAGTGCATTTCAAAATAATTAGTCCGTCATCTTGGGTGTTCCGCCATATTGAATCTAAGCGTTCATTTTTCGAGTTATTCTCTGCAAGCCCTTTTATTCGATAATCATTTTGTAGGAGAGCATTTGAAATAATTAGTCCGTCATCTTGGGTGTTCCACCATATTGAATCTAAGCGTTCATTTTTCGAGTTATTCTCTGCAAGCCCTTTTATTCGATAATCATTTTGTAGGAGAGCATTTGAAATAATTAGTCCGTCATCTTGGGTGTTCCGCCATATTGAATCTAAGCGTTCATTTTTCGAGTTATTCTCTGCAAGCCCTTTTATTCGATAATCATTTTGTAGGAGAGCATTTGAAATAATTAGTCCGTCATCTTGGGTGTTCCGCCATATTGAATCTAAGAGTTCGTTTTTCGAGTTATTCTCTGCAAGCCCTTTTATTCGATAATCATTTTACAGGAGTGCATTTGAAATAATTAGTCCGTCATCTTGGGTGTTCCGCCATATCGAATCTAAGAGTTCATTTTTCGAGTTATTCTCTGCAAGCCCTTTTGTTCGATAATCATTTTGTAGGAGTGCATTTGAAATAATTAGTCCGTCATCTTGGGTGTTCCGCCATATTGAATCTAAGAGTTCGTTTTTCGAGTTATTCTCTGCAAGCCCGTTTATTTGATAATCATTTTGTAGGAGAGCATTTGAAATAATTAGTCCGTCATCTTGGGTGTTCCGCCATATTGAATCTAAGAGTTCATTTTTCGAGTTATTCTCTGCAAGCCCTTTTATTCGATAATCATTTTGTAGGAGTGCATTTGAAATGATTAGTCCGTCATCTTGGGTGTTCCGCCATATTGAATCTAAGCGTTCATTTTTCGAGTTATTCTCTGCAAGCCCTTTTATTCGATAATCATTTTGTAGGAGTGCATTTGAAATAATTAGTCCGTCATCTTGGGTGTTCCGCCATATTGAATCTAAGCGTTCATTTTTCGAGTTATTCTCTGCAAGCCCTTTTATTCCATAATCTTTTTGTAGGTGAGCATTTGAAATAATTAGTCCGTCATCTTGGGTGTTCCGCCATATTGAATCTAAGAGTTCATTTTTCGAGTTATTCTCTGCAAGCCCTTTTATTTGATAATCATTTTGTAGGAGTGCATTTGAAATAATTAGCCCGTCATCTTAGGTGTTCCGCCATATTGAATCTAAGAGTTCCTTTTTCGAGTTATTCTCTGCAAGCCCTTTTATTCGATAATCATTTTGTAGGAGTGCATTTGAAATAATTAGTCCGTCATCTTGGGTGTTCCGCCATATTAAATCTAAGAGTTCGTTTTTTGAGTTATTCTCTGCAAGCCCTTTTATTCCATAATCATTTTGTAGGAGTACATTTGAAATAATTAGTCCGTCATCTTGGGTGTTCCGCCATATTGAATCTAAGCGTTCATTTTTCGAGTTATTCTCTGCAAGCCCTTTTATTCGATAATCATTTTGTAGGAGTGCATTTGAAATAATTAGTCCGTCATCTTGGGTGTTCCGCCATATTGAATCTAAGAGTTCGTTTTTCGAGTTATTCTCTGCAAGCTCTTTTATTCGATAATCATTTTGTAGGATTGCATTTGAAATAATTAGTCCGTCATCTTGGGTGTTCCGCCATATTGAATCTAAGAGTTCATTTTTCGAGTTATTCTCTGCAAGCCCTTTTATTCGATAATCATTTTGTAGGAGTGCATTTGAAATGATTAGTCTGTCATCTTGGGTTTTCCGCCATATTGAATCTAAGCGTTCATTTTTCGAGTTATTCTCTGCAAGCCCTTTTATTCGATAATCATTTTGTAGGAGTGCATTTGAAATAATTAGTCCGTCATCTTGGGTGTTCCGCCATATTGAATCTAAGAGTTCATTGTTCGAGTTATTCTCTGCAAGCCCTTTTATTCGATAATCATTTTGTAGGAGTGCATTTGAAATAATTAGTCCGTCATCTTGGGTTTTCCGCCATATTGAATCTAAGCGTTCATTTTTCGAGTTATTCTCTGCAAGTCCTTTTATTCGATAATCATTTTGTAGGAGTGCATTTGAAATAATTAGTCCGTCATCTTGGGTGTTCCGCCATATTGAATCTAAGAGTTCGTTTTTCGAGTTATTCTCTGCAAGCCCTTTTATTCGATAATCATTTTGTAGGAGTGCATTTGAAATAATTAGTCCGTCATCTTGGGTGTTCCGCCATATTGAATCTAAGAGTTCATTTTTCGAGTTATTCTCTGCAAGCCCTTTTATTCGATAATCATTTTGTAGGAGTGCATTTGAAATAATTAGTCCGTCATCTTGGGTGTTCCGCCATATTGAATCTAAGAGTTCGTTATTCGAGTTATTCTCTGCAAGCCCTTTTATTTGATAATCATTTCGTAGGAGAGCATTCGAAATAATTAGTCCGTCATCTTGGGTGTTCCGCCATATTGAATCTAAGAGTTCGTTTTTCGAGTTATTCTCTGCAAGCCCTTTTATTCGATAATCATTTTGTAGGAGAGCATTTGAAATAATTAGTCAGTCATCTTGGGTGTTCCGCCATATTGAATCTAAGAGTTCATTTTTCGAGTTATTCTCTGCAAGCCCTTTTATTCGATAATCATTTTGTAGGAGTGCATTTGAAATAATTAGTCCGTCATCTTGGGTGTTCCGCCATATTGAATCTAAGAGTTCGTTTTTCGAGTTATTCTCTGCAAGCCCTTTTATTCGATAATCATTTTGTAGGAGAGCATTTGAAATAATTAGTCAGTCATCTTGGGTGTTCCGCCATATTGAATCTAAGAGTTCATTTTTCGAGTTATTCTCTGCAAACCCTTTTATTCGATAATCATTTTGTAGGAGTGCATTTGAAATAATTAGTCCGTCATCTTGGGTGTTCCGCCATATTGAATCTAAGAGTTCATTTTTCGAGTTATTCTCTGCAAGCCCTTTTATTTGATAATCATTTTGTAGGAGAGCATTTGAAATAATTAGTCCGTCATCTTGGGTGTTCCGCCATATTGAATCTAAGAGTTCATTTTTCGAGTTATTCTCTGCAAGCCCTTTTATTCGATAATCATTTTGTAGGAGTGCATTTGAAATAATTAGTCCGTCATCTTGGGTGTTCCGCCATATTGAATCTAAGAGTTCGTTTTTCGAGTTATTCTCTGCAAGCCCTTTTATTTGATAATCATTTTGTAGGAGTGCATTTGAAATAATTAGTCCGTCATCTTGGATGTTCCGCCATATTGAATCTAAGAGTTCATTTTTCGAGTTATTCTCTGCAAGCCCTTTTATTTGATAATCATTTTGTAGGAGTGCATTTGAAATAATTAGTCCGTCATCTTGGGTGTTCCGCCATATTGAATCTAAGAGTTCCTTTTTCGAGTTATTCTCTGCAAGCCCTTTTATTCGATAATAATTTTGTAGGAGAGCATTTGAAATAATTAGTCCGTCATCTTGGGTGATCCGCCATATTGAATCTAAGAGTTCATTTTTCGAGTTATTCTCTGCAAGCCCTTTTATTTGATAATCATTTTGTAAGAGAGCATTTGAAATAATTAGTCCGTCATCTTGGGTGTTCCGCCATATTGAATCTAAGCGTTCATTTTTCGAGTTATTCTCTGCAAGCCCTTCGATTCGATAATCATTTTGTAGGAGTGCATTTGAAATAATTAGTCCGTCATCTTGGGTGTTCCGCCATATTGAATCTAAGAGTTCGTTTTTCGAGTTATTCTCTGCAAGCCCTTTTATTCGATAATCATTTTGTAGGAGTGCATTTGAAATAATTAGTCCCTCATCTTGGGTGTTCCGCCATATTGAATCTAAGAGTTCCTTTTTCGAGTTATTCTCTGCAAGCCCTTTTATTCGATAATCATTTTGTAGGAGTGCATTTGAAATAATTAGTCCGTCATCTTGGGTGTTCCGCCATATTGAATCTAAGAGTTCGTTTTTCGAGTTATTCTGTGCAAGCCCTTTTATTCGATAATCATTTTGTAGGAGAGCATTTGAAATAATTAGTCCGTCATCTTGGGTGTTCCGCCATATTGAATATAAGAGTTCATTTTTCGAGTTATTCTCTGCAAGCCCTTTTAATCGATAATCATTTTGTAGGAGTGCATTTGAAATAATTAGTCCGTCATCTTGGGTGTTCCGCCATATTGAATCTCAGAGTTCATTTTTTGAGTTATTCTCTGCAAGCCCTTTTATTCGATAATCATTTTGTAGGAGTGCATTTGAAATAATTAGTCCGTCATCTTGGGTGTTCCGCCATATTGAATCTAAGCGTTCATTTTTCGAGTTATTCTCTGCAAGCCCTTTTATTCGATAATCATTTTGTAGGAGTGCATTTGAAATAATTAGTCCGTCATCTTGGGTGTTCCGCCATATTGAATCTAAGAGTTCGTTTTTCGAGTTATTCTCTGCAAGCCCTTTTATTCGATAATCGTTTTGTAGGAGTGCATTTGAAATAATTAGTCCGTCATCCTTGGTGTTCCGCCATATTGAATCTAAGAGTTCATTTTTCGAGTTATTCTCTGCAAGCCCTTTTATTCGATAATCATTTTGTAGGAGTGCATTTGAAATAATTAGTCCGTCATCTTGGGTGTTCCGCCATATTGAATCTAAGAGTTCGTTTTTCGAGTTATTCTCTGCAAGCCCTTTTATTCGATAATCATTTGGTAGGAGAGCATTTGAAATAATTAGTCAGTCATCTTGGGTGTTCCGCCATATTGAATCTAAGAGTTCATTTTTCGAGTTATTCTCTGCAAGCCCTTTTATTCGATAATCATTTTGTAGGAGTGCATTTGAAATAATTAGTCCGTCATCTTGGGTGTTCCGCCATATTGAATCTAAGAGTTCATTGTTCGAGTTATTCTCTGCAAGCCCTTTTATTCGATAATCATTTTGTAGGAGTGCATTTGAAATAATTAGTCCGTCATCTTGGGTGTTCCGCCATATTGAATCTAAGAGTTCGTTTTTCGAGTTATTCTCTGCAAGCCCTTTTATTCGATAATCATTTTGTAGGAGTGCATTTGAAATAATTAGTCCGTCATCTTGGGTGTTCCGCCATATTGAATCTAAGAGTTCGTTTTTCGAGTTATTCTCTGCAAGCCCTTTTATTCGATAATCATTTTGTAGGAGAGCATTTGAAATAATTAGTCAGTCATCTTGGGTGTTCCGCCATATTGAATCTAAGAGTTCATTTTTCGAGTTATTCTCTGCAAGCCCTTTTATTCGATAATCATTTTGTAGGAGTGCATTTGAAATAATTAGTCCGTCATCTTGGGTGTTCCGCCATATTGAATCTAAGAGTTCGTTTTTCGAGTTATTCTCTGCAAGCCCTTTTATTCGATAATCATTTTGTAGGAGAGCATTTGAAATAATTAGTCAGTCATCTTGGGTGTTCCGCCATATTGAATCTAAGAGTTCATTTTTCGAGTTATTCTCTGCAAACCCTTTTATTCGATAATCATTTCGTAGGAGTGCATTTGAAATAATTAGTCCGTCATCTTGGGTGTTCCGCCATATTGAATCTAAGAGTTCATTTTTCGAGTTATTCTCTGCAAGCCCTTTTATTTGATAATCATTTTGCAGGAGAGCATTTGAAATAATTAGTCCGTCATCTTGGGTGTTCCGCCATATTGAATCTAAGAGTTCATTTTTCGAGTTATTCTCTGCAAGCCCTTTTATTCGATAATCATTTTGTAGGTGTGCATTTGAAATAATTAGTCCGTCATCTTGGGTGTTCCGCCATATTGAATCTAAGAGTTCGTTTTTCGAGTTATTCTCTGCAAGCCCTTTTATTTGATAATCATTTTGTAGGAGTGCATTTGAAATAATTAGTCCGTCATCTTGGATGTTCCGCCATATTGAATCTAAGAGTTCATTTTTCGAGTTATTCTCTGCAAGCCCTTTTATTTGATAATCATTTTGTAGGAGTGCATTTGAAATAATTAGTCCGTCATCTTGGGTGTTCCGCCATATTGAATCTAAGAGTTCCTTTTTCGAGTTATTCTCTGCAAGCCCTTTTATTCGATAATCATGTTGTAGGAGAGCATTTGAAATAATTAGTCCGTCATCTTAGGTGTTCCGCCATATTGAATCTAAGAGTTCATTTTTCGAGTTATTCTCTGCAAGCCCTTTTATTCGATAATCATTTTGTAGGAGTGCATTTGAAATAATTAGTCCGTCATCTTGGGTGTTTCGCCATATTGAATCTAAGCGTTCATTTTTCGAGTTATTCTCTGCAAGCCCATTTATTCGATAATCATTTTGTAGGAGTGCATTTGAAATAATTAGTCCGTCATCTTGGGTGTTCCGCCATATTGAATCTAAGCGTTCATTTTTCGAGATATTCTCTGCAAGCCCTTTTATTCGATAATCATTTTGTAGGAGTGCATTTGAAATAATTAGTCCGTCATCTTGGGTGTTCCGCCATATTGAATCTAAGCGTTCATTTTTCGAGTTATTCTCTGCAAGCCCTTTTATTCGATAATAATTTTGTAGGAGTGCATTTGAAATAATTAGTCCGTCATCTTGGGTGTTCCGCCATATTGAATCTAAGCGTTCATTTTTCGACTTATTCTCTGCAAGCCCTTTTATTCGATAATCTTTTTGTAGGAGAGCATTTGAAATAATTAGTCCGTCATCTTGGGTGTTCCGCCATATTGAATCTAAGAGTTCATTTCTCGAGTTATTCTCTGCAAGCCCTTTTATTTGATAATCATTTTGTAGGAGTGCATTAGAAATAATTAGTCCGTCATCTTGGGTGTTCCGTCATATTGAATCTAAGAGTTCGTTTTTCGAGTTATCCTCTGCAAGCCCTTTTATTCGATAATCATTTTGTAGGAGTGCATTTGAAATAATTAGTCCGTCATCTTGGGTGTTCCGCCATATTGAATCTAAGAGATCGTTTTTCGAGTTATTCTCTGCAAGCCCTTTTATTCGATAATCATTTTGTAGGAGAGCATTTGAAATAATTAGTCCGTCATCTTGGGTGTTCCGCCATATTGAATCTAAGAGTTCATTTTTCGAGTTATTCTCTGCAAGCCCTTTTATTCGATAATCATTTTGTAGGAGTGCATTTGAAATAATTAGTCCGTCATCTTGGGTGTTCCGTCATATTGAATCTAAGAGTTCATTTTTCGAGTTATTCTCTGCAAACCCTTTTATTCGATAATCATTTCGTAGGAGTGCATTTGAAATAATTAGTCCGTCATCTTGGGTGTTCCGCCATATTGAATCTAAGAGTTCATTTTTCGAGTTATTCTCTGCAAGCCCTTTTATTTGATAATCATTTTGTAGGAGAGCATTTGAAATAATTAGTCCGTCATCTTGGGTGTTCCGCCATATTGAATCTAAGAGTTCATTTTTCGAGTTATGCTCTGCAAGCCCTTTTATTCGATAATCATTTTGTAGGAGTGCATTTGAAATAATTAGTCCGTCATCTTGGGTGTTCCGCCATATTGAATCTAAGAGTTCGTTTTTCGAGTTATTCTCTGCAAGCCCTTTTATTTGATAATCATTTTGTAGGAGTGCATTTGAAATAATTAGTCCGTCATCTTGGATGTTCCGCCATATTGAATCTAAGAGTTCATTTTTCGAGTTATTCTCTGCAAGCCCTTTTATTTGATAATCATTTTGTAGGAGTGCATTTGAAATAATTAGTCCGTCATCTTGGGTGTTCCGCCATATTGAATCTAAGAGTTCGTTTTTCGAGTTATTCTCTGCAAGCCCTTTTATTCGATAATCATTTTGTAGGATTGCATTTGAAATAATTAGTCCGTCATCTTGGGTGTTCCGCCATATTGAATCTAAGAGTTCATTTTTCGAGTTATTCTCTGCAAGCCCTTTTATTCGATAATCATTTTGTAGGAGTGCATTTGAAATGATTAGTCTGTCATCTTGGGTTTTCCGCCATATTGCATCTAAGCGTTCATTTTTCGAGTTATTCTCTGCAAGCCCTTTTATTCGATAATCATTTTGTAGGAGTGCATTTGAAATAATTAGTCCGTCATCTTGGGTGTTCCGCCATATTGAATCTAAGAGTTCATTGTTCGAGTTATTCTCTGCAAGCCCTTTTATTCGATAATCATTTTGTAGGAGTGCATTTGAAAAAATTAGTCCGTCATCTTGGGTTTTCCGCCATATTGAATCTAAGCGTTCATTTTTCGAGTTATTCTCTGCAAGTCCTTTTATTCGATAATCATTTTGTAGGAGTGCATTTGAAATAATTAGTCCGTCATCTTGGGTGTTCCGCCATATTGAATCTAAGAGTTCGTTTTTCGAGTTATTCTCTGCAAGCCCTTTTATTCGATAATCATTTTGTAGGAGTGCATTTGAAATAATTAGTCCGTCATCTTGGGTGTTCCGCCATATTGAATCTAAGAGTTCATTTTTCGAGTTATTCTCTGCAAGCCCTTTTATTCGATAATCATTTTGTAGGAGTGCATTTGAAATAATTAGTCCGTCATCTTGGGTGTTCCGCCATATTGAATCTAAGAGTTCGTTATTCGAGTTATTCTCTGCAAGCCCTTTTATTTGATAATCATTTCGTAGGAGAGCATTCGAAATAATTAGTCCGTCATCTTGGGTGTTCCGCCATATTGAATCTAAGAGTTCGTTTTTCGAGTTATTCTCTGCAAGCCCTTTTATTCGATAATCATTTTGTAGGAGAGCATTTGAAATAATTAGTCAGTCATCTTGGGTGTTCCGCCATATTGAATCTAAGAGTTCATTTTTCGAGTTATTCTCTGCAAGCCCTTTTATTCGATAATCATTTTGTAGGAGTGCATTTGAAATAATTAGTCCGTCATCTTGGGTGTTCCGCCATATTGAATCTAAGAGTTCGTTTTTCGAGTTATTCTCTGCAAGCCCTTTTATTCGATAATCATTTTGTAGGAGAGCATTTGAAATAATTAGTCAGTCATCTTGGGTGTTCCGCCATATTGAATCTAAGAGTTCATTTTTCGAGTTATTCTCTGCAAACCCTTTTATTCGATAATCATTTTGTAGGAGTGCATTTGAAATAATTAGTCCGTCATCTTGGGTGTTCCGCCATATTGAATCTAAGAGTTCATTTTTCGAGTTATTCTCTGCAAGCCCTTTTATTTGATAATCATTTTGTAGGAGAGCATTTGAAATAATTAGTCCGTCATCTTGGGTGTTCCGCCATATTGAATCTAAGAGTTCATTTTTCGAGTTATTCTCTGCAAGCCCTTTTATTCGATAATCATTTTGTAGGAGTGCATTTGAAATAATTAGTCCGTCATCTTGGGTGTTCCGCCATATTGAATCTAAGAGTTCGTTTTTCGAGTTATTCTCTGCAAGCCCTTTTATTTGATAATCATTTTGTAGGAGTGCATTTGAAATAATTAGTCCGTCATCTTGGATGTTCCGCCATATTGAATCTAAGAGTTCATTTTTCGAGTTATTCTCTGCAAGCCCTTTTATTTGATAATCATTTTGTAGGAGTGCATTTGAAATAATTAGTCCGTCATCTTGGGTGTTCCGCCATATTGAATCTAAGAGTTCCTTTTTCGAGTTATTCTCTGCAAGCCCTTTTATTCGATAATAATTTTGTAGGAGTGCATTTGGAATAATTAGTCCGTCATCTTGGGTGTTCCGTCATATTGAATCTAAGAGTTCATTTTTCGAGTTATTCTCTGCAAACCCTTTTATTCGATAATCATTTCGTAGGAGTGCATTTGAAATAATTAGTCCGTCATCTTGGGTGTTCCGCCATATTGAATCTAAGAGTTCATTTTTCGAGTTATTCTCTGCAAGCCCTTTTATTTGATAATCATTTTGTAGGAGTGCATTTGAAATAATTAGTCCGTCATCTTGGGTGTTCCGCCATATTGAATCTAAGAGTTCCTTTTTCGAGTTATTCTCTGCAAGCCCTTTTATTCGATAATAATTTTGTAGGAGAGCATTTGAAATAATTAGTCCGTCATCTTGGGTGATCCGCCATATTGAATCTAAGAATTCATTTTTCGAGTTATTCTCTGCAAGCCCTTTTATTTGATAATCATTTTGTAAGAGAGCATTTGAAATAATTAGTCCGTCATCTTGGGTGTTCCGCCATATTGAATCTAAGCGTTCATTTTTCGAGTTATTCTCTGCAAGCCCTTTGATTCGATAATCATTTTGTAGGAGTGCATTTGAAATAATTAGTCCGTCATCTTGGGTGTTCCGCCATATTGAATCTAAGAGTTCGTTTTTCGAGTTATTCTCTGCAAGCCCTTTTATTCGATAATCATTTTGTAGGAGTGCATTTGAAATAATTAGTCCGTCATCTTGGGTGTTCCGCCATATTGAATCTAAGAGTTCCTTTTTCGAGTTATTCTCTGCAAGCCCTTTTATTCGATAATCATTTTGTAGGAGTGCATTTGAAATAATTAGTCCGTCATCTTGGGTGTTCCGCCATATTGAATCTAAGAGTTCGTTTTTCGAGTTATTCTGTGCAAGCCCTTTTATTCGATAATCATTTTGTAGGAGAGCATTTGAAATAATTAGTCCGTCATCTTGGGTGTTCCGCCATATTGAATATAAGAGTTCATTTTTCGAGTTATTCTCTGCAAGCCCTTTTAATCGATAATCATTTTGTAGGAGTGCATTTGAAATAATTAGTCCGTCATCTTGGGTGTTCCGCCATATTGAATCTCAGAGTTCATTTTTTGAGTTATTCTCTGCAAGCCCTTTTATTCGATAATCATTTTGTAGGAGTGCATTTGAAATAATTAGTCCGTCATCTTGGGTGTTCCGCCATATTGAATCTAAGCGTTCATTTTTCGAGTTATTCTCTGCAAGCCCTTTTATTCGATAATCATTTTGTAGGAGTGCATTTGAAATAATTAGTCCGTCATCTTGGGTGTTCCGCCATATTGAATCTAAGAGTTCGTTTTTCGAGTTATTCTCTGCAAGCCCTTTTATTCGATAATCATTTTGTAGGAGTGCATTTGAAATAATTAGTCCGTCATCTTGGGTGTTCCGCCATATTGAATCTAAGAGTTCATTTTTCGAGTTATTCTCTGCAAGCCCTTTTATTCGATAATCATTTTGTAGGAGTGCATTTGAAATAATTAGTCCGTCATCTTGGGTGTTCCGCCATATTGAATCTAAGAGTTCGTTTTTCGAGTTATTCTCTGCAAGCCCTTTTATTCGATAATCATTTGGTAGGAGAGCATTTGAAATAATTAGTCAGTCATCTTGGGTGTTCCGCCATATTGAATCTAAGAGTTCATTTTTCGAGTTATTCTCTGCAAGCCCTTTTATTCGATAATCATTTTGTAGGAGTGCATTTG
The DNA here is from genome assembly GCA_949316355.1 of Bruchidius siliquastri. Lineage (NCBI taxonomy): Eukaryota > Metazoa > Arthropoda > Insecta > Coleoptera > Chrysomelidae > Bruchidius > Bruchidius siliquastri. Next base: position 22,110,308 of record OX438538.1, on the reverse strand, counting down.
AAATAATTAGTCCGTCATCTTGGGTGTTCCGCCATATTGAATCTAAGAGTTCATTGTTCGAGTTATTCTCTGCAAGCCCTTTTATTCGATAATCATTTTGTAGGAGTGCATTTGAAATAATTAGTCCGTCATCTTGGGTGTTCCGCCATATTGAATCTAAGAGTTCGTTTTTCGAGTTATTCTCTGCAAGCCCTTTTATTCGATAATCATTTTGTAGGAGTGCATTTGAAATAATTAGTCCGTCATCTTGGGTGTTCCGCCATATTGAATCTAAGAGTTCGTTTTTCGAGTTATTCTCTGCAAGCCCTTTTATTCGATAATCATTTTGTAGGAGAGCATTTGAAATAATTTGTCAGTCATCTTGGGTGTTCCGCCATATTGAATCTAAGAGTTCATTTTTCGAGTTATTCTCTGCAAGCCCTTTTATTCGATAATCATTTTGTAGGAGTGCATTTGAAATAATTAGTCCGTCATCTTGGGTGTTCCGCCATATTGAATCTAAGAGTTCGTTTTTCGAGTTATTCTCTGCAAGCCCTTTTATTCGATAATCATTTTGTAGGAGAGCATTTGAAATAATTAGTCAGTCATCTTGGGTGTTCCGCCATATTGAATCTAAGAGTTCATTTTTCGAGTTATTCTCTGCAAACCCTTTTATTCGATAATCATTTCGTAGGAGTGCATTTGAAATAATTAGTCCGTCATCTTGGGTGTTCCGCCATATTGAATCTAAGAGTTCATTTTTCGAGTTATTCTCTGCAAGCCCTTTTATTTGATAATCATTTTGCAGGAGAGTATTTGAAATAATTAGTCCGTCATCTTGGGTGTTCCGCCATATTGAATCTAAGAGTTCATTTTTCGAGTTATTCTCTGCAAGCCCTTTTATTCGATAATCATTTTGTAGGTGTGCATTTGAAATAATTAGTCCGTCATCTTGGGTGTTCCGCCATATTGAATCTAAGAGTTCGTTTTTCGAGTTATTCTCTGCAAGCCCTTTTATTTGATAATCATTTTGTAGGAGTGCATTTGAAATAATTAGTCCGTCATCTTGGATGTTCCGCCATATTGAATCTAAGAGTTCATTTTTCGAGTTATTCTCTGCAAGCCCTTTTATTTGATAATAATTTTGTAGGAGTGCATTTGAAATAATTAGTCCGTCATCTTGGGTGTTCCGCCATATTGAATCTAAGAGTTCTTTTTTCGAGTTATTCTCTGCAAGCCCTTTTATTCGATAATCATGTTGTAGGAGAGCATTTGAAATAATTAGTCCGTCATCTTAGGTGTTCCGCCATATTGAATCTAAGAGTTCATTTTTCGAGTTATTCTCTGCAAGCCCTTTTATTCGATAATCATTTTGTAGGAGTGCATTTGAAATAATTAGTCCGTCATCTTGGGTGTTTCGCCATATTGAATCTAAGCGTTCATTTTTCGAGTTATTCTCTGCAAGCCCATTTATTCGATAATCATTTTGTAGGAGTGCATTTGAAATAATTAGTCCGTCATCTTGGGTGTTCCGCCATATTGAATCTAAGCGTTCATTTTTCGAGTTATTCTCTGCAAGCCCTTTTATTCGATAATCATTTTGTAGGAGTGCATTTGAAATAATTAGTCCGTCATCTTGGGTGTTCCGCCATATTGAATCTAAGCGTTCATTTTTCGAGTTATTCTCTGCAAGCCCTTTTATTCGATAATCATTTTGTAGGAGTGCATTTGAAATAATTAGTCCGTCATCTTGGGTGTTCCGCCATATTGAATCTAAGCGTTCATTTTTCGACTTATTCTCTGCAAGCCCTTTTATTCGATAATCTTTTTGTAGGAGAGCATTTGAAATAATTAGTCCGTCATCTTGGGTGTTCCGCCATATTGAATCTAAGAGTTCATTTCTCGAGTTATTCTCTGCAAGCCCTTTTATTTGATAATCATTTTGTAGGAGTGCATTAGAAATAATTAGTCCGTCATCTTGGGTGTTCCGTCATATTGAATCTAAGAGTTCGTTTTTCGAGTTATTCTCTGCAAGCCCTTTTATTCGATAATCATTTTGTAGGAGTGCATTTGAAATAATTAGTCCGTCATCTTGGGTGTTCCGCCATATTGAATCTAAGAGATCGTTTTTCGAGTTATTCTCTGCAAGCCCTTTTATTCGATAATCATTTTGTAGGAGAGCATTTGAAATAATTAGTCCGTCATCTTGGGTGTTCCGCCATATTGAATCTAAGAGTTCATTTTTCGAGTTATTCTCTGCAAGCCCTTTTATTCGATAATCATTTTGTAGGAGTGCATTTGAAATAATTAGTCCGTCATCTTGGGTGTTCCGTCATATTGAATCTAAGAGTTCATTTTTCGAGTTATTCTCTGCAAACCCTTTTATTCGATAATCATTTCGTAGGAGTGCATTTGAAATAATTAGTCCGTCATCTTGGGTGTTCCGCCATATTGAATCTAAGAGTTCATTTTTCGAGTTATTCTCTGCAAGCCCTTTTATTTGATAATCATTTTGTAGGAGAGCATTTGAAATAATTAGTCCGTCATCTTGGGTGTTCCGCCATATTGAATCTAAGAGTTCATTTTTCGAGTTATTCTCTGCAAGCCCTTTTATTCGATAATCATTTTGTAGGAGTGCATTTGAAATAATTAGTCCGTCATCTTGGGTGTTCCGCCATATTGAATCTAAGAGTTCGTTTTTCGAGTTATTCTCTGCAAGCCCTCTTATTTGATAATCATTTTGTAGGAGTGCATTTGAAATAATTAGTCCGTCATCTTGGATGTTCCGCCATATTGAATCTAAGAGTTCATTTTTCGAGTTATTCTCTGCAAGCCCTTTTATTTGATAATCATTTTGTAGGAGTGCATTTGAAATAATTAGTCCGTCATCTTGGGTGTTCCGCCATATTGAATCTAAGAGTTCCTTTTTCGAGTTATTCTCTGCAAGCCCTTTTATTCGATAATCATGTTGTAGGAGAGCATTTGAAATAATTAGTCCGTCATCTTAGGTGTTCCGCCATATTGAATCTAAGAGTTCATTTTTCGAGTTATTCTCTGCAAGCCCTTTTATTCGATAATCATTTTGTAGGAGTGCATTTGAAATAATTAGTCCGTCATCTTGGGTGTTTCGCCATATTGAATCTAAGCGTTCATTTTTCGAGTTATTCTCTGCAAGCCCATTTATTCGATAATCATTTTGTAGGAGTGCATTTGAAATAATTAGTCCGTCATCTTGGGTGTTCCGCCATATTGAATCTAAGCGTTCATTTTTCGAGTTATTCTCTGCAAGCCCTTTTATTCGATAATCATTTTGTAGGAGTGCATTTGAAATAATTAGTCCGTCATCTTGGGTGTTCCGCCATATTGAATCTAAGCGTTCATTTTTCGAGTTATTCTCTGCAAGCCCTTTTATTCGATAATCATTTTGTAGGAGTGCATTTGAAATAATTAGTCCGTCATCTTGGGTGTTCCGCCATATTGAATCTAAGCGTTCATTTTTCGACTTATTCTCTGCAAGCCCTTTTATTCGATAATCTTTTTGTAGGAGAGCATTTGAAATAATTAGTCCGTCATCTTGGGTGTTCCGCCATATTGAATCTAAGAGTTCATTTCTCGAGTTATTCTCTGCAAGCCCTTTTATTTGATAATCATTTTGTAGGAGTGCATTAGAAATAATTAGTCCGTCATCTTGGGTGTTCCGTCATATTCAATCTAAGAGTTCGTTTTTCGAGTTATTCTCTGCAAGCCCTTTTATTCGATAATCATTTTGTAGGAGTGCATTTGAAATAATTAGTCCGTCATCTTGGGTGTTCCGCCATATTGAATCTAAGAGTTCGTTTTTCGAGTTATTCTCTGCAAGCCCTTTTATTCGATAATCATTTTGTAGGAGAGCATTTGAAATAATTAGTCCGTCATCTTGGGTGTTCCGCCATATTGAATCTAAGAGTTCATTTTTCGAGTTATTCTCTGCAAGCCCTCGTATTCGATAATCCTTTTGTAGGAGTGCATTTGAAATAATTAGTCCGTCATCTTGGATGTTCCGCCATATCGAATCTAAGAGTTCATTTTTCGAGTTATTCTCTGCAAGCCCTTTTATTCGATAATCATTTTGTAGGAGTGCATTTGAAATAATAAGTCCGTCATCTTGGGTGTTCCGCCATATTGAATCTAAGAGTTCATTTTTCGAGTTATTCTCTGCAAGCCCTTTTATTCGATAATCATTTTGTAGGAGTGCATTTGAAATAATTAGTCCGTCATCTTGGGTGTTCCGCCATATTGAATCTAAGAGTTCCTTTTTCGAGTTATTCTCTGCAAGCCCTTTTATTCGATAATCATTTTGTAGGAGAGCATTTGGAATAATTAGTCCGTCATCTTGGGTGTTCCGCCATATTGAATCTAAGCGTTCATTTTTCGAGTTATTCTCTGCAAGCCCTTTTATTCGATAATCATTTTGTAGGAGTGCATTTGAAATAATTAGTCCGTCATCTTGGGTGTTCCGCCATATTAAATCTAAGAGTTCGTTTTTCGAGTTATTCTCTGCAAGCCCTTTTATTCCATAATCATTTTGTAGGAGAGCATTTGAAATAATTAGTCCGTCATCTTGGGTGTTCCGCCATATTGAATCTAAGAGTTCATTTTTCGAGTTATTCTCTGCAAGCCCTTTTATTCGATAATCATTTTGTAGGAGTACATTTGAAATAATTAGTCCGTCATCTTGGGTGTTCCGCCATATTGAATCTAAGCGTTCATTTTTCGAGTTATTCTCTGCAAGCCCTTTTATTCGATAATCATTTTGTAGGAGTGCATTTGAAATAATTAGTCCGTCATCTTGGGTGTTCCGCCATATTGAATCTAAGAGTTCGTTTTTCGAGTTATTCTCTGCAAGCCCTTTTATTCGATAATCATTTTGTAGGAGTGCATTTGAAATAATTAGTCCGTCATCTTGGGTGTTCCGCCATATTGAATCTAAGAGTTCATTTTTCGAGTTATTCTCTGCAAGCCCTTTTATTCGATAATCATTTTGTAGGAGTGCATTTGAAATAATTAGTCCGTCATCTTGGGTTTTCCGCCATATTGAATCTAAGCGTTCATTTTTCGAGTTATTCTCTGCAAGCCCTTTTATTCGATAATCATTTTGTAGGAGTGCATTTGAAATAATTAGTCCGTCATCTTGGGTGTTCCGCCATATTGAATCTAAGAGTTCATTGTTCGAGTTATTCTCTGCAAGCCCTTTTATTCGATAATCATTTTGTAGGAGTGCATTTGAAATAATTAGTCCGTCATCTTGGGTTTTTTGCCATATTGAATCTAAGCGTTCATTTTTCGAGTTATTCTCTGCAAGCCCTTTTATTCGATAATCATTTTGTAGGAGTGCATTTGAAATAATTAGTCCGTCATCTTGGGTGTTCCGCCATATTGAATCTAAGAGTTCGTTTTTCGAGTTATTCTCTGCAAGCCCTTTTATTCGATAATCATTTTGTAGGAGTGCATTTGAAATAATTAGTCCGTCATCTTGGGTGTTCCGCCATATTGAATCTAAGAGTTCATTTTTTCGAGTTATCCTCTGCAAGCCCTTTTATTCGATAATCATTTTGTAGGAGTGCATTTGAAATAATTAGTCCGTCATCTTGGGTGTTCCGCCATATTGAATCTAAGAGTTCGTTTTTCGAGTTATTCTCTGCAAGCCCTTTTATTTGATAATCATTTCGTAGGAGAGCATTTGAAATAATTAGTCCGTCATCTTGGGTGTTCCGCCATATTGAATCTAAGAGTTTATTTTTCGAGTTATTCTCTGCAAGCTCTTTTATTCGATAATCATTTTGTAGGAGTGCATTTGAAATAATTAGTCCGTCATCTTGGGTGTTCCGCCATATTGAATCTAAGAGTTCATTTTTCGAGTTATTCTCTGCAAGCCCTTTTATTCGATAATCATTTTGTAGGAGTACATTTGAAATAATTAGTCCGTCATCTTGGGTGTTCCGCCATATTGAATCTAAGCGTTCATTTTTCGAGTTATTCTCTGCAAGCCCTTTTATTCGATAATCATTTTGTAGGAGTGCATTTGAAATAATTAGTCCGTCATCTTGGGTGTTCCGCCATATTGAATCTAAGAGTTCATTTTTCGAGTTATTCTCTGCAAGCCCTTTTATTCGATAATCATTTTGTAGGAGAGCATTTGAAATAATTAGTCCGTCATCTTGGGTGTTCCGCCATATTGAATCTAAGAGTTCATTTTTCGAGTTATTCTCTGCAAGCCCTCGTATTCGATAATCCTTTTGTAGGAGTGCATTTGAAATAATTAGTCCGTCATCTTGGATGTTCCGCCATATCGAATCTAAGAGTTCATTTTTCGAGTTATTCTCTGCAAGCCCTTTTATTCGATAATCATTTTGTAGGAGTGCATTTGAAATAATAAGTCCGTCATCTTGGGTGTTCCGCCATATTGAATCTAAGAGTTCATTTTTCGAGTTATTCTCTGCAAGCCCTTTTATTCGATAATCATTTTGTAGGAGTGCATTTGAAATAATTAGTCCGTCATCTTGGGTGTTTCGCCATATTGAATCTAAGCGTTCATTTTTTCGAGTTATCCTCTGCAAGCCCTTTTATTCGATAATCATTTTGTAGGAGTGCATTTGAAATAATTAGTCCGTCATCTTGGGTGTTCCGCCATATTGAATCTAAGAGTTCGTTTTTCGAGTTATTCTCTGCAAGCCCTTTTATTTGATAATCATTTCGTAGGAGAGCATTTGAAATAATTAGTCCGTCATCTTGGGTGTTCCGCCATATTGAATCTAAGAGTTCATTTTTTCGAGTTATCCTCTGCAAGCCCTTTTATTCGATAATCATTTTGTAGGAGTGCATTTGAAATAATTAGTCCGTCATCTTGGGTGTTCCGCCATATTGAATCTAAGAGTTCATTTTTTCGAGTTATCCTCTGCAAGCCCTTTTATTCGATAATCATTTTGTAGGAGTGCATTTGAAATAATTAGTCCGTCATCTTGGGTGTTCCGCCATATTGAATCTAAGAGTTCGTTTTTCGAGTTATTCTCTGCAAGCCCTTTTATTTGATAATCATTTCGTAGGAGAGCATTTGAAATAATTAGTCCGTCATCTTGGGTGTTCCGCCATATTGAATCTAAGAGTTTATTTTTCGAGTTATTCTCTGCAAGCTCTTTTATTCGATAATCATTTTGTAGGAGTGCATTTGAAATAATTAGTCCGTCATCTTGGGTGTTCCGCCATATTGAATCTAAGAGTTCATTTTTCGAGTTATTCTCTGCAAGCCCTTTTATTCGATAATCATTTTGTAGGAGTACATTTGAAATAATTAGTCCGTCATCTTGGGTGTTCCGCCATATTGAATCTAAGCGTTCATTTTTCGAGTTATTCTCTGCAAGCCCTTTTATTCGATAATCATTTTGTAGGAGTGCATTTGAAATAATTAGTCCGTCATCTTGGGTGTTCCGCCATATTGAATCTAAGAGTTCATTTTTCGAGTTATTCTCTGCAAGCCCTTTTATTCGATAATCATTTTGTAGGAGAGCATTTGAAATAATTAGTCCGTCATCTTGGGTGTTCCGCCATATTGAATCTAAGAGTTCATTTTTCGAGTTATTCTCTGCAAGCCCTCGTATTCGATAATCCTTTTGTAGGAGTGCATTTGAAATAATTAGTCCGTCATCTTGGATGTTCCGCCATATCGAATCTAAGAGTTCATTTTTCGAGTTATTCTCTGCAAGCCCTTTTATTCGATAATCATTTTGTAGGAGTGCATTTGAAATAATAAGTCCGTCATCTTGGGTGTTCCGCCATATTGAATCTAAGAGTTCATTTTTCGAGTTATTCTCTGCAAGCCCTTTTATTCGATAATCATTTTGTAGGAGTGCATTTGAAATAATTAGTCCGTCATCTTGGGTGTTCCGCCATATTGAATCTAAGAGTTCCTTTTTCGAGTTATTCTCTGCAAGCCCTTTTATTCGATAATCATTTTGTAGGAGAGCATTTGGAATAATTAGTCCGTCATCTTGGGTGTTCCGCCATATTGAATCTAAGCGTTCATTTTTCGAGTTATTCTCTGCAAGCCCTTTTATTCGATAATCATTTTGTAGGAGTGCATTTGAAATAATTAGTCCGTCATCTTGGGTGTTCCGCCATATTAAATCTAAGAGTTCGTTTTTCGAGTTATTCTCTGCAAGCCCTTTTATTCCATAATCATTTTGTAGGAGAGCATTTGAAATAATTAGTCCGTCATCTTGGGTGTTCCGCCATATTGAATCTAAGAGTTCATTTTTCGAGTTATTCTCTGCAAGCCCTTTTATTCGATAATCATTTTGTAGGAGTACATTTGAAATAATTAGTCCGTCATCTTGGGTGTTCCGCCATATTGAATCTAAGCGTTCATTTTTCGAGTTATTCTCTGCAAGCCCTTTTATTCGATAATCATTTTGTAGGAGTGCATTTGAAATAATTAGTCCGTCATCTTGGGTGTTCCGCCATATTGAATCTAAGAGTTCGTTTTTCGAGTTATTCTCTGCAAGCCCTTTTATTCGATAATCATTTTGTAGGAGTGCATTTGAAATAATTAGTCCGTCATCTTGGGTGTTCCGCCATATTGAATCTAAGAGTTCATTTTTCGAGTTATTCTCTGCAAGCCCTTTTATTCGATAATCATTTTGTAGGAGTGCATTTGAAATAATTAGTCCGTCATCTTGGGTTTTCCGCCATATTGAATCTAAGCGTTCATTTTTCGAGTTATTCTCTGCAAGCCCTTTTATTCGATAATCATTTTGTAGGAGTGCATTTGAAATAATTAGTCCGTCATCTTGGGTGTTCCGCCATATTGAATCTAAGAGTTCATTGTTCGAGTTATTCTCTGCAAGCCCTTTTATTCGATAATCATTTTGTAGGAGTGCATTTGAAATAATTAGTCCGTCATCTTGGGTTTTTTGCCATATTGAATCTAAGCGTTCATTTTTCGAGTTATTCTCTGCAAGCCCTTTTATTCGATAATCATTTTGTAGGAGTGCATTTGAAATAATTAGTCCGTCATCTTGGGTGTTCCGCCATATTGAATCTAAGAGTTCGTTTTTCGAGTTATTCTCTGCAAGCCCTTTTATTCGATAATCATTTTGTAGGAGTGCATTTGAAATAATTAGTCCGTCATCTTGGGTGTTCCGCCATATTGAATCTAAGAGTTCATTTTTTCGAGTTATCCTCTGCAAGCCCTTTTATTCGATAATCATTTTGTAGGAGTGCATTTGAAATAATTAGTCCGTCATCTTGGGTGTTCCGCCATATTGAATCTAAGAGTTCGTTTTTCGAGTTATTCTCTGCAAGCCCTTTTATTTGATAATCATTTCGTAGGAGAGCATTTGAAATAATTAGTCCGTCATCTTGGGTGTTCCGCCATATTGAATCTAAGAGTTTATTTTTCGAGTTATTCTCTGCAAGCTCTTTTATTCGATAATCATTTTGTAGGAGTGCATTTGAAATAATTAGTCCGTCATCTTGGGTGTTCCGCCATATTGAATCTAAGAGTTCATTTTTCGAGTTATTCTCTGCAAGCCCTTTTATTCGATAATCATTTTGTAGGAGTACATTTGAAATAATTAGTCCGTCATCTTGGGTGTTCCGCCATATTGAATCTAAGCGTTCATTTTTCGAGTTATTCTCTGCAAGCCCTTTTATTCGATAATCATTTTGTAGGAGTGCATTTGAAATAATTAGTCCGTCATCTTGGGTGTTCCGCCATATTGAATCTAAGAGTTCGTTTTTCGAGTTATTCTCTGCAAGCCCTTTTATTCGATAATCATTTTGTAGGAGTGCATTTGAAATAATTAGTCCGTCATCTTGGGTGTTCCGCCATATTGAATCTAAGAGTTCATTTTTCGAGTTATTCTCTGCAAGCCCTTTTATTCGATAATCATTTTGTAGGAGTGCATTTGAAATAATTAGTCCGTCATCTTGGGTTTTCCGCCATATTGAATCTAAGCGTTCATTTTTCGAGATATTCTCTGCAAGCCCTTTTATTCGATAATCATTTTGTAGGAGTGCATTTGAAATAATTAGTCCGTCATCTTGGGTGTTCCGCCATATTGAATCTAAGAGTTCATTTTTCGAGTTATTCTCTGCAAGCCCTTTTATTCGATAATCATTTTGTAGGAGTGCATTTCAAAATAATTAGTCCGTCATCTTGGGTGTTCCGCCATATTGAATCTAAGCGTTCATTTTTCGAGTTATTCTCTGCAAGCCCTTTTATTCGATAATCATTTTGTAGGAGAGCATTTGAAATAATTAGTCCGTCATCTTGGGTGTTCCGCCATATTGAATCTAAACGTTCATTTTTCGAGTTATTCTCTGCAAGCCCTTTTATTCGATAATCATTTTGTAGGAGTGCATTTGAAATGATTAGTCCGTCATCTTGGGTGTTCCGCCATATTGAATCTAAGAGTTCATTTTTCGAGTTATTCTCTGCAAGCCCTTTTATTTGATAATCATTTTGTAGGAGAGCATTTGAAATAATTAGTCCGTCATCTTGGGTGTTCCGCCATATTGAATCTAAGAGTTCATTTTTCGAGTTATTCTCTGCAAGCCCTTTTATTCGATAATCATTTTGTAGGAGTGCATTTGAAATAATTAGTCCGTCATCTTGGGTGTTCCGCCATATTGAATCTGAGAGTTCGTTTTTCGAGTTATTCTCTGCAAGCCCTTTTATTTGATAATCATTTTGTAGGAGTGCATTTGAAATAATTAGTCCGTCATCTTGGGTGTTCCGCCATATTGAATCTAAGAGTTCCTTTTTCGAGTTATTCTCTGCAAGCCCTTTTATTCGATAATCATTTTGTAGGAGAGCATTTGAAATAATTAGTCCGTCATCTTGGGTGATCCGCCATATTGAGTCTAAGAGTTCATATTTCGAGTTATTCTCTGCAAGCCCTTTTATTTGATAATCATTTTGTAAGAGAGCATTTGAAATAATTAGCCCGTCATCTTGGGTGTTCCGCCATATTGAATCTAAGCGTTCATTTTTCGAGTTATTCTCTGCAAGCCCTTTGATTCGATAATCATTTTGTAGGAGTGCATTTGAAATAATTAGTCCGTCATCTTGGGTGTTTCGCCATCTTGAATCTAAGAGTTCGTTTTTCGAGTTATTCTCTGCAAGCCCTTTTATTCGATAATCATTTTGTAGGAGTGCATTTGAAATAATTAGTCCCTCATCTTGGGTGCTCCGCCATATTGAATCTAAGAGTTCCTTTTTCGAGTTATTCTCTGCAGGCCCTTTTATTCGATAATCATTTTGTAGGAGTGCATTTGAAATAATTAGTCCGTCATCTTGGGTGTTCCGCCATATTGAATCTAAGAGTTCGTTTTTCGAGTTATTCTGTGCAAGCCCTTTTATTCGATAATCATTTTGTAGGAGAGCATTTGAAATAATTAGTCCGTCATCTTGGGTGTTCCGCCATATTGAATATAAGAGTTCATTTTTCGAGTTATTCTCTGCAAGCCCTTTTATTCGATAATCATTTTGTAGGAGTACATTTGAAATAATTAGTCCGTCATCTTGGGTGTTCCGCCATATTATATCTAAGCGTTCATGTTTCGAGTTATTCTCTGCAACCCCTTTTATTCGATAATCATTTTGTAGGAGAGCATTTGAAATAATTAGTCCGTCATCTTGGGTGTTCCGCCATATTGAATCTAAGAGTTCGTTTTTCGAGTTATTCTCTGCAAGCCCTTTTATTCGATAATTATTTTGTAGGAGTGCATTTGAAATAATTAGTCCGTCATCTTGGGTGTTCCGCCATATTGAATCTAAGAGTTCATTTTTCGAGTTATTCTCTGCAAGCCCTTTTATTCGATAATCATTTTGTAGGAGTGCATTTGAAATAATTAGTCCGTCATCTTGGGTGTTCCGCCATATTGAATCTGAGAGTTCATTGTTCGAGTTATTCTCTGCAAGCCCTTTTATTCCATAATCATTTTGTAGGAGTGCATTTGAAATAATTAGTCCGTCATCTTGGGTTTTCCGCCATATTGAATCTAAGCGTTCATTTTTCGAGTTATTCTCTGCAAGCCCTTTTATTCGATAATCATTTTGTAGGAGTGCATTTGAAATAATTAGTCCGTCATCTTGGGTGTTCCGCCATATTGAATCTAAGAGTTCGTTTTTCGAGTTATTCTCTGCAAGCCCTTTTATTCGATAATCATTTTGTAGGAGTGCATTTGAAATAATTAGTCCGTCATCTTGGGTGTTCCGCCATATTGAATCTAAGAGTTCATTTTTCGAGTTATTCTCTGTAAGCCCTTTTATTCGATAATCATTTTGTAGGAGTGCATTTGAAATAATTAGTCCGTCATCTTGGGTGTTCCGCCATATTGAATCTAAGAGTTCGTTTTTCGAATAATTATCTGCAAGCCCTTTTATTTGATAATCATTTCATAGGAGAGCATTTGAAATAATTAGTCCGTCATCTTGGGTGTTCCGCCATATTGAATCTAAGAGTTCATTTTTCGAGTTATTCTCTGCAAGCCCTTTTATTCGATAATCATTTTGTAGGAGTGCATTTGAAATAATTAGTCCCTCATCTTGGGTGTTCCGCCATATTGAATCTGAGAGTTCATTGTTCGAGCTATTCTCTGCAAGCCCTTTTATTCGATAATCATTTTGTAGGAGTGCATTTGAAATAATTAGTCCGTCATCTTGGGTTTTCCGCCATATTGAATCTGAGCGTTCATTTTTCGAGTTATTCTCTGCAAGCCCTTTTATTCGATAATCATTTTGTAGGAGTGCATTTGAAATAATTAGTCCGTCATCTTGGGTGTTCCGCCATATTGAATCTAAGAGTTCGTTTTTCGAGTTATTCTCTGCAAGCCCTTTTATTCGATAATCATTTTGTAGGAGTGCATTTGAAATAATTAGTCCGTCATCTTGGGTGTTCCGCCATATTGAATCTAAGAGTTCATTTTTCGAGTTATTCTCTGCAAGCCCTTTTATTCGATAATCATTTTGTAGGAGTGCATTTGAAATAATTAGTCCGTCATCTTGGGTGTTCCGCCATATTGAATCTAAGAGTTCGTTTTTCGAGTAATTCTCTGCAAGCCCTTTTATTTGATAATCATTTCGTAGGAGAGCATTTGAAATAATTAGTCCGTCATCTTGGGTGTTCCGCCATATTGAATCTAAGAGTTCATTTTTCGAGTTATTCTCTGCAAGCCCTTTTATTTGATAATCATTTTGTAGGAGTGCATTAGAAATAATTAGTCCGTCATCTTGGGTGTTCCGTCATATTGAATCTAAGAGTTCGTTTTTCGAGTTATTCTCTGCAAGCCCTTTTATTCGATAATCATTTTGTAGGAGTGCATTTGAAATAATTAGTCCGTCATCTTGGGTGTTCCGCCATATTGAATCTAAGCGTTCATTTTTCGAGTTATTCTCTGCAAGCCCTTTTATTCGATAATCATTTTGTAGGAGTGCATTTGAAGTAATTAGTCCGTCATCTTGGGTGTTCCGCCATATTGAATCTAAGAGTTCGTTTTTCGAGTTATTCTCTGCAAGCCCTTTTATTTGATAATCATTTTGTAGGAGTGCATTTGAAATAATTAGTCCCTCATCTTGGGTGTTCCGCCATATTGAATCTAAGAGTTCATTTTTCGAGTTATTCTCTGCAAGCCCTTTTATTTGATAATCATTTTGTAGGAGTGCATTTGAAATAATTAGTCCGTCATCTTGGGTGTTCCGCCATATTGAATCTAAGAGTTCATTTTTCGAGTTATTCTCTGCAAGCCCTTTTATTCGATAATCATTTTGTAGGAGTGCATTTGAAATAATTAGTCCGTCATCTTGGGTTTTCCGCCATATTGAATCTAAGCGTTCATTTTTCGAGTTATTCTCTGCAAGCCCTTTTATTCGATAATCATTTTGTAGGAGTGCATTTGAAATAATTAGTCCGTCATCTTGGGTGTTCCGCCATATTGAATCTAAGAGTTCGTTTTTCGAGTTATTCTCTGCAAGCCCTTTTATTCGATAATCATTTTGTAGGAGTGCATTTGAAATAATTAGTCCGTCATCTTGGGTGTTCCGCCATATTGAATCTAAGAGTTCATTTTTCGAGTTATTCTCTGTAAGCCCTTTTATTCGATAATCATTTTGTAGGAGTGCATTTGAAATAATTAGTCCGTCATCTTGGGTGTTCCGCCATATTGAATCTAAGAGTTCGTTTTTCGAGTAATTCTCTGCAAGCCCTTTTATTTGATAATCATTTCGTAGGAGAGCATTTGAAATAATTAGTCCGTCATCTTGGGTGTTCCGCCATATTGAATCTAAGAGTTCATTTTTCGAGTTATTCTCTGCAAGCCCTTTTATTTGATAATCATTTTGTAGGAGTGCATTTGAAATAATTAGTCCCTCATCTTGGGTGTTCCGTCATATTGAATCTAAGAGTTCGTTTTTCGAGTTATTCTCTGCAAGCCCTTTTATTCGATAATCATTTTGTAGGAGTGCATTTGAAATAATTAGTCCGTCATCTTGGGTGTTCCGCCATATTGAATCTAAGCGTTCATTTTTCGAGTTATTCTCTGCAAGCCCTTTTATTCGATAATCATTTTGTAGGAGTGCATTTGAAGTAATTAGTCCGTCATCTTGGGTGTTCCGCCATATTGAATCTAAGAGTTCGTTTTTCGAGTTATTCTCTGCAAGCCCTTTTATTTGATAATCATTTTGTAGGAGTGCATTTGAAATAATTAGTCCCTCATCTTGGGTGTTCCGCCATATTGAATCTAAGAGTTCATTTTTCGAGTTATTCTCTGCAAGCCCTTTTATTTGATAATCATTTTGTAGGAGTGCATTTGAAATAATTAGTCCGTCATCTTGGGTGTTCCGCCATATTGAATCTAAGAGTTCATTTTTCGAGTTATTCTCTGCAAGCCCTTTTATTCGATAATCATTTTGTAGGAGTGCATTTGAAATAATTAGTCCGTCATCTTGGGTGTTCCACCATATTGAATCTAAGAGTTCATTTTTCGAGTTATTCTCTGCAAGCCCTTTTATTCGATAATAATTTTGTAGGAGTGCATTTGAAATAATTAGTCCGTCATCTTGGGTGTTCCGCCATATTGAATCTAAGAGTTCGTTTTTCGAGTTATTCTCTGCAACCCTTTTATTTGATAATCATTTTGTAGGAGTGCATTTGAAATAATTAGTCCGTCATCTTGGGTGTTCCGCCATATTGAATCTAAGAGTTCATTTTTTGAGTTATTCTCTGCAAGCCCTTTTATTTGATAATCATTTTGTAGGAGTGCATTTGAAATAATTAGTCCGTCATCTTGGGTGTTCCGCCATATTGAATCTAAGAGTTCGTTTTTCGAGTTATTCTCTGCAACCCTTTTATTTGATAATTATTTTGTAGGAGTGCATTTGAAATAATTAGTCCGTCATCTTGGGTGTTCCGCCATATTGAATCTAAGAGTTCATTTTTCGAGTTATTCTCTGCAAGCCCTTTTATTTGATAATCATTTTGTAGGAGTGCATTTGAAATAATTAGTCCATCATCTTGGGTGTTCCGCCATATTGAATCTGAGAGTTCCTTTTTCGAGTTATTCTCTGCAAGCCCTTTTATTCGATAATCACTTTGTAGGAGAGCATTTGAAATAATTAGTCCGTCATCTTGGGTGTTCCGCCATATTGAATGTAAGAGTTCATTTTTCGAGTTATTCTCTGCAAGCCCTTTTATTTGATAATCATTTTGTAGGAGAGCATTTGAAATAATTAGTCCGTCATCTTGGGTGTTCCGCCATATTGAATCTAAGAGTTCGTTTTTCGAGTTATTCTCTGCAAGCCCTTTTATTCGATAATCATTTTGTAGGAGTGCATTTGAAATAATTAGTCCCTCATCTTGGGTGTTCCGCCATATTGAATCTAAGAGTTCATTTTTCGAGTTATTCTCTGCAAGCCCTTTTATTCGATAATCATTTTGTAGGAGTGCATTTGAAATAATTAGTCCGTCATCTTGGGTGTTCCGCCATATTGAATCTAAGAGTTCGTTTTTCGAGTTATTCTCTGCAAGCCCTTTTATTCGATCATCATTTTGTAGGAGTGCATTTGAAATAATTAGTCCGTCATCTTGGGTGTTCCGCCATATTGAATCTAAGATTTCATTTTTCGAGTAATTCTCTGCAAACCCTTTTATTCGATAATCATTTTGTAGGAGTGCATTTGAAATAATTAGTCCGTCATCTTGGGTGTTCCGCCATATTGAATCTAAGAGTTCATTGTTCGAGTTATTCTCTGCAAGCCCTTTTATTCGATAATCATTTTGTAGGAGTACATTTGAAATAATCAGTCCGTCATCTTGGGTGTTCCGCCATATTGAATCTAAGCGTTCATTTTTCGAGTTATTCTCTGCAAGCCCTTTTATTCGATAATCATTTTGTAGGAGTGCATTTGAAATAATTAGTCCGTCATCTTGGGTGTTCCGCCATATTGAATCTAAGAGTTCATTTTTCGAGTTATTCTCGGCAAGCCCTTTTATTTGATAATCTTGTTGTAGGAGTGCATTTGAAATAATTAGTCCGTCATCTTGGGTGTTCCGCCATATTGAATCTAAGAGTTCGTTTTTCGAGTTATTCCCTGCAAGCCCTTTTATTCGATAATCATTTTGTAGGAGTGCATTCGAAATAATTAGTCCGTCATCTTGGGTGTTCCGCCATATTGAATCTAAGAGTTCGTTTTTCGAGTTATTCTCTGCAAGCCCTTTTATTCGATAATCATTTTGTAGGAGAGCATTTAAAATAATTAGTCCGTCATCTTGGGTGTTCCGCCATATTGAATCTAAGAGTTCATTTTTCGAGTTATTCTCTGCAAGCTCTTTTATTCGATAATCATTTTGTAGGAGTGCATTTGAAATAATTAGTCCGTCATATTGGGTGTTCCGCCATATTGAATCTAAGAGTTCATTTTTCGAGTTATTCTCTGCAAGCCCTTTTATTCGATAATCATTTTGTAGGAGTGCATTTGAAATAATTAGTCCGTCATCTTGGGTGTTCCGCCATATTGAATCTAAGAGTTCATTTTCCGAGTTATTCTCTGCAAGCCCTTTTATTCGATAATTATTTTGTAGGAGTGGATTTCAAAATAATTAGTCCGTCATCTTGGGTGTTCCGCCATATTGAATCTAAGAGTTCGTTTTTCGAGTTATTCTCTGCAAGCCCTTTTATTCGATACTCATTTTGTAGGAGTGCATTTGAAATAATTAGTCCGTCATCTTGGGTGTTCCGCCATATTGAATCTAAGAGTTCGTTTTTCGAGTTATTCTCTGCAAGCCCTTTTATTTGATAATCATTTTGTAGGAGTGCATTTGAAATAATTAGTCCGTCATCTTGGGTGTTCCGCCATATTGAATCTAAGAGTTCCTTTTTCGAGTTATTCTCTGCAAGCCCTTTTATTCGATAATCATTTTGTAGGAGGGCATTTGAAATAATTAGTCCGTCATCTTGGGTGTTCCGCCATATTGAATCTAAGAGTTCATTTTTCGAGTTATTCTCTGCAAGCCCTTTTATTTGATAATCATTTTGTAAGAGAGCATTTGAAATAATTAGTCCGTCATCTTGGGTGTTCCGCCATATTGAATCTAAGCGTTCATTTTTCCAGTTATTCTCTGCAAGCCCTTTGATCCGATAATCATTTTGTAGGAGTGCATTTGAAATAATTAGTCCTTCATCTTGGGTGTTCCGCCATATTGAATCTAAGAGTTCATTTTTCGAGTTATTCTCTGCAAGCCCTTTTATTCGATAATCATTTTGTAGGAGTGCATTTGAAATAATTAGTCCCTCATCTTGGGTGTTCCGCCATATTGAATCTAAGAGTTCGTTTTTCGAGTTATTCTCTGCAAGCCCTTTTATTTGATAATCATTTTGTAGGAGAGCATTTGAAATAATTAGTCCGTCATCTTGGGTGTTCCGCCATATTGAATCTAAGAGTTCGTTTTTCGAGTTATTCTCTGCAAGCCCTTTCATTCGATAATCATTTTGTAGGAGTGCATTTGAAATAATTAGTCCGTCATCTTGGGTGATCCGCCATATTGAATCTAAGAGTTCATTTTTCGAGTTATTCTCTGCAAGCCCTTTTATTCGATAATCATTTTGTAGGAGTGCATTTGAAATAATTAGTCCGTCATCTTGGGTGTTCCGCCATATTGAATCTAAGAGTTCGTTTTTCGAGTTATTCTCTGCAAGCCCTTTTATTTGATAATCATTTTGTAGGAGAGCATTTCAAATAATTAGTCAGTCATCTTGGGTGTTCCGCCATATTGAATCTAAGAGTTCATTTTTCGAGTTATTCTCTGCAAGCCCTTTTATTCGATAATCATTTTGTAGGAGTGCGTTTGAAATAATTAGTCCGTCATCTTGGGTGTTCCGCCATATTGAATCTAAGAGTTCGTTTTTCGTGTTATTCTCTGCAAGCCCTTTTATTCGATAATCATTTTGTAGGAGTGCACTTGAAATAATTAGTCCGTCATCTTGGGTGTTCCGCCATATTGAATCTAAGAGTTCATTTTTCGAGTTATTCTCTGCAAGCCCTTTTATTCGATAATCATTTTGTAGGAGTGCGTTTGAAATAATTAGTCCGTCATCTTGGGTGTTCCGCCATATTGAATCTAAGCGTTCATTTTTCGAGTTATTCTCTGCAAGCCCTTTTATTCGATGATCATTTTGTAGGAGTGCATTTGAAATAATTAGTCCGTCATCTTGGGTGTTCCGCCATATTGAATCTAAGAGTTCGTTTTTCGAGTTATTCTCTGCAAGCCCTTTTATTCGATAATCATTTTACAGGAGTGCATTTGAAATAATTAGTCCGTCATCTTGGGTTTTCCGCCATATTGAATCTAAGAGTTCATATTTCGAGTTATTCTCTGCAAGCCCTTTTATTCGATAATCATTTTGTAGGAGTGCATTTGAAATAATTAGTCCGTCATCTTGGGTGTTCCGCCATATTGAATCTAAGAGTTCATTTTTCGAGTTATTCTCTGCAAGCCCTTTTATTCGATAATCATTTTGTAGGAGTGCATTTGAAATAATTAGTCCGTCATCTTGGGTGTTCCGCCATATTGAATCTAAGAGTTCGTTTTTCGAGTTATTCTCTGCAAGCCCTTTTATTCGATAATCATTTTGTAGGAGAGCATTTGAAATGATTAGTCCGTCATCTTGGGTGTTCCGCCATATTGAATCTAAGAGTTCATTTTTCGAGTTATTCTCTGTAAGCCCTCGTATTCGATAATCATTTTGTAGGAGTGCATTTGAAATAATTAGTCCGTCATCTTGGATGTTCCGCCATATCGAATCTAAGAGTTCATTTTTCGAGTTATTCTCTGCAAGCCCTTTTATTCGATAATCATTTTGTAGGAGTGCATTTGAAATAATTAGTCCGTCATCTTGGGTGTTCCGCCATATTGAATCTAAGAGTTCATTTTTGGAGTTATTCTCTACAAGCCCTTTTATTCGATAATCGTTTTGTAGGAGTGCATTTGAAATAATTAGTCCGTCATCTTGGATGTTCCGCCATATCGAATCTAAGAGTTCATTTTTCGAGTTATTCTCTGCAAGCCCTTTTATTCGATAATCATTTTGTAGGAGTGCATTTGAAATAATTAGTCCGTCATCTTGGGTGTTCCGCCATATTGAATCTAAGAGTTCATTTTTGGAGTTATTCTCTACAAGCCCTTTTATTCGATAATCGTTTTGTAGGAGTGCATTTGAAATAATTAGTCCGTCATCTTGGGTGTTCCGCCATATTGAATCTAAGAGGTCCTTTTTCGAGTTATTCTCTGCAAGCCCTTTTATTCGATAATCATTTTGTAGGAGAGCATTTGGAATAATTAGTCCGTCATCTTGGGTGTTCCGCCATATTGAATCTAAGCGTTCATTTTTCGAGTTATTCTCTGCAAGCCCTTTTATTCGATAATCATTTTGTAGGAGTGCATTTGAAATAATTAGTCCGTCATCTTGGGTGTTCCGCCATATTAAATCTAAGAGTTCGTTTTTCGAGTTATTCTCTGCAAGCCCTTTTATTCCATAATCATTTTGTAGGAGAGCATTTGAAATCATTAGTCCGTCATCTTGGGTGTTCCGCCATATTGAATCTAAGCGTTCATTTTTCGAGTTATTCTCTGCAAGCCCTTTTATTCGATAATCATTTTGTAGGAGTGCATTTGAAATAATTAGTCCGTCATCTTGGGTGTTCCGCCATATTGAATCTAAGAGTTCATTTTTCGAGTTATTCTCTGCAAGCCCTTTTATTCGATAATCATTTTGTAGGAGTACATTTGAAATAATTAGTCCGTCATCTTGGGTGTTCCGCCATATTGAATCTAAGCGTTCATTTTTCGAGTTATTCTCTGCAAGCCCTTTTATTCGATAATCATTTTGTAGGAGTGCATTTGAAATAATTAGTCCGTCATCTTGGGTGTTCCGCCATATTGAATCTAAGAGTTCGTTTTTCGAGTTATTCTCTGCAAGCCCTTTTATTCGATAATCATTTTGTAGGAGTGCATATGAAAAAATTAGTCCGTCATCTTGGGTGTTCCGCCATATTGAATCTAAGAGTTCATTTTTCGAGTTATTCTCTGCAAGCCCTTTTATTCGATAATCATTTTGTAGGAGTGCATTTGAAATAATTAGTCCGTCATCTTGGGTGTTCCGCCATATTGAATCTAAGAGTTCATTATTCGAGTTATTCTCTGCAAGCCCTTTTATTCGATAATCATTTTGTAGGAGTGCATTTGAAATAATTAGTCCGTCATCTTGGGTTTTCCGCCATATTGAATCTAAGCGTTCATTTTTCGAGTTATTCTCTGCAAGCCCTTTTATTCGATAATCATTTTGTAGGAGTGCATTTGAAATAATTAGTCCGTCATCTTGGGTGTTCCGCCATATTGAATCTAAGAGTTCGTTTTTCGAGTTATTCTCTGCAAGCCCTATTATTCGATAATCATTTTGTAGGAGTGCATTTGAAATAATTAGTCCGTCATCTTGGGTGTTCCGCCATATTGAATCTGAGAGTTCATTTTTCGAGTTATTCTCTGCAAGCCCTTTTATTCGATAATCATTTTGTAGGAGTGCATTTGAAATAATTAGTCCGTCATCTTGGGTGTTCCGCCATATTGAATCTAAGAGTTCGTTTTTCGAGTTATTCTCTGCAAGCCCTTTTATTTGATAATCATTTCGTAGGAGAGCATTTGAAATAATTAGTCCGTCATCTTGGGTGTTCCGCCATATTGAATCTAAGAGTTCATTTTTCGAGTTATCCTCTGCAAGCCCTTTTATTCGATAATCATTTTGTAGGAGAGCATTTGAAATAATTAGTCCGTCATCTTGGGTGTTCCGCCATATTGAATCTAAGAGTTCATTTTTCGAGTTATTCTCTGCAAGCCCTTTTATTCGATAATCATTTTGTAGGAGTGCATTTGAAATAATTAGTCCGTCATCTTGGGTGTTCCACCATATTGAATCTAAGAGTTCGTTTTTCGAGTTATTCTCTGCAAGCCCTTTTATTCGATAATCATTTTGTAAGAGTGCATTTGAAATAATTAGTCCGTCATCTTGGGTGTTCCGCCATATTGAATCTAAGAGTTCGTTTTTCGAGTTATTCTCTGCAAGCCCTTTTATTTGATAATCATTTTGTAGGAGAGCATATGAAATAATTAGTCCGTCATCTTGGGTGTTCCGCCATATTGAATCTAAGAGTTCGTTTTTCGAGTTATTCTCTGCAAGCGCTTTTATTCGATAATCATTTTGTAGGAGAGCATTTGAAATAATTAGTCCGTCATCTTGGGTGTTCCGCCATATTGAATCTAAGAGTTCATTTTTCGAGTTATTCTCTGCAAGCCCTTTTATTCGATAATCATTTTGTAGGAGTGGATTTGAAATAATTAGTCCGTCATCTTGGGTGTTCCGCCATATTGAATCTAAGAGTTCGTTTTTCGAGTTATTCTCTGCAAGCCCTTTTATTTGATAATCATTTTGTAGGAGAGCATTTGAAATAATTAGTCCGTCATCTTGGGTGTTCCGCCATATTGAATCTAAGAGTTCGTTTTTCGAGTTATTCTCTGCAAGCTCTTTTATTCGATAATCATTTTGTAGGAGTGCATTTGAAATAATTAGTCCGTCATCTTGGGTGTTTCGCCATATTGAATCTAAGCGTTCATTTTTCGAGTTATTCTCTGCAAGCCCTTTTATTCGATAATCATTTTGTAGGAGTGCATTTGAAATAATTAGTCCGTCATCTTGGGTGTTCCGCCATATTGAATCTAAGAGTTCGTTTTTCGAGTTATTCTCTGCAAGCCCTTTTATTCGATAATCATTTTGTAGGAGAGCATTTGAAATAATTAGTCCGTCATCTTGGGTGTTCCGCCATATTGAATCTAAGAGTTCCTTTTTCGAGTTATTCTCTGCAAGCCCTTTTATTCGATAATCATTTTGTAGGAGTGCATTTGAAATAATTAGTCCGTCATCTTGGGTGTTCCGCCATATTGAATCTAAGAGTTCGTTTTTCGAGTTATTCTGTGCAAGCCCTTTTATTCGATAATCATTTTGTAGGAGAGCATTTGAAATAATTAGTCCGTCATCTTGGGTGTTCCGCCATATTGAATCTAAGAGTTCATTTT
Source organism: Bruchidius siliquastri (assembly GCA_949316355.1). Taxonomy (NCBI): domain Eukaryota; kingdom Metazoa; phylum Arthropoda; class Insecta; order Coleoptera; family Chrysomelidae; genus Bruchidius; species Bruchidius siliquastri. The sequence continues at coordinate 22,087,674 of OX438538.1, read as the reverse complement.
TCGAGTTATTCTCTGCAAGCCCTTTTATTCGATAATCATTTTGTAGGAGTGCATTTGAAATAATTAGTCCGTCATCTTGGGTGTTCCGCCATATTGAATCTAAGAGTTCATTGTTCGAGTTATTCTCTGCAAGCCCTTTTATTCGATAATCATTTTGTAGGAGTGCATTTGAAATAATTAGTCCGTCATCTTGGGTGTTCCGCCATATTGAATCTAAGAGTTCGTTTTTCGAGTTATTCTCTGCAAGCCCTTTTATTCGATAATCATTTTGTAGGAGTGCATTTGAAATAATTAGTCCGTAATCTTGGGTGTTCTGCCATATTGAATCTAAGAGTTCATTTTTCGAGTTATTCTCTGCAAGCCCTTTTATTCGATAATCATTTTGTAGGAGTGCATTTGAAATAATTAGTCCGTCATCTTGGGTGTTCCGCCATATTGAATCTAAGAGTTCGTTATTCGAGTTATTCTCTGCAAGCCCTTTTATTTGATAATCATTTCGTAGGAGAGCATTCGAAATAATTAGTCCGTCATCTTGGGTGTTCCGCCATATTGAATCTAAGAGTTCGTTTTTCGAGTTATTCTCTGCAAGCCCTTTTATTCGATAATCATTTTGTAGGAGAGCATTTGAAATAATTAGTCAGTCATCTTGGGTGTACCGCCATATTGAATCTAAGAGTTCATTTTTCGAGTTATTCTCTGCAAGCCCTTTTATTCGATAATCATTTTGTAGGAGTGCATTTGAAATAATTAGTCCGTCATCTTGGGTGTTCCGCCATATTGAATCTAAGAGTTCGTTTTTCGAGTTATTCTCTGCAAGCCCTTTTATTCGATAATCATTTTGTAGGAGTGCATTTGAAATAATTAGTCCGTCATCTTGGGTGTTCCGCCATATTGAATCTAAGAGTTCATTTTTCGAGTTATTCTCTGCAAGCCCTTTTATTCGATAATCATTTTGTAGGAGTGCATTTGAAATAATTAGTCCGTCATCTTGGGTGTTCCGCCATATTGAATCTAAGAGTTCGTTTTTCGAGTTATTCTCTGCAAGCCCTTTTATTTGATAATCATTTTGTAGGAGAGCATTTGAAATAATTAGTCCGTCATCTTGGGTGTTCCGCCATATTGAATCTAAGAGTTCATTTTTCGAGTTATTCTCTGCAAGCCCTTTTATTCGATAATCATTTTGTAGGAGTGCATTTGAAATAATTAGTCCGTCATCTTGGGTGTTCCGCCATATTGAATCTAAGAGTTCGTTTTTCGAGTTATTCTCTGCAAGCCCTTTTATTTGATAATCATTTTGTAGGAGATCATTTGAAATAATTAGTCCGTCATCTTGGGTGTTCCGCCATATTGAATCTAAGAGTTCGTTTTTCGAGTTATTCTCTGCAAGCCCTTTTATTCGATAATCATTTTGTAGGAGTGGATTTGAAATAATTAGTCCGTCATCTTGGGTGTTCCGCCATATTGAATCTAAGCGTTCATTTTTCGAGTTATTCTCTGCAAGCCCTTTTATTCGATAATCATTTTGTAGGAGTGCATTTGAAATAATTAGTCCGTCATCTTGGGTGTTCCGCCATATTGAATCTAAGCGTTCATTTTTCGAGTTATTCTCTGCAAGCCCTTTTATTCGATAATCATTTTGTAGGAGAGCATTTGAACTAATTAGTCCGTCATCTTGGGTGTTCCGCCATATTGAATCTAAGAGTTCATTTTTCGAGTTATTCTCTGCAAGCCCTTTTATTTGATTAATCATTTTGTAGGAGAGCATTTGAAATAATTAGTCCGTCATCTTGGGTGTTCCGCCATATTGAATCTAAGAGTTCATTTTTCGAGTTATTCTCTGCAAGCCCTTTTATTTGATAGTCATTTTGTAGGAGAGCATTTGAAATAATTAGTCCGTCATCTTGGGTGTTCCGCCATATTGAATCTAAGAGTTCATTTTTCGAGTTATTCTCTGCAAGCCCTTTTATTCGATAATCATTTTGTAGGAGTGCATTTGAAATAATTAGTCCGTCATCTTGGGTGTTCCGCCATATTGAATCTAAGAGTTCGTTTTTCGAGTTATTCTCTGCAAGCCCTTTTATTCGATAATCATTTTGTAGGAGTGCATTTGAAATAATTAGTCCGTCATCTTGGGTGTTCCGCCATATTGAATCTAAGAGTTCGTTTTTCGAGTTATTCTCTGCAAGCCCTTTTATTCGATAATCATTTTGTAGGAGAGCATTTGAAATAATTAGTCCGTCATCTTGGGTGTTCCGCCATATTGAATCCAAGAGTTCATTTTTCGAGTTTTACTCTGCAAGCCCTTTTATTCGACAATCATTTTGTAGGAGAGCATTTGAAATAATTAGTCCGTCATCTTGGGTGTTCCGCCATATTGAATCTAAGAGTTCATTTTTCGAGTTATTCTCTGCAAGCCCTTTTATTCGATAATCATTTTGCAGGAGTGCATTTGAAATAATTGGTCCGTCATCTTGGGTGTTCCGCCATATTGAATCTAAGAGTTCATTTTTCGAGTTATTCTCTGCAAGCCCTTTTATTTGATAATCATTTTGTAGGAGAGCATTTGAAATAATTAGTCCGTCATCTTAGGTGTTCCGCCATATTGAATCTAAGAGTTCATTTTTCGAGTTATTCTCTGCAAGCCCTTTTATTCGATAATCATTTTGTAGGAGTGCATTTGAAATAATTAGTCCGTCATCTTGGGTGTTCCGCCATATTGAATCTAAGAGTTCGTTTTTCGAGTTATTATCTGCAAGCCCTTTTATTTGATAATCATTTTGTAGGAGAGCATTTGAAATAATTGGTCCGTCATCTTGGGTGTTCCGCCATATTGAATCTAAGAGTTCATTTTTCGAGTTATTCTCTGCAAGCCCTTTTATTTGATAATCATTTTGTAGGAGAGCATTTGAAATAATTAGTCCGTCATCTTGGGTGTTCCGCCATATTGAATCTAAGAGTTCATTTTTCGAGTTATTCTCTGCAAGCCCTTTTATTCGATAATCATTTTGTAGGAGTGCATTTGAAATAATTAGTCCGTCATCTTGGGTGTTCCGCCATATTGAATCTAAGAGTTCATTTTTCGAGTTATTCTCTGCAAGCCCTTTTATTCGATAATCATTTTGCAGGAGTGCATTTGAAATAATTGGTCCGTCATCTTGGGTGTTCCGCCATATTGAATCTAAGAGTTCATTTTTCGAGTTATTCTCTGCAAGCCCTTTTATTTGATAATCATTTTGTAGGAGAGCATTTGAAATAATTAGTCCTTCATCTTGGGTGTTCCGCCATATTGAATCTAAGAGTCCATTTTTCGAGTTATTCTCTGCAAGCCCTTTTATTCGATAATCATTTTGTAGGAGTGCATTTGAAATAATTAGTCCGTCATCTTGGGTGTTCCGCCATATTGAATCTGAGTTCATTTTTCGAGTTATTCTCTGCAAGCCCTTTTATTCGATAATCATTTTGTAGGAGTGCATTTGAAATAATTAGTCCGTCATCTTGGGTGTTCCGCCATATTGAATCTAAGAGTTCATTTTTCGAGTTATTCTCTGCAAGCCCTTTTATTCGATAATCATTTTGTAGGAGTGCATTTGAAATAATTAGTCCGTCATCTTGGGTGTTCCGCCATATTGAATCTAAGAGTTCGTTTTTCGAGTTATTATCTGCAAGCCCTTTTATTTGATAATCATTTTGTAGGAGAGCATTTGAAATAATTAGTCCGTCATCTTGGGTGTTCCGCCATATTGAATCTAAGAGTTCCTTTTTCGAGTTATTCTCTGCAAGCCCTTTTATTCGATAATCATTTTGTAGGAGAGCATTTGAAATAATTAGTCCGTCATCTTGGGTGTTCCGCCATATTGAATCTAAGCGTTCATTTTTCGAGTTATTCTCTGCAAGCCCTTTTATTCGATAATCATTTTGTAGGAGTGCATTTGAAATAATTAGTCCGTCATCTTGGGTGTTCCGCCATATTGAATCTAAGAGTTCGTTTTTCGAGTTATTCTCTGCAAGCCCTTTTAATCGATAATCATTTTGTAGGAGAGCATTTGAAATAATTAGTCCGTCATCTTGGGTGTTCCGCCATATTGAATCTAAGCGTTCATTTTTCGAGTTATTCTCTGCAAGCCCTTTCATTTGATAATCATTTTGTAGGAGAGCATTTGAAATAATTAGTCCGTCATCTTGGGTGTTCCGCCATATTGAATCTAAGAGTTCATTTTTCGAGTTATTCTCTGCAAGCCCTTTTATTTGATAATCATTTTGTAGGAGAGCATTTGAAATAATTAGTCCGTCATCTTGGGTGTTCCGCCATATTGAATCTAAGAGTTCATTTTTCGAGTTATTCTCTGCAAGCCCTTTTATTCGATAATCATTTTGTAGGAGTGCATTTGAAATAATTAGTCCGTCATCTTGGGTGTTCCGCCATATTGAATCTAAGAGTTCGTTTTTCGAGTTATTCTCTGCAAGCCCTTTTATTCGATAATCATTTTGTAGGAGTGCATTTGAAATAATTAGTCCGTCATCTTGGGTGTTCCGCCATATTGAATCTAAGAGTTCGTTTTTCGAGTTATTATCTGCAAGCCCTTTTATTTGATAATCATTTTGTAGGAGAGCATTTGAAATAATTAGTCCGTCATCTTGGGTGTTCCGCCATATTGAATCTAAGAGTTCCTTTTTCGAGTTATTCTCTGCAAGCCCTTTTATTCGATAATCATTTTGTAGGAGAGCATTTGAAATAATTAGTCCGTCATCTTGGGTGTTCCGCCATATTGAATCTAAGCGTTCATTTTTCGAGTTATTCTCTGCAAGCCCTTTTATTCGATAATCATTTTGTAGGAGTGCATTTGAAATAATTAGTCCGTCATCTTGGGTGTTCCGCCATATTGAATCTAAGAGTTCGTTTTTCGAGTTATTCTCTGCAAGCCCTTTTAATCGATAATCATTTTGTAGGAGAGCATTTGAAATAATTAGTCCGTCATCTTGGGTGTTCCGCCATATTGAATCTAAGCGTTCATTTTTCGAGTTATTCTCTGCAAGCCCTTTCATTTGATAATCATTTTGTAGGAGAGCATTTGAAATAATTAGTCCGTCATCTTGGGTGTTTCGCCATATTGAATCTAAGAGTTCATTTTTCGAGTTATTCTCTGCAAGCCCTTTTATTGGATAATCATTTTGTAGGAGAGCATTTGAAATCATTAGTCCGTCATCTTGGGTGTTTCGCCATATTGAATCTAAGAGTTCATTTTTCGAGTTATTCTCTGCAAGCCCTTTTTATTCGACAATCATTTTGTAGGAGAGCATTTGATATAATTAGTCCGTCATCTTGGGTGTTCCGCCATATTGAATCTAAGAGTTCATTTTTCGAGTTATTCTCTGCAAGCCCTTTTATTCGATAATCATTTTGTAGGAGTGCATTTGAAATAATTGGTCCGTCATCTTGGGTGTTCCGCCATATTGAATCTAAGAGTTCATTTTTCGAGTTATTCTCTGCAAGCCCTTTTATTTGATAATCATTTTGTAGGAGAGCATTTGAAATAATTAGTCCGTCATCTTGGGTGTTCCGCCATATTGAATCTAAGAGTTCATTTTTCGAGTTATTCTCTGCAAGCCCTTTTATTCGATAATCATTTTGTAGGAGTGCATTTGAAATAATTGGTCCGTCATCTTGGGTGTTCCGCCATATTGAATCTAAGCGTTCATTTTTCGAGTTATTCTCTGCAAGCCCTTTCATTTGATAATCATTTTGTAGGAGAGCATTTGAAATAATTAGTCCGTCATCTTGGGTGTTTCGCCATATTGAATCTAAGAGTTCATTTTTCGAGTTATTCTCTGCAAGCCCTTTTATTGGATAATCATTTTGTAGGAGTGCATTTGAAATAATTAGTCCCTCATCTTGGGTGTTCCGCCATATTGAATCTAAGAGTTCATTTTTCGAGTTATTCTCTGCAAGCCCTTTTATTTGATAATCATTTTGTAGGAGTGCATTTGAAATAATTAGTCCGTCATCTTGGGTGTTCCGCCATATTGAATCTAAGAGTTCATTTTTCGAGTTATTCTCTGCAAGCCCTTTTATTCGATAATCATTTTGTAGGAGTGCATTTGAAATAATTAGTCCGTCATCTTGGGTGTTCCACCATATTGAATCTAAGAGTTCATTTTTCGAGTTATTCTCTGCAAGCCCTTTTATTCGATAATAATTTTGTAGGAGTGCATTTGAAATAATTAGTCCGTCATCTTGGGTGTTCCGCCATATTGAATCTAAGAGTTCGTTTTTCGAGTTATTCTCTGCAACCCTTTTATTTGATAATCATTTTGTAGGAGTGCATTTGAAATAATTAGTCCGTCATCTTGGGTGTTCCGCCATATTGAATCTAAGAGTTCATTTTTTGAGTTATTCTCTGCAAGCCCTTTTATTTGATAATCATTTTGTAGGAGTGCATTTGAAATAATTAGTCCGTCATCTTGGGTGTTCCGCCATATTGAATCTAAGAGTTCGTTTTTCGAGTTATTCTCTGCAACCCTTTTATTTGATAATTATTTTGTAGGAGTGCATTTGAAATAATTAGTCCGTCATCTTGGGTGTTCCGCCATATTGAATCTAAGAGTTCATTTTTCGAGTTATTCTCTGCAAGCCCTTTTATTTGATAATCATTTTGTAGGAGTGCATTTGAAATAATTAGTCCATCATCTTGGGTGTTCCGCCATATTGAATCTGAGAGTTCCTTTTTCGAGTTATTCTCTGCAAGCCCTTTTATTCGATAATCACTTTGTAGGAGAGCATTTGAAATAATTAGTCCGTCATCTTGGGTGTTCCGCCATATTGAATGTAAGAGTTCATTTTTCGAGTTATTCTCTGCAAGCCCTTTTATTTGATAATCATTTTGTAGGAGAGCATTTGAAATAATTAGTCCGTCATCTTGGGTGTTCCGCCATATTGAATCTAAGAGTTCGTTTTTCGAGTTATTCTCTGCAAGCCCTTTTATTCGATAATCATTTTGTAGGAGTGCATTTGAAATAATTAGTCCCTCATCTTGGGTGTTCCGCCATATTGAATCTAAGAGTTCATTTTTCGAGTTATTCTCTGCAAGCCCTTTTATTCGATAATCATTTTGTAGGAGTGCATTTGAAATAATTAGTCCGTCATCTTGGGTGTTCCGCCATATTGAATCTAAGAGTTCGTTTTTCGAGTTATTCTCTGCAAGCCCTTTTATTCGATCATCATTTTGTAGGAGTGCATTTGAAATAATTAGTCCGTCATCTTGGGTGTTCCGCCATATTGAATCTAAGATTTCATTTTTCGAGTAATTCTCTGCAAACCCTTTTATTCGATAATCATTTTGTAGGAGTGCATTTGAAATAATTAGTCCGTCATCTTGGGTGTTCCGCCATATTGAATCTAAGAGTTCATTGTTCGAGTTATTCTCTGCAAGCCCTTTTATTCGATAATCATTTTGTAGGAGTACATTTGAAATAATCAGTCCGTCATCTTGGGTGTTCCGCCATATTGAATCTAAGCGTTCATTTTTCGAGTTATTCTCTGCAAGCCCTTTTATTCGATAATCATTTTGTAGGAGTGCATTTGAAATAATTAGTCCGTCATCTTGGGTGTTCCGCCATATTGAATCTAAGAGTTCATTTTTCGAGTTATTCTCGGCAAGCCCTTTTATTTGATAATCTTGTTGTAGGAGTGCATTTGAAATAATTAGTCCGTCATCTTGGGTGTTCCGCCATATTGAATCTAAGAGTTCGTTTTTCGAGTTATTCCCTGCAAGCCCTTTTATTCGATAATCATTTTGTAGGAGTGCATTCGAAATAATTAGTCCGTCATCTTGGGTGTTCCGCCATATTGAATCTAAGAGTTCGTTTTTCGAGTTATTCTCTGCAAGCCCTTTTATTCGATAATCATTTTGTAGGAGAGCATTTAAAATAATTAGTCCGTCATCTTGGGTGTTCCGCCATATTGAATCTAAGAGTTCATTTTTCGAGTTATTCTCTGCAAGCTCTTTTATTCGATAATCATTTTGTAGGAGTGCATTTGAAATAATTAGTCCGTCATATTGGGTGTTCCGCCATATTGAATCTAAGAGTTCATTTTTCGAGTTATTCTCTGCAAGCCCTTTTATTCGATAATCATTTTGTAGGAGTGCATTTGAAATAATTAGTCCGTCATCTTGGGTGTTCCGCCATATTGAATCTAAGAGTTCATTTTCCGAGTTATTCTCTGCAAGCCCTTTTATTCGATAATTATTTTGTAGGAGTGGATTTCAAAATAATTAGTCCGTCATCTTGGGTGTTCCGCCATATTGAATCTAAGAGTTCGTTTTTCGAGTTATTCTCTGCAAGCCCTTTTATTCGATACTCATTTTGTAGGAGTGCATTTGAAATAATTAGTCCGTCATCTTGGGTGTTCCGCCATATTGAATCTAAGAGTTCGTTTTTCGAGTTATTCTCTGCAAGCCCTTTTATTTGATAATCATTTTGTAGGAGTGCATTTGAAATAATTAGTCCGTCATCTTGGGTGTTCCGCCATATTGAATCTAAGAGTTCCTTTTTCGAGTTATTCTCTGCAAGCCCTTTTATTCGATAATCATTTTGTAGGAGGGCATTTGAAATAATTAGTCCGTCATCTTGGGTGTTCCGCCATATTGAATCTAAGAGTTCATTTTTCGAGTTATTCTCTGCAAGCCCTTTTATTTGATAATCATTTTGTAAGAGAGCATTTGAAATAATTAGTCCGTCATCTTGGGTGTTCCGCCATATTGAATCTAAGAGTTCGTTTTTCGAGTTATTCTCTGCAAGCCCTTTTATTTGATAATCATTTTGTAGGAGAGCATTTGAAATAATTAGTCCGTCATCTTGGGTGTTCCGCCATATTGAATCTAAGAGTTCGTTTTTCGAGTTATTCTCTGCAAGCCCTTTCATTCGATAATCATTTTGTAGGAGTGCATTTGAAATAATTAGTCCGTCATCTTGGGTGATCCGCCATATTGAATCTAAGAGTTCATTTTTCGAGTTATTCTCTGCAAGCCCTTTTATTCGATAATCATTTTGTAGGAGTGCATTTGAAATAATTAGTCCGTCATCTTGGGTGTTCCGCCATATTGAATCTAAGAGTTCGTTTTTCGAGTTATTCTCTGCAAGCCCTTTTATTTGATAATCATTTTGTAGGAGAGCATTTCAAATAATTAGTCAGTCATCTTGGGTGTTCCGCCATATTGAATCTAAGAGTTCATTTTTCGAGTTATTCTCTGCAAGCCCTTTTATTCGATAATCATTTTGTAGGAGTGCGTTTGAAATAATTAGTCCGTCATCTTGGGTGTTCCGCCATATTGAATCTAAGAGTTCGTTTTTCGTGTTATTCTCTGCAAGCCCTTTTATTCGATAATCATTTTGTAGGAGTGCACTTGAAATAATTAGTCCGTCATCTTGGGTGTTCCGCCATATTGAATCTAAGAGTTCATTTTTCGAGTTATTCTCTGCAAGCCCTTTTATTCGATAATCATTTTGTAGGAGTGCGTTTGAAATAATTAGTCCGTCATCTTGGGTGTTCCGCCATATTGAATCTAAGCGTTCATTTTTCGAGTTATTCTCTGCAAGCCCTTTTATTCGATGATCATTTTGTAGGAGTGCATTTGAAATAATTAGTCCGTCATCTTGGGTGTTCCGCCATATTGAATCTAAGAGTTCGTTTTTCGAGTTATTCTCTGCAAGCCCTTTTATTCGATAATCATTTTACAGGAGTGCATTTGAAATAATTAGTCCGTCATCTTGGGTTTTCCGCCATATTGAATCTAAGAGTTCATATTTCGAGTTATTCTCTGCAAGCCCTTTTATTCGATAATCATTTTGTAGGAGTGCATTTGAAATAATTAGTCCGTCATCTTGGGTGTTCCGCCATATTGAATCTAAGAGTTCATTTTTCGAGTTATTCTCTGCAAGCCCTTTTATTCGATAATCATTTTGTAGGAGTGCATTTGAAATAATTAGTCCGTCATCTTGGGTGTTCCGCCATATTGAATCTAAGAGTTCGTTTTTCGAGTTATTCTCTGCAAGCCCTTTTATTCGATAATCATTTTGTAGGAGAGCATTAGAAATGATTAGTCCGTCATCTTGGGTGTTCCGCCATATTGAATCTAAGAGTTCATTTTTCGAGTTATTCTCTGTAAGCCCTCGTATTCGATAATCATTTTGTAGGAGTGCATTTGAAATAATTAGTCCGTCATCTTGGATGTTCCGCCATATCGAATCTAAGAGTTCATTTTTCGAGTTATTCTCTGCAAGCCCTTTTATTCGATAATCATTTTGTAGGAGTGCATTTGAAATAATTAGTCCGTCATCTTGGGTGTTCCGCCATATTGAATCTAAGAGTTCATTTTTGGAGTTATTCTCTACAAGCCCTTTTATTCGATAATCGTTTTGTAGGAGTGCATTTGAAATAATTAGTCCGTCATCTTGGATGTTCCGCCATATCGAATCTAAGAGTTCATTTTTCGAGTTATTCTCTGCAAGCCCTTTTATTCGATAATCATTTTGTAGGAGTGCATTTGAAATAATTAGTCCGTCATCTTGGGTGTTCCGCCATATTGAATCTAAGAGTTCATTTTTGGAGTTATTCTCTACAAGCCCTTTTATTCGATAATCGTTTTGTAGGAGTGCATTTGAAATAATTAGTCCGTCATCTTGGGTGTTCCGCCATATTGAATCTAAGAGGTCCTTTTTCGAGTTATTCTCTGCAAGCCCTTTTATTCGATAATCATTTTGTAGGAGAGCATTTGGAATAATTAGTCCGTCATCTTGGGTGTTCCGCCATATTGAATCTAAGCGTTCATTTTTCGAGTTATTCTCTGCAAGCCCTTTTATTCGATAATCATTTTGTAGGAGTGCATTTGAAATAATTAGTCCGTCATCTTGGGTGTTCCGCCATATTAAATCTAAGAGTTCGTTTTTCGAGTTATTCTCTGCAAGCCCTTTTATTCCATAATCATTTTGTAGGAGAGCATTTGAAATCATTAGTCCGTCATCTTGGGTGTTCCGCCATATTGAATCTAAGCGTTCATTTTTCGAGTTATTCTCTGCAAGCCCTTTTATTCGATAATCATTTTGTAGGAGTGCATTTGAAATAATTAGTCCGTCATCTTGGGTGTTCCGCCATATTGAATCTAAGAGTTCATTTTTCGAGTTATTCTCTGCAAGCCCTTTTATTCGATAATCATTTTGTAGGAGTACATTTGAAATAATTAGTCCGTCATCTTGGGTGTTCCGCCATATTGAATCTAAGCGTTCATTTTTCGAGTTATTCTCTGCAAGCCCTTTTATTCGATAATCATTTTGTAGGAGTGCATTTGAAATAATTAGTCCGTCATCTTGGGTGTTCCGCCATATTGAATCTAAGAGTTCGTTTTTCGAGTTATTCTCTGCAAGCCCTTTTATTCGATAATCATTTTGTAGGAGTGCATATGAAAAAATTAGTCCGTCATCTTGGGTGTTCCGCCATATTGAATCTAAGAGTTCATTTTTCGAGTTATTCTCTGCAAGCCCTTTTATTCGATAATCATTTTGTAGGAGTGCATTTGAAATAATTAGTCCGTCATCTTGGGTGTTCCGCCATATTGAATCTAAGAGTTCATTATTCGAGTTATTCTCTGCAAGCCCTTTTATTCGATAATCATTTTGTAGGAGTGCATTTGAAATAATTAGTCCGTCATCTTGGGTTTTCCGCCATATTGAATCTAAGCGTTCATTTTTCGAGTTATTCTCTGCAAGCCCTTTTATTCGATAATCATTTTGTAGGAGTGCATTTGAAATAATTAGTCCGTCATCTTGGGTGTTCCGCCATATTGAATCTAAGAGTTCGTTTTTCGAGTTATTCTCTGCAAGCCCTATTATTCGATAATCATTTTGTAGGAGTGCATTTGAAATAATTAGTCCGTCATCTTGGGTGTTCCGCCATATTGAATCTGAGAGTTCATTTTTCGAGTTATTCTCTGCAAGCCCTTTTATTCGATAATCATTTTGTAGGAGTGCATTTGAAATAATTAGTCCGTCATCTTGGGTGTTCCGCCATATTGAATCTAAGAGTTCGTTTTTCGAGTTATTCTCTGCAAGCCCTTTTATTTGATAATCATTTCGTAGGAGAGCATTTGAAATAATTAGTCCGTCATCTTGGGTGTTCCGCCATATTGAATCTAAGAGTTCATTTTTCGAGTTATCCTCTGCAAGCCCTTTTATTCGATAATCATTTTGTAGGAGAGCATTTGAAATAATTAGTCCGTCATCTTGGGTGTTCCGCCATATTGAATCTAAGAGTTCATTTTTCGAGTTATTCTCTGCAAGCCCTTTTATTCGATAATCATTTTGTAGGAGTGCATTTGAAATAATTAGTCCGTCATCTTGGGTGTTCCACCATATTGAATCTAAGAGTTCGTTTTTCGAGTTATTCTCTGCAAGCCCTTTTATTCGATAATCATTTTGTAAGAGTGCATTTGAAATAATTAGTCCGTCATCTTGGGTGTTCCGCCATATTGAATCTAAGAGTTCGTTTTTCGAGTTATTCTCTGCAAGCCCTTTTATTTGATAATCATTTTGTAGGAGAGCATATGAAATAATTAGTCCGTCATCTTGGGTGTTCCGCCATATTGAATCTAAGAGTTCGTTTTTCGAGTTATTCTCTGCAAGCGCTTTTATTCGATAATCATTTTGTAGGAGAGCATTTGAAATAATTAGTCCGTCATCTTGGGTGTTCCGCCATATTGAATCTAAGAGTTCATTTTTCGAGTTATTCTCTGCAAGCCCTTTTATTCGATAATCATTTTGTAGGAGTGGATTTGAAATAATTAGTCCGTCATCTTGGGTGTTCCGCCATATTGAATCTAAGAGTTCGTTTTTCGAGTTATTCTCTGCAAGCCCTTTTATTTGATAATCATTTTGTAGGAGAGCATTTGAAATAATTAGTCCGTCATCTTGGGTGTTCCGCCATATTGAATCTAAGAGTTCGTTTTTCGAGTTATTCTCTGCAAGCTCTTTTATTCGATAATCATTTTGTAGGAGTGCATTTGAAATAATTAGTCCGTCATCTTGGGTGTTTCGCCATATTGAATCTAAGCGTTCATTTTTCGAGTTATTCTCTGCAAGCCCTTTTATTCGATAATCATTTTGTAGGAGTGCATTTGAAATAATTAGTCCGTCATCTTGGGTGTTCCGCCATATTGAATCTAAGAGTTCGTTTTTCGAGTTATTCTCTGCAAGCCCTTTTATTCGATAATCATTTTGTAGGAGAGCATTTGAAATAATTAGTCCGTCATCTTGGGTGTTCCGCCATATTGAATCTAAGAGTTCCTTTTTCGAGTTATTCTCTGCAAGCCCTTTTATTCGATAATCATTTTGTAGGAGTGCATTTGAAATAATTAGTCCGTCATCTTGGGTGTTCCGCCATATTGAATCTAAGAGTTCGTTTTTCGAGTTATTCTGTGCAAGCCCTTTTATTCGATAATCATTTTGTAGGAGAGCATTTGAAATAATTAGTCCGTCATCTTGGGTGTTCCGCCATATTGAATCTAAGAGTTCATTTTTCGAGTTATTCTCTGCAAGCCCTTTTATTCGATAATCATTTTGTAGGAGTGCATTTGAAATAATTAGTCCGTCATCTTGGGTGTTCCGCCATATTGAATCTAAGAGTTCATTGTTCGAGTTATTCTCTGCAAGCCCTTTTATTCGATAATCATTTTGTAGGAGTGCATTTGAAATAATTAGTCCGTCATCTTGGGTGTTCCGCCATATTGAATCTAAGAGTTCGTTTTTCGAGTTATTCTCTGCAAGCCCTTTTATTCGATAATCATTTTGTAGGAGTGCATTTGAAATAATTAGTCCGTCATCTTGGGTGTTCTGCCATATTGAATCTAAGAGTTCATTTTTCGAGTTATTCTCTGCAAGCCCTTTTATTCGATAATCATTTTGTAGGAGTGCATTTGAAATAATTAGTCCGTCATCTTGGGTGTTCCGCCATATTGAATCTAAGAGTTCGTTATTCGAGTTATTCTCTGCAAGCCCTTTTATTTGATAATCATTTCGTAGGAGAGCATTCGAAATAATTAGTCCGTCATCTTGGGTGTTCCGCCATATTGAATCTAAGAGTTCGTTTTTCGAGTTATTCTCTGCAAGCCCTTTTATTCGATAATCATTTTGTAGGAGAGCATTTGAAATAATTAGTCAGTCATCTTGGGTGTACCGCCATATTGAATCTAAGAGTTCATTTTTCGAGTTATTCTCTGCAAGCCCTTTTATTCGATAATCATTTTGTAGGAGTGCATTTGAAATAATTAGTCCGTCATCTTGGGTGTTCCGCCATATTGAATCTAAGAGTTCGTTTTTCGAGTTATTCTCTGCAAGCCCTTTTATTCGATAATCATTTTGTAGGAGTGCATTTGAAATAATTAGTCCGTCATCTTGGGTGTTCCGCCATATTGAATCTAAGAGTTCATTTTTCGAGTTATTCTCTGCAAGCCCTTTTATTCGATAATCATTTTGTAGGAGTGCATTTGAAATAATTAGTCCGTCATCTTGGGTGTTCCGCCATATTGAATCTAAGAGTTCGTTTTTCGAGTTATTCTCTGCAAGCCCTTTTATTTGATAATCATTTTGTAGGAGAGCATTTGAAATAATTAGTCCGTCATCTTGGGTGTTCCGCCATATTGAATCTAAGAGTTCATTTTTCGAGTTATTCTCTGCAAGCCCTTTTATTCGATAATCATTTTGTAGGAGTGCATTTGAAATAATTAGTCCGTCATCTTGGGTGTTCCGCCATATTGAATCTAAGAGTTCGTTTTTCGAGTTATTCTCTGCAAGCCCTTTTATTTGATAATCATTTTGTAGGAGATCATTTGAAATAATTAGTCCGTCATCTTGGGTGTTCCGCCATATTGAATCTAAGAGTTCGTTTTTCGAGTTATTCTCTGCAAGCCCTTTTATTCGATAATCATTTTGTAGGAGTGGATTTGAAATAATTAGTCCGTCATCTTGGGTGTTCCGCCATATTGAATCTAAGCGTTCATTTTTCGAGTTATTCTCTGCAAGCCCTTTTATTCGATAATCATTTTGTAGGAGTGCATTTGAAATAATTAGTCCGTCATCTTGGGTGTTCCGCCATATTGAATCTAAGCGTTCATTTTTCGAGTTATTCTCTGCAAGCCCTTTCATTCGATAATCATTTTGTAGGAGAGCATTTGAACTAATTAGTCCGTCATCTTGGGTGTTCCGCCATATTGAATCTAAGAGTTCATTTTTCGAGTTATTCTCTGCAAGCCCTTTTATTTGATTAATCATTTTGTAGGAGAGCATTTGAAATAATTAGTCCGTCATCTTGGGTGTTCCGCCATATTGAATCTAAGAGTTCATTTTTCGAGTTATTCTCTGCAAGCCCTTTTATTTGATAGTCATTTTGTAGGAGAGCATTTGAAATAATTAGTCCGTCATCTTGGGTGTTCCGCCATATTGAATCTAAGAGTTCATTTTTCGAGTTATTCTCTGCAAGCCCTTTTATTCGATAATCATTTTGTAGGAGTGCATTTGAAATAATTAGTCCGTCATCTTGGGTGTTCCGCCATATTGAATCTAAGAGTTCGTTTTTCGAGTTATTCTCTGCAAGCCCTTTTATTCGATAATCATTTTGTAGGAGTGCATTTGAAATAATTAGTCCGTCATCTTGGGTGTTCCGCCATATTGAATCTAAGAGTTCGTTTTTCGAGTTATTCTCTGCAAGCCCTTTTATTCGATAATCATTTTGTAGGAGAGCATTTGAAATAATTAGTCCGTCATCTTGGGTGTTCCGCCATATTGAATCCAAGAGTTCATTTTTCGAGTTTTACTCTGCAAGCCCTTTTATTCGACAATCATTTTGTAGGAGAGCATTTGAAATAATTAGTCCGTCATCTTGGGTGTTCCGCCATATTGAATCTAAGAGTTCATTTTTCGAGTTATTCTCTGCAAGCCCTTTTATTCGATAATCATTTTGCAGGAGTGCATTTGAAATAATTGGTCCGTCATCTTGGGTGTTCCGCCATATTGAATCTAAGAGTTCATTTTTCGAGTTATTCTCTGCAAGCCCTTTTATTTGATAATCATTTTGTAGGAGAGCATTTGAAATAATTAGTCCGTCATCTTAGGTGTTCCGCCATATTGAATCTAAGAGTTCATTTTTCGAGTTATTCTCTGCAAGCCCTTTTATTCGATAATCATTTTGTAGGAGTGCATTTGAAATAATTAGTCCGTCATCTTGGGTGTTCCGCCATATTGAATCTAAGAGTTCGTTTTTCGAGTTATTATCTGCAAGCCCTTTTATTTGATAATCATTTTGTAGGAGAGCATTTGAAATAATTGGTCCGTCATCTTGGGTGTTCCGCCATATTGAATCTAAGAGTTCATTTTTCGAGTTATTCTCTGCAAGCCCTTTTATTTGATAATCATTTTGTAGGAGAGCATTTGAAATAATTAGTCCGTCATCTTGGGTGTTCCGCCATATTGAATCTAAGAGTTCATTTTTCGAGTTATTCTCTGCAAGCCCTTTTATTCGATAATCATTTTGTAGGAGTGCATTTGAAATAATTAGTCCGTCATCTTGGGTGTTCCGCCATATTGAATCTAAGAGTTCATTTTTCGAGTTATTCTCTGCAAGCCCTTTTATTCGATAATCATTTTGCAGGAGTGCATTTGAAATAATTGGTCCGTCATCTTGGGTGTTCCGCCATATTGAATCTAAGAGTTCATTTTTCGAGTTATTCTCTGCAAGCCCTTTTATTTGATAATCATTTTGTAGGAGAGCATTTGAAATAATTAGTCCTTCATCTTGGGTGTTCCGCCATATTGAATCTAAGAGTCCATTTTTCGAGTTATTCTCTGCAAGCCCTTTTATTCGATAATCATTTTGTAGGAGTGCATTTGAAATAATTAGTCCGTCATCTTGGGTGTTCCGCCATATTGAATCTGAGTTCATTTTTCGAGTTATTCTCTGCAAGCCCTTTTATTCGATAATCATTTTGTAGGAGTGCATTTGAAATAATTAGTCCGTCATCTTGGGTGTTCCGCCATATTGAATCTAAGAGTTCATTTTTCGAGTTATTCTCTGCAAGCCCTTTTATTCGATAATCATTTTGTAGGAGTGCATTTGAAATAATTAGTCCGTCATCTTGGGTGTTCCGCCATATTGAATCTAAGAGTTCGTTTTTCGAGTTATTATCTGCAAGCCCTTTTATTTGATAATCATTTTGTAGGAGAGCATTTGAAATAATTAGTCCGTCATCTTGGGTGTTCCGCCATATTGAATCTAAGAGTTCCTTTTTCGAGTTATTCTCTGCAAGCCCTTTTATTCGATAATCATTTTGTAGGAGAGCATTTGAAATAATTAGTCCGTCATCTTGGGTGTTCCGCCATATTGAATCTAAGCGTTCATTTTTCGAGTTATTCTCTGCAAGCCCTTTTATTCGATAATCATTTTGTAGGAGTGCATTTGAAATAATTAGTCCGTCATCTTGGGTGTTCCGCCATATTGAATCTAAGAGTTCGTTTTTCGAGTTATTCTCTGCAAGCCCTTTTAATCGATAATCATTTTGTAGGAGAGCATTTGAAATAATTAGTCCGTCATCTTGGGTGTTCCGCCATATTGAATCTAAGCGTTCATTTTTCGAGTTATTCTCTGCAAGCCCTTTCATTTGATAATCATTTTGTAGGAGAGCATTTGAAATAATTAGTCCGTCATCTTGGGTGTTCCGCCATATTGAATCTAAGAGTTCATTTTTCGAGTTATTCTCTGCAAGCCCTTTTATTTGATAATCATTTTGTAGGAGAGCATTTGAAATAATTAGTCCGTCATCTTGGGTGTTCCGCCATATTGAATCTAAGAGTTCATTTTTCGAGTTATTCTCTGCAAGCCCTTTTATTCGATAATCATTTTGTAGGAGTGCATTTGAAATAATTAGTCCGTCATCTTGGGTGTTCCGCCATATTGAATCTAAGAGTTCGTTTTTCGAGTTATTCTCTGCAAGCCCTTTTATTCGATAATCATTTTGTAGGAGTGCATTTGAAATAATTAGTCCGTCATCTTGGGTGTTCCGCCATATTGAATCTAAGAGTTCGTTTTTCGAGTTATTATCTGCAAGCCCTTTTATTTGATAATCATTTTGTAGGAGAGCATTTGAAATAATTAGTCCGTCATCTTGGGTGTTCCGCCATATTGAATCTAAGAGTTCCTTTTTCGAGTTATTCTCTGCAAGCCCTTTTATTCGATAATCATTTTGTAGGAGAGCATTTGAAATAATTAGTCCGTCATCTTGGGTGTTCCGCCATATTGAATCTAAGCGTTCATTTTTCGAGTTATTCTCTGCAAGCCCTTTTATTCGATAATCATTTTGTAGGAGTGCATTTGAAATAATTAGTCCGTCATCTTGGGTGTTCCGCCATATTGAATCTAAGAGTTCGTTTTTCGAGTTATTCTCTGCAAGCCCTTTTAATCGATAATCATTTTGTAGGAGAGCATTTGAAATAATTAGTCCGTCATCTTGGGTGTTCCGCCATATTGAATCTAAGCGTTCATTTTTCGAGTTATTCTCTGCAAGCCCTTTCATTTGATAATCATTTTGTAGGAGAGCATTTGAAATAATTAGTCCGTCATCTTGGGTGTTTCGCCATATTGAATCTAAGAGTTCATTTTTCGAGTTATTCTCTGCAAGCCCTTTTATTGGATAATCATTTTGTAGGAGAGCATTTGAAATCATTAGTCCGTCATCTTGGGTGTTTCGCCATATTGAATCTAAGAGTTCATTTTTCGAGTTATTCTCTGCAAGCCCTTTTTATTCGACAATCATTTTGTAGGAGAGCATTTGATATAATTAGTCCGTCATCTTGGGTGTTCCGCCATATTGAATCTAAGAGTTCATTTTTCGAGTTATTCTCTGCAAGCCCTTTTATTCGATAATCATTTTGTAGGAGTGCATTTGAAATAATTGGTCCGTCATCTTGGGTGTTCCGCCATATTGAATCTAAGAGTTCATTTTTCGAGTTATTCTCTGCAAGCCCTTTTATTTGATAATCATTTTGTAGGAGAGCATTTGAAATAATTAGTCCGTCATCTTGGGTGTTCCGCCATATTGAATCTAAGAGTTCATTTTTCGAGTTATTCTCTGCAAGCCCTTTTATTCGATAATCATTTTGTAGGAGTGCATTTGAAATAATTGGTCCGTCATCTTGGGTGTTCCGCCATATTGAATCTAAGCGTTCATTTTTCGAGTTATTCTCTGCAAGCCCTTTTATTCGATAATCATTTTGTAGGAGTGCATTTGAAATAATTAGTCCGTCATCTTGGGTGTTCCGCCATATTGAATCTAAGCGTTCATTTTTCGAGTTATTCTCTGCAAGCCCTTTTATTCGATAATCATTTTGTAGGAGAGCATTTGAAATAATTAGTCCGTCATCTTGGGTGTTCCGCCATATTGAATCTAAGAGTTCATTCTTCGAGTTATTCTCTGCAAGCCCTTTTATTTGATAATCATTTTGTAGGAGAGCATTTGAAATAATTAGTCCGTCATCTTGGGTGTTCCGCCATATTGAATCTAAGAGTTCATTTTTCGAGTTATTCTCTGCAAGCCCTTTTATTCGATAATCATTTTGTAGGAGTGCATTTGAAATAATTAGTCCGTCATCTTGGGTGTTTCGCCATATTGAATCTAAGCGTTCATTTTTCGAGTTATTCTCTGCAAGCCCTTTTATTCGATAATCATTTTGTAGGAGAGCATTTGAAATAATTAGTCCGTCATCTTGGGTGTGCCGCCATATTGAATCTAAGAGTTCATTTTTCGAGTTATTCTCTGCAAGCCCTTTTATTTGATAATCATTTTGTAGGAGTGCATTTTAAATAATTAGTCCGTCATCTTGGGTGTTCCGCCATATTGAATCTAAGAGTTCATTTTTCGAGTTATTCTCTGCAAGCCCTTTTATTCGATAATCATTTTGTAGGAGTGCATTTGAAATAATTGGTCCGTCATCTTGGGTGTTCCGCCATATTGAATCTAAGCGTTCATTTTTCGAGTTATTCTCTGCAAGCCCTTTTATTGGATAATCATTTTGTAGGAGAGCATTTGAAATCATTAGTCCGTCATCTTGGGTGCTTCGCCATATTGAATCTAAGAGTTCATTTTTCGAGTTATTCTCTGCAAGCCCTTTTTATTCGACAATCATTTTGTAGGAGAGCATTTGAAATAATTAGTCCGTCATCTTGGGTGTTCCGCCATATTGAATCTAAGAGTTCATTTTTCGAGTTATTCTCTGCAAGCCCTTTTATTCGATAATCATTTTGTAGGAGTGCATTTGGAATAATTGGTCCGTCATCTTGGGTGTTCCGCCATATTGAATCTAAGAGTTCATTTTTCGAGTTATTCTCTGCAAGCCCTTTTATTCGATAATCATTTTGTAGGAGTGCATTTGAAATAATTAGTCCGTCATCTTGGGTGTTCCGCCATATTGAATCTAAGAGTTCGTTTTTCGAGTTATTCTCTGCAAGCCCTTTTATTCGATAATCATTTTGTAGGAGAGCATTTGAAATAATTAGTCCGTCATCTTGGGTGTTCCGCCATATTGAATCTAAGAGTTCATTTTTCGAGTTATTCTCTGCAAGCCCTTTTATTCGATAATCATTTTGTAGGAGTGCATTTGAAATAATTAGTCCGTCATCTTGGGTGGTCCGCCATATTGAATCTAAGCGTTCATTTTTCGAGTTATTCTCTGCAAGCCCTTTCATTTGATAATCA
This sequence comes from Bruchidius siliquastri, assembly GCA_949316355.1. Taxonomy (NCBI): domain Eukaryota; kingdom Metazoa; phylum Arthropoda; class Insecta; order Coleoptera; family Chrysomelidae; genus Bruchidius; species Bruchidius siliquastri. The sequence continues at coordinate 22,066,888 of OX438538.1, read as the reverse complement.
TTTTGTAGGAGTGCATTTGAAATAATTAGTCCGTCATCTTGGGTGTTCCGCCATATTGAATCTAAGCGTTCATTTTTCGAGTTATTCTCTGCAAGCCCTTTTATTCGATAATCATTTTGTAGGAGTGCATTTGAAATAATTAGTCCGTCATCTTGGGTGTTCCGCCATATTGAATCTAAGAGTTCGTTTTTCGAGTTATTCTCTGCAAGCCCTTTCATTCGATAATCATTTTGTAGGAGAGCATTTGAAATAATTAGTCCGTCATCTTGGGTGTTCCGCCATATTGAATCTAAGAGTTCATTTTTCGAGTTATTCTCTGCAAGCCCTTTTATTCGATAATCATTTTGTAGGAGTGCATTTGAAATAATTAGTCCGTCATCTTGGGTGGTCCGCCATATTGAATCTAAGCGTTCATTTTTCGAGTTATTCTCTGCAAGCCCTTTCATTTGATAATCATTTTGTAGGAGTGCATTTGAAATAATTAGTCCGTCATCTTGGGTGTTCCGCCATATTGAATCTAAGCGTTCATTTTTCGAGTTATTCTCTGCAAGCCCTTTTATTCGATAATCATTTTGTAGGAGTGCATTTGAAATAATTAGTCCATCATCTTGGGTGTTCCGCCATATTGAATCTAAGCGTTCATTTTTCGAATTATTCTCTGCAAGCCCTTTTATTTGATAATCATTTTGTAGGAGAGCATTTGAAATAATTAGTCCTTCATCTTGGTTGTTCCGCCATATTGAATCTAAGAGTTCATTTTTCGAGTTATTCTCTGCAAGCCCTTTTATTCGATAATCATTTTGTAGGAGTGCATTTGAAATAATTAGTCCGTCATCTTGGGTGTTCCGCCATATTGAATCTAAGCGTTCATTTTTCGAGTTATTCTCTGCAAGCCCTTTTATTCGATAATCATTTTGTAGGAGTGCATTTGAAATAATTAGTCCGTCATCTTGGGTGTTCCGCCATATTGAATCTAAGAGTTCGTTTTTCGAGTTATTCTCTGCAAGCCCTTTTATTCGATAATAATTTTGTAGGAGTGCATTTGAAATAATTAGTCCGTCATCTTGGGTGTTCCGCCATATTGAATCTAAGAGTTCGTTCTTCGAGTTATTCTCTGCAAGCCCTTTTATTCGATAATCATTTTGTAGGAGTGCATTTGAAATAATTAGTCCGTCATCTTGGGTGTTCCGCCATATTGAATCTAAGAGTTCATTTTTCGAGTTATTCTCAGCAAGCCCTTTTATTCGATAATCCTTTTGTAGGAGTGCATTTGAAATAATTAGTCCGTCATCTTGGGTGTTACGCCATATTGAATCTAAGAGTTCGTTTTTCGAGTTATTATCTGCAAGCCCTTCTATTTGATAATCATTTTGTAGGAGAGCATTTGAAATAATTAGTCCGTCATCTTGGGTGTTCCGCCATATTGAATCTAAGGGTTCATTTTTCGAGTTATTCTCTGCAAGCCCTTTTATTCGATAATCATTTTGTAGGAGTGCATTTGAAATAATTAGTCCGTCATCTTGGGTGTTCCGCCATATTGAATCTAAGAGTTCATTTTTCGAGTTATTCTCTGCAAGCCCTTTTATTCGATAATCATTTTGTAGGAGAGCATTTGAAATAATTAGTCCATCATCTTGGGTGTTCCGCCATATTGAATCTAAGCGTTCATTTTTCGAGTTATTCTCTGCAAGCCCTTTTATTTGATAATCATTTTGTAGGAGAGCATTTGAAATAATTAGTCCGTCATCTTGGGTGTTCCGCCATATTGAATCTAAGAGTTCATTTTTCGAGTTATTCTCTGCAAGGCCTTTTATTCGATAATCATTTTGTAGGAGTGCATTTGAAATAATTAGTCCGTCATCTTGGGTGTTCCGTCATATTGAATCTAAGCGTTCATTTTTCGAGTTATTCTCTGCAAGCCCTTTTATTTGATAATCATTTTGTAGGAGTGCATTTGAAATAATTAGTCCGTCATCTTGGGTGTTCCGCCATATTGAATCTAAGCGTTCATTTTTCGACTTATTCTCTGCAAGCCCTTTTATTTGATAATCATTTTGTAGGAGTGCATTTGAAATAATTAGTCCGTCATCTTGGGTGTTCCGCCATATTGAATCTAAGATTTCGTTTTTCGAGTTATTCTCTGCAAGCCCTTTTATTCGATAATCATTTTGTAGGAGTGCATTTGAAATAATTAGTCCGTCATCTTGGGTGTTCCGCCATATTGAATCTAAGAGTTCATTTTTCTAGTTATTCTCTGCAATCCCTTTTATTTGATAATCATTTTGTAGGAGAGCATTTGAAATAATTAGTCCTTCATCTTGGGTGTTCCGCCATATTGAATCTAAGAGTTCATTTTTCGAGTTATTCTCTGCAAGCCCTTTTATTCGATAATCATTTTGTAGGAGTGCATTTGAACTAATTAGTCCGTCATCTTGGGTGTTCCGCCATATTGAATCTAAGCGTTCATTTTTCGAGTTATTCTCTGCAAGCCCTTTTATTCGATAATCACTTTGTAGGAGTGCATTTGAAATAATTAGTCCGTCATCTTGGGTGTTCCGCCATATTGAATCTAAGCGTTCATTTTTCGAGTTATTCTCTGCAAGCCCTTTTATTCGATAATCATTTTGTAGGAGTGCATTTGAAATAATTAGTCCGTCATCTTGGGTGTTCCGCCATATTGAATCTAAGAGTTCATTAACGAGTTATTCTCTGCAAGCCCTTTTATTCGATAATCATTTTGTAGGAGAGCATTTGAAATAAGTAGTCCGTCATCTTGGGTGTTCCGCCATATTGAATCTAAGAGTTCATTTTTCGAGTTATTCTCTGCAAGCCCTTTTATTTGATAATCATTTTGTAGGAGAGCTTTTGAAATAATTAGTCCGTCATCTTGGGTGTTCCGCCATATTGAATCTAAGAGTTCGTTTTTCGAGTTATTCTCTGCAAGCCCTTTTATTCGATAATCATTTTGTAGGAGTGCATTTGAAATAATTAGTCCATCATCTTGGGTGTTCCGCCATATTGAATCTAAGAGTTCATTTTTCGAGTTATTCTCTGCAAGTCCTTTTATTCGATAATCATTTTGTAGGAGTGCATTTGAAATAATTAGTCCGTCATCTTGGGTGTTCCGCCATATTGAATCTAAGAGTTCGTATTTCGAGTTATTCTCTGCAAGCCCTTTTATTCGATAATCATTTTGTAGGAGAGCATTTGAAATAATTAGTCCGTCATCTTGGGTGTTCCGCCATATTGAATCTAAGAGTTCATTTTTCGAGTTATTCTCTGCAAGCCCTTTTATTCGATGATCATTTTGTAGGAGTGCATTTGAAATAATTAGTCCGTCATCTTGGGTGTTCCGCCATATTGAATCTAAGAGTTCATTTTTCGAGTTATTCTCTGCAAGCCCTTTTATTTGATAATCATTTTGTAGGAGAGCATTTGAAATAATTAGTCCGTCATCTTGGGTGTTCCGCCATATTGAATCTAAGAGTTCATTTTTCGAGTTATTCTATGCAAGCCCTTTTATTCGATAATCATTTTGTAGGAGTGCATTTGAAATAATTAGTCCGTCATCTTGGGTGTTCCGCCATATTGAATCTAAGAGTTCATTTTTCGAGTTATTCTCTGCAAGCCCTTTTATTCGATAATCATTTTGTAGGAGAGCATTTGAAATAATTAGTCCATCATCTTGGGTGTTCCGCCATATTGAATCTAAGCGTTCATTTTTCGAGTTATTCTCTGCAAGCCCTTTTATTTGATAATCATTTTGTAGGAGAGCATTTGAAATAATTAGTCCGTCATCTTGGGTGTTCCGCCATATTGAATCTAAGAGTTCATTTTTCGAGTTATTCTCTGCAAGCCCTTTTATTCGATAATCATTTTGTAGGAGTGCATTTGAAATAATTAGTCCGTCATCTTGGGTGTTCCGTCATATTGAATCTAAGCGTTCATTTTTCGAGTTATTCTCTGCAAGCCCTTTTATTTGATAATCATTTTGTAGGAGTGCATTTGAAATAATTAGTCCGTCATCTTGGGTGTTCCGCCATATTGAATCTAAGCGTTCATTTTTCGAGTTATTCTCTGCAAGCCCTTTTATTTGATAATAATTTTGTAGGAGTGCATTTGAAATAATTAGTCCGTTATCTTGGGTGTTCCGCCATATTGAATCTAAGAGTTCGTTTTTCGAGTTATTCTCTGCAAGCCCTTTTATTTGATAATCATTTTGTAGGAGTGCATTTGAAATAATTAGTCCGTCATCTTGGGTGTTCCGCCATATTGGATCTAAGAGTTCATTTTTCGAGTTATTCTCTGCAAGCCCTTTTATTTGATAATCATTTTGTAGGAGAGCATTTGAAATAATTAGTCCTTCATCTTGGGTGTTCCGCCATATTGAATCTAAGAGTTCATTTTTCGAGTTATTCTCTGCAAGCCCTTTTATTCGATAATCATTTTGTAGGAGTGCATTTGAAATAATTAGTCCGTCATCTTGGGTGTTCCGCCATATTGAATCTAAGCGTTCATTGTTCGAGTTAATCTCTGCAAGCCCTTTTATTCGATAATCATTTTGTAGGAGTGCATTTGAAATAATTAATCCGTCATCTTGGGTGTTCCGCCATATTGAATCTAAGCGTTCATTTTTCGAGTTATTCTCTGCAAGCCCTTTTATTCGATAATCATTTTGTAGGAGTGCATTTGAAATAATTAGTCCGTCATCTTGGGTGTTCCGCCATATTGAATCTAAGAGTTCGTTTTTCGAGTTATTCTCTGCAAGCCCTTTTATTCGATAATCATTTTGTAGGAGTGCATTTGAAATAATTAGTCCGTCATCTTGGGTGTTCCGCCATATTGAATCTAAGAGTTCATTTTTCGAGTTATTCTCTGCAAGCCCTTTTATTCGATAATCATTTTGTAGGAGTGCATTTGAAATAATTAGTCCGTCATCTTGGGTGTTCTGCCACATTGAATCCAAGAGTTCGTTTTTCGAGTTATTCTCTGCAAGCCCTTTTATTTGATAATCATTTTGTAGGAGAGCATTTGAAATAATTAGTCCGTCATCTTGGGTGTTCCGCCATATTGAATCTAAGAGTTCATTTTTCGAGTTATTCTCTGCAAGCCCTTTTATTCGATAATCATTTTGTCGGAGTGCATTTGAAATAATTAGTCCGTCATCTTGGGTGTTCCGCCATATTGAATCTAAGCGTTCATTTTTCGAGTTATTCTCTGCAAGCCCTTTTATTCGATAATCATTTTGTAGGAGTGCATTTGAAATAATTAGTCCGTCATCTTGGGTGTTCCGCCATATTGAATCTAAGCGTTCATTTTTCGAGTTATTCTCTGCAAGCCCTTTCATTCGATAATCATTTTGTAGGAGTGCATTTGAAATAATTAGTCCGTTATCTTGGGTGTTCCGCCATATTGAATCTAAGAGTTCATTTTTCGAGTTATTCTCTGCAAGCCCTTTTATTCGATAATCATTTTGTAGGAGTGCATTTGAAATAATTAGTCCGTCATCTTGGGTGTTCCGCCATATTGAATCTAAGAGTTCATTTTTCGAGTTATTCTCTGCAAGCCCTTTTATTCGATAATCATTTTGTAGGAGTGCATTTGAAATAATTAGTCCGTCATCTTGGGTGTTCCGCCATATTGAATCTAAGAGTTCGTTTTTCGAGTTATTCTCTGCAAGCCCTTTTATTCGATAATCATTTTGTAGGAGAGCATTTGAAATAATTAGTTCGTCATCTTGGGTGTTCCACCATATTGAATCTAAGCGTTCATTTTTCGAGTTATTCTCTGCAAGCCCTTTTATTCGATAATCATTTTGTAGGAGTGCATTTGAAATAATTAGTCCGTCATCTTGGGTGTTCCGCCATATTGAATCTAAGAGTTCATTTTTCGAGTTATTCTCTGCAAGCCCTTTTATTCGATAATCATTTTGTAGGAGTACATTTGAAATAATTAGTCCGTCATCTTGGGTGTTCCGCCATATTGAATCTAAGCGTTCATTTTTCGAGTTATTCTCTGCAAGCCCTTTTATTCGATAATCATTTTGTAGGAGTGCATTTGAAATAATTAGTCCGTCATCTTGGGTGTTCCGCCATATTGAATCTAAGAGTTCGTTTTTCGAGTTATTCTCTGCAAGCCCTTTTATTCGATAATCATTTTGTAGGAGTGCATTTGAAATAATTAGTCCGTCATCTTGGGTGTTCCGCCATATTGAATCTAAGAGTTCGTTTTTCGAGTTATTATCTGCAAGCCCTTTTATTTGATAATCATTTTGTAGGAGAGCATTTGAAATAATTAGTCCGTCATCTTGGGTGTTCCGCCATATTGAATCTAAGAGTTCATTTTTCGAGTTATTCTCTGCAAGCCCTTTTATTCGATAATCATTTTGTAGGAGTGCATTTGAAATAATTAGTCCGTCATCTTGGGTGTTTCGCCATATTGAATCTAAGAGTTCATTTTTCGAGTTATTCTCTGCAAGCCCTTTTATTCGATAATCATTTTGTAGGAGTGCATTTGAAATAATTAGTCCGTCATCTTGGGTGTTCCGCCATATTGAATCTAAGAGTTCATTTTTCGAGTTATTCTCTGCAAGCCCTTTTATTCGATAATCATTTTGTAGGAGTGCATTTGAAATAATTAGTCCGTCATCTTGGGTGTTCCGCCATATTGAATCTAAGAGTTCGTTTTTCGAGTTATTCTCTGCAAGCCCTTTTATTCGATAATCATTTTGTAGGAGTGCATTTGAAATAATTAGTCCGTCATCTTGGGTGTTCCGCCATATTGAATCTAAGAGTTCGTTTTTCGAGTTATTCTCTGCAAGCCCTTTTATTCGATAATCATTTTGTAGGAGTGCATTTGAAATAATTAGTCCGTTATCTTGGGTGTTCCGCCATATTGAATCTAAGAGTTCATTTTTCGAGTTATTCTCTGCAAGCCCTTTTATTCGATAATCATTTTGTAGGAGTGCATTTGAAATAATTAGTCCGTCATCTTGGGTGTTCCGCCATATTGAATCTAAGAGTTCGTTTTTCGAGTTATTCTCTGCAAGCCCTTTTATTCGATAATCATTTTGTAGGAGTGCATTTGAAATAATTAGTCCGTCATCTTGGGTGTTCCGCCATATTGAATCTAAGAGTTCGTTTTTCGAGTTATTCTCTGCAAGCCCTTTTATTCGATAATCATTTTGTAGGAGTGCATTTGAAATAATTAGTCCGTCATCTTGGGTGTTCCGCCATATTGAATCTAAGAGTTCATTTTTCGAGTTATTCTCTGCAAGCCCTTTTATTCGATAATCATTTTGTAGGAGTGCATTTGAAATAATTAGTCCGTCATCTTGGGTGTTCTGCCACATTGAATCTAAGAGTTCGTTTTTCGAGTTATTCTCTGCAAGCCCTTTTATTTGATAATCATTTTGTAGGAGAGCATTTGAAATAATTAGTCCGTCATCTTGGGTGTTCCGCCATATTGAATCTAAGAGTTCATTTTTCGAGTTATTCTCTGCAAGCCCTTTTATTCGATAATCATTTTGTCGGAGTGCATTTGAAATAATTAGTCCGTCATCTTGGGTGTTCCGCCATATTGAATCTAAGCGTTCATTTTTCGAGTTATTCTCTGCAAGCCCTTTCATTCGATAATCATTTTGTAGGAGTGCATTTGAAATAATTAGTCCGTTATCTTGGGTGTTCCGCCATATTGAATCTAAGAGTTCATTTTTCGAGTTATTCTCTGCAAGCCCTTTTATTCGATAATCATTTTGTAGGAGTGCATTTGAAATAATTAGTCCGTCATCTTGGGTGTTCCGCCATATTGAATCTAAGAGTTCATTTTTCGAGTTATTCTCTGCAAGCCCTTTTATTCGATAATCATTTTGTAGGAGTGCATTTGAAATAATTAGTCCGTCATCTTGGGTGTTCCGCCATATTGAATCTAAGAGTTCGTTTTTCGAGTTATTCTCTGCAAGCCCTTTTATTCGATAATCATTTTGTAGGAGAGCATTTGAAATAATTAGTTCGTCATCTTGGGTGTTCCACCATATTGAATCTAAGCGTTCATTTTTCGAGTTATTCTCTGCAAGCCCTTTTATTCGATAATCATTTTGTAGGAGTGCATTTGAAATAATTAGTCCGTCATCTTGGGTGTTCCGCCATATTGAATCTAAGAGTTCATTTTTCGAGTTATTCTCTGCAAGCCCTTTTATTCGATAATCATTTTGTAGGAGTACATTTGAAATAATTAGTCCGTCATCTTGGGTGTTCCGCCATATTGAATCTAAGCGTTCATTTTTCGAGTTATTCTCTGCAAGCCCTTTTATTCGATAATCATTTTGTAGGAGTGCATTTGAAATAATTAGTCCGTCATCTTGGGTGTTCCGCCATATTGAATCTAAGAGTTCGTTTTTCGAGTTATTCTCTGCAAGCCCTTTTATTCGATAATCATTTTGTAGGAGTGCATTTGAAATAATTAGTCCGTCATCTTGGGTGTTCCGCCATATTGAATCTAAGAGTTCGTTTTTCGAGTTATTATCTGCAAGCCCTTTTATTTGATAATCATTTTGTAGGAGAGCATTTGAAATAATTAGTCCGTCATCTTGGGTGTTCCGCCATATTGAATCTAAGAGTTCATTTTTCGAGTTATTCTCTGCAAGCCCTTTTATTCGATAATCATTTTGTAGGAGTGCATTTGAAATAATTAGTCCGTCATCTTGGGTGTTTCGCCATATTGAATCTAAGAGTTCATTTTTCGAGTTATTCTCTGCAAGCCCTTTTATTCGATAATCATTTTGTAGGAGTGCATTTGAAATAATTAGTCCGTCATCTTGGGTGTTCCGCCATATTGAATCTAAGAGTTCATTTTTCGAGTTATTCTCTGCAAGCCCTTTTATTCGATAATCATTTTGTAGGAGTGCATTTGAAATAATTAGTCCGTCATCTTGGGTGTTCCGCCATATTGAATCTAAGAGTTCGTTTTTCGAGTTATTCTCTGCAAGCCCTTTTATTCGATAATCATTTTGTAGGAGTGCATTTGAAATAATTAGTCCGTCATCTTGGGTGTTCCGCCATATTGAATCTAAGAGTTCGTTTTTCGAGTTATTCTCTGCAAGCCCTTTTATTCGATAATCATTTTGTAGGAGTGCATTTGAAATAATTAGTCCGTTATCTTGGGTGTTCCGCCATATTGAATCTAAGAGTTCATTTTTCGAGTTATTCTCTGCAAGCCCTTTTATTCGATAATCATTTTGTAGGAGTGCATTTGAAATAATTAGTCCGTCATCTTGGGTGTTCCGCCATATTGAATCTAAGAGTTCGTTTTTCGAGTTATTCTCTGCAAGCCCTTTTATTCGATAATCATTTTGTAGGAGTGCATTTGAAATAATTAGTCCGTCATCTTGGGTGTTCCGCCATATTGAATCTAAGAGTTCGTTTTTCGAGTTATTCTCTGCAAGCCCTTTTATTCGATAATCATTTTGTAGGAGTGCATTTGAAATAATTAGTCCGTCATCTTGGGTGTTCCGCCATATTGAATCTAAGAGTTCATTTTTCGAGTTATTCTCTGCAAGCCCTTTTATTCGATAATCATTTTGTAGGAGTGCATTTGAAATAATTAGTCCGTCATCTTGGGTGTTCTGCCACATTGAATCTAAGAGTTCGTTTTTCGAGTTATTCTCTGCAAGCCCTTTTATTTGATAATCATTTTGTAGGAGAGCATTTGAAATAATTAGTCCGTCATCTTGGGTGTTCCGCCATATTGAATCTAAGAGTTCGTTTTTCGAGTTATTCTCTGCAAGCCCTTTTATTCGATAATCATTTTGTAGGAGTGCATTTGAAATAATTAGTCCGTTATCTTGGGTGTTCCGCCATATTGAATCTAAGAGTTCATTTTTCGAGTTATTCTCTGCAAGCCCTTTTATTCGATAATCATTTTGTAGGAGTGCATTTGAAATAATTAGTCCGTCATCTTGGGTGTTCCGCCATATTGAATCTAAGAGTTCGTTTTTCGAGTTATTCTCTGCAAGCCCTTTTATTCGATAATCATTTTGTAGGAGTGCATTTGAAATAATTAGTCCGTCATCTTGGGTGTTCCGCCATATTGAATCTAAGAGTTCGTTTTTCGAGTTATTCTCTGCAAGCCCTTTTATTCGATAATCATTTTGTAGGAGTGCATTTGAAATAATTAGTCCGTCATCTTGGGTGTTCCGCCATATTGAATCTAAGAGTTCATTTTTCGAGTTATTCTCTGCAAGCCCTTTTATTCGATAATCATTTTGTAGGAGTGCATTTGAAATAATTAGTCCGTCATCTTGGGTGTTCTGCCACATTGAATCTAAGAGTTCGTTTTTCGAGTTATTCTCTGCAAGCCCTTTTATTTGATAATCATTTTGTAGGAGAGCATTTGAAATAATTAGTCCGTCATCTTGGGTGTTCCGCCATATTGAATCTAAGAGTTCATTTTTCGAGTTATTCTCTGCAAGCCCTTTTATTCGATAATCATTTTGTCGGAGTGCATTTGAAATAATTAGTCCGTCATCTTGGGTGTTCCGCCATATTGAATCTAAGCGTTCATTTTTCGAGTTATTCTCTGCAAGCCCTTTCATTCGATAATCATTTTGTAGGAGTGCATTTGAAATAATTAGTCCGTTATCTTGGGTGTTCCGCCATATTGAATCTAAGAGTTCATTTTTCGAGTTATTCTCTGCAAGCCCTTTTATTCGATAATCATTTTGTAGGAGTGCATTTGAAATAATTAGTCCGTCATCTTGGGTGTTCCGCCATATTGAATCTAAGAGTTCATTTTTCGAGTTATTCTCTGCAAGCCCTTTTATTCGATAATCATTTTGTAGGAGTGCATTTGAAATAATTAGTCCGTCATCTTGGGTGTTCCGCCATATTGAATCTAAGAGTTCGTTTTTCGAGTTATTCTCTGCAAGCCCTTTTATTCGATAATCATTTTGTAGGAGAGCATTTGAAATAATTAGTTCGTCATCTTGGGTGTTCCACCATATTGAATCTAAGCGTTCATTTTTCGAGTTATTCTCTGCAAGCCCTTTTATTCGATAATCATTTTGTAGGAGTGCATTTGAAATAATTAGTCCGTCATCTTGGGTGTTCCGCCATATTGAATCTAAGAGTTCATTTTTCGAGTTATTCTCTGCAAGCCCTTTTATTCGATAATCATTTTGTAGGAGTACATTTGAAATAATTAGTCCGTCATCTTGGGTGTTCCGCCATATTGAATCTAAGCGTTCATTTTTCGAGTTATTCTCTGCAAGCCCTTTTATTCGATAATCATTTTGTAGGAGTGCATTTGAAATAATTAGTCCGTCATCTTGGGTGTTCCGCCATATTGAATCTAAGAGTTCGTTTTTCGAGTTATTCTCTGCAAGCCCTTTTATTCGATAATCATTTTGTAGGAGTGCATTTGAAATAATTAGTCCGTCATCTTGGGTGTTCCGCCATATTGAATCTAAGAGTTCGTTTTTCGAGTTATTATCTGCAAGCCCTTTTATTTGATAATCATTTTGTAGGAGAGCATTTGAAATAATTAGTCCGTCATCTTGGGTGTTCCGCCATATTGAATCTAAGAGTTCATTTTTCGAGTTATTCTCTGCAAGCCCTTTTATTCGATAATCATTTTGTAGGAGTGCATTTGAAATAATTAGTCCGTCATCTTGGGTGTTTCGCCATATTGAATCTAAGAGTTCATTTTTCGAGTTATTCTCTGCAAGCCCTTTTATTCGATAATCATTTTGTAGGAGTGCATTTGAAATAATTAGTCCGTCATCTTGGGTGTTCCGCCATATTGAATCTAAGAGTTCATTTTTCGAGTTATTCTCTGCAAGCCCTTTTATTCGATAATCATTTTGTAGGAGTGCATTTGAAATAATTAGTCCGTCATCTTGGGTGTTCCGCCATATTGAATCTAAGAGTTCGTTTTTCGAGTTATTCTCTGCAAGCCCTTTTATTCGATAATCATTTTGTAGGAGTGCATTTGAAATAATTAGTCCGTCATCTTGGGTGTTCCGCCATATTGAATCTAAGAGTTCGTTTTTCGAGTTATTCTCTGCAAGCCCTTTTATTCGATAATCATTTTGTAGGAGTGCATTTGAAATAATTAGTCCGTTATCTTGGGTGTTCCGCCATATTGAATCTAAGAGTTCATTTTTCGAGTTATTCTCTGCAAGCCCTTTTATTCGATAATCATTTTGTAGGAGTGCATTTGAAATAATTAGTCCGTCATCTTGGGTGTTCCGCCATATTGAATCTAAGAGTTCGTTTTTCGAGTTATTCTCTGCAAGCCCTTTTATTCGATAATCATTTTGTAGGAGTGCATTTGAAATAATTAGTCCGTCATCTTGGGTGTTCCGCCATATTGAATCTAAGAGTTCGTTTTTCGAGTTATTCTCTGCAAGCCCTTTTATTCGATAATCATTTTGTAGGAGTGCATTTGAAATAATTAGTCCGTCATCTTGGGTGTTCCGCCATATTGAATCTAAGAGTTCATTTTTCGAGTTATTCTCTGCAAGCCCTTTTATTCGATAATCATTTTGTAGGAGTGCATTTGAAATAATTAGTCCGTCATCTTGGGTGTTCTGCCACATTGAATCTAAGAGTTCGTTTTTCGAGTTATTCTCTGCAAGCCCTTTTATTTGATAATCATTTTGTAGGAGAGCATTTGAAATAATTAGTCCGTCATCTTGGGTGTTCCGCCATATTGAATCTAAGAGTTCATTTTTCGAGTTATTCTCTGCAAGCCCTTTTATTCGATAATCATTTTGTCGGAGTGCATTTGAAATAATTAGTCCGTCATCTTGGGTGTTCCGCCATATTGAATCTAAGCGTTCATTTTTCGAGTTATTCTCTGCAAGCCCTTTCATTCGATAATCATTTTGTAGGAGTGCATTTGAAATAATTAGTCCGTTATCTTGGGTGTTCCGCCATATTGAATCTAAGAGTTCATTTTTCGAGTTATTCTCTGCAAGCCCTTTTATTCGATAATCATTTTGTAGGAGTGCATTTGAAATAATTAGTCCGTCATCTTGGGTGTTCCGCCATATTGAATCTAAGAGTTCATTTTTCGAGTTATTCTCTGCAAGCCCTTTTATTCGATAATCATTTTGTAGGAGTGCATTTGAAATAATTAGTCCGTCATCTTGGGTGTTCCGCCATATTGAATCTAAGAGTTCGTTTTTCGAGTTATTCTCTGCAAGCCCTTTTATTCGATAATCATTTTGTAGGAGAGCATTTGAAATAATTAGTTCGTCATCTTGGGTGTTCCACCATATTGAATCTAAGCGTTCATTTTTCGAGTTATTCTCTGCAAGCCCTTTTATTCGATAATCATTTTGTAGGAGTGCATTTGAAATAATTAGTCCGTCATCTTGGGTGTTCCGCCATATTGAATCTAAGAGTTCATTTTTCGAGTTATTCTCTGCAAGCCCTTTTATTCGATAATCATTTTGTAGGAGTACATTTGAAATAATTAGTCCGTCATCTTGGGTGTTCCGCCATATTGAATCTAAGCGTTCATTTTTCGAGTTATTCTCTGCAAGCCCTTTTATTCGATAATCATTTTGTAGGAGTGCATTTGAAATAATTAGTCCGTCATCTTGGGTGTTCCGCCATATTGAATCTAAGAGTTCGTTTTTCGAGTTATTCTCTGCAAGCCCTTTTATTCGATAATCATTTTGTAGGAGTGCATTTGAAATAATTAGTCCGTCATCTTGGGTGTTCCGCCATATTGAATCTAAGAGTTCGTTTTTCGAGTTATTATCTGCAAGCCCTTTTATTTGATAATCATTTTGTAGGAGAGCATTTGAAATAATTAGTCCGTCATCTTGGGTGTTCCGCCATATTGAATCTAAGAGTTCATTTTTCGAGTTATTCTCTGCAAGCCCTTTTATTCGATAATCATTTTGTAGGAGTGCATTTGAAATAATTAGTCCGTCATCTTGGGTGTTTCGCCATATTGAATCTAAGAGTTCATTTTTCGAGTTATTCTCTGCAAGCCCTTTTATTCGATAATCATTTTGTAGGAGTGCATTTGAAATAATTAGTCCGTCATCTTGGGTGTTCCGCCATATTGAATCTAAGAGTTCATTTTTCGAGTTATTCTCTGCAAGCCCTTTTATTCGATAATCATTTTGTAGGAGTGCATTTGAAATAATTAGTCCGTCATCTTGGGTGTTCCGCCATATTGAATCTAAGAGTTCGTTTTTCGAGTTATTCTCTGCAAGCCCTTTTATTCGATAATCATTTTGTAGGAGTGCATTTGAAATAATTAGTCCGTCATCTTGGGTGTTCCGCCATATTGAATCTAAGAGTTCGTTTTTCGAGTTATTCTCTGCAAGCCCTTTTATTCGATAATCATTTTGTAGGAGTGCATTTGAAATAATTAGTCCGTTATCTTGGGTGTTCCGCCATATTGAATCTAAGAGTTCATTTTTCGAGTTATTCTCTGCAAGCCCTTTTATTCGATAATCATTTTGTAGGAGTGCATTTGAAATAATTAGTCCGTCATCTTGGGTGTTCCGCCATATTGAATCTAAGAGTTCGTTTTTCGAGTTCTTATCTGCAAGCCCTTTTATTTGATAATCATTTTGTAGGAGAGCATTTGAAATAATTAGTCCGTCATCTTGGGTGTTCCGCCATATTGAATCTAAGAGTTCATTTTTCGAGTTATTCTCTGCAAGCCCTTTTATTCGATAATCATTTTGTAGGAGTGCATTTGAAATAATTAGTCCGTCATCTTGGGTGTTCCGCCATATTGAATCTAAGAGTTCGTTTTTCGAGTTATTCTCTGCAAGCCCTTTTATTCGATAATCATTTTGTAGGAGAGCATTTGAAATAATTAGTTCGTCATCTTGGGTGTTCCACCATATTGAATCTAAGAGTTCATTTTTCGAGTTATTCTCTGCAAGCCCTTTTATTCGATAATCATTTTGTAGGAGTGCATTTGAAATAATTAGTCCGTCATCTTGGGTGCTCCGCCATATTGAATCTAAGAGTTCGTTTTTCGAGTTATTCTCTGCAAGCCCTTTTATTCGATAATCATTTTGTAGGAGTGCATTTGAAATAATTAGTCCGTTATCTTGGGTGTTCCGCCATATTGAATCTAAGAGTTCATTTTTCGAGTTATTATCTGCAAGCCCTTTTATTCGATAATCATTTTGTAGGAGTGCATTTGAAATAATTAGTCCGTCATCTTGGGTGTTCCGCCATATTGAATCTAAGAGTTCGTTTTTCGAGTTCTTATCTGCAAGCCCTTTTATTTGATAATCAATTTGTAGGAGAGCATTTGAAATAATTAGTCCGTCATCTTGGGTGTTCCGCCATATTGAATCTAAGAGTTCATTTTTCGAGTTATTCTCTGCAAGCCCTTTTATTCGATAATCATTTTGTAGGAGTGCATTTGAAATAATTAGTCCGTCATCTTGGGTGTTCCGCCATATTGAATCTAAGCGTTCATTTTTCGAGTTATTCTCTGCAAGCCCTTTTATTCGATAATCACTTTGTAGGAGTGCATTTGAACTAATTAGTCCGTCATCTTGGGTGTTCCGCCATATTGAATCTAAGCGTTCATTTTTCGAGTTATTCTCTGCAAGCCCTTTTATTCGATAATCACTTTGTAGGAGTGCATTTGAAATAATTAGTCCGTCATCTTGGGTGTTCCGCCATATTGAATCTAAGCGTTCATTTTTCGAGTTATTCTCTGCAAGCCATTTTATTCGATAATCATTTTGTAGGAGTGCATTTGAAATAATTAGTCCGTCATCTTGGGTGTTCCGCCATATTGAATCTAAGCGTTCATTTTTCGAGTTATTCTCTGCAAGCCCTTTTATTCGATAATCATTTTGTAGGAGAGCATTTGAAATAAGTAGTACGTCATCTTGGGTGTTCCGCCATATTGAATCTAAGAGTTCATTTTTCGAGTTATTCTCTGCAAGCCCTTTTATTTGATAATCATTTTGTAGGAGAGCATTTGAAATAATTAGTCCGTCATCTTGGGTGTTCCGCCATATTGAATCTAAGAGTTCATTTTTCGAGTTATTCTCTGCAAGCCCTTTTATTTGATAATCATTTTGTAGGAGAGCATTTGAAATAATTAGTCCGTCATCTTGGGTGTTCCGCCATATTGAATCAAAGAGTTCATTTTTCGAGTTATTCTCTGCGACCCCTTTTATTTGATAATCATTTTGTAGGAGAGCATTTGAAATAATTTGTCCGTCATCTTGGGTGTTCCGCCATATTGGCTCTAAGAGTTCATTTTTCGAGTTATTCTCTGCGAGCCCTTTTATTTGATAATCATTTTGTAGGAGAGCATTTGAAATAATTAGTCCGTCATCTTGAGTGTTCCGCCATATTGAATCTAAGAGTTCATTTTTCGAGTTATTCTCTGCAAGCCCTTTATTCTGATAATCATTTTGTAGGAGAGCATTTGAAATAATTAGTCCGTCATCTTGGGTGTTCCGCCATATTGGCTCTAAGAGTTCATTTTTCGAGTTATTCTCTGCGAGCCCTTTTATTTGATAATCATTTTGTCGGAGAGCATTTGAAATAATTAGTCCGTCATCTTGGGTGTTCCGCCATATTGAATCTAAGAGTTCATTTTTCAAGTTATTCTCTGTAAGCCCTTTTATTTGATAATCATTTTGTAGGAGAGCATTTGAAATAATTAGTCCGTCATCTTGAGTGTTTCGCCATATTGGCTCTAAGAGTTCATTTTTCGAGTTATTCTCTGCGAACCCTTTTATTTGATAATCATTTTGTAGGAGAGCATTTGAAATAATTAGTCCGTCATCTTGAGTGTTTCGCCATATTGGCTCTAAGAGTTCATTTTTCGAGTTATTCTCTGCGAACCCTTTTATTTGATAATCATTTTGTAGGAGAGCATTTGAAATAATTAGTCCGTCATCTTGGGTATTCCGCCATATTGAATCTAAGAGTTCATTTTTCGAGTTATTCTCTGCAAGCCCTTTTATTTGATAATCATTTTGTAGGAGAGCATTTGAAATAATTAGTCCGTCATCTTGGGTGTTCCGTCATATTGAATCTAAGAGTTCATTTTTCGAGTTATTCTCTGCAAGCCCTTTTATCTGATAATCATTTTGTAGGAGAGCATTTGAAATAATTAGTCCGTCATCTTGGGTGTTCCGCCATATTGAATCTAAGAGTTCATTTTTGGAGTTATTCTCTGCAAGCCCTTTTATTTGATAATCATTTTGTAGGAGAGCATTTGAAATAATTAGTCCGTCATCTTGGGTGTTCCGCCATATTGGCTCTAAGAGTTCATTTTTCGAGTGGATCTCAGACACCTAATATTATTCTAAAACCTTTGTAGAACACCTTATCTAATCATTTGAATAAAACACAAGCAATACCAGCATGAATGGTGCAACACAGTCTAAGCAAAGGTAACTGCTTAATTGATTCTTGTCATCTATTTATTTTCTCAAGAGGAAACAGTGATTGTGTCCTGTGCGATACAGTTTTTATGGGAAAGTAGTATCCTAATCATTAATGTATTCTTTCCAGACAAAAGCGATATGCTGTAGATCTATCCAGTGATGACTTCTTGACTCCCAGAAAAGCCAAAACAAATTATCGCGACACTGCAGAAGAAAGTGAAAACACTGCAAACTACACTACTGTTGGTGATTCGAGGAGAAGAGAAAAATCACTGAACAGCTTACTGAAACTTTGAAGCAGAAAATGTATATAACAGATACAGCTGAAACTGCATTGAAGGTATGGTGAAAATTGTTGTAATGATGGATGATGACTTGATAGGTTAAACTCAATATATTTCTCACTTACCTTTGATAATACTTTCACACAAAGCAATTTTTTACATATTATATAAAAAAATCTGTAGCTTGGATGAATTCTTTGCTCAGTAGATCAAAATTAATCCTTAGTTTTTGTAATGGAACATTACTGTTTTGTTGTTAGATGTTTTGTTCTTATAGGCAAGGTCTATTTCAGAGGCCTCTGCCAGTAAGCTGCTGTGTGTAAAGCAGGGTGGATCTGAGACATCCTAATATTATTCTAAAACCTTAGTAGAACACCTTATCTTATATCTTCAATTTGTTTTCAGCACATACGGTTCATGAAAGAAGCATCCAAATTACAAGTGGAATTTGACGAGGCCCATGAAAGACATATGGAGGAGGAGGCGAGTAGTGGTGGGATCCACCCCTCACTTGAGCTATGCCAAGTATATTTTCAGAAGTTTTATACTATGATTGGCTGTTGTTAATGTGTATGTCCCATTTTAGGTTGCTTTGTAAGATAACACCTAAGTACATTTTCAATACATTCTGGTTCAGGTGCTAAGCTTGAAATATGCAAATATTATAATGCAAAATGTAGAAGAAAACTATCTCTTGAAGATCATATTGTAAAAAAGATGCCAGATATATAGATTCAATAGCTAGTAAGATACATCAATGTACCAACTGTACTTTGAAATGTGCGAAGAACAGTAGTTGATGTTGATATATTGTGATGCAATTCCTAAGTCTAACATGTGTTTATATTGCAACAGAAAATTTAAAAGTAAAAAATTACTAAACGATCATATTGTAAAGCAGCACCCCAGTTGAAAGAGGAACTGGGACTTGTAAATCCCTCATATCGACATTAGCTATTATAGATGCAACAGTGATTTGAATAAATAAGATAAATAGCTTTGCGTATAGTTCAAAAATGTTTGGTAACATTAGATCATTTAATGATGACGAAAGATAAGGAAGTTGAATTTTGTCCTAGGGATTATTCGGCCGATGGATACGGTGTTTCTTCAAACCTTAGTTCGAAACAGTTGATCTAATGTTAAATAAACCAGTTTGGGTTGTTGAATATATATTTTGTATATTTATTAATAAAACATAAAACAAGACAGTTGTGTTTGAAAAACCCTAGAATTATTTTGCCTCGATTAAATTTTTCCAATCAAATTCTGATTAAAACTGAACTACTGCAAATCAGAACGAATCGCCAGAATTCCGCTATAAAGTTTTAAACTCGCAGATTTGCCATGCGTGCCTCGCTGCTTGTCGTTAGCCTGACCATACAGTTTTCGCACTTCATTAATTGTGCACTGAAGTCTAATAGAAGGCGTTGTAGTGAGGTTTAGCTACTGTCTAATAGATGGCGCTTTACGAATCTTATATCAAAATTCATCTTGTATATCTCATATACAATATATTAATACAAATGGGAAATTTTAACACATCAAAGACAGTCAGGATGATGGAAATGTTGTCTGTTTTGAGGTTTAGCTACTGTCTAATAGATGGCGCTTTACGAGTCTGACTATTATCAAAATTCATCTTGTATATCTTATATACTATATATTAATAAAAATGGGAAATTTTAACCCCTTCAAACAAACTCATCAAAGACAGTCAGGATGATGGAAATGTTGTCTGTTTTGAGGTTTAGCTATTGTCTAATAGATGGCGCTTTGATAATCTGACTAATATCAAAATTCATCTTGTATATCTTATATACTATATATTAATAAAAATGGGAAATTTTAACCCCTTCAAACAAACTCATCAAAGACAGTCAGGATGATGGAAATGTTGTCTGTTTTGAGGTTTAGCTACTGTCTAATAGATGGCGCTTTACGAGTCTGACTAATATCAAAATTCATCTTGTATATCTTATATACTATATTAATAAAAATGGGAAATTTTAACCTCTTCAAACGAACTCATCAAAGACAGTCAGGATGATTGGAAATGTTGTCAGTTTTGACGTTTAGCTATTGTCTAATAGATGGCGCTTTGCGAATCTGACTAATATCAAAATTCATCTTGTATACTATTTATTAATAAAAATGGGAAATTTTAACCCCTTCAAACAAACTCATCAAAGACAGTCAGGATGATGGAAATTTGTGGGACTTGAAGAAGCAACTTATAAACCTCCATCTATACTCTAGTGACAGAACTACCCATTTTGCAAATATTTAATACAATGAATTAACGTACGATTCAAAGTTTCGCATTCATTTAACATATTTTTACTTGGATATTATCCTTTTGATAGTTGCATTACTACACTAGGAGAGGAATGTTGAATGAAAATACGATTGTATTTATTTATTCATTTATTTCCCTTTAACGGGACACGCCCATGATACAAACATTTACATCATAATTTAACAAGCATTTTCAAATTTCAACCCAAATGTGATAGTAAAACACTTTTTTATGTTAAAGAGTAAACCATTTAGCACACACCATTAATATAGGCCAGTAACATCAAATTGTAATAAATATTTATCAGCCAAAGATCTAATTAACTTAAAATATTTTTAAATCATCAGCAAATGATAAGATCTTTGGATATTTTACAATATCATTTATAAAAATAATAAATAATAATGAACCAGATGCGTTCCTTGCCCTACATCCGATGTTACACAAATCAGTTTGAGTTTGATCAGTCAGAAACGATTTCAACCAACATAGTAACGCACCGCTTATACCTTTCTAATTAACAACTCAGCATTAACCATATTAAAGGCTCGTATCAAATCTATAAATAGCATCAACAGAACATCCTTTCATAACACAACCAGTTTCAAAATTTAAATAACAACTCAAATTTGTAGCAGAAGATCTACCCCTAATAAAACCATGTTGATCTGGTATAATATACTTTAACAACAAATATGATTGAAATCGTTTATGAATTAACATATCAAATCTCTTCGCAACAATACTTGGCTTAGAAATAGGTCGATAATTATTTACATCTGCTTTAATGCCACCTTTGTAAAGAGGAGTTATATAGCTAATTTCCACTGACTAGAGAAACTGCCACTTGACAGAGACTCGTACAAAAATGTTAAAATTTTACTTAAGAAAATAGAACATTTTTTAATAATAATGGATGTAATAGATCTGGACCAGGTCCAGTGTTTACATTTAAGTTATTTATCGCATCAGACTTCCTTTTCAGTTAATACTATTTCATAGGAACCATATAAAATTTGAAATCCACACTAGTTGCAGATAAGTTTAGATCAATGTACACACTACTGAACTTATTTGCAAAAAGATTTACAATGTGTTTTCCATTACTAGCATTTTCATCAATATAATAATAATATATAATAATAATAATAATAATAATAATATATAATAATAATAATAATAATAATAATAATAATAATAATAATAATACACGAGGTGCTAACATGATTTAGTTGTGATAGCAACTGTCGACTATCCACATTCTCCTATACTCTCTGGTCCTGTGAGTATCTGTCAACAGTATCATGAAAGTAGCCAAGAAAGCAAACTCTTGTCTATCTTTTTCTTATCAAACATGTATTTAGAGACAGTTCAATTGAAATGATAGCAAAACTGTACAAAAGTTACATCAGGCCAAAATTGGAGTATGGATTTACTGTGTGGAACCCATACTATATCAAAGACATCGAAATGTTAGAAAAAATTCAAAGGAGAGTAACTAAAATACCAGAGGTTAGCAAGATTGCACTTAACAACACTGAAGGAAAGAAGGCACAGAGGGGACTTTGTAGAAACTTATAAGATAACAAGTGCATACTATAACTGTGCTATTGCAAATATCTCTCATCTAAGTCACAATCAGCAACTTCGAGGACATTCAAAAAAACTTGATAAAGAAAAAGCGGCAAAACTACAACGGAAAAACTTTCTCACTAATCGGATTGTTTATTTGTGGAATGCTCTATCCGAAAGTACATTGACAGCGCCTACCGTAAACGCGTTTCAAAACCGATTGGACATAGAACTAAAAAATTGTGCATCCAGAATGATTCATTATAGTGCGTAAAGTAAACAACTCTAGAAACATAGCAACAGCTTCATCGGTTCTACCGCCTGCTGTTGGAACAATACAGGATTATAGTATCAACTGTCAAGTTTGAAATTCAAACAAGCCAGATACAAAAATCCAAGAAAAACCAATTCACCCAAATTTTGTGGAGACATACAAATACAGAGGAAAAGTTATTTTCAATCATACCAGTCTTAGAAGCTCACTGTGATTATTACAGAGATTTTCTAGCTGTTGAAAATGAGGTGCTGATTAAAAAGTCTCTTGCAAAGGTTTAATTGGAAATAATGACCATGGATGTGAGCTGAGATAAGGAAAGCAGTAGAAAAGGAGTATATGGGCAGTCATTTCTGTGCTTTGATTATTATTTTCAGGCATTGTTATGTGAATCTGTATGGTTTAAGAATATTTTTCTAGTCAGTGGCATACAAAAGACAACCTTGTGTTTATTTTTGTACACAATGCATTTTTGTATTTTATATATGTTTAATAAATAAAAATCAAATGTAGGTTTTTCATACCACCCCTCCCATCCCAGCCACACAAACATTTTTGGACATGATTGATTTTTTTTCGTTGTCTAAGAATAACAATTTGCTATCAACATCAGAGAAACTCGAGGAAGTATGGAAAAAGTAACCTGTTGTTGAGATAAAAAATGACTTAAGAAAATTTTACGTTCACCTCTCGCTGTTTATGGGATCCCGGTACAAAACTTTTAGTCACCTTAATTATCGCACATCCTACCAGATTTTTGCGGAATTGTCCAAGGATACTAATTTGCTACCAGGATCACAGAAAGACAAGGAGGTATAGAAAAAGTAAAGGAAAATTTTCTCAATCACACTCTCATGGCTAAACAGGATGATTGAATAATTATTAATCAAGTGCTCGCTACATATTGAGCAAGTAATGTTTAATTTAGAAGAAATTCTTAAGTAATTAATATGCAAAGTATGATTCTAAATGAGTAAATGCTAGTCTGAAACCTATTATAAATCGCCGCAATTTCTAAGATTCCTTAATAAAAGAAAGCTTACTTCATCCGAAACTAAAATGGTGCACATTTGGTATTTGTAATTTGTCCTAATGTGTTTTCTTTACAAACGGATATCTGAGCTTCTTGCATCATTCTCAGTCGTGGTCCCAGTGGCATGCCCATTATTTGAAGCCTGTCTTCAATCAAATAGGGCACTTCTACCATTCCAATTCGTTCGCTCTCGAATACCCACGCGTACTTCTGCAACAATACATGGAATCGCTAAATACTGGCTTAAATTCGGTTCGGTTACAAGGCAACTCTAAAAGCTACTCAAATATCTATGACTGTTGGATAGTCTGCATGTACAGATTCCCCGGGAGATCTTCTGGCCTACGTCACCCATACGTGGAGTGTTGAGTTTGTCACGCTCGATATATCGAAAGCTTTTGATGGAGTGTAACATGAAACTTCTGATCAAGCTTGCTGCCTACAGGCCGCCACCAAGTATATGCCAATGGTTGGGTAGTTTCTTAGGCACTGCTTCTTGCTTATGGTGGTGGATGGATATGCTTCCGATGGTATTTACCATCAATGTGGTTCCTCAGAGGTGACCTTGTTTGAATTGAGCTCATTGTTGCTTTTGTTTTACGTAATCTCACCTGCTGTCCTTATATCTATTAGAATTCCTTGGTGTCATGGTAGGAGAAGACTGGTTGCCAGGAGATAGAGGAGGTAAAGATGGCATCATTGATCATATACTTCCGCTCATTGTTGAATTTGCTGTCCTATTGCTGCTATCTTGCAACAATAACTCCTGGAGTTTAGGTTCTAGGATCTGGCGAAGCTCATTTTCGACTATGTCCACCCACTCTGAGTTGTGACCTAAAAACACACGTATAGGCATTGGGAAATATACTATTTTTTTTTAATTTGTTAAAGGTGAAGACACAATTTTTGAGAGAGTTGATTCGATGCTCAATTACTGTATAACTGTATTCATTCTGTTACTACTCTACTATCCTCAGATAATACCATCTTTGGAATAGAACTCGTGAATGTAAGCTGCAGTCCAAAGCACTCCCTGACACAGAACAATGAGCCTCCACAGTCTGGAACGTCGAAGGAATATGGTCGATCAGACTCTTTTCTATATATTCCACCATGACAAATGTTCAACCGATTTGTCTCGAAAAATAATACTGAGAGCCATTCCTATATCTTCAAAATGCCAAATCTTCAACATCCATTCCTTCTTTGGAAGAAACTCAGTGTTATGGAATGAGTAACTGTGGGTTTCATTTACCGATAGTTACAGCATTTTAATGACGCTACGAGAGGTTATGCATAAAACATATTTTTAATGTTTGATAAGATATATAATGTGAGTTACCTCCACTATGGAATCTATACCAAAAGGCCTCCTTCCGCTACTATAAGCTGCACTTCCTCAACCAGAGCCCATGTTGGATGAAGATTGTCCAACCTTCTTGTCGTAGTCGGAGTTGCTAGACGATGAACTGAGATTCACCTTTTTTGCACCTTTGATTCCTCCTCTAGTTTTCCTGTCCGTTGGGGCTACATTATACACCTTCTATGTTTCCTGTTAATGCAGAGTGTCTTAAAATTGATATCATAAAGGCTTACATCTTCATTTGGATGGATCAGAATATAATTATTAAGGATCATTCCAGCTATTTGAAGAAATATTTTTTCAAATCGAGCTATTTTGCTCTCGAGAAATTGTTAATTCAAAAATATCCAATCAGGATTTTTCAAATATCGTACTGTGAGCAAAATTCTTATAAGCCTATGTTGGCAGAGTTCAGTTCTTAACATCAGAAAAAAAAATCGCATCACAAAAGTTAAAAATAATATCAAATCAAATTTTGAAATTATTTATGGTTTGGAATCAAGTCAGGAAAAGCAGACACAAAAAATCTGAATTTTCTAATTAGGAGTTTGAATTTACAAGATGTCTGCCTCTCACAGATCAGTGTGTGAACTAAATATTCATCATTTAATACAAGATGTACTAGTAAACAGAAACATACGCTCTGAACTTACCTATTTTCTAACAGTTTTCTGGGTGATCTGGGCTGGGTTACTCTTCACTGTTATCTGTTCTCGGTTCACAATTTTTTTCAATTTGTAAATTATTGTCTCGTTTGGCCCCACTATCTTCATGTTCGTCTAGCAGCAGTCTTTTAAAAAAACCTCCATCATCCTCGATATTTTTCAGCATCTCTGAAGATAATATGCTCATGATAAGGAACAATGCATCAATATCAAACACATATTTTCATGTTAGTAGCTTAAGAATTATGGTTGTGACTAGACTATCACTCACAAGGACTTTTAATATCTTTGGAATCTACAAACTCTCTTAAGAACATGGAAGTGTCATGTTATGAATCTATCCATGTTTTGATAACTTCACCACCACTGAAGGGGCTGACTATTCTAGGTACATATACAAAAGGTGAGTTGAGAGGAAGGCACAAAACTCCAGGACTGTCTACTTCACATCAAAATAATGCAATAAACCCCAAATGTTGTTATCCGATTTCTATTTCTTTACAAGTTATAGAGTAATTGAAATGAACACAATTTCAAACATTTTCTACTTCGTCTACAAATGAGGCTAGTTTCTGCCTAAATGAAGTCATGTATTTCCAATCTTACTGGATTAGTGCATACCAACGGTCCACTTTTATTTTATGATGTTCATCTCTTAATCACTCACATAAACAAAAATCCAGTGCTGTAAGAGGTCACAATTATCTGTTACGCAGCATCAGGTATGGCATACTAGATATCTAAATATAAGTCGCCAATGGGCGTCCTCATAGAGGACGACCCCTGGAGATGAGTTGAGTGTTTAGCTATATTATCCTAAATTCTGGATACCTAGGAATAAAGAACCGATCGTAAATCCAGTTTTTGAAGTTTACAGAACGAGCGTTGGAATGGGAAGCGGCAGTTTGACGACTCTGTGTAGCAAATTCAAAGAGTTGTAGCATCATGAAAACGAGGCTAGTAGAACACATTCTGTTGATATATCATGAGGAAAGTGGCTTTGGTGCTTTGTTAACCAGGTGTCATGGATAAATCTCCTCTCACACTACCTAAGTTTGCTGAAGATACTGGAAGTGCCTATTACACTTACTTTGTTTTTCGTGCAGTAGGGTGTGTGGATAGATTTCTTTTGCATTCGATGTTTCTACTTTGCCATACAATTCCATCTCAAACTGCCAATTACCCTCTGAAGTAATTTTTCGACTTGAAGCCAATATAGTCAGGTTTACTTTCATATGGTACTCTGAAAGTAAGAATAATATGATTATAGAATAACAGAAAAAAGTGAAGCTACAATAACTGAATAGCAGAAATAGAAACATTTTGCACTTTCATGCTGACTAATAGGATGGTATGCACATCAACCATTTACAAATAGTAAAAATGCTGGAAGTGCTTATAATTTGTAGGAAGGGATTTGGAATTCGTTAAAAATAAAGCATGATGATACAGCTAATCTGTTTGTGTGTGCATAATATAGAATGTCAAGAAGTTAAAGGTCGCATGTGGATTATAGTTGTTCTGAACATGCCACTTCCATTAGCCTTTTACTCAATATTAGGATTTTCAATGGCTAATTCCTTTATTTCCTCTAAAACTGCAGGAACCTTTCTTTGAAACAGACTACAAAAGCCTCATCTACTGGCATTCTACAGATGAAGCTAGCTATATACCACAATTTCTTTTGGCTCTGTTTAATGTTAGCCCTTGGGTGGTCAACAAACTACAAACAATAACTTGTTCAACATAGATATATCTAATAAATAAATACAACACATAAACGGTATGCTCAACTGGTTTTACTTCAAGAATTTTTTAGGTAGCACAAATATTTGACTACTCGAACATTAACATTTTTCATATGGATAATTTACGCTACTGGCAAGCGCACTTACATCTGGACGTGGTTCCTTGTGAGGACTTTGTGGTGGGTATACTGTTGGGAGTTTTTTAATCTTCACTTTTCCAAGCAAAGTTTGTTGCGCATGCCTGTATTCTAGCTAGCGGAACTATAAATGTAAGGCTATACTGTTTAATCAATGCAACAACAAAATTTCTAATTGTATTTAAAGCCTTTGAATATTGTGAAATCTGGGAGTTATCACACACACACAGGTTTGACATGCCATGACAATCACAGAACATGACAACTACCAGAAAACGATAATAATGGAGAATAACAATTCAGTGCAACCAATCATTTTTTTTCTGTGTTAGCACCTCTTGAATCGACATACACGAGGTGCTAACATTTTTAGTTCTGTGATAGCAACTGTCGACCATCTATATTTTTCTCTATCCTCTGGTTAATACTGTCCTGTGAATATTTATCATGACTGTCAACCGAAAAAGTTCTATTTTTATATTCTATTTATTGCTTACAACATATTTTTATGATCTTCTTCTATACATTATTCTGAGTATTATTTCCAACCAGTTCCAACTGATCCCCGACTTGGCATCGTTTTGTCGACAGATTGTATATAATACCAATGTTTGGAATGCTGTTAAACAATCTGTCTTGAATGCGTTGTCTATCAGTGGGACGTCGATTGTCAAAAGTATCCCATAAACCATAAAATAGTCCACCTTTAACATAACCCTCAAAATTATAAATGTTTTGTTTCTGAAATAGGAATGTTGATGTTCAAGCAACATTTCAAATATTACAAATCAAAAAATCCTGCTCCTAATCTAAGTGGTGTAATAGATCCGGACCAGACCGATTCGACAAAACTATTACGCGAAGTGCCGTTATCTGATGAATGTTCGTTTCAATCAAGCTGTTGGGGATTGAAACCGTGTTCTAACTGGCAAGTTTGGGAGATAGTAGATAAACCAGGATTGATCATTATTAGAAATCCCTTCACTCTTAATGGCCAAAGGTTTTGGGTCATCAGATGCTTAAGAGACTATTCTAAAAAGCCAAATAAGAGAAACTTGGATGTATTGATAGATCTGGAAGACTGGCAAGTATATCTAACTATCTCTTTGGATGAGCACAGAGATTCCATGATTGTTTTTGATTCAACATTCATTGACAAAAAATGGGAATAGGCTTGTACTTTTTTGTTTGTTTTGAGATGGGAAGATAACTGAAATATGTTGTGTCCAAGTGGAATTATATCAATGATTATGGAGACAACCAAAAATTTCATAAATATTCTTGTATTATTTTATCATTTCATATTCATATTATATTAGGTGGGAATACGCACAAAATAACAAAGAGACTGCAGAGAAACTTCGCTGGGTCACACTTGGTTTCCACCATAATTGGGATACTAAAATCTATAGTGATAGTGAAAAAGGTGATTTTCCATATGACCTGAAAGGGATGATAGAACATATTTCAAAACATTTGGGATATGAGAACTTTCAAGCAGAAGCTGCTATTGTTAATTACTACCATATGGATTCTACACTGTCAGGTTTGGATATAAAATTATAGATATTATGAGTCCATCCTCTTTCTTATTTAACACATCCCTGGACTATTTTTATGTTAAATATTTGTTGTCCATAAGGAAGGTTAAGCTAGGAAGTTATAACATACAGATTCATATTACCAGCATGATTGAAGTTGATGTCAAGTTTTTGTTCGTCTTTCTATAATGTTTTTGCTCAGGTGTAAATACATGATAAAACATTCCCTCTATACTGTAAATATGACAGTTTAAAAAAAATGTTAGATGAGGTTGTGAAGTATCTATATTTTCTAGGACATACTGACCACTCAGAGATCAACTTAGAAGCACCCTTGTTTTCGGTGAGTTTTGGTCAGTCAGCTATATTCTTATTAGGTGGTCGTACTCTAGATGAAAAACCTATTGCCATTCTGCTGCGTAGTGGTGACATTGTAATTATGAGTAAGGAGTCTCGTTTATCTTATCATGCAGTTCCAAAGATATTAAAAGCCGACTTTGAGCCATGGAATTCTGGTGAGTAACAGGAAATTGGTTTAGCTGTGTAGTACACTGAGTCTGATATAGATTGTTCAGTATAAGTTCATCACACCTATAATGATGTAGCTATTCAACAAAGATGATGGACACAAAACAAGTGATAGCAATTTGAAGGACTTTTTATGGTTAATGATAATGTAATATTTTTTAGATAACTGATTTCATCAAAATATGGAGAGAAGTGTTCAGTATACAAGTAAAACAACAATGAACATGGAAATATGTCATATAGAAAAATTCTTAGTGAAGGAGAGAAAGGTGCATTTCATGATATGATTCATACAATATATATCATATTATCCTCTTATAACTAGTTATGAAAAGTTATACTCCAAGTATCATAAGTTTTTAAATATGAACTACACATGTGAAAATCATTGAAAAAAATGCATTTATTCATTCAGACAACCCATGTGAATAGAGTTTTGACAAATCTATCAAACACAAAACAACTCCAGGATCATATAAGTAGTAATTTGCAAGATCTCTGAAGAAGGAATATAGAAAAACTTCTAAGACACTTATTTCAACTAAGAGTTCATGTGTTTTGGTTCTAGGTAGGATAATTAAGATACATTTTTTATTCTTTTAGATGCTGAAAGCTCAAACACTCCTGCAAAAGAAGATGTACAATGGCATTTGTTTGAACGATATCTCAGAACATCAAGAATCAACATTAATGTTAGACAAGTGCTGAAATCCCATCAAAAATGTTTATCTGATGTTAGATAGTGTACTTGAAGTGTACCTATTCATGTGATATCTGATTGTATTATTCATTTATACTTTGAAAATCAAATATAACTATACATTTATCAATTCTATGCATTTTTAGTTAATGTTACATTTTCAAACTTATTCTGTGGTTCTTTCTGATTCCTATTATATCAGTTGGGATTTCAAACAATTTTTCACTAACTTTACACCACTTATTATGATTACCTCATGGTAGGTACTTCCAATCCTGGAAATGCATCAACATGCTAGCCAGAAAATCAACAATTTTTCATCATATGTACCCGATGCACTCCAATACTTCTATTTTTTTTCTGTAATACTATGAACTTTTGACAACTGATTCTGATATGGACCTGGACAATGGAAATGCCAGGAGTCCAAATATTAAGGTTTCCCCTGGGCCTACATTTTTTGTCAAAGGGTCTTATATGACTAAAAAATTAATTTAGTGCCATCATCTGTGGCCCTTCCTAGGCTATCTCTTTAGCAAAAAGCTGGCATCGACATCGGAAGCCATCAACATGCTGGCTTGAAGTCACATATTTTTTGGTCTACATCCCTTGCATTTTCTAAATTAGTTTGAGGTTGTCAAACTATGCCACTAATTTCTTGCATATATAGTTGTATACAAGAGGAAAATGATTTATTATAATCTTGGGTATGAAAAGATTTATTTGTTATTCAACTATTGTATATATTTACTAAGCTTTCTCTAGAGCTTGTGACTGAAGATGGTGCAGAACTTGTCTCTGATGGAGTACTTTCTTCATCAGGTAAATCTCTTTTGAGTTTTTCAAGTAAAGATTCTTGCCGAATTTTAGTTTGCTCCTCCTAAATAACAAAAATAAACAAGTTATAAAACCGTTCCTTACAAAATGACACTGACAGCATCTACACTGTTTGTAGGTAATAGTGGCCCCAGACAGACATACTGGAATAAGTGATAGCTCTATTTTAAAATTATCATGATCACAATACTACTTTGCTTGGCTACTGGTGTTTTGGAATTCTCAATATTTTTTTATCGATCAATTTTAATTTTTGATGTGACAAAGAAAGCATTTTGACATTACCACCTTCAGTACGACAATGACACAGTGACGCTGGAGGGGGGCAGGAATCAGCTTCTCCCTAATTTCAAATATGGTCTACCAATGTAGTAAAGTATAAACCTTACAAACTGATTTTCAAATCATTTTACTTCTTTATTCCAACATTACTTTCTCAAAATGCTATTGTTTGATTATCTCCTCAAAAAATATTGCTGAGTCCAAAGCATAGAGTATTGTTCACATAGTTATAAATCTTCCACTCATAAAATAATGACATACCTTGAATCTTTCTTCTTGCTGTTTCAAAATACATAGAGATTCCTCAAGTGGTATTAACTTTGATGGTTTTTGTGAACTTCTACAATCTTCTATAAGCTTTATTGCTTTGCTATGTGGATTAATTTCTTTGGAGTGACATAGTGTAGAAGATGGTTTGTATCTTTCTGTACCAGAAGTTCTCTTTTCTATTTCACATATGTGCTGAACATGCTGGCAGTCATCTATTTTAAGGTTACTCATTGTATTTTGTATATTGCCTAAACTCCTCCGATTATTAATTTCAGTCATTATATGGTTCCTACATTTTTCGATGGATCTGCCTTTATCTGGTAGTTTATTGGTGAGTGTCCTGTAATTTATGTCAATATTTTAAAGAGAACTTCATAAAAGTGGTAATCCAGTCATCCAACCAAGAACTTCAGTTATTCGAACTGAAGAAATTATGTTCCTTAATATTTCTGACTACAGTACTCACTTATTCTTGAGAATTGCATTTTCTCTTTGTAATGACTCTTCCAATTCAATTAATGTCATTTTCTTCAATCTCTGTATTTTATTTGTTGCTGTACTTGGCATTGTAGGTAAAGATGTCATTGTGTGAGAGATATATTTCACTGTCATGAAATAACTACTAAAAAAAAAAAGTAATTAACAGCAGTGTGTCACTCAAGGGAACCTTTCATTACATTAATGTCGAATTGTTTGATCCAGAAAATTACACAAAGAAGGATGATATGAATACAAAATTTTGACAATTCAACTGAAATTACGTTTGTTTATTATGTTAGCACAAAATTTCTTCAATTTTATTTGAAGGTTAGATTTATCTTTTGACAACTCGAACTCGGTGACGTTCAATCACGATACACAAGTGTTCAATCATCAATCCTAAGGATGGGCATAGAACATCGATCTTTCAGAAATCCGATATTCGATTGTCAATATCGACTCGGGTTTAAGACACCACACTAGTGATGTTTTTTAAAAATCTTTAATTCCACGCAGAGGATATAGTTGAGGCGACTTTTAGGCTTTTTGAATTTTTTCATCAAGGATGTTCCAAATAATATAGGGGTAAACAAAACACATAATATTTTTCTATATAATATATTTTAGAAAATACATTCCAATATAGGAAAGATAACACAGGTTTACTTGGCTCTAAATACCTTTAACATGTTTGGAATATACAGGGTGTCCAGACTAATGATGTTAAATGATTTCAAATTCCTGGAGCTGTGCAATTTCAATGCATTTAAAGGAAAAACTTCCTGAAGATGCGTTTGAATCTTCTTCGTCAGTATGGTCAAATAACGTCTAAGAAAATTAAAAAAATAAAAATAATAAATAAATAGTTGTTATATTTTGTGTGGGTTTCCTGTGTGAATTCGGATTGCAATCATTTTCAATACATACAGCAATCAATTTTGAAGAAAATAGGATTTCTCCTAGTACTGTTTGTCAAGAGCAACTTCACATCTCATAGAAATATTAGCATCACCATCAATTTACTTATATATTAGTAATGACATCTGAAACTTCATTTAGGTATCCAAACTTAGTCGCCATGTTTGTGAATGTAGAATTTTTGCAAAGGTATCAGTCGTAAGAGAAAATTAAATTGGAAATCCGATACAGAATTCAAAAAATTTGATTTTTAATAAATAATCAGTCAATCATATCTTGATTATCTGTGTTACAATGTGCATTGGTTCGAAACGACGTTTTATTATTGTTAGTTGATACGCACTTATGTTTTATTTCGATGGAGCTTACAATTCATCGTGTGGCATAGGAAATCTTTTGAGTATCGCAGAGTAGAGACTGTAAAAAGCGTTGAGACTAACTGCTATGATAACAACAAGTGCAACTCCGAAGACTACGCTCAAAAAACTCCCGTCAATCACTCCCGGACCCCTTGATCTCCTAACGTCGTCAAAACCGTCAACAGTTCTCCTTTCTTCCATCAATTTCCTCATGTTTTTGAGTCTATTGCGCAGCTCATCTACTGTTTCATCCGGTTCTATGAAACAAACGCAAAACATTGGCGATTTCAAATACTGACCTTATGTAATAAAACATAACTCAGCTCAAAGAATACATCAAGAAATGGTATTAAATGGGTTGACGCTGTAGGTACCTCCCACGTTGAGATATCAGGTTAGAAATATTAAACTGGATCGTGTTTTCGAACTATGGATAGTTGAATTTGATCTTGAAGAATAAAGATTTCCAAAATTTCCATAATTATCATTATTCCTAAAACTTACTTTATAAAATTCGATCAAAATCGATAAACTGATACAACTGCACGTGAAATACAGAGTCAACTTACTTGACACAATTTTTCAAGAAATGGAATAGCACTTTTTTGTTTATTTATGCATGGAACCGGGCAAATCACTACGATCCCCCCTCTTCTGGTCGGCCAGTCGTGGAGATCGAGGGACATCCATCATCTTCCATCAAGCTTCTGGGAATCAACATCACATAATACATGACATGGCACGATCATGTTGCTGGCCTCGCTAGACATCCCAGAAACTGCTTCTATACAAGGCCCAGATCAGACCATCACTGGAGTACTGATCGCATGTGTGGGGATGCGCTCCAAACCACCCATTCCATGAAGCTTTTGGACACAATCCTGAACTGAGCAATACATCTAGTGGATGCGTCTGACCTCACAAAGAACCACCACACTCTAGATTCTAGAATATCGAAGAAGGGTGGCTGATCTATTTCTATTCTATAGATATTATCATGGTAGATGTTCTACCGAGCTGTCTCGCATAATACGAGGGTAATGCTGAAAGTCTTTAGATATTCCTAATCTATACAAGTTTAAACAAGTTTGAGCAAGCAGCTATCTTGTCTCGATTGCGTCTAAGTGTTGGTCGATTTTAACGTGAAAATGGAACCGGGTAGTCGCGATTTCCGAGCCATGATTTTGTACGACTATAAAAAGAGACTAAAACAAGCGGAATGCCACGAAAGTCTAGTGAGATGCATTGGGGACTCTGCCCCTTCTAGGGCTACAGTTTTTAATTGGTTTGCTGAGTTTAAAAGGGGCCAGGTCTCACTCGATGATGAACCTTGTACAGGTCGACCGCCCACTGTTGTTACTCCGGAAACTGTAGAAGCTGTGCAAAATATGGTAAAAAAAGATCGACATATAAGCTACACCGAGATTGCGGCTTCTCTGGGGATTGGATCGGCAGCGGTCCGAACAATCATTCATGATCACCTTCGCCTAAGGAAGCGGTGTTCCAGATGGGTACCACATTTGTTGACCAGTGAGCAAAAAGCAACAAGAGTTGATTGGGCTAAGTCTACGCTTGAAAAATTTCTAATGGGTACAGTAAAAACACTTTTCATATCGTAACCGGAGATGAAACATGGTTATAACATTATGATCCCGAAACTAAACAGCAGTCATTAGGTTGGTGCTTTGAAAGTGAGCAGCCTCCAACGAAAATTCGTCGTTCCAAGGGTGTTGGAAAGAAAATGGTCGCATCTTTTTTTCCCTAAAGTGGATACATCACAACGGTAGCCTTGGAAAATCAAAGGACAGTTACTTCTGAATGGTATATAACCAAATGTGTTCCTGTAGTCTTCCAAGAACTATGCAAGAGCCGTCCAAAGACTGGTCTGCGGGGTATTCAATGGCACCACGAAAACGCACCCGCCCACAGCGCCTCTAGAACACTCGATTTTTTTTGCTGAACAGGGTGTCAAACTGTTGCCTCACCCACCTTATTCTCTCGACCTAGCTCTGTGCGACTTCTTCTTATTCCCTAAGATCAAAGAAAAGTTACGAGGTCGCCATTTTTCCACTGATGAAGAGGCAATCGCTGCATTTGAGAAGGAAATTGGGAATCTTTCAAACGAACATTGGTGACAAGAATTTGACAAGTGGTTTTACCGAATGCGTGAATGTATTGAGGTAGGGAGAGAATATGTTGAAAAAACAGAATAAAGTTTTTTAAAAAATCCTTAGTTTTTCTGTATCTAAAAACTTCCAGCGTGACCTCGTAACACCAAGCCAAGCCTCTCTCAAAAGTCGTTCTTTTGGAGAACCTCGGCGTTGTGGAATGAGCTACCGGGGACTATGTTCCCCCGATGGCTACAATCTACAGTGTTTTAAGGTCAATATGAATAGCCTTTTTTATCTTCTCGCTACCTGCTTTTGCGGGAGGTTATATATAAAACAAGTTACGTTGACAGGTCGGATGTATCGTCGTTAAATCAAAGTTCACAGCTATTGAAAAGAAAATCTGTCATCGTTGTGATTTGAATGCAGATGTATTCCAGCAATACCTTTACTTTTTAGATTAACTTCTTCCAAAGTTTTCCGAAACATCCAATTCGGAGATTGGACGTTTTTCGAAAACAACTGTTTAGTAATCGTTGTCATACTAGTAACCTCGTATAAAATTCATTATACTTTCCGCTGGCCGCTAATTGTAACCACACACCTAAGAATGATTATCCTTACTGACGTTTCGGCTGCCTAGGCAGCTTTCATCAAAGCATAAAACAGAATGATAGAAATTATTTTGAAAACATAATGACATTATTATTAATGTTTTGTACGAGGCAGCCGAAATGTCAGTAAAGATATTAATTCATGGCATGTCGTTTCAATTAGCAGCCAGCGGAAAATATAAAAAAGTTTCATTAAAATCTAAAAAGTACTGACAGACTGGCGGAAATGAGTGACATGCTTTTTGTTTATTCAATAATCATGACCCATCGGCGTGGTAAGTAAAATGACAACAGATAAAAAGTTGTGTAATTTACACACAGATTCACAAATAAAACTCTATATATAAATATAAATCGAAATGCGTCACTGAAAGAAAAATAGTTTCATTTGTGAAACTGTGTGTTAATTACACAACTTTACATCTACATGATGGAAGAGTTTCACCAAACAATAGCATCTACAATCTACATGAAAATGACAATAGTTTTCTCAATAGCTGTGGAATTTCACTACAGTACATCCGATTTATAGACAATATGCACATAGTATATTTTCGATACATTTCAAATTAAAAAAAAATTAAACTATATAATTTTATTTTACAACTTATACTTTCTATTATTCGGTTCGAATCTGAATGTCACGTGCAGTTGTAAGTGAGAAGTCTTAAAAAAATTGGGATTTTTTGAGTTTATAAAAGACTTAAAGCATTTTTAAATTTAATTTCAGTTATCATCAGTTCCAAAATCCGTGCCAAATTCTCGTTTCTAACTGATACCATTGAGTGGGGAGTACAGTAAACTTACAAACGCCAATTTGAAAATTCAAGGTTGTATGAGTACTATCTAATAGCAATCTGAGAAAATTTAGCCTTATCGCACTGGCCTATAATATACAACAAGCATAAACAGAAAATACTCAAATCTACAACTACAGAGGACGATCATGCTTGGAAGAAAATGTAAAAGAGGCGTGATGATTATTTCTTACGATTTTCCATGTTATTATCCACGTTTCCCTCTGATTCTGAGCCGGTATTGAAGTTTTAGCAGTCGATATTGATTTTCCTGGAGGCAGCGTCAGACAAATGGGGGTGAGTTGTCACCCGCGGAAACTGGAACTAAAATAACTGGACCAGGCACAGCCAGAATTACAGGATCGAAAGTAATTCGTTCAGTGGTGTAGATACATGCAGATCTTAGGGAACGCGGTTTTTGTAATGACCTCGCACAAACCGAAATAAAGGCGTCAAGTAGGTTGACTATGATATCAGTTTAGAAATAAATATTAAGATGGATTCTGTAACTGTTGATCATTTGGAACTAAATTCAAATAATATTCATGATATTGACAAAATAGTTTGATTTTATATACTTCAAAAATTCTCACCCTTTCAGCTCTTCAACATTTCCAATATTTAATAGTTGAAATCTGATCAAAATCATCATAGACATACCACAGCACGTGAAACACAGAGGCAATCTACTTGAAAATATATTTTGAGCGGTCAAAAATAGTACTTTCATTTATTTTATAGATGACCATTCACAAAGGCACAAAGCTTACCGCGTTCCAGAAGCACTGCGAAAGGATACAAGGGTCACGCTGAAAGTTTTTAGATAAAGAAAAATTTCAAGGTTTTTTTGAAAAAATATATTCTGTTTTTTACATTTACGCATTCGGTAAAACCACTTGTCAAATTCTTGTGACCAGCGTTCTTTTGAAAGGATGCTAATTTTCTTCTCGAATGCAGCGATTGCCTCTTCATTGGTGGAAAAATGGCGATCTCGTAACTTTTCTTTGATCTTAGGGAATATGAATAAGTCCCACGGAGCTAGATCCGGAGAATAAGGTGGGTGAGGCAACAGTTTGACACCCTGTTCAGCAACAAAATCGAGTGTTCTAGCGGTGCTGTGAACGGGTGCTTTGTCATGGCACCATTGAATACCCCGCAGATCAGTCTTTGGACGGCTCTTGCATAGTTTTTGGAAGACTACAGGAACACATTTGGTTATATACCATTCAGAAGTAACTGTCCTTTGATTTTCCAAGACTGCCTTTGTGATATATCCACTTTTAGAAAAAAAGATGCGACCATTTTCTTTCCAACACTCTTGGAACGACGAATTTTTGTTGGAGGCTGCTCACTTTCAAAGCACTAAACTAATGACTGCTGTTTAGTTTCGGGATCATAATGATATAACCATGTTTTGTCTCCGGTTACCAGATTAAAAGTGTCTTTACTGTGCCCATTATCAAATTTTTCAAGCATAAACTTAGCCCAATCAAGTCTTGTCGCTTTTTGCTCACTGGTCAACAAATGTGGCACCCATCTGGAACACCGCTTCCTTAGGCGAAGGTGATCCTGAATGATTGTTCGGACCGCTGCCGATCAATCCCTAGAGAAGCTTCAATCTCGTTGTAGGTTATATGTCGATCTTTTTTTACCATATTTTGCACAGCTTCTACAGTTTCCGGAGTGGCAGCAGTGGGCGGTCGACCTGTGCGAGGTTCATCATCGAGTGCGACCCGGTCCCTTTAAAACTCAGCAAACCAATTAAAAACTGTAGCCCTTGGGCAGGCTCCCCAAAGCAACACACTAAACTTTCGTGACATTCCGCTTGATTTAGTCCCTTTTTATAGTCATACAAAGTCATGGCTCGAAAATCGCGACTACCCGATTCCATTTTCACGATAAAATTCATCCAACACTTAGATGTATTCAAGACAGTGGCAAGGCAACTACTGAACCTTACCGTGTAAGCACTTACAGCTTTAGACAAAATAGCTGCGTGCTCAAACAAGGAATATCTGAAACTCTCAGCGTGACCCTCGTACGGCTGAAGGTGAGATTTTTGTGTGTGCGCCCCTGGCAACCCTCTTCTCTTGTCAGCTGATGCGCAGGTCATCGCGATTCTCTCCACTCTCCATTCATAGGTAGGATCCTAAATTTTCCTAGAAATTTGACGAAAACCGTGTATCATACGTTTCGCGACTAACCGGTAACAAAAGTGCATACAAAATTATTAGTGAATTTTTGAGTAAATTTTGGTGTAAGTTATGTGGCAAGGCATATCGATGTTTTTCTTTTATTTTGCACTAATCGTTGTGATTTCACCTTTATCTTATATTTTGTTGGTGGGGGTTCTAACGTGTTTAAAATCTCAGTTTCTATGTTGAATGTAATATTCTGCAACCGGACGATCTAGTTAGAAGCTATTTGATGTTAAACGTAGTGGTTTCGAAAGTGATGTTAGATGTTTCATACGCTGCTCATACACAGCTGTAATAATATATCAAATAACATGAGGACATACAATTTATTGCGGCCAAGAAACAAAGTTGAATGGTTTGGATGGATAAGAATCAACATTTCTATCAAGTGACATGTTCTGGTCTACAATGAAATATTTCAATTTCATTACAAATTATTATATTCTTGCCATGAGATTTTATTGAGAACTTGAAAACGTTCAGATCTCTTATCAAAAAACTCTGAAACACTTTTAAAATATTAGTCCTCATTTAATGCAGAATCAGCTGAACAAAAAACCTTTTTGTTTTCACAAAAATCCTGATGGCCATTCTATTTTTCAGTTTGATCAGATTGGCAAAAATATTAGGAATTGCGAAAATTTGTAGTAAAAACTAATAATCTGATTTATCAAAATGTTGCAACAAAAACACAAAAAAATGGCGTCAAGTAGATTAACTTAGTTTCTCACACTGTAATTTTCTTGAAAAAAGCATTATCCAATATATAATAATGAAATTATAATGTACGAAGCCTCCTTGTAGATTCCCAAACTTAAGTTGCTTAGACTGGTCAGTTATAGTTCTAATAGGTATTGGGGTAAACAAAATCACGGAACTATTGACGCATACTTGGTTTACATTTAGGTTAGTATAATTGACACTTGTTCAAAATAAATCAGTATTTTTGGTCTACATCCCCTTCACAAAATTCCATCAAAATCGATAAACATACAAAAAAATACATTTTAAGCACGCTAAATATTCGTTACCTGAATAATATTTATTAATGTAGTTTAATAGATTTTTTAGATTTTGATCCCCTTGAAAAATTTTTTGATGACTCCGAAAAAGATTCTTTGACTACGCCAAAAAATGAGCGAGGATTCAGTAACATGAAAAACGAAGCTTTACATAACATGTCTGATGAATCTCTCTAAATAACTTGATTATACCGGAAAATGGTATTTTAATCAAAAGAATTACCGCCATTATAACTTAGTTAATCTACTTGACTCGATTTTTTGCCACGCGAAGTAGTAGGAATGCACACAACATTAGCGTGGAGTTTTTGGGTGTCGTGACGCTTCTGTGAAAATTAATAAAATTAGTTTTTTCACCAGTTTGACCTTTCTGTCGCTTAATCGTCTTGGATTATTTGTTGTTGTAAATCAAAGCCAAATATTCAATAACTTTATTCTTGACCACCTTGTACGTCCATTTATATATTGCAATTAGTAGTGTCCGAACGAAGCTTCCGCTTTGGCGATAGTTGACAAGAAAGTGCACTTTCAGCCATACATTTCTTCGGTCTTTGGTTAGAAAGTTTTGGCTCAGGCCGAAGGTTTGTATCTATCTAGTAACCAGAATAAGTATTACCGATACTATACTAGACGACAACGATCACCAAAAAACAGGTCCTGAATCTTAGACGATTTAACAAAGGTATATAAAACATTTCATTCATAAATACTTGAAAAACATAAGCTATGATTGCTTAAAAAGACGTATTGTGTACAACGAAGATGAACTATTATCTGCTTAAGGCGGCGTACCATAATGGCAACACTTTTAAAAGCTAAGAACGCAGCTCAGCAGTGGCGTACCATGAAGTGTTACCAAAAGTTTGATTTCGGACTTCCATTGTCTATAAAATTTTCAGTTCACCTGAAGACGATGTAAGATAGCATATTAATCGAAACGTCGTGATACTCAAAATTTTATAGACAATGGAAATGCGAAATCAAACTTTTAATAAATCCACCTTGTCTACAAGTTTCAAACAACATGAAGTGTTACGTTTAGTAAGCAAATATTTTTTAATGTTCAATTTTACATGAAAATTTAATATTCATGATGACATCGTTACGATTTTTGACT
Source organism: Bruchidius siliquastri (assembly GCA_949316355.1). Taxonomy (NCBI): domain Eukaryota; kingdom Metazoa; phylum Arthropoda; class Insecta; order Coleoptera; family Chrysomelidae; genus Bruchidius; species Bruchidius siliquastri. The sequence continues at coordinate 22,026,341 of OX438538.1, read as the reverse complement.
GTTGTTATCGATTTTCCAAATAATAATATTATAAAAATCAGTACTTATTTTAATATAATTGACAAAACGCAATTTGTCTAACAAATTTCTCGGTACAGAAAATTAGATAAAACTACTAGATTTAAATATAAGCAACGGTCACAATAAAACAATGACTTCAAGTATATATATATATATATATATATATATATATATATATATATGTGTTGTATCTTGGGTATGCGGTCTGGATAATAAAATCTGAACTACTCATTCATTCATTATATAATTTTAAATTGAGTAAATACGAGTACTTAAATCTTACGACAAGCTTTCATATCATATAAATTGTGTCATGACGTTATAAGTTGATAGTAAGATTTTATTTTATTCTTTCTAGCGCATTTAAATAAAATCTTTTGTTTTTAAAAAAGTTTTTTACTTTTAATTTTTTAAACTGTAATCACTGCGCGTTTCAGATTGAACCTACTTAAAGCTAGTATTCAAAGTGATCAAACCTTCGACTTCTGCCAAAATTGACCTGGTCGGACTATAGTAATTTTTGAAGAATTAGCTAAGATATTTTAATCTCCACCAAGAGCAGCTGAATGTGAGTTAAAAACGAACACGCGAAGAGACAGATTGATCAAGAGTGCCTTACAAAGACAAAATGTATTCGACAGCTTCGAATATCATAAAACTGTGTTGTTCCGTTCAGAACATGCAATGTAAGTAAAACATAGGTATATTAAGCCGCGTGGCACTGTATTTGATTTAGACGAATCTTTGTTGCGTGGTGTTGCATAAAAATAATGAAGTTTACTACATTCTGGCGTTTAGAGCTGGTGGTTAGTAGTTGGCTACAAGAAGCTTGCTTGCAAAACAATAGAGAATAGCTTTAAAAATATTCAGTTCATCACGGGGTCACTGGCCACGTTACTAGATCATCCTTTTGTTAATATATTAGCAGTAAAATTCACGGAGCGGCCACACTGCATTTATTTCGTTCTATCTTTCTTGCTGACTCAATATAGCCTCAATATCGCTTTGTTTTTCTAAATGTTTCATAGTTCCGGAGACTTAGCGGTTCAAGGGAAAGAAGTTATTATTTTCCAAAAAAAATAAGGAATTAAGTAATAATTGATCACGCATGGACAGAACACCATAAAATAATGTAGGATAACGACTAGGAGCCGCACTTTTATAGCCAGCAACGATAAAGTTTATAACAAACCCACTGTAGAGTCAATGAAATCTATATGGCAGTCACTCATTGGAAAAATGAAGCTGCACCGAACTTCAACGCTAAAGTGACACACAAAAACCAGAACGCGATATGAACCAATCAGGACCAATCGCGTCAACGATGTGTGGGATGCTTTCCGAAGCTTCAAGACATATACATCACAAGAAAATATGTCCCTCATTGCAGTGGATCTGCCAGTTTGTCTATCGTCTGTCCAAAATCCCTTTGAGGAAATTTTTATTTTAGAACACTATTTCGGACTTCCATTGCCTTGAGAATTGGGCGTTTCACAACGTTTCGATTTGGTACTAGGTTAGTATTATAGATCAAAAATCTTTGTAATTTTTGAAAATCAGAGGAGTGGCGGCGGAGATGTTAAAAAAACGAAAGTAATGAAAAAACGCAATAATCTTGTTTTTGGATGGGTCAACCATTGGGACTGTGAGGGGGGGATCTCAATATTTTTTTGACGCATGTAATATCTATTCTCCGTAGTTGTTAGACATAGATAATCGTTCACATTTTCCTATTTTGAATAGCTGCTTTCTGAGATTTTTCATGCATTTCGAATATTTCAAAGAAATGTAATCCATTTATTTTTTTAGATGTTTTCCAGAATTTACTTTTTTATGTAAAGGAATAATTTGTATCGATTTTGTCTGAGCAACTACTACTACATATAACTGCATTTGAACTAAATAACAATCATACACAATTCTGGTAGTGTTGTTTTGCCTATAAAATTATGTCAGGTAGGTTGACTACGTATTTCACTTGTATTGGTTTCAGTTCATTGAAGATTATGTTCGAATTTTAGAACGTTGGTCCAATTCAAGTGTTTTTCAGAAATCTTGGAAACTGTGGAATAATACGAACTTTGGAATTATAAAAGATTTATTGTAAGTTTCAATATTTAATTACAAAACTTTTTCGGTTCCGGAATCTGATTCAAATTTCAATTTTTAAACTGTTAACATTGCGTGGAAACCCCAGTGTCAACCTACTTGATACCAGTTTTTGTATTTGATAAATGCTGCCGAGAAAGCCGAAATGTTAATAAAAATATTACTGCAATCACACGTTGTTGCAATTAGCAGCCAATTTAAGTATAAGATAAGAGTATTTTTAAAGCTGTACTGAAGTTGTAAACCGTCATTATATTTATGGCACACCTCTTGGTCACGTGTTCATGCCCTCTGTTCTTGTAGAATCTTTCAGTTGTCCTTTATTTCCTACCACTATTGATCTGTAATGGGATAACGGAGCTGACCCCAATGTTGAAGATCCCCGCACGTTTTAGACAATGTGACCTCAGTGTATCCCTTGCGTTTGATTATTGTGACTGCATTGTCAACATGGGTACAAGGGCTGCTGCATGTAAGATATCTCATTTACTTCATTCCCTTGGCGCTTTCAAAGCAGATTTTTTCCAAATAAACGATATGCTATAAGTCCAGAAACACATTCAGGTATGCAAAATTTCGTTGAAGGCCGAAATTTTCCATACACATTAATCTTTAAAACATGTGAAAACAAATTAGCATTTAGAGCACCTTTATAATCGCCTCAATCTCAAGAACGGTCGAAGATTGGTATTATGACAAATTTTACACAGTTTATATAAGGAATTTTTCAGGTCTATTATAATTAAATCTATCATATTACTAATTATTTATTTAGAATATACACGGAGGGTAAAAAGAACGTTGGATATGCATCAGGTATTAACGAAAGACAAAGAAAAGACCATTCGGAAAACTTGCAAGTGCGAAAGAGACGACCTGTGGAACAGGTGGCAACATAGCGACATGTTCGTTCAGTTAATAGTCCAGTCAATTTAGGCTCTCCAAAAATCTATTGCTTAGATGAAAGCAAGCAATGACGCATTTCAAAATAGTAAAAAAATAGTTGCAATCATGCCATACTGAAATGCATCGTAAGATTGTGTAACACGTACTTGTAAAACAGATAAATTTGCACCATGTTCCCTGAGACGTATTGTATTCGGCTCAAAGTTCGTTACAAGATAGCTGATTATTATTGGAGATATTTTAATGTTGCACTTTGGTGCACTGGAATTGTGCAGTTTTGTGTAAAAATGAGCACTCACTTTGTCTTACATTAGCACGTTTCCTATATCAAATTTTAAAATTAACAAACGGTATATTCTACCTACGTTATGGATCTAATTCGATTTTGAAATATTTACTTGCGTATGTTACCGATAATAATTAATTCGTTACCTGCAAAAAAGTTACTTCAATAATGTCAGTTTAGACATTTTGTGACCTTGTTTCCATATATCGACCCTAAAGCTAAACGAAGCCTGTCCATTTGATTGGATTACATTTACGTTATTTTCTGCTGCAACTGAAATAGGGAATAATTGCATTACCTGAATATTATGTGATCAAATTAAACTATCACAAGACTCAGTTTTCTAATCCTATTATTTTAAAGCTGTTCTAAATAATCTTCCCTCTTTGTTCATTATTCACAAATATAGTAAGATAACGATTCCTGGAAAGTTCCCTTCACATTCAGGTAGAACATAGAAGCACCTCAAAATTCACTTTTCGAAATTGTTTTTGGAGGGTTCAAAAATTAGAGGTCGGGGTTGGGGCGAGGGAGACACCTCAAACATTTTTGGCGTTGGTCGAAGACGTTCTATAATCTACAAACCGCCACTCATTCTCTGAACATTAACGATGGTTCACATACTCGTATTTGCCTTCAAAAAATGAGAAAATTCAAATAGTTAAGAACTACTTCTGAAGATGACTGTATTTCCATTGAATAAGAATCATAAATCATTATGAAATTACTTTTTAGCCTATTACAAATAGCATCAAGTCGCGTCTGTGGATTCAGTTGAAGCATTTTTTGAATATAAGCAAGTGTGCGAAGGTCCAGATACGTGAAAATTTGGTGAATTTTTCAAAATTGAAAAAGGTTTTCCAATATTTGTAATATTTTGCAAATTTAAAACCAAATTCTGAAAAATATTGGAATTCGGTTCAAATTATAATTTATTTAGTAATATATTTCCTCGACGTTGTCTGGTTCTTATGACTTTTGCTAAGACTGCGAAAAAATCTGATATGTAAGCGACTTGGATCTCAGATTGTAACCATCTTCTTTATCTCTGGTATGTTGCTGTTTGCTGTTCAACAGATTCAAATTTACAAAACAACACTATCTTAAAGACATCTAAACTGTTCGGATAGTGTTTTATTTTTCCATCATCTATATGCAATGGAACCGTCTGCTCCACTAAAACTTCTCACACACAAATTCTAATAAATTCGGGCATACATTAGAAAGTCAGAAAAAATCCGCAGAGGAACGAACCTACAACTCAAGGCTTCTGTTCTGACACCTACGTACATTTGGTCACAGTGCTCTGAGGAAGAATACTTCTAAACGCATTTGCAATGAAACCTACTGAACCAGCCAAGTTATGTCCTTTAATGAGCAAAGTGAGTACGACAGCATTTGGCTGGGCTACTTACCTTACATTGGCATTTGTACGTATTTGCTCATAGTCTACTGTGGCCGAATGGATTAAGGCATCAGGACAGAAACCTGGAGATCTGGGTTCGATATTCACCACTACAGGTATATTCATCTTGCGATTTATCAAGTAAATAACTATGTATGTATGATGTAATTAGTAATTATGTGTGTATATAGAGACGTTAAAGATTCATAAAATAAGCATATTTTTCTAAATATAAATAACCTCACGCAAAAGCAGATCAGGGACAGATCAGACACCCTTTTTCGATGTTCTAGACTGTGGAGGTCACTTGTGAGGTAAGGCGCATCCACTAGACGTACGAGGGTCACGCTGAAAGTTTTTAGATACAGAAAAACTACAAGGTTTTTAAAAAAAAATTAATCTGTTTTTTCAACATATTCTCCCCCTACCTCAATACATTCACGATTTGATAAAACCACTTGTCAAATTCTTGTGACCAACGTTCTTTAAAAAGGTTGCTAATTTTCTCCTTAAATGCAGCGATTGCCTCTTCACCGTTGGAAAAATGGCGATCTCGTAACTTTTCTTTGATCTTAGGGGATAAGAAGAAGTCGCACGGAGCTAGTTCCGGAGAATAAGGTGGGTGAGGCAACAGTTTGACACCCTGTTCAGCAAAAGAATCTAGTGCTCTATCGGCGCTGTGGGCGGGTGCGTTGTCATGGTGCCATTGAATACCCCGCAGACAAGTCTTTGGACGGCTCTTGCATAGTTCTTGGAAGACTACAGGAACACATTTGGTTATATAACATTCAGAAGTAACTGTCCTTGGATTTTCCAAGGCTGCCGTTGTGATGTATCCACTTTTAGGAAAAAAATATGCGACCATTTTGTTTCCAACACTGTTGGAACGACGAATTTTCGTTGGAGGCTGCTCACTTTCAAAGCACCAAACTAATGACTGCTGTTTAGTTTCGGGATCATAATGATATAACCATGTTTCGTCTCCGGTTACGATATTAGAAGTGTTTTTACTGTGTCCATTATCAAATTTTTCGAGCATAAACTTAGCCCAATCAACTCTTGTTGCTTTTTGCTCTCGTTTCGCCCCCGGTTACGATATTAAAAGTGTTTTTACTGTGTCCATTATCAAATTTTTCAAGCATAAACTTAGCCCAATCAAGTCTTGTTGCTTTTTGCTCACTGGTCAACAAATGTGGCACCCATCTGGAACACCGCTTCCTTAGGCGAAGCTAATCATGAATGATTGTTCGGACCGCTGCCGATCCAATCCCCAGAGAAGTCTCAATCTCGGTGTAGGTTATATGTCGATCTTTTTTTACCATATTCTGTACAGCTTCTACAGTTTACGGAGTAACATCAGTGGGCGGTCGACCTGTTCGAGGTTCATCATCGAGTGAGACCCGGCCCTTTTTAAACTCACCAAACCAATTGAAAACTGTAGCCTTAGAAAGGGCAGATTCGCCAAAGCAACTCCCTAAACTTTCGTGACATTTCGCTTGTTTTAGTCCGTTTTTATAGTCATACAAAATCATGGCTCAAAAATCGCGACTACCCGGTTCCGTTTTCACGTTAAAATTCGGCCAACACTTCGAAGCATTCGAGACCGTGGCAAGGCAACTACTGAACGATTCAAACGCTGCCTTTGCGTGTAAGCACTTAGAACTTTAGATAAAATAGCTGCGTGCTCAAACCCGTTCGAACTTGTATAGATTAGGAATATCTAAAGACTGTCAGCGTGACCCTCGTATTGCTTGTTTCTGGATTGTATCCAGAAGCCTCAGGAAGTGCTTTGGGGCGCATCCCCACATATGCGAGCAGTACTCCAGCTATGGTCTGATTTGGGCCTTGTAAGTAGCAGCAGGTGTTCCGGAGAATATAATTTCCTGGAGCAAAGCATGTGCAAAGTTATAGGTCATGTTGAGGGTCCATAGTGGAGTATTTTGAGTTAGGAAACAAATAATAACTGAGAAAATATACCCTTTTGCGGATTAACAGGCGAATAACATAGAATAGATTTACATCTATTGCATAAAATATGAACAGGTTTTGAGCAGTAAATTTGAATCTTGTTCATCTGTTGAGTGTTGAATGCTATGAGTGATATCCTAATCGGTGTGTTTCCCTTAATGAAGCATCAAACATATAGACTTTCCGAATCAATTGTTGTTCTACACTGTTATGCATCAGGAGTATATACATGAACTATTTCATCTCCATGTATGATCTCTACCTTCTAAAGGTGGTTTATATAGAGTACTTAACTTTCTGACAAAGTGAGGAAGGCGAATTCTGGTCATTTTCAAAATATATTGTATTTAAATTCATTTTTTTAAATTTTTGATAAATTTCTCTGGGAATTTTCGTGATCAGTACCTATAACATTCCTACAGCTTCTGGAACGGAGACCTGGCAAGGATGGCAACATGATCATCCCCAGAAGCTTGATAGAAGATAATTCAAGTATTGAAAGTCCCTAAATCTCCACGGCTAGCACACCAGCATATAATTTTTTTCATCAAGGTTGCTGTTTGGGCCTTCTATGCGTTAAACTGAACTGCATTTATGGATCCCCATTCGACAACTCTTCCAATGTCCTCAGAGTGCTGTCCCCGTCGAAGTGTTACTTTGCCTGGTTCCATACAGGAAATAAGGCTGCGAAGCTGTAGATAGGATTAGATTGGTGGATGTATATCCATCCACCACCGCAAATAAGGAGCGGTACCTGATAAACATGTCCAATCATTGGCATAGACCAGGTGACAGCCCAGAGGCAGCAAGCTTTCTCAGAAGTTTCACATGCCACAATCTATCGAAAAGTTTCGATATGTCGAGTGCAACGACTTGAGACTCTTCATGAAGCTCAACTAATCTGCTCCACATATGGTGAACAAAAATAATGAACGCATTTCTCCAAGTGAACAACGCATTCAGCTCTTTCACAAATGGCGAAGACCAACGCTGTTTTGTTAAAAGTTCTTGACATTTTATTTCCAACGACAATGAGCTAAAAAAAATGTAGGTGTTGATAGGATACGTTGTATCATCTATAAAATGTTGACCTGGGCAACACTCTGTGCCGTTTATACATATTATTGTTCATAAATTTGCATTCAAACCACAAAAAAGATAAGATTCTCAATAGATGTTGACTTCAAATTTTGCAACAATAGATTCGATTTCTGAACATAATATATTTTCTATATATTTCGAATGTTTTAGACAAATGTAAACCATATAAATTTCTTCTAAAAGTTATTCCAAATTTTAGAGCATAGTTAACTTCTTTTTCCAAAGGGCCTAGTTTGTTCAGTTTCCGTTTTAGCAACTTTTACTACAGATCACTAAAATTTAACTGAATAGGGGTCATGATTTATGGTGAAATATTATGTAGTCACTTTAAAAAATGTATCATTGAGGTTGACTCTGTATTTCAGTTGTATCAGTTTTTTGAACGAATTTTAGAATCGCTAACCAACAGTTTTGAATAATATTAGAAAATATGGACGATTCTTAAAAGTAAGAACTTTTGCGACTTTCTGAAATCATTAAAGTTTGAAAAAATTTCAATATTTAGATGAAAAGTTGTGTAGTTATCACACAGTTTCACAAATAAAACTCTTTCTTTTAGTGACGCGTTTCGATTTTTATTAAAATCATCCTCACTAAAAGAAAGAGTTTTATTTGTGAAACTGTGTGATAACTACACAACTTTTTATCTACATGTTCGAAGAGTTTCACCAAGTAAGAGCATCTACAATCTACATGATTTCAATATTTCTCAAATTTAATTTCAACTATCAGCAGTTACAAAATTTCATCCAAATCCATTTTCGTGTGTGGCTGTATTTACCATGCATTGTTGGTAAATTTGAAAAGTGTCAATTTAGCTGATAACAATACACCGATTAGTATGAATAATCACTTCATCCGGCCAAAGAGCATACCAATCAAAAATCTAAATTATTGTTAATTGATGTTTAGATTCATGATATTCATCCCATATGTGACAAAATCGTTCTATATGAGTATATCACACATAGCTTATCGATGGAAGGCAATATGGTTATATGTACAGCAGTTGGCTACTTCCACAAATATGCTAATGACTAAACGATATAATAGACAAATTATCAGAGGACGGATAAATAATTTGAAGATTCTTTCACAGAATCAAGGTGACAAAAAACCTTGATATCAAAAATGTATATGTTTTTCAAGGTTTTTAAGCTATGATATGCTGTTAACTATGGCTATAAAAGATCATGACATATTCTTATCTGATTTCACTTTAATAACTAAGAATAAGGATAATTAGGAAGAATGCATCAGTAAGGATCATTCCAGAACCTGACGGTAAATCATCTGCCTTGAATGCAAGGTTGTGGGTTCGATCCCACTGGTGAGATTTTCCTCTTTCCAAATTTTGCCAATTATTAGCTAGAGAAGATATAGTAACATTATTTTTTGTGGTAGTAAATACGATTGTTTCAAACATTTTTGTGCGAGTGGCCAATCAACCCATGTGAATAACTGAATTTCAGTATTCTTGATTGTTGATGAATAAGCAGAAGTTGAATATCGTATGACTCATTTTGTCATTCGAATAAAAATTCAATGGTGAGATCTCAAATTCAAGTTATACGTCATAAAATTCAAAATTCAGTTACCATCCTATACTTGAATATGCTGCTGTTTTTTGTTATCTCTATTTTGACTGAGAGCCCGTTATACGAATACTGAAGTTACAGTCATTGCTTTTTGCAGATTCAAACATGTCGATTTGGCATAAAACATCACATAAACATTTTTTAAAAATTGTGTGCAGTGTCAAGTGTGAGGGTTTCGACTGATGTTAGTGATGTTTTATCAAAAATCGATAAAACGCTGGAGTATTAATAATTCTCTTTAGTTACAGCCAAAATTCGCAGTCTCTATGACTACCAACTGCGGCTCATGCAGGGCGTTATGCCCCCTCCATCTGGAGTTGACATAGCAAACACAATCAAATACTTCTCTCAAACTCTCCTAAGTAAGTACTTTGATTATTCATTTCGAATTTGATTTCGTATACGAACCAAAAATCAGGTAATTCCAAACGACTAACAATTTCAGGTTGCTGTCACTAGTATACTTTTAATGTGTTGTATAAAATGATAACTCTTACGTATTTTTTATGATTATAAATAATTCTCATCAAAAAATCTGTCTATTTTAATTTTTTTCAGAAAAATACAAGTTTTTTCAACACCCGCCAAATTTAAATAATGTGAATGTGTATTGTGAGATACAGAGTCAACCTACTTGATACCCTTTTTTGAGGGACTATATAGCACTTAAGTAATTATTGATGATTCTTATATTCAGTTAAAATTCAGTAGTTTTTAATAATACGCTTTAAAATGTTGTAAAACTTAGAAACAAAAATTGAATGGTTTAAAATTAGAAATATTAAAATTTTATCGAAAGTTATTAAGTCGCATGTATCGAAAAATTCATGATTAAGAGCTTAGAAAAAAATCTTCAACCCACTACTATTGCTTGCTGGCAATATAAAAACTAAAGAGTAGAATAAACTAAATAAACTCTCCATAGTAGTAAATCTAGTATCAAAGATTAATCAAAATCCGAATATTACTTTCAAGGTCAAGGATAAGGCGACTGACAGACAGACGAAAATGAGTGACATGGTTTTTCGTGATGTACATAAAACATCAAGTCTATTAGCGCGGGAAGAAGAAACTAAAAATGTGAAAACGGTATCCTCACAGCGTGAGAAGTACTGAGTCAATCTACTTTTCATTTCAGCTGTACTTAAAGATGTTCCAAATTCTCCGTTCGAACTTCTCAAAGACCCTGAAATGGACTCCGTTCGTATGGGTTTATTTCCTAGTCTAGACTACAAAGGACTCTACAACTCTCTTGTTCCTCTTATAGAAGTTGCTCCTTTGATTTCTTATGGTTTACACGGTAAGTTACCTAATTGAATTATTTATGGGGTAGTTGAGTATTTTCAAAGTAATACATTTACTATTTGGCTTAAAATGTTGACTGATTTTTTTCTTGTTTGTGAATTCAGCCAAATTCCAGAGATAAATCAACTTCTTGAATTTTGATACATTTGCATAACCTGGCAACAGCGCATTTGAGAGTATTTTTGAGCATTCAGTTATATAGTTACGGATATAGCAGAATATATCTTACTCAAATGTATAAACTAGATTTTTCACAAAGTTGCTGACACATCAATGATGTAAATGCAAAACTACCAATTTTCAGTTCATATTTTAAAGCGAATTTCATTCACAGCACAAAATTAAAAGCGTCAATGCTGAAGGTTCGAGTTATGAACATTGGCATACATGTGTTTCAAGTTTTAGCCTTTGTGCAATTTTTTTATTCTAGCAATATAGAATTGATTTATTCACCAAAAGGAACTTTTTTGCGATCTCAACCCCTAAACTTTTCAATTTAGTCGAGATCCCTTTTACAAACATATTTCTTTACAGCATTCGGTCAGTCTTTTCTTCAATGTCTTGGATGCCTACTTCCATTCTTGGAGCATGATTTGATTGACAATCTATCTTATTTGGCAGCATCCACTATCTCTGTTTTACCTAGCTCCCTCCATCAAGATATAGTAAATTGTTTGTGTTTTTATATACTACCGTTCGCAGTAAGTAAGTATGCCACTAAATATTTTGTATGTACTTAAGCAGCCCCAATATTCATTAATATCATCATCATCATCATCATCATCATCATCATCATCATCATCATGCAGACTATCATTATTATTATTATTGTTGTTATATCAACTTTTCTCGCAAAATACTGATTCATCTGTATTTATTTGTAGCAAGACATAATGATAACAGCCAAGATATATGTCACTCAGTGTCGGCTGTGATAATGATGGTCTTTCAATACTCCACAAATCCTGCTCATCACTGCCAGCTTTTGGAATGCCTCATGACTCTCAAAAAGCATATTCTGAAAGACGTTTTATGTGTGATAGCCTATGGTACAACGACTGCACGTTCTTCAGCTGCCAAACTGCTCTTTTATTACTGGCCCACTTTCAATGCCAACCTCTTTGATAGGAAAAACCTTATTTGCAAATTTGCCGGTAAGTATAGTTTCATTTTGACATTTGAAACTCACCAAGGTATATTCTTGAAAAAACTGCAAAGCAGTCTTGTCGATAATATTGTAGCTACGCCTATTGGCGTGAGAGGTTAAAAGTTGTTAATGTGTCTTTTCGTACCATTATTTTTTAGATCCAACTCCTTTTGTATGCCAACGTGATATGTGTCCGAATTCTGGTAATGCGGAGGCCGCCAAAGTATGTTACGACCACTGCATATCCATCAATTTTGCTAGTGATACACCACCACCATTGTATCTCTGTATTGAATGTGCGAATGAAATACATCGGGAACATCCAAATCAAGTGTTTTCTGATATTTTACATCCTATGCAGCAAGTTTCTATGATATGTGAGAACAAGGTACGACTAAACGTAGTCCATAGCGCCTAGCCGCATAACAATTTATAAAGTTCACACCTACACACACATTGTGGCTCACCGAATTTGGATAAATACCTAGAAACAGTTTATAAGTAGCAACACAACCACCCTTAACAAAAAAATTCAAGCTGGTCTGCCAGCCGCGAAGATTGAGAGACACACAATACATCGTCATCTTCTATCAAGCTTCTAAAAATTAGTATCTTAATGTCCTGGTATGGTCATGTTGGTCAGAGGGTTGTATTCACCATCTGCTGCTACTCTACAAGGCTCAGATCAGATCACCGCTGGAGAACTGCTTGCATGTGTGAGGATGTGCTCTGAAGCACTCCTTGAAGCTCCTGAATACAATACAGAAACAAGCATGGTGGATTGTCTCATAACCTCCACAGTCTGGAACACCGAAGGAGGGTTGGCTGATTTGTTCTTATTCTATGAGAAACACCAACAGTCGTCAGTACAATAAACACAAGAGGAGTTCCAACGCCTCGAACTAGCCTCTCCCAAAAGTCGTTCTTCTGGAGAATCTCGACGTTGTGGAATGAGCTGTCGATGTCAGGGAGTCTATAGTTTGCAATGGATTACATGCAAAACAAAAATGTAGTACGCCATTAAATTTCAGACAGAACAAGCTCGTTGTATATCCAGAGACTAATGCAGTTTTCAAAGGGCACTGTTCCAATTTGGTGAGCCACAGGCTATATACATTGTTTTGACAATAGTTTAATGCTCTCATGTCATCGTCATTAGTCTGACGATGCTTTTGAATGAAGCGAAACGCAAAACGAGTTCTGCGCATTCTGGTTTGTAAAATGTTGAATAAAACTAGAACCGTCCGAACTTTTTGGAGGTGTGAAGTGAGATTATGTCATTTTTTCTATTCTAGAACTGTCGATCGAATGATAAATCGGCAATATCAATATGTTTTTCTACCGAGTGCGCCAGCTATAATGGGAACCATCCAATTCGGTATTGCGAACAGTGCCATAACAACAGACATAACAATAGAAGAGGTGGAGATCACATCGTCCATAAATGCATACCACCAACGTGGTCAATGGAATTGGAAATGCAAACATATATGGTTGGTGCTATAGTTAGGTGAGTTACAAACTACGTCATGAAAAGTGATTCGGCAGGTCCTTGTTTCAATGTATATTGGTCACAAAGCACTATTCACAACAAAATATGCAGATGACATAAGCATTTTCTTTTTTTCACATACTTTTCAAAAATATAGAAAATAAACTGTTAAACAAATCCAAATTAACGAGATCGATAAGTGCATATGATAAAAACCACCGAAATATCACACATCACAGATTTTTTTTAATATAAAATAGAACAAGCAGTAATTTTTTTTTAAATTATCGGAGAAAGTGTCCAGTTTAGTTTGGTATCTGTGGGAACTTCAAGGTATTTTATATCACAATTGTAAACCCACATTCAGGCGTTTTAGTGGACTAGTAGTCGCTAGTTTCCTAATTATCGCAGAGAGATAGTTTTATTTTATTGGTACTTGTATATTTTAATATTCCTAAGTATTCCATGATTTTACAGCTTATTGAAAGAAGCAAAGATATCACAAGGTGACCCCAGAGACGAAAAAAAAGATTCAGACACAAAAGACATAAAAGATAGCAAAGACGCTAAGGACCGAAGAAGTCCTGTACCAACTTTAGACAATATTTCAATAGAAGAAAGGCAGCTGTTAGGAAGATATGGAGTCTGGTTGTTAGTTGGTAGATGTAGTCCGACAGAAAATGCACCCACTAATGTCCTCGGCAGACTTTTAGCGATGATTTTCCATTGGTTTTACATAACAGCGTACTCATATAATGGTAAAATATATATACACATAATGCACAGTTTAGAAAGTCTTTGTAAGGAAATCTCTTAAATTACAAGGGATAAGAAATGGTGATTAAAGACACGGGGGACTAGTCAGAAGAGTCAGCAATCTTTTATGTAGTAGTGTAGTAATAGTAATAGGTAGGCAAAGCCTGGCAAGTAGGCCACCTTCGGCATTTTTTGCCGGCCCTGAAGACCATCACTAGAACTATGGCAGACATGGTAACTCCCTAGTGTCGAATCGAACCTTCCAGACCTTTTGATAAAGGTCATGATCTTCGACCATTCCACTGAGTAGCACTCTTCCCTGTCAAACTCTGCTGTGCCGAACACCCCAGCCCTAAGGCCGCTGTACACGTATACGGCACACTCATCCAGGAGGTGGAACGAGGTCTAGTCCTCCTCTCAGTACTTCTGGCAGATTGGGTCTTTGACCACTCCTATGAGTGTCAGGTGCCTGTTCAATCTGCAGTGACCTGTGAGGATCCCTACTTACAAGTGGAAAGAATCCCTATTCTTGTTCAATAGCCATAGCTGCATTCCTGGACCAGTGGTGATCTGAACATTCACCATGGTAGAGTCAATAGAATAGTGACAGAGCAGCTACTTTTTTGATGTTCTAGACTGTGGAGGTCATTTGTAAGGTCGGGAGCATCCATTAGATGTATTGTTCTTGTCTAAATTGTGTTAAGGAGTTTCACCGATTTACAAAAGGAAACGCCCTCAGGAAAAAATATATATGCAATGACAGAAAGCAATAGAATTGTATTTCGAGGCAAATAGATATGCTACATTTTACTAAATAATTGTTATTTACACCAGGGGTTCCACGAAAAAAGTGGGCATTAAAAAGGGTTCCGCTTGTCAAAAAGTTTTAGAAACGCTGATATTAATAACTAGTCCATACAAGTTCAGTTTTATAATCTTCGAGGAAGCCTTGTAAGATTTTGATTTCATTATACCGTAAAATATTCGTTCCAAGCGAATTGCATCGTGAAATGTGAGTCGATTACATTGACTGAATCCATTTTTTGAATCAACATTAGATTACCCAAATCAGCTTCAATGTGAGCAACGGTTTACCATTTACTTTTTTAGAGATCTTCATGCAAAGACATACGTTTGTACCAGGCTGTATATAAGTAGATATATTTTCCAGGTCAAGATGAAGGAACTTTAGAGAAACTGAAGACCGAAATTGTGTGTAATTGGCTACGTGAGATCATCAATACACATTACAAATTATTCATATCTTGTCTCCTGCCTCATCCTGCTGAATATGCTAGAGTTGGAGGACAATGGTACAGTGTTTGTGCAGTTGCATTATTAAACCTTCTCAATAGCATACAGAAAATTCCAAGGACGTCATAACATGGACTTTGAGTCACACACCTCTTGGTTCACAGCTCGCACGTTTCAAAAAAAAAACTGATTCAATGTAAATGTGTGGAGTAAAGGGTGTGTGATGAGGTTTTGGGTTCTGGAACCACCACCTAACTTCCCTGAGCCTCCACAGTCTTACATTGGTGTTTGGATGCATTTGGTCACAGGCCAGATAGATTGAGCTGTTAGAACCCAAACCCAGAGACCCAATAGAATCTTTAGAAGATTTTTAGCCTAAAGATTAACAAAGAAATGACCTTCGTAATACCATTTATTTTAGGGACACCCTTTCATCGCGCATAACACACTTGAAAGATGGCTTACACCGATTGTTCTGTTTGATCCCCTATGAAGTAATATCTCAGGAAATCTGGGACGCAATTATGCCGCATTGGATGGAAGCCATTGTAAACGATGTGCCTGAACGAGAATTAGGCGAACTCAGGATAATTTTGAACAAGATCTTGGATACTGAAATGAGCCCATTAGGATTCAATGCGAAGAAAATGTATCACTTTGTTGCCATCAGGTTTCAAAATACCAGTGCAAAAATACAACAGCAGGCTCTGCATTGGCTGCAGGTAAGTTGATATAGGAAATATTTTCAAGGTAATTTGAGATTATTCCTTTGATATGCAATTTATGCTGAATTCGCAATAGTCTAGTCATGTGATTTAAAAATTATTAATAATAATTCTAAAAGCTTCACAAAGATAAGCCCATGAATGGAGTCTTATATATCCATGGCTTCTTTAAACAGTTGTCCTCCTTCCATAAGGTCTAGTGGGTTCAAGCATTGATTAACGAGTGGAATATGCTACTCAGTGGTTGAAGTCAGAGATTGAGGGCTTCATCATGATTTGCCAGGATGATGTCCTCAGCACCTTGGCATATAGTAGTAGGTTTATGTGTATGAAAGTAACAAATACCAACTGTAGAGCATGCAGACAGGTTTTGTATTATTCAATTACTTTTTGCAGACATTGACACTTCTGGATATAGTTATTCCATTGCATCTCTTGTTTTCAATATTTGGAGAAGGTGTATCTTGCATGAAAGATGTTGGCAGTACAAATGAACCAGAAGGTGATATAAAAACTTACACCGACTTAGAGGTATTCAACGCAACTGGACAAGAGCAGAAAAGGGGATCAATTTGTGAGTACAGCAATATTATTTTTCACTTGTGCTGAGTCGTCGTAATCGTTGCATATTCTTATGTTCAACTCCACACATAGCTTCAGTGTTAGAATTTCGTCAATTCTTCAATCATGCAGCTTAGTAGTAGTAGTAGTAGCCTGGCAAGTAGACCAACTTTGGCCGACCTCGAGAACCATCAATAAAACTAACACTAAGACTGAAGCATTACATCAGATCATTCCGCTGAGTAGATCTCTTCCCTATCAAATTCCGTTGTGCCGAACATCTCACCTCTGAGGCCACGGTATACAGCACACTCTCCTTGGAAGTGGGACGGATCCCATCCTCCTCCCAGCACTCCAGACTGATTGGATCTTTTACCACATCTATAACTGCCAAGTGACTGTTCAATCAAGAGTGGCATGTGAAGATTCATACCAACAGGTGGAGTGAATTTCTCCTTTCTGTTCAGCAGGCACAGCTCTCTACGTTTATTGGGGCCTGCTATGAACCTCTTGGCCTGCTTGCAGTCATCTCTTTCCAACCATGCTTTCGCCAGTTCATTATATGCCCAATCATCTAGGACATTACTGACCTGGCCTCTGCTGATATCCAGAATGAGTTCGGGGCCAATGCAAGTACCCCTTGCCCCCATTCTCGCCAAGCAATCTGCTATTTCATTATTTGGAGGGTCACTGCCTGAAAGAAATTGCATTGCTCTTTCCAATCTAGAAGCTCCATGAAATTCGAATAAGTTTATAAAGTTTGGTGTATCGTTTCCTACCCTCATTTTTACATAATTTGATCTTCTTTTATTCTAGACGAAGAGAAATCTGTGACCCAAGTAACATATGAGACCGATGCAGAACATAACTTATTCTGTTGTATACTCATGCTAGATATTTTGCTGAAACAAATGGAGTTGCAACAGATAGACAAACATACGGGATTAGGTTCGTCACTCTGCAAAGACGTATGTTGTTTGTTGAAATGTATGATCACGACAGCATATATAGGGAACCATGCTTGCACTTCAAAATCAGAATGCCCTAGCTGTGAATCAAGCATCATGTGGCACCAGTTGTCATTGCAACTGATCAAGTTTCTGTTACCAGTACATCCAGCTCATCCACCAGATGTAAGTAATATCAAACACATTTTATGACGCTCGCAGTTTGGACCCCACATTTTTTGGCGCTTCGTCTATGTGGAACAGGCATTTGCACACAAGATACAGCAAACATATAAGTGCATTCAAAAGATAGCATACCAATTAAAATAATGGCTTCGGACAGGTTGACGCTGTACTTCACACGAAATTGTAGTATATGAGAAATAAACATTAGGATTCTATTTTGAAAATGGCATCTCGGGTCCCCTCGGACCCCCCTCAGGTCTAAGCTACAAACGGAGAAAAATTTCAGTGGGTTATAAAGAGCAAAGGGATTTTTAGCCTCGCAATGGAGGTCAAAATAGCTCTGTTCGAAAGTCGATAGGCCTTCAAACATTTTTAATTTTTTTTTTTGGTAACAAGGCCTGTTTGCCATCTGTCTGTCTGTCTGTACTCTGTCCGGTAATCCTTAACCCTTCTATAACTCGGACAACGTCAACCCCTTTGTTTTTTTTGTAGCCCCTCCTGGATGACAACGGCGATGACTCGTATAGCAGGAAAAGTCCACCAGAGACGGAAAAGAAAGACAGCAAGGAAGTTATTCTAAACATGCCGATCCCGGAAGTCCATTCAGTAGGAGGAGTTCTTGTTCATATGCCACATGTGTGCTCTGTACGGAAAATATTTGTTTTGAAGATGAATTCGCTTTGAGTACACGTGGGATATTTCCTAGAATCATCATATACTAAATACTCCTTTACGGGTCCCAGAGAGAAGGTTTGGAGGAAATAGACTCGGCAAGAAGATATCGCTATCGAAACCTCCATTTCAGTCAGAAACATTTACGATATATACAAATTCCAATCATCTTCGATAGCGATATCATTGGCATCGTTGTATTTCCTTTGATTAGAACATGGTGACCAGGAGTATTACGTATATGAGTACGATACTATTTGTATCTCTATTTGGCAGGATAGTTAAGCAACTCCACTCCCGTTTATACCGTCTTGGTACAGTTCATCTAGGGGAAGGAATATTTGGCAAGTGTACCCACACTAATATTCCCCACAGTGGGCGATAGCGCCCCTAACGGCTAGAGGCTTTCGGGACGCAGAGGGAATCCCAGAGAAAATTAGGAGGCGTATGAGAAACACGACAAAATACTGTTTATATGTTCTTTATCCTCAAAGCAGCTGGTGAATAAGAGGAATTTGAGAACTCGGTGGGGTGCAGCAAAATTTTTAAATAATTTTGTTTTGTTTGATAAATATTAATACCTAGTTAGAATTTTATTAGTTTGAAATTCAAGCTTCATGGGTCATTGGTTTATTCTTGCGGCGGAGCACATTTTTCAGAGCATTTTGTACACTATGATAGTTATATGTTGAAAATCTCTGACATCGTCACACTTTTCGGAAATAACATTTTCTCTGGATCTAGGTGGTGCTTTTTCAAATCAATTAATGGTGTTACAGATAATATCTCAATTATGTTTCGGCTGTTTTGAGAATATGTCCATAGAACATTGTAATCAAAACTAAAAACCACATACTCAAAAATTTATTGAAGATCGAACAAAATTAATCAAAAGCAGATCTGTGTCTTTCCGTTAAGATATTGATGGGAGGTTCAAAATTTTGAACAAGGTTAAAGTCGTTTTTTCATTACAAAATATTTACGATGTTTCTATTAGCAATATAAGGTATAAAAAGGTGCTCAAGAATTCATTTTTAAAAACGGCATTCCAAAATAAATGTGCACAATGCTGACCAAACACAACGCACAAACAGAACACTAACAGTGCACAAATATAAAAATTTATCTAAATAAAACCCCAGTGTAACTAGATGTTTTTGCAGTAGTCTAAGTAGAGTTTTGTCACTGTGATAATTATTTGTCTACTTTCAAATTCAGGTACTAGTGGGTACATGAGCAGTGTGGCAAAGGTGTCGTATGGTTAACCTATATCTTCAATAGTCATGTCATGGCACGATCATGTGGCTGGCCTCGCAAGGTCGGCGTTCCAGAAGCTGGGGGATGCGTCCGAAAGCACTTCCTGAAGCTTCTGGACAATCGAGAAGCGAGCAACTCGTCTAGTGAATGCGTGCTAGAAGCTGGGGGATGCGCCACAAAGCACTTCCTGAAGCTTCTGGACAGAAGCGAGCAATACGTTTAGTGAATGCGTCCCAGAAGCTGGAGGATACGACTCAAAGCACTTCCTGAAGCTTCTGGACAATCGAGAAGCGAGCAACTCGTCTAGTGAATGCGTGCTAGAAGCTGGGGGATGCGCCACAAAGCACTTCCTGAAGCTTCTGGACAGAAGCGAGCAATACGTCTAGTGAATGCGTCTCAGAAGCTGGGGGATGCGCCCCAAAGTACACCCTGAACCTTCTGGACAGAATCCAGAAGCGAGCAATACCTCTAGTGAATGCGTCGCAGAAGCTGGGGGATGCGCCCCAAAGTACACCCTGAACCTTCTGGACAGAATCCAGAAGCGAGCAATACCTCTAGTGAATGCGTCTCAGAAGCTGGGGGATGCGCCCCAAAGTACACCCTGAACCTTCTGGACAGAATCCAGAAGCGAGCAATACCTCTAGTGAATGCGTCGCAGAAGCTGGGGGATGCGCCCCAAAGTACTCCCTGAAGCTTCTGGACAGAATCCAGAAGCGAGCAATATGTTTAGTGAATGCGTCTCAGAAGATGGGGGATGCGCCCCTAAGCACTCCCTGAAGCTTCTGGACAGGAGCGAGCAATACGTTTAGTGAATGCGTCTCAGAAGCTGGGGGATGCGCCCCTAAGCACTCCCTGAAGCTTCTGGACAGAATCCAGAATGCCATTATCATGGCAGATGTTCGACTGAGCTGTCTCGCATAATAACTCTAAAAGTCGCCAGCTCTTCCTCACCAGGTCAATCTTCGACTCGAACAAGCCTCTTCCAAAGGCCGTTCTTTTGGGGAACCTCGTCGTTGTGGAACGAGTTACGAGTCTAGGCTAAAGACGAAACATGCATGTCTATAGCAGGTCTGATGCATAGTGGAGATCATACACTTAATATACACTTGTTTTTATTCTGTTATTTTAGTAGTAAGAATCCGTCCATTTTTGAAGTCAATTCAATTTTGATGGTATTAACGCGATGATCCGAGAGTTTATAGGCTTATTAGCATACGACACCTTTAAACAAGTACGTAGTTCAGCTGATTGATTCTTAGATAATTTGAAAATATTTTATGGTAAATTCATGAGACAACATAGTGTAGGGATAATAGTAGAGGGCAGTTACTGCAGTTGAATTCCTAATAAATAGATAAAATATACTAGGATATTTCCCACTCCTTGTAGTAGTCCAGTGGCGGCTAGACAATTAAGTTGATAGAAACCCCTCTGTGAATGATATTATAAACTAGAATGATGATTTGATAAAGGTGTCAAAGTTTTTTCTTGGTACTATTTGGATGCAAAGCAGTAGAAACTTCTGATAAGACCAAATTGTAATTCGGTTTTTCAAAAACAATGACGTAAGAACTAACAGATCTGGAGAAAGGGCTTATTTATTTGTGCGTTATTAAAATTCCTCCAAAACAAAACTTCCGTGTGTCAAAAAAAAATATGATTGAACTATGTATATACTCATAATCATTACAGACTATCGATTTGGGTATATACCATGGTTACCAAGTCCTATCTTGGAAATATATCGACTAAACTTCTCAATGAAGATAAAAATATTGTGTATTTAATACACTGTTTCACAAATAAAACTATTTTTCTTTCAGTGACGCGTTTCGATTTATATTTAAATCATCGTCGGACTGTCGGATTTGACTGCTAACAAGGCTAACTTGATTCTATCATGGATACAAAATTAGAGCTCTCAAATCTAGCATATCCTTTAGATTTGAGAGCTATAGTTTTGTATGCATGATAGAACCTAGTTAGTTAGTTGGCAAGTAATCTGGGTAGCCTTGTTAGCAGTCAAATCTGACAGTCCGATGATGATTTAAATATAAATCGAAACGCGTCACTGAAAGAAAAATAGTGTTATTTGTGAAACTGTGTGTTGATGACACAATCTTTTTATCTGCATGATGGGAGAGTTTCAACAAGTGAGAGCATCTACAATCTACATGAACTTCTCAAATCTACCATTCTTTTTATATGTTTATTTATCCAAAATGCAAGGTTGATGCAGATTGCAATGGTCTACTAGCCTTATTCTTATCTGTCACCTTTATCAGTATCACTCTTCAAGAATTCACTTTTTGAGTTGGAATATGAATCACTAGCCTCCAGTCTAGCCTGATTCTACTTTCAAGCACGTTTTGTCACTGTTGTAAGCATGGATGTTGCAAGTTGACTTTTTAAAACTTCTAGGTGTGAGTAGACATAGATGTAGATAAGAACAAATGTAATATTATGAAGGCACAACCTATTTCACTGTACCATTACATGTTTACAAAACAAAATTACACATTCATTGAGCCATAAATTATGAGCCGCCACTGTAGTAAAAAAATATTTTGAGTAAAAGCGAGTGACTCTTGCTGTTTATTCGGGATATTGGCGAATCAATCTTGACAGTGAGTTATTAGAAATATGGTAGAACGGCTCTGGAATAATGCACAATAAATGTTTATATTCAAAAAATATAAAAGAAGGCTCTGTTTGTTTCTATGCCAACGCTCAAAAATGATTGGGTGGCAGAATATATTCTATCATCTATTAAAGTTTGTCCCCGGTTATATTCCGTATTTGTAAACAGATTTTGTTGTTCATACATTTGCATTCAAATCACATAATGCAGAAATTGAAAATCATTTGCAATATAGTTTTCTATTTGTTTACGCTACTATAATTAATGGTAAGTTTGTTAATAAACTACCATCTTTAGAAATCTCACTGGGATGAATTGATATTCTTGTCTCCGAGATTCAGCCTTTAGAACTCAGAAAAGTAATTGATATTAGCAAATGTTTGCTTTCAAATGACAATCATGTCCAAGATTATGGAGACTTTCATTAAAATGCAGCTTCTGGTTTATCTGGACAAAAATGATATCATCAACGATCGCCAGTAAGGCTTTCGCAAGCATAGATCCACGGGAGATCTTCTGGCCTATGTAAGCCATATGTGGAGCAGAACAAATGAGAGACATCTCATCAAGTTTTCTGTCTATGGGCTGCTCAACGAGTCTCTCTATCTATCTACAAATGGGATTCAGTTTTACTCACAGAAGACGCAAACAGCGATCCTGACAAAAAAATCACATACTGCTCTTCTAGCTGTGGATATAGAGGGACTTCCCAATACTTGAGTCATCTCCAACCTGGCATAAACATGTTTCCGGCCTTGTCAGGTCCGCGTCCTAGAAGCTGTAGGTTATCTTCAGCTACAGAGGGTTATATTTGCCTGAACATCTACTGCTATTCTACAAGGCGCAGATCAAACAAGCAATGGAGTACTGCTAGCATGTGTGAGGATGAGCTCCCGAAGCACTCTCTGAAGCTTCTAGACATAATCCAGAACCGAGCAGTGGGTTTAGTGGATGTATAGATACTATCATGGCAGATGTTCAATCGAATTTTCTCGCATAATAACACCTAGAGTCGTCAGTACATCAAACACAAGGAGATCCAAATCGAAAGTCGTTCGTTTGGAGCACTCCCTGAAACTCCTTACACAATATAGAAAAAATCAATACATCTAGTAGATACGTACTTTGATACCGATAACCTTTGACCCCTTTAAAACCCGGATTTTGATGTAACTGACACTAGATTAATACTGTGTCAAAAACGAGAAAGCTTAGAAGCTAAAAGAGATGAGATGTACAAGAAGAAAATCTATACCTAACTTGAAGGACCAGAGTCTCTGATAGTAACATTTTTGTCAAAAATAAAAACATTAATGGTTTATACATCTTGTAGACTGCGTAATTTTATTCGACAATATCCACCTTGTTATTCATAATTTTTATATAGGTTAATGCAATATTGCATGATAATACTTGATTCAATTTCTGCAGAACAGAATAAAAATCCTAAAAATATCCCCAACTTCCAGTTGTGAGTATATAGCTAAACTATATTAAAAAAGTATATGATAATATTAAAAGCAGCAGAGTCACTCAAAACTAGAATAACAGTGCTACAAATTCAGTAGTCGATAGTATATCTACCACAACACTGTGCTCTAGCAAATTTCATACATTATATCTAATGTATTCTCCAAAGGATAGCACTTGATTATCAAATAATATATTTCACATATGTATTCATTTTATGTCCAATTCAATATAACTTATAGAATCTTCCATTTTATTTGCTGGTGAAAATTTATAGAAAAGATGATACTATCGAGTACCGTATTGATACTGTATTTAGTCTGCGAGACCAACACATTTTTATTACCCCAATCGTGTCATTACTGGTAATGTGAGTTGTTATAGCTAGGTTTATCGTCGAAGAAGGGTGGCTGGACTATCTCAGTAGAAGGTAGTTGTTAGATATAATCCTTGCTGTGCAAGTCTTTTTTTAGGCTTGGTTTCAGATATTGCGAAGGGTGCAGTTCTGTGAATATCTGTCCTAAATTTCTCCTATCCTTCTGATGGCAACGAAGACTCTCCCTATCTATAGCAAAATGAGCAAATGCACCTGATCTGCTCTTCTGCTAGTACTGCTTCTTTGCAGTACCTATTTTTAATGGTCTTCCAAGGTCGCCTTTGATACGTCGAAGTTCATCTTCTAGGCCTGATTCTGTATTGCAGATATTCTTAGTTATATCTATGAGTGTCCGTATAACACCTTTCTTCGTTGCTACTGGGTGACTTGACGTTTGAAGTTGTTACTTTTCTATTCTTTTGTAGATTTTATTGAAGGTCTCATGTTGCTATTCAGTCTCTCTCGTGTTATGAAAGTGTTGTCTATATAGTGATGCGAAGAAAAGGTGTGCTAGGAGAGCAGAGGATTATTTCACTTGAAGACGGTTGAAGGTACTACATAAAACGAAACGTTGTGAAACACATTCTTGAGACAATTTAAGTCCGGAGCAGTGAATACCTCATATAACGCAAAACTTAGTGGTTATAGTGTCTCAATGGTCGGCCCAGGTTATCCACTGGAAAAAATTAGTTTTCTACGATCTCCAATTGCCTTTAGGCATAAATCGATTGGGGTAGTAAACATGCATCTGTCTCCCTTAGTAATATTCACATGTTACTCTTCAAACTACAGATAATGACCGCAACAGTTGAGACGGTTTCAGAACAACTTGACCTAACAGCAATTATTCCAGCAGAGAAAGTTGTTTCAGCTGTGGCGAGAGCTATAACTTTGTCTGAATCCGATGTAGGATTGAAACAATCAGGTAAGGAATATCGCTAAGGAAATAATCAACATCTTTTGAAAGCTTTGCATAGTGGACAGATACCAGAAAGTATGTGTCACTATCTCTGTGTGTTTCTCTCACACCCAATAGCTCACGATCTGGAGAACACACCACCCAGGTCAGTAAATACCTGGTCATTGAAACGGACAAATGTGTCAACGTTGAGCGATGTCGCTTGGTTCCACGCCAGGTTTCAACAAGTAGGGGCCTGGTTAAGTAGAGAAGTTTTTTAAATGTACTTGACAGATCATGTTCAAAATATATCCAAGCAATTATGAAAACCCTTTAATAATTTCAGTACTTGCATGCTCACAAGCCTCGAAGCAAACGCCGCCAATAACGAATAATGATGAGGTGATTGAAACAGACTCTGGTGACGACACAGACAACTTCTGGCAGACATCAATCGGGAAATTCCGATACTGTGTCGAGGAGCTGCCCTATCCTATGCAGTACATATACCAGCTGTTACAAGAACTAGGGAAAGTAGAGAAATCTGACATACTCTATTACATGCTGCAGTCGCTGAACGTACTAATCTTGCATGGAGATGCATGCACCAAGGCTTCCAAGGAACATCGCGGCTTTTTTATTTGGTGCCAAGAAAATTTATTAATAAAGAAGTGAGTATTATTGGGATAAATTAAATTAAATCTCTTACAAAGACATGTTCGCCAAAAGTAGTAGTAGTTAGATTGATGAGGATATCAAGAGAATTCTGGAATGGGGATCTACGAATGGAGTTCAGTTTAATGCGCAGAGGTCTTAGACAACAACCTGACAAAGAAGTCACAGCTGATCTGCCAACAGTGGAAATGGAGGTACGCCCAGTTCTTGGATCATTCTCTATCAGAGAACACCAAGAGTCGTCATTACATCAAACAAGGAGATCCAAATGGGCGCATCCTCACCAGGTCAAATTTACAACGCTTTTAACGAGCCTGTTCCAAAAGTCGTTCTTTTGGAGAACCTCGGCGTTGTGGAATGAGGTACCTAGGAATTTGTTCCCCGATGGTTACAGTCTGCAGAATTTTAAGTTCAATGTCAATAGACATTTAACCTCTTTATGAAGAGCGATAGGCCTTTGCGTGAGGCTATCTATAAAAATTAGTAGTAGTAGTGGTAGATAGTAGAGCGAAGTAGGAAGTAGGCTATCTTTGACCCTTTTCGCTGACCCTGTGTTTCGAAATTGGAACTATTGTTTGAAACTTGTAAAGAACGCAGATGTCTCGAAAGTTGTGTATCGGACTTCATTGTCTATTATAATTATGAGTGTCATGACGTTTCGATTGATTTACTATCTTCAATCGTCTTCAGCTATTTATACTTCTCTGGTTGACGTGTCGTTGGCACGGCTAGTCATGATTGGTTCAGATGGCGTTCCGGTTGGTGACGTTGTTTCTTGTTGACGTGGCTGTTCGTCGGTCACGTAGTATTCAAGTTCCGTTCTGTCCAGCTTCAACGTTATCATACGTCAGTGTCGCCAAGACATGAAATTTGATACTCTGAATTTTCACGGCAGCTACTACGATTTGTGAATTCAGAGTGAAAAAGGTCGTCGCACTGGTAAAAGCATTATCGAGGCTTTCCAAGCATAGTCTGTCTTATTGTCATATTTATGCTCCTTGTCTAGATAGTTTTGATGTTATAACCTGCTAAATGCTATACATTGAGTCAGTGTCGTAGCTAGGTTAGAGCAACCGGGGCCCAGTCTTCCTGAGGCGCAAAATTGTGTTTGAGAAGGGCGGAAAATACCTTCAGTAGGGATGTCTTTTATTTGCTCTTCAGGTTTTTAGGAGGGGAGGGGGTTGATGAATGTCCAAAAAGGCGCAAATTACAGAATTTGCCCTGGGTGACATAGATTCTAGTAACGACACTGTATAAGGTAGAAATGAATCAAGTCAATAGTACAAAATTCAAAAGTAATCAAGTCACTAAGTGAAAATTTATATACATAAATTAATCTAGTTTTACTGCATTTAATTTTCAGCTTATGGGAGTTATGCAATTCTGAACATTCCCAAATTTGTCAAACAGTGGTGCCTCTACTGCTACACTGCATCACATTGCCAGTTGGATTCGACGTGTTCTGGAGGGTAATTCAGGAAGAATTCCATAACACCGATTGGTGTGTACGATTCACGGCTGTCGAACGCGTTACTGTCATAACCAGATTCCTTGACTCTAGCCCATTGAGAAATCTGCCTCAACTACAGGCTGCCTTAGCAAATGCCTTATGCTATTTAATTTCAAGTATGGATGATAAAAATGTATATGTCGCACAAAGAGCTGCTCTTTACCTAGGGACTGTCCACGACTCAGCTATCAAGGTAATATTTTATTAAATGTCATCTTTGAGACTTTTGTGCTAAGGAATCAAATGATAACATTGAAAATGAACAATGTTATCGTGTAGATTGAGTTGGTACCCTCCATGCTGGAATAATATTTAATAAAAATCCCTTCATATAATGAAATCAGAATTCCAAAACTATTACTATTGGCATTAGATCTAAATAAAGTAGTTCATTGCCTATCAAAATTACTATGAATTGTAACAGTATAGAGCATATGCTCTCCAATATTCATCAGACTTACTATAGACATGCATGTTTCGTCTTTAGCCTAGACTCGTCAGTATAGCCTGGCGGTCTAACTGTAGGGAACAATTGGGTGACATACACATACTGTTAGTTGTCAGTACTTGTATTTCAGCAACTAAATGAATAAATAATACAAAATCATATTTCAGTCATTGATAATGTGCCTGGAGACTCAATTTGATACGGTGATAGTAGATAGACCTATGGTGCTACAATGTTTATATCAACTACACAATTCTCTCAGCGAAAGAAAAATTTTCACGTGGGATTTCTTCCTCAACCGTTTTGATACACTTTTTATAGAAGCACAAATCACTTTGGAAAAGTCAGGAGATATAACGTATTTGAGAGGTAAGTCATTCGCTGTGTTCAATGGCACACTTAACCTTTTTTGTGGGTCCATTTCGCTAACTAGCCCTATAGCTTAAGGTTTCCTTGATCATTAACAATGCTTATTGATGAAACGCAATGTATAATTAGCTTAGGTTTCTTTAAAACGCCTTTAAGGATAAGGTGGTTGCTACCATAAGTCGTAAATTGATTTACACTTTTTGTTATTATAATAGTATTTCATAAAAATTTCAATGAACTTTATAATGTACATTATAGAGGTTTCGTAAACGAATATGTAAAATTGAGGTTATGACCTTCTTTTTTGGCGACTTTTTGCAAAGTCCAGGTGAACACCTCCATAGTTCCCAAGGTCGTACGCAGGGGGGAGGGGGAGGTTCAAACACATCCAAGAACTAAGGTTATTAGATAATTGATAATTATGCTGTGAAGTCGTTCCAAACAATTTATTGGTATGATGGTTTAGAACTAGAAAGGAGCAGTTGCGTCCCTACCCCTCCCTGCATACGCCCTTGATAGTTTCTTTTGTTGATTTAACCTGTCACACCGATTAGATCATGTAAATTTTAGAATTTATAACTATAAAGGAGTTTCGGAGAGTTTTGACATCACTTCTCTACCAAAGTGCTGTGCAGTCTCAGCACCTGTTGCACTGAAACACTAGTGAGCGACAACTGTTAATGTGTCTTTAACTTTAATTGATACGATCTACAAGATCATACGGCTCACTTTTCATGCATCGAAAATTTGTTCCGTTTGTTTATGTTACAATCTAAGCCATTTTAGATCTTCGAAATTCCGATTTGAACAGTGAAGTACTAATCCACAAGATCCAAAGGGCACATGAGGCTCTTTTACAGTCTGACGGTGCAACGACTACAATTAAAACATTGAGTGCAAGTTTCGGAACTAAGTGGCCTTATAAACGAACCATGTCAGCTCCGGCATCAATAATTGCTCGACATGACATTAAAGGTAAGAGAAACTGTCTACTCTAGTTGTTTTTCATATAATAAGGGACAATTTTTGAGTGATAAATGACTATTCACATTGACCTCAGAACGTTGTAAATTGTCACCATCGGGGCTGAGGCTTGTTCGACGTGTTAAGAGTTCGACCTGGTACTGACGAGTCTTGGTGTTATGTGCCCTCGCCGAAGTACTTTCAGTACTGTTTGTCTGGCTCCATGTATGAAATAAAGGTGATATCATCTAGAAAGCTGTGGATTGGATTGAAGGCTATCTTCACATTGGAATAAACTCTATATTATGAACTTATTAAAAGCTCAAATTGTTTTACAGATTCGAGAGAGAAAGTATATAGTCGTCAATATTCGGCCCCGCTTCTGAAGAGAAAAAGCTCACGGTTTGGACTAGGTCAGTACCTGTATGTGGTAGTGTGGATATAATTAGCTTTTCCCTACGATCGTCATTTAAACAAAAACATATTTTTAACTATTCATTGGTGAACGCAAATAAATAATGAATGCAACAAAACGTCATCAATCTTGACAACTATAGTTTACAATCATACTTATTTCAATGGGAATAGAAAATGAATTACTTTTTGGTTTTTGGTTTTTGGTTAATTTCAGGGGGCGATCGTAGTCGTAGTGTAGTACCCTGTAGGTATAGGAGGAATTCTTGCCCCAGCACCTCAGGTGAAACCTAATACAGCATTTTCCCCAAAGATATCTGATTTGCAGTAGTTTAAACTAAAATCACTTCTCTAACTTTTGGTGAAACTGGAGGCTTACAAGCTAATTTTGTTCGAAGTATATTACTTATGATGATTCCCAGCAGCTCTATCGTTTGTCATCCAAACCTTCGAGCAATAACGGAACTCAAAGAAGCCTGCGCGAGTAAATATCAAGTCCATAGAATGGACTACGAGTATGTCAGTCCACGAGTTACTCCGCATGGCTTCGAACAAAACTCGACAAAGATTATGAAAACCATAGTCATACCTCTTATAATGTCAATATCCAAGTTGATACATAAAATACCTTTCCAGATGGTCACGTGCACTCATTGAACGTAACAGAAGACCAAAACTTAACATCATTCCTACAAAAGATCGTTGACCTAGAAGAGATTGATAAAGAGACTATGCATCTTTTGGTGTTTCTTCTGATGCAGTTTCTATCTAGATCAGATCAAGCGTATCCAGCTGAAGAGAAACGCCTTTCGAAAACACAAGCAATAGTACTGAAGCACCTTTATCTACTACTAGGATATAGTCAAAACGACAGAGGGTTGTACTTATCGCCACAAAGGTTACGTTCATCAACAGTCTTCAATGTATTCCTTTCTAATTTACCACAGCTCTTAGACCAAAATAATCTGATGGGGAAACATATGTTACCAACTTGCCTGATATTGCTGCAATACGCCCCATCACCATACTATATCCCCAATACCATGGAACTGCATATGCCTGCATATAGCTTGTGGGAACTGGAACCACATATCAGAAAAAACTGGCTATTAACACTTATTGTATTGCTTTATAAGGTAAGTCCAAGGTTATCCATGTAACATTCAGAATTTTCTGCATTTTCTTCTCACTGACTACTTCATAGTGTTTGAGTGTCCATAGTACATTTGGTAGATTGGTCCAAATTCTGGAAACCCTAGGAACAAACTATCAATCACACCAACCAGTTTTTGATGTAAAGAGATATATTGAGAGTAGCAAAATTATGGAAGTGACCTCAGACGAACAACTTCTGTTGGTTTAGGTAGAAAAGCGCCTGGTCACTATCCGCCCGTCTATGGCAAAATGGCCGATAAGTCGGATTGCTCTCCACTGAATTGCATCAAGTATGGACAGTGTAGTCTGGCAGCAGCTCCCCAGATATTTGAGCAGTATTCCAGTCCATTTTTCTATAGATAACATCATGCAAAGACAGATAGCCTATCGCGCTTCATAAGCATTGCGCGAGGTAAATTTCTATTCAAATTGACCTTAAAACGCTGTAGATTGTAACCATCGGAGAACGAAGGCTTCGGCAGCTCATTCCACAACGCCAAGGTTCTCCAGGTGTCATAAGCTCAACCTGGCGAGGATGCGCCTGATAAGGTCGCTGCCATGATAATATGTATAGAATAGGGGCAGACCGGCCCCCTTCTTCGATGTTCCAGACTGTGGAGGTCGTTTGTGAGGTCAGGCACATCAAGAGTAATTGGAATTATTATTTGTTCTCAGTATCAGTATAACCAGCAGCCACATTGTACACAGTTGACATCTCTGATTCGAATAGTACTCAACACATTGGACGCCCAACATCACCAATGTAGGAGAATACCAGCTACTATAATTATGGGACCACAATCATCTAGGTCCAGAGGTAAGATTCACGAACGTCACTACGTCTTTATAACATTAATTTGTGTTACAAATTTGTATTTAGAAACTCTGGGATAAAACTCGGCCTACGGCTTGAGTCGAACCATATGCTAATCGGATAAGATTTTCTAACCAGCCATATCTTCCAATCAATCAGAAATACCTATGTTAGAAACATCACCATTGTCCTTAGGAATTCAAAGAGCGCACGTTGTTCATATCTAAGGGCACAGCCCAGTGTTTGGGTCAGTGATTATATCTGACCGCTGCATCGATCAATCATATAATCACTATGCAGATAAAAGAGGAAATGTAGGACCTTCTAAACCGAGTTGAGAGAGAAAGCAATAAATGTAACCTTAAGATACTCTGAGCAACCCAAAAT
This sequence comes from Bruchidius siliquastri, assembly GCA_949316355.1. Taxonomy (NCBI): domain Eukaryota; kingdom Metazoa; phylum Arthropoda; class Insecta; order Coleoptera; family Chrysomelidae; genus Bruchidius; species Bruchidius siliquastri. The sequence goes on along the minus strand of OX438538.1, from coordinate 21,994,525 downwards.
TATGATCATCGTTCGTTCAAACGCTGGACGGCTAACAGATACCCTACGTGGATTTCAGATCGGAAACCATATCATGTACCTAAGCTGCTTTTTTATAAATAGCCTCACGCAAAGGCAGAAAGCCTATCACGCTCCATGAGCGCTGCGAGAGGATAAATTTCTATTCACATTGACCTTAGAACGCTGTAGATTTTAACCAGCGGGGAACAAACTTCTCGGTCGCTCATTCCACAACGCCGAGGTTCTCCAATAGAACCAATTTTGGAAGAAGCTCATTCGAGGGCCTTGTAGGTTTGACCTGGTGAGGATGCGCCCATTGGACTCCTCTGGTGTTTGCTGTACTGGCGACTCTTGGTGTTATTAGGCAAGACAGCTCGGTGGAATATCTGTCATGATAATATCTATAGAAAAGAGCCAGATCAGTCACCTTCAATGGAAATACTATGACACGTTGTTAATGATAACGATTCTCGACAATAAGATATCGACTAGAACAAAGAAGAAGACAACATCTGTGATAGTTATGCGCGTTTTTTGAATTCTTTACGAAAATGGTTTTCACGAGAGCGTTGCTAACATTGCCACTTCAGATCAATTGAGAGAAGTGTCTTCGTAGCATCTGGCAGTCTTCAAAAAACTATATACCAGTAATACATGAAGAAGGATCATATAAAAAGATAGAATATTAAGCTTCATATCTTTATCGTTATTATTGCTAGTATTAGATATTAAAGGTGGATAGTTTACAAATTCACACTATTCAAAATGCGTTTCCTATTTTGAAAGATGTCAGCCAACCATCTTTGGGAGCCGAAGTAGACCTTCCAGAAAAGACCACACCACCGTTATCTCCAATGTATTCTTCCGATGGTCAATCAGTTCATGTATCAGTTAGTTCAAAAGACGGTAAAGTACAGGTCACGTATGCCAAACCATCCTCAACCGCCAGTATGGAAACTCATTGGGAAGAAGCGATACACTGTGTGCAGTCAGAAAAGAAACATCAAAGGTATGTATACACTGAAGAAATTTAACTTTCAGTTTGTTACGTTATATTCATATTCAGTGGATGGAATGCAGAAGACCCAAAAATGACATTTATTGAATAATATGACCACCAATTATGTTTTGTTTTTGTGTTGAAGAAAACTAACAGACATCAGCATCGATGATGATACGGAATCAGAATTGATTGTGATACCAGAAAGTGATGTTTCTGATGGCGCCTTCCAAGAAAGTATGCAAGATTCTTGCGAGGAAAACAACTATGACAGCTATTGGGCAAAACAAATCAGATCACCAAAGGAGAATTACCTAGGAAAACGGAAAGGAAAACCAACTTGGTTTATAGGTAAATTACAATTTAACGGTAGAAGTATACTATTCATCAAAAATACTGTTCCATAATGATCATAAGAAAAAATCAAATTACATTTTAGGTCAAACATCTTTGGGGGGGGGGGGTAATTATCCCTGTTACCCCCCATTACGCCTCTGAAGTGGTATCAGTTTATTGTGGTTTTTGCAAATGTCAACCATCCCAAAATACTTAATATTAAATACGCTAAATTTTAGTATGGTTCTAGATCTGATTCTCATTTTCAGGTGGTGAAGAAGACTCCCCAAAATTCCAAGATAAATCATTCAACCATGACCAAGTAAAAACGCACGCCGAACACATAAAACTATATTCAAAGCCAAAACTAACCCTAAATGGATCCCAGTTAGCGAAAACAGTGACAACAGATTTTCACAAACACGTGACTACGTCTCTCATCGATACCCATCATGTGGAAAGACCTTCGCCATTGGGAAATTATAAAAGGATTATAGAGCCCAGCATTACTCCAGTAGGTACCCCAGTTCCTGATTGTGAAGACTGCTACAAAAACAACTACTCTGCCCTACCAACACCTTCATTGGAAAGGCTACTTCCCATTGGTTCGTCAAAACAACTGGGTAAGTTCTTGTGGATCTTAGAGTGAAGTGTGACGGAATTATGTAATAATTGTTGATTTGTTATTTTGAGAGCCTCGATCAATTCTCTACTGCCACTTCTCTCTTATGTCAAATTTAAGAAATCCATGAACACTTGAAAACGGCGTCTATAGTGAAATTTAACGATATGATTGAAGGTCTTTGATTTACTATACAGTTAACCATCAAGTCTTTTCTTTCATTATCATTTATGAATATTGAATTTTTTTAGTTGTTTGTTCTGCGGTACACTCGTAACATCATTCCCACCATTCCTAATCTGGAAGCAAGGAACATGCAAAATCCCGTCAATAAACTCACCTTTTTCATAACGTCAATAAATTTGCGGTCCAAATGACTATCGTTATATCCGCGTTCTACTGAAATAGCAATCTTTCCAGATTCTCCTCAGCATGAAGACACCTTCCTGCAATCTCAGCTGGAAATTCCCAGTCAAGAAAGACTGCTTCCCATCGGCCAGCATTCGAAAGAAGTGTCCCAGCTGGTAGACAAGGTGCGTCACGCGTTAGGCATATGCGAACAGACTCGCAATGACAGCGAAAATCTGGCCGAGAAAGAGGAACGGTCGTACAGCCATAATCAACCTGTACCCACTTCTTCCACTTACCACAGCCCCAGGAAGTTGATCAAACAAGTGGCCTTGGAAAGTCCACCGTATCAGTCAGAAGCCGAAGAAAATGGAAGGACTTATAAGAGCGTCAAAATGGATAAGAAAAGTTAGTCAATAATATTATTTTTACGTACATTGTACATGCTCTTGCTTCCACTATTCAGGTTAAAAATTGTGTGTTTAACACAGAGAGCCACAAATAATACTCTCTTTCTTTCAGTGACGCGTTTCGAATTAGGTATATTTAAATCCTCATCGGACTGTCTGATTGTCTACAAAGGCTACCCAGATTAATTGTCAGCTAGCTCATTAGGTCTTATCATGAGTACAAAACTACAGTTCTCAAATCTAATATACTATTCATCCTCTCTAGCTATTGTTCTATTAAATTTTTTTTAGCCTCTCTTAGAGAAAATATATTTTGGCGACTAGCGTTAAGGAAAACCCCTTAGTAAACCTTAACTATCGCCGTCAAAATGTCCTTGAGATATTTTTTGTGATAAAATACTTCAATTCTTAAGATAGTTCATATTTTCATGTTTTCAGATATTCTAACCCGAAAGCTGTTCCATTCTTTTCAATAGTTTCCGAAAAGATACAAAGAACATATAAGTGCGTTTAAATAAAAAACATCCAAACTATCAAATTTTGCCAAACACTTACTAAATACTAATCATGAAGTAGTCAACGAAAATGGACTTTCATAATTGTGATAAAATTAATGAATTATAGTAAATAAACAGACTGATCTTTTGAACTCAATTTTCATCGATACACCACTATAATCATCCATATATTCATACTTAACTTACACCTGAAATATCTCGTCATAAAATATAAAAATGAAGTAACTTAAGGAATAGGATATCTTAAGGTTTTATATGGGTTTCCCTTAACCCTAGTGCAAATGAGACGCCAAAAAACTAATTCCTCTAAAACGCACAAAAGAAAAAAGAATTTAATATTACAATATCCAGACGGGATGAATAGAATGCTAGATTCAAGGTCTCTGGTTTTGTATTTATGATTTAGTTAGCTATTCAATAAGTAACATGGGCAGCATTTGTAAACAGTTAACGACGATTTGAATATCAAATTTTAACACGTCACCCAAACAGATTTTTATTTGTAAAACCTTGTCCTTAAATTATACAGTTTCATCTAAACCCCGCATCTAATCATATAAATTTGCCTTATAGGAGGGTTGATGAACCAAAGGCAACGTCGCAAAGTGGGTCCATTCTCGATGAATTCATACTCTTTCCACGATCCCAGAAAGCCAGGCTCCTGGCTGAGCCCAGATTCCTCTCCGAACCAAGAAGCCGAAATGAAGCCCAGCTATTGTCGCACAGGTGACGATTGTGTCAATGAACATTGTTCCGAGTGCGGTTGTGTCAAACAGGAATACAGCGATGAAGAGATTGGTCTTTGTATCGTCACTTTAGGCACATTCATTCATCGAGAACCAGCCCTGGCAGCTCCACTATTACCTGATGTACTCAGCATTGTAGCAAAGTAAGTAGGATAAAAAAATCTGATCATATACAAGAAACAGATCTTGGGAACATTTTTTATTTTCATGTCGAAGAAAGGTTTACACTCTTTCAAGTTTTGATACTCAACTTCTAAGTTAACATCACTATAAACTGGACTAAGGACAATCCATGGTCGTAATTTTTACCTATTCTGAATTAAAGAAATATCTATTGTCAGTTATTTTTTCCAAATATTCCTTAGTCGTTTATGGTGGATCCACGACCTATGAATGAAACAAATTGGAATGAAGCTGTACAATTCATAACCTTACTCTATGACTGAAGATGTAAATAGCTTCCACTGAAAGGAGACTTGAATATTGCCTTATAACAGTGTTTTATGTCTGTATTGTTTCTATCTTCTATCTGTCTATTTCAGGGTTGCAACAGATGCCATGTACCCTTGGCAAAGCGACAGCAATATTTACTTGCCAGGAGGGGCAATAAGTGTTGCACACCAGTTCATACGATGTGTTTTACATCAACTAGCTCCAAATGGCATTTTTACTCAAGTATTCCAAACGAACGCATCAGAAAATACCCGGATAAAGTTTTTTAAAAGTCTTGTCCAAGCTCTAATCGATTTCAATGAACTCAACCCGGTTTCTCCTCTACAACTGGTACTAGAGGTAAGTCTGTGATCATCTTCAAACTTAGTAATGAAAAAATGGCCTCAAGTATGATGCTAGCATTGTACTTCCCACGCTATAGTTTTACTTTGAAAACAAAGGTCTGGATAATATTTTGGAACTGTCGATCTTTTGGTAAATTTAAAACACACAATTCAGAAGATCTACATTTACCATCCTCTAAAGAATTCATACAATTTTGAGGAGGCCAAGCATCAAAATGGCTCCACAGGACACCTTTTGGGGTTCCTTATGTCCTCGCCGGAAATATGTGCTGAATTTGTGATCAGCAACCCCGAAATATCCGGAAAAAAGTCTGTATCCTGTTTGATAAAAAAAATGCGACACCCCTGGATTCACATTTTTTCGGAAATGTTTTCTCGGAAAACGGGACGTTGTAGCGCGAATACCTCCATTAAAAAGGCCTAACAAGTCGCGGGGTGCGACCTCACTTAGGTCTGGCCGGAAACGGAGGCCAAATTTGTGATCAGCGCCCCCGAATTCCCCCAGTTTGAAGAAAAAACAGACGAACAGATAGACTGACATAGCTCCAACTAGAAATGTTTCGCTCATTAGCGTGAGAAGTAAGAAATTGCAGAGCGGCTTGCGCCAAAGACTAAACGAGATTTTTTTAGACTTGACTAGCCTGAATCTAAAAAATGTATCTTGTTGCGTGGAGGGCTGCATTTGCTCTAGAAATACGATGTCTTTGATATAGTTATGTTAAAATTCATCGTAGATTCCAATAATGCGATAATATGTAAAGAGTTCCATTTAAAACAATGCAATTGAGCTCCATGTCTTGTATAGTCGAGAGTTGCGAACTAAATATATTTGAACTCAAACGAGCATATTGAATGACCCATCTATACAAATTTTGAGAAAACCAATCCCAAAGTAGTTCACTTTATACCTTCTCGAAGCTCTTCATAAAGGACTCTGTGTATGTATTTGTATGTGTTTTTTCCACATAATTAATTATTGCAGGTATTGAATTCTAAGAAAACGTTGCCAGTCGAAGTGCTTCCAACAGTTCTCCAGAACATAGCATGTTATTTAAACTGCTTGCCTCTTGAAGCGGCCTTAGGACCTAGTACATCTCTGTGGTGCACAATTTTGCAGCAATTGGAGGTGTTTTATAGGCGGATAACATTTTTCCTAAGCACCATAGAAGATATAACGCCTTTGTTGAAAATAATCACATGCACCTTCAAGATACCTTTAATACCACAGTTTAAAGGTCTCTTGGAACCCTTTTCTAAGGTTTTCAGCTATGCAATCCAAACACAAACTATCAAGTACAGTTATCTCATTGAAATATGTTATTTGTGCCACCGAGCTTTCACAAAGGTAAGATTTTCCTCTTAACATATTTGTTCCTATACCACTTGGCATACTTTGTGTCATCACTAGACACTATTTATTCTTAACGATGGAAGAGTTTAACCAAGTGAGACTATATACAAGGCATACCATTTTTGATAGAACCAATTTTTCGAAATCAATTCATAGTGGTGGCTAGTATAGCATTTTTTTCATTCTACAAATATCATGAAAAGTAAGGATGAAGTAATACTTTGCTTATTTATTGTTAGTCATTTTCTATTGCAGCACAAAAGCTGTAGTATCAGTAATACAATCAAAGAATATGTGTAATCAAGATAAAATATGTAGAAAAAAATATATAAAAATGTTCTTTCGATCAATCCTGAAATAAGCAATATATCTAGTGGATGTGCCTTACCTTACAAAGCACCTCCAAAGTCTAGAAGGGTGGCTGATCTGTCTATCGACACTATCATGGCGAATGTTCGATTTGAGCTAATTCAGTTAGTTATTCAAATGAAACAAGAACTGAGTGAGAATGCATTAATAGCCCTACTTAGTATAAAACTGTACCAATCTCGCCTTTAAATGAAAATCGGGTTACAAAAAACTAGTTATATTAAGGATTTGGTACAAAAATAGTATTATAAACATTAACTCAGAATACAGCCTTTGGATCACAAATGTATGGATCACAACAAGTCATCAGTTATTTTTCTTCATTAGTGGTCTCGGTTGTCGGCTGGGCAACGCTCTCAGTGCCAGCATCGTATGTAGACTTATTTTTCAATAAGTATGTAGCCAAAGCCACTATGGGCTCCGATGGTCTTTCCTTGGCTAGGTAGGAGAGTCCAGACATCAGAATTGGAACAACCGTCTGATCTAGATATTGACGAGTTGGTAGGGAGGACAAATCCACCCTACTTTTCTTGGAAATAACGTCCTGGTTCTCCATCTGAAATAATCAGTGCTGGTTTTAATATCGTGACAATAACCTGAAAGACAGTCTCACCTTCAACAACGTCCGGTATTCGATGAATGAAACTGGTTCTCTGGAATTATCCCTCAACTTATTTCAGTTACTCACAAAAGCATACAGCCAACAGTTAGGAAGAATTCAAAATCTTTCCTACAGGAAGCTCCTCGCGCAGCTTTAGCGGCACTACTATACACAAAACAGTAACCGGCAATGACACACAGAGATAGAACGCAAAGAAGCGACAGTACAACACACAGAACAAAAAAGTAGCATCTAGTCTGAGCTAAGACGAGCAGACTGGAATAATGATCTCGATCAATCTACAAATGAGAGCTGGAAAGCTGTTCTGTGATTAAAAAATCAAAATGGCAGTGGCGCATTGCAATAAAAAATTATTAGTAAATGGGATACAAAATAGTTAATCGAATGAAGCACTAATTAGTAGGTACTACTACTGTGAATAATAAAAAGACGGGGAAATTAAAATCCCAATACCAAAAGCTTGACATGAGCTTATTTTCTATATTTATATATGCTGGCACATTAAGAATTTTTCGATATCAGTATAACAGTAACGTTACACATTTAGCAAGGTAGTGGAGGCAAACAACAAGCATGGTGGTCATGAAACATTTTTTATGTCAGTGGCGTATCAAAATATATCGATCAAAATGTGGATTGAATATACGGTATTCGGTATATCGACGAAAATTGGGGAAACGTATAGATCATTCAAACATTTTGAGTAAAGAAGAAGTAAACACAAAGCACAAAACAGAAAGTCATGTAACTAACAAACCGACGCCGCTGATATGAACTGCTGTGCGGCGGAGAATCAGATGATATAAGCTTTGTTCTGGTTCTCAGTCCCAGAACGGTTCTAGGACAGTTCGCGTACTGCGCAGAACTAGATGCGTAATAACTCAGTTCAAGAATGGTTCAATTACCGTCCTAGAACGGTTCGATGTATGAATGAACCAGAACAGCTTTTTTTAGTTGGAACCGTTAGAACCAGAGAATCGATCGTTCTACGCCTGGTCGACTCGGACACAATAATATGGTTTATGGACTTTTGATTGAACATGATACTAAAAGATCCATATCAATATAATATGTAAACTATATCCACCACACAATAAGCAAAAGAAATCCAATAAAACACACAGAATATATATAAAACAGCCAAGTTAGTGACAAATAACTGCCATCTAACCATTTTGCCGATTCAAATACGATAGATTATATATATATATATATATATATATATATATATATATATATATATATATATATATATATATATATATATATATATATATATATATATATATATATATATATATATATATATATATATATATATATATGCTTCACCGATGATCCTAGTCACAATATATAGTCAGTATGGGTTGTGTGTACACAGACACACCCCGTGATGAACTGAAAAACGCAGACGACGAATACGTTTCCTTATTAAATGTGTGTCGTCGCTGCGTTAATAAGTCATGGCGTGTACAACGTTCGCTCGACTACCTATCCCGAGTTCGGTCGGCCGGCGGTCCAACATATAACGTCTAGCGCTCGTCCCTGGATCCGGTGTCTCACACGAATTATTACACTACGAGGAAATTCTCTGCGCTCGGCAGCACGATAATATCGTTTTGAAGCACAATTTCTAATCGCATCAGGTCATATGGCTGCATTAATGGTAAAGGGCAAACGAGCGACGGGACCTATAACTTAACAGACGGCCATAGATGTTCGCTTGATGCGAAACATCACTTTTACACAATTTCCAACGATTGGAAATTATGCAACAAATCAAAATACTATAAATTTGTATGTATGGCGGTAGTGGACGAAACTTACTTTCTAGAGTTGATCGCTAAAATATCCATAGTTATACATACCTTTTTTCTTCTCCGAGTACACAATTTCCAATGGAAATAATATGTGTAAACAGGCAATGGCGGTATACACGACGAGGCTCTCTTATAGAGGTCATGGCTAAAATTAAATTCAAGTTATGGCGACAATTATACATCGTTTTGAACGAATCATTGGAAATTGTGTAACAAATCAAAACTATATGAATTTGCATGTATCGGAACGCTTAACTCACACAGATTATTAATTCTAGCTAATTTTTGATGAGCAAAAAAAAACAAAACCTCCTGAGGAAAATCGAGTTGTTTCAACAGGACGATAACTAAATCGTTTCCTAGCTTAATTTTTCATGAGCAAAAAAAAAACAAAATCTCCTCAGGAAGATAAATCGAGTTCTTACCTTGCTAATTTTTGATGAGCAAAAAAAAAATATATAAAAAACAAAACCTGAGGAAAATCGAGTTGTTCCAACAGGACGATAACTAAATCGTTTCCTAGTTAATTTTTGATATATATATATATATATATATATAACGATTTAGTTATCGTCCTGTTGAAACAACTCGATTTTCCTCAGGTTTTGTTTTTGATATTTTTTTTTTGCTCATCAAAAATTAGCAAGGTAAGAACTCGATTTATCTTCCTGAGGAGGTTTTGTTTTTTTTTGCTCATGAAAAATGAAGCTAGGAAACGATTTAGTTATCGTCCTGTTGAAACAACTCGATTTTCCTCAGGAGGTTTTGTTTTGTTTTTTTTTTGCTCATCAAAAATTAGCTAGGATTAATAATATGTGTGAGTTAAGCGTTCCGATACATGCAAATTCATATAGTTTTGATTTGTTACACAATTTCCAATGATTCGTTCAAAACGATGTATAATTGTCGCCATAACTTGAATTTAATTTTAGCCATGACCTCTATAAGAGAGCCTCGTCGTGTATACCGCCATTGCCTGTTTACACATATTATTTCCATTGGAAATTGTGTACTCGGAGAAGAAAAAAGGTATGTATAACTATGGATATTTTAGCGATCAACTCTTGAAAGTAAGTTTCGTCCACTACCGCCATACATACAAATTTATAGTATTTTGATTTGTTGCATAATTTCCAATCGTTGGAAATTGTGTAAAAGTGATGTTTCGCATCAAGCGAACATCTATGGCCGTCTGTTAAGTTATAGGTCTCGTCGCTCGTTTGCCCTTTACCATTAATGCAGCCATATGACCTGATGCGATTAGAAATTGTGCTTCAAAACGATATTATCGTGCTGCCGAGCGCAGAGAATTTCCTCGTAGTGTAATAATTCGTGTGAGACACCGGATCCAGGGACGAGCGCTAGACGTTATATGTTCGACCGCCGGCCGACCGAACTCGGGATAGGTAGTCGAGCGAACGTTGTACACGCCATGACTATATTAACGCAGCGACGACACACATTTAATAAGGAAACGTATTCGTCGTCTGCGTTTTTCAGTTCATGACGGGGTGTGTCTGTGTACACACAACCCATACTGACTATATATTGTGACTAGGAAACGATTTAGTTATCGTCCTGTTGAAACAACTCGATTTTCCTCAGGTTTTGTTTTTTATATTTATATATATATATATATATATATATATATATATATATATATATATATATATATATATATATATATATATATATATATATATATATATATATATATATATATATATATATATATATATATTATAAATACATTACAGGCCCATTTCTAGGGTTAGCAAAACAATTAGACAGAAAAAATATACAAAGTGCGCAGGCGTATTATAATCCTAAAACGGTCCAAAACTGGTTCTTGCTCCCGAGCAGGTACTGATTTCGGACGGTTCTCTCATCCTAGAACCGTCCGAGAAAAACCAGAACGCAGGATTCACAGTTCGCCAACAGTTCGAACAGAACCAGAACACGCGATTCTTAATACGCATCCTCAGTACAGTTCTAGGACGGTTCGCGGCGGAACCAGAACAAAGCCATAGTTAAGTGTGCACAGCTGCACAGGTAGAGATTTAAGGCTTCAGTACATTTAATCCAATTCAATTGAATTTATGAGCCTATTCCTAAGTGAACAGAAATATTAATTAAAACACTATATACACTATTCTTAGGAGATATTTTTTTCCTACTGTATAATATTAAAGCTTCAGTGAATAATGATGAAATTATTTTCAGGACCGCGACAAACTTTTCCTGAGTCGAATAATAGTTTTCGAGTTACTGCAAGCACTGAAATTCAAAACAACTATTCCAGATTCTAATTTACTAACTCTAATCAATTTGGTCCTACAGGTAAGTGAGCCAGCTGATTTAAATAACTCGAAAGGTTTATAAGGTGCGTAGATTATTTATTAAGGGAGAATAGAGTCGACAAAATATTATCATTATCATGGTATCTTTATGAAGAGAAATGGTTTTAACTGTCCATGGGCAGCGCCCTTTGCCGCCGAGCTATAAGTTGACGAGCCTAGGCGAATGAAAAAACATACAATGTAGCATACCAAATATATAATGCAAATTATACTTTTATTTCTACTTGTTTCTCGGGCTGATTAGTATTTGAGATTGTCGTTTATTTTTGGAAAGGGGATACATAACAAAAATCAAGTATCTTATCAAAAAAAAAATTTTTCTCAAAGATGCCTTGTGATGATATTGTATTTACTGGAGCTGCATTATTTAAATAATTGTTACAGTTGAGTATATGCCTTTTTTCAGGATATGGGAGGATCCATACCTACAAATGCAGCTTTGAAAGACTACCCAAAACAATTTATGGACTATGGACCAACATTCACTACTGGTATATCAGAATGTATGAGGCTCAGTCTAGGAGATATATTGGAATTTATTATTGATTTTCATGCTATATCAAAAATTAAGGTGAAACCTCTATCATCCATGAAACATTTTCAGATATTCATTTCGCTAATATTTTTCATTCTGTTTTACAGAGCTATTGTAAAGGAACTTCGGTAGGTTTAAATGAGGATACATTAGGAGGTATAGTGAAATGCAGTCTAGCACAATATCTTGCATTAGAAATAACAAAGGGCAATGGAAGGGACAACAGAGCTGTGAAAAGGTAGTTATGAATGACTCATTCATGATTTTTAGTGGTATAGTGAAATATAATCACTATGTGCAACTTCATCTATTGAGCATTTTGCTTGACACTATTTTCTCCCAGCAGATATTTTCCCTGGCTATATAATACAGCGGCCATGCAACAAACACCTAGGGAATTCATAGAATGTATAGGTCACGTCAGGTTACTGTCATGGATACTGTTGGGATCTTTAACCCATACAGCACTGCATGGTGTGAACCATGGACAAACTCTGAGTCAGCCAATTCCCCAAGAAGCATCTTGTCAAATAGCAGACCACATCCAAATCACCTTGTTAGGATTTGCAGAACAACCAAAAGCATCTATATTGCATATGTCTTCTTTGTTCCATGCATTCATCTTATGTCAGGTAAGAAATCATCGTCAGTTTGAAATGTGAAAGCCAGTTTCCTCTTCATTGATATCGTAATGTCAAAATGAAATGTTTCAGTGATTAGCCTTGGAAAATGTGATAGGCAACTTTACTACAGAATTCTTCATTTCCTGAGTTAGTTGTTTGTAACAGACGATGCGTCGAGGGGAAGAATACGACTTTGTCGAAAATATATATTTTGTTTTAGACATTATGATACCGTTATTAATACTGTTCAAATATGACTTCATAATTTTCCTAATGCCTAGTGTAAAATATGAGTTTATTTTCAGCTTTGGACTATGTACTTAGAACAAGGACTTCACATTCACCTACCCATAACGGAATCTTATAATGTCACTATGAATATATTGTTTGACTTTTGGGCTAAAGTTACACCCTGTGTCCTGCAACTTATACAGCAGTCCAAAGTGGTACGTTGATTTTTAACAATTTACTACGATTTAACGATGGCAAACCTTCATAATTTGTTGTTTCCCTTTAAGGATATAATTTTTGTTGTACCCTACTCCGTTTCATATTAAATTGCCAATATATCCCTACTACAGTACTTATTGATATTATTTCAGAGAATTATATTTCTTAACACAACATGTTGATGACATAATTAACCGTTTCAGTTCAGTGAAATGGTGAGCTTACATTTTCTGAGCATGCTGGAAGCGCTGATGGAATGTCACTCCACCATCGTCGGAAAACTCTTGCCCCTTTGGACTTCTGTATTATCTTCAAATCAACTTCAGGTGAGTCCGTAACTGATTCACCTTGAGTTTCCGATCGACAATGATTTTTCTCAACAGGCAAAAAAAATCGAGGGAGGACGAGGTATTATGTTCATAATTACGTTAATCGAAGAGGAAGTATCGTGATCTCAAAAAAAAATCGAATTCAAGATATTGTTTCTTTGATGGAAATCTCATTTTGTGGAGTTGGTAAAAGATGATTCAAATTTATTCTTTTATTTTTTTACAAGTATTTAACAGGCATAATTTGCAAATTAAACATAAACAATAACGCTAACCGTCATACCACGATCAACTTCAAGGGCAACTGCCCCTTTACTCTACAATTCAACATCCATAACCGCTAAAAACATTAATAATACTATTTTAACTAGAGAGCAGCGGTATTTGCAGTTATAATATATGATAAATTTAAAAGTTAATTCATCACAACGGACGGTGACATTTTATCCAAAAGTGTAGGGTATCTTTCAATTTTCGTGATTAAATTTTATATAAGCAAATCTGAAATACTGTTACAGTTGCCGGGGCACTTGCAAGTAAGACTGCAGACGTGTAGGGATTTTCCTCCAGTTACCTTCCAAGAGGCCATTTTGGATAAGCAAAAAAACCAGCACATCAAGAATCCAACATTGTACAAATGGTTGCAAAGATTACAATTCAAAATGGGCCAGATCGAGTTACAGTCGTCAACAGCAACCCAGTTTTATTCATTATGATCTATATATTTTTGTTGTCCGTGAGTTATTATGTGTATGTCGTAGTATCATGTGTATATATTATAGACAAAAATATAAACATAGAACATGTATCAGAAGATGTTTATCAATTATTGAGGAAAATTGTCCAGTTGGTGGAAGTGACATGCAACATCATTTGTTTCAATCAAGAAAAGCTTTAAAATGAATTGTATATGAAGCAAATCTAACTAAAATTCAGATAGAGATACAAGATATTATTATTCACATAATGCTTAGCACAAAACATGCCTAGTATTCCAATTAAAATTCTTACTAATAACATAAATACATGACTCGTGTTAAATGCTAGTCTGGCAGTCCTTGTAAGATAAAAACCTGAAATTATTGCTTATTGCGTGAAGTAACCATCTTTTGACGCTAAATATCATCCCAAACCATAACCGAGGAGTACACAGTTCGACGAAAACTTCATTTTTTTACATATTCAAGGAAATTTTACTCAACTTACTTAAATATTCAGCCCTTCAACTATACGGCGTGAAGTTCCCCACAAGCCTCTCTGGATACGGTTATGATAGCAGCGGTAGTAGACACTAGAATATGGAGAGTAAAGGTTAAGGAGACAGTCTCTGTGTATCCAAAAGTCCCTTTATAGTAGTTTCACTATGGTGGCGCTAGTGTAGCACGTGCTCCTTTGCTACTCTATGGCTATTCAGGAGTACTATCACTTGCTGCTTACAGCTGGACACTTTTTCAACAGATCCCCCATATGAGACGGTACTTCTTAACTCTACGACCACAGAATATATAAGGTTAGACTTTAAACTTTGTCTCTGGATCATGACAGATGACATTTCAGATTTTATGTTCTGTGGATGACTGCATATTGTTTATTTAAATGACAATTTTTTTGAATGTTCATTCATCTAACCTCGATATTGTCATACATATTTATCGTCTATCAGTTTAATTTGAATTACAAATTAACAGACTCTAATCATGCAGCAGCCTTTTCCAGCTCTAAAAAACGATAGACTTATTCGTGTCGCCAAAGGTCAGAAGACCGATAAATTGCCGGTATGGATTATGAGACAAGCGGGACGTTATTTGCCGGGTAAATATCGTGAAATTAGATCACTGTAGTACGCTGATGATATATTAATAAAATCTAAAGAGTTTCAGGAACTTCGTCAGGAACATTCATTCTTCGAGATATGCCAGACCCCTAAGTTGGCATGTGAAGCAACATTGATGCCCCTCAAGCGGTTCAACCTTGATGCTGCGATTATATTCAGTGATATTTTAGTCATTCCTCAAGCACTGGGTATGACTGTTGAGATGCATGCTGGAGTGGTATGTATTGTTTACTGAATAGTCAATTATGCTAGGAAAGAAAGTGCTCAATTGCCCATGTATATCTGACAAGCAGAATGTGTGAGGCTCAATTCTCACTGTAGGTCAGGTTGTTATTACCCAAGTTTCAAAGTGCAAATTAGCACAATAAATTATTTCATTTATTTTTATAGGGACCAGTTCTACCAAAGCCACTGACAATTGAAAACATGAAGAAATTGCATGTGCAAGGTGCTGTTTCACGATTGCAATATGTTGGTGATGCTATAACATTAACCAGATATGCTTTGAAGGGTGAAGTACCACTTTTTGGATTTTCTGGTGCTCCTGTAAGTCCAGAGATAATATTTGTGTTATTATCTGTACTATTTATATTATATATTATAATAGATCATGCATGTGAGAACAACTGAAAGCCAAAGTGAGTAATTTTATCTTTGTCCAGGCTGAGTTTATACTTTAACTTAACTTAGAAACCCTATGCAAATACCTGCATCTGGAAAGTTTTTCACCAGATGATAGATTCTTGTCAATAGCTTTTGGATTTTAACTGAATAGAGATCATAAATAATGAAAGTGCTATTCAATTACTTTAAAAATTATATCAAATAGGTATTTCACATGCAGTTGTAACATTATATATTGAAGATGTTTTTTGGATTTTATAGCTGCTGATCCACTTGAAGTAAGCTTTGAACATTTTTGAAACATGTGAATACTTGAAAATGTTGGGATTGTTTGAGTCCACACAAGATTTAAAGCTTTTTTAAATTCAATTTCAACTATTAACAGTTCCAAAATTCGATCCAAAAGATCCTTATTTTTAAACTCATACCTTTTGGTAAGAAATACAGTATCTTAGTGGTTTCAGAACACAAATTTTCCAAGTGAAGGCAACAGATAAACCTGAATCAGTATACTTATGCATTTGAGGGTACTGAATCCAAATATGATAGAAAAGCCAGAAAATGAGGTTACATCTTGTTTGGATTTTTGTTATGAAAATGTTTTATGCCTATCGATTTTCGAACGCCGCCATTTGACTGCCATTACGGGACAAAAAAGCTTTTTAGCATTTATTTACAACTCTATCTGTTGAAACATTTTTCACTGTATCTAATAGTGATCACAGGAATGAAAGTATTTGGAGGGTGTCAATTTTTTGCTCCAAATAGGATAAGAACTCATTTCCTGAGTAATTAGTGGACCTTGACCACGATCCGTTTCAGGTTCAGAATTAAGGGAAGCCCAAAGGGGTCCAGGTAGGAATGTAGAAAATATGATCCCAATCTTTGTTTCTTAACTGATGCGTGCAAAGTACAGTGTCAACCTACTTGATGCCATTCTGTTATCTTACTCATAATAAAATAAGTAAAAATTTTCAATTTGTCAATCTTATCATATGAAAAAATTCTACCATATTACACAATCTAACCTTGGCTTTTTTCTATTTGTAGTGGACACTGATGGCCTATATGATCGAAGGAGGTGGCTCAAAAACCATGAGTAAGGCCAAAAAATGGCTATATTGTCATCCTGAGGCTTCTAAGCAACTACTAGACCTGCTGACTGAAGTTATAACTGATTACCTGCTATTGCAAATTGAGTGTGGAGCTCAAATTGTTCAAGTTTTTGATAGCAGCGCTGAATATTTGAATAGACAATTATATTTCAAATATTGTCTGCCATATTTGAGGAAGATCGCATTCAATTTGAAGAAACGTATCCGGGATACCAAGTTGGATGTACCTTTGGTGAGAACACATATATTAAATATTAATTGCCTCAAAAAACAGTTCCAAGTTTTCAGTTCAGTGTTTCTCAGTTAGATTAACTCGAAAGTTTTGATTTATATGCCTCACAATGAATTTTAACGATGTCTCTATATATTGATGATGTGTATACAGTAAATGAATGATGTGTGATATTCATCATAGCATTCAATTATTCAGCAGCGCTTACATATCCGTCAATGGAACTCATAAGTAGTATTATTGAAATCATCTTTTGTGTTGTATGTCTACTGCAGTATTCTTCTGGTATAAATGAATAAACATTAACATAGTATGAATTTTAGGTAATATTTGCAAAAGGTGCCCATTTTTGCCTTGAAGAAATGGAGTCATTAGGATATGACGTCGTTGGCATTGATTGGACCCTCGATCCAGAAAGAGTTGGGAATTTATTCCGTGACAAAAATGTCACCCTTCAAGGTAATTTGGATCCTTGTGCATTGTACGCTCCAAAAGACGAACTCATCAAAATGACAATGGAGATGGTCAAGCAATTTGGCACTGACCGCCTGATTGTCAACTTGGGTCATGGCATCTATCCAGACACTGATGTTGAAGCAGTCAAGACGTTCGTTGACGCTGTTCATTCCATTGAGTTGGAGTGAAGTATTTAGTTATAAAGACCAATATGACTGATAAAAACTGTTATCATATTATCATTACTAGCAAACAACTAATACTAAAAATTTTAAATCTGTCTAGTTGACTTCCATCAGTCAGCAGCATCTCTCGAAAATTTTATTTTTGTGATGTATAAGTGTCTTCAGCTTTCCATTATCCAATTTCTGTTCTTTCCAATAATCCTGTCATTTACAATACTATGATCTTGAAAGTGATGAACAAGACTGATGCTTGTGGCCTTATATAACCTGAATAATCACCTTGCTTTGGCTGACATATAATTAAAAATTGATATACTTGGTCCAAGAGTGACTATACATTCCATTTGTTGCTTATACTGTGATCAAAAATTTAGCAGTACTTTCGAGAATATAGTAATAATTCAGGATTAAGAATGGAAAGTGATTGTCAGATTAAGATACTTTTCCTTAATAACAAAAATTGTCTTGAAAACTACCTGAAATTGCACCACATGAACAACGCCGTATCTAATTATGGACATTTCGTACATAGAGGACATTTTTGTACGTTTTTACAAAAAATACCTTAGTAGACATTATCATCGAATTGTTCATGGTGATATAATTTTCCATCTTCTCTGTATGACTGATTCATTTCTTCAAATCCGCACTTCCTAGATATTCGTCATACTGAACCGTTATTTTTGTTAGTAGTGATTTTATGTAACAGTTAATAGTCATTGTATGTCCATTTAGGTGGAATGTTTCCTCTGTTGTTTGTTTTGTTTGAGGAAGTCATTCCTAGTTTGGACTCTGTTTTAATGACTGTTAGAAGTTATATTTGGTCAATGTTTGTTTTTGTGAATCTTACAGTTGGTTGAGACTGCTGTGTTTGTATGTTGCTAGACATCATACTGCATTTGGTAGATGTTACCTACATGTGTAATGTCGTTTGTTTTATAAACCTTTGTCAGTTTTCAATAAAATACGATAAAAACGTATATGTTGTCTTATTGTCGTTTCAGCATTGAAGTTTCATGTGGTATTGTACAATAAATTGATATAATTTTGAATAACTATTAAAATGCATTCAACAATAGTGAATCATAGTTTATTACTTCATTTGAGCAGTTATATGGCCTCACAGTCTACAGGGGGCTGCTCTTATAACAGCGTTCTTAGACAGCACTTGAATAAGTCTCTCTTAAGGAAATTCGTTTTTGCACTTTAATTTTTAACAAAATTTATATAAGAACTCAACAAAATTAAAAACATCCTTATTTAAGATTTCACAAAATAGTGTTTGAACTTATTCAGATTGGATTCTGAGATGATAACTTCTACTTTCATATATTGTGCATCTTCATCTGGTATTTCAGTGAGTATGTTGGAATTTTTATACAACCATCTGTAAAAGAATTCACGTTTAAGGTGACATAACAATGTATGTATAAAAGCTAAAACATTATCGAGATTTCAAAATGACTCAAAAGTGGATTTTATAAAAAATATATAGTCTATTACATTTTCATAAAAAAACACAAATTTACCTCATTTCTTCACCGCCATTTTCGATCTTAATAGTAATTTTTCTTCTACCTGTGACTTCCAAAATTCTACTCTCTAAGAGATTCCGCAGTTGCTCCAAACCTGTCATTCGAAATTGAAGATGAATACTAGGTCTGACAAATACATTACCCATTTGTAACAATTTATGAAACTCATCGAATAAAACTAAGTATAGATAACATTCTCGTTTTTTATATTTTTGATTTATGAAATTTCCAACTGAAATATAGAATGAAACACTTGCACGGTGCAGTGTCGCGATTTGAGGTTTTATTCTTTAATAGGAATGATATTTTTTAGATGGTTATTCATTCATACTGGCATTAAATTTGATTTGCTTTGATGTTATAAACGTCTGCCTAAAGTAACCTGCTCCTTCTTCAGCATAATTGACAGTGTGGGAATTGATATTTGAGCATATATGATAAATATGGTGAAATATTATCATTAAAATGGGTAATATATATTGCATACTCCTGAGCAGTTTGAAAATTACCTATACCATTTTTCGCTGAGATCAGCAACATATCGAACTGATCTGAATTTTTGACAATATCGCATTTATTTCCTACGCTGACAATTTTACCCAATATATTTCCTGTACCCACTTTATCGTCCAGATCTTTTAGGGTTTTTAGGACATGATCTCGCTTGTATTCAAAAGCTGTGCTCGAAATATCTTCCACGTGCAAAATTATGTCCTAAAACGTATAGAAGCATACTTTACAAGGTGTCCAAATCAATAGAGCTTCTGGGGATTCAAAAATAACATGTCATGTTAGTTTTTGATAATGATCGACTTTTTTATGGCTCTACAAAAAATCTTCTAAGGGGAAAGTGACTTTTTGGACATATATCTCGTCTTCCTTAATTGGACTATATCTGGTGGCAAAAGCTAGGGTATCTATGAATATCCTATGGAAGCTCTGGAGAGCAAGGAAACTCTTCTCACCATCAACCTCCTTACATTGCATATACGTTGTCTAGTTCCATGTAGAATATGAGGCAGTTGTAGATTTCCAATAATTCGTTTATGTACAGCAAGAAGAGCGCTAGGAAAACGACAGAACGCCAGTGAACATCTTTCCAACTATTGATTGGACCCCACATGCACCAAATATACTACTGCGTTAAAATGAGAAGAGTTAGTCTGATAAGTCCATCTACTAGGTTCAAGCAGCGATTAATACATCGAGCAGTCCAGATACATTTCATTTATCTATCCCGATGAGGCAGTGGGTAGCATGTCAAGAAAGTAGTTAGCGCATTATTCAGATCTAGGTCTTATATGTGCTCTATACAATCTGTGAATGTCAAAAATGTCTGTTCTGAATAGAAATTATAACTTTTTTCACAACAGCTGTTGCAATATTGTCCATTTATTTTTTTGTTGGTTGTTCGTTGTTGTAGAAGTGGGTCAAATTATCGTTTTCGACGCAGACTTTATAGAACTTACTGCTAATACAGCATCTTCCAACGTGGCCACGAAGCATTCGATCAAGTTCGTTGGCAAATCTGACAGAAATCCCACAGTATCCACATATAATACTTCTAAACCTGAAGGCAGTATGCCAGAATGCACAGTAACATCTAGAGTAGCGAACAGTTGGTCCTTGGGCTGAAGGGTTTCTTCACCAGTAAGTGATTTTATTAAACAAGTTTTTCCTGCATTCGTGTAACCTACTACTGCGACAACTGGATAATCCATTTTTCTTCTCTTGCTTCGCAGCAAGTTCCTTTGCGCCCTGAGTTGTTGGATCTCAAATTTCAGTTTTTGTTCTCTTTCGTCGAACATGAGTTTTAACTTTTCTGGATCATGGCTGAAAAATACTTTCTCCTGCTGAGCTTTTCTTCGGATATAGAACAGTTCTGCTAAGCCAACCTGTAGCTTGGCATGCTTACTAGTCGCGTGGATTTTAAATATGCGCATCACGATTTTATATCGATCTAATATGGGGACTTGGAAGTGTTGATAGAGAACGCTTGATGTCACTCTTTTCAAATTACTGGAGTTGATAAATACTGCGGAGATGTTATTATTATTTCGAACCAGCCTAGTTAGCTTTTCTAGGTTGCCTGATTTGAATAAAGTCTTTTTGTCTAGTGATTCAAGAGGTATTTTGATCGTATCTTCTACAGTCCATCTGGGTAGAGTTTTTATCAAGGCAATAGCTTCTTCCAATTGTTCTTCAGGACTTATTGTCAATTTTTGTGGGCCCCATTTCACATAAGGCTGAATTACTAAACATTTGTGTTCACTGTCCAACCTGAAGAAACTGTCCACTAGTGATTCATATTCTCTGGAAGAAAAATGGTAGCAAGGTATGGAAAAAGTTTTCATTTTAAAATGTCACAAAATATATCAATTATAATTATTCAGAAATATCTCCATACCTATCTGCATCAGAAGTATTTTCTTCTTCCAAATTACTGCAGAGTAAACGGGAAGCTGTCTTAAGCTTTGAAATAAATCCATGCGTCCTTAGAAGTGTTTTCGATCTTTTTAAAATAAACGTTGCCGACATCCCGCTCGCGGCACAAATGTCATTTACCTCAGTACGGTTCTGTGTTGTGTGCCTATTTTGACAAAACTATGTTCCCTACAGATATAAAAAATGATGAATGTCTGAACCTTACTGGGTTGAAAGGTAAGTAGATACTTACATTAATTTTCCGTAATCGGAATTATACACCTGTTGAAATCGATTTTGCACAAAATATGAGGTTATGGAAAACGTTACATGAAGATAGAGATGGGCGCAACTAAATATCGACTTATATATCACATTCGATATTTTTTATATTTTGTCTCATGGTAATTTGAAACTTATTCGATTGAACAATGAACTTCATTTATCAACATGCCACTTTATAAAACTATCCCGTACATGTTTTGTGACACAAGTAAACTTCTGGTTTGTTTTCACAACACTCTCCTACCCTCCTTACTATTCTGCTCAACTATGGTGAAAGGCAGCAACTACCAAGCAATTTGTGGAAAATCGACTTTAACTTTGCCGGCTTTTGGAGGCAAACTACTATTGAAACGTAGCTTAAATATTAAAAATGTGTGTCTAAATTTATGATAAGCAAATAATCAAATAAATAGCATATTAAGCAATGAATAATCATAATAATAATAATAATAAAATGCCTTCATTTAACCTGGCAAGAAGTTAGCTGTTACGATTATTCAAGTTGTAACAGGTCACTGAAAATGAGGTCCCTAATTTTTTCGTCGAAATTCACCAGTGTAGACAAACAAGTAAATTAAATAAAATGATCTGATTTTAATTTTTAAAAATTTCAAACTGAGTGACTACGAGTAGTTGAATCTCGCGATAAGCTTTCATATCATATAAACTGTGTTTCTTTCGAATCGAAACGTTGTGAAATGCAAAAATTCTCAAGACAATGGAATTCCGAAGCAGCGTTATTAAAAGATCCACATTGTCTACAAATTTCAAACAATATTTATTTTTTAAAAGGGAAAGGGCATGAGAAGAAGCATGTTTTCATTAAGAAAAACCTGTGAATTGACGGTAATCCTGGCAAATGACAGCAGACGTGTGCCACATTATTGAATCCGATGTGAAAAGGTAAAAAAAACAATATTTTTTTTTTGAAATGGGAAAGTTTAGGCGTTTTCAGGTATTCTTCTCCCCCTCGCCCATTGTCACCTAGCACTATATAAACTGGTATATATATGCCATATTTCATATTTGTAAGAGTAGAATAAATTAGAATAACCAAAGCACTCCACGTTTTTCTTAATAATTAAAAATTATTTTTCACTAATTTCACAGTCTATTTGACTGATTGGTCTGTGAATATAAAAAATTCATAGTTGTTTCTTGATTTCATATCATATTTTCACACTGCTCTACTGCGCTCCCTTGTATAACTTTTAGCCGAACTATAGTAACATATTAATACGACATGATACTGACTTTATCGGGAAACCAGACTGCTAAAAAAATTTGTTTGGGACATCCTGTATGTGCTCTCATTACACAATCCATACGCCATTTGTTATCTTTACATGGTTTCAAAAAACCATATCATTCCATACTGTGCAATTTTTCTTCCAGTCTGACCCAGTTTATTAAGAGTATTTTACGGCCGTGAATTGATACAGCTGGTAATTATTCTGTCTATTACTCAAATAATTCAAAAATAATTTTAGCAACCTTGATTGAATTTGTTGTTTGAAACTTGTAGACAAAGTGGATTTATGAAAAGTTCACCTGAAGACGATTGAAGATAGCACATCAATCGAAACGTCGTGATACTCAAAATTTTATAGACAATGGAAGTCCGAAATCAAACTTTTCATTGATTGAATTTCATGGATGCATCAAAGAGATTCCAAAATGATGAAAAAAACACGACTACAATACAGAAAATGAGTAGAAAAAGATCACAGTTACAGTTTTAACGATCGAGCTTTCGATAAACAGGTGTTTTGTTTCATATTAAAGTCCTAGAAATTTTTAAAAGTATCATTACCTACTAGGTGTGTGCTCATATGATATCCCTAAATTTCATCAAACTCGATGCAGTTTTTACTGATATTGAGCGGTGGTAGACTGACAGAAATGGAATGACAAGAAGTTTCGTGATTTACCCATTATAAAACATTCAAAAAAAAAACAGATCAAATACAAATATTTTTGCACTCACAACACTTTTCTTGTTTATACGCAAGAAGTAAAATTATAAAAAAAATTAATTAATTGACGCTGAGGAAGTATAAGTAATATAGTTTACTTGTCCAGGACGTTGATTAAGAGCACATATTACTACTCAAAGTTTACTTTTCTAACGTTCGGCTTCAGGTTAACACGTTGTTTTACAAAAAGAAATTAGGATGAATTATTTTAGGATGCTTGGATACAGTTATGCATTTGCATTGTTGATAAATCGAAAAACATAACACAAAACGCACAAAATTACTCTCATTTGATCCATGAACAAACCATAACAAAACTTGAAGAAAAACTCATGATCCATCTGTACATTTGGAAAGCAATAATTGAAATTTTGCTTCAAACATATTCAGGTCTGACAGGTAGGTTTGTTTGTGGAGGTCCACACGACATAAGAGCATCTACAATCTACATGATTAATGTCATCAATTTAAAAATCAAATTCTTTCATTGATGCGCTTTAAAAAAGGCTGTCTAGACACCCGAAACGTCAGTAAATATATTAATTAATTCGCATGTGGTATCAATTAGCGACCAGTAGAAACTATGAACAAAAGAGACAACCACAGGATACATTTCATAATTTCAAAACTTTCGGGCATAGTTGAACATTTCAACGTTCTCAAAATTCTGTTGATTACAGTGTGTAGTCAAAAAAGCTTATCAGGGTGTTCAGAAATTACTTGACACCGTTTTCCGTCAAAATCTTCTGTAACGGTTCCCACAGTAAATTAGATCGTGAGGCTAGAAAAAGATGTACTGGACTATCCAACGATCCGGATGTTATTTTATCAGGCCACCTACACTCCGAAAGGAAGTCAACCATTGGTCGGAAATAATAAGAATTTCATGATTATTCTAAATACGATAAATTAAAAATACAATTCCAGTCTCTCTTCAGAACGAAATCATAATATACAACTATACAAATTCTGATAACAGTGTCGAAGATCAACGTTGAACGTGTCACTGTCCTCAATCGGCATTTGTTTCACCCGATCTAGCCGAATTTCTTAACTAGAGATAAGGGAAACGTGTGCAGCAACTAAGCCCAACGCCGACACTCTCCTATTTTAGATAGGGTCACAAGTGTTCAACATATGTAACAGTTCTCAGTGCCTAATGAAGCAAACTTGCCGAGGATTATAGCACCACGTCCAAAATAACACAGCTGGCCACAGTCTACTTGTTACCACCCAACACCGGTGAGCAAAAATACAATTAATCGATTCGTATGTATATGTTATATTATTGAAATTATTAAATAATCATCTATTAGGGCGTCCAAACGGAACTACAAAATTCCATCACTCATGTACGTTTATATAGTATCTTTGTCTACAGAACAGGATTGTGTTAGGGTGAAATTTTGAATTACAGATATTGTGTTTCCTTGATGTTTCATCTGTACTTTGTCCGGTATTCCTGGGCCTCTATATAACTCCAAGTTACTAGAGTAACCAGGACGAAAAAGCTTCGTAGTTTTCGAAATCGGTTCTGTGGCGTTATAAAATGAACAAATAAATGCTCAAACTTCGTTTTTGGACGTTTCCGAGGCTTCTGATCAGGGGGGGGGGGTCGGATGATATATAATATTGGGGTTGGATGATGAGGTGGAGATCTAATAAAATAGGGGTATAATTATTATTTCGGCGGCGACAGTAATGCTGCAAATCAGTTCATGTTTTCGAAGGGAATCTAATGCTTTAATTAGTGATAAAATCAAATTTTTAGTGAGGAGAGAGGTATCTTACAAAATGGCGTCAAGTAAGTTGACTCTGTATTTCACGTTCAGTTGTATCAGTTTGATGAAGATTGTGATCGGATTTTAGAGCTGCCGATTCACTCGAACTAAATTATACAGTCTATATGACCTTTGAAATTAGTTTTTCATTATTTGTCAACTATGAACAGCTCTGAAATCTTATACAAATAATGATTTTTTAACTGATTGATACCATTGCGTGGGAAGTCTAGTTTCAACCTATATTAGCCATTTTTTTCATATTATATATACAAGTATACTCGTATTCGTATTTCAACTCAGGAAATGGTAAAACGTTCCTCTCAATCGATTCAGTATTTTATAAGATATGGATTCAGGGTCAGATTAGTGGTAAAACATGCCCTAGGCAAAAAATGACTTAAAATTATCGAATTTATGTACCGAAAAGTACCGGTAACGTTGACCTGACTTTCTCAGTCAAGGGCCCCTATATAGGCTATAGCCTATTCAGCCTATTGGATAATCCGGCCCTATAAGGACTGCCAAGTGTGTTACCATTTATGAATGCATAATGATACTTGAATACCGAATACATGAGACTTGGTCTTGCGAATGTTCGAAGGCTTTGGTGGATTTTAAAAATATTGAGCTCCAAAAGAATGTTCAGAACTATATACCTCCTAGAGCGATCAAACACTTGAGAAACATGTCAAAATGGGGAGTGAACACCTACACATTTTTGAGTTCCATAATGTTTTAACTATGCCCGAAAATAAATGTAGAAACATAATTATAAACGGAAGACTGGAAAACAGAACAGAGCGATTCTGAAATACGTATTTTATTGAAAATATAAATACAAAACAGGAGCACATTATGTATACAATAACAGGAACATTTCAAACTGCTCCTGTATGTATTAGATTTGAAAGAATTGCAGCTTGAAATAAGATACAATAATGAGTATCGGTATAGGCGTTGGGTAATTTTGATGAGCTGTTACCAAAGCCACTGTTGGCTCCTTAACCTTAAAAATAAGAAAAAAAGAGTGCTGAAAGTGTGAATGTGTCTTCGTTCTTACGTTCCTCAGCGTAGTATGAGTAATATTTTTCCTTATTAAAGTTTGAAGTGTGTTGTACAGATAAACATAGAATATAGAAAATATCCGGTACTTGAGCCCGAATATATATGCCCACCATTGGCAATGGAACCTATTCATAACTTACATATATCACATCAACAAATGAATACCTCTATGAGGTCTTCACAACAGTCACAACCCAACTTTTCAACAGCTAATTCATCCTGATGAGGGGGAGACTATAAAAATAAAAACCAATGGAAAATAACAGGCGCGGTAACAGACATGAAAGAGGATGTAAATAAATGAATTACTTGGAGCGAATATAATATTTTTGAACCAAGACTATCATATCGTTAATGGAGGTTTTGAAATTACCAAGATTTTTGTATTCTCAATCGAAATAAACGCAACAGTCCACGCTTGCACACCCTAAACGACGCCCTTGCGAAGTCTCTAAGGTACGCCCCTGTTCAGGACCCTTTTAGTACAGCTTTTACTCGGCATGCTCGGCTTTAATGTGCGACGGGATAGTACCGCGAAGCGGGCAACCAATCGTCTGCTTTTAAAATGAATAGAAACAAAATTTAAGTCCAGTGTGCTTACATCTCCGCTATAGAGCGAAGCCAAGAAGGCTGTTGCCCTCGATTTCAGGGCCGGACCCACAAGCATGTCGGCAATCGTCTGTGCGCGATAGATTGTTTTTTGTTTTTGTTGTGCCATGTGACAGGAAGATAATTCGATAGAAGTGTATTATGCCAGTGTAAAGGCTCAGGTAAAGTGGCAGGTAAAAGTTTCACGTTCAGGTGTGTGTACCTGGAATATTTTGCGGGCTTGTTTGGGACATTTCTCGGCTAGACGGCTGCTCTGTTGGGATTTGTTTTCTTTCCGACGCTTAGTGCAGGCACTGTTACACAAAACGTTATTCGGGGTTTATATGTTTTTAGTTTTGGGTCTGAAGTGAGTGAGGATTTATAAATAGAAGGGGAATTAGTGCGTTGTGTGATTTTCGATTCAGTCTGAACATCACTACATGGTATATTATATGCCAAATATTTCAAATGTCCATTTTTTGGTGGTTTAATTTAGCCAACGCCAAAAAAAGTCAGATCCAAATTCAAGCATGTTCCATATATTAGAAACTTTCCAATACAGGCAAATTTGTAGTTTTGCGGTGGCGATACACCGCAATTTTATCATTTTGGACAATGCAAATGTAGGTATTTAAACATCGAATGATAGTCAATAGTCTATATAGTGTTCAGTGAAAAAATGGAAGGGTTAAAAATGGAGGTGAGGGTTGCAAGGATAGGGACACCTAAAAATTTTTGGCTTTACTAAAAGACGTTCCACCATTGATAGACCCAGAGATTCTTTGTACTTGTTAGACATAAACGATTGTTTATTTGTCTTAAAAAATGAGATGTACTTTAAATAGCTGTGACATGAGTTTTGCGATACATCTACTCATAAACATAGTACATTTACATATTGCGTTTTAGTCTCTTAAAAATGGGGTCAATTCGGTTGGCTCAGAATTATCAACATTTATTCGTCTTTTAGGACTGTTAATCCAGTTGAAACATGTTTTTAAATAATGAGGAAAACGTTGAAATTTTGGTTTTGGAAGTTGGAAAAGAATCAATGTTTGCTATTATTTTTCATTCGAATAGTAATTTCTGAACTGATACTGATATCATTGCATGGGAAGTACAGTGTTAATCTACATGAAACTATTTTCATCTATTACATTGACAGCTTTGAAGGCTACAGGATGAGGCAGCTGAAACGTTTTTCCAAACATAGGTATG
Source organism: Bruchidius siliquastri (assembly GCA_949316355.1). Taxonomy (NCBI): domain Eukaryota; kingdom Metazoa; phylum Arthropoda; class Insecta; order Coleoptera; family Chrysomelidae; genus Bruchidius; species Bruchidius siliquastri. The sequence continues at coordinate 21,965,968 of OX438538.1, read as the reverse complement.
TGGTTTCAATGAAATCAAATAGATTGATTCAGTTCCCAGGCTGTAATGATGTGAAAAGATCCTTTTCTAGGCCCCCAAGTACTCAGTAGATCGCAAAACTGAATGTTCTTGTTTTTTTTCATTTTTGCTGCGAGTCTTTTGTCGAGCAGAATACCTTTTATATTGCTATTCGTGCAGCGTTCACTGATATTACGCGATGAACGGCGTGAAAAAACTGTCAGACAGACCGACGGAAATGAGTGACGAACTTTCGTGCACATCATAAAACAAAAAAATATTTCAATTAAGGAAATTCTTGCGGTCGCAACATTTTCATTGTTGATTCAAAGTGAAAGGGCTTCAGATATTCATATACTCGATTTGTGTGGAAAAGATTGAACAAAAGTACTAAAAGTACAAAAAGCAATAATGCTCAATGTAGCAGTAGCTTTTAGAAGTGTCTTCTTTTTGATTATTTTGTTCTGAAGTTCAAGAGAAATTTTTATTAAATATGTTGTTAAATATTTTGTACCCGCTTCAATCAAAATCTTGGTGTATGATTTCAAGCATAACCTTGTATTATTGATTACATCATTATTATGACCCCCATCATACGCAGTGAATGACAAAACGAATTAACAACTCTTCTGTAAACGATTCAGTACTGTTAAGTTACTAGCAGATACAGAACTGCTATTTTTAGTTGTTTAAGTAAAGTCCCAAATAACCTCGATGAACATTTTATAGCGTGGAGTGAACGAACTTATTAAAGCTTAAATAGATTTGCCAACCTTAGATTATATTAGGTTTTAGTGAGATATGAATTCATTTTGTACTGTAGCTCACCTACAGAAATTTTTCATAACACCTCCATCAACTTTTCATTGTTGTTTTGAAAATTCAAAACATCTGAAAAACAGTTTTCATACCATAGTGGGCTTTGATTTTTTCAATATGCTTGTAAATGACATTTTGATGACTTGTGCATTACTGTGAGCTTAAAAATGAAGGTTACCAATTCAAAAACAAAATACCATTATGACATATACATATTATTTACTATAAAAACAGGACCAAAAATATATAGTAGAACTCAAATATTTCCTATTTTTGGATGTATCCGAAGCCTCTTCTCATTTTTGAAAAGGAAATTGGAGCGTAACAAATTCAGTAGATTGTAGATGCTCTTACTTGGTGGGCCTCTTTCATCATGCAGATAAAAAGATAATTAACATACAGTTTCACAAATGAAACTCTGTTTCTTTCAGTGCAACGCGTTTCGATTTATATTTAAATCATCGTCGGACAGTACGACGTGGTAACGTTTATTATATAGACCAATGTAAGGAAACATTTAGCTAATGTAGCAAGAAGCATTCTGTCCGACTTACCGTGAGTAACATTAGTAGAATATTTTCAAAGGAAATGGCATTTTTGATCTATATTGCGCACAGAAGTGTTATATAGCCTTTTAAAATTGTATCAGCAGTTCTTAGGCGCCGAGGTCAACATATTCCTGTCTGCATATCTAGCATTTCAGTAACGTAAGAATATACATTGGCATGGTATCATACTTCTCACTGTAAAGTATAAAGCTGACGCTGAACGTGCGACGTTTCTGGAATATACATCGTTCCTGTTTCCACAAATAGACTTTTTTCAATTATTGAATCAAGTTATTTTGTATAGTATTGATGTGCTTCTATTAAATATTTTTTTTCAAAAAAAAATCAAATTCTTCTATTGTCATTGGTCCTTAATAGATGTGCAAATTTTCAAATTAATCAGACATCTTGAAGTTGGTGATAATGACGCTTAAAGATTCAGAAGCGTGGTGTCAAAAAGAATCTCGCTAGAACACAGACACGCAAAAATACAGAGTCAATCTACTTAACTCGATTTTTTATTTGGTATTTTTTTTCTTTTGCTAATAAACAGAACCCCGTATTATCTGTAGATGTAAGTAAATTTCGCAGTATTTATCATCGGTGATGTAACATCTAGCGTTAGCTTGCTAATTATTTATAAATGAAACTTCTTTAATGAACCTTGCTTCAAAAATGCTCAGTTTATTAGCCACACGTGGGTTATATTTACATTTTACATCGACTTATTGCAGACATTAAGGTGGAAATTCTACAAAATTGCTGTTCTATTTCCGTTTTGTTTAATCTGCATATCGCATTCACATTTCCATTAATCATTTTCTATAACTATGAATTTGCCAATAGTCAACAAACATTTATATAAGGAGTGACAAAAGTCATCCTGAAAAATTGTATGTATAGACTTTCAAATGGGTGAGGTGGGAAATCGATTTCTTGAATGAAAAATGGCGTCAAGTAGGTTGTTGACGTAGTATTTTGTAACTAACTCTTAATAAACAACTAAATCAAATGAATTCAAGAATTTAAAAATGTTTCTAATTTAATTTCTAATATTTCCAAAATATAGTTCAGATCACTTAAATTCGATCGCAATCTTCAATAAGATGATACAACTGCACGCGCAATACCGAGTTAACTTACTTGACGCCATTGTTTATGAGACTAAATAGCGCATTTCTCATTATTCAAGATGCCTAATGTAGACCGGAATTACGCCAATATATATTGCGCGTTGTTATATGGATAGGTATAACTCTGCTGCCATTGGATCGATATCTCAAATATGTGTCTAATAAGAGTAGAAGTATCACCACGGTCAACATTTTATATATGATAGAACGTATTATACCATTTTTTTTAGATCGATCTCCCCTTTCACCTCACACCAAATATTGAAAATGATCAGGGGCATCGGAAACGTCTAAAAGCGAAGTTTGGGCGTTTTTAATATTGTTTTGACTATAACTCCGCCGCCACTAAACCGATTTTTAAAAACTATATAGCTTTTTCGTCCTTGTCACAGTAGTATCTAACCTAGTGTCATGGTTACATTAAAATCTAAAAGATTTTTCCTCTAGCCAAGGACAGACAGACCGACAGAAATGAGTAACATGGTTAGTTGTGATTTATATTTCATGGAACATCAAGAAAACACAATATCTCGAATTCGCAATTTCTCGCACTTACAGTCCTCACCAATTGGCTTTGGAAGTAAAATCAGATAGCGCATAACGAAATGAATGAAATTAAATGAGTGAATTTCTAATTTTGTAAAAGCTGTTCGAAGTTTGGCCTTTTTTGAGAGTAGTTAACTTTTTTTTAAATTGGAGGTTTGACGTTGTAACTCTGGTTATATCATCCATTATAATCGAACCTTGGCAGAACTTGCCACCCAGTGTAAAGAATTGAGATAAAATATCCGTTATAATCAAGGTAGTCGAACTCCATTCAAATTTTATCTACGCCTCCTCGCGCTCCAATTGGTGAATAGCCGCAGCCAATGGGAGCACAAGAATTTGGCGACCGAGCGTTCGTGTATGTTTTTACACGGCGTAAATCAAATTTGAATAAACATGTGAGTACTTTTTTGGAAAATCGGTATGTTTAAACTGATACACCACTGCGTGAGGAGTACGGAGTCACCATTTGATACGAATTTTTGTTTTATGAATGACCTCACCAAACGTCGATTATGGTTAGGCAAGAATAGAACAATTGCCAGACATTGTATTACCTAAAATACATCATGATGTCATCTTGTCGGTAATATGAACTAAACCATCTCTTGATCGGTGATTTATATTTTTGAGAGCTTTTATTTAACTTGCAATGTATGTATGTATGTATGTAACTAAGTTTGTTCAGTGGAATCCCTCCCCTCCAACACACACGCCCAATTTTGGACATCTCCTAAACATTTGAAAAATTATTAGGTTCCTCAGACACGTTCACAAATGAAAATTTGAGCGATTTTTTTTCGTTCTCTGACGATTACACCGCCAATATGAATGATTTTCAAAAACTACATATCTTTTTTGTCCTATTCCTAGTAGTAATCTAGTGTAAAGTTTCCATGTCTCTGGTTCGTTATATTTTCTACTGGCCCCTTCTTAAACCGCATAAAATTGACTGAAATTACTTTACTAACGTTTCGGCTGTCTACGCAGCGTATATCAAAGTACGAAATAAAAAGTCAGACTGGTGCTTTCCGGGTTATAGAGGTACAGCTAGACATGGTTTTTTGTGATGAATAAAACATCAAGACAAAAAACAAAATCTCAAATTCGAAATGTTTAACCATCAGAATACATCCCCGCCCATTGGCGTGGAAAGTATAAGCGGCTCATACTTCCACATTGCCACATCAGTTGTCAATAATCATGGCAACCATGGCTGGGGCTAAGGAAATAGTGCTTCATAACTGTTTGTAAATCAGTTTCTTCTGATGTTTTATAATCACCAATGCTTTAAGTTTATATTTTGTTGGTATTTTGATATAGGTACTCAATGTTCCAAGACGTATACATACACTAAACTCACCCTATTGTGTACACAAGGATAATCATTATGACTTACTGAATGTTAAAGCTATTCCATTTTTGTAAATTGTATGGTATAAAATAAATTTTGAAGTGTAAAACTATATTTATGCCCATGATGGCCACCCTTCAAGTTTTTCAACTGACTGTATACGTGTAGACTTGCCTTGATAACATTTGTTAAATGAGGAATCCATTTCATATATTAAATATGACATGATATAAACTGGTGAAAATCACTGTGTATACAAAAGAAATGTTGCATTTCATTTGATATCTGATCTACCTACCGTGATTTATCTACAATTGTTTGTTTGGTCTTCGACATTTGCTACGACGCATACTTAGTATGCATTTCAGTCCCAGGTAAGAAATTCTTCAAGTGAGTAGCGAAATACCAGGCCTCGTTATGGTCCAGTCGGGATATCCTCGGACTGTTTTTTTGTGTTTATTTTTTTTCGAGCGAAAAGCTAATACCTACGTATCTTGTAGTAAAATGGATGTTAAACAAAATGCCGACTATAGGTAGATTCATTTTTGTGGTAAATGGAGGGAGTTCGACCTTTCAGCGTTCATTTTTTTGTACCATTTTTCAAAATCACCAAGATCCTATTGAAACTTTGGAGAAGTATTCCAGGTCATGTCTTACTTGTGTCTTATACAATGTAAGGCAATTGAATAGTGAGAAGTACCAGACGCTGTCATTGGAGAAATCTGCTCGTGTCAAATCCAGTAATTTGACTCCTACAAAGTCGAACAAATAACTTCTTGGTGGAGTTTAATGAGTACCAAAATTTATGAGCCCTCCAAAAAATGATTTCATTAGTCCCTAAAATGTTCAGTAACTTAGGAAAGGTACGGAAAAAACTATGAAATTTTCATTCAAATTCTATCTCTGAATTTTATCTGATAACGTTTTAAAATGATCGGGAACTCGAGAAACCTACAAAAAGGGACAGAGATTACGCGAAAAAGCTATGGACAGACAGAAAGACCGACATACCGATAGACAGACAGAACGACAGTCATACAGACAGACAGACAGACGGACCGACAGGCAGAGCGACATACAGACAGACATACCCACCGACAGACCAACACACAGGCCGACAAGCAGAGCGATGAATAGACAGATAGATATACCGAAAGACAGACAGACTAACACTCAACCCAAAGCGATAGATAGACCGACAGACATACCAACATTCAGATTGACGTGAATGAGTAATATTATTGTGAAGATATGATGAAACACCCAAAAAAAAAACAACTTATACCTGGTAAGTGAACTGATGTATCCCAAATTAGCTAAAAATAAAAGAGACATGAAACATTGAAGGAAAAACAACACAAAGGCTTTAATAAATTTATTGCTACGTCAAAATTAAATAACAATAAAGATTGATTTTACTATTATATATATCTACTATAATAAAACTTACATCAGAAATTATTTATTATCACAGTGTCCACTTTTCGACATCGAATATCCTGGATTCGTCCCTTCTACGTTCTCGGCTGCTTTTTGCCTATCCTTAGGTTCTTCCTCCATGGTCTTCTTCAAGCTCTTCAACAGCTCTTCATTTTTCTTCCGCATGTATTGGTTCTCCAGAGCATCGCCTCTCTTCTTAAATGCATCTCGATCACAAAAATGTCGAAGACCTACCGGGTAGATTTTGGTCTTACTGAAGGACCTCAACATGTGTAGAGACATGTGTGCTTCACATAGAATTTACCTCTAACTTTTCTGGATTCTTTGGAACTCAGACGACATAACTGGCGTTAAAAAATGGCGTTCTGCGAGTACTGATTAAGTTTAAATACTCACTCCATTTGATAAAGACATCGTGTGACGAAAGAGTTGCCATGTGTTTTATACATAATACTAGTGGAAATTTATCCAGATAAAATTCATTATGTAACCCTTTATGTAACTCTTTATGTCTACGATGGTATTATAGTGTAAAAGTGAGGCAGCTAGGCTAACTATGTTTTTTTTTGCTTAGGGGTGGACACTAAATTAATATGCGTTCAGAACTTCAGAATTTTCCATCTTAAAAAAATTGAGTAAAATAGAATGACTTTTTTTTCTCCAAAAAAGAAATAACATACGAAGCGATATATTGAGCCAGTAAAGTGGTATTTTTACCTGCTTAATCCGAAAAAAATATATTTTTTTAAAGTTACTTGCGTTATTTTTTGTCAATATTACTCGTGAGACTCGCCACTAGACTGCGTCTTATTGCACTGAACAGCACTCCAACAGAATCGGTATAAAAAAAGGATTTTTTAAACTGACGCCCTTGAAAACCAGTTTTTTTAGGACTTATGTTTAAACTTTCCGACTGAAACTCGGTTCAGGAATCCACCCTTGTAATTGAAGCCTATCATCAGGTAACATCCTGTATTCAAAGTTTTTGACCTAAAATGTGAATCCAATTAATCCTATTAATATAGATCAATTTTGAAAATAGTAAAATACTGTTACATCTAATTTTTGAATACCGTGATACTTTTTACACTATGCTCAGAAAAGACTTGATTCTCGGATTATTGAGGGAAAAAAATAGAGAAAGAACATTTGGATTAAAACCTCCACAGATATCAATATTCACAAGATCCCTAAAAATTATTCTCTAATCCTCCCGTAAAAGATCAGGACTTTGAGAGACGTATTAAGACAAAAAAAGCTCTTGATTTCAGGAAATTCTTTGTTTTTGATATATTTTTTGGAGTAGTGCTGATATTATTTAAATGTTCAATTTTTCCGAAATAGGGTAAAATACATTTTCGAGCATTTCTGAATCAAGGATCACTTTAAACGTACTTCAAACATTATTAAGTGTTCCTAAACGTTTCATAATTTGCCCTGTAATTTTTAATATGTTCAGAAATGTCCTCGCTTCATGAAAATGATACAAAATATTCGATTCGAACGATTTCCCTCGATACACTATAAATAAGTGAAACAACATTCATTCAAATTGGATATATTTGTGTACTGTATAAAAATATACAGTAGATAAGAAAAAAGGTCAATGTAGGCTTTTGTGAAAAGATCTAAGTTTATTTCCCATTTGAGATTAGTTGAAACTATCCGATATAGCATGGATATCGTCAAAGTTGTTTATGAAATACTTCAAAGACTTGGCGAATTCTAATTTTTTTGGCGTAGTCGTTGACCTTTACTTTGATTTTGAGCATGATCTTAGACAGTGGTGAGAACAGATAAAAAACGATGTACAAGCAATGAGCAACAACTCTGATAATGACAAGTACAGAGTACCAGGTTTTCAGTCATTTTAACTGATATACCAATTGAGTTTTCTCTATCGATGGAAATTTGTTTAATTATGTACTCAGATTTGTACTACAACATCTCTTTCTCAGGAAAACAATTATTTTTAAAGAAGGATTCGAGTCGGGGGTGCCAAAAAATCTCATTTCTTGTGTTATTCGGGGGCGCTGATTACAAAACCGGCTTCTCTTTCTGGTCTGGAGCTAACGCAATAAGAGAAGCTCGGGTGAACCTCTAATGAGCTTTCTTCTTTACAAATGGGCACGCGACGCCTTATTAAATAGGGTTAAATATAAGAGTAGCCATTGGCTAAATTTCGCCCTAATAAAGACATTCATAATACCCAATTTACAGTGCATTTTGCGACACCAAAGTCAAAAATCGCTACATTTTTGGTCTCCACAAAAGGTTGTAAAATCGCTACTCTGGCGAAAAATTGTCACACCTGGCATCCCTGGACAGGTATCCGAAAATACTTCCGCCATCTATCACCAAAAAGTCAGTTATTGAGTCTAACAAGTGCATAACGAGGGTATAGCAAAAAATTGATACTTATTGCCGACACTCTTTATGGCTTCTGACAGCTGAAAAAACAGTGTATGAATAAAGGGCATAAATTTCCTTTAGTTATCCAAAGCCCATCGTATTGTCTTCTTGATAGGATATAAGCGTCGCATTAAAGAATAAAATCACACAGTGGATGTTGGCGTTTGTTTTAGATTGCCTCACTTAATAACGAAAACTTATTGAATCATATTTTCCAGGAGAAGAGAAGCTACCTGCATGGTTGAATAGGAGCCAACAATGACTCATCCTTCTGTAGTGCTGTGGGCTGTAATAGTACAAATTTTAAGTGAGAGTGAGTACTATTGATGAATCCTGTAAGGGCTTCAATAAACAACCATATTTTCAGGTATACAAGTAGGTGGCCAATATATAGGAGCAAGGCAAAGGATACACAACCACCCCATCAGAGGTGAGCTATATTTAGACTCAATAAGCATTCATTTGATTTGCTCTTTAAATAGAAAATACAGGGTGATACATGATAATAGGTATTCCTAGAAATAATTTCAGGGCAAGGTTTACCTATCTGTAATTCGCGAGCGACTGGGGAGTTATATGTGGTTATCGTTTTTAAGGGTTCTGTAGCGATCATTCCTTATGAGTCTTTTCTCTTGAGAGTATTGTTAATGCCAATATTATGTAAGTGCAGCCGATCTCATCGAAAACTTCTTTTAGAACATTGGAGTTTGACAAATTTCGATTGACAGTTCTAACTAACCTCACGTCACGTGATTTTTTTGAAACATGATCATACTCCAGATTCGTGGGCTTAGCAATAGTGATGGTACCGCGTCGTGCTGACTAAACAAAATATGAAGTGTCTTGTAAACTGCGCTCTCGTTCACATCATTATGAATCGCTCTCACTCCAACTGCGCACCGATTTGGAGAATATGTCGGTTAGACCAGCGATCCTGTGGTCATTGAAACGACCACGTATTTCCGATGTGAGTTGTCGCGTGATATCATCTTGAGGACAGAGAAGATGGGTCGGAGTAAGCATCCATAACTGTGTAAACACATGAAATGTAATTAAAGGCATACATTGGAGAAGCTTCTGGAAATTAATATCAACAATAATAGATAGCATCCCAGAAGCTGGCTTCTCTTCAGCTACAGACAAACATATTTATCGGTATAACTACTATTTTACATAGCTGTTTGTGTATAGATAACCTCACGCAAAGGCAGATAGCCTATCGCGCTTCATAAGCACTGCGTGAGTATAAATGTCTTTTCACAGTGACCTTAAAACGTTGTAGATTGTTGAAGGTTCTCTTCTCTTCTCTTATTGTATTTCATCATAGTTATAAAGTGCAGCGCTTTAAGGGCAATGTGAATAGGTATTTACCGAGGATAGGCTTTCTGGCTTTGAGAAAGGTCACCTATAAATAATACAAGTTTAGTCCCGTCCATCTTCATACAGGATCGATGTAAAAAATAAAATACATAATTTTAATCTGGACCCTCTATATTTGTTTGCAATGTACAACTTAACACCCTGTTAGTGTACAGAGAGGTTTCCGTATTTAATAAATATTTATAAAGGAAATGCGGAACAACTCTGGTTCTCAGAACAGACTCGTTCAAAAATAATATATGGTCTGAACACTTGGAATCATTGAAGTTAATCGTAAAGAAAGGCATAATTCATAAAAGCCGGCCTGAAAAACTGCATCGAGCAGATTGGCTGCATTTTCTGCGTTTATTGTAGCGTAACTGGTAAAAGTACTAGCACTGTTTTTTCAGGTCTGAATTTGTGTCTTTGGTTATACGTATTCATCATGTATATTTTGATTTGTATCAGCTTAGTTCCAACTTGAATAGAGTATAATCCCATCATTTCATATAAGACATTGAAAGTGTTTGTTCACCTATTATTTTCTGCCAGCCCCTTACTCACAGAAAACTGAGCTGTCACAATCACCAAATCCAGATTTGGACGTAGACGGTAGACATCTACAGGAGATTCATCCACTGACAGATATATACAAGTTCCGACGAACTGGTTATAATTCACAACAGGGTAAATTGATGTCAAACTTGGTGGAGGATAATAATTTTTTCTCGCTTTTTAATCTTCCTTGCCTTTTCATGGCTTTACTTTCTTAGTGTGCAGTAACTAGGGTTGTAACTTTGCTGGCAAGTTATCCGGTCATCCAACCGTGTTTGATCTTTGCACTAAAATAAAATTGTAAACATGACTTACATCGTGTTCTCATCCTGGAATCTTCACCAGAATATTCCAATTGTTCGTTTATGCATTTCCGATAGTGCCTGCTGACTCATCATCAGCATCGTTTGATCAAACATGCTTTATTTACTAACATTAAGATAGCATTTTTTTAGTTTTAAAGTGCAGTGCTATGATAGACGAAAGACAAGCGTTAGCATTTTTTTACGGAAGTGGAGTCTCACCTCACAAATGATTCTAGTCCCGGGAACCCAGACAGATTCTGTATATTTATCTTTGTTATTTCAAATGCCAAATATAACTCTTGTGCACAGAAGAATAAACTTCATTTATTTTGTATAGCATCATATTAGTGGTATAGCTCTAATTTAAAAAAATATCATTATATAGTGCCGTTATTCCAATTATTATCGATTAATGACCAAAACTCCGGTAATGTTACAACTCTAGTTTTATTTTATTTTATTTTATTATTTCTGGTATTTCTAATTATTATATTTATTGACTCATAGATATAGAGTAGACAATTCTGTATAAAAATTAACGAACTTCTAATTTAAAAAGCCTAGTGAAGAATTTCTAATGAATGATATTTAAACATTTGACCTTAGATCAAAAAAATATTTCATATTATTATTTGTTATACATAATAGATGATTCTCTGAATGACGTTCAATTTGTCATCCATTGCTTCACAATTTCATTTTAAGCTTCTTCGCAATATTCTCTACTTTCAGTATAATATAGCTAACATACCTTTATTACTTATTATAACTAACTGAATTTCCACTTGATCATCCAAGACTCACTAACTCTCTCCAATATATGCGTATTTGAATTTGGAAATATTTGAATATTTAGTATTGTAGGTAATATATTTTTTTAAATATTAGCTGCCAAGCAATCCATTTTGGCGATTCAAAAAACATTTAATTTTGTACAATAATTTTTTTTTGTATACGTAGGTCACGCTGAAAGTTTTTAGATACAGAAAAACTACAAGGTTTTTTAAAAAAACTTTAATCTGTTTTTTCAACATATTCTCCCCCTACCTCATACATTCACGCATTTGATAAAATCACTTGTCAAATTCTTGTGACCAACGTTCTTTGAAAAGGTTGCTAATTTCCTCCTTAAATACAGCGATTGCCTCTTCACCGTTGGAAAAATGGCGACCTCGTAACTTTTCTTTGATCTTAGAGAATAAGAAGAAGTCGCACGGAGCTAGGTCCGGAGAATAAGGTGGGTGAGGCAACAGTTTGATACCCTGTTCAGCAAAAAAAAAGAGTGTACAAGCGGCGCTGTGGACGGGTGCGTTGTCATGGCCATTGAATACAACGCAGACCGTCTTAGGACGGCTCTTGCATAGTTCTTGGAAGACTATAGGAACACACAATCTTGGAACGACGAATTTTCGTTGGTGGCTGCTCACTTTCAACGCACCAAACTAATGACTACTGTTTAGTTTTGGGATCATAATGATATGAATAAACTTCCAATCAATTCTTCTTGCTTTTTGCTCACTGGTCAACAAATGTGGCCCCTTTTAAACTCAGCAAACCAATTAAAAACTGCAGCCCAAGAAGGGGCAGAGTCCCCAAAGCAACTCACTAAACTTTCGTTACATTCCGCTTGTTTTAGCCCTTTTTTATAGTCATGGCTCGAAAATCGCGACTACCCGGTTCCATTTTCACGTTAAAATTCGGCTAACACTTACCGTGACAAGGCAACTACTGCAAGATTCAAACGCTGCCTTTCCGTGTAAGCACTTACAACTTTAGACAAAACAGCTGCGTGCTCAAACTTGTTTAAACTTGTATAGATTAGGAATATCTAAAGACTTTCAGCGTGACCCTCGTATTTTTCAGAGTTCATTATCATGAAACCAAACTGTCATCTGATAATGATTCTAAATTATCAGCATTCAGTCACTTATAGAAATAAACTTAGTAATGTCATGAATTGTAAGAGACTGGATGTGTTCAAAATAGACTTTTATGATTTAAATATTTTGCAAATTTGGAAAATGCATTATGAATTTGTATGAGTAGAGCGCCAGCAGAATCTCAGAACAAAAATGTTACTTACTAACTGTTCCTAGAAGTGTACAATAAATGATGTACTTGTTTTTTAGGTTATGAACCAAAGAAACTCCATCCATGCGAACAGAGTTCTTGTTACCCAGCAACTGGTAATCTACTAATAGGAAGAGAAAACCAATTGTATGCGTCGTCGACATGTGGTCTGTATGGCCAACAACGATATTGCATTGTCTCGCATTTAGACGCAGAAAGAAAAAAATGTTTTTGGTGTGATTCGAGGCCAACATCCAAACCAAACCCATTACTCAACCACAATATTAGCAACATAGTATATCGAATGTATCCAGGGTAAGAACAACCTTAATTTTTTCCATATGGCCAAAAATAACTCAAGTAGATCGTCTCAGTGTTACACATGCTCTAATGAGATAATCAAATAAGAATTTTGCCCCTTTCATACATCCTCGAACTGAACGTGCTTGTTTTTTTGTCTCGTTGCGAGAACTTGGGAATCAGATCATGCTCTAAAACTTCTCTAGGTTTCCGTTCTTATATGGTTGTAATCATTTTAGAGCGTGAATTCTTAAGATGGGTAAAATTTTGGAATTTTCCTGATTTTATGAAAAAGTTACTATCTAGGAACGGGTTACTTCACATTATTAGATTATAATATTATGTTTCATTCAATATTTCAGTTCTAATATTACAATTATACTACTTTCTGTTGATCAACTCATCTCCAAGTGTCACCCTCTATGGGGACGGCCATTGGCAACTTACGAAGTCAAAGGTCATAACACCTGCACTGCCTTGAAGCGGCAACAGATGTCCCTTACGACATCTGTCAATAAGGTGAACTGATTCACAGCGACATCCCTTGTTCTTCGTAAACACTATTACGATGTACCGTTATCATTCACATTCGAAGCTGACAACTGATATTTAGTGTATGCTCTCCACTATGCATCTGACTTGCTATAGACATGCATGTTTCTACAGTTAGACCGCCAGGCTATACTAACGTGTCTAGGCTAAAGACGGAACATGCATGTCTATAGCAGGTCTTATGCATAGTGGGAAGCATACAGTTAACTTCCTATTAACTTTTTCAAGTTCAAAAAATCTGATTATGTGTTTGTACTTTCATTCATCAAGAGCCTCATATAATTCTAATTGATTTAGATATATCAAAAATAACATTTTAGAACTACGAACGGTTTCCTACAGCCTAGGAAGTACTGATTCAATAAAAAGGGTGTCCCAGTAGGTACTTCGGGATTTAAATTTAGCGCCATTTTGTTAGTGACTCAACCTAGCAATCGTATATTGCGCATCTGTCATTTCGAAACCCGGCAATTCAATTTTGGATCGTTTTACGACGGAAGAACATATCAAAATTGTGCAAACTTTCTACGAAAGTTCTCGTTCGTGTGTAAGAACAGTTCGTAAGCTTCGTTTATTTTTTGAGCGCAATCATGTGCCAAGTGACAACGCAATTCGCAATCTCATTCACAAATTCGAGGCTACCGGATCCGTTCTTGATGTAAAAGTGCCAGTTCGTCCACGTAGTGCTCGATCCAACGAAAATATCGCTACAGTACGTGCACATGTAACCGAAAATCCCAGAACTTCAATTCGTCATCGATCTCAACAATTGAACATAACGAAAAGCTCTCTGCAACGAATTTTGACCAAAGATCTGGCCTTATCATCAGTAGAAACAGGGGGGGCATTTAGAGAATATTATTTTTAAAACATAACTCCCATACCTCTACATTTCAATAACATAAACATGAATATTATTTATCTGATTTTGTTGAGTTTATTTAAAAACAAAATCTCGAAGTACCCATTGGGACACCCGTTACTTGTCTCCATTTTTTTATGCTTTAATCGTGTATATTTTGTAGGACTCTAACAAAATCGTGGTGGCAGTCAGAAAATGGGAAAGAAAAAGTAACAATTCAACTGGATTTAGAGGCGGAATTCCATTTTACGCATGTGATCATTACATTCAAGACTTTCAGGCCAGCTGCTATGTTGATAGAGAGATCGTACGACTTCAACCAAAATTGGCAGGTTAGCAATTTCTTCTGAACCAGTTTAAATTATTTGAATGAGAATAGGTACCGAACTAATTTCTGTAATTAAAAAAATATATACTTGTATATAATTGTTGACAATAAAACTTAATGGAATATTATAATTTGTTTCCTTTCAGGTTTATAGGTATTTTGCATACAACTGTTCAGAGAGTTTCCCAGGTGTGCGAGAAGGTCCTCCAAGGGATCTGAATGATGTAGTGTGCGATTCCAGATACTCGGGGGTAGCTCCATCTACAGAAGGTGAAGTTATATACAGGGTGCTTCCTCAAAACGTATTCATAGACAATCCATATTCAGAGCAAGTGCAGGGCTTGTTGAAAATCACCAACTTGCGAATAAACTTCACGAAACTGCATACGCTCGGTGATGATTTGCTGGATAGACGGGAGGAAATACAGGTGAGAAACGTTAATAACCGTATTCATAGTTCCCCACGTAACAGTGTCAGATTTATGCTTTATTGGCTCGTCTTAACTTGTAAGTATGGTTCTTCCAAAATCAATTAAAGATCATAAAAACATTATTTTCATTTCTTTTCATCACGTGTACTTATAGATCCCGTGCACTCCACTGTATTTTTGTGGACTGCTTGTCCGTAGTATTCATATTATGCCAGGATTGTTGAGCACAATTCGAAATTGAACTTTTTTGACTGCCCCTGGTAAATCATGACACTGCCATTACTATATTAATATTCCAGGAAAAATATTACTACGCGATCACTGAAATGGTAGTCAGAGGGTCATGTTCATGTTATGGTCATGCAAATCGTTGTTTACCACTTCCTGGTATTGCGCCTAAGCCTGACATGGTGCATGGAAGATGTGAGTGCACCCACAACACGAAAGGACGGAATTGCGAGAAGTGTGAAGATTTCTTCAACGATCTCCCCTGGAGACCTGCTATTGGCAAACAGAGTAATGCTTGCAAACGTAAGTTTTTTTTGGAAACAATTCACGCCTTACTCGTATTACATGATAGTTTGAATGAGTCACATTTTGTTATAGACTGCTATTTGCATTAGAAGATTAGTTGAACTTTTAGATGATGAGAAATCTTTCAATTTTCCATGTTATATCCAGCTTCGAACTTATTTTCATGTATTTTCTAATATTCATTTATATAAAATGGAACTAGGATGGTGTGTCCAATACTTAAGTAGACTCATCCAGTTTGGTCAAATATGCTTGAAAGAAAAATCTTATAAAATTGTTATCTGACCCAACACAAGAGTTTTAGAAGTAACATTTGATAAAACTTATTTTTTTCCCATATTTTTTCTCTTGGATGCAAAATCAGAAATACTTTATACTTTCAATATCAACATCCCGAAAGTTACATCATAATTTTAAATTTGTTTGTTCCATGAAAGCCAAAGATTGGCGGTCATCTTTTTCTACAACTCAACGCCCGTTCTGATGGGTGATGAATAATTTAATAAATTAACAATAAAATATGACCTTATAAATTTCATTTTAATGCATAGGGTGTAACTGCAATAATCATGCAACAAGTTGTCACCACGACCCGGCACTGTATGAATCTACTGGAAGAGTGAGTGGGGGCTTTTGCGACGGTTGTCAACACAACACTATGGGTGCCAACTGTGAACAGTGCAAACCATTCTACTACAAGGACCCTCAGAGAAGTATACAGGATCCTGAAGTCTGTAGACGTAAGTTTTCGTATTTTTAATCATTGTGGTGATTGTGCATTTGGCTCTACGATGGTTACATCATAGCAAAGTCATTAGCAGCTATATGTCTGACCAAGATCAAGCTGTACAGTTTAGAAAGTTGGAGGGAAAGATTGCGCTTACGGATTGAAATCTGATAAAAATCTGCCTGCTTATATAACAAAAATCCCTATCACCAAATATATAAACTTTTCAAAGCATCCCTACTAGATGAAAGACCAATCACGTGCACTTCATACCTAAAAAGGGCAATAAAACATGCCCGGCAACTGTAACTCGTCAAACGTCATTTTACTGAGCATTAACGAAATGTAGGAAATAACATCCAATCCAATATACAGGTTGGCAGAAATTGTTAAATGAGGATCAACAAATTGAGTTCAGTTTAACGTTCAGAAGACTCAGTTTGGTCTGCCAGTCATATGAAGATGAAGGGACAACCAATACCCCAAATCATCTTCCATAAGGCTTCTTCTATCAACAATAACATGTACTGATAGAAGCCCAAAAGCTGGTAGTTCTCTTCCTCTGTAGCAAATAGAGCCATCCTTATCAGGTCGACCTTCAAACACATCTAAAGATTTTCTTTTATGTCATTATTTTGGAGAACTTCAGCATTGTGGAATGAGCTGTCGCAAGATTATTGCCCAACGATGAAATTTAGAGCGTTTCAAGAGCAATGTGAATAGATTTATCCTCTAATGGAGCTTTTGGAGTTTGATATGCTTTCTGCTCCGAACATTATAGAGTAGAATAATGCATATGGCTCGATTCTTATATACATCGCTTCGTGGAAAATTATAAAGCTATTATGTCAAGGTCTAAATAACTAGATATGTTTCTAATGTTTCA
Source organism: Bruchidius siliquastri (assembly GCA_949316355.1). NCBI lineage: Eukaryota > Metazoa > Arthropoda > Insecta > Coleoptera > Chrysomelidae > Bruchidius > Bruchidius siliquastri. The sequence continues at coordinate 21,948,810 of OX438538.1, read as the reverse complement.
GCTTGCGATTGTGATCCTCATGGATCCTTGGATGACGGCATATGCGACTCTGTGACAGACCCATTAAATGGCTTGGCGGCGGGTAGCTGTCATTGCAAAGCAAACGTTGAAGGGCGACGATGCGATGTATGCAAAAATGGATATTGGAACTTCACCGATGTCAATCCCGAAGGATGTCAGCCATGTACTTGTAATACGCTCGGCACCATCGATAATCAAGGTAATCATATTTGGTAGTTGTATACACTACCCTTAAATAGTTTCTGTAGATTATACGAAAACATTTTCAGCATGTTTGATACAACACATCTACCACTTGCCAATGCAATTTCAACGTTCGACACTAAGTTATCATCTCTAGGAGAATATCAAAATTTCAAACTCCATTTTGCTTTCCATGCCAATGGGTGGGAAAGTATTTGTAATGGCGAAACATTTCCTTCGGTCTGTCTGTCTGTACTCCTTGTGCTCTCTATATCTCGCAAAGGACTATTTGGATTTTGGTGAAACTTTGATTTGAAGTTTACTAGTATGACAAGGACGAGAAGGCTTTTTTGTTGGATGCGCGGAATGTAATGAGTAAATATACTGAACCGCTGATTTTTTTTTCAGGTTGCAATGTATACACGGGAGAATGTACCTGCAAACGATACGTAACAGACCGAAACTGTGACCAGTGCATGCAGCAATATTGGGGGTTGTCTGACAGCAAAGATGGCTGCCAGCCTTGCAACTGTGATCCTGGCGGTTCGTACGACAACTTCTGTGACGTGATCACAGGCCAGTGCAAATGCAGGGAACATATGACTGGGAGGGGGTGTGATCAGCCGAAGCAGCAGTATTTCGTTGCCAGCTTGGATTTTCTGCTCTATGAAGCTGAAACAGCTAAAACCAGTGGACAAGTGCTAATCAGAGAACCTTCCAGAGGCGATGTTGAAGATACTTGGACTGGTCTGGGTTTCGTCAAAGTCGAAGGTGGCTTTCTGGAATTCATTATTGACGATATAAAAACTTCCATGGACTATGATATCGTCATTAAATACGAACCTACTAGAGCTGACACGTGGGACGATGTGATTGTCACTGTTGAACGTCCAGGTAAAATATCATTATGAAAAATGAATGTTGTGGTTCGTGCCGTATTTGATCCTAAATCATAAATTTCCACCACATCCATTTTAAAATAGAATAAGGTTGTTTAACGACAGCTCTTTCATGCAAATTCTCAGCATAATTTAATGGAAATAAATTCAAACACTTACTTTGTAATCAAAGCTTTCCACACGATTTATTCCTTTATTACAAAATAAGATTTGCTTATTGCGGCACCATTAAATCAAAATATATATATATATATATATTTTTTCTATACATTACAAAATAAATGTATATTTTTCTACTAGGCCCAGTAGATTATAATGGAACATGCGCGAAAATGAACCCTCAAGACGACGTGAAGCATGTCAGCCTTCCTTCAAACCAAAGAAGTGTCACGGTTTACCCGCCAGTATGTTTGGAGGCAGGCAAAGTTTACAAAATCCGATTGGACTTCAGGACAGACAGAAGGAAGGAGAGTCCAACTGCCTCGGTACTTATTGATTCCATCGCTCTGATTCCTAGGATCGAACAGATCCCATGGTTCATGGGATCTCCAGCAGCTGAAGTAAGGAGAAGGGAATACGAAAGGTTCCATTGCAATGATCCATCGTACTTTGGGAAAGGGCAAAATGTACCGGAGATCTGTAAGCAGTATCACATCAGCATTGCTGCGTATGTCTTCAATGGAGCTTTTTGTAAGTATTCAATTGTTTGAGGCTAAGTGATATATTTGAATTAGGATGGTCTGGTGAATGCTGTTCATTTTAACTATATGATAAAGATGTAATTATTCTCAATATAATACTCACGAGAAACGACTACTGAGTATTTTGAGTGCTCAGTAAACTTTTGAGTATAATTTATTCGAGTACTGCCCAGCTCTGGTTCTATGCATATTTTGGTCAAACCCGTGATCTACAAAAATACATTTTAAGCAACTGAACATGAAAGATCTTCCGAGTTTCTATCATATGTTTTGTGGCCGCCATGTTTGTGGCATACGCTAGTTGCGTCATCAAATGTGTGACGTGATTCGATCAATCTGTATCAAAAAATATATATTTTCAGCGTGCCACTGTGACCCAGAAGGTTCAAAAAGTCTGTTTTGTGATCCATTCGGCGGATTCTGCACCTGCAAACCAAACGTGGTAGGACGAAGATGCGACAGATGTGCACCTGGGACATATGACTTCTTCAACCGCGACGGTTGTAAAGCCTGTGACTGCAACAGCATTGGTGCGCTTGATAATTTCTGTAACGCTACCACGGGACAATGCAAATGTAAACCAAACACCTACGGGAGGGAATGCAATAAGTGCAGGTACGCAATTTTGATTCTTTATATAATAAGCAGATAGCTTCATTCTCTCAGAAAAGATAGAAAGATCATTTGTCTCAACAATGCATCTTGGCGAAGATGGTATCGCTGCCACCAGACGTCTAGCAAATTTTCGAGCTTTTTTTAAGCTTTCATTTAACTTGCAATTGTATGTATGTATGTAACTATTTTTGTTCGGGTGGGATTTGAAGCAGATGTCTTCAATCGATTGAGCTGAAATTGTCTATACACGTTTACGGCTTGCTGAGAATAGCTCGAAAAATAAAGGGACGTCACTCTAGAATCAATATGGCGGATATTTGAAGGTGGCAGACTAAGTTTTTCATGCTGTTGGTCTGAGGTGGATACTTATTATATATATTTGAGTTCATTTGCTTTTCTATTCTGTAGGTTAGCAAGTAAAATGAATTTCATGATTTTTTTCTCCGCTAGATAGAGTGTATTATCAAATTGACTTCCTATTTGCAGAACTGGCTTCTGGAACTTCCCAAACTGCGAGAGATGCGACTGTAACGGACATGCAGACACTTGCGAACCAACGACAGGTGTGTGCAGTCAATGCAGGGACAATACAATGGGTGACCACTGCGAGTTTTGCATCAACGGGTTTTATGGCGACCCTAGGATCAACGTGGATATCCCTTGTAGACCCTGCCCATGTCCAGGACAACTCCAGTCAAACCACTCGTTTGCCGACACCTGCAATTTAGACCCCATAACCAGAGACGTGATTTGCGAATGCAAGCCAGGCTATGCGGGATCTAGATGTGACATTTGTTCGGACAATTATTATGGGAACCCGGAGGTGCCTGGTGGGTCTTGCAGACCTTGCGATTGTAATGAGAAAGTCGATCTTCTTGTGCCGGGAAATTGCGATCCACGTACTGGAAAATGCCTCAAATGTTTGTATGATACAACAGGTAGGTACAATTTTTAAATGCATCAAAATTCTTGAAGACCACCAAAGGTTTTTTATAATTTTTATGACTCAAATTTGTTTCCTTCAAGTCATACAAGAACTCTTCTTCTGAGTAATTCAAGGGCGCTGATCATGATCCGGTTCTGGTTCACACCTCAACGGTGCCGGGGGATATCTTCTGAATACAATACAAATCTTTGTTACGTGACGCCTTTTTTTTGTTCATTTTAATTCGGAAAATATCCATTTATCCTCAACAGGTGATCACTGTGAGGTTTGCCGTCCAGGGTTTTTCCGCTATTCTGAAGACAGACCGTGTGAAGAGTGCAAATGTGACGAGCTTGGTACCAACAGTACAGCTGGACCATGTGATCCTTATAGCGGACAGTGCACGTGTTTACCGAACGTCACTGGCTTGAGATGCGACCAGTGTATTGTTAACCATTGGAAAATTGCTAGCGGACATGGCTGCGAGCCTTGTGATTGTGATCCTTTGGGCTCAGAGAGTCAGCAATGTCATGAGGTAGGTGTAGCTTGAGGGTAAAGGGTGGCCTTTGGTGTGGGATTGGGAGAATTTCGATGGCGTCGCCGTCCAAATTGTTACAAATAATCAATAAAATACCTGCCTGTCTGTACGGAGACCCTCAGCACTTATATTGACATTTTGTCTCATTTTTGTTTTGTTTTTAAATCTAACACTCTTGCAAGTCCCGTTTTGTGGCAGTTTTGTCGTGTTTTTGTCTCAAAATTGTATTTGTTTGCTGGCATAATAAACAATAAATGTGGCAGTATACGAAAATATTTTCCATTTCAATCATTCTAGTTCTATGATATGTTTATTTTTCAAGTACCTATTTAATAATTAAATCTATAATTATCCTATATTATATTATTTATTTAAATCAATATTTCCAGTACTACGGCCAATGTAGATGCAAGGAAGGTTTTGGAGGACGGCAGTGTAATGAATGTATGCCAAGCTTCTACGGAGACCCCAAAAAACAGTGTTTACGTGAGTATATACTTAACATTCATAAGGTTTTACGGCTATCTTATCTTTTTGGTAATTGATATAGTTTCACTTCCAATGCATAAGCGGGCGAATTATTGTAAACACGAAATTCAAAAAAATGAGAAAATATGCTTTCAGATATTTTACGATATCAACACCTTGAAAATTGGCATTCATTACTGTTAGTCTTTCTGATTGTTGGTCTGTTGTTTTTTTGTTGGTCATTTTGTTATCAAGGAATTTCAGTAACCGATGCCAATTTTGAAAAAAGGGGATTGATATGCAAAAAATAAAGACTTATCAAAACTTCTTCACACTCCCTTTTTATGTTTCTCTCTTTCTTCGAAGTACTTAAAAAAAAACGTCCATATCATGACGTTTCTGTACTCACTATAATCCTACTAATGTACTTGCATTCTATTTTTATGTTTTAATAATTATTGTTCACCACTCTTTCGGCAAATATTACGCTCGACCACAGACTCGCAAAAAAGTGGGAAAAACAAGTGTTTGATTAGACGATTTTCGAGGGGCCTCGTAAAATACTAATGTAATATTTAATACATATAATTTTTTATAGAGTGTCAATGTAACTATCTTGGTACGAGAACATCCCAATGTAACAGACAAACGGGAGCATGTCAATGCTTACCAGGAATTGGAGGATACCACTGTGACAGATGTGATAGGGGTTTCACCGGGTCGATACCAGATTGCATAACATGTGGAGAATGCTTCGACAACTGGGATAGAATTCTGCAGGATACTAAGAGTAAGTGGGTTAAAATACACATTTAATAGAATAAATTGCTCAAGACAATAGAATTTATGTTTTTTTCAACAGTCATTAATAGCAATCATTTGCCAATCGATTAGTAATAATGAGCAGTTTCTGTGTTTTATTTGTCTTGTTTAGTCTCTCTCCACATAAATACTTTTTCGATTACTAGAGGAAGAGACTAAAAAGCGTCTATCAAAAGATCGCCAAAAAGGTTGAATACCAGCAAACAATCACTACCTGTCACCACCATTGCACTGGCAACAATGCATTCGAGTCGATTACTCGAAGCATCGCTGGCGTTCATCGAAGTTTCAGTGAGCATTGGTAATCAGTTCATATGAGAAAATACAGATCAGATCTATATTTGGAATTTTAAAATTACTACTAGTATTACTTATTACTTATTACTTAAAGCTATGAATTACTCTTTATTTGTAATATGATAATACTACGCGTATTTCTTTTATATTGAAACTAAAATTTATTTGCGTTACAGATGATACTGCGGATATCATCCTGAGAGCGGGAGACATCAAAAACCTGGGCGCCACAGGTGCTTATACAAAAGAATTCGAAGATATGCAGACGCAACTGGAAGAGATTGAACAGCTTCTGAATAATACCAACGAAATCAATACCGAAGACATCGAGATCGAGTTGCAGAGGTTGAGGGAAAAAATCAACCAAACGGAAGCAGAGCAGCTAAACGCACTTGATGATCAATTGTACGACCATAAGGAGTCCATATCGCTGAAAGAGGTCAAAGCTAGTGCATTGAACAACACGCTGAATGAATTGAAAAATAAAATCAAGGAGCTAGAAAATAACGGGACTAAACTACAGGAAGCGAACGTACAGGGTGCTCTGACGCTCATCGTCAATGCAAGAGATAAAGCTGAAAACGCTGCTCGCAAAGCCAACCATTCTCAGGTAAATAAAAAATAATGTATGCCTCCGACGCTGAAATCCTCCCACTATTCCTATTAGCGCGCTGGCGTTTGCCTCGACGCCTTCAATCACAGACCATCCCCACTCCTTCCATCGTGAAGTAGATACGCGGCCAAAATGAATTTGTGCATGCAAAAAAGTCAAACAAATGATTCATGGCACAAAAACACTATATTTTTTTGATATTCATTCAAATATATTTGAAAAGAATGGTCTTATGTCAACCACTCATGTCCAAAGATGTAGCGGGAATATTTTCCATGGGAGAAAAAATGGGATTTTATCAACTATATCAGAATGTTTTAAGACGTTCCTGTAACTTTGCTGCACTTTTTGATTCCAAAATTCCTGTTTTCAGGAAGATATCATATACGCCGAGACCCAATGCACAGCTACAGAAACATTGATAAACAACTCGCAAGATAAGTACATGGAACAATCAAAAGTTAACGACAATAAGTTGAGAGAAATATCACAGAAGCTGGAGAAATTGGATCAAGAATTTCCAGGTAAACTTGATTTCGTATAATTTTCAATCTCAAATTTCAGGGAAATGTAATGTAATGTTCTAGCTCACTGTTATAAGTTAAATAAACATGTCATTAATATTGCAGATTGTAGATGCTCTTACTTGGTAAAACTCTTCCATCATTTCACAAATAAACCACTTTTCCTTCCAGTGACGCGTTTCGATTTATATTTAAAAAAAAATCTGACAGTCCGACTATGATTTAAATATAAATCGAAACGTTTCACTGAATGATAAAGTTTTATTTGTGAAACTGTGTGTTAATTACACAATCTTTTTATCTGCATGTCATTAATAGTCAGTACTGCTATTCGTATAATTTTTCGAAAGTGAGATATTTACATAAAAATACATTAAATAATATTGCTGCTCTGAAAAAAGTCCTAAATTTTATAATATATTGTAAGTCGTAAGATCTACGTAGATAATGAGTAATGCAATTGAAGGTGTCAACTAGTTTTCTCACTATTCTCTGACAACAGAATTGACGATGTAGAATGAGCTGCCGATCAGTTAGTTCATTACTCGATAGTTACAATTTACAATGTTGTGGATACTGGTCTCAAATTTGTCACACATGATGATAATCTAACGATATAGGGAGATAAAATAAAATCTAGATCGGTGGTTTGAATGGTGGTTTGATTTTCAGGTTTGAACAGTTTAGTCTGCGACGGTGGAGGATCTCCTTGCCATCCCATATGTGGTGGAGCTGGATGTGGCAGTTGTGGCAACTCTCTGACCTGTGCAAATGGAGCGAGACAGCAAGCTGAGACTGCGGTTCTTAACGCAAATGATACAGAAATTGCTCTCAGGAATAAAGAGAGCCTAGCTAATGATTTTATCAGAAATGTGAGTGTCATTTGACTTTTGAAAAAAATTATAGCGGATTTGGCAGTCATTATAACTATATTTTTTAATCTGCGCTCAATTTTAAGGTATCGCAAATAAATACAAATGAAACAAGAAATCTGGCCCAAGCAACCTATGATAAGATCAGAAATGAACTGACAAAAGCTAACAATTCGTTGAAATTAGTTACTGATATGCGAGAAGAAATGAGCGAATTCATGGGCCAAAATAATACTAAACCAGAGGATATCCAACAATTAGCTGAAGAGGTATGTACTCGTATTTATAAATACTGACAAAATTCTTATGCACGTACGTTAACAAAATAGTACAAAAATAAAAACATATTCGTCGTAAATATTTTTCTGTTTGGTATATTGTAATGTCATACTATTCAAATTAAGTAAGTTTCAATAAGTGCATTCGCAAATGACATCACATATTACATTATAATTGTCATTATCTTGAAAAAGTGTATGTGGCGTTTCAGATTTTCGAGAAAAACATAGAAAAAACACCCGAAGAGGTGCAGGAATTGGCGGACAATATAAAGAATGCTGTGGATCGTCTCACCAATACTGATTATATTATCGAGGAAACTAAAGAAGATTTGGATAAAGTTAATGAACTTAAAGCACATGCAGAACAAGCTAAGTGAGTTCTACATACAGAACATTTGATATATGAAACAAAACTAATTGAAAAATGAAACAGTCTTTAGAATGTAGGCATAAATAGTTGGTCTCTAGAATGCCTGCAAAATAGTATAAATTCGCACTGCTGGCAATGTTACATGACATAGATACCTTTCATCTATCTTGCCGGCAATGAATTTCTGCATATCAAGTTTTGGAACTGCTAACATAATGAACAATATCTCATATTTTTTTCAAATTTTAGAGAGAATGCAACAAAATTACTGAAGGAAGCCGAAGACGTGAATGATTCGCTCAACAAGACTCAGGATGCGCAAGCTGAAGCTGAAGATGCCATTGATAAAGCAAGAACCGATTACACGATCGTTGAGAATATGTTGAATACGGTATGTGCAAGATTATCATAAAATAAGAGATATAAGTTAACAAAAGGATGTAAACGAAATTAAATTACTTGAATTTGCTCCCTGATAGTACTTGATTATGATGATTATAAGACTCCATAGGTTATGAGAACCCCATATAACCAGACATCTGATTCCATCAACTAATTTGTTGTTTCTAAATTTGTAGACAACGAAGATCCGTTTCGGATTTTCATTATTTTTAGAATATTGAATGTTACGATATTTCGATTGATTTACTATCTTCAATCGGCTTGAGGTGAACTGACGCACATAGCTATGTATACTCATTTTCCTGGCGTGTCGCTGCCATATTGGTTTTATTTCTACGTTGGGTTTGCTACAAACGTTGTCGCTGTCGGTAATGAAGCGCGTTCCACATTATACATATAACATAATAAACACAGTTTATAGTTCAAAACCGATTCGTTATCGCACATATTGGTTCTTCTATAAATGTTCGTTTTCAGATTGAGAATAACACTGATGCCGCGCAGCACACGACGAAAAACATTGACGACAACATTCACGCTTTGAAAAACAAGCTGACAGATCTACAAAGGAACATCACGGACAGTGGTGTATTTGCCAACAGAGTGATCAAAAACTCAATCAGCATCATGAAGAACGCCCAGCAGACCAAAACCGATTCGGACAAATTGCAAGAGCAGTACCACACTGTTCAGAAGGAGTTGGACGATAAATTAAATAACGTGAAATCTATAAAAGAACGAGCCAACGATCTGTTCAATAAAGCATTAAATTTGGTTGCCAAAGTAACAAAAACTCAAGATGATATCCATCAATTAGAGAATAACAATCAGTCAAATGATTTGGATCATTTAGAACGGCAATTACAAAATCTCATTAGCAGAATGAATGAATACACGAATGCTTTGGAGGGAAAACTACAGTACTACAAAAGTTGTGTAGGCAAATAGGTTTATACTAATAAATTTATGGGATAATGTTTTTATTTCACAAGGAGGTGCTTGTACATAAAGGCTGTTAATATTATTTTCTCTCCATTGGAGAATCATGAAACGGTTGACCATCTTTTGATCCATTATGCTATTGCAGTTTTCTTTGCAGCATTTTTACTTCCATTTCTGTGTCTAGTTGTTTTTTGGCAAGTTCCTTAAATTACACGATTAGTTGCGAATATTTAATATAATTTTCAATTTTATCGATATTTTATTAACACTGCTTCAATTGATATCAATTATCGATAGCAAATGATGGAATATTGCAATTATATAATAAACAGCCTATTTTTTAAATTCATCTCCTCGTCTTTTTATATTCTGCTTGAATCGGTTTTTATGCATCAGGCAGTTGAATATTAATCAGTCTTGTATTTCTGTAAATAAAGTATTTATTTTAGTTCTTTTACTGATTTTTCTATACCACTAGCATATTGGGAAGTATTTTCAAACAAGAATAATTTAAGACAGGTTTAAAATGTATGTATGTGTGTATTTATTTTCTATTTTTAGCAGACTAATATTAGATGGTAATCATATATAAGTTCTGTAAAACTCTCGTATGTAATATCAAATAAAAATTAACAAATATACGTGTCCCTGAATAAAAACCATAACCTTATCTCTGCAATCAATTGAAACGCAAACCAAAAATTAATTCACCCAAGGAATGCCACAAATTTATGCATCTAAAATTAACTATTCAGTCATGCAGAAACTTGATTAAAGTCGTATATATATATATATATATCCTATTCAGAATTGATTCTCCCAAGCCATGCCCATCATTCATCTGAAATTACCCAGCGTCGTCCAGCAAAATTATGCGCTATATTAGTTAACCCAAGTTGTGCCTAAGTTTTATCAAGCTAAAACCATTTCACTCAACTCGTGTCTCAAACTTATCCATCTAATATTGAGTCGCCAAAGAACTACTGCAAAGTTCTATCTAAAATTATTTGGCCCAAAACGTACTACACACTTTTGGAACATGAATTGGGATAATTAATTTTTACCAAGATAATGAATTAATTTTAATACATAATTATATTTCTAGCATGACTTGGGTGAACTAGTTTTAGGTGGTGCATGTCCACTACACGATTTGGGCGAATTGATTTCAGACCCCTTGATTGCTTTTTATTATTAATATTTGGATGTAGTTCCTGTGTGACGAGGGTTGTAAAATAATTTGCGACGTCATTAGCGAATTAATTTTTGGCATTAATTTTCACCACGGAACTAAATCTTTATCTTTAGACTGCCCTGGATGATCAGATTCAATCCATTTGACGCTATTATTCACCTGCAAGGTTATTGTAAGACTGTAGAACTTTAATCAACTAAAAAAGAAAGATAAACAGTTGAGAACATTTATTAAGTATAAATGTACAGTGTATAGTACATATTTTTAATATAAAAAAGCATTAAACATGACTGGAATGTTAACTGGTATAAAATAATTAAGTCTTGTTTGAATAACATACTCCATAATTAAAAAGTGATAGAGTTGGTTCCTACCCTAATTTAAAAAAACGAAGACTAAATTGTTTGCGGAAAGTATCGCTTCCTGCTACCTCTCATTGAATAAGGGTTGATTAAACCTGTAGAGGGCTTCAAGCAATATGAATTACAATCTCCTTCCTAGAGCGGACGCAAAAAAATATTCCAGATATTGGGAAGGAAAATCTTATGTGCAATTCTTGAGGACCTTCAATTTTGACATCGACCTTAGATTATCTGATTGGAACAAATTCGACTTATATTCAGTCAAATATTCAACAGCAATCTAGAAATGATGCATTAAATGTAAGAAGAACAGTGAATCTTTACCTTGAAGTTCGCAGTATAGTGAACATTTTTATTGACGGTACAGCTTCTTTATAACTGAAGTTACAGCAATGCGTTAGGAGACAGAAGATGAAGCGATATATGGTAGTGGATCCTTTGGCGCCGCAGCTACAAACACTACACAGTTTTACCACTCGCCGAACCATTAAAACTGTAGTTTTAATCTTCCCCTGAAGATGCTAACATTGTTAGCGAAATACATGTCGCGTTTAATAATTGTGGTTTGGCGAGTGATAAAACTGTGTAGTATTTGTAGGTTAACAGAAAGTCTCATAATCTTACAGATGCCAGCATTCAAACGACTAGCAACCATAGTCACTAGTGTTATAAAACAGTTATTAAAAATTATTGTTTCTACACAACACAGCTCTAATATTCGTTTGAAATTCTTCGTCGTTATATAGTTCAAGTACGTTTTAAAAATTAGTGGCCATTAAGATGGGACAACTGGAAGTTATAATTGTTTACATAGGTATTTACATTCTATAACAGAAGGAAGGATCATTTTCTGAATGGTAGTTACTGATATCTAAAAACGCTGTATATGTGCATCCCCTTGTATGAAAGACGTAACATGAGAGACTTTTATACTTGTTAATTCTCACCTATTTTAAAATCAAACTTGAAAAACCACAAATATGTATTCAAGGCCTACCTGTAAGAATGTTCGTTGGTAGAACGCATCAATAATACTTATTTTATACTTGGATGATACATTTCCAAATACAATTCAGAAAGTGTTCCTTCTTGACAACAGATTAAAGGAAAAATAACGTGGCAGTATTTTTCCTTTTGAGCACAGTCATTAGAAACCTCGAATAAATATAAATTTGAGATAACAGATACCATTATTGACTGTATAGTAAGTAACTATTTACTTAGGTCTTGTTTCATTTAAGGCACGATTACTTCTAGAAGCTAACGGAGACAGAGGTGTTTTGGGGCTAAGGGATTTGGTCTTCTTCAATTTCCCACTATGCGCCTTTTGGATATTTCTTTCATGAGCGTATAAAAGAACACCAATATGTTTGTGACCTGCTTCCATCGCAATCTTCAGTGCTGTACTGCCATCCTGAAAATATTTTGAAAATAATGTAAGAAAATTCTCGAATGTAATTGAATCACACAATGAATTATCCAAAAGGGTGAAAAGCCTCATGGTAATCAACTGGAGATAGCTAGTCATAGACAAATGATAAAATAATTCAAATTTAGCATTGATGAAAAAATGTTACTCGACTTATTTAACAATAAAAAAATCTTAAACCATATAAATAAGGCATGTCAAAATATTTCTATCTATAAATTATGGGTTTATGATAAAACATTTCTAAATAAATTGTAAATGAAAAGTATTTACTTGTAGTAGGACTTGTGAACATTCAAATATTTAAAATCAAAATAGCTGGTAGCTCTGTTGTTGCATGAATGCAATATTTTCGTTTTTCGGAATAAGTAGTCATACAGCGGGAGTGAAAATCCAGTATCATCTGGATTTGTCAACAAAATGCTGTATGTACAATAATGATCTTTCTGTGGTCCGATGAAAAGTGCAAACTAGTATGAAAACTCGAACATACAAAGTTGAGTTGTGCTTTGCGTCTTTATGTTGTATAATTGGAAACCGATCAGATTTTCTTAGATAAATCAGAAGCAGCATGCAATCTCTATAGCTTTCGTGTGGTGTATTATTTATATAGGAAGAACTTCTGGGCATCCAGAAGAATATTCAGCAAACATATATGTGCTTTGTAAAACAAATAACTAAATATCTAATTTTGCTAAGCTAACCAGGAATTCCCGATTATCTTATGAATAGTCTTATCAACCAAATTTTCATCGATACACTAGTATAATGTTGGATAAAGCTGTAAGTATATTTTTTTTGCTTCACTCTGAACATACCATACATCTATCTAGGGATGGATTTAAGACCAATTTTTGAAAAACTCGCAGAAATACAGGAACTAATAACTTGGACTGTTACAATACGTAAACGGACTTACCACATCTGTCAGGGTAGAATCGCACTCTGGATGGCTCAGGAAATGTTTAACAATCTCAATATGCCCATGCTCAGCGGCACACATGAGAGCAGTGCTTCCATCTTCGTCCTGAATGTTTATATCGGCTCCGGCTTCTAGTAACATTTTCACCATATCTAGATGACCATGGCTCACTGCTAACATCAATGCTGTTTGACCATGCTGTAATTCACATATTGTATGTTTGAAAAATCTATTCGAATTCTAAACAATAACTTTCTAATTTTTCTAAATATGAGTTCAATCCCAATTACGTGTAGAACCCGATATAAACATCTTTCAAAGTTTGCTCTTAATCTCGCCGTTCTTTCTAATTTTTTTAATCACGAGTTGAATTGGTATATAATAATTGATTTACAGGGTGGAAGTCGTTCATCTCACTGCTGCCATTCATTACAAACAAATACGACTTGAATGAACTGATGGGCAGAATAGAGTGTGGCTCAGGATCAAAGATTTTGGTCTCAGCCCGCTTTGCCAGGTGATCATTCAACTACTATGACTCCCGGTATATCGCACCACAAATTTCATCAAAATCAGCACAATGGTAGCTAACATTATGCAGTGACAAAAAAGCTATGCACAAACCGACAGACCGAGTGTGGCGTGGTGTTTGTATGGCCTGCGATCAATCGTTGGGAATTCAAAATTCTAAGATCTCTTTCTAAGTAAATAAACTTTGTTAGGCATATTAAAAGATATATAATATTTACTACTCTTGATATCATTTCCTACAATTCCTAACCTGAAAACATGGATCTTGCAAGAACCCCGCCAATAACCTGCATATACGTGTATCTCGGTCCCATGACTGTCATTATAATCGGGTTCTACTGTATTTAAAATTCGGATTTTCGCGACTAAAATACTTCCCTTCCTTGTGCGTGAGAAGTAAAACATTTTGAAATAATTAAAAGTGCAATATTTGCAACTAAACCATCCAATTCCGAAGAAAGCAACATCAAAAAAATGCTCACCTGCTTAGCCCTAACATTAACATCGGCCAGTTGAAACAGCCTCCTAACAACATTGGCGTGGGTTTGAGAGTTGACTTCTGCTAAGGACACCAACATAACACTGGTGTACCCCGCCTTGTTTTGTTTGTTGATGTCACAGACCTTCGAATCCAGCAAGATTGAAACGACATCGAAGTTGCTGTGCGACACTGCGTAGTGCATGGCGGTGTTGCCGCTCGAGTCGCTCATGTTCACAACGTATTCGAGTAATTGACTGGACATGTCTTCTAGTGCGTCTAAGTAGTCTTCTACATCTAGGGGATTGGCAGTTACTAGACTTGATATTGTGAACCATTCTTGTTGGATGATGTTTGTAGCGCTGTGGTTCTTGAGGTTCTTCGATGCGGGCTTTTGAAGCATGTCGTTTAGTACTTTCATGGCTCCTTGCATTTCTTTGCTTGGCACAGCCCTGAAAATATATATAAATTGATGATTATACAGGAACTCTATGTACAAAGGAGGAGTAATAAAATATATGCTTTGTGTCAGTAGGATTAAGCTTGGATGTATTGTTTGGCGGTCGAACATTTACTATGGTAGTTTTGTAGATTGTAGATGCTCTTACTTGGTGAAACTCTTCCATCATGTAGATTGAAAGTTGTGTAATTATCACACAGTTTCACAAATAAAACTATTTCCTTTAGTGACGCGTTTCGATTTTTATTAAAATCATCGTCGGACTGTCAGATCTGACTGCTAACAAGGCTACCCAAGATGTTAGCATCATTTGCCTTTGTAAAATGTCAATGGACCCTGCCCTGCGGGATACTTGGAGGTAAATGTTACTCAGTTTATTAGGGTAAACATAAAATGTTTGGTGTTCAATAACGTTTACTTACTTTTTTCTATTTTGATTATGAACAGACTGGAAAATGGTTGATTCAGAAACTGGAAGTGTGATTTCCTGAACTTGAACTTTGGTGATTGGTGTTGATGATAGACCATTTTGACTACACGGGGATGATACGTCTGCGAGTTGCTTGAAGTTTTGCTTGACTTTATCTATGGGTGACGTTTCTCCTTTTGGTGACAAATCTAATCCAGATAATCTGAAAATCAATTTGATCTTTTGTCAATGGACATATATTTTTTTTAAATTATTGTTTCCTTGTGGAAAGATACATTTTCAGACATTGGGGGGTAGGAGGTAGGGACCTTTGGGCCCACTCTGGTGGATCTGTGATCATTTGGCGCTGCAACCACAAACACTAGACACCACCACCAAAAATACTTTTAATCTTCTCCTGATGATGCCAATGTAGTTGGCGGAACTGTATCGTGTTTAAAAAAGTGGTTTGGCAAGTAGTAAAACTGCTTTTATTATTCTGTGATGAATTGTAATATTCTTATCAATCTATAACATTAGATTTACTGAAACGGTTTTAATTAAAATTACACACTCACAAGTTGGCAGATATTAATAATAATGAAAAAAAAATCACTGCAATGTGTATAGTAGCTAATGAACATTCTGTGGACAAACATACATGCATACACTAATGATCTTTTTTGATTAGCTAAACATCCCTAATATATATATTATATGAATATTTTCAATTCTATTTTTTTATTTCTTAAAAATAAAAGGTGAATATTAGGAACGAGAATCAAAAACAATATAAAAAATAATGTAACTATGGTGTTTCTGACGTGTCTCAATTAAACAAGTCAAGCAATATTATATTGTTTAGTCTGGTCCACTATACATAATTTGTATTTCACTTTCGTAGAATTTACAATAGACATCGTAGATATCACAGAGAAAACGGATCATGAAAATATTCACCTGGTTAACAGAATATGTTTGTGCATGTACAAAGCATATGCATTTTGATTCTTTTCCATATATGTGTTGTTCAATTGCTTATAAATATTTACAAACCAATTCCATAGCAACATAAACAGAAAATAAGCGATACGAAGCAAAGCGAACCCCCGAACTGGCGATATCAATAAAAACCTGGCAATGTTGCCATATCTACGGGGTTGAATTTATCACACGACGAAGATGAAGATATTTATTTATACTTGAACGCTCTAAAACAACCATAAAACAAAAACACATATGTCACAATTATGTCAAGTAGAGTAACACTAATATATGCCATTTTCGAAATAGCCGATATATAAAAATCAGTCATTTAGTCTCATTTCTGGAATATCAATCTTTGATGATACGTTATTCTTATTCTGTTCATTTCGAAAGGCTCTGAGCGTAACGCAATTGGAGGATTTGAAAAAGTTATAAACATATTTTATAATCTACACAGTATCAGATATCCTCGGATTTACCGTGTTTAGGTATCAAAGAAATGACAACAGCGCAATCTCATCAGGACAGAAAATATATCGTTTGCATTTTGCTATCACTTTCACCTGTTCTTCATTTTTATGGTCATGTTCGCCCGTATCAATAGCAGAAGTCAACTCAGACAATTTATAAACTGATTCTTAATATTTTCTAAAGGTGATCAATACCGCAATGCTAAACTTCTGCGCCGGTCTGGTTATCAAATTCATCGATTTCGGTTCAAGTGTCGGGCGGGAAAGAGAAAATTCAAGCTTTTACGTAGGAAGCGCCAAAAGTACTCGGACAGTGTATCAAAAATTTAAATCAAGTAGATGGACTCAGTATTTTTGACGCATTCATGTTCCTTTAAGGTGGGTAAGGTATTCTGCTCGCTAAGATATTTTTATTCATTATAATGAAGTTAGTCAGAATTTCATGCAGTTTTCCCTTGAAATTAATTTTTTTTTCACGTGTAGGTAACAGTGGGGTGAAAACATTGTTTTCTGTCGTTGATGCATCGAATAGTTTCGTGTGATAGAATTATAAAATCTAATAAAAAATTCAAGCTTTTACGTAGTAAGCGCCAAAAGTACTCGGACAGTGTATCAAAAATTTAAATCAAGTAGATGGACTCAGTATTTTTGACGCATTCGTGTTCCTTTATGGTGGGTAAGGTATTCTGCTCGCTAAGATATTTTTATTCATTATAATGAAGTTAGTTAGAATTTCATGCAGTTTTCCCTTGAAATTAATTTTTTTTTCACGTGTAGGTAACAGTGGGGTGAAAACATTGTTTTCTGTCGTTGATGCATCGAATAGTTTCGTGTGATAGAATTATAAAATCTAATAAAAAATTCAAGCTTTTACGTAGTAAGCGCCAAAAGTACTCGGACAGTGTATCAAAAATTTAAATCAAGTAGATGGACTCAGTATTTTTGACGCATTCGTGTTCCTTTATGGTGGGTAAGGTATTCTGCTCGCTAAGATATTTTTATTCATTATAATGAAGTTAGTCAGAATTTCATGCAGTTTTCCCTTGAAATTCATTTTCTTTTTTCACGTGTGACAGTGGGGTAAAAACATTGTTTTCTGTCGTTGATGCATCGAATAGTTTCGTGTGGTAGAATTATAAAATCTATTAAAAATCTCAAACTTTTACGTAGAAAGCGTCAAAAGTTCTCGGCTCTTGTATCTGAAAAGTGGAGTCAAGTAGATTGACTCAGTATGTCTAACGCATTCATGTTTCTTTATGGCGGGTTTTGATATCGTATTCTGCTCGCTAAGATATTATTAGCCATTATAATGAAGTTAGTCAAAATTTTATGAAGTCCTTTCGGATTATAAAATCTAACAAAAATTCTTCGGGACGCTTTCTTTTGGAATCATTTCTACTCTCACATATTTGACTTAAGTGTATTTATTTTGCAGATGTACTCACATAAAATACCGAATAATACCAAACAAAACCGTTTTTTGGGTGTACTAAAATTTGACAACGCCCTAAAATGATCAGAAACTTGACAAAACAAGCATGTTTACTTCTCCCAAAAAAAACTACCCTGCTTATGCGTGGAAGTAAATTAAAAAAATGAGAAACATGTTAGAAACATTTTCCTGCACTCACCTTGTTAGAGACGGTTGTTGTTCTGTAGGTGATCCATATACCTTGGTGTATGTGTCCTGCCTCCTCAATTTCCTCACTTCCACTGGTGTCGTCGGTATTTGAGGTCTAGGGATCCTAGAAGGCGTTGGACTGCCTCCCTCCTTCTTGAAACTATCTCTCATTTCTTCTTTTTCTTTTTCACACTTTCCACACATATACTCGTGCGTGTTACACGCTGTATCGGTTGTTGATGGTTTTACTTCTATAGCTTCACACCCTACATGCCTCTTCATTAATATTAGATCTAACATATCTGTTCCTTTTGACGGCGAGTTTCTTTCATATTGTGAACTTTTCTCTGATACCTTTGGCTCTGACTGGCAAGATTTTGAGTGGGATTTCAGTTTCATGTCTGCTTGACAAGACCTACTTATACTATGTTTGTCATACTGGCAACCTACTGTTCTAGTCTTGGTGTTCATATTTAACCTATCTTCGCCTAGATTGAAAGACTTGCTCCTAGAATTAAGTAAAGCAAGAGAAACTGGTGATGTGAATGCATCTTCATTCTTATCTGGACCTACGGCTACTGTTTTCTTAAGCTTATTGCAAGTATCACATATTATACTATCTACAGTGTCTTCGGAGGATCCGACTGTACAATTTTCTACGAATTTCTGAATAGAAACGTCTGAAGATTTGGTTTTGGCTGAAACTCCAACATGATTGAAGTTTTTCTTGACTTTCGTTGTCTGGCAATGTTGATCAAGTTTAGCAACTGGCGGAGATTCAAACTTGAACTGAACGCAAGCGTCTTTAGCACTCCTCCTTGGAGTTTGGGTATCCTTAGACACTGTGTACTGTTTGGGTAGACTTGTTATACTCAGCAAATGATTGCTGTTCAATAGCTTCGCTTTTTCGTGAAGCCACTTGTCTGCGAATCCCTCAGAATCCAAAGTGCTGGTAGACACACTTCTGGTATTTGGATTTTGATGGCCTACACCAACGTTTCGCGTTAGGACGCCACACATGACTGCACAGTCTTTTGTAGGTGGTGTAACTTTTCTCAAAGCCAGCGCATCCAAGCTGTCCGAGTTTTCTGTCAATGATTGTGATCTTTGGCGATTATAGGTTATATTTAAAGAATTCAAATTTTCCCTTCTGCCGTCTTTTAGTTTTGTTAACAATTGTCTGTTTTCTTCTTTCAGAGTAGAAACTTGTTCCTGCAATTGGAGCAAAGTCATCAAATGAAAAGTAAATGAAAATTTAGTGTAAAAATGGTTTATTAAAAAAGGACGCAAGTTTTATCTCATGAACTATTCACTGCAGTTATAAACGTAGCCAAGAAAAATTGCTGTAAATGTTTATGTAAAATAAGAATAATAAATAATTACAAAAGTGATATTTAGCCTTTAAAAAAAGTACAGCTTCAACAGCTGCTGCCGAAGTAAATTTACCCTTCTGTCAGTGATTTAAAGTTCTGTATACAAGATACGATTCTAGAATAAATCGTTTTACAATAAGGGTTGTTCCTCTTGATAGTTATTATTAGAAAGAATCCGTCGTACCTTGAGTTCTGGTAGCAATTTTACTTGATCTTCTAACTGTTTGGTCCTTTCTAGGCTCAATGCCATTTGTTCTCTGATGTTTTGTAGAGTCAATGGACTCATGCCAGTCCATTCGTACGAGATGCCATTTAGGTCTGGCCTTCCAGAACCGTCTGGAGTTGAAGACAAGCCAGATAGTGGACTAGAAGCTAGAGGCAGAGTTCATCCATTAAGTGTAATTAATTAACTTCCTACGTCAATAAACAATATAACCGTTCAAATATTCTATTAGATCTATTTTTTATGATTTATTTACCCCTTCACACGTACAAGAGAGGACAGGATTGTGACGGCATCATTATTTTCCTCATTTTTTATCAAAATCGATGCCACCGTTACTGAGATTAAGCGGTGAAAAAAATGACAAGAGATATACAGAGTCAACACATTTTTGAACTCCCGTTCTACTTCGCACACCTCTAGAAGAATTTCTAATTTAACATATATGTTCTCTTGAACTTTTATGACATGTAAATCACGAAAAACCATGTCAATCATTTTCGTCGGCAGTTTTGTCGAGTAGGTTGAGTCTGTATTTTACCTAAATTGGTATCAGTTTCAATGTAACTGCTTGTGCCTCACAACGTTTCGGGTGATATCAACTGCAGAGGATTAGGTTCTGGCCTACATCACCCATAATATGTGGAGCAGATCGATTGAACCTCATGGAGAGTATCAAGTCGTTTCGATAAGGTGTGGCATGAGAGCCCTCAGAACAAGCTTGCTGACTAAGGGCTACTAACTTCTGATAGGTTTTCTGCCTTTGCGAGGGGTTAATACATTCCAAGCAACAGTTGGTATCATTTTATATATCGGAACCATTCGAAGCACCTACATTTTGCTGGAAATTTTGGGCTAATCGACAATTTTTGAGATTTTTAATATCAAGGATACCAAGTTTTGAATATGTTCAATGTTGTTCAAATTTCATTCCAGAAAATGAAACAGAACCTTCTAGAACGTTCAGATGCAGCGATTGGATTTTTTTCATATATTTGAACCCTCAAAAATACGAGAATGATTTTAAAAAGTATATCAACATTACTTACTATGACCCTATATCCCTATATCCCAAATTCAATAAAAATATGTGCAGTGGTTACTGAGATTATGCGATGACAAAAACGGCGACAGAAGTACCGACGGAAATGATCGGAAAGTATGTTTGTGATGTAGAGCATTCAAAAAAATAAATTCGATAAATATCGCATTTTACGACAGTTAAGGGACTGCGAATTTTTTGAGGCTACAACAAGTTGTATGTTTTCAAATTAAAAATGGTAGAGAACGACACTGCAATTGGTAAACAAGATAAATTGCTAAGTTAGTCGTGGTTATAGTTTTTAAGTTTACTCTAAAATCAGTAATTTTACGTACAATATCGGGTACGTCAAAATTGTCATCCATTCATCCATCGTTGTTTCTCGATGTTTGTCTGATTATCGAAACTTTGTTGTCTACACTCAAAATTATTCACTTTAAACTTTTTATCTCATTATGCCGACGCAGCAAATTGTAGGACAAGTTTACCTGGCAAGAGATCTTAATGTTTGGAATTGCCCACTTATCGGTTGCCGGTCAGAAAAACACCGAAAATCGAGCCATAAATATTTGTTGTTATATCAGGAATAAGAGATGAGGGCTGTTTAAAATTTGACGCTAAAAAGAGAATGTCGCAACAACCAAAGACATAACCAGGTTCCGCCGTGGTAACAAAATATATCAGTTTTGACATATAGCAAGATTGACATTTTGAACTGCTGTTGGTCAGATGGAGTTATTTAATATCACGAATTATTTTAATTAGTGAATTCTCTTACAGAAATACACGATACGTCCCATCCTTTATACTGAGTATCAAATAAACCAAGCACAAATTTCTTATACATGAAAATCACTCAAGCCTATCAAAACTAACACTCACTCAACTCACTGTATGCAGACAGGTGCCAATCAATCACAATAAATCTGTCTATCAGCACTAACAGCCTGCTTGTTACGGCATAGCAAATGTATAATAAAAAATAAATGATACTATTTAAACTGATATTCTCCATAAATGATTGTTGTACCGAATGTTTATAACCCCGCAACACGAATCAGTTAGGAAAGTGCTTTAAAGTACAATAAGACTCGGCGCATGCGTTCGTGGCATTTCCCATGGCGAACAACAAAACAATAATGATATAACAACCGTTTGGGTTTAGTGAACATCAGTTTGAATACAGATGCGGGCTAGAACGGTGAAAAGTTGAATGTTTTAAACGGGAAGTCGTACAAATCATGAGGGGTTTCGGTCATGGCCGTACAAAGCAATTTTAATGGGGTCGGAACTGAGATGACCGTGAATAAATGAACAAGTACCATACTGAGAGGCCGCTTTCACTTTCAAATCCTCGCTAAAATGCTTTTTGTAGGTTTTCAATTCTTTCGCATAAGCAAGTTGAGTAGTGTGATTGTTAAATATTTGGAGTCCGAGATATTTTTTTCTTGATATTTCGTGATATTCATCAAGAAAGACAATGTTACTGATTCCGTCAGTCAGTCTGTCTGTCTATAATCTGTCCGGTAATCCTCAGCCGTTCCATAATTCGGGAAGTATTTTCCAGATTTTGATGGAACCTTGAAACTACATTGTTCAGAAAAATTAACGGAACACTTTTCAAAATATCTGTAAAATGTTACCTTGGTGTTTTATGGAGGTGAAAATGATATTTTCATAATAGTTACACATTTTATTCTACTAACTTCACAGAAATAATCCATATTTGTGCTCACTATTTAAGATACGTTTATGATTCCAAACACAGTACAAGAAATAAAGTGATCAAGATAATATCCACATTTAGATTTTATATTGAAGTAGGCTCTGACAGCTCCACGAGGCAACGGCATGACAGTTTTATATTGTTGAATTCATTGTGTGTGAAAATGAGAGATCTTAGTGAGATAGAAGTAGCTCGTAGTGTAGCATTGATTGAAAATGGTGTTAAAATTCGACAAGTCGCAATAAATTTCAATCGCAGCCCTTCAGTAATCAAGCGTGTGTATCATCGCTATAGGGCGAATGGAGAATATAAAAGACTAGCCAGACAAGGTCGGAAGCGGAAAACCACACGACGTCAAGACCGGTATTTAGTAGTTTCTTCTTTGCGTAAACGAACATCTACAGCCAAAGACCTCCAAAATGCTCTTAGGGCGGCTCATCAAGTAATGATTTCTGACCAGACAGTTAGAAACAGATTGCGGTAGGCTGATTTAAGACCAAGACGACCAGTACGAAAACCTGTTTCAACTCGAGCTCATGAAACTTCTCGATTAAACTTCGCTCATGACCATTTGCAATGGCAGCTTAGACATTGGAAATCTGTACTCTTCACAGACGAATCAAGATTTCGTCTAAACCGTTGTGACGGTCGGGTATGTGTGTACAGACGTCCTAATGAACGTTACTCCGCTACCACTGTACAAGAAGTATCCAGATTTGGAGATGGTTCGGTGATAGTCTGAGGTGGAATAAGTTTGGAAGAAAAAACGGACCTAGTGATACCGGAAACCCTTACAGCTGCAAGATATGTTGATATGATTCTTTCAGATCATGTTATTCATGCAGCAAATGGTATTGGTCCTGAATTTCTTTTCATGCAGGATGATGCTAGGCCGCCTACTGCTGTCATAACCATGGAATTTCTTCGTGAGCAAGAAATTCGTACAATGAATTGGCCAGCGTTGAGCCCCGACCTCAATCCGATTGAACATCTACGGGATATATTGGACAGGCGTATTCGTCGCCGCCTAAATCCACCTCAAACCCTTCAACAACTAACAGAAGCACTTATCGAAGAATGGGACAGTATGCCACAGGAAGACATTCGACGGCTTGTACGAAGTATGCCAAGGAGATGCCAAGAAGTAATTCAAGCAGACATTAGCTATAGAAAAATATCCGATTTTCACTTTGTCTTTTGTAATTTTTTAATTTGTAGGTTTTTTCTTAGAAACAAATGAATAATTATATGTTATATTCTTCAATTCATTCTGAGAAAATGTGTTCCTTTTCGAATATGTATGCTCCATCTGAATGTAACTAACACTTGGAAAGTTAACAAGTGCACAAAGAGGTGTTCCGTTAATTTTTTGAGCAGTGTATTTGACTACTGTGAAAAAGATAAGATAGCTTTATAGTATTCGCAAATCGGTTTAGATCAGATGTTCGACGCTATTTATTTATTAAAATGATATGTGTTTCACATTTTTTAATCAATTCAAATGTGAAACTTTCGGTTACACTCATATAATTTAGAATATGTATTATCTGACACTCCCTGTGTATAATCTTCAAATACAAATTTTCCACACGAAGCACTAGAAGTAAATATAATAAAGAGCTGCCACATTTTTCCTTATCCATTCGTGCCGCCCGTGTAATATAATGTGATAGGGCCATTCAATGTATCAAGATATTGGAACTGATGTCAGAAAATTGAGGTCATTGCATTTATCCATTGATGCATATGTATTGTTTTGTCCTTTTCCTTTCGTTGTGTCTGTTGTCTCGTAACATATGTCGGCGTGACACAATAGTTTTTTCAAAAGGCGAGCAATACCATGGACTCTTGCAAATATACTCAATAACGGGAAAATAACCGAAAATACGAATTAACGAATACAAACTATACTTCAAAAAAATGTTTCGTTTTTCAAGATTTATAAGACGATTTTTGAATTTGATTCTAGTTGTGCTTTGATTTCTGTCTGGTCTATGTTGATGTTTTGATAGAATTCTTGTCCTTGTCCATGTTGGCTAGCGTTTCGTCATTTACTGTTTCGTCTTCAGGATGGTATTCCGTTGACATTTATTGATGTGCAGCTTATTGAATTTGCTCATCCCGAACTCCATTTTCATACCTGAAGTACACGTTTCAAGTAACCTTTTTAGTTGCATCTCAGTAGCCGCTTTATATCATCCATGTATGATTGACTTTGTTTTCTGACATCCGAGGTTGAAACACAGTGAGACTGCAAGCATATTTGTGGCAGCAATTTTGTTTTAGCGGATAGTTCTGATGACTAGATATGCCAAAGTCCTGTTCCTTATTATTTTACGATCGGAAAGGAAATCCGCTGACCACCACCAACGCTTCAAGTCCTAAGACACAAGACGCAAGTCGCAGTTATGTGTAGACTGTCTATATCACAAGAATTTCACCGACACTATTCTTTGGTGGATCGGATCGCAAAAAACGTTAATCTTTCAGACCAAAGTTGGTGGTCCTTCTTGAGTTTCTACTTACTCCGCGACATAATTTTTGTCTAGCCAGTGTACATATTATTCATTGAAACAGTGGAATAATCTCGAGTCTTCAGGTAACGATTGCCTTTGCTTTTTTGTGAAGGCTCCTTGCTTTCATTCCATTAAGAAATACCATATTTGGCATGAGATACATATTTCTCTCACAGTTAAGATTACTAGTCTGGCACTTATACATTTTTCAAAGCAAATGCTTGATTTGTCAATCCAATCGTTATTGTATAGTTTGAACGTTTTTATTGCGGGATATTTGTCTCCATGCCAACGTGAATTATTCAAGTCACGTTGAAGCAAGTTCAATCATGTTAGACGAATTTGTATGTCAATACTGAATATTAAAAAAATGGCGTTAAGTAGTAATCGATTTTCAATTTTCAAAAAAATTTTCACGTTTCCATAGTTCTTCATATTTCTTTCATAACTGAGTCAACCGAACTTAACAGCATTTTTTATGAGGATAAAACACAATTTTAAATTTGAAGATGGTAAAACCTGTAGTGGTTTCTAAAACAAGTGTTGCATGTATTTAATAACTTGATGCTTTTAAGCACAAGACATGCCATCACAGGCGACAGTCCAGCACTGATACCGTCCTACCACCGCCGCTATAGTTCAGCCTAGACGTCGAATGTCTATACAGTGCTGGCAAAATGTATGCAGAATCAATGTGTAAGAAAAAGACAGGAGATGAAATACAAATGTTAGAATGAGTCTTGGCGTATTGAGGTGCCTCCCACCCCGTAACACCCCTCCCCAAATTTTACAGACCGACGGACATGATTGACGTGGTTTGTTTGTGATGTATATTTCATGAAACATCAAGGAAGCACAATATCTGCAAATCGAATTTTTTCGCGATTATAATACTGGATAAATAAAACAATAAAAACCTATCAGCTCCCATTTAAAACTTTGAACGATTAAAATACTTTTCTATTTACGCGTGGGAAATGAAAGCAATAAATTCCTTGATAACAGAGATAAAAACAAAAGGTGATTTCCTATAGCATAATCTCTTAATAATCTCAATTCTGTAAATAGTCAAATCAAATGAAAATATATATGCAATAAATTGTGGGCACATATTAATAATCTCTCGACTTACCAGAAACAGCAGTGACATCAGGTAAATTGTTAGACAACCTTTTTTTGTTAGATCGTTGCAAGGTTTTCTCGAAGTCAGAAACGGCATCATTGAAACCGTCATTAAAGCTAAAAGTCGTTGATTTTGTTATATTTGGTGAGTTCTTCTCCTCTATGGCCTGAAAAAAATTAATACATTTCTCATAGAACGAAATACAAATTATACACTTCCAGTTAATATTCATTGAAAATGATAAATCATGGTTATATTGTATATGTATATTTTTTTGAGATTATTCAAAAATGTTACAATAATATTGCTCAAAGTACACTTATTGAATTGAATGACACGTTTTTACCGGACAGATAGACAGACAGAGCTCACAGACCGACAGAAATGAGTGACATGATTTTTCGTGTCATGAAACATCAAGAAAACACAATAACACGAATTCGCATTTACAATACATTCTCGCCAATTTGCGTGGGTAGAAAAATGAATCTGTAGTTTCATGAAAAAGTACTGCATCGATAAAGTGAACTTTGTTTCATGAGTACCTGATAATGAGGTTCCAACGATGTTAAAATCGGCGGAGCAAGTCCCAATAGTACTTCAATGGATTGCCTTTGTCTTCTTCTGTCCTTTCTTCTCTTGATGGACCCTGTACGACTATCAGCTTCTCTACTGATGGATTCGCAGTATCGCACAAAATCCAAGTCAATATGGTATCCATAAGGACAACAGTTGCATTCGTACCAAGAGTAGCCTGAAAACAATCGATATACTTTTAAAGGAATTTAAGTCCACACTCCCAGACCCCTCATGCATTTGTTGGTGCTTAAGCTTTTTACTTACCATTTTCACCAGATCTACTTATTATCGTGGGACTGTAGCTCCTGAATGACATTTTCGCATCACATGGAATTAGCAGGCACTACAACAAAACAAAACCTATTATATTTGAAAGATGCTGTTGAAATATTTACACAATTTAGATACTGATAAAAATTTGGTGTATGTACTAGCTTTCGATTATTATCTATTACAATACAAGGCAAATCAGATAAGATTTTGAGCAAAAGCATAAGCGGGCTACATATTTTTCTGAAAGAGGGACAATTTTCCAACAAAAACAACTTTTTTGGTTTAACGATTAATGGATGTATGTCGGTGTGAATAAATCTCACTCTTTCTTAATAAAATTTTTAATTTTATTGTCGCGTATTATTTTAAAAATGTCAGATTCAAAAACTGATGAAATACTGTTTTGTAAGTCCAGTTTCTTGAGATATTTGCGTTTCACAACGTGTCGATTGATGTGGTATCCTCAATCGTCTTCGTACGATTGACCTGAAGACGATTGAGGAAACCACATCAATCAAAACGTTGTGAAACGCAAAAATCTCAAGGCTACGGAAGTCTGAAACTGTATTACTGTAACTGATGAAACAAAACTACTAACAAAATTGCATAGAAGGTCGAGAATCATAAAAAACGAATATTGTAAAATTTATAATAATTGTCAATCAAAATCCCACAGACAGACTCAAATGAGCACCACGTCGACATCATAATAATAATACCAAACGGCCGCGATCAATAACCGTAGCAGAATCTCTGATTGTTGAGTCAACCCACTTGACATCACTTTCTATCAGGCAGCTACCGGTATTATTTGAGCAATTAACTCAACAAAATAGTCATTTCAAACGAGGTATTTCAGAATATCGCCGTGTAGTTGCTATTTTTGAGGTTTATGAATCATATTCAACAATAACCATACGGGTTTTGCTTCTGCGTTTGGATAGATGCCCGAGAAAAGAACAAAAATCATCCATTCCCTTCAAAGTTACGAATCTTACCTGGTCGCTACGTGAGCACCTCTGCGTCATACAGGGTGGACCAAAGAAATTAGAATTATTTGCATGCTACTGACTCGCACGGTTTCACGATCGGAAAAAATCACAGATTTCCTAATATTTCTAACCATTGAAAAAAGTGCCCATTCTTAGGAGTATACGGTGATTATACAGACCAACAGACCGTCAAATCAACCAACAGACAGACTGCCGCTGTCGCCACCTTACGACTTGACTAATTAAATCTATCAAGCAAATCTCCGAATCACAGGTTGAATAGATACTAAATAAAGATGCACGACGGGAAGCCGAGTATACGTGCTTTTGAGCGGCATAATAACTGATTTAACGTAAATATTTACTACAGCGAGACAGCTCATGAAGTAATATTGCTTCACGCCGGCCACACTGCGTTGGTGCCGGCGCTGTAATAAGACGATCTTCGGCTTGGAATATCATTTTCCGATATAAATCGAATCGACCCAATGTGCAGTACCTACCGGTTGTGATAATACCACGCACAGACCGCGCACCGAATCACGTACAACTACTGAAGCACTTCTGCAGCTCATTTTCCGTCTCTCCGAGTGCATAAGTACACAGCATCTTACACGAGATGACGACGTTTCACATTATACGACTTATTGTTCCTAATTAATTTTTCATTTATTTTTATACAGTTACGCCGTTGCCGAATTTACTACCCGCGCATATGCAACAAAAGGATTATGAACACAAAAAAAATTGTTAGCCTGATTTTACTTCTCACGCTGATGGGCGAAACTTTAATATTACTTTTAAGAATCATACGTTGGTTTTTAATTAAGTAATGAAATATATGTAAACGTTCATTCCTCTTCCCCACACACCCCTTCATTTCGCATTATCGAATGTAGTATACCTATTTTTACGGTTGTGAGCCAATTTGACTCATAGAATGGTTTAATAGTTTAACAGCCTGGGCAACAGTCAAGTCGCCTGTGATTTTCTTTCTCTGATTGTCACTTGTTTTCGCTACATTATCACCCACTTCTGTCATCATTTCGATTTATACATCACGTGTGAGCCGTGCAGTGAAGTAAATAATAATATAAGGAGACGACTCAAGTGAATGTTTCACGAAAAGATTTTATTTTCCAATTGGCTGAAGAGATAAGAAGTAAATGTAGAAAAGAAACAGATCCTCAAAGTATTGTACTGAATGTAATAGAAATGTTTGCGGAAAATGTGTTCCAAAAAGAGAGTATATATGTAAAAAATGTTTTCCATGAATTTTTGATTGTAAACATTTCATTTAAATTGATTTGGAACTATTTTCTTCGGAAAAAACTTTACAATAACATACAATTTTATTGTATGAGTCCAATTGGCTCACTTCAGTAAAAATAGGTACATATTCAACATCCGTAAATCTAGTGTTGATCCAGTGGCAGCAGAGTAATACTGAAGCGATTACATTACTTCTCATTCTTATTGAATATTATATTTTGTTTTGTTCAACACCTTCTGACCCTGCCTGGTAAATACTACACATTAAATGAGGTGGTAACTATTTGTACTTGCACGCATTTAGCTCACTAAGAAAAAAAGGACTGCCATTCATTAATGGTAAAAATAGCGCGGTTAGGTTAATGACATCCATATGCGACAAACAAAAACACTTTTTTCTTTTCCTGCCTATTAATTTGAATGTCACATATCGCTCTCTCACACATAATGACATTGTGATGTTCGTTTATTTTAGTTCGACGTCGGGACTCTCGGAAGTCTTTTGAGTTTCCACTTTAAAAACAAATAAAACTTGAAAGCGGTGGAGCTGCTAAATATAAACAATTTATATTTACGATGGATGTCTTCGAATATTCATCACAGAGAGAAGATAACCGCGTACTACAATAACATCTATTTCTTTCCTCTATTGATTGACATACCCAACATAGACTGTAGGTGAATTTTCAATAGTGAAGGAAATACGGAAGCTGTATTGATTTCGTAAACTTAGATATTAATGATAACAAACTGAAAGTTTGCATTGCTTTGTTCGACAAGAAGCAAAGTAGATTGACTCAATACTTCTTACGTTGTAATTCGCCTGGAAAGAACATTTCCTTGAATAGTTTGAGTATGATGCTCACAAAAGTTGAAGTGTTTTTTATTTATTTTATGATTGACGAATTCATCCTTGTACTTTGATATTTGAAACCGTAATTACGTTGCCTCCGAGTCCAGTATTGTTATATTTCAAAGATTCTCTATCTATAGATACAGATCAAACTAATATGCGTTGAGAATAAATATTAAATGTCATTCGTATCACATCACATTTTAAACGTACCTATTGCTTTATATAAATGAATAATGAATAATGGGTAAACTTATTAAACTATTGTATTGTCATCGGTCTTTGGTAAGTGAGTGAAATTTGAAATTAATCTGACGTTTCGAAGTGCGT
This sequence comes from Bruchidius siliquastri, assembly GCA_949316355.1. Classification (NCBI taxonomy): domain Eukaryota; kingdom Metazoa; phylum Arthropoda; class Insecta; order Coleoptera; family Chrysomelidae; genus Bruchidius; species Bruchidius siliquastri. The sequence continues at coordinate 21,918,171 of OX438538.1, read as the reverse complement.
AAAAGTAGCTTTCGAGTATTCTATTACAAACATACATACATACACGTTAAGCTAACATAAAGCTTATTAAAAAAATGTTGGTCATACAAAAAGTTTCAAAAGCATGGTCAGACTGTTGAATTTTTAGTATTTTTGACACTGTATTTTGTAGATGCTCTTACTTTGTACAAAACAGTCTTAAAGTCTGCAAGAATCAAGACAGAAACAGGGTGGCAAGTATAAACATTACATGGGCATACAAAAATAGTACAGATTTATACGATGATCATTACCCTACAAATTACTTACCTAGTAGGTAATAAAAGTATATTTATAATTCAAGATACATTCTAAAAGAAGAATACAGAAGTGTACATGTACATCTAGAAATATGATTACGATGTACTGTAAATAGTCAGTGGTCATGAAATGAATGTACACGTTTTACATCTGAAATTAGGAAAATTATTGCTTTAAAATTAACGACGAATTACCTTATTATTACCATTAAACATGAATAGTACAAGGTACAAGACTGTGTGTGATTATTCCACAATGTTTAATGTGTCACTGCTAAAAATAAAAGTAGGTTCGAAAAATGTTTATTAGAAGTAAACAGAACCTTGAGAAAATGAAAAAAACAAATACAGCAAACCTCCAATTTCCAGTTTTCCTGAGCAGAAACTGAATGGTGATCCAACAGGAAGTAACTTCTTTTTGATAAGTATTGTGGGATCGAAATAAGGGTTGATACATCACATCACATTCAACATCAAAAATCGCAAACAAAAACAAATAATTTAACGGTAAAATAGTATGAAATTGTACGCCTACCAAATTCCACTGAAGCACAGGAACAGAACTAACCCAAATAACACGTTCGTAGAGTTGAGCACTTTTTGTGTTACATATTGGTTTGTTGACCGGTTTAAAACGTTTGTTAATTATTATGAAAACATGTTATGCTATATCACTTCAATCCATTTAACGCACTTACGCCTCTGCCAAACTACTTAGGTACCACTTTGGTGGTTAGAATAACTTTTCTACGAAGCGGTGTTGCCATATTTTGCCGAGAAAAATCCTCATGCAAATTTCTATTGCTTCCAATAGACAGCTCGAAATTAAATTCAGAGCTGGTTAGAATACATGCACTTATAATATTGAATCGACTTAGCCAGTGTTGGAATGACTTAGAACCGATTAGAAACCGATTGCCCATTCCAAGATAAAATCACAATGTAGGGATGCACGAAAATAAAAAGACCATATGACTATGTTCCGTCCTACCATATCGCAAGTCGCAAGTACATTTTTCTTTGTTTTATTCCAACTATATTGTTCAGCGACACTTGCTCTAAAGTAGTAACTTTCGTGAAATCTTCATGTTCCATCATTTACTTATGTGGATGTTCATACAGGTTTCATCAATAACAAAAAAAGATAGGTTAGTTAACTAATTTACCTGATTAATAATCAATAAATCCTACTAAAGCTCCGGACTTGAAAAACAGAATATTCATTCGTTTTGATCATCGCACTAAAAGATCTGGTTTCGAATTCAAATTGTTGGTGCCCTAAAATGGCTAGCTCTTCCCAAAGTCAGTTCGGAAATATGAAATTTTGTTTGTAAAGACTAATTGGTGTGTAATTAAATATAAAAATTATACTCTTATAATATAGAAGTAGGATTTTACCACACTAATTGTCCAAGGGAGGAAGTCTCAGTATGTTAATTCTTTGCGCTGAATTTGGCAACGTCTGATATTCCTCTGAACGAGATGACCGCAGCTACGCTTGCGCTGCATATCTCAGAGCCACAGGTGATTTTTAATTTACCATTCCATACAGACATACCATACCACATCTGCATCTGCAATCTTCTGAATTTGCATCTTCATCTGCCCGTTGGGTATGGTGATCTGGTAAAACCCGTTTTGACAAGTAAAGTCACCCCCAGAAGTTCTCTGTTTCCACAAAAAATTCATAGAGGCCAAGAAACCTCGACAAAGTTGGTTTTATGTGTGGGTAAATCGGTCATGGTCAGGCATTTGTAATGAATCTCATGCAAAATTAAATAAAGTAATATACTCACGTTGGCTTAGGTTTTGAGGCTTTCACTGAAAACAATTTTGTGGACTGTTTATAATTTACTTCAGAACTAAAATCTGTTGGAATGCAACACATTAAGGATTATGTTTTGGAGACCTTGATACATTACACAATCGTTCCCCAAAATATTTTAATATTTTTTGAAGTTCACAATCTGAAAATGCACAGCAGCTTGCAGTTTCATATCTACCTAGAGTACCCATAGGTACTGAAAGGCTCCTGGAATATTCCGCATGATCCATGACCTGACATCTCAGATCAAAGTTGTACAGCTTATGTACAGGTGTTCGTTTGGGAATAATGGAACAATCCATTTTATTTTAAATGTAATTAATTATTCTCTAGCAAAGCAAATGTTTTTACTGAAATTATCTACAGATATACTTGTGGCGCCATCTATTGTAGAGTGAGAGTATTATGTATTCAACGTAGGAAACGATTGGAAAATAATTTTGTTGGTAAAGCAATATTGAAATACGATCTCAAAGATGGCGCGACAAGTATTTTCTCTTGGGTATATCTTTACAAGAATAGGAAGGACTTCTAGTGATTAGTAAGTAAGTAACAAGAAAAAAACGTCTTACTTCCTATCACTTAGCTCTTACCATCACTATGTACGGTTTGAATTTTAATCTTAAAGTAATAAAATCGTCATTTTTAGTGAACAAAAACACACTACACATGAAAATACAAACATAAGAAATCATGTAGATTGTAGATGCTCTCACTTAGTGAAACTATCATGCAGATGAAAAGATTGTGTAATCAACACAAAGTTCCACAAAGAAAACTCTTTTTCTTTCAGTGACACGTTTGGATTTATATTTAAATCGTCGTCGTGAAATATCTTAAGAAATAAAGTATTTCATCACATAAAGTATCTTAAGAGCAATTTGACACACAGCACACAGTTTATTTGTGAAACTGTGTGTTAATTACACACGAAATCAAGTATTTTAAGGCATGAAATATCTCAAGGACCGTTTGTCGGCGGTGTTTGAGGCTTTCTAGGGGTTTCAACCCCAGTGCAAATGCAGTCGCCTAAAAACTATTCATCCTAAGACGCAGAAAAGATAAAGAAACTTAATGGAACAATAGTTAGATATGATAAATACAATGCTACATATGAGAACTCTTATTTGTGACAGTATGACATTGCTTTAAATATTAAAGTAAAATGCGTCACAAGAAACGACTGTTATTTGTCAAACCTGGTGCGTCAATTGCACAATTTTATCTTAATGTTGTAATTATTTTTGAATTTAAATGTTTTTGATGCCACCATAGCCCGGTACACGTAAACAAGATGAATGAATAAAATTATTGTGATAAGTGGTGAAGAACTTCAATGAACTGCTATTTGCATGCATACTCCTGGTGTGATTCCCGGCTCTGCAACAGGAATCGAATTAGCATTCCTAGCGGTCCAGATGTAAAAAACCAAGCACTTGTTTTAAGCTAGGGTACACGGTTCAACATTACACATCCGGTTTAACTTGAAAAAGCCAGTTTAATCAGACGAAAAAGTAGTTCTGAATTGTGCTAGCAGGTCGATTGAATAATGAATGTCTACAACATGTCATTTTGTTGTCGTCATACAGGTGCATTTTAATTCACTCCCTTGCGGCGCACTATAGCAGTTATTTTTTACATGGATTGAGATATTGCCTTATAGTCCAACATTCTCTATGATAAAATTCATTGAAGCATATGAATACAAAGAATACTCATAACCTCATCTTTTTAACATTTATTTATCCTGAGAGGGGGTTGATAAAAATTTCATTAGAATGGAAAATAACAGGCGCAGAAACAGTCACATGCGAATCGCTGAAATACCGTTGACGAAGATGGCGATGAGAAATAAGTGAATGAATAACTTGGAGCGAATCACAAGATGTTCGTAATCTTGATTGAAGTAAACGTAGTTCCTTTGGAAAATATGATAACCTTACAAAAAAGTACCTATGGAATACCTATCTGTTATTGAAATCTCAGTTGTGAAGAAAATTATATTCTACTTTAGAGTATATTTCTTTAGAATGAGTATTGAATCCAAAAATATGCATTTCTTGGTTTAAATTTAATAATATTTTTCTTATCAAGTAAATTGTCTCAGGAATTGTCGTCTTCACAAGAATACCGTAATTATTGAAAGGATAATTTCTTTGTATGTGTGTACAAGACAGAGACTAAATAATAATAATAATAAAGAATTGAGCCGGAATTTGGAGCTGTTGATCTTTTAAATTTCAATAAAAAATATTGTAACTACTGAAACACGTTAAACATGTAATGATATAAAAAAATCCCAATGTTTCGAGATTTTCAAAACTTACTTCAACTAGATTAACAATTCTGACATTAAATAATAATATTTAGTAAATTGATACCACTGCAATTGAAATATAGAATCTACTCGCTGAAGCTATTTTTTTACAAGACTTAACAATTGGTAATTATTTATTAACATAATTCAGGTCCACGTGGCAACCGTGCAAGCCGGGTCACCGTCAGTATTACTGGAACGACAGAGTGGAGATCTTGTTACACAAGACACCTACTGATGCAGACGTTGTTATCGATATAAATACGTAGCTTGAGCTGCTGTCACTGGCTCGATATCTCAAAAAGTGCGAGGTAACTACCAATAATTGCTAGTTGGTGCGGGAAGATAAAAAATTTGAAAGATAAATTCTGTAGAATCTTTTTATTATGAAAAATATTATTTTTTTTTACAATCAAATTGACAGACACAATAAAGGAAAAATTATTTAATAGAAAAATAGCTAGACAGGATAAATAGTATGCTAGATTGGAGAGCTCTAGTTTTGTATGAATTATAGGATCTAGTTTGTATCTGGGTAGCCTTGTTAGCAGTCAAATCTGACAGTCCCACGATAATGTAAATATAAATCGAAACGCTTCATTGAAAGACAAAAGGTTTTATTTGTGAAACTGTGTGTTAATTACACAATCTTTTTATTTGCATGATGGAAGAGTTTCACCAAATAAAAGCATCTACAATTCTACATTCAGTTTTGTTTATAGTTTAAGTCAGTTTCTGATATCTATTGGTTGAGTAGAGTAGCTATATGGCTAGACTCATGTTTCATAGTGGTTCAATAAAGATATATTATCATTATTACTCATGAAAATATTACGTTATCTCCAAAGAGGGAAGGTTTATACACATTACAAAGTCATTTGGATTCCCCATGAAATACCTGAACTGTTACCAAAACAAATCTATCATGTTCACGGACTGATTTGAATAACAATATGACGAAGTTCTCTTTCCGTATTTTGCCTATAGCACAAGTGTGAAAAAGCTTGGTATAGGATGAGCTCACCCTATCATAAGAGCCGTCTTACTCGTCCCCGATATTCACTTGACCATCCGTTTTCCCATCCGTTTATCTGTATGGTGGACAACCCCGATCGTGGGAATAACCCTTTTTGCGTATTAAAGTGACCCTAGCATTGCTGGTGATGACCTGTAACCTCGGACCACATATAACCGACTGACCAAAACTGGACATTCCAGTTCTATGAGTGACACTAGCTATACAAATTTCGTGAGAATGCATAAGTACATGTCCGGCTGAAAAGGAATGCCTGCCATAAGGCATTATTTTTCTTACTGAGGGATTTCGGGGTGCCTTCCTATTTCTAACGAGGAAGTTTTTTAACGGACATAGGAAAGCGATAAAACTTGTTTTTTCGGCTCTATTGTTGTCTTCCTATACGTTGGAAAGTAAATCTAATTATGTGAATACCATACAGAACCAAAGCGATTTCCAGGTGTCCCGAAAGGAGATATTTAGTTGTACCAACGGTTTCTAAAATACGTTGGTAGAAATATTAGTTGAATAGAGCATCATTTCCACAAAAACGCTAATGAGCAATGCATGTTACTCTTAAAATTAAATTAATATTTTGTGCTATAAATTATATTGCCTCTTTTGTATGTCCTAACATTACATCTTAATTTATGGTGCGGATATTGGATCCGATCTAGATCAGAGATCCGGATCCGATATCCGAATTCGGTTCCTGTATTGAGATCCGGATTCAGATACATCCATATCCGGATTTTTTCTTTGAGGAAAATTTGGATCCGTGCTTTTTGCTACAGGGTTGGACAAGAAGGGGACAGACATTTTTTGGGGGAGGGCTAAAGAGGTTTTCACAAAAGTTTTGTGTTCACAACTCCTACTTTGTGAAAACACTGGAGGAGTAGTACTTGAATATTCCTAATCAAGATGATCTCATAAAATTGAAAAACTGATTTTGTATTTATTGATCTCCAAAATTTGTTCTGCGTTGTCTAGAGAGCATATTGGTGTTCTTGTTCAAAAATAAGTATGCACAAATCAAATGTGCATGCGGTGTGACTTGCAAACGTTTATAAACATTTGCAAATAATATTTGTCAGCTTCCCAAGCCGAGTCGGTAAGATCAAAGGATTTGTATGAGAAGCGAGTGTAAGCTGTCACGTTGTTTTACTTGACAGCGTTTAATCATGTTTTTGATCATTTTGTATTCCAAATTTTAACAGTGCTCCAAAGTATCTGGTTTTTGTGCTTGTATACGACAAACTTCATATTGATCAAGAGTTAAAAAAGATTTATTCCATTCATTTGGAGCTGTATTAGTTTGCTCTATTATAGGTCTTTAAATAGGTTTCTTGGCTCAATTTTTTCATAGATGGCATCTCTAATCATCATCTATATTTATTTAAATTTCTTCAAACAGCGCAAACTATGCACAGAATTTCTATAAATGCTTACAAATCACGTATTATTGGTTCGTGTCTATTCTGTTCGCAGCTTTGGTGAACACCTACACGTTTGAAGACTTCCTGCAACTTTCACGCGAAAGTTTGGCGACTTAAAATTCGGAAACCTTTACTGCATGACACCTAATATGATCTGATGATAAAAATGTGGCAAAGTTATTTGAGTCGAACCTGTTAAAGACAGCCTCCAAAGCGGAATTCATGTACGCCTATGATTTGTGTCGATCTAAAGGATGGTAGTTGAGTTACCTGGACCATCGCGAGAGTCTGGGTCTGATCCCGCCTACTTTTTATTTATATCTCAGCTTATTATTAGTCATTTGTATGCTGGTATCGTATAGTGCTTATACGGATAGAGGCAGCCATCGCATGTCCACAAACTTTTTTTCGATACTCTATTTCCGCTTAGGATATTAGGATTCGAATTTTAAGCAAAGCAGGATCTTTATTAATTTGATAGGTATTTATGGGATTTCAGGTGCCTAATGCGGTTTATATAGGTCAAACAGCTAGAGCATTTACAACAAGATACAGAGAACATATAAGTGTCTTCAAAAACCACCATTCAGAAAAATCAAATTTTGCCAAACACTTACTAGATACTAATGATGAAGTTGGTAAAGAAAATAGAATAACTGTACTTCATACTTGTAATAAATAGAACATAAGAGATTCAAAAATATCTGCGAAACCCTGACTTCATCGTAGTAAATGAATAGACTGACGATGATTCAAATATAAATCGAAACGCTTCACTGAAAGAAAAAGAGTTTTATTTGTGATACTGTGTGGTAATTACACAATACTTTTATCTGCATTTTATTGAAATGTCTCCGAAAATCTGTTGTTCCAAATGAGAATATTGATATGCATCAATTTAAAAATCGTTGTTAAGCCCAAGAAGAAGACTGATAAATTTGTCGTGTGAGTTCATCTTCTTTAACATGCTTTTATTAGCTTGTCAAGACGTCTGATCAATTTGAACATGTATTAAGGACCGATGACAATACAATAATTCAAATCAAAATTTGAAAACACTAAATTTTGGAAGCGGAATGGAATCTCGACCCTTTTGGTTACTATTAGAGTTAAGTTTGTTGTAAGACTAGAGACAGCGGTTTTCCATCTCTCTCCACCTCCTAGGCCCCTTAGGAACATCTACCCCTTATTTTAGTAGTATTTCTAAAAAATGAGTTAAAATACAAATCTATATAGCAAAAAGCTCACCATGTATTTTCACAATAGAATCTCAATATTCAAACATCATTTTTTACTTTTTAGTGGAGTTTGCTGTTAATAATTTTGTTTTTGTTTTGTAACCAATACTTTTTGCTGTTCAGCTAGAATATATTTGTATCATATCTACGTTGAAAATTTATCTACATAGGTGAATTTGTTAATGGGAAAATTTACTATTGGAACAAAAATGAAAATACGAGGAAAACTCTGCAAAAATGTCGTTTTAAAAGATTGCTTGATGTTGTTTTTTTTCGAGAAAAAGCTTGGATGCTTTTGAAAATGTAGCTATGGAAACTTATCTCTGTTTTTCACACAATACTTTGCAACCTAGGCTGGAATATTTGGAATTTTGCTGAACGTTAAATACAGTATTTTATGAATCGTTGATATTTTTGCATATAGAAGAGCATCCAAACTTTCAAACTAATTTTCTGATTTCTTCTATTGAAGTACCTACTCAAAAAAATTCATCACATCTTGCAAACATATTTTTACCATGATCAGAAACTTGAGGAAAATACAAAACCAAATTTAGATATAAAAAATTGTCCACCAAAAACTGATTGCGAAGTACGAACTCAAAAGTTTGGGGATGATTTCATATTTTTTTTGTTTTTGCTAGCACCATTACCTTTTTCGACCCCATACTATGATATTTTATCATAACCGGTGCAGCGGTTACTGAGATCACGCAGCGACAATAGAGCTACGCAATACCAACAGACAAACATACAGAGGAAAAGGGTGATGTATTTTTGGAATGGGTATTGATATTGTGGGTGGCAAGTAAAATCCTATTTCAGCCAATTTTTGCAAATTCAAGGTCGATCACAGTTATAGTTACCCATATACCGGTCTTATTATAATGAGTTTTGTAAAAAGTCATTTACATTTGGAAAGAAGTACATAAAATAAAAGGCACACAACAACCCATAGAGCCTTGCCGACGTATTTCTAGTATTGGAACCTCAACCCCTTCTTACTATTATCAGTATGCGTCCAGGGTAAGGTAGAACGTAAACGTAGGTATAATCTTATTATTATGCTGTCTGAAAAAATGCAACAGGAATTGTATTCTCAACAAGGGTCCTACATCCACATATCTCCCCAGCCAGGACAGTATTCAGGAGGACCGATGACAATACAATAGTTCAATAATTTTGTTCCATTATTTATGTAAATTGTAGATGCATTCTTTCAGTGACACGTTTCGATTTATATTTAAATCATCGTCGGACTGTCAGATCTCATTGCTCTTAAGGCTACCCAGATTACTTGCCAATAGCATAAAAAAGAGTACAACTAGATTTGACCAGTGAATTCAGATCCATTGAAGAGTCTAATTCCATCAACCTCGTAATTGCGGCTGCAAATATCAAAGTACAAGGATAAATTCAACAATGAATGAGTGATAGTTTGAAAAAACAGTTCTTTATACTTGTCAAAAGTTTGATTTCGGAATTCCGTTGTTTTTAATATAAGAATAAAATTATTGTTATGTTTATCACAATGATATTAGTTTTCACGTTTATAATTTTATTATTATATTGAGGATTATTCCTTACTCCCTAATTCGATTAACTATAAATGCATGTTTCTGTGGAGTCAATTCCAATAAGTAAAATTTGTCTAAAACGTGACGAAACGAAAAAACACCATCGAAATCCTGGGATCTAAAATATAGAAAATCCCCCACTGTAGCTGGCAGCACGATGAACCTCACACCTTTCCGTGCAGTTAATTTTTTCTAAGTGATTTATAGAGATAAGAACGTGTGAGTGATGCGAAAAAAAGATTGAATTTCTAATAAGAAGGGGTGCAGTATTTCAATGGGACTATTCAGGCTTGCAAACGGTGGTAGGTTTTTTTGTGATCGAAATATTACGCCGATTTTTTACGCATTTAAATTGCATTTTTTAAGTATGCACTGAAGGTTACCTCCTCTGAGACAGAGGTATGAGTTACAAATGATTGAATATGGCGATTAGAGTTATCTCTCAATCGAATGTGTGACAGAATGTAAAATGATCGATGTATCTTAATTTTTTCATAGGTAACCTCTGATGAACGCAGAAAGCCTAGCTGACTTCAGAAGCGCTCTGAGAAGATACAGGTTCATACACATTGACTCAAAAACTCTCAGACAGCTTATTCCACAACGTTGAAGTTCTCAAAAACGTGACGATTTTTGGAAGAGGCTTGTTCAAGGTGTTAGAAATTTGACCTGGTGAGGATAAGCTCGTTGAGCTTTTAAAGTATTCGGTATACTAAAGATGTTGGGTGGGTTTATTATGGTGGAATTTATGAAATACGTGGGTCACGCTGGAAGTCTTCAGATATTTCTAATCTATACAAGTTTAAACAAGTTTGAGCACACAGCTATATTGTCTAAAGTTGTAAGTGCTTACACGCAAAGGCAGCGTTTGAATCGTTCAGTAGTTGCCTTGCCACGGTCTGGAATGCAGCTAAGTGTTGGCCGAATTTTAATGTGAAAATGGAACCGGGTACTCGCGATTTTCGAGTCATGATTTTGTATGACTCTAAAAAGGGACTAAAACAAGCGGAATGTCACGAAAGTTTAGTAAGTTGCTTTGGAGACTCTGCCTCTCCTTTGCTGAGTTTAGAAGGGGCCGGGTCTCACTCGATGATGAACCTCGCACAGGTCGATCGCCCACTGTTGTTACTCCGGAAACTGTAGCAGCTGTGCAAAATATGGTAAAAAAAGATCGACATATAACCTACACCGAGATTGAGGCTTCTCTAGGGATTGGATCGGCAGCGGTCCGAACAATCATTCAGGATCACCTTCGCCTAAGGAAGCGGTGTTCCAGATGGGTGCCACATTTGTTGACCAGTGAGCAAAAAGGAACTAGAGTTGACTGGGCTTATGCTTATGCTTGAAAAATTTGATAATGGGCACAGTAAAAACACTTCTAATATCGTAACCGGAGACGAAACATGGTTATATCATTATGATCCCGAAACTGAACAGCAGTCATCAGTTTGTTGCTTTGAAAGTGAGCAGCCTCCAACGAAAATTCGTCGTTCCAAGGGTGTTGGAAAAAAATGGTCGCATCGTTTTTCCCCCAAATTCTGGGACGTCGATTCAGCAATGGCGGTCATATCAGGACATGTAATTGTTGACATTAAACCTTCAGAAGCTTGATGAAAGATGAGCCGCTTATTGGGCGAATTTTTGTTTTTCTTGTTAGGGTAGTAGTTGATTTCGTTTTTTTTGTGTTGGTGAAATACGGTCTGTCTTTTGAGCCTGGTGATCCACCTTACTTGTTAGACATATATGATTGTTCACATATTTATCTTCAAAGTGGAAAAATGCATTTTTTCCAGTAGCTGTGGACTGTGGCGAATTTTATGATACATCTAATGAATGATCATGATTTTGTTTATAGATAACTTCTCACACAGACACCTATTGTGCTTTAGGAGCTTTGCGAGAGGATAAATGTCTATTCACATCAATCTTAAAACCCTGTCGATTGTTAAAAACTATCTGGTAGCTCATTCCACAGCACCGAGGTTCTCCAGAAAGAACGACTTCAAGGCGTTGAAAGCTCTACTAACACTTGCCATGATAATATCTATACAATAGAGCCTCCTTTGATGTTCTAGACTGTGGAGGTCCTTTGTAAGGTCAGGGGCATCCACTAGACGTATTGTTCATTTCTGGATTATGTCCAGAAGCTTGAGGGAGTGCTTTGGAGCGCATCCTCACACATGCGAGCAGTACTCCAGCGATGGCCTGATCTGAGCCTTGAAGAGTAGCAGTAGCTGTTCCAGAGCATACAATTTTCTGGAGCCAAAGAGGACCTCCAGCTGATACCGTATTGTCCATGTGAATTCCCAGAAGTTTGATGGAAGATAACTCAAGAACTGGGCGCCCCCCATCTCTTGTAGAAGGGTAGAAGTTGATTTTGATTTTTGTTTGTCTTGGTGGAAGACGTTCTATCATCTATAAGCTTTTCAGCCCGATGATTATCTGTACTTGTTAGACATATATGATGGTTTACACATTTACCTTCAAAACGAATAAATGTAACTGTGATCTATACAGAGATTTAAAGGAGGCACTGTTGCTATATATTACTGCGTTTTAACTGTGTAAGGATAATAAATAATGGCAATAACGAAGGTGCTATTGAGCCCCGCGTGAGGTATGTGAACGTAGAGTCTGTGTTTCACATGCAGTGTTACCGTTATATTGGCGATTCTTAGCAGACTTTTGAACGGTTTATTTACTGAGGAAATTTTTTATCGATAATCAATTATTTCTTCAGTAAGTATAGTAGCTATATGCTGAAGTCGTCTCAATTTGTTTGAAGCTGACTTGATTGTCCAATAGGACTAAATATTACCTGTTTCAATCTTTAAAACGTGCGCCTATGCCTCAGGGCTACATTATAGAAACAGCTACGTCGTTTACTTGTACAGAATACAATTTCTCGGACGTTATAAGGTATTGGCAATTCAATTGACCCTTCGCTTTGGTCGGCAGTATTCTTCTGTTGACCAAGCCTAAAAATTACACCGTACCAATCATTCCTTATCTCAAAAAGTACACAGAAAAATGATCCCTTTGTATTCAGATGCCGGTCGGCTCTTTTTTTGTAACAGGATAAATTCCGCTACTTCTAAACATGTATTCACTGATCCTTGATGATATTTTCGGCTACAATGATGTTGACTTGCGCAGTAAGGATTTTGATTGAATGTTGGAGCTGTTGATCTTTAATTCAATAACTTACCTAATACTTACAAAATTCACTTCACGAGGATCAACTTCTAAAATGCAATCATACTTTTATTTTCACATTGATACCACTGCGCAGAAAGTACAGATTTCATGGTAATATTCATTTGATTAAATGTGTAGTTTCTACTAAACTGATCACAAACTAGAATTTTTTATATTGCGAAATATTATATTAGAACCGAGATTAAGTACATCGTGTACACTACTTAAAATCTTGTGATAGAAGGTATGGAGTGAGATGACTGTAGGCAGTTCAACAGGTTCATAGCAGGCCCCAACAAACGTAGGGAGCTATGGATATTGAACCGTAGGAGGGATTCACTCCACTTGTTAGTAGGGTTCCTCACAGGTCACTGCAGATTGAATATGCACCTGACACTCATTCGAGAATCTGTCAGAAGTGCTGGGAGGAGGACGAGGCCTCGTATCACTTATCACTTCCTGGGTGAGTGTGTCGTATACAGCGGCCTTAGGGCTGACGTGTTCGACACAACAGAGTTTGACAAGGAAGAGTGCTACTCAGCGGAATGGTCGGACATCATGACCTTTATGAAAAGGTCTGGAATGTTCGACACTAAGGAACTACCATGTAAGCTATAGTTCTAGTGATGGCCTTCGGGGTCGTCAAAAAGGGCCAAAGGTGGCCTACTTGCCAGGCTTTTCCTCCCCATTACTACTTCTAGGAAATGTGTGGAAAACATCGTGGGCTTAATACTTCTTGCTAATTTTATCCAATATTTGGAGGTGTATAGCATATTATTTTCCTTTTCAATAGCTGCCCATTGCAAGCAAATCCTTCCTAGGAATAGGAAACAAAAATTAGTGTTGGCGTAAACTGCAAATCGATGCATTTAACCTGATCGTTATGTTAATTGATTTTTCCTGTGCCACATTTTCGACTAGTTTTGCAGTGTTTACTTCACTAATTTTTCAGTGAAATGCATTTAAGATTAAAATGAAAGAAATAATTGAAATAAAAATGCATTTTTGGTGCACTACGTCTTTATAACCAACACTGCCTAAGAGATATCTAAAAACCCTAGCTTACCTCATATAAATTTACATATTTTATCTAATAATGAACTGTTTTTAAACTTTTCTAAATCAATGTATAGTGGACAATTGGTCTGAGCGGGCTGCTCTCCTGAACTGTGCGCGGTTATAGCGAGAACGGTTCAGAAAGCACGGCGTCAGTGCAGAATGCTGGACACGCCCCGACTACAGCAAACATCTTTCTGTTGTTTGAAACTTGTAGACAAGGTCGATTTTTCAGTTCAGTTCACCTGAAGACGATTGAAGATAGCATATCAATCGAAACGTCGTGATACTCAAAATTTTATAGACAATGGAAGTCCGAAATCAAGACTGTTGAAACATCTATCACTCCAATTTGATACTCATTCATACCCTTTAACTTTTATGGTACTAAGGGTGTAATTAAACATAGCTATCTTGCGATATATAAATTTTAATCAATTTCTTTGTAGTAAATCTGCATTTACTCCTATATTTATGTGAACCTTGTTTACACGGAAGCAGCATCATCTAGCTTGATTCCAAAAAATTTTACAGCAACTCTTGCAGCGACTTAATTATAGATTAATCCTATCTGCATTTGACAGGATACACAAGATCTTGAGTTCGTTCATTGCCTTAATTATGCTAAAATCGTTGGAAACTTGAGTTGAAGTCATGGTTATTAAAACTAGAAGGCAGTTACTAAACGACAACCGATTACCAAATAAGAGAACGACAATATCACGTCGATAACATAATAATAGTACAGGCATATTATGGTTTGGGGGACGTTTTATAAATGGAAGTGAAAAATATACGGAATATTGGAGAACTCTCTGCACATTTCTGAATCATCAGATAGAAAAATGTCACGTTTCAAACAAAACATTATATTACCTTTTTCATTTGAATTGATAAAATATATGTGATAGACTTATTTCCTCATTCAAATTTGCAAAATCGGTCTAAGATATTATCTAAAAAAATGGCTGAAAAACTGCACACAACCTTCTTTCTTGAAGAAAATCATTGAACTTTCATCTTGCTTTTCACCTATCTTTGATCGTTTGTTGCCGATTTGCGAATTCAAATTTAGCAATAGTATAACTATATGTTATTTCAATGCAACAATAAAATGAATATCAAATAATGACGCACGACGGAAAGCCCAATGTACGTTTATATTTAGTTCAGCGAGACTCTTTACGTCGTAATATTGCTTCACGCCGGCCACATTAAGTGGCTATCGCGACGTGGTAACGGGCCAGAGAACTATGAGCCAGGAGTAGTGAAGGACCTTTCGATGATACTCAAGTTCTTGGTGGCAGTCATCCAGAAATCTCGATGGCTTCAGATATCGTAGAATAAAAGGTGTTCTACTTTATCTATTTGAGGTTCTCCAAAAGAACTATTTTTGGGAGAGGCTTGTTCGAGGCGTTGTAAGCTCGACCTGGGAAGGCTGCCCCGGTTGGGTTTCTCGACTCTTTGCTGTACTGAAGACTTTTGGTGTGATTATGCGATACAGAGATCAGCTACCCTCCTTCAATGTTCTAGACTGTGGAGGTCCTTTGTGAGGTCAGATGCATCCACTAGACGTATTTTTCTTTTTTAGAAGCTTTAGGGGGTGATTCAGAGCGCATACCCACTCCAGGGATGATTTGATATGGGCTTTCTGGAGTAGCAGTAACTGTTCCGGAGAGTACAATTTCCTGGAGCGGAAGAGAAGCCCCTGCTTTTGGGACACCGACCTAGTGAGGTCGGCAACATGATCGTTCCATGATGTGTTATTGTTGATATTAACTTTTTTGTCAAGGTTGTTGCATGAGTTTTCTGTACGTTAAACTGAACTCTGTTTTTAAGATCCTCATTCATCAAATACTGATTAAAAAAATTACTAATGCTTTGATACGAATAATTATCCGACAACACTGCTGTGAGGTTCAGTTGCAGGACGATTAGCAGAAAGATCCTATGCATTGAATGAAACCTGAAATTAATAAAGCAAAATTTATGCGTAACCAGCGTTAGAGAGAGAGACGAGATGGATCAGATATATTAATAACATGAAGCATCGCTGTATGAAAAAAACATGGCAAATAATCCGAATGGTTGACTGTCCAACTCTAGCTAGACAAATATTTATAATTAATAATACGCAGTAATGATTATCTCTGTTTCAAAATGATTGGTTGACAGTTCGTTGGTGTATGAGCCTACGTAAGTAAGTAAATCCGGACATTTAGGTGCTACTTTATTTTCATCTTGTAGATTGTAGATGCTCTTACTTGGCGAAACTCGTCCATCATGCAGATGAAAAGATTATGTGCTAAACACACAGTTTCACAAATAACACTGTTTTTCTTTCAGTGTGACGCGTTTCAAATTATATTCCTGTATTCCTGATGTAGATCCTAAACCTAAACATACACAATCGCGGAATTTGAGTATTGATTCCTATTCGATTGAAGTTGAAACAGATTATTTACATTAGTTTTTATCGCGTATACTTATCGATACATTACAGGCGAGTCAGGCCTTATTTTTCGGTTGTAAAGATACTCCACTGCTTGATCGGCCAACTGTACTTTTTTTTCGTACACAGCTCGACGGCAGAATGTTTATTATATCGGGATTGTTCAGCACAACACGTGGCGAACGATTTCATTAGATTGCATTCAGAAATTGAACGTTTTTGAGTGCTAAAAAGTCCAGCTTCATCAATTGTCTTTAGAAATAAAATATAATGACAACCTATCCAAAGAAATGCGATAATTTGAATATCCACCAAATTAACAAACAGATTATCAACACTTTCTTGTATCCCATATAATCCACATCTTATAACCACATCTTCAGAGCTTTTGTTATATGTTACCTAATAAACTCTCTGTAGTAGATTTCTTAGTAAAGCTAAGTGAAGATTGAGTCAAGATGTTATCAAAACACTGTTCCCGAAAAATGTGAAACATTTGAAATATTCCTAACCATGAGTAACAAGTTCTGTTTTAAGGTCTTGACATGGACGTAGTCAAAGGCAAGCTTGCAGCTGAAAAGTTGTGTAATTAACACACAAATTCACAAATAAAACTCTTTTTCTTCCAGTGACGATGATTTAAATATAAATCGAAACACGTCACTGAAAGAAAAAGAGTTTTATTTGTGAAACTGTGTGTTAATTGCACAACATTTTATCTGCATGATGGAAGAGTTTCACCAACTAAGTGCAATTACAATCTACATGATTAAAGGCAAGCTTGTTTATTGATTGAAACTTTATGCTCGAAAGGGAGTCGAACCCGTGACTCCAGCAATCCGTGTTGACGCCTTAACCACTGGGCCACCGTTCTGGGGTGTCGGGAGGATATGTCGTTCAGGGCAGTAGTTTTCTGGACATAGATGTGATAATATGGATCTTCGTTGTGCAATATCGCGTCGTTCCACAACGTGGGAAATACTGTGGATGTATGAAAAGTTTGATTTCGGACTTCCATTGTCTATAAAATTTTGAGTATCACGACGTTTCGATTGATGTGCTATCTTCAATCGTCTTCAGGTGAACTGGCGAACACGTTCCTTCCATGCCTATTTATACCCCGTCCGGTGACGTGTCGTTGTGCGCGGTCTGTTCTGATTGGTTCCCGATGCGCGGTATTCCGGTCTGCTGACGTGGCTGTTTGTCGGTTATTGTTTGTTGTCTGGTCCAGTTGTAGTCTATTGATCTTTTTTATGAGTGGCTGCCAGATTGGTTTAATGTCTACGCTGGGTTTGCTGTACACTTTGCTGTTGTTGGTGATGAATGCCGCCTCCTTGAATTTCCTTCGATACCAATGCGGTTCCTTGGCAATAACCTTAGCGTCGTCCCAAGCTATTTTATGGTGCTCCGTCCATGCGTGTAATGCGTGGAAGATAGCACATCAATCGAAACGTCGTGATACTCAAAATTTTATAGACAATGGAAGTCCGAAATCAAACTTTTCATAAATCCACCTTGTCTACAAGTTTCAAACAACTGTAGATGTCTTGTGGGGTATATCAGTATCGCTAAATGTGTAAATACAAGAAAGGGAATCAAAGACAAAATCCGTCAATGGTCAAATGTCAGAAGGTGTAAGTCAAACACGTTGCATGTTGTGATCTCATTTGTAATTATGAGTGGAAGAAATGTTTCTTGTACAAATACTACAAATGTTCCTAAACCATTACCTTAGATTTGTATAGCTACGTCCATGGGAATAATTATAACTTTATTTGCGCTATCACCAACGACAATTTTCTGGGAATATGACACCATTGTGTGCGTTTATGTGAACACTTACATGTGACACTTACATCTTTTTTTCGGTACGGCAAGACGTTGCACTTGTCGAGCGAGTGACACTATTATTTGGAATGTTATAAAAGTGTCTAACAGTTACGTAGAAATGTGGAATGGTTATGTTACAACGGGCCTTGTTACCTGGTGAAATTATTTCTCATGTCGACTCTGTTTTTCACTAACGGATTTCGGTTGAGATTTCAATGCTGACTTTCCAGTTTCACACGGGATTTAATTTGATTTTAGGAATCCGGAAAACCACCTGGCTTACGGCGGTATCCAAACCACACATCTTCTGTTTGCCGGATGGATATTCTACAAACTGAACTACGAAGGAACTTATGATATATGGCAGGCCGATTGTTCTAGGACTGTTGGAAATGTTATATAATCCAATCTACAGCTTCGTAGATGATAGTACCCTTATTTCCTGCATGGAGCTAGGCAAATTACTATCATCCCTAGAGGCCTTACATTCAGGGGAGTAACGTGTTTTTCAGATCAATAAAGACATCGAATGGATTGTCGAATGGAAATCTATGTATGAAGTTCAGTCCAATGCCAGAAGACTCAGAAAAGCACCCTGACAAGAAAATCACATGTTGGTATGTCAGCCGTGGAGATGGAAGAACATCCAGTTCTTGAGTCACCTTCCATCGACATCGAATGGATTGTCGAATGGAAATCTATGTATGAAGTTCAGTCCAATGCCAGAAGACTCAGAAAAGCACCCTGACAAGAAAATCACATGTTGGTATGCCAGCCGTGGAGATGGAAGAACATCCAGTTCTTGAGTCACCTTCCATCGACATCGAATGGATTGTCGAATGGAAATCTATGTATGAAGTTCAGTCCAATGCCAGAAGACTCAGAAAAGCACCCTGAGAAGTAAATCACATGTTGGTATGCCAGCCGTGGAGATGGAAGAACATCCAGTTCTTGAGTCACCTTCCATCAATATTCATCATCATCATCATGTTGTCCGCCTTCTAGGTCAGCATCCCAGAAGCTGGGCGTACTCTTCAGCTCCAGAAACAGCTACTGCTACTGCGCAAGCTCAGATCAGACACCGAAGCACTCTGGACAGAATGCAGAAATGAGCAACAAGTCTAGTCTACAAAGGATCTCCACACTCTGGAACATCGAAGAAGTGTCTCTATTTCACAGATACTATCATAGCAAGTTGCATTGCATAATAATATCAAGAGTTGCTAGTACAGCAAACAACTAGAGAAGCCCAGAGGATGAATCATCACAAGTTCGAACTTCCAACGCCTTGAACAAGCCTTTTCCAAAAGTCTTTGTTATGGTGAACCTCGGTGGTATGGAATGAGCTGATGGGGAGTTTGTTTTCTGATCGTCACAATCTACAGCGCTTTAAGGTCAATGTGAAGAAACACTTATCGTTTCACACTTAAGCTTTCAGTCTTTGCTTCAGGTTATCTATATAATAGATATTGTGACGAGCACTAGAGGGACCCAAAAGGCGCATCCTCATCTGGTCGAACTTCCAACACTTCGAACGAGTTTCTTTCAAAACATATACTTTTGAAGAATCTCATCATTATAGAATGGGCTATCGGGGAGCTTGTCCTTCCATTCTATGGACATCAATCAGTTCAAGACTCTCACTAACTTCTTATTAAGTTCTTCTTAAGTCACGATACTTTGGCCTTTAGACTTGGATATGTTGAATGTGTGGACACAAGATAGCTCCTTCCTAGTTGCCTTTCGGTTTTCTAAAGTCTGGCAGTTCCATATTTCAGGTGGTGCAGTAGGTTCGAATAATTGCCGTGACTTTAATTGCAGAGCAGGCTGGCATCGGCGTATGATAAATTATTTTAAATGTTGCGAAATGCACTTTGCAATTACGTTGTTTCAATCTATACATAAGTAGCTGAAATGCGACAAGAATTTTTCAAACGGCAGATATCTGATATCTGATATTACAACCCACACAAAGATGAGCTATTCGCTGTGGCTAAAAAATAAAGATATCAGTATCATCAAATATTGATGAAATTGCGAAACGTTCGACCCAAAGCTCACAAAAAAGTGCAAAAACAAGCTCATTCAGTATGTGGATCTACGAGGGAGCCTTGTGCAATTCTGATTTCATTATACCGGAGAACGATTTTTCCAAGCCGACACGGTATCATTACAGCGTAAGAATTACTGAGTCAATCTACTTGACTCATTTCGTTTTCACAAGGACCCTATGTGTAGTTCAGTCAGATTTGAGAATCTACGCTCTGTATAACATCAGCCACTAATTAGTGCATTTTTACCTCGTATTATTGAGTGGTTCTGTCTAGCGTATAAATTGCCTTAATTATGAACATAAAACACTCCTGAAGAGGGATTTTTTAAAGAAAAAAAAAATAGTTCCATATAATAAATTATTCTCGCAGCGCTAATTTATTTTGTATATTCCTTTAATGTTCATGTTAGTACAGTGTAAATAACACTGTACAGTTTACACTCTGTTAAATTACAATTTCCGGCTGTATATCAAATGGTAATCAAAATCTATGCAACGCGATTGAAGAAAAATCATCCAGTTGGTGGAACAGGAGCGAACTCTAATATATTTGTACCCGGTGTGAGCAAAGTTGAGCCATTGACTCTTTCCTCTTCTTCTCAATCAATGGTTAGGGGTCATTTTCTACTGGCTACGTTGGTAAATCGTCTTAATTAGTGTAATAGCAGAACGCCACCCCCCACACTGCGTTCTCCTTTCTAGTTGTACCTTTCTTGCTGTCTCACTCACTACTATACAGTTAGCGTTCGGACCAACATAGCCTTAATCTCGTTTTGATCTATGTTTCAGTGCTCTAAACGAAAAATGCACCACCTTAATCCTTTTATTAATAAAATTAGAAAGAACATTTTTTTCGTCAGTGGGGATCGAACCCACATCCTTCTGCATTCTAGGCAGATGCCTTACCATTTGGCCATGATGAGCTTGTCAGAACGGCACGATGAAACTCTAATATCATTTTACCGTAACCAGCGGCTCAGCTTAGACTTTAATTTTCCGAAAAACTGTGCTGTAGATGGATTTTAGATTTTTCAGAATTTTCGAAGATACTTAAGCGAAAAAAAAACTTCAATCTGATCAGTAGCTTCTGAGCTATTCGTGAACAAACATACTCGTATATACATATATAATTTATTCTTGGTGGGTATTAGGTAAAAGGGTGCTGAGTAAATCCACTCCTGTGTTCACCCTTTCTCTTATGCATTCAGAAAATTTCCTCGACAAGCATTATGCATACATAATCTGGCGTTTTTAAATCTTAAGGTCGCTGAATTATATTAATTAAAGGTTGGTAACATATTTTTGTTCCATAACAAAATTTAGTGCACGTAGAGGGGCGTGTTCTAAAATGGCCAATAACAGTCAACGGTGAAATCTTTATTCTCGTGCAGTTCGATGTAATCGTGAAATGTGTTATTAATCGTTAATACATAACGTGATACAGAACCGTAACTGAATATTCGGGATGATAATGAAAGCGAATAATTCCATTCGGGATATAAGAAAAAAAGAAGCCAAGTAGATCGACTCAGTATGATCCAATCATTTATGTTTTTTGTTTTCTTATAGCGGATTGAGATACCATTTTATTTGGTTGAAAGAACAGTTTCTGGTATAATAAATAACCCATTGCTGTAAATGAGTTTTTTTAACAAATATTTGGGGTAGCCATTATTTGAGAAAACTTTTCTTAAATAAAAGTACACGGTCGAGAATTCAGCTTGGATATATATATTTGCGTATCAGCTCATCATGGCCAAACGGTGCAGCATCTGCCTAGAATGCAGAAGGTTGTGGGGTCGATCCCCACTGACGAAAAAAATGTTCTTTCTAATTTTATTAATAAAAGGATTAAGGAGGTGCATTTTTCGTTTAGAGCACTGAAACATAGATCATAACGAGATTAAGGCCATGTTGGTCCGAACGCTAACTGTATAGTAGTGAGTGAGACAGCAAGAAAGGTACAACTAGAAAAGGAACGCAATATGGGGAGTGTTGTTCTGCTATTACACTAATTAAGACTGTTTACCAACGTAGCCAGTGGAAAATTATTATGTTGTATGTATGATTCTCTTGCACTTGAGGGCATAATCCGAATAATCTTTGCTTCAGGATAGGCAATATTACCTTATGGGGTCAATATGCTATTCCTTCTATTATTGTAATGCATTACTTATTCAAGGTATATTTGTCGATCGCCCTTTATGCTGAATATGTCATTCAAGGGGTAAATATGGCCCCATGATATGTGCACCGAATAGATTGTGCTATAATGCCGTTTATTATTATTAAATAGAATAGTCTCTTCTGAAGTTACGGCACTGGGTCCCTGGGGCGGTCTAACCTTTATTAATTTTATTATAAGTAGCCTACTCCGAGAGTTATTACTTATTAGAGGAACATCCAACATGTAACAAGTCAAGCGAATTTTTACTTCTTCGTTGCAGGCATGCAGCGAAGCCATTTTCCAGGGGGGGGGGGTAGAGGGTATGAGTTCAGACTTTGTCATCTATATCAAAAATTTTGCCAACTTTTTTAACATAGTGGGTTAATAGAATGTATTGACGATATGTTTGCTTTAAGCTGAGCTAAGTGCAATGAGAAAATGAATTAAATATTTCAATTTTAATTACTAGTACAGACCGACGTTTTGTTCTTTTTTGGTCCGTTGCTAATTTGTGTTTAGTTTGACATTTATTTAACAAGTTTTTATATATCACTTTATATAATATTATCATTAAAAAATATGTATAACATCAGTATATATTTAGATACAAAAATTAAGGGAGATAGTTCAATTTTTGGGCTTCATAGGTTTAAGTCTCAGAGACTGTACGTTACCAGTTAAGGGCTGAAAAATGACAGCCAACCTTCGTCGAATGTTTAATACATTTATCTTTACATTCAGAATCTTTAAAGATGCTGTTTATTATTGTGTTAATTTATTATTGATCTACCATTTCGGATTTTGATAGACGTTTCAGTTTTTGGGAAATAAACTGCTAGTTTTGTACGCTGATTTGAATTTCGTTTTTTATTTGTCTATATTTGATAAAATTGAAGGAAACTATATTCGAAAGGCTCCCCCTGCCCCTCCCCAATCTCAACGTCTCTGCTTCTGCAGCTTCTATTCGCAATTACTAGGCATCTGGGGGGAACTTTTTATCAATGGGTGCCTCATCAATTTCTCGCCAGCTATTGACATTAATTTTATTTAACCGCTTATTTTAAAACAAGTAGCACTCTGTGGCCAAGATATAGTGAGAATGCTCATCATTTATAGCGATGGACAGTACGTAATGAGGTGAGATAGATAATGAAGCAGGTCGACCTATCCCGCGTTGATTACCGTCGGTAGTTGAGCAACATGCATATATACAGGATGAGTAAGAAATGAGAAGATCAAAAAATAGTGATAGATATTTTAGAATGCAACAATTCATGTGCTATTTTGTTACATCGACGCCATGGCGGCCTGCCTGAGAATGCGTTAGCTCCGTTGGTGGGCCACACCAGGATTGAAGAGGTGGCGGAAAGCAACCCCCTCCAATTTCCTCACTCAGGGTAGCAAGGGACAACGATAAGTTGAGGTTCGATAGGAGATTCTCACTCGCTCTTTCCTCTAGGGACACTCGTTGGAGTGGTCAAAGACCTAATCTGTCACAAATTGGTGAGCCCTCCCCAGTCTTCTTACGTTCTGATTTCGCATTTTGATGAAACAATTGATATAACGTAGAAACAAAGTCAGTAAAATGAGTCCAATTGTTAAACCTTCATTATGAAAGAAATATCAAGCATAATTTTAATAACTTAAGAATAGTTTTTTACAGCGTTTTGAGTCTGTATAAAAATGAATTTTTTTTAAATTTAGGATGAAATACGTCCCCCCCCCTATGGCAGATTTTGTCACAAAATTTTGACCTCACCCCTCCTTCTAGCGTGTGAGATCATATGTGAGAGACCCCTCAAAATAATAATGATAAACTTTATTTATACTGGCAAGCAGGTATTAATCGCAACCAGTCAAAAAATACAATAATTACAAAATTATATCATGCTGAAAAAAGACAGTAATAAATTTCGGTAAAAAACACAGAAAATATAAAAATATGCTACACGCAATTCTGCAATTCAAATAAATCAATCAATAAAACATCCTTCTTTTCACTTTTGAAGCTTTGAAAATTTTGACTTTTATTGTTTGATGGCATCGTAATAGTGAACATCAATATGAAAGATTTTTTTTGTGCTGTGGGATGTGTAGGATGGTAATTCCAAAATGCAACGTATTCGAATGTAGAGTATTTTTTAACATAAGTCTATTATATAGATAATATTCATTTTTGAGCACAAATTTCGAATTTCTTAAATTTTTTATATTTTGGATTTTTTCAAGCAAGCACCAGTTAGAAGTACATATTTGAATTCATATATTCATCTTAGTTTACCGTAACGTGTTTGCATTATACTATTCACATGATGTTGGAATGTTAGTCTACTACCGAGAACAATCCCTAAATTTCTTATTTTTAGGGATTGTTAGACACACGTTATTGTTGACGTTGAAAGTTACGAATGCTTATTTCTATACTGGTACCATTGCATACTTAAAGCCATTTTTCTGCTCTGTCTGTTATTTACTTGCCCTTAAGGTCTGCCCTATGGTGAATTATTTCATTGTTTAGCGAAGGAATCTTGTCCAGTACAATGTTCGTCTACCAAATCGTTCCCAGTAAAGCATGACAATGGCGAATCGAAAGGCAATTTAGACGATAACTGAATATCAATAACATTATATCCAATAATGGCATGAGTCAGACATGCTTGGTGGAAATATACACAGAAACGGAGCATGTAGGCGGAGTTAGAATGTTCAACTGAATATAACATGTTTCACAGAAAACAGTTTCGTCAAATATGGCACTGTAAGTGCAGGTTAGCAATTTTTAGAAGATCAAAACGATAAATGAACGAACGTAACTTCTTAAACTTCAGTTTACTTTATTCATTTATCAAGCATTCTCTCTGTTCAATGGTATGTCATTCAAATACAATACAATACAAGTTATTCAAACGACGTTTTGATTTATATCATTGCTAGACCATCTTCAGATTTATTGTGTATTGGGATACATTCAAGTGTCTAAGACTGGAAGTTTGTCAGTGATCTTTTGAATTTTAATACAAAATTAATGGAAATATTGAAATACCTTTAAGCTTGACTTGATAAAATTTAAATTATTCATAACTTCCAGGATTTCCAAGACTTTCTTCAACTTATGTAGTATTGGAAGCTGTTTGAACAGAAGCAGGACATACAAGAGCGCTCGAGTGAATGTGGTTACTTGAAAACTTGCTTTATTTTTGCAATGCAATTTTCAAAAACTGTATATTTGTAATGTAATTCGCTTCTCATATAATTTTGCAAATTCGTTAATATATTATCATAGAATCGTCGATGCTCCGGCATAGCTCAGGAAGTTTATTTTCAACAGCGGTATTTTTTTGAGTCTCTCCTGCCTAGTAGAATTTATGACGATATTTTTCATGCATTTTCATGTTGAAAAATTCATTCTACAGATGACTTCGTGGCAGGTATAAGAAATACAAATTCACAGAATTTCAACACTTCGATATATGCATCTTCCAGCTAGCTTTTCTTTTTTTAATTGTCTTAGCATTTTAGCGTTATTTTTTGCACCAATGTCATTAATTTCTTAAATCCGTATATCCATGTTCGTATTATTACCTTTATTATGGTCTTGATGATTAAGATAATTTTTAGAGTTTGCAATATAAATGAATGAATTGTTTCCTATTGCATAAATTACATTTCAAAACATTATTCTTTTAGAAGATCATTGCTTCCCTTGCTTTCTTGCCTCGATTATTTGTTTGAATCTACAATGATATCGCCACTTTCGCAGTTTAAGGCAACGATATAATGCATGGACGCCTTTAGCAATCTAAGATCAGACGAAGCTTTTCTTGTATTCTACTCAAAAATGGCGGATAAATGTTAATTACCATCGTATACGTACACTGATATGGCTTTATAACCCCCCAAGAGGTGAACTAACTACTATTCCGGGCATTATTTTTTTAATTGCCTGAACTGACAAAACATATAGGTAATGTTCGTTAGATTACATCAGCTTGTCGATAACATTGATTCCTAGTTTCTCGCGTTTCATAAGGTTTTTTTTTAATGAAAGATAGACATTACCAGTTGGCAGTACAGTATATACAGGGTTTGGGTTTGTGTCAGGAAATTTGTGGCGAAACTCCTAACAAACTGATTTTTGGGGATGGAGGGGGGAGCTGGTAACTATTTTTTTTTGACGTTGGTAAAATAATTTTTATCATATATAGACATTTTAATCCGGTAATCTTCCGGATTATATATAAATATCATATAAATTGTGTAATGACGTTAGAAGTAGCTGGTAAAACTTTCAAAAGAAAATTTCATTTCATTCTTTTAAGTGCATTTAAATAAAAGCTTATTTTTAAAAATCTTTTTTCATTTTTACTTAATTTTTTACTGTATATTATTATCGTTGGACAGGTCTGCAAAAACTCCAATACACCAAAATTTCAGACGGATTGAAACAACGGAGTTTATAATCACCATTTTTTTTTACTCTAAATCGTATTCTCAGCAATTCTTTCTTTTGATACCCATATCGTAGGAAAGCATAAAAACTTACTCCGCCATCTTTAGAAGTCCACCATATTGAATCTAGAGTGAAGTCACTTTATCTTTCGCGCTATTCCCAGCAAGCTCTTTCATTTGATACCCATATTGTAGGAGTGCATTAAAAATAATTAGTCCACCATCTTGGGTGTTCCGCCATATCGGATTTAGAGTGACGTCACTTCATTTTTCGAGTTTAAGTGACGACATTTTATTTTTTGAATTATTCTCAGCAAGCTCTTTCATTTGATACCCATATTGTAGCATTGCATTAAAAATAACTATATAGCCATCTTGGGTGTTGCGCCATGTTGGTTTAGAACGACGTCACACAGCTAACAATGCATTGCTATCCAAACTAAACGTGTATACAGAATTTCAACTAAATCGGTTGAAGATATCTGCTTCAAAATTGAGCAAGATTCCACCGAGCAAACACAGTTACATACATACATACATACATACATACATACATACATACATACATACATTGCAAGTTGAATAAAAGCTTGTAAAAATGACGTCACTTAGGTTGACTGTATTTAAGTATAGCTAATCAGTGTCACCATGCATTGAATCTAATGACTAGATTAAATAAATGTTGATGAGATTGAAGTCAGTTTTGTGAATATTGGAAGTTATGGGTATTTTGTAAAACTCGAATTTTTAGATATTTTTAATATTTTTAAATCCAAATTCGAAAGCTCAACAGTCCATGCTTTATCACTGGTGTCAGCCATGTTCCTGTTATTTGCAACTGTTCACAAGATATTATTTCAGTTTCAAAAGCCTTTGATACGGTCAGTCACCAAATCTACTTGATAAGCTTCAAAATGATGGTATAAGAGGTACTCCCCTAAACCTGCTTAAGATTATCTTGCTGATAGAAAACAAAATGTCATCTTGAACGAAGTGTCTAGTCAACAAAAGGTAATCAATCTGGGTGTGCCACAAGGATCTATACTTGGGCCACTGTCATTTCTAATTTATATAAATGATATATTTGAAACTTGTAATTTAGTGCATGACTATACAATAATGGATTACAATCTCAAATGGGATTCTCATATTGCAAAAATTATGAATAAAATTAGATACTTTTTATATGTCATTAATAAACTAAAAAAATTGCCACTAAAATATTGGAAACAATACACTATTCTAATGTATACAGTATCATTAACTACAGACTAATTATATGGGGTGGTGCGTATATATTGATATTAAAGAATTAGAAAAATTGCATAATAGAATCGCAAAGCTAATGAAAACAAACAAATTAAAAACTATTAAGCAATTATATATAACTAAATGTGTTATATTTCACTATGAATATCTAAGAAATTCATTTAATAATTCAAACAGTAAAACTAGGAAAAAAGAATTACAGCTACCAAAGTATAAAAAAACAGTATCTATACAGCTACTTTATACTATAACAAATTGCCAAATGAAAGTAAATCTCTAATAATAAAAAAGAATAAAATATTTAATAAAATACCATGTGTACTTTTCAACTAAACAGAGGTATGACCCGAAATAAAATAAAAATGAAAATGTACTATCATTATAAATATACAAATAATTAGTTTTAAAGTTTTGTAAGTTCCTAGCTCCTGCGCTTACAGAGGGTATGCCCTTTCTGTAGGGATTTCCTGTATGTAGCTCCTTTATGGAGATGGATGTATATACAAGCTAGATTCAAATAAATAAATAAATAATATATTTATTTCTGTAGTAGTTAATTATAGCAAACAGTTATAATGAATGTAGACGCATGTATCTCATATTCTAGAGGTATATGAACGTACATCTGAACTCTCAGCAACGCTGTACATTAAAGCTTCTAGTTACTTTTTATCAATTCCAAATATTAATTTGAGCTCAATCTGGATGAACTTTAAGCCGAAGCAATCGTTGAAACCATATCCATTTAGTAAACGCCCGTTTATATAACCATGAAGTCAGTCGAAGCAAAGCGAAGGTTCTGGCAAACGAAAATAGCAGTCAACAACGTGAGAGCAGTAGACGTCCATTTTGACCAGGTGTGACTCGTCGAAGACAGGTTCAAACTATCAGTTATAAATGTTATTTTCAACGAAATAGGTGAGAGAAGTACTGTAATCGCGAAATTGTAAGAATTGTTTATAATTATACTCGTTTTTACGACGTTTTATGGTGTATATATGATGAGAATAGATGTCCGTCGGTCTGTCTGTCGCCGCTTGGCGTCTCTGTCTGTTTCATTCAGGCATTCTATCACACTCCAGAAGCGCTGTGAGAGGATAAATGTCTCTTCACATTGACCTTGAAACACTGTAAACTGACTAAAGACTCACTTTTAAAGAGTCTTGTTGTAAGTTTGACCTGGTGACGTTACGCGCGTTGGGCTCCTCTAGTATTTGCTGTACTCTTGGCTCGAACGAACATCTGCCATAATCATTCTAAGCTTTGTGAGGCCAGGCTCGTCCACCAGAAGTATTGATCGAGTTGTGTTAATGATGTCCATCAAGAACAGCGACGGAGAAAAGGACATCTGCATTATCCCACATTGGAGGTATATCCATCCACCAACACAAATTTTATCACTCACCTTTTCATTTAAATAGAGTAAAATGAAAAGGTGAGTGTCCAGGTGGTCGGCGTTTCGTACCACATAAATTTTCCTACCAAATACGATAATATCAGCTTTTCGTTTGATGAAAATGTGTAATGATTATTCTGAGACAATCCCGAGCGGACCATTTGACGGGACGCCACTGTTCGGTACGGCGGTCCACGAGAGATGTCGGTTCGTCCGTCGCATCGTCCCTCTCCTCTCTCCTTCTTATCCGACCTTGATTTGGGAGAAAAAGGACAGCGTGCAGCGTCAGATTCACCTGCATGCGCCGCGACAAACGCCACGCCGGAGCGATGACGCTCTCTGACGGCGGCGGCGGTACTGCGATGGTTTGATTGACCTGATGCCCCCAGTCCTCGTAAGATCCACATATAAAAATCGGTTTTCTGAATCTATCAGCGTGCAACCCATCCCTGAAAAGGGCTTAAAACATGTCCAGCAACACTAGAATGGTCCAACGAGCTCATTCAGACAAGATCGAACACTCAAGACCCCAAACAAGCATCTTTCAAATGTCATTCTTCAACCTCAAAATTGTGCAATGAACTGCAGGGCAGTATAGAAGGGCAATAAAGGCTTAGGTCGCCTATTAAAAATAGGGTTATGACACTAGTAGTTGAATAGACACCTGTGGAAGGAGGCTTTTCGAGAAATTGCTTGGAATAAAACGTGTACTGATTTCTGACATTATTTCGGGTACATCAGGGTCCACTAGGAGCAACCACAGAATTTCGTAGATCTAGGTTTCAAATTTGTAAGGTTATAATGAATCGAAACAGACTAGAACATTATTTTTAGGCACTTTGTTGGAATATTTATGGGACTGTATTTATATACTAAATTTTTAGGTTCATTCTTGCTGAAAATTGCTTTTTTAAGGGTTTTTTCCAGTAGATGACCGGAGGTTCGTTTATTTGAGAATCCATTAGTCCTGTTTTCCCAAAGCTGAAATCAAATCTCAATCTGGAACGTTTTTAGTTTCCATACACCCACTAAATTTCAACGAAACTGAATGTTATGCTTCAAACAGAAATATCGACCCGTATAGACTTGTATTATGTATTGTTACAGTTGAAATACAATTATCAACAATCGCCACTGCGATTTTTGAAGTATATATCCACAAGAGATCTAGTCTACGTCATTCGGAGCAATGTAACTTTATGGAGGATCTCGAGTCATCGTACTCCAAGCTTTTGATAGGGTGAGGCATGAGGGACTTCTGGTCAAGCTGCCTATGGGCTGACACCAGATCCATGTTGCATAGTTTTCTTAGAGATCGATCTTTATTCGTAGTGGTGGTTGGATATGCTTACCATCAACGCCGGTGTTTCCTAGGGATCCCTCTAACTGTTGAAAAGAGAGAGCGTTCTTATGTCCTTCATGGAACCAAGCAAACCACTACCATCTAGAGAGTCCTTATAACAACTACTAAACCAACTACACTGACAAAGAAATCATACGGTGGTCTGTCAGTTACATCTTCAAAAGCTTGGTGGTACAAAGAATGGTTAGCCGAAAAAATGCCATGTGCGAGGGTGCATGTCCCGGAATTGCTTTCATCAAATGAGAGGATAATCATAAAAAAAATAAAGCAATAAAATGACGAAAAATTTGAGACCGAATTGTACCATAGACGCACTTTGCGCTAAAATATTGAAAATAATCCTGTAGGTGAGATATTCGGAAGGCAGCCATGATTCTGGGGCGCTGGCGTTGTTGCCCTCACACAAAGATGAGAGGAGTTAATGATCAGTTGAACTCCCACGTATGTTCAGGTAAATCAAAGAAATCTTAGGTGCCAGAGTAGAGTGGTGACAAATCGCCTGGCAATAAAATTTAATAGAAATTATAGATTTAATTCAATTGCTGTTATGCGTTACATCCGACCTAAGCCCGTTGTGAATTTTTGTTTCGATTGTGTTTTAGCAACTACTACTACATACCGACAGAAAACTATCAGTCCCCCTACAATGATTGTGTGAGGAAAGCGCTATTTAATCTCTTAAAAGATGATGTAACGGTGACTGTATTACACTTGTACTGGCATCGGTTTATTGAAGTTCTTGATTTTTTATTGAAGATATTAGAACTGTAGTAAGACTTGAAGTAAGATGAAAATATTGGAAATTATAAGGGCTATAAGAAAGTCGAAAATTATGGGATTTTTTGAAATTATAAGAAAATTAAGGTCTTTAAATGTCTTCATCGTGTCACAAGGATGAAAAAGCTTCATAGTTTTTGAGAATCGGTTCAGTGACGGCAGAGTTATCGTCAAAAAACGAAAAAAAAATAATACGCTCAAATTTTGTTTTTAGACATTTTTGAGGTCCCTGATCAATTGAAAAAAATGCCTGGAGGGTCAAAACTTGGAAGTTGGGGTGGAGGGGTGGTGAGAGAGCGATCTTAAAAAAATTGGTGTTGATAGAAGACTTCCTTTCATCTTTAAAATAGACGCTCCCGGCTTTTCAGGTTGTCACATTTACTCTAACACTCTAGTTTGTCTTGCTTCTGTTCCAATAACTGCTGATATTATATATTACGGCATTCTACCTGAATAAGGATAAAGAATAATTTCAAAAATTATATTTAGCCTTTGAAAGAATAACGTCAAGTACCTTAACTTTCTATTCCACAAGCAGTGAGTTTTAAAAATCTTGAGTTTTACTTTTTTTTAATTTTGGGAGTTTATTTTGTATGTTATGAAATATTTAAGGTCCTTCAGTAGTTGCAATATTTTATTTCAGAGTCGTAGCTAGGATCTGTAGCATCCAGGACACGCTCCGTAATTTGCCCCCCCCCTTGTGGACATACCCTCCCCCCACTAAAAAAGCCTAAAGTGCAAAAAGTTTCTCTGCAGGAACTATTTCCACCCTATAAGGTATACATCCTTTCCAAAAACTTTATGAGCAAAATGGTTAAAAAAACCTCTCCCCTGAAACCATTAAACACCCACCCATCCACACATGTTCTTCCTCTCCAAAAAATTTGAGAGTTGTCCCTGCTGACAATATTTTCCGGACTCTCAACTCATGATCTTGCACCCCATGAATACTGCGCTGGGGTCAAAAACCCCCAGCTACGATTCTGTTTGATTTATGGACATTCAGAAGATCAACAGCTCCTGAATCCAATTCAAATTTAGCGTGAATTGTACAACGTCACGACGTACTTGACGACATGAGGTGCTTATATCAAAGTGTGTTCATCATCTAGTTTTAGAGAAAGCTGTGTCTATGGCTGTGCGATGGCCGTAGCCCGAGCGGCTAGACGGCAAGCTCTGCGGACGCAGTACCGCGGTACCGTCGGCGCCGCGTTACCGCCAGAGAAGACAAGGAGGGCGATAGTTTGAGAGAGTGAGAGGATGTATCGACGTTGGTCCGGTGGACTGAGACCCGGAGGCTGAACGGACCTCTGAACGCGCCGCTTGTGCCGAAGACAGCATCGACGTACCGCCAATGGCGCGCCTTGTCTGGTACTACCTGCCAGACGGAGAGAGACTACGATAATCAAGCGCACCTGATCGACTCTGCTCGCATCGACGCAACTAACAGTCAGTAGAGTATTAGTTCGAAACACCTGTAGACGCAGTTTGATGTATGTGATTGAATCCAGAATATTGCAATACTGGAGAGATGCATGCCAATAGACAGTTGTGTCAGTGCCGTGTAGTGTGCCTAACAATGTCCCCGCCATATAAAGGAACTTTCCAGCAATAGGTAATCACTACATACACGCATACACCCTTTAAACTATGTAGATTCCACCAACCCCGAGCTTGTTGCTGTTTTTCCCCGCCAAGTAACGCCGTCATACCTGTCCAACGACCATGCTTACTCTCACCTAGTTGTTTTCAATATTGAATGATTACAATAATACCTGTTATTCGAGAGTCGGTAGACCTGTTGATCAACTATTGCTCACACTTAATCCTGAATGGCGTCTTGTGCGAGTGGTGGTACGCCCATACTAGTTCGGGCTGGCGCTTTGCTAGGATACCACTACTCGATCTACTACCGCTGCAGTTGCTTTCCAAACATGAACAACATTATAACTTCACACTTTCTTCAAATTCCCAATACAGCATCTTCAAGTATAGTCATGAATTTTGTTGGAGAATGAGACGATTTTATATAATTTTGAAGTATCTGCGTAGTTTGTTGCAAAGTTACTATGAACTCACATCAACCATGTTGAAAACGCTTGATGAATCGTCTTGCTACTATAAAATCTTTGAACATATGTACAGAAAATAGACGTATGATCAGGATTGCGATTCTAGTTGAAGAAAAGGTTTAGTCAGTTTGATACAGTGAAGATACAATCACACACTATGGGTAGCTTGTAGATGGTCTTACTTGGAACTCTCTTATTATTCCGATTCCATTGGGCTGGCAAATTAATATAAATCACAAATTAAAATACAAAAAATATATGACACTTCGATCAGAAAGGTGTTCAGACTATTAAATTGACTATCTAATTTGCTTTTGACATAAGTACATCATTACTTATCCTGTCCTACGATTGAAACCATATAAGACTACTAAAAGAACTTCACTAACGTTGCGGCTAGGCTGCCATTCAATTGTTTGAGTGTCTCCAGAATGAAGGTTTTGTTTTCCAATTATATTTAGTATAGACTATTGACAGATGTTGGAATGTAAACATTGCTCACAATGCTCAAAACCCAAAATGAGAAACATGATGCATTTTCACATCACAAACACACAGCTGACTGTCTTGTGAGAAAAAACGCAACATGCAACAGTGCTCCACAAATGCTGGAGAAAATAGCTCTCTAGATGGATCTCGAAATGCTGTGAACTGTAACTATGGAGGAATAAACTTTTCGCCACCTCATTCCATAAGTTCTCCAGAAAAATGACTTTTGGAAGACACTCGTTCAAGGTGATAGAAGTTTGATTTGGTGAAGATGGGCCCGTTGAGACCATTGGTGTTATTATCTGGGTCTATGTGAACAAGAGCGTTGGTGAGATCCTTGGCGTTTATGCTGAATACATCGGAAACATATCCATTGACCACCACGAGAAATGTTGCCACAGTATCCTAGAACAATTCTTCAGATGAATTGGAAAACATACTGGCCACTGATTCTGTCGAAAGATCTTGAGGCCATCAAGACCTGGGAAGATAATATTGTGCTACTGTTAACAAGAGTTACAGAAGTAATCATCCAGTTCTAGTGAATAACCAAGCCCAAGCATAGCAGATTGAATGGCGAACACATGATTTGACACAAGCACGTCTCATCATTCAGAGCCAGGAATTACGCCTCACCATCCATTGTATGGAGCCCAGATGATGTCAGGTCTGGGATGCTGCTCTCATGTTTGAGAAGCTACTGCACTTACTAAGCTGTCCATACTTTATACAGCTGCAGAGTTTAACAATTTGGCGTATCGACGACTTTCCCCTAACGCACAACTTCAAGCCACCTAAACCAACGGAATTTGTTCTTCTGAGCTCTTCTCCCTTACCATCCATTGTATGGAGCCCAGATAATGTCAGGTCTGGGATGCTGCTCTCATGTCTGAGAAGCTACTCCACTTACTAAGCTGTCCATAATTGATACAGCTGCAGATGAGAACAATTTGGCGTATCGATGACTTTCCTCTAACGCACAACTTCAAGCCACCTAAACCAACGGAATTTGTTCTTCTGAGCTCTTCTCCCTCACCATCCATTGTATGGAGCCCAGATAATGTCAGGTCTGGAATGCTGCTCTCATGTCTGAGAAGCTACTGCACTTACTAAGCTGTCCATACTTTATACAGCTGCAGAGGAGAACAATTTGGCTTATCGATGACTTTCCCCTAACGCACAACTTCAAGCCACCTAAACCTACGGAATTTGTTCTTCTGAGCTCTTCTCCCTCACCATCCATTGTATGGAGCCCAGATAATGTCAGGTCTGGGATGCTGCTCTCATGTTTGAGAAGCTACTCCACTTACTAAGCTGTCCATACTTGATACAGCTGCAGATGAGAACAATTTGGCGTATCGACGACTTTCCCCTAACGCACAACTTCAAGCCACCTAAACCAACGGAATTTGTTCTTCTGAGCTCTTCTCCCTCACCATCCATTGTATGGAGCCCAGATAATGTCAGGTCTGGAATGCTGCTCTCATGTCTGAGAAGCTACTCCACTTACTAAGCTGTCCATAATTGATACAGCTGCAGATGAGAACAATTTGGCGTATCGACGACTTTCCCCTAACGCACAACTTCAAGCCACCTAAACCAACGGAATTTGTTCTTCTGAGCTCTTCTCCCTCACCATCCATTGTATAGAGCCCAGATAATTTCAGGTCTGGCATGCTGCTCTCATGTTTGAGAAGCTCCTCCACTTACTAACCTGTCCATAATTGATACAGCTGCAGATGACAACAATTTGGCGTATCGACGACTTTCCCCTAACGCACAACTTCAAGCCACCTAAACCAACGGAATTTGTTCTTCTGAGCTCTTCTCCCTCACCATCCATTGTATGGAGCCCAGATAATGTCAGGTCTGGAATGCTGCTCTCATGTCTGAGAAGCTACTCCACTTACTAAGCTGTCCATACTTGATACAGCTGCAGAGGAGAACAATTTGGCGTATCGACGACTTTCCCCTAACGCACAACTTCAAGCCACCTAAACCAACGGAATTTGTGAGCTCTTCTCGCTTATTTTGCCACTCTGTGAGCCTACTAAACAGACTCATCTATTCTATATACGTCAAGGTATCGAAAATTTGGAACAATCAACCAAGAGAAGCCTTTCCCGAATCTATGAACGTTGATTAGTTCTATACCTGCTAATTTCTTTATATCAGGTTTAGTACATCCGAATTTAGGTTTTGCCATTGTACAACTCACAAGCCTGAATTCTCACTTACTCTTGATATTTTCCATGATACGTCATAGATTTTCAGGATGTCAAATTTTTGAGTTTTCAGGGTTTTTATTAAACATTGTCTCTTATATATTTAATGCTGAATGCAGATTTATATTAACAAATTATTTATATTAACTAGAAAAAAACTATATTTGCTTTGAAATTATTTTATTTTCTAGTTTGCTGCATTTAGGTGCATTAGTGGAGGGGATATGAGTCAAACTGAGACTCCTCCACTGCACGTATTTCTTGCCTTAATAATTGTAGCAGTAGCCTTAGAATTATGATATGATATACTAATATCCATTGCCATTTTTATTCATTGCTCCTCTTATTTTTGGGTTTGAAGTGTTTTTACATTACTATATCTCTTCTATTATTATGGTTTATGGGTTCGTATGTCCGCACAACGTTTCGCTAATAAAACAGTGAAGCTTTGAATAGTTCCATTCTGACTATAGTTGATGTTTAGACTATAGTTATCCAAAATCACAAAATCAAATAACGTTGTAATGTATTTTTAATAAGCTCAAAACATTTCAGTGGCTTGTAGATTTTATTTTCTAGTGGAAAAAGAAAACAATTCAAGAAATAGAAGTTTTGTATTTCTGAACGTACGTGGGACAAATCCAATCAGACCTTGAATCACTTTATATATTTCAAGGACCAATTGTTTCATCGGATAACGGCAACATTGTAAACAATGTAGATTTGAATTCGACGTGTATGAGCCAGCTTGATTGGAATTGGTCAGAAATTTGACACTGGTAGCAATTGGTGGATGGTACGATGGCCGATCTCACAGGTATGGGCGATCGACCATGAGCATGGGCTGCAAAATTAAATATGCTGGGCGTGTTTGAGGCAAAACAATATCCAAGAGTACTTTGCTGACGATGCGTTACATTGCATTGTTGTAGATCCCCGCTACCAATGTGGCTGTGGAGATTTTCACGTGGTTTCTGATACAGAAAAAAGGGCAAATCTACCGTATTTTTAGTGCTGAGAAAATTAGTTGAAATCATGGCCAACTATAGTCTACAGTGTAGATCATTATCTACCCGGTATAATAAAATTAGAATTTTATTAGGGCCCTTGTTTTGATCCTCAAGCTGGATTTGCTTCTTTTTTGTAACTTTTGAGAGTTCGAGGTTGAGCGAAATACCTTTTTATTGGGTGGTACTGATTTCTGAATGCAAATATGCGATTAGAGTATCACTAAAACTGAATTCACCAAAAACATTTCAGTCGAAACGAAGTTTGGAGAAGTAGCCGAACGACAGAAATGACATTTTCGTGACGTATAAAACATAAAATACAAATAAGTAAAAACGTAAACTGTCGCTAGCTGTCTCCCTAACTACAAGTATCAACTCACATTAACCCCCCATCACAACTAAGAAAGAAAATCTTGTCCTATCAAAAATGCAAGGTGGATTTCAATAGACTAAACAGTTTCGCTAAACCGGTACCTATAGTCAGCAAAGATGAATGATTTTGTAGTAGTATTCGCGTGCCAGTTGTACCGCACTATGTGTTCCATACTGGTAATTATTTGTTTACCTTTACGCGACCGGAAGAACTTGTTTCAATTTTGACCTACGACCGGATCACTTAGCTTCGAACCGGAATCTGTGCAAATCAGGATGCCTTCGACTTGATGCACCGTATAGTCCTCTCAAACAGAAAGTTTTTTTTATATCCATGAGCAGCAACGATGGTAAAACCGCAGCTCTATGACTGCTATAAAAAATGGCGTCAAGTAGGTTAACTCCGTACTTCCTACGAAATGGTTTCACATTTGGAATAAAGATTGGAATCAGATTCAGGAGTTGTTGGTCTTTTGAATTTAAATAAACAAATATTGGAAGTACTGACCTTGATTGAAAAAACTGCCAACATTTATAAATATTTCTAATATTTCAAGATTTTATAAATTAACTTTAGCAGGATAAATAGGTCTGAAATCCGATAAGAATATTTGAACCTGATATCGTTTCGCGTGGAATACAGAGTCAACCTACATGACGCTATCTTTCAAAAGCTACACGGATGGAAATTAATTCTCAGACCAAGAATATGTGCTTTCATTCAAGTATACCATATCTTCATATAAGCGCACTGCTATAACAATCTTAAAGTAAGAATACTGTATTTTTTATCATACACAGTCAATTCAAGTAATTATTATATTCAATTCAAATCTGGGAAAGTCTTGGAAGTGAGAATATCAAAATCTCAAATAGAGACATTCTGTAATTTTGATGACTTGTTATCAAAGCTGCTGTTGCTTCTCAACCTTAAACATAAGATCCAAAAAACTATCAAAACTGTATCAATGTGACTTTGCTGTGTTATATAGTATTTCCCTAATTCAAGTTTGAATAGTGTTGTACAGATAAACGGAATATACGAAATATGTACCAGTAATTAAGACGTACGTCCACCATTTGTAATAGAACTTATTCACAACTCACATATCACTTATATCACATCAACACCTGTGCACTTGTATGAGATCCTCACAACAGTCACAGCCACAACTTTTTAACAGCATATTCATCATGAAAGGTGGTTGATAAAAATTAAATCCAATAGAAACTAACGGGCACAGAAGCAGACATACGCAGACCCTCCAATTGTCGTTGACGAATATGGCGATGCCAAACAAGTAAATGAATTACTTGGAGGGAAGCGCAAGATGTTCGTAATCTTGATTGGAGTAAACGGAGCTCCGTTGGAAAATATGATAAACTTACAAAAAATATTGAACGTGATTTACTTGCATCGCTGGTCTCTAAGTTCCAGTATTTCCCGTGATTTTGCCTTCAGGCACAAGACTGGTTCTGACGTTCTGGGCTTATAAAAGAGTCTGTCTGTACTCTATTTAATATGCTGTGCTTGATACCTTACACGTTAATTTGTTGCAGACTTAGCCCACGAATCGACTGATCAGTCCAGCGAACGCCATAGTAGTGCCATAACTCGAGCATCAAAACGTAAACCAAGTGCAATAAAGTGACCGCTGTGATAAAAGACAATCAATGCCATAATGACGCGACGCCAATTTGATAACATGTCTTCCAATTCGTCACCGTCGATGGAGCAGGAGCAGCACATGATGTCTCCGCCTCCACCTCCGTCTCACTCTTCGCCAGGGGCCAGCGAAAAGTCACCCGAAGCCCCTGGTTCGCCGACAATGCTTGCTACCATGACACCAGTCAATGTCATGGAACTCAAGAAGGAGATGGAAGAAGATAGTGCCATGGGTCGAACGCCACTTTACGCTCAGGTAACTTGAATTTGAAGTACTGTAGAGGAGAGCATTCTGGTTTGGAAGGCACTTTAATGTTCTCTGTACCTTGTTATGAATGCTCTAACTGTGTGTGTGTTGATTACACAATCTTTTTATCTGCTATGTCAACTCGATTTACGGATATCAACCCTGCTCGAACCCCCATCTCTATTATTAACATGGGCATCGTGTGGGGGGGGGGATAAGGAAGCACATGTCCCCATGAAAATTGCGCAAAATGATATTCTTCAAACATAACACAATACAAGCACAGTTTGACAATAATTGTGTGCATAAGATAGTCTTGTTTTTCTGCTTGTATTTTCAATTAAATATATATTCCAAAATCTTTATGTACTTGATTCCCTTGATTATTACTAATAAATAAATAATAAATTAATAATAATATAAAATTTCGTTAGTTGTCTCTAAAGGAATTGAATATGTCAGTCAATAGTAATCGTCTCTTTAAAGCTTCATTATTAAGTTAGGTTATTTTCAATAATTT
The DNA here is from genome assembly GCA_949316355.1 of Bruchidius siliquastri. Classification (NCBI taxonomy): domain Eukaryota; kingdom Metazoa; phylum Arthropoda; class Insecta; order Coleoptera; family Chrysomelidae; genus Bruchidius; species Bruchidius siliquastri. The sequence continues at coordinate 21,877,874 of OX438538.1, read as the reverse complement.
ATTCCTCGTAGGTAAAAACGGAAGTGCTGTACGATAAAGACGAAGATATATATGCTCAAGGGATGACGGATAAGAACGACACCCCCATAGACCTAATCTACGAGGATGGCAACAAAACAGTGATATACACAACCGCCCCGGACCAAAAGGGTTTGGAGATATATTCGGCAGACAATTCGGGCGAAATAACAATAAACAATATCAGTGCTCATCAGATACATGGTCAACAGATTGCAGACGTGTTAATCGACGGAAATTCGGGCGCGATGGTAGGTGAGACTGTTGGTAGTCCACAAGGTACCGTGTCGGTAGTGTTGCAAGGTAACGGACAGGGGTTGTTGCAGTACCCCCAAGCGCAGGTTCCTGGGGCAACGGTACTCGTGCTTTCCGAGCTTGTCGATGATGTTGGAGGAGTTCCCGTCGTTGGAATCAGGTATGTGTTTTCGTCTTTGCTACATCTTTGGATCTTTGGATTAAAGCCATGACCATGAGGGATAAATTTGCTGGTACAACATTTCTTATATCATTAAGCTCTACTATTTATCTTCATACACAAATCTTTAAATGTGAGTATTTGTTATTCACAAGTGATATAGATTTTGAAGGCTAAATATCACCTTTATAATTATTTATTATCCATATTCAGGTAGAATGCAATAATCTGAAGCATTAGCAGCTGTTGAAACAAAAGCAGGACAAATTAAAGTGATACAATAAACAGGGCAACCTGACAAAAGCCGGAAGCGTCTATCTATGTTATGCGATCGTTCGTCAGTATTACTTAAACGGTAGACCAAAATATCGTGCGTTGTTATATAGACACTGGATCGATATATCGATATGTCCAAAGTACTACCGGGATCAAAATTTTATAAATGCTAAGACGTTTGCTATCAACATATTTTTTTGAGTTCGACGTATGTCATGAAACTTTTGCAATCACGATACATTCCTGGCATATGCCTGGGAAGTTTTATTACATTTTGTTGAGCTCCTTAAAATCATTATTCATCTGACCGTCTTGTATTATTTTGTAGGAAGGAAAGAGTCACGTAATCCCCTAAACAGTACCTCAGGTTATTACACTGTTGAATTATGTCTACACGAAAGGTACTAAAATCCAACTGAAGTGCTAAGTAAACTCATTATTTGAACAAATTGTTTGGGTTATCCATTTTACGTTGGCAAGATCGTACAACCAACGCCTTCTAATTGAACATTTTATCGCGATGCACATTTTGTGTATGCCATGATATACAATGCAGAAATACAATATGATTAAAAATTCCTTATTATTTTTATAGTTTTTCATATACTGACGCAGTTTATATTTGAAATATTACTGAACAAATTGCGATGTCTAAAAAAACAAAAATAATCATTCGCAAAAGTGAGGTTCAGCTGGTTAAGCAAAACAAGCATAATTGTTTATTGTTCCAACATAATTAAAGCTGTCCAGTATAACTGCACAGGTCAGATTATACACACCGTAACAAATAGCAGAACTGTTTTTTATAATCACATTTACCCATTAAACTCTATGTCGTACCACATGCGACAAAGTGCAATAAACTAACCAACTTAACCTCTACCCCATTCACTGAGATTGGTTCATTTTATGGCTTGTATGCTTCCACTAACATATGGGAAGGTAATGTTTGCACATGGTGGTTGAGTAGGCTTAAAATAGTTATGTAGATTGTAGATGCTCTGACTTGGTGAAACTCTTCCATCATGTTGATAAATAGTTGCGTAATTACCACACAGTTTCACAAATATGTGTAAGTCAGGTGTTTTTGGATTTCATGTGCCTTCTGTAATGCTGTTTATATAGGTTAAACAACTAGAGCATTTGCAACAAGATACAGGGAACATATAAGTGCCTTCAAAAACAACCATCCAGAAAGATCAAATTTTGCCAAACACTTACTAGATACTAATCATAAAGTTGGCAGGGACAATAGAATGAGTGTACTTCACACTTGTAATAAAATACATGATTTGAACATCATGGAAACATTAGAGATTTAGAAAAATCTGCGAAACCCTGATTTCATTGTAGTAATTGAATAGACTGATCTTTTAAACTCAATTTTTTCGTTATACTACTATAAGTTTCCATCTATTTGTATTCTAGGTTAATTTACTACTGAACTATATTCAGTTATGGAATGTATCAAGAAGAATGAAATAGCATAAGGAATAAAATATCTTAAAACGTGAAATATCTTAAGAAATAAAATTGTTTATCACATTAAATATCTTAAGGACATTTTGACGGCGATGGTTAAGGTTTTGTATGGGTTTCCCTTAGCACTATTGTGAATGCAGTCGCGAAAAAAATATGTCCCCCAAGACAGACACAACAAATAAAAACATAATTTGATAGGAAAATAACTAGACAGGATAGATAGTATGTTAGTTTTGAGAGCACTGGTTTTGTATCCATGATAGGACTAGTTAGTTATTTGGCAAGTAATCTGGGTAGCCTTGTTAGCACTCAAATCTGACAGTTCGACGATGATTTTAATAAAACTCTAAAGGCGTCACTAAAAGAGTTTCATTTGTGAAACTGTGTGATAATTACACAACTTTTTATCTACATTAAAATAGTTATACTGCTATCTTATGTTTAGAAAAATGGGATCAAGTAGATAATAAATAATAATCGTGTTAATTATGGCGAAATTTTCCACATCCCACGGGAGGAATCTGAATTTTGCCGTCGCGTCAAAGAGAAAAGTTCTATCACCTATAAGTTTTGACCTTGTTTATGGATTCACCAGAAATTTTTGAAAATCTCAAAATTTTTTGATTTTTTGGATTTATAAAAGATCTGAAGCCTCTCAATATTTGTCGATTACAATTGCAATTAATTATTAGTATTCCAAAACAGCGATCAAAATTCCTATTTATAAACTGATATCATTGTATGTATTGTATAAGCACATTTCCGAAGTTCGATTTTAATTTGTATTTCCAAATTGATATTGTGTGGGAGCAGCAGCATCAATCTACTACTTTTTTAGGCCAGCTGAACATGAGCAAATTTCTATAGTTCTATGACACCTCATCAGGCGCGTACACACACTTCATAAATAAAGGAAAGGCATGCTGTAGACCCTTTTTTAACCGCAAATGGACCACTAGCCATAAAATTTTACCCCTAATATATACTAATACCTTCCTAGGCTCAAGACTACCTGTTACTATCTTTTTTGTCTGGGGTCTGACTGAAGAATTCAATTTATTGGAAATGTAACACGTTCTTAAGACTGTGGGCTTTTCAAAAGGTACTGCCCTTATCGCTGCTGCTCAGGTATATAAGAGGAAATTGACTTTTTACGCTCTACTAGACAAAAGAGCTTTATGAAGGTTAAAATCTTTACGTTTGAGGATTTGGATTCGGCAATATTTTTCATTGGCGAATATTCAAGTTGAAAATTCCGTATTTGTACCGAAACACAGAAGTCATTTTAGTTTTAGATAAGAAGGTCTTTTGTCAACACTAAAAAACTTTGCCCCTCACCCTCACTCCCTATTTTTGACCTTTTTTGAAAATTATGAGGTGTGTCAGAAAGTCCCAAAAATGAAGTTGTAGTGTATTTTTTTCATTTTTGCCGATAACTTTTTCACCACTGAACAAATTTCAAAAAGGAAAAGGCTGTTTTATCCAAGCGATAGTAGTGCTTGAGGCAAAATTTCATCAAAATTCAACAAGTACTTCCCAAGTTATAGAGTAGTCAATGATTACCGGACAGACAGACAGACAGATTGATGGAAAAGAGTATTATGAGAACATAATGTCTCGAATCTGGAATTCTCGGCGATTATAATACTTCCCCGCCTACTAGCTGTCGGGTTAGCCGAAATGTTGGTGAATTTATTCCGTTAATCGCATTTGGCTTGAGTCAGTACAAATATAAGATGACGAGAACAAAAATGTCTGAGAAGTACAGAGTCGATTCACTTAAGCTTATTGATTTGACTGTAGCTCGTATTTTGTTTGTGAATTTGAAATAATGATATAATTAATAGCTGAAAAACCCAACGTCATTCGAATTACGCAAATACCTAGATAGCTTCCTCTGTCATGGTTAAATCAACAACCAATATTGTTTCCTCAATCAGTAAGGAATTGAATAAATAAGATTCCACGCTTGCATACAGTCGTTTCAAATATATTCTGCATTGCTTGAATCAACACTAAATTACTAGGAGAGGAATTCAAATGTATATTGAACTTGCAACATTATGAGAGAAACATGGCATCATGGCCAGTCGTAAGCACATAAAAAGTACATCTAAAAATACACCATTTACATTATTTGCTTTATAATCGTCCATTTAAATGTTATTCTAATAAAAAATATATATGCGACCTTGATTTTGCACTGAAATTTAGTGAAATAGTGAAGACTGCTGCATGGACGTAATATAAATTAAATTAAAATGTGTGCTCATCCAAATTCTTCATACACAGGAAATTTTTTTACTGTTTTCAAAATCTTCGAAGGTTGATAAAACATGTAAATAATTGAGGAACTTCAATCTTCTCTTTTACTACGTTTTCATATTAACTCAAGTATTACAAATAGCTACTAATGATATATTTATATCAAGCAACCAATGTTATTTTTTATAATAAAAGACTCTATCCTTAGTTTAAACTTATTAATATGGACTTTCTATCTCCGTTAAGTAAAACCTTATTGATTAAAAGTTGCTTTTCATTATCTAGTTCGGTTTGCCTTTTTTAATTTATGTAGATTGTAGATGCTCTTATTTGATGAAACTCTTCCATCATGCAGATAAAGAGATTATGTAACTGAAACACAGTTTCATAAATAAAACTCTTTTTCTTTCAGTGACGCGTTTCGATCTATATTTAAATCATCGTCGGACTGTGAGATTTAACTGATAGCAAGGCTACCCAGATTTCTTGCCAAATAACTAACTAGATCCTATCATGGATACAAAACTAGATATCTAGCATACTATTTATCCTGTCTAGCTATTTTTCTATTAAATTATTTTTTCCTTTCTTGTGTCTGTCTTAGGTCTTTTGGCGACTGCACTTACACTAGTGTTAAGGGAAACTATAATCTACTTTTAATTTTCCAGTCTTATAATGAACTTAAATATAATAGTATAACCAGAAGACTCGATTTTTGGTATATTATGTGTGACAACAAACCTACAATGTTATGTTACTGACAGCTACCTCAACGATCAAGAACTCATCGAAGTTCAAATTTGGATTTATTTTCAAAATTTCATTAAAAATAAAAATTGTAATTATTATTCATTTTGTTAATCTTATAAATATATCAATTGTGAATTTGATTGTTGGCTCTTTGATGCTTCTGTGATCTAAGGAGGTTGGTGATTTTGTTTACCTCACATGACAGCTCGGATGAATAATAAAATGTGACAGTTTCCATACTTTTCTTTATCCACTAGTGGATCTTATTGAATTCTATCGTTATACAGGAAAATATTCTTGTAGTGTGGATAGCAAGCTTGTAGAGAGAAAGAGAGAGAGAGAGAGGGTTATTCCCCCGGCCTCAGGCTTTCACAGACATTTTCCACACTGTCAATTGTCATTTCCTTTCCCGGCCTCGGATTTTCTCTTGACGAGCCTGATATATGAAGTATGAGACGTCCATTTATTTTAATCCTAGGTATATAAAAATGTTATGGTGTGGAACTGGCTAGGATATTTTTTCGTAAAGGAGGCAACGTAGCAACGGTTTGCCGTTCATCGTTCGTCGTTGTCGTGCTTTGGACCATACAAATATTTCAAGGTCACACATTCAGCTTTAATGACCATCATCGTCATTGTAAACTGAGCGTCCAAATTCAAGGCACGTTATTTTTTATCGCTAAGCAGCCACAGTAGGCGTCGTTTGGTAGGAGGAGAAAGGGGGAGGGCACTTGTCCCCCCTCCTGAAAGTTGCCCAAGATATTTTTTTTTAAATTCTGTCGCTATATCTGAAATGGTGGATAATTTTTTTATTGTTTTATGATCTTCTGGGGGGGGGGGGGGTATCAATTCCCCTCCGTCCCGCCTGGAATATCTTTCGACGGATGGATACATTTTATTCACAACGCTCAAGCATTTTAAGTCTCACTAGATCAATAAGGTTTCTTTATTAGTGACGGGCAGTGTATCTTGAAGCCTGACTTCACAGTTAATTGCTCTCAGGATTCCGTATACGGGAAACTATATTTCTAATTTTATTGATATTCTTTCTTTGTCAATGATACTCAACGTCTAATTTAACCGACTCTTAAAATATCGTGGCTGGTACAGCAGACAACAAAAAAATTGTTAGTGGAATGGACTGTGGAAATCTTAGGTTATAAAAATAAAATAAATATTTCTTACATTTCAATATGCAACCAAAGGTTGGTATTGAAGCTTCTGTTAATTACAGGTGATTGTTATTGACTCTTTTAGTTTGACAATATTTACAATCTACAGGGTTTTAGTTTCAATTTAATAAATAATTGTTCTTTGACAGCGCTTTTGGAGTGTGATAAGCTTTCTGCCTTTGCGTGAGGTTATCTATAAAAAAATAATGGTTGTAGGATCAATCGATATCTTGATCATTTCGCTTCCTACACATGAGCGCAAAAAATATCGGAAGGTGAAAACTGAATGAAGACAGAGTAATCTTGAGTAATACAACAATAAATGCTTTTACTACATTCTAAAATCATCGGGAGCTTATAAAACGGCACAAATACAAATTAAGAATGTACAACAATTTTTCAACTCTCCAAAAAAATGGGTAGAACAGAATGAGAAAGCAACATACGACCACGGGAAATTCGGTGAATAACAGAAATAAATTATTATTAATGTCTAACTGTGTTTCAAGCAAATATAAAACATGTATTTCTTAAGAAGTTGTACTGCATTTGAAGGCGTAGTTTAATTTTTCCTAAAGGGAGCTGATTTGTTCAGCTTCTGTTTTAGCATCTATTACTACTGCAGATTACTGCTCTTTAAAATAATGCGACAAGTGGTTGATTCCGTATTTCAAGTGCAGTATCGTCAGTTTGTTAGGGATCTTGATTGGATTTCAGAACTGTTGATTCACTTGAAGTAATTATCTAAAATTTTTGGGATTAGAAAGTATTTTCAGTGTGAATAGTTCTGATCCTTTATTCATAAACTGATACCGTTTCATAAGAAGCAACCAACTTGACGCCACTTTTTTAGTAGCCCAACGACCATCCACCATCGGATGAATAAAAGTAGTATTTTTTTGAGGTTTAGTAAACGTCATCCTCTAATTAGTGTCCTGTGTGAAATTTATTGTTTTGTTTGGTATCTGCCTCCTCTTGGCTCGTCTCTAAAAGCTAAACGGTATTATCAGGCATTTCACACTGACAGTCCATATTTTAAAGGTTGTAGCGTCAGGTATAAAAGATTTTTTTACCATCTTCGGTCTAAGTCGGTTTAATATTACTTTCTTATTCAAATTTATTTCTTCTTATTTATTTGGATAGCATCGAGGAGTTATACCCGTAGATTTCTTCAACGGCAATAAATCTGATTACTCATCTTTATTAATATCTCTGGGTTATTTTTTGGTGTTTCTCCACTATGCTATAAAATCATTCGAGCGAGATCGGATCCTTTACCGGTGTTACTTAAGTTGTTTTGATGAAATGAGCGTTTCAGGACACCACTTTATTACAGTTGTTGTTGTTGTTAGATATTACACGTCCTTAGGTATGTATTTATGTCTCTTGACGTCACGTCATAGTGAGGGACTCTTGCAAGAGGTGATAGACTAATGAATATCAACAATAAAAACCCCAAATCACGAAGCTGTACTGTAAAAAAGATGTCTATTAATATTTCAGTTGGAAGTTACATGAATTAAAATAATTATAATATTTACCTGTATGTGACAAAGTTTTTATATATTTCACAAATTCCATCAGGCAAAAATTTGGAGCACTCGAATAACTGCAGAAAACAGTAATAAAATATACGAAATACGTTGGAGACTTCAATAGGACATCAGAACACAAACCCTAATAAACGCGTATTTGTGAAACGTATTTTATAAACTCAAATATTTATCTATCAACTGTTGTCATAGGATCAAAATTCGTTTATTTTATTTAAATATGTTATGTATTTATTTTCCATAATGCCATTACCTACTTACTACAAAAAATTCAGACGTATTTTTTCACCATATGTTTCAGGAAGCCAGTTCAATGAAGGCTGCTCATAATTGTGCATATTTATTTTTAATACAATTCATGTAAAAAATTTGAAATGCTCAGTATCGAAATTCAATTGGAGACTTCAATACGCGATGACGATGGAAACCCTAAAGCATGATGAAACGTGATATATTGAGAGTATTTTACGTTTTGTGACTCATTTTGTGCATTATATTGAATCTATCAATATAGGGCTATTCTTTAATTTTAGTATGGAAAAGACATAATGAGTACGATTTCTGTGAAGGAAAAGGAATTCTCAATTCAAGAATTTCGATATTCTTGTAAAGATATACTCACGACAAGAACATCTGATCTTACTCTAAGACAATTTACTTGATAAAAAAATTATTATTAATTCGAACCAAGAAAAGTATATTTTCGAATTCAATACTCATTCTGAAGAAATATATTCTAAAAGAAAAATATAATTTTCTTCACAACTAATGTTTTCCTAACAAGTATTCCATATTTTTTTGTTAGGTTATTATAGTTTCCAATGGAGCTCCATTCACTCCAATCAAGAATACGAACATCTTGCGATTCCCTCCAAGTAGGTAATTAATTTACTTGTTTGGCATCGCCATAATCGTCATTGGCAATTCAGTGGTACGCATGTGCCTGTTTCTTTCTATTGGATTTAGTTTTTACCAACCAGGATGAATGTGGTGTCTAAAAGTTGGGGTTATGACTGTTGTGAGGATCTCATATAAGTGTAGAGGTGATGATGTGATATTAGTGATATGTGAGTTGTGAATAATTACAGCTACATATTTTTCATATTCTTTTTATCTGTACCTTTCAAACCACCCAGGGCTGGATCATCCATTGGGCGTGCAAGAAACTGCCTTAACATAAATATACGAGAAGTTCCAAATTTAAAAAGAGGCATATATCAGTGGATCTAATTGATTTCATTTGTTATATATTTATGTAATGATGAAACAACTGCTAATTAACAACGAATAATAATAGTCCAAGATCATGTTATACGTTTTTTTCAATATAAAATATGACTAATTATCGGGTTGGTAGACTTTTGATTGATACCAATAAGGGTTTAAATCGAGAGTGAATGAAACCCATCGATGGAGCGTGAGAAAGGCATCCTATGAAATTACGTTACCTTGCAGATATCGAGATAATTAATGATCGCTAACCCAGAATACATAAGTAGTATCATGGTCTTCATTGTCCTTGCTTTATAAAGAGAAATTTTCTACCTGTACGCCAAACCCTTATACCTACCTTTCCAATTTCAATAATGAGTGAATGTAGTTGATATCTTAATATATCTTATATTTTTCACACTTGTGGGGATGAGGTAATATTTTTTCTTCTGTAATTTACTGGTGAACAAAATGTTAATGATTATTTTGACCCTGTACTTTTCACGCACAGCTATTAGGTTAGAAATAAGGATTGGGCTTGAATTTTGGAACTGAATTGAAATGAAATAATATTGAAAAACTGAATCTTAGGTAAATAATTTAGAATATTTCCAAAGTCTTGAAGAGATTCGATCAGTATTCCAAAATTCACATCAGATGGGACAGCAGCTATGAAATTTGATCAATCTCTGATAAACCAATACGACTGCACAGTGCAATGCAGAGTCAACCTACTTGACACAATCTTTTTAGAGGCTTAATAACAATTTTCTCATTATTTATGATCCCTATAGTAGTAATCTGAGCTAGATCAGAAGTGAACAAAATTAGCCCCCAGAACATGTTTTGAATAAACATCTATGTTAAACAGTAACGTAGGATTATCGGTTCTAACATTTATAGATAAATATTTATGACATATTTTACTAACGCAAAAAATGTTTGAGCCCTGGCACCCACCCCCAAGTTTCGATTACTCCAAAAAACTTGGTAAATCATCAGGGTACTTCCGTAACGTCTAAAAACGAGGTTTGATGGTTTTTTTTTTTTTCGGTTTTGACGATATCTCCCCCACCACTGAATCAATTTTCAAAAAGTACAAATCTTTTTGGTTATTGTTAGATTAGTTACCAAAATGTCATCAAAATCTGATTCGTACTTCCCGCGTTGAGTTACTGGATTGATTATACCTACATAGAGACAGACAGACAAAAAAAGTAATATCATGATTTCGAAGAAAAACACAAAACTGCCGTTGGAAAACTTGTTGTCTGGTGAAACGAAATCATAATTTCGCGAGATGCGTAGATGTTCAAAATAAATTTACAGACATTTTCCATTTTTTTCATTTATGACATGGACAGTAAAATGATTCGTTTATTCTTTATGGGCGAAGAAGCACACATACGGGTAAGTTTAAGAAGCTCAGAAATCAAATATATTTGGACGATAAAAAAATCGAGAGTTTGTTCAACCCCAATTTTATTCAATCATATTTTTTGAACGTTTACACAAAACAAATTTTGGATGTATGAATATCTATATTGGAAAGAAAACTAAACAAAAATGCCCAAATTGATAACATCTCGCCGATAATTTTAACTACCTATGTTCGTAAATGACATGTACTTATATATATATTAACAAACGAGAATATAAGTGGTTGGTGGAATTGAAAGCCAAGATATTCTAAGCAAGTTAATAGCAATTCTAGTCTGAGAAAATTAATTAGGCACCTTTCTCCTGAGGCAGAGGCAGCGCAATCCACATATGAGTTGTCACCTAATTAATTAATGCGTTGACATGTGATAATCTACTGAATTATATTTTTTATTGTCAAAATATAACACGCTTACGAAATTTATATATGAACTATAAAATATACCACATTGACAGATGAAATTTATTTGGTTTGGTATGTCGAATATGTACTTTTAAATTCATTTTTCATCTTGGTAAAGGGTAAATATTTATCTTAGAAAAAAGTTTTTCAATCCAGCTGGAATTGCAACATTTTAAATTTTTATGATTTATTTTACGGTTAATCACTTGATTCTAATGTCATAATAAAAAAAAATGATTGAACAAATAACTTTATTAACGTTTCGATTGCTTCGGCTGTCTTTATCAGACAAATTGTGAAAGTCAGCCAATTCACTTGACTACACTGATTTCCAGCAATACCATATATCAAGTAATGGGCGATTCTGTTATATTTGTATATTTGTTCAGTTAGGACGTTTTGACCTCAAGAATTAATGGCATAAGTGTGCATGTAATTCAAGAGGTACATTTTCATAGTTCAATTTTATAAATAATTACCGTTTAGTGGTGAACAGTATACTCATAGTTACTTCATTTCAGTTGTAAACAAGTCAAGGTTTTATATATCAACGTAATTTCTTATTGCCCAATAACTTACATTTGTAGTTATATCGGTATTTCATTTTATAGTAGTTGTATGGTGTCATTTGAACGGAAATCCACAACTAATTTGCCAATCAAATTCCACAAAAGCATCATAAATACGGGAAGAAAAATAAAATGATACAAGTAGGTGACTATTTGAGGTCGCGTTCAATTATATCGTGGCTGAAGTATCCTTGAACCTGCTGAAGAAATAAGAGACATGTTTCATACCAAAAACGTAGCGTCGATATTTTAGACCGGATTTCTCATCAGCCCTCCCGAATTATCCAAGAAACAAGTGCAATTGCTTTATTCGCCCCGAAATAGGGGTCGGAATTCGGCGTTTGAAAATCGTTAAAAATAGAGAGGACAAAATAAATTATTGCTGCAAATAAGGGATCAGGAATCGGGCCTTCGTTTCCAGTCTGGACCTAAAGGGGAGTTTGCGGTTCCCGGGCTGCCATTTTGGTGCTTCCACTCTATAGCGTTTCTAATTCTTGGACTTATTTTTCCTGGAGTTTGAACATTCTCGTCTAAGAAGCCCCATTTTCGAATATTCGAGAAATATGAAAATTATTGAAATAAATACAAATATTGATGGTTGTTTGAAACTTGTATCACGACTAGCGCAAGTTGTGAATGAGATGAAAAATCTGTGTTTTTAAAATTATTTGGAACTTTTCTAAGGTAGCAACCAAATTGAAATTCCATCTTGTTACTTTAAACATTTTAATTCGAGTTACAATTGATGAAACCTTCTTATAGATGTTGTCCTAACTATTTCGCTGATGGCATGTTTCGTTGACTTAATTGTTGTACCTGGAGAACAGCAATTATTTTAAATAAAAAAGACCACAGTATTGCCATGCGTTTAAAAAACACGAAGCGAAGTATCTACATATTTGCATTTACAAGAATTACAAAGTAAAACAGGACCGTCTCAGCGTTACACGTTACGTTCTACTGATGCGTTTGGATCATGGTTCATAAAATACACCATTATGCACACATAAAAATGAATTCTCAACCAAGAATATGTACTTTGATTCAAGTATACAATATCTTCGAATATTCGCAAAGCTATAATAATATCAAAGTAAGAATACTGTATTTTGAAACAGACACACGCGTACTGTTGAATTGTCGTTGACGAATATTGCGATGCCAAACAAGTAAATGAGTTACTTGGAGGGAATCACAAGATGTTCGTATTCTTGATTGCAGTAAACTGAGCTCCGTTGGAAAACATGATGATTTTGCAAAATAATATGGGATTCTTGTTAGAAAAGCTTTGGAATCTCAGTTGTGAAGAAAATTATATTTTTCTTTATAGTATATTTTTTTTTAGAAGGAGTATTGAATCAGAAAATATTCTGTCCTGGGTTAGATCGTGTACTTAATACACAGTTTCACAAATAAAATTATATTATTTATATTGAAATCGAAACGCGTCACTGAAAGAAAGATAATTTTATTTGTGAAACTGTGTGTTAAGTACACCATCTTTTTATCTGCATGGTGGAAGAGTTCCACCAAGTAAAAACGTTTACAATCTACATGATAATTTCATATGTGAAACCTTATGTTTGAGTTATACAATTTTATCTGAAGAACATCTTTTACCAACCAAAAAAATGTTTCTCTCTCCTCAACTACCCAGCCCCAATATTTGACCGTCCCAAATTTTGTTTGAAAACTGATGAGGTGCTTCAGAAACGTAAAAAATGAAGATTGAACGTTTTAACATTTTTACATTTTATTAAAATTCCGCCGCCTGTGAACCGCAGGCTTAAGAAATCTACAAAGCTTTTGTGTCCTTGCTATAGTTGTAGTTTAACGTCCAACCTTCATCACAATTCAAAATGAACGTTCCTAGTTATAGAGGGGCCCAGGATTACCAGACAGAATACAGACAGATTGACAGAAATTAGTGACAGGATTGATTTCTGCGGATCAGGATTCCACCTGATCCTGATCCTTGCATGAAATCGTTCATTTATAATCGATATAGCTGGGTCAACACATCTGTACAACGAATGGACTGAAAATGGTGGACGATAATTCCCTCCTCTAGAGATTGGGTTCTGGATCCCAAGTCCGTCTCTGGATCGAAAAGGAAATTGTGCATTTAAAAAAACATTCTACACAATTTGTACCGTATAAGGACAGTTCAAGGTTCTGTTTAGTTTGCTGCCAACAGAAGCGTGTGAAACTTCAATTACATAGTCTTATGAATATTCTAATGACGCTAATCAGTATCCACCACAAAAATTCATAGACTCTGAAGATTTCTACCTACATATTTTGATTTGTGCAAGAAAATAAATTTATCAGAAAACTGTCAATGTTTTCTCTCGTTACAACTGCTTGATCAGACATGGTCTGAATGATACACTAAAATCAAGAATCTTTCTTGGATAGTTATGGATCATACTGCGACTTATATGGAGATAATAGATGATTATTTGAGAAAAATGCCACTAGAGATTGTAAATGTAGTAGTAGTAGTAATGGGGACACATTGGTCATCCTCCTCTATGGTTTAAGCGATACTAAGACCTGAGAATTGAGGAACGGTCGCACTGGATGAATAGGTAGACGTAGCCGCGCCCAGCTTTTATAAGGTTGCCTCGTTGCTTGTTTTCCAGCGTTAAATATAACCGACGACGGACAAACAGACAACGGACGACAAACAAAATGATGGAAATTGATTACACGGATTTTCATGATGAACATCAAGAAAACGCAATATCGATCAATATCCCAATTACAATACTTGCTTGCCTATTAGCGTGGGAAGTAAAAGGTTGTTCATATCTACGCTGCTGGTCAAGATTCATCAAGCGTCTAGTATTTGCAGAAGCCGTTCATCATACTTACAGCACAAGCGCAACTGTTTTTAATGATTTATTGTTATTGAGCTATATTTTATATGTAACTGATAATGAACACATCTGTGGAACAGCATATATCAAATTTATTAAATCCCACGCATTGTATCTAACGAGCGTCGAGCTTCCTCTCTTCTACATATATATGTACGTGCCAGGCCATACCCAACGAAGTATTTATTTTAGTACGTGGACAATTTACTGCGGTTAACTCTAATCTTGAAACCCTATCAATGAATCAGCTACATCGCATATAGCCAAGTCGTAGCATTTCAAGATATGAAAACATGTGATGAACACTTGGATGCAATCGATAGCTGAAGATGCTATGAACTCTACTGCTAAGTGGATATGTCATGGGGTCCAATTATGGAGCTGGCATTTTCCAGAAATCTGTTATTTATCCACAACTTTTTGGCTCTACATCAATGAACTGTTCGAAATAACCTTCAATCCAATCTACAGGTTCGTTTTTTATAGATAACTTGTCGCAAAGTCAGAAACCCTATCGGGCTAACGCTGTAGATATAAGAAAGACTTTTGTCTGGGTCTTTTGTGCGTTGAACTGGACTCCACTTACAGATCCCCATTCGACAATCATTTCGATGTCCTCATTATGAGATACATGCTTTTTCTGGTCAAATTAAGATTTCTCAGGATGGCAGTGGTTTACCAGGTTCCATGCAGGATATGATGATACTGTCATCTGCTACATTCCAACAGTTCGTTGATGTAAAGGTAGAAGAGCGTTGGAGCTAGAAAAGATCCTTGGGGAATGCTAAATACATGGGAAACATATCCATCTACCACCACAAGAAATATTGCCACATAATATCCCTTATTTGGAATCCGATGCATTGGAAAACAAGAGTACTGCCTCTGGCTCTGTCAAAAGATCTGGAGGCCTGGGAAGATAAGATTGTGCTGTCATTCGCAAAGCTGTAAATTGGAATGGATATCATATCCAACAGCTCGAGCTGGAAGGCCAGGGTTGGTGGTAAATGAATCAGATACACATCCATCCCCTACCACATGTAAGGATCGGCCCCTGAGGAAACTATACAACCACTAGCATAGACTAGGTGGCAACCCATAGGCAGAAAGCTTGACCAGATATTTGGAAAACTAATTTTTTTTAAATTATATATTAGTGTCTAAATTCAATTCCAAAAGATTGACAGTCCTAAATTCGATACAAATCCTTATTTCTAATATATAACGGATTTCATGATATGGGGATTACGGAGTTAATCTACTTGACGCCATTCAATATTTGAACTAAAATATATTCTCATTCTCTATTTAGTAACAAAATGTAGTTATTCAATTAGACAAGTGAAACTTATTACCTCAGAATAAAAAATGTTGAGTACAATACTTTTCCGCTGGTGTGTGGGCAGTAAATATGGATTATTCAGATAGAGCATATTCTCTGTGCTCCAGTTAGGTGCCTGTAGAGACGCTTATGGGCTGACATCTTATGTAAGTTTTGCGAGACATTCTGAAACCTTAGCACTGTTATGGACAGTACAGTGTGTCCCACTTTTGTTGATGAAATCTGAAAATCTCTCTTAACACATACCTCGCTTCTGCTGATACATTTTATCATCGGACTGAAATTTTATGTAGATTTTACGTAATGGCATCGAGAAAGAGATTGTTCCAAAGGCAATCGTTAATCTTCAATGAAACCCAATACTTAATGTTATCGAGATATTCGACCCTTCACTGCGTTATTTATTATATTCGCGAATTAAGGATGAACTTTTGAGAAAAACATTTTACACGCGATATACAGGATGGTCCAAGTGAATGGAAAAAATCAGGGATGTAAATTAATGCAGGGTAGTTTCTCATATGAACATTACATCAAAATGCAGTCATTGATAGATCTGTCGAATTGAGACTCAGAATGGATGGATGAGCATTGCTATTAAAATTAATTTCAAAGGGAGCCTCTCAAGACTCGCTCAAGAATTCTCTTAGGCTTGGGTTGGAAACTGAGGCTATATTCGTGATCTTTCCCCGAACTACCCAGTAAACAAGGTTTCGTCTCGTTTGGATGCTTTTTATTCGATTTTCAAGGATTTTGGATCTTCGCCTTTCGACCCCAATTACAGGGAAAGAAAGCTCATTAGCCTTTCACGTTTCCAGCCAGCAGAATACGGTGTTACTATATACCTTCTATAAAAAGCATGAATACGCGAGAGGCACTGAGTCCATCTACTTGACTTAATTTTCCATTTTCAGTCAAAAAATTTCAGCTTGCCCTCGTACGCACAAACTGCTCTGATTTCTCGATCGTATTCAGCAAGCAAGAAACATGCCTAATTCCTTGATTTATTCATACAAATTCTATTTTGCATAACTGCATTCATGCATTTCTGCCTACATTGGAGTTTGTTACATTGCCATACACAATCAATTTATTTGATTAGAGTGAAAGTATAGTTAAGGTTGTGAAAAGTATTCAGCATATCGATATTATAGAAAGTGTTAGGTAGGTATTTTTGTTATCGTGCTGACGTAGGTATCGAAGAACCCCTCAAATTTCTTGTGGCATTCGATCTTCCCGTGAATACATGAATGAATGTTCCTAAACATCTGACGTCTAGTCCATTTTTTGCCATTGGTTGAAAGAAATATGGAGAGCAATCACTACCTAGGGACATAAGACACTGAATCAAGGTTTATCTATATAAAAAAGAAGAGTTAACTCGGGTATTGAACACTTGTATGATGTACTTGTCACTGTAGTTGTCAAACGTCAATTAGACAGTTTTATGATGCTTTTGAATAAGGTAAAATGCGCAGAAGATTTAGCGTGTTTTTATTTTAATGAATGAAACATTTTTTTAGTTGTAGACCGAGAAGTAAGATTAAAGACACAATTTTTGAATGAATCGAATTCATGTTTCACAGCAGTTTGTGGCGATGGCGACACGATCTGAGGCACTCCATTATCTCTCTGTTTCTTCCACTCCAAATCATACATGATCTGGGGAATACGAACGTAATGAAACCACGCGTCTTCGCACAACAGAGATACATATGCTCGCTTCAATGGCCAGATAATTATAGGCCTAGGTCCTGGATTGCGTGTTCTCCAAATCATGCGTGATTTGGAATGGGAAAAGCACAGAAGTAATGGCGTTCTAAAGAACGTATCTTACTAGGAGAAACGGGTTCGGGGCTCGTATGCATCAAAAAATATATCTGGATTTTTCTCACTCCAAAATTGAACCTTACCATTCGACTCTGACTGGTAAGAATTAGATCCAAGCAATATTATTTTTATCCAACAGCGGTACTAGGCTGCTGGATCGTTTCAGTACGCAATGCGAAGTTCATTACCAACAAAATAGTGATCTAGCCAATCTACCACGTTCAAAAACCGTTTTTCGTAAAAAGTGCCATTCCATTTCCTTGTAGAACAGAACAATTGCACTCTAGCGTCCACATTTTTATTTACTTCTCGGAATTAATAACGATACAGTGAGTGATGTAAAAAGTTTACTGTTACGTCTCGCTACGTGTGGAAATTTTACGTTTTTTGCAATGTTCGCGGACGCCATATAGGCCTTAAATAAATAATTACTGCTACTGGTACGATCGACTGTTTAGGGTTAAACAGAGCAAAGATAAACGTAAAAAAAGACAATTTATAGGTATGATGGTTTCGGGGGACCACCATGAAATTATTTGAACCTGATCATTCATCGTTTTCTTAATTGGTTTTGCAACATTAGTGTTCATGCAGTCAGATTTTAGTACAGTAACCTCTACCAAAGGCAGAAACCATACCGCTTTTTAGAAGTGCTGTATAAGGATGAATACCTATTCACATTTACCTTAAAAGATAAGACGCTGTAAATCATACAATGCGTATTCTAAATCTAGAACAATTTTTTGGTGTGGACGGGACTCGAACTCCTGTCTCCACCATTCTGTTTTGACTTCGTAACTTCTAGGCAACCGCACACTTAGTGAAAATATAAAATGAATTCTTGAAAATTTGAATACTAGAAAATCTACTGGTCTAGACCAAATGCCAACAAGCTCCCGAAGCTTACACTAGTCCTTTTCAAACTCTTTAGGTTATGATACCATTCTCCAAAAAGGGCAAAAAGACGTGCCCAGAAAGTATAGACCTGAGACTCTGCTGTACACCATGTCCAAGGTTTTGGAGACTATCATTATTGTGCAGCTGCTGAGGTCCCTGGAGGAAGACAACATTAATGAACGCCAATATGGCGTAAGCATAGATCCACGGGATTTCTTCATCCATATGTGGAGCAAGGATTCTTTTCCCAATGGATTGAGCACAGTTTTATATGCCGTCCCATACAATTTTGTTCCCAAATTAAATATCAATTAATCGAAACCCATTTTGATATATCCTGAATAGTTCTTGGCTTCAGTTTAAATTAGCACACTTTTGAACATTGATTGTGTAGTAATCATAGTATTTTTATTTATTAGCCAAATACCTACTAATATAATTATAGCCACAAATTACGTTGTCAAGTTTTTTACCTCCTCAAAATTCATGTGAGTTTCGAATGCAGGATATTATATTATTATATAATCAGCGTATACAATGATAAAAAATGAAGAAATAAAAACTTGCAAATCAGCGTGAAAAATCGTTAAGCGCTAACGCTATTTTTGTTTATTTGCCTTGAATGGCCATGAACCCTTCGATCTATTCCACGTAAAAGATACAGACTGACATTGAATAACATTTTGATTTGGCCATGTTGAACTTCCAAAAGTGGTCCTTCTTGGAGAACTTTGGCGTTGTGGATTGAGCTGGGAGTTTGTTACCCGATGGTTACAGTCTACAGCGTTTTAAGGCTAATGTGAATGGACATTTGATTCCTCGCAGCACTTCTGGAGTGTGATAGGCTTCCTTTTTTTGCGTGAGGTTATCTATAAAAAACATTTAGAACCAAGAGTACAACGAAAATTAGAAGATCTGAACGGATGTATCCTCAGTCGGTCGGAATTCACACACCTCGAACGAGTCTTTCCCAGTGTCATTCGTTTGGAGAACCTGGGAACTGTGGAATGAGGAATGAGGACAACATGAGGAGACATTTGTTTTCTCGCAGCGCTTTTGGTGCTCGATGATGAGCAACAAGGGCTGTAGTGGTGTTAGGCTTTCGAGTCAGTCCCTTGCTATAATCTAATCTAATCTACCTCACAAATTAGATGAATAATGAATATTCTGTCTAACAAACATCTAAATGCAGTGTTGTATCATGATGTGAGTGAATGAGAAGATTAAATGTGGCGTTTTCTCCAAAGTCGTTTAGAACGAAAATTTGCATGAATTTCGTATTACCAAGATGAAACCGTTATGAATCTAATATAAATTTTTTAGCGGATACATACATCAGATGCACATTAACTAACAGAATGCCAACGCAAATATCTTTAATTAGTGGATTATGAATGGGTGT
The DNA here is from genome assembly GCA_949316355.1 of Bruchidius siliquastri. Taxonomy (NCBI): domain Eukaryota; kingdom Metazoa; phylum Arthropoda; class Insecta; order Coleoptera; family Chrysomelidae; genus Bruchidius; species Bruchidius siliquastri. The sequence continues at coordinate 21,857,966 of OX438538.1, read as the reverse complement.
GATCATTTAAAAATTATATCTGAGAAAGTTGCACCATTGGCGGCACTCAGAGAGATTTGAGGTTTCGTCCACAAAAACAAAAAATATATATTTGATGCGACTTACTTCACCGTTTCGTTAAACAAAGCTAGATATGATTTTTTAGATAAAAGGATTGTGTAATTATCACACAGTTTCACAAATAAAACCCTTTTTCTTTCAGTGACGCGTTTCGATTTATATCTGAATCATCGTCAGACTAGATTCCATCATGGAAACAAAACTAGAGCTCTCAAATCTAGCATACTATTTTCCCTGTCTAGCTATTTTTCTATTAAATTATTCTTTCCTTTGTATCCACAAATGCTTTGTTATATTATGGAATTGTGTAAAACATTCAAATCGTCAAAACTCGTACTACCCAATTTGGGCTCACTGGCTTTTTTAATTCAACTCTGTATATGACCATGAATCTAGACGGGGTCACGGATAGAGATTTACTATTACAGAAAAACCCAGTGACGCAAGTTTCACGAATCTTAATACCACTTCATTAGCTGAAATAGAGGACAATCTTGGAAGAAACATATGCAGACAGGAAATTAGTCATAGGTACTTTGATGACATTAACCTATTTCAATAGGTAGGAAATCAATCAAACTGTTGAATAATACTTATTCACAATGACAATTTAAAAAACATGCGTCCTACGCAAACGTAAAATAATATAATTATAATTTTGTTGGAGGCGGGAAACAAAAGCATTTAGGTCAAACAATTTAGATTTAGTTTGTACACTGGTTGACATAAAAATATGGATCAGTTTAAGCTTTTGGAGGCTTTTACTTAATACGCTTATAAGCTAATGTTTTATTTTTAATAGCTGTGGACTTTTTATGATGACTTATAAACATTAAGAATGTTTTAAACAAAAAAATATAGCATTTCTTTTTTTCCGGTATTTTTGGATATAGTTAACTTTTTTTCTAAAAAGGCTAATATGTTATGCTTCTGTTTAAGTAACTACTTTAAATCATAAATAATCATTAATCAAGTGCTATATAGCTTTTTAAAAAAAATCGCATTAAGTTGGTTGACTCCGTATTTCAAGTAATATCAGTTTATTTAGGATTTTAGAACTATTGATCCACTTGAAGTTAAATTATGGAAGTTTTGTGTTAGTTTTTGATACTATAAGAGGTTCAAGGTTATTCAGAATTTATGAATTTGATTTCGAAGCTTCACCTTCAAAATCGAATACAAAACTTCAAAAATAAATCCAGCATCAATTCACTTTTTGTACACCAGAAATTCTCAACGTGTTCATTCTAATCAACTTGAACTCCCAACACCTCAAACGAGCATTTTCCACCGTTCTTCCATGTTCTAGATTGTGGAGGTCTTTTGTGAGGTTAGAAGCATCCAAAAGACTTATTCCTCGCTTCTGGATTGTATCTGGAAGCTTCAGTGAAGTGCTTTGAAGCGCATCCACACACATGCGAGAAGTACTACAGCGATGGTTTGATCTGGACCTAGCAGTAGGTGTTACGGAAAATATAATTTTCTGGAGCGGAAGAGAACACCCAGTTTCTGGGACACCTCCATTCCACCAGTTTGCAGTGGCCGAACGCCCGGTTCTGATCAACCCTTGCAAAGGACTCACAATATGCCCTGAGTGCTGTGATCTTGGCAGAATTACCCTCCCTTCAACACAGAATATAGAATGTATATATGTAGATTCATAATCTCTGGCGGTGACTCACATTATATATGTTGTGTATAAAGTATTATCCTTGTAGTTAGGAGCAATATCTTGTTCATTAAGTATCTGGCGAACGAGCAAGGTGAGTTGAAGGTTGGTTCTGTTTTGTTCGTATTCATCCAAACAACATTAATTAATTCAGTCGTTAAAATAAAGGAAAAAATATACGATTTTAGCGTAAATGGTACAAAAGACCAGGCAGTTTTTTGAGTTTTTGTCCAACTTTATCATATGAAGGTTATACTTTTCAAAAGGTGTACCTACCAGGCCAGTTCAGTTTAACTCTATCTAATTTTGGAATATATACCTAGATGTTTCATTATATTTTCCGTTGGCTGGTAACAAAAATTGAATTTTACAAAAACAGTACCTGTGATTGCTAACATTGTTCAGCTCACCAATCAGAGCAATTGGAATGAGTGACGTAGTTATTTGTGATAAGCTGATAGAACATTTAAAATGTTTAATCAACCGGAATTCTGAAGTCACAATTTTTGAAAGATGACTCATGATGATTACAGATACGTTTGGGAATGGCGAATCGCATTTTATGTCAGGCATCACGACCAGTTGCGGCCCTGGTTACAAGTTTGATGTAACCATAAATAAGTGAAAGGAATATTTAAAAAAGACTAACAGACGCACGAATTCCGACCAAGTCCTTTTTCTCAACCTGCTCACCGCCAAAAATATAAAAAATAATTTCGCCAAAGTGGTTCACCACATACTGTCTGCAGAGACGACCTTCAGCTACCTTGATTAACACTAAAGCAATTTAATTATGGAAGAATTAACGCAAAAAGCTACTGTTTTCATGGTAATTACCGATCGAATAGATAAGGTTTTAGTACTTGATTCAGACAGGTTGGAACATAACAAGGAATGAATTTGTTACACAAATCCGTAGATGACAGTACTTTGCAGGCAGACCGAATTCCATGAGTAATTTTTTTAAGGAAAGTGGCTGCCGCCGATGCTGGTCCTCATTCCAACTTAGACGCTCTCGGTAATCTAGAACTCATCTTGCTATTTATTACTTTGGGCCTTCACGAATTTAATTTCATTTTTATATTTTACCGACGGTTTGCCAGCAGTACCGGCAAATCATAGTTTAGAGTAGGATGGTGGCATATTCATCAGAAGTACAACAGTGCACGGAGCAGGACATCTTTATATCCTCCGATAGTCAGGCAGCATCTCCTAGGATCAGATCACCACTGGTCCAGGAATGCAGCGCCGCCCTCCAACGCTTAGCCCAATCCAAGAACGTAACCCTCATGTGGGTCCCTTGTCACAGCGGGGTGCCAGGTAACGAGAAAGCAGACTACCTGGCGAGGATAGGAGCAAGGGGCACATGCATTGGCCCCGAACCCTTGCTAGGCATTATCAGAGGCCAGATCAGTAATGCCCAAGATGCTGGGGCGTATAACGAACTTGCGAAAGCATGGTTGGAGAGAGATGACTGCAAGCAGCCCAAGAGGTTAGGAAGGATTAGATATATAAGCGAATTGCCGAGAAAATCTAATTCTATTCGCCGAAATAGTGAAATACGCTGTTCTGGCCATTTGTTCATAATGGTGGTTGTATCCGACTGACTGTCGTCTCTCATTGGTACTGCGCCGTTGTTGTTCAGCTGATATGGCTTATGTGGCCACACCCAACATATTCATATATTCAACAGCCCACTAAATAAATAAAAGCGAAACCAATTAATGATACCAGTTGCCAGCTTAAGGAATAAATGCAATGATCAAAGTGAAAAAAGTGAAGGGAGATTTCAAAACACGCTGTACTCACAACTTTTATTTTTCGGTTGTTTTTTTCTGCATATTGCATATAGTGTTACGTGGCGCAAAATAAAGCGATTCAGCCAAGAATTTTTATTCGAATGCCATATCATCATGAAAGGACGATGTGGTTAATTAGGTATTCAGGCTTGTCTCTCTACTTGCAAGATGTTCTACAGTGATTTCATTGCACGAGAGGTCGCCCTTATGTATAATGTCAGTGACTACAAATATTACGCAGTTTTCAAAATTCTGTAATGTTTGTGGTTACTCGTTTTCATAGATAATCTCTTAAAAAGGCTAGAAGCAGGACCGGGTTAATCATTAGGTAGACTAGGCAACTGCCTAGGGGCTCAGCTTCAACTAGGGGCCCGTGCGCAAAAAAATACTTAAAAAATGAAATTTTAAAATAACAATATTATTGCTTTATTGCGATGCATGTCAGTTGATAAAATACTTCATACATACATAAAGATTACATTTAAAATAACTGCATCGCATCTCATTTCTATTTCCTGCCCCATCATGAGACTTGAAGTAACTATATTTTTGCAATATCACATAAGATATTGAAATAACAACCTTGCATTGCCTAGGGGCCCGAACAGGGTTAGTCCGGCCCTGGCTAGAAGAGTATCGCTCTCCAGCAGCGCTGTGAGAGGAAACATATTTATTCACATTGACCTTGTGGAACAAGCAGCCTTTACTGCGGATGTATCTCGAATATATTTAGTCACCCTGTATATGAAAATGATTTTTATCAATTTGAAACGTACATAAGTTATCTTCGATCTTAGATATTTCCTAGTGTTAAGTAACGCGCCATTCTCCTATAGCATACATACATATATACCGTAATACTTAGTATATTTAAAATATGAAGTCTAATAAATACCAAATAGGAAAAATGTTTATTTATTAATGGCTTGCGCATTGCGCAGTGAGCCAGTCGCTGTGATTGTTTGTTTGTTTTTCAAATTGTTAACAACAATCACGAGTAAAAGTGAATTCAACTAAATATGGTGAACTGGCCATTGTCCAATGAAAGCGAAAATTGAAAATGCTATCTTGATCAGAACCACTTAACCGTTTAGTAAGATATTAAATAGTAATTTCAGTTCTGACACATGGAATGCTACATAGTGCTACTACCTGTGTTATTTTCTTTTTATGGGCAACCTTTTACGAAGGCACAAATTCTATCACACTCGACAAGCATTGTGAAAGGATGAATTGATGTTTATTCACATTGGTCCTAAGACGCTGTGAATTGCAATTAAAGGGGAACAAACTCCTCTTGGAAGAGTCCATTCAAGGCGTTTTAAGTTCGACCTGGTGATGATTGATGCACCCATTGGGATCCTATAGTATTTGCTCCAGTGGCAATTCCAGGTGTTGTTACGGAGAATACAATTTCCTGTAACCGAGAAAAACCTCCAGCTTCTGAGAATCCGACCTCGCGAGGTCGGAAACATGATCTTGCCATGAAATGTTGTTGTTGATACTAATTTCCAGAAGCATGATGGAAGATGATTGAAGTATTGGGCATCACTCCATCTCCACGGCTAAAGACCAGCATCCAACAGATATCTCAGAGCAGTAGGTACATGAAAATTCATTACAACCAGTTTCTAACGCTATTGAGTGAAAAAACTGGAAGTATATATTGATTAGAATATAATAGTCTGGTAAACAAACAAATACACCACGCCATGCGGCAGGTCGTCGGCGTTGTACCGCATACAGACCAAGTAAGGAAAACCTGATTTCAACCGTATTGAACGATTGTCTAGTTCCGAAACTACAACGGAACCAGTTTTAATAGAACAGCCTTTACAAAAAGTGAGTTAAGGTAGGTTGGGTATTGCGGGCTGCTGGGTACTGGTACTACTGGTACTACTAGTAGGGTTATCCCAAACCAGAATATCAGGTTGGCACGCGTGGATGTCTCATTTTCATTCACCCACAATGGGATTCACTTCTTTATTGTAACTTGTTGCATTTCTTTTGGACCGCTAGGAACCGACACCGGTATCATACGTCAGAATCCTCCTCTCGTTTTATACAGTGGGCGACAGAAACGACATAGTTGAATGAAGACGCTGAGAACTTTTTATTTTACAATACCTAGAGTTGTATATGTATATCGTAGAAGTTGAAGGAATAAAATTATGTAATTTGAATACAAGGTTTTACAAATAAAATTAGCTTTTTGACCTAATATTTAAAATTCTTATTACCAATAATTCGATTCACTTCTTCATTGTAACTGGCTGCATTTCTTTTGGACCGCTAGAAACCATATGTCACGAACCTACTCTTGTTTTTTACAGTGGGTGAGAGAAACGATGTAGTTGAATGAAAATGCTAAAACCTTTTTATTTTAGAAGATTTACAGTGATATATGTGAATCACAGAAGATTTTAAGAAAAAAATCATCGTCATACTGTTAAAATTGACTGTTCACAAAAATCATGCATGTGATGTTTTTAATAACTAACCAACTAGATCCTATGATGGATACAAAACTAGAGCTCTCAAATCTAGCATTCTATTTATCCTGTCTAGCTATTTTTATATTAAATTATTTTTCCCTTTTCTTGTGTCTGTCTTTGGAGAATATTTTTTGGGCGACTGCATTTACACTAGTGTTGAGGAAAACCCCTACAAAACTTTAACAACCATCGCCGCCAAAATATCCTTAAGATATTTCATGTGATAAACTATTTTATTTCTTAAGATAATTCAGTAGTAAGTTAACCTAGAATACAAATAGATGGAAACTTATAGTAGTTTATCGATAAATTGTCAGATTTGACTGCTAACAAGGCTACCCTGATTCCTTGCCAACTAACTATCTAGATCCTAACATTAAATTTTGTATAAATAAAAAAAAATTAAAACTTACTCCAAGTGGATCAGCGGCTTTAAAATCCTATCGAAATCTTCAATAAACTTATACAACTTGCACGTGAAATACAAAGCAATGTTTCAAGAGGCTGAAAAGTATTTACGTCATTTTTTATTATCTTTATTCGGTTAAAATCCAGTGATCTGTATTTTTATGTATTATGGTCATTTTTCTCATTGCACGATATGGTATATTTGAAGTTCTAAAAATAGCCTTATTTATTATTTTTAGTTGTTATATGCAAATCTACTAACTTTATCTTCTACTGAAGGTTTGATATTGTAATTGCTGTTTAAATGAATATTGCAAGGCAAAACATCAATTGATCATTAGGCATTTCCTCATTTTCGAAAATTCAAAATCCTCGTCATTTGAAAGTATGAACTGCTTTATGTGAGAATTGGGACAATATGAAAATTCACGTTAAATCGAGATACGCCAATGGCAGAACCTTAATCAACGGACTGAATTCACAGCTGTTAAAAAAATATAAAGTTGTAAGTGTACCCCATAGAATAGCATGGCAGCAATTTGCGTAGCCTGGTGTTGTGTTAATTATGATATATAGATATTTTGTCTCGGTCTCCACGTCTCTAGAGATTTTATAAAATCTTGAGACCTATTAAAGTCGCTGCCTTCCTGACGTTAAAATCATTACACTAATGGCGCAATTCAAATGTCTTGTTAATAGAACTCATATACAATGAAATTTATGTGTTTTCCATGTGAGAATAATTTTATTCGAAATGTTCAACTGTCAAAATGGATAATATCTGTATTAAGTTTGTGAAAAAACATCAGAATGCCTATATTCAATATAAATGCAAATCTTGTAAACGAAGATTATCCACATAATTAAGGATGTGAGCTGTATAATAGCCTTAGATTCATATGGCATTTTATTGGGCTTGTCCAACTAAAATGTCGGAGAAGTGAAATGTCTAATATATTTGCGTATTCTCTGTAACTTTGTCTTGTGGCTGGAGTCCGTGTCCAGCAGAGCTGCCACTAAGTACTGTGCTTAGTGCTTATCTAAGCATTCTAAGTAGTTTTGTGCTAGTAAGCACTGTACTAACACTGTACTTAGACTACTTTGCAAAAGAGCTTAGTGCTTAAGTCTTCGTGAAGACATTTTTCATAAAGGCGGATCGGCCTCCAAAAGCGCTGTGAAGGGCTAAATGTCTTTTCACGTTGGTCAATGAGCTTCTACTTAGAGAGAGTAGTGAATACAATTTTCTGGAGCGGAGTTGAACTCCCAGTTTCTGGGATGCCGACCAAGCAAGACTGACAAAATGGTTGTTCCAAGACATGTCATTGTTGATGTTAACTCCTGGAAGGTTGACGACCTGACAGCCTGAGCTTTATTTGTCAGGGTAGCTGTCTGCTTATCCTGCGCGTTGAACTGAACCTCATTCAAACATGTTTTCAATGTCTCCATTCACAATTTTTTTATCGACATCATCTAGTTAAAGCTTTTGCAGTCTATATGATCTATCTAAGGTGTTCAATTTCTTTTGGAGTTCTTAGTGTCCCGACTCACCCTGTATATCCGAGTGGAACGTCTGTCCTGGACTGTTCTAATGCAGAGGAAAACCATTTGTTTAGGAAACATTTTAATGGTCGCTTTTTCAAAAACAATTTTCAACCAGCGTACCGTCTCGCCCAGGTAAAAAAAGGCAGTGAAGAAGAAAATAATTAATGATTTATATGCATAGACTTGTAGTGCCGTTGTTTATTTAGCTCAACCCCGCTGACAGCGAAAGGCATTTGACAAATTAGAAAATAAGTCTACCCGTTCAAATTCAAATGCTGTTTGCTTAGTGAATTTTTTATCCTTTACCTCTTGATGCTGATGGTTCGTATGGGTATGCCTTCGTTTATATCATTCTTTCGGTAGCAAGATTCACCGGCGTCGGCTGGAAGGGAGGACATGTTCTCACATGTATCTATTTTAGGATAAATTTCTCGAATTTTGTTGTGTTGTCACACACATAGAAAGGAATTCTCAATTCAAGAATTTCGATATTCTTGTGAAGATATACACACGACAAGAACATCTGATCTTACTGAAAAGTTTGATTTCGGACTTCCATTGTCTATAAAATTTTGAGTATCACGACGTTTCGATTGATGTGCTATCTTCAATCGTCTTCAGGTTCAGTTCACCTGAAGACGATTGAAGATAGCACATCAATCGAAACGTCGTGATACTCAAACATTTTATAGACAATGGAAGTCCGAAATCAAACTTTTCATGAATCCACCTTGTCTACAAGTTTCAAACAACATCTGATCTTACTCTTAGACAATTCACTTGATGAGAAAACTATCATTGATTTAAATCAAGAAAAGTATATTTCGAATTCAATACTCGTTCTTAAGAAATAGACTCTAAAGAAAAAATTTTTCACAACTAAGATTTGAATGCTTTTCCAACAAGTATTCTATATTTTTGTGAGAATATCATATTACTTTTATATATTTATATTATATTTACTTAAATTTACTTTATATGATCAAAGGTATGGTATTCTTATTTTAAGATTATTATAGCTTTGCGCATATAGGAAGATACGGTATACTTGAATGAAACCACATATCCTTGGTCTAAGAATTTATTTTTATGTGTGCTTATTGCTACATACATTGCATTGTGAACACCTCAGATACATCTTTACTCGTCCTGGCCGGCAATGATTCTAACCACATATCACTACCAAAACAACTTTACTTAAGTTTCAGCTGCCTCGGCAAGCTTTATCTAAGTACAAATTCAAAAAATTCAGCATAACTATCTCTTGTTTTCAAATTAGAACATGGTATTGTCTATTATGGGATTGTTTGGAAGAAAAGTGATGCATTTACATAGACTAGAACCAACAGAGTTACAACCTAGAAATGCTGTTAATCGCAACCATCGTGGAACAAACTCCGCGGTAGCTCATTCCACAACGTCCAGGTTCTCCAATAGAACCACTTTCAGAAGAGGCTTGTACGAGGCGTTGGAAGCTCGACCTGGTGAGGATGCTTCTGTTGGGCTGCCTCAATATTTGCTGTACTGTCGACTCTTGGTATTATCATGCAAGACAGCTCTGTCAAACATTTGCCATGATGTAGAATAGGGACAGATCAGTCACCCTCCTTCAATGTTGCAGACTGTGGAAGTCCTTTATAAGGTTAGGCGCATCCACTCGTTTCTGTATTGTATCAAGAAGCTTTAGGAAGTACTTCAGATCGCATCATCGTAGTACTGCAATAAGAGTAAAGTACAATAAACCTATCGGCTATAGTTTTAACGGGGACGTTCTTTGACGGAGGCCATAAGACTAATGGAATGAAGTTACCGCTTGGTTGTAAATGACGGTGATTTCTCTCTGTATAAAAGTTAATTTAAGTGTCTGTCTTATTGCGAATTTCCTCTTCGATAAATCTTTGGTGACAACACATATCCATTTGCAAAGTATCGAGAATGCAAATCTGCATACTAACGTCTGATATAACGCCTTCCAAGTGTCAGGCGCAATTTTTTTTCGGTCTAGTTTCGTCTAGATGTCAACCAAAATGATTAATAGCCTTAATCTTTTGTTATCTTTGTATGTGGTCGCACAGTCGACGGTTACTTTTTGGCACTACTAATGATCCTTTTCTCTTGTTGCAGGTATGGTGGATTTTTTGGATCTCTTTACAGGGTCGGAATCAGCCTGATACACAGGCAAATTGATCAATTCAGGTATGAAATTTATAGGAAATTAAGGACTTTTAACGCACAAACATTTTAAGCACCCCACCTTCTTTCTTTGAACCATATTTTTAGTATTACTATTTTTACTTACTTATCCAGGACTTATACCACATTTTAGGGTGCCATTATAAGATGTTACAGAAAAATTCTAATTCGAGATATCGTCTTCATGGCCTATACATAACAAAAAACCATGCAACTCATTTCCGTCAGTCTGTCTGTATTTCAAACGGAGAATTTTGATAAAACTTTGGGATGAAGGATCTTTGTTTTATAGTCTGCACAGCACACTTTATCAATGGCATGATGACATAGAGTGATGCAATGTCTCATACATATATCTGATAACAAAATACTAATTTCTAAAATGATACTGTTGTGTAGGAAGTAAAAAGTCAACCTACTTGACGCCATCAGTTAAGAAACTAATTCGAAAAATCACCTAGTTAAATCTTCCAGCATCAGCTTTCAAAGAATAAATAACAGGGTGGTGTCCAGATAATTGAATATGCACGTGTTGAAAACAAACCAACGCCAACGTCAATAGAATACAAAGCAATTATGTGATTACAACAAACCGAAGGCTGTTAGTCACAAAAAGCGCAGTTCGTATTTAATGCATATGATTATTATGTATATGCAACTATATATAGAAAATTATTTATTAGGAAAGATATACGAGAGTAATCCTGCTAGTACGTAACAGGTGTAACTTCTAAAACTTATCCTATGGTTGCCTCTATTACATCGTGATGTGTATTTCCTATCGTTGAAATCACATGTTTGTGTGCTCACTTGAACTTACAACCTTTCGAACGAGCTTCTTCAAAAAGTCGTTTTTTCAGAGAACCTGTATTAAAATCTACAGCGTCTTGAGATCAATGTGAACCTATCTATGAAAAAAGATACTAGATTAGATTATGTGCTTAGAATAATAGCAAGACCGAAATATTGATGAATTGAACTACAGGAATCCCAAATGTATTTCGATCCACGGATAAATCTTATTTTTCCCTGAAGTAGAGAGTTTTGAAGGTTTTAATTCGAATGTGCCTGGTAGATTGATTTGCTCTTTCTGGACATCTACTGTTTTGTGATTTCCAATCACGAAGAAAGCAAAAGGAACTGAACGATCGTTTATAAAGAGATTATTTATTTTTGTTTTTCGTGTCAAGTCATCTAGGATTAAAACTTGAATGGTATCAAGTTCGTGTGAACTAAAGTGGACAAAAATCAGATAGACAATTTAATATGCGTCGTGCCACAAGATATTAGCTTATTAGAAAATATAATTTGCATCATTGTGTCAGCCTTGGAAAGCTTTTCACATGGGGATTTTTGTCGCCCATACACAGCTTTGCTCTTCGGTCAGCTTAGATGGAGGTCTAGATAAACAGGCTAATGTATTTTGGCATCGTAATTGTCTACTGATTTGATTGGAACAGATCCGGATTGTGAACAATAGCAAAGAAGTAATTGGACATGCTATATTTGGGATAATAGTTCGTTTGAAGTATAATATGCGAATTATATGATATAGTTTTTGCTGCGGAAGACACTAACATTGAACTAAAATGTAATTTGTCATATCTATCATATAAGATATTATATTATTAATAAGTCTTTTACTTTTTTCGATCATTGATGCAACATTTGTATAGGAGAAATATTATTATTATATAATAGAGTTCAGGTAGTACGAGGTACCATAGTACCATAGCACTTATTAGTAAAAAAAGAAAAATAAAGATATGTACATAAATACTGCCGGACCGATCAAGAAACAGCGCCATCTGCAGTTTGAAGTTGAGGCTACGGATATTGTTGAGTATATTGAATGATATTTTTGTCGCTGTCCAAATTTTGCAGCCCCAGGCTACAACGTACGTAGCCTATTGAGTAAGTTCGTTATTCCTCTTATTTGTGTTTTTTAGTGTTTACAATGATTGCTCTCTATCAAAACAGGAAGTAAAAAGGACAATAATTACACATTTATCACTTCGAGTGTCAGACCTGCCCTGGTCTTATATAAGGTATTAGGTGTTGAACATGAACCTAAAAAATGTCAAACACAAATTTCTCCTAATTAGCAATGATATGCCGTCGTCGATACAGATATAAACATATGCTTGTTCGGTATAGTAGGTATACTCGTATATACAAAGTGGCCAATTTTAATCTTAGCACTCAAATAACTCGAGAACAACAACATACTGAAATAAAGGTCGAATCGGTTTTTAATGACTACCAGCATTTTTTAAATAGATTTTTTTCTTCAAACTTCCAATAAGGTCAAGTTCGTTATGTGATAACCAGAGATAACAAAAAGATAAACTTAAGCGTGTCATTGACCTTGACTGGAACCTTGATAAAGGTTTTGATCTTGATCGTTAGATCAAGGCCAAAATATTTACAAGTTCGTTTCCTTATTCTATAAAATTCTAGTGTCAAAAATGGATGTTGTTATTAAAAAAATTAATTTGAATGGGAAATGACCTTGATTATTGACTTCAAGGTCATATTTTGGATAATAGTGGGGTTCTCTCTCATCTCTTGACTCAATCATTATGTTGCTATTGTGAAATTTTACTTTACTGTTTGTTGATTGAAACGAATTTAACAATGCGCTCGACAATAAGTTTAAATGCAAAGAATCATATTCTGCTGCAAAATTCCCTGTTTTATTTCTTAAGCTTGGAATTACTTCTAACCCTGAGCTGAAGGTTCCATGGGAGATTCCTCTCAATTTTCTGCATGGTTTTCGAGTTTTTTGAAGATTAAGATGGGCCATCGTGTATATACCACCACCTTATCATTAATATAACTCAACGTCAAAAAAGGTTTTTTATATATTGTTTATCCGAAATGTTGAATAAATCAAAACCATCGCCTTGACATTTCGTTTATAACAGAACTACGCCAATTTTATGGCTCGCGGCTTATGAATTATTTATCACTGTCGAAAAATCTGATGGGGAAAAAACTATAACTTGTCTGGGTATATTCGGCCAATTATATCGGCAAGAAGGAATGTTTGTGAACGTAGAAGCACTTGCGCTGGGTTTTCTTAGGGAAATTCACCTGTAGTTTTCAATGTCAATGACCGATATTTATGAACTTTGGGGATATACTCATTCTAAAGAAATATAGTCTAAAAGAAAAATATAAATTTCCTCACAATTAAGATTTCAATGATTTTTTAACAAGTATTCCATATTCTTTTAGTAAGGTCATCATATTTTCTAGCAGAGCCCCGTTTACTTCGAACTAGGATTCGCTCCAAGCAATTCATTTATTTCGCATCGCCATCTTCCTCAACGGCATTTCAGCGGTACGCGCCATTTTTTTTATTCCTATCAACCCTCTCTTAGGATAAATGAGCTGTTAAAAAGTTGGCATTGGGACTGTTGTGAGGATCTCATACAGGTGTACAGGTGTTGATGTGATATGTGAGTTGTTGTTTCCAATCTTGGACGTTTATCTTCTTGCTTAAGTACAGGTAAATATTTTTTATATTCTGTTTATCTGTATAATACCTTTCAAACTTGAACTAGGAAAAATACTGTATGACGCAGAAAAAGTTAAGAACATCTTGAATCATCTCATGAAGAAACTCATCTTGGCCTGCAAGAAATACAAGTTCCTGTGGTAGACTTTGCAACCTGGAACGTTAATTTTTGAGAACAATGTATTCGTTCGGTCATTTTCGATTTACGTAAGCTCCAGCCGATGGTTGAAAAAGAAAAAGGAAACAAAAATAAAGAAACGTTCCCATCACAACTTACAAAGCGTATATTTATTGTTTTGGGTCCGAAACCTTCGCCGGAGTCAAATTTTCTGATTTGCGCAACCATGCCCATAGGCGCGCTCAGTGCTTTCAAACAGGTTTACAGTTATCCACTGCATTGATCCTACCCCAATAGATTGAGCAAGTCTTTCGTGAATCGGTGATTCTGTGTGCATCCTCCACCAAATAACTGTTGGCCAGAATACAGTATTGAGTCTTGGACATAGATGTATCCCATATTACTGTGTCTATAGGTACTCATGACCTCGTGATCTATTGACAAAGAGTTAATTCATCTTCAGAGAGAGAGAGAGAGAGATAAATATGTGTCCTCATTCTGAGTGAATACCACATTGAACAAATAATGTTCAGATCAAGAGATCAAGATTGACAGATCAGTCGCATGTTTGTCTGTCAGCCATAGAGCAATGACATGATCCGCTCAAAATGGCTGCATGAACATACTATATAAATTAGTTCATCGGAATCCATATTGTCTGCCTAGAACACTTCAGTCTTCTGTTTGTCCTTAGCAGTTATCAATGCTTCGTTCTGGAATGTTACTGGTGGAAAGCTGCTGCTCGTGAAACTTCCATTTAACTTGTTGGGCCAGGTCAGTAATGCGGGCGTATAACGAACCTTCGAAAGCATAGTTCGAGCGAGATGACTGCAGGTATCCAAGTGTAGGGAGCTATAGCTATTGAACCGTAGGAGGGATTCACTCCACTTGTTGGGAAGGATCCTCACAGGTCACTGCAGATTAAACAGGCACCTGACACTCATAGGAATGGTCTAAGGCCCAATCTGTCAGAAGTGCTGGGAGGAGGACAGGACCTCGTTCCACTTCCTGGGTGAGTGTGCCGTATACAGCAACCTTAGGGCTCAGGTGTTCGGCACAGCTGAGTTTGACAGGGAAGAGTGCTACTCAGCCGAATGGTTGGACAATTGGACATCATGACTTTTATTAAAAGGTCTGGAAGGTTCGATACTAAGGAACTACCATGTCTGCCATTGTTCTAGTGATGGTCCTTGGGGTCAGCAAAAAGGGCTGAAGGTGGCCTACTTAACATTGGGGTGACTCTACATTGCTTGATTTCTGCTTTGTATTGGATCGAATTGAGGCTATTTGCATTCCTTTCAAAAGATCTCTAAATATATCAGAATTGGACTTCACAAGAGCAAATGATTTATTATTATATGTTATTGAGAACAACTTATAACAATAAGCTTTGTAGTCTCTGTGGCTCCCCTGATGTACGTCAATGACTTGGTGATTTCACGTGCGCCTCAGATTCGCCATTCACTTCGTGAAATTTAGGACAATGAAAAGTTAAATTTTCGCCCAATACAAAAATATTATCGTCTGCCGTTCGAAAAAATACATTATACATTGGGGCCTGTTTCTCAAGTAGTTGCATCAACGGAAAAAGGGATCTTTTTACGTCTTTACCTTTCACGCCAACAGGCGGGAGAGTTACACTTTTTCCTACGTTCTACCATCTATAAACTTTTGACCTTGTTAGTCAATTGTACTTGTTAGACATGACTAATTCTCAACAGATGCCTTCAAAATACATAAATAAGTTTGAACTTTCACGATACATTCGACCTATGAACATCTATTTTCCTACCCGTATTACTGCATTTTAGAGCATTGTTAACTTTTTCCTGAAAGGGATTGCTGTTTTAGCAACAACTTCTACTACTACTACATATTAATCGTTTTCAGCTAATTAAACATAATAAATAAATTTATCGTGATTTCTGTATGATTTTCTCTCTGCTCTATAAATTATTTCGTTGCTCAGCCTTCCTGATGCTGAAGTATAAAAAAGTGACATCTATCACATTTTAACAAGTGCTTTTTAGTCGACATTTTCGCCTCCAGATGTCGTACAGCTTGTATGAATCGGAATGAATCATATTTATTCGGATCCCGGAGTACTAGAATGAAGGATGACATGACGGCATCATTAGTAAGCCCGTAAACATCCCAGAAAGTAATTCTTTTCAGTTCCAGGTGACTGCAGTACCCTGTGAATACAAATGAGCTAGAATTTGAATATTCGGTTATCGTGGTACCCCTTTAGCCAGTAGTGGTCAGTAATCTGGTCAAAATAGGCATGAACAAACTCAGTGAGGACTGGAAGGATTAGTACAGACCTTAAGTCAGCACTCAGAAAATAGCGATCTGTTGAATTGACAACATGAGCCCCCGCCGAAGTAAGCTATCTCGCAATGGTAGAGGTTTGCCTCTTTCTATCCAGGATATAAGTGTGCTGTCATCTGCGAACCCGTAGATAGAATTAGATGTTATATTCAACAGTTTGTTGATGTAGAGCAAGAAGCGCGTAGTTGAAAAGATATATCTCTGAGGAACGCCCATGTTGATGGTAAAAACATCAGAAGCACATAAATTTATCACCATAAATGAATATCGATCCCTAAGAAAACCATCATCTACTGGTGGCAGCCCAAAGGACACGCTTAGCTGGTAAGCGAGCTTGAATAGTTTGTAAAGAACTGGTGAAACTTGTAGAAGATGATTGCTGGTATTTGGTCTGGACCCTCTGGAGTTCAATTCTAAAAAATACGCTTTACATCTTGGTAATTTTATCTAATTTCTGTTTTTTGAGCCCACCTGGATGGTGGTGAATAGAGTACCTCTTTAGAAGCTTATTGTAGAAAGGTATCTGTTCTTTTCTTCGGGGTGGAGACGTTGGACCCATTCGCCCTCGTCAGTCAGTGGTTGTATGGACGAACAACAGAAGTTCCATACCAATTTTAGATCTATGCAATTTATTTCAGAGTTAGATTCTACATTGACTGCATCATGTTGACAAGGGTATCTGAAATAAGATCGAAAGTATATCTAAATGGAGAGATCCACTTGTAGGACCATGGATCAACTTAATCTGCAACTTTTCCTCGATTCATCGTTAATCTATGCAAATAGAAACAAAGTGTATATTGAGTGACGTAAGAAAGTTGACATTTAAATCAAATTTTATTAATGCTAGTGAAACTACAGCAGTACGCCTCCGGTTTTTTTTTAACACCTGCCATGTTAAATGTGATATACTTAATCCAGAAATGACCAATTTGGAACTAGTTATTTGCATAAGACAATTAGATAGAAAAGATTTAGGTGTGTTTGGCGCTGTTCAGAAAAAATTAGATCAATCTTTAGATGGATCTGTTACGAGGCAGTCTACCGAAGAACATAATGATGAATTGATGTTATGAAAGTATGAACCAGCTGTCAAAATACAGTATACATTTTCATTTTTGCACAGGTGAAAGCATTGTAGCTGATAGTCTATTCAAAGGATCAAGTTTCTGATGATTAACTCATTTTACTTGTCTTGACTGTTATTCAACACCATATATTATAACTAATAGGCATCTTTATTCCAAGTAAAAAATTGAATTTTCAGATATATGTCCTATCAGACAACAGTCTAATCCAGATCAACAGGGATTTCAACTTCGCAAATGTAAATTCTCACAACTTCCTCCTGACATTGTCATCTTACTTGTGCAGAATAGTACTTGACATTATTTTCTTTTCTCGTTTTGGATAATAGCACGACTTACCAGCAAAAATTGAAAGGTACATTTCAGACAGAAGCAAATTGCATCAATTTGCGATGGTGCGTTGGAGCATTTCTCCGCGAAAAAAGATCTAGATATCATTAAGGCCAAAAACAATATATATTTTCAACTACAGCCTGGCCCCGAGGAAATAAATGACATAACGTAAAAGGACAATTAAGAGAAAAGTAACGATAATGCGTTTAAAAGATTTCAAGCGCAGTTAATGAGGCAATGGAAATGTTGAAATATGCAACGCAAACAGGGGCGTCGGGAATACCTTTAGCCAGAGGGTGGTAGCAGAGATTCATATGGCTCATATTGGCAGATTATGAAAACGATATATAGTATTAAAAAAATGTTTATGATATTACAGTTCGGATCGAATTATCTATAGAACGTACAAAATATGAAAAGTTTGATTTCGGACTTCCATTGTCTATAAAATTTTGAGTATCACGACGTTTCGATTGATGTGCTATCTTCAATCGTCTTCAGGTCTTCAGGTGAAACGTCGTGATACTCAAAATTTTATAGACAATGGAAGTCCGAAATCAAACTTTTCATACAAAATATCTCATTATTTTTGTTTTGTTTATAATAATTTACTTCATTTGCATGAGCGAGGGCAGTTTTATGCTCGCAAGATTGTTCAAATTTGAGATAACACGTTTTTTTTGTTTTTGTCGATCTGTTGGTCGGAAATTGAGTAAATCCTATTCAATTCAGTCAATCAAATCGGGACCTCCTTTCATTCCTCTGTATAAAAATGTTGCAGATTTTTTGTCGTGACTTCGTCACATTAGCTTTCATGGTCATGCTACACATTTGGCGATATGATAATAATTCAGTCCAGCCAGTATTCTATGAATGTCACTTGCGAATGTCGGCAAAGACAAATGACACCCATTGTCATACAAATGATCTTTTGTAATACAAAAGGTTTCTGTGTTATTCTGATATCTAACTGTAATGATCGAGGCATTTTAGACAAACTATTTCTATTCAATTATTTCAAAAAAATCCTTGCTCTGATTTGAACTCAGACAACCATTAAACATGCTTTGCACTTAGCTAGTTTAGTATAAATAAACTAGTAGTTGTGAGGAGACGAAGCCTGGCAAGTGGGCCACTTTCGGTCCTTTTTGCAATGTGAACTGCATGTGCTTGTGACATGAGAATATTTTCAAATTTGACCTACATGATAGACTATATATACCGGATATCCGGACCTGGGAAAATTACTCCGAAACTCCCCCCCCCCCTTCGTGTCCGACCTGGGTTAATGCGAGGTAAAAAATGTAATGTAGAAATGTAAAAACAGCACCACTGCGGTGTGAAAACCGAGTCAATCTACTTGACTCCATTTTTCTGTACCTAGATATTATTGGAATTTCTGATGCTGTTGTCAGTATTATAGTGGCATAATATGTATCTAGAATATCTCACTTCATTAGTTAACAAGTCTACCACTTTATTTAAATATAGCCAAAAAAATTTCTAATATGCTGGAACTATGAGTGAGCACGTACGTTTGGATATGAAATGGCATCTCACCTAGAAATCATGTTCAGGAACAAAAGGGCACAGGAGAGTTCATTTTCTTGTGTAATGACCGAAAAAAAAATTTAAATGACATATAATTTTATATAGTTTGCTTTGATCAGATAAACTTCTTGATAAAATTTATATTTTCCACGTGATACATGCATATGATAGACTGTTTGACCTTTCCTATGTTTGCATAAATCATATGGTCTCCTTTACGTAATATTTAATTGACATACAGGGTGGTCACAACGACGATATGAATACATATTGCAGATGAATTAGTTGCCTGCATACGAGGGCCACGCTGAAAGTCTTTAGATATTCCTAATCTATACAAGTTTAAACAAGTTTGAGCACGCAGCTATTTTGTCTAAAGTTGTGAGTGCTTATACGTGAAGACAACGTTTGAATTGTTCAGATGTTGCCTTGCCACGGTCTCGAATGCGTCTAAGTGTTGGCCGAATTTTAACGTGGAAATGGAACCGGCTAGTCGCGATTTTCGAGCCATGATTTTGTATGACTATAAAAAGGGATTGAAACAAGTTTAATGTCACGAAAGTTTAGTGAGTTGCTTTGGGGACTCTGCTCCTTCTAGGGCTACAGTTTTTAAATGGTCTGCTGAGTTTAAAAGGGGTCGAGCCTAACTCGATGATGAACCTCGCACAGGTAGACCGCCCACTGCTGTTACTCCAGAAGCTGTAGAAGCTTTGCAAAATATGGTAAAAATAAAGATCGACATATAACCTACACCGAGATTGAGGCAGCGGTGCGAACAATCATTCATGATCAACTTCTCCTAAGGAAGCGGTGTTCCAGATGGGTGCCAAATTTGTTGACCAGTGAGCAAAAAAAATTGATAATGGGCACAGTAAAAATAGTTTTAATGTCGTAACCGGAGACGAAACATGGTTATATCATTATGATCCCAAAACTGAACAGCAGTCATTAGTTTAGTGCTTTGGAAGTGAGCAGCCTCCAAGGAAAATTCGTCGTTCCAAGAGTGTTGGAAAGAAAATGGTTGCATCTTTTTTTCTAAAAGTAGATACATCACAACGGTAGCCTTGGAAAATTAAAGGACAGTTACTTCTGAGTGGTAACCAAATGAGTTCCTGTAGTCTTCCAAGAACTATGCGAGAGCCGTCCAAAGACTGGTCTGTGGGGTATTCAATGGCACCATGAAAACGCACTCGCCACAGCGCCGATAGAGCACTCGATTTTTTTGCTGAACAGGGTGTCAACTGTTGCCTCACCCACCTGATTCTTCGGACCTAGCTCTGTGCGACTTCTTCTTATTCCCTAAGATCAAAGAAAAGTTACGAGGTCGTCATTTTTCCACCGATGAAAAGGCAATCGCTGCATTTGAGGAGGAAATTAGCAACCTTTCAAAAGAACGTTGGTCATAAGAATTTGACAAGTGGTTTCACCGAATGCGTAAATATATTGAGGTAAGGGGAGAATATGTTGAAAAAACAGAATAAAGTTTGAAAAAAAACCTTGTAGTTTTTCTATGTCTAGTGTCAGCGTGACCCTCGTATGTGGGAAACATCTAAATCGGCACTCAGTGAACACGTTTGAGAAACAGGAAATATAGGGGTAAATTGGGGCAAATTTCTATAATAAATCTATAAGGTCAAAGAATCTGGCTTTATAAAGTTGTACGTTATTTTTCAGGTGTGAAGGTCCAAAAGTTTGAGAGGCCGAATCTCATGTATCATGAGTTTCTACCTATAGATTCTCTATCTCAAGTATGAAGTTTGTGCATGACAAGCCAGAACACCCTGTATAAAAAATAAGCGCAAGAGGATAGTATAATATAGATGTTAAATATCTGTGACCCTGTATATCACAACTTGAATATGTATAGCTCCTAAAAAATAACGAGCAATTGTTCTAATGGCCAATTTTTGGAACATACTAAGACGACGACACACCCTAAAATGTATATGCAAAATATTGCGAAAGAAAAAACTACAATGTGCTATTAAAGCCAATCCTTCAGAATTAGGCATCTGTTTAGGATTTTTGCAATACACTAACGAAATTTCACTTCAATAATAAGAAGCCATTGGTCCACTTACGACAGATTTAATCTGATTTATTGTTTAATTGATATCAACTATCTTGGCAGATAGAAATTATGAGATAATAAATTGTCATATATGCCTTGCTCAACACAAATCAGTTGTCTTAACCACTGACATTTGCTATACCATTTGCTGATGAAGCCACGGTGCTGTTTACCATCGGTAGATCTTAATAATAAAGGGGTTAATTTGTTTCGCTTCTGTTTCGGCAACTATTACTACAAAGTACTGTATTTTAACTAGAATGAAGATTATAAATGAGTAAGAAAGTGCTAATTAGTCTTTAAAAAAATTCTATTCCACGTGTAGACCTGTCAGTTTATTCAAGATTTTGGAAGCTATGGTAATTTTGGAATACTGGCTGACTAGATCTTGGTATAATTTTGGAATGAATATTAAATCCCTACGGAGCGAAATTGGCTCACAACGCATATATGTCATATAACACATATATATTAAAATAATACATATGCTCAGCAATATAAAATGCAGAAATCGATGAAATCACATTCACCGGGTTACATAATTCAAGAATTATTGGTTTCTACAACCTAATTTAGCTCAAAACGTTTAGTGTCCCCTTCAAATATGTATGACAAATGACATCCTTTGTTACAAGATATATTTAGTCTAATTTCTAAATGTTACTTATATGGCAAAATAGTCTCTTAGTTATCTTAAATTGAAATCTTTGTATACTTTTACATAGAGGAAAAATGGAGTCAAGTAGATCAATTCAGTACTTCTCACGTATTCATGTGTATCAGAGGTACACAAATACTAGGAGGTTCACATCTTGCTTCTAGCAGCAAGTCCACTAACGGAGCTCCAGGAACAATCATCAAAAACCCTCAGTTGATGACGTGACGGAAATCACACCCTGCGCGCGGCTTCTCGGCATCAACCCTTGTCAGTATTCTCGCTTCTCAATCCTGGGACTCCATCTGATGCCTTCAGCCGAACCAAAGATGTAACAGTCTTGTTTGCCTTCTCTACGATTCCCATATGCCTGGTCATCTTTGTGTTTTTATCCAAGTAAACTCCTAAGTACCATCTGAATGTCACTTGTTGAGTTCCTCACTTGATTTAATTGAAATTCGAACTATATTTGTGTTAGTTTTAATGAGCAAATCCTGCACGGCTGTTAGACGTTATGAGAATTTTTCAGCGTCATAAAATACAGTCTACAATTTCGATATTAATTAAATATAGCATTGCTCGAAATAAACTTTGTGAAATGTTGCGATAAAAGAAGTAAATTGTTTAATTAGCAAACGACAGCATTCAATATAATATCCACTCAATTATCTATGTGGACTTCAACTAATATAAAATTACTAGATTTGCACTACTCTATACCGGGAAGAAGAGAATATCAGATTTGGTGTTTCTCAATTCCTCTACACCAACATTAAAGTAATACATGTTTTCCAAACATCGACATTTACTATTTTTTGGGATGACAGTGGTTTGGCCGGTTCCATGCAGGAAATAAGGGTGCTTTCAAGTGCGATGCTTTACATAGGAATCATGTTATTTCCAACAGTTCGTTGCTGTACAGCAAGAAGAGCCTTGGAGAAAGGACATATTCCTGAGGAACACCCGCACTGATGGTAAACACGTATTCAGCAGTCATTGCAAATAAGAAGCAGTTCCGGAGAAAACTATCCA
Organism: Bruchidius siliquastri; assembly: GCA_949316355.1. Classification (NCBI taxonomy): domain Eukaryota; kingdom Metazoa; phylum Arthropoda; class Insecta; order Coleoptera; family Chrysomelidae; genus Bruchidius; species Bruchidius siliquastri. Next base: position 21,835,098 of record OX438538.1, on the reverse strand, counting down.
ACCGTTGGCACAGACCCTGTGGAAGCCCATAGGCAGCCAGCTTGATCAAAAGTCTTGAATTCGGAAATATTATTTTCTTGGTTCAAATTCGTAATAATTTTCTTTAACTCATCTAAGTGACGTCTTACGAAGCCAAAGGTCCTGACATGTCTATAGCAGATCTGATGCATAGTGGAGAGCATACACTTATTAATTTTTTCATCAAGTAAATTGTCTTTGAGTAAGATCAGATATTCTTGTCATGAGTATATCTGTACAAGAATATCGAAATTCCTGAATTGAGAATTTATTCTTGGACATGATATAGAGCGGAGTTACAGGTCTATAGTTGCTGGGTATATTTTTCCTGCCCTTCTTAGGTATAGGTTGTACTCTACTGATCTTCCACCCAGTAGAAAACACTCCACCCGGGTGGTGCCTTAACCCATAATAATTACAACCAAACAAAAACTTCCCATATGCTTCCTCATTCCTTGTTTACTATATTCTCCATAGTTACATTGGAATATTAGATGTGTAGAAATTATATAATCGATTGATTGGAAGATCAACAATTCATCACTTGTTGAAACACCCTCTATGTGAGGTACGTTTTGCATGTCTGTACACAATATTTCATGGAAATGATTTATGAATGTCCAGTGTTTTTTTTGAATTATATCCGAGAGTGGCTCCAATCATACCGAGATGACTTTAAAATTTCACTTAAATACTAGCCTGGGGTGTGAATATCAGTGTAGCTATACGTACAGAAAAAATGAGAATTTATACAAAAAGCATGAATTATGATTTTTTTTTATACAAAATATGTAACTCATGTATTGTGATAAATCGATATCGACTAGAATGGTTCAAAGCTAGACAACGTCCAAATCGTGAACTTAAATAGACCAACAGCAAATTATAAATCTTAACTTTATATCAGATTCCAATTAAAATTATTGTCGCTTAGTAAATTCACTTACTCGGAGGCAAAAAGTGGTAACCGCCTTGAAACAGAAAAACCCACAACTAGTGCCTATTTACAAGCAATTCCAATAGATACGTTCAGCTTTATGATACATAATCATCATAATCCACAAAGGCAGTTAGTACAAAAATGAGGTGGATGTCGTCGCGTAGATTTAGATAACTAGGATATCATTAGGCGACCAGAGACCATTGCTTTGCAAATCAAAATGGTCGTTTGTGAGGTCAGGTATTGCTCGCATATGGATTGTGAAAATTGGACTTTGGGGGGGTTTTTGGAACTAGGCGATTCAAATATCGTTGATATGAATTGTGACACAAGAGGAACCACCATGAAGGAGTGCAGCAAGCATTGGTTTGGTGTTCACATTCCAGGCGAAAAAGGCTGTGTTACAACTTTGTTCAGCTTTTTTAGTTAATGAGTATCATACAATCGTAACGTATCATAAACCTAAAGCTAAAAAAACTCTATAGGAGGGAATTCAGTACTACTGACAAATGAAATATCGATGTTATACTTGCCGTATTGTATCAAAATGATTTCAATTCAAACAAATATGGCTGTGTCGCTACCGTCTCTTTATTTCAAAATGTACAGCTTCTTAATTGGGACATATCCAATCCATTATATTATTTCGGTTGTTTTAATCTCGTTGACACAACGCACGTCATATTGTATAAAAATAAAGCCTCTTTGTATTGGAGATTAAGACCAATATATCTTCTTACCTCATTATGTCACTCAGCCCCAAAGTATTATTGGAATTTCGTAAAATGTTCAGTCAACTTGAATATACCGCTTTGGCATTGCTTGCCTTACCTGTTTGTATGTATGTTGGATTACTTTTATATTGCGTCATGAGTTTAGATCACGTCAAAGCCAGCCAAGTATTTTGGTCTAACACAATTAGGAATTTTGGTGTACTCAATATATAATCAAAAGACGTGAACGGAAAAAATATATCGTATCTTCAAATCTGAAATATGTTATTCTCGGTAGAACAAACTAATATGTTACTAAATATAGACGTATCCTTTTCCTGGACGTACAAAATTTTATATTCACTTTAATATGTGTGAGCGCTGTGTGGTGTCGCAACCGCGGCATTTGACACCTGTAAAATCGGAATCTGATATACGATACTGTTATTTGAAACTTTGTATTTTCAAGAAAAGAACTTCAGAGTCTTCACTCGGTCGAAGCCGCGGTCAACGGTATGCGTATGAACAAAGACAAACTACAGATACCTATCCTCTACAGCTAGTGTGGTCAAATGCCATTTCTGACTGCGAAAAATATTTCAACTATTCATTGAAAGACACATCCAATTGAACGTTATAACCAAACACAGATTATTGATGGGAAATAGCGAAATTTGAACCCTGGATCTTTCCAGTCTGAGGCAACGTTTCGTTGAATGAAACTCCAGTTGTAGTTCCCATTCCATAATTCTCTCAATATCCTCTTTGATCTGAACAGCAGCGGAATAAGGTCTCTCGAGATGATAGTGGTTTTCCTGGTTCCATGCAGGAAATAAGGGTGTAGTCATCGGTAAAACTGTAGATATGATTATATGTTATTTCCAACAGTTCGTTGATGTACAGCAAAAAGATCTTCGGGAATAGGACAGATCCCTGAGAAACGCCCATGCTGATGGTGAATACATCAGGAGCACATTCATTTACTACCATAAATAAGAAGCGATACCTAAAAAAACGATCAACTGCTGGCACAGACCCGGTGGCAGCCCAAAGGGCACGCCTTATTGGTAAGGGAGTTTGAATAGTTTGTACAGAACTAGTAAAACCTGTAACGGATGATTTGGTTTAGACCTACTGGAGTTTTTCAACAATACACTGTATATCTTGGTATTTACTTCTAATTTCTGTCATTTTTGTGCCTATCTGGTGGTAGATCCTTGAAAGTTGATTGTAGAATTAGTAGCGAAAACCTGGTCGCTCTCGTTAGTGGTTGTATGGACGAACAACAGAAGTTCTGGTATAGTCTTGGCTACAGACCAGAATGATCTGGACGAGTCAGGATATGAGAAAAATTTGTTCTTAATTTACTGGTTGCTCAACACATCACAGCATACTTCAGAAGCCTCACGTTAATGACAGTCTGAAAAAATTATAACCACCACTCTTCACAGCGGCTCACGCATATTCAAACGATCTCTAACATGATGGAAATACGTGTATATATATGTTCCAAAATGGAAGCGTAATATTAGTCGTGAAACATTTATATTCAATCTACTGTTTTCCACCGTTTGAGTTCTTGCAGAACCGATGGTAATTACATACATTTACAGGCAGCAATCTATTTTCCTGGTTTGCAATTATCAGATTTCAGAATTCCACTGAAATACATCCTCAATGTTTACTCGATAATTATTGCCAACACTACCAGCGTACCATGATTTAATGGGATTATTCCTATAAATATAGAAAACGGCTTCAGTCACAAACACACAGAAAAGCATTCATGTGATAATAGTGACTTACGAACTAATCTATCGGCTATTACAACCAATCTTGCTATAATTTGTTCATCCAAGCATAATCAACGCTCATTATATTCAGAACCTTACATAATTTGCATTCATCTTCTTACAACAATGCAGGTTGCAAGAGATGGTTTATAGTAGGTACTTAGACAAACAGAATAGGTACACAAGGATATATAATTGTGAATCCTAAATATTGCCCACCAAATATTCATTGATTCACATCACAAAAACTATATTCTTCTCCGTAGTTATTTTTGCTCCACGGTTTAAATATTTTTCAGATATGGAGGGTGCCAAAAAACTTTTTTCTCCGAACTGGACAAAAACTCGTGTGCTGAGTAATTCGAGGGGCTGATAACGAAACCGAGCTCCGTTTCCGGACCAAGCCTCAGAAAGGGCCCCAGAAAGACCATTTAGATGATTTGCCATCTTGGAAGAGATCTCAAAAAAGGAATCCTGAGCTAATTAAAGTCATCTCTCTAACATATCAAGGTGGAAGTATAACAGATATAGACAGTGCGTCCTTCCAAAGTCCATCCCTTGTAAAAAACACATAACACAAGTGTGAGAGGCCATTATACCTGCCTCCAGATAACAATGGTCCTACGTCCTACATGATATTCAAAAAAATAATAAAACAAACGCATGCGTGGTACGTTGAGCTCCTGAAATCTCTTTCGCGTTGGCTACCTGTAACCATCAACAACCATGTCGCTCATAGCAGACAGGATCGGGGCAAGGTTAATGCTTAGTGAAACACACTTGAAAGAAGAACAGGAAATAGAGATATTTGGTCATAAAAAATATTAATGACATCGGATATCACTGCAATTCTTGAACAAGTGTAGGGTTATTAACCCCCACTGTAAACTACAAATTTTTACATCTATCTAGCTCGATTTTGAATGGACATCTAGTGGCCTGTGACTGATATTCAAACAATCAATCGATGTTTTTAGTTTGCGACGCCTGTACTTGTGTTCGGCTCGCGTAATTTTCAGTTTGAAATGTTTTGACATTTTCCGTTCACGATAGTAGGATAGTAGTAGAATGCAAAACATTCTTAAAACGACAAAAGATAATTCATGATCTTTGAATGTTATTTTTCAAAAACTATATTAGAGACAATGATAATACGTGTATCCTGTATCTAATGCATGACATTCACGAGGCAAGGAAAACAAAAAAATTGTTCAGTTTCAATAATTCATTAAAGATGTCAACCCTACTGGCATCTAGACCTAAACCCAGCCCTGACGATGGTAGCCGATGGAGCGCCGGAGTCGGACGTCGGTCTGCTGGTAGTGCTGGTGTTCTGGTCTGGGTCCGGCAACCGGCAAGAGCCGAGACACCTTTCTGGTCAGTTATAGTTCAGTTCAACCACACGCATGAACAAGGAAGGTCAACATTTGCCTCCTGTCTGCCACTTCGAACATGTGCTGTCTGTCGAATACGCGTTCACACTGAAGTGACGTTTCGCTTTTCGGAGTTCGACTTCTTTTCGTTCTGGTTGTTGTTCAGTGCCACTTGTTACACGGATAAACTGATCTCGAAGTGTTGTCATTCCTCGAATCTTTCGCGTAAGTGTGTTTGATCTCTCGTTGTTTTTAAGCATTTTTATTTTGGATTATTTTGAACATTTTTGCAAAAAAATGTTGACCTGTCACTCTTATTACTACGCTTGCAAATGGGGGTGTTCTGATGCAAGTAAAAAAAGTATCGAATTACAAGATTCGATTTCGATACAAATTCGTTGTCGCCTGAGGTTGACACTCGAAATTGCTGCTGTACTGAGGCTAATTATTGACTTCAAATCACAGTGAAAAGTGTCACTCAAGATGATTTCCCATCACTAGAAATGGGCTATCTGATAAAATGTAGTTTGAGAAAAATTAAATTAAGATTTTATGGGTATAACACTTGTAATCAAAGAAATATGATCAAAAACCTATTTCTAGTTTGCTTGTAATCAAGTGACTGTAAATCTGTAGAGCGTTTTTCATCGTAATTCAACAGAATTTTGAAGTATTTAATACCTAGGTACATGTAGCTTTAATTTGAGAAGAGAAAACGTTAATTTTTGAGGAAGAGCGGCCCACACTGACACTCAAATATATTTAATTCTAAAGAAGGCCATTATTGCATTTAATGAGGTAATAGGTTCAATAATAATCTTTTGATCCTCAGTGAGGTTATCATGAAGGCATGGTTAATGAATAGAAACGCTGGTCAAAACAATAATAAGAAATTGGGTGTAGCTTAAAATCAACGTCTAATTTGTTTAGATACATGTGAACTTATGTACACAATATATATATATATATATATATATATATATATATATATATATATATATATATATATAATAATTATTATCTAATCAAGATTAATTCACGTGATATAAGTAAATAATATAATATATTAATATAATAATAAAATAGGAAACTTCTAATCCGACAGTCTGACGATGATTTAAATATAAATCGAACCGCGTCACTGAAAGAAAAAGATTTTTATGTGAAACTGTGTGTTAATTACACAATCTTTCTATCTGCATGATGAAAGAGTTTCACCAAGTAAGAGCATCTATAATCTAAAGATGTAAATCAATTTGCAAAGATAAATGAACCCGGCGTTAACTATTATGTATAACCCTGTTGATCCAACAGATCCAAGGCATACCTGCTCTCCCTTAAAAAGAAAAGCACTGTTTCTTCTTTCTATGTCCCATAGAAACGACCCCTTGAGTTTTAGAAATGCTGACCTGTCAATATAATAGAAACACTTGAACATATTTTCGTCACCCTTATTGCCTACAGTTATCTATGTCGTCTTTATAAAGCAGGAAAGGAAGGATCAGAATGATCAATATGATGTTAAACAACGTGATTTCTTCTTTATTTTTCTTTTCTTCTTTAAACTCTAATCAAAATTCAAATAAACACCTTTTCACCTCATATTTATGTCACAAATGACGTTGGTTTCATGGAATAATATTCATATTCATTAATCAGCACAATTTTTAAGATCTAGATCTACTGATATCAGTTTTTCAAACGTAGTTGCATCATTTTCAATTGTATCGCAAATTAGGGGTTATGGAAATAATAAGAGGGCAAATGGTGCAAATTGAAACACAACAAATGGAAGCACCTTATTGTCGAGCTTCACATAACTATACATCTTATTCGTATTATTGATTTCTTGTCTATGAAGGAGTTAACAAGTAAAAGCATCTACAATCAATGACAACTAATCTATTTGAAATTAAATTGAATATTCCATAGCTACTATATTATAAATGGAACTACATTAGCAATCTATCATTCAAGATAATTCAAAATTCGCAATGTCTAATGCATATTAATGCGCGCCGATAGAAAAGGCAGATCTATAAATTTCAAATACATCATAAATATCTTGCTTGACTTGGTACAAATTTTTGCACCAACCAGAATGTGACTGTGATAGATTGAGTATAAAGCCCAGTCACTTCTAATTCTACATTTTTCTTCATTGATGATCATTCCTACCATTGAATCGACTTGTGAATTTTTCAGTGATATGAACATTGGACTTATTTATATAGGCTATGCCGCACGCGTATGTGAGACAAATGGTAATGGAATTATCATCATAGAAAGACAGACCTGGAGATGAAGGTTGTAAATTTTGATGTTCCTATACAAATGCAAAGCCTGAATACCAGAAAACTGTATATGCTATAGGATGTTAAGGAGCATTTGTTCATAGGATATTTCAAGTGTTTACAGCATCGGGTATGTCTATGTTTATGGAGACTGTCATTATCGTGTTCTCTTTTTTAAAAACCACTGAAACTACTTTGATAGTTCCTGATACTTTTGAGATGAGCCTGCATAATGTCATAATGTGATTGTCATAAAGACTATGCAAATCTATGGCAATTGGAGACTCGACAGCTTTAAATTTTTTGTCTGCAGTATATGGATGATAAAAGTTTATATAATGTTGCACATAAACTATAAATTAAATTGACATAAAAGTGGAGAAATTTACATCTCTAATTTACAATTCAAATTTATCATTTCGTCATAAATTTCATCCGTGATTACAGCTTCAAAAAAAAATAGTTATTGAGGAAAACGTTTTCACACACCCTGCCCACTTGTAGTGATAGGATTCATTGGAAAGTCGGTAATAGGAAGGTATTTCCTAAATTTACATAGTTGTAATTGGTGATGTGAATATTGAAGTTCCAGCAACATGGCGAATTATATATGAATGAGCCTCCATATAAGGTGAAATTGAATAGGATAGCTTCAATGATATCATTAATGTTGTATCTTAGTTTTGTAAGCTTCAAATTTATTCGAAATAATACTTTCTTGTGTTTCTCGAAGTTCGGAAACAGTGGATGGAGTCAGAAATTGTTTGCTAAGAATTTTGGTGTGATTTCAATCAAATATGTATATCAATGCATAGGAAATGCTGGAATAAATGGAAGGTATGTAGACATACTCGTACATAGGTAAACATATGGTACTTTATTTAGAGTATGACGTGTTGATTTTCGTTTTCCAAACTACCAAAGGTAGAAGCACACTTGGTTTTTGTTGTTAATGTTTGAACATGAATCCCAGTCAGGTAATTGGTAAACAACCGCGACCTGTGACAATGCCATGCCTTCCGAGTAATCTGTACAATGTTGCCGGCGTTCCTATTAATTTTTAATCAATTGATCAATCAACAGCTTTCATACTTTGTTCCTATTGAGAGAGATTGAGAGAATGGAATCTCTTGAAATTAATCAAAATCGATGCAGCGGCTACTGAAATTGCACAGATCAACAAATGTCAATTAGTTACACGGATATTTTTGTGATATAGACAACATAAAAACATTTATTCCGGAATATTTCTTTATTCCCTCATTTTAAAAAAGTTGTTTAACTGTGAAGTTTGAGCGTTTTTTTCTCGTTTTTTGTCCTTAACTCCGCTGCCACTGAATCATAGTTCAAAAACAAAACAGCTATTTTTTCCTTGCCATGGTAGTAATTTAGTTTCAAAATTGCATGAAAATCCAAAAAGTGCTTTTGCTCTCATAGAATGGCCAAGGATTGCAAACAGACATACAGACCAACAGACAGAACGACGGAAATGAGTGATATAGATTTTCGTGATGTATGTATATGTCATTGAACATGAAAAAAACACAATGCCTCGAATCCAAAATGTCCTATTATTATTATCTTATCATTGTTATTGCTGTGATATATTCGTGTCGAAAAAAGTTCGGTCATTAAATGTGGCAACGATGGGAGCGTTATTGAAAGAATCCGTGGTAGAAGGGTTATAGCGTGGCCGAACGGCCCAAAATGACCCAAGGCTAAAAAAACTCAACCAGACAGGGCTGTCCAAAATACCACCGTAGATGATTCCAACAGATTAGGACGGACTTAACAGCCTCTACTTCCATTTCGGTATCATTTCGACCAGTGCTGTAACGTTTTTAATAGGCGTTGTATTAGCTTCACGTGTATGTATGTATGTAGGTGTATTTTTTAAGATTTGCCTCTTTGGAACACCGCGTGACGTTACCTTCTTTTGAAAACGCTTTTTTTAAGGACCGATAACAATACAATAGCTTAATAAGTTTGTCCAATTATTTTTATAAAGCAATACGTTTAAGTGTTATTAGGAATGACATTAAATATTTCTTCTTAACATACTTTTATTAGTTTGACCTGTATCTTAAATAAATGATACGCTTCTATAATTAATCAAACTAAAAAATAATAATTCTATATATAAAAATTTTCATAAAACGCTACACATGGCGAGAGTGTAGAAATTGCACAGTTTTATCTTAACCATAGAAGTTTAACCAAGTAAGAGCATCTAAAATCTACATGGCTTCACTGGTGTCCAAAACCAGAAGATGAATTTCAATAACGAAATCAGTAGATTTAATTGTCAAGGAACAAAACGAAAAATTACTTTTTGTATATTTAAATAATATTGACTGACTTCTAAGTGCGACCATCGCTGTCAGGTGGGAAAATCTGAAGATCGGACGTAGTTTTGTACACCCCTGAGCTAGACACGTAATAATGCTAGGGTCTAAACAAAAAAACATATACCGTCCACTGACTACCTACCTGGCATTGGGTCCGTCTCACGTTGTTTTCAAGAATAGACTAACCCTTTGTATAATTCTAATTATTCAAAATTTTGCGCTGCGTTGACACTATATGTATAGGTGTTCTTATATTATATTCTTGCTACCACCAACTGTTCTTTTTTCAATTACCTATTACCAGTAATAAATTCTCATAATTGTTCAGCATGTGTAACAGTTCGATTGGCAATGGAAAATAAATACAGTTCTGAGCCTTTACAACAAATTTCTAACCGATCTAAAAATATGTTTGGGCTTAGAACCCGGTTATAACGACAGTCATGAGACACTAATACAAAGTGCGGTTATTACTCGGATATTGGCAAGTTCCATGTCTTCAAATTAGAAATGGTGGGGAACGATATAACGAGTGGTAAATATTTTTTAATATTCCTAACCAGGTTTATTGTCAAACGCCTACTATAATAATGCATTTTATACTTTTTGAATTTACCGTTTGACGGTCGATTTTTTGCGTTTCCCTTCCCTTCCACTAAAGTTTGGACTCATTTTTCACAATTGTACAAATCGTATAATATTTTGGTAAAAAAATTACACATGTCCCGTTTTGCACCTGATATTTCCAAATATCTACTTATTCATATAAATAAAGTGCTTTTTGCAGCTCCATAATATTGATATTAACTATGATAATAATAAGGAGGGATTGTGATGAAATAAAACTATATATAAAATGCTCCCACCTCACAATGCGAGGCTGACAAATATGATATGCTTTTTATTTCATCTAGGATTCTCTAGATTTCTCCCTACACTCATTGGTTCAAACTGGATTTGAGACATTTTCTTTCTTTTCCTGTAGATGCTCTTTGGCTCAGAAATATCACTTCACCTCTGACAAAAACGGCTCCATTTTTTTGTTTCTAAATATTAATCTTAAGTTGGTTGAAAACGCGACTGAGATTTCGCATTTGGTTTGGTAAAGGCAAAAGTCTGTTTTTGATCCTAACGGGTACACAAAAATGTCAGTTTTCGATATAAGGCTAAATTTCAACTGTGAATAACATCTTGCAAATGTCTGCTTATGTACTGGAAGGTAAATAATTCGATTGCTGGAGACTTTTTCATATGGAATTTATAAATACCTGATTTTTTTGAAATATCAAATGTCTGGTTTTGCATGTATACATTTCATATATTGATGTATCGATTTTTGTTGTCACTCTTTAGTGTTGAATATATAAATAACATTGGAAACTATAAGAAAATTGCCGAATAGTCTGAAATGGTCCCTTGCGACTAAAAATGTATCTATATGAATAGAGTTATAGAAATGGCAGCATATTTTCAATTAAAAGAGCTGTAATATTTCTTCATACAAATCTCAGGTTTCTATCTGTAACTACAGATATGTCAGAATCTACTTTATGGCCTGTTACATTTTTATTGGATTATGTAGATTACTCCGTGCTCAAATCATTGCTTAATGGGTTGGGTTTCTTATTGAATTTAAACAAACACCTACAATTTTTGATAATTGAATGTGTGCGTAGGATTTACAGATATTTAACAGACAATTCCAAGGATATTATCATATCAATCAACATGTCTGAGTATTTTGTATCAGTATTATTGAAGATTTGAATGACGTTTTTAATAATATTGATTTAAGGTGGTCTGAGAGAAACATTGTAATATAGCTCGTCATTGGAGTTGATCATCACACACTCGAGATAAAACTCTGAGTTTGTGAAGTTTCATGTAGTATCGTCAGTCTCAAAATTGTTCACCCTAATAATCTGACTCTGTATTGCGCTTAATAAAAATAAAACATTAATGTGGTGAATCACAGGTATTACTTCCAGTTAACCTTATGATATCTATAAAAGTGTCTGTGGAAGTGAGAAACAACAACTGGTCCTGTATATTAATGGAATGGAATATCTCATACTCTCCGTAAAAGTAGTTTTAATTTCCCTTGAGGTTTTGTAACCAAATACCTGGTATTTGTTCCAACTGTTACTGTAGCTGTCACCTAAAACCAGTCTTTGTATTTGTGCATTGCTATACATCCATTCTCTATAGGTATACAGGGACAAAAATAATCCAAGTGGAATTATGACTGAACTATACTGAAAGACTTGAAATCTCGTATTATTTCAAAACAATGCCATTTCTTAGTTTTCCAAAATTTACATCATATCCAATGATTGCAAAACTTCAAGTGGAATAACAGTTCTGAAATTCGATCAAGATCTCTAATAAGCTGACCACTGCACGTAAAATACAGAGTCAACCTACTTGAAGAAATTTTCTAAATGCTAAATAGCACTCTATTAATTACTCATTATCCTCATACAGATGGAATGCTTGTACTAATAATAGCAGTTGCTGAAACAGAATCAGGAGAAACTGAAGTACTAGGGTAAACGTGGCAACCCGAAAGCGTCTACCTATATTGTATTATTGATTAATATATCTGACCGTTCCGTTCGTCAGTATCACTTGAAAGGTAGTGTGGGAGTGTACTCCAAATATATTAATAATAACGACATTGTGGTTAATTGATCTCACAAATTCAATTTCCATCAATGCACTGCTTTAAGATCCAATAAATGAAAATAGTGACATTTATCAGGATTTCAAAGCTATGATCTGTTAAAGCTTCATAAACCAAGCTACATTGGAAACCCCTGAAAAAGAAACCACACATCAAGGGGTCAGTAATGACTATGGAAATTGTTTTCAGTGTGGAGAAGTGTCTCAATGTAAATTACATTGATTACCATGGAACAATTAATAATATTTAGCATAAAATTGTGCACGTACTTAGTTTCCCTTTTATTTCATAAATTACATACTACAAAATTATTATACGCGAACAAAATATGTATATGTCATGAAAATGAGAAAATCCTATTACGTATCATGCCTGTTATTAAGCTCTAAGCGTATTAACTATTAGTTTGCGGATTTGATATATTGGCAATTAAGAGGCTAAGTTGTAGAGGTAATTATTGTCCACATTTAAAGTGGCTACGTTTAAAAAAATAACAGCAGATTTCACTATTGGAAAAATTCAACTGAAAACGCTGATGTCACCTTATTTTTGTAAGAGGACCGTTCAAGGTGTTGGTAATTCGACATGGAGAGGATGAGCATGTTGGGCTTCCCAGCTGTTCATAATACTATCCCAGTTAATCGAAGATTTGCTATGATCTAATATATAGAATAGGGTCAAACTTTTCTTCGATGATCCAGACTGTGGAGATTCATCAGGCTCCTCCACTAGATGTATTGTTTTTTCTAGATTGAGGTCAGAAGCTTCAAGGATTTGCCTCAGAGCGCATTCACACACATTTTATGTCCAATAATGGTTGTAGAATAACAGTAGCTGCTCTGGTAGATACAATTTACTGCAGGGGAAAAGCAACCCCCAGCTTCTGAGACGCCAAGACCGGCAACAATGTTGTGCCAGAACGTGTTACTGTTAATGTTAACGTCAGAAGCTTGATGGAAGATCACGCCAGTATTTTGGCATCTCTTTGTCTCAAGAATTCTCGTCTCAAATTCTATGTATATTTTATTCTATGCCCTATCGATAAATCAAAAAAAAAAATCGTCTCGAAACTAAAGGATGAAGGCAAGGGGCTTAACTTTGCTTTAAAATTTGGAGGAAACGTAACATGATGTCTTCATCACAAAAGATATTTCAAAACATCTTGTTGTTTGAAACTTGTAGACAAGGTGGATTTATCAAAAGTTTGATTTCGGACTTCCATTGTCTATAAAATTTTGAGTATCACGACGTTTCGATTGATGTGCTATCTTCAATCGTCTTCAGGTGAACCTGAAGACGATTGAAGATAGCACATCAATCGAAACGTCGTGATACTCAAAATTTTATAGACAATGGAAGTCCGAAATCAAACTTTTGATCAAAACATCTTCTTTCCAATGGCAAAAATGTCACAGATCCCTATCTCCATATATAAACTCCCATTCTGGTTATTGGAATGGATTTCTGGGGAGTTTGTTCCTCGATAGTTACAATTTACAGTGATTCAAGGTCGCGAGAGAATTCTCGTCTTTGCGAGAGGTTATCTATAAAAACAAAAAGATTGGATTGCCATTCTCTGAGATTCTACGAAAGTGGAAAACGTGAAGATTGTGCTAGAGGAGAAATACATCGTTTTTGTGTTAGTCATTAAATTTTAATGTTTTAATTAAACGGGTATAAAATACTGGATATCATTTCGCATTATGAATTTAAAACAGGCTGTGTTGCACTTAATATTCGTTCTAAACATTTTCATTAAGTAAATGCAATTAAAGTATCTCAAAGTTGAAAAAGTAATGCAGTGATAAATACGTTGCAAACTGGTTGGTTATTTCTGAACACTGCAAGTATTTGTGTTCTTATATAAACGTTGAATTAATCAAACAGTTTTTTATTCAAGGGGTATTTCCTGTGAAATACTTTTTGGTCTAAAGTTATGAAATCAGTTTTAGTAAGTTAGTTGCGGACAGAGACAGCAGACCATCTGTCTAAGATTATTTTACCTACACTATTGGATTATCAGAAACTTGAGAAACGTTCAAATACCTGGTTTGCATTTTCGTAGACATAAATTTGGTTCTCACTACAACAGGTATTTTCAGAGCTGCAGTAAATGAAATAACTATAGCCAAGATGATTACCAAAATTCGGACTTGATAGGCACGTTTTTGTACTTTGAAAAAGGCTGTGGAGGCAGCCGAAACATTAGAAACCATGCTTCTCAACAACTAGAACTGGTCTTTTCAGAGCTGCAGTAAATAAAATCACTATAGCCAGGATGACTACCACCATTCGGACTTAATAGTCAATTTAAGAAGATTCTATTCATATTTTGTACATTGGAAAAGGCTGTGGAGGCAGCCGAAACGTTGGAAACCATGGTTCTCAAAAACCAATAACTGGTCTTATCAGAGCTACAGTAAATAAAATAATAACTATAGCCAGGATGATTACCAACATTCGGACTTAATAGGCACTTTAAGAAGATTCTATTCATATTTTGTACTTTGAAAAAGGCTGTGGAGGCAGCCGAAACATTGGAAACTATTTTCCAGTCAGTCGTACGTAGTTTCAATTAGCGGCCAGTGGAAAATATAATGGAACAAGTTGTGTATTGATTCCATTATTACACCTGGTTCAGCTCGAACAAACCTTTATGAGTCTCCTGTCATGAAGTCGTCATTTCTGAAGTGATATCGATATGCATGCATATGTGATTGATATATTGGAGTGGCATGGTCGGTATGTCGTTACCTGCCCTCAATGCTACATGCACGCACACCTTTTTATACACAACTACCTCTCCAGCTCGTTAAAAAAACAACCCTTTTGTCATCGCATTCACCTACCAGGGTTCAAGTTACACCTTTGGTGGTTACACGTCGTAGGGGATGTCAGGGGCGTGCTTACGTTTCGAAACGGAAGATTTTTGGACCTGTTTAACATATCGTTTGAAACATTGTGATTAAAACGTGTTTGAAACAGCATTTTTCTAAATATTTTGCTTAAATTATGTCTAAAACCTGTGTTTCACTACCCATAGTAGTTTGTTTTCCTGAATACTTGAAAAGAGCTACTTCAACAGTAAGTCTGCTAATTCAGCTCACAACACCACCTTTGTGTCTCCTCGATCGATGTAAATCTTCACATCCATACAAACCGACATTTACATGCCAACTAACGCACTTTCATTATTGGTATACGAAACCTCAATTTTGGGCACAGTCGTATTTTTCGTGTAAGTGAAAGCAGTAATGAAGTTATTAACTCATTATTACCAAAAATGAAGGCGATATTCTACTGCATTCTTGTAGTATAACTGCTTACCTAATTAAATACACAAAACGAGCAATTAAGTGGCATTCAGAAAACGTCACAAATTTGTTGTGTCTTCAGTGACGTGCGAGGAAGATTTATACTTGATGGAAATAGGTTCGTTGATGTCGAGCATTTTCCCTGTGGAACACCCACGTTGATTTTGTGGAAATAAGAAGAAAACCCATTCACCGCAACCAGTGCCGATTTTACCTAACTTCGAGCCCTGGGCGCTGGAGATTTTGGGCCCCTTTTGTTGCTTTTCTTTATCAGTTAGTGAATAAACACATGCTTCATATTGATATTTATTTATTAACCGGGACTGACCTCAACAGATATTTCAGGTATCACTTTGCTGCCGTATAATATATAGCAGAGCTAATTATTTTATACAAGGTTATCATGAAGTAGATAAGGGTTATATTTTACCTTTCAACTTTTTTGAATGTAGTTAACAACATTTGATTGCTCAAATAAACGAAATTTCTCATGTTCAACAGTGATTAAAGTAAATGTTCGATATGTCGTCAGTTTTCTGCTGTACAATCAGAAATTTGCACACAGCATTATTCAGTATGTCTGGTTCAATTGCAGTAATTTTCTCCCTAATGGTTTTTTAATTTTTCCTGCGTCGTTGGTGGTGTTTTAAACACCAGATCTTTTGAATAACCCCACGCCAGTAATTGGTTGTGGTAAAATCAGGCGATCTTTGAGGCCATGATTCAAAATAATGTCTGCTTATAATTTCTTCTGGACTGGACGTTATTGGTTGAGAAGTGTGGAGTCAATCTACGTGAACAAAAATGAATTGATTATTCTTAACCTCACTTATCGTTTACCGTTTCGATTTATAACGAAAGAAACAATGCAAATACAGTTTAAGTGCAACTATAATATCCTGACTTTTTTCCATAACTCAAGCTAACAGTGATTACTAGAGTATTTAATATCAATATAAATATACATATGTAGCAACAGCAAAAAGTAGAAACGCTAATAAACTCCAAGGCAATTATTTTATTGCAGACTTACTGCTAAGAAATATATATTCAAACTAATTCTAAGGAAATTATATGGAATCGTACCAATCTGATAAACGTGAACCGCAATATCTCTTCAGTCTGTTATTCAAGTTAAGGACGAAGCTAAGTATTTCAAGAACAAGTTCCACAACGACTACGTACAGACTAAGCCCCAATAGCAAAGTAATATGTGTGTATATCTAGTTATCAAAGTTCGTTGTTTTGCGAACAATAAATCCAATCTCAAATTGGATTGGTTCGTGGCCGATATCAATTTGCTTTTATTTAAGAGGAACATCGAGATAAGTTTATGATAAGGAGACATAGGATTTGCATTAAAAATCGCCAAATCAATAACTTAAAACGTCGAAGCAACCTTAAATGGAAATGAAACAGTGTTTGTGTATGTCTAGAGATTGTGTATGCAAAAATATTTAACAGGGCACTCCCTATTCTTGCAAAAATATCTTAACAACATAACTGTATTTTATAGTTCTTATATCATGATACGCTACAGTGGCGTGCATAGATGGGAGAAGGACTAGTAGTACTTGTCCTGGCCGCTAATTGAAACCATATATGACTACTGAATTAACTTTATTAACGTTTCTGCTTCATCATCGATTTCATTTTTTTGTGCTTCAGATAATCTTTTTCCCTAATGTATCGAAAACAATATTAAACGTTGAATTGCCGTTGAAAAATATGGCGATGCTAAACGAGTAAATGAATTACTTGGAGGTAATCACAAGATGTTCGTATTCTGGATTGCAGTAAACGAAGTTGTGAAGAATATTATATTTTTTCTTAGAGTATATTTCTTTAGAATGAGTATTGAATTCGAAAATATACATTTCTTGATTCAAATTAATAATTTAACTAAATTCATAATTGAATGGTCTTAGAGTTCTTGAATTGAGAATTTATTTTTGTGTGTGTAGATACAGAATATTTGGAGAAGGACGAATGAGAATATATTTGTGTGAGTATCTTTTGAATAGGTATTTGTGATGTAAATTCAGATTTCGCGTATCGGTTCTTATGATTAAAGATACAAAATATCATTACGGTTGAACTGAATGAGGGATGATTAATCCATCTAAAAAGGTCTGGAAAACCGGTTATGGAATTCAAGGGAGCGACTTTCTGTCCTGTATAATACGGATGGCGAAATTTTCTATAAAGAACACTGAATTATTAGTTGTATTTTATCGTGACACCAGAACCAAACTTTAGATTTACGGAACTGGTCTCGAACACACGTTTACCGCATACAAATTTCAACGGTCTCAAGATCGGATCGTGAGAAGAATATTGCAACTGTCATATTGTTGAAGATCTTTTTCCTTGTTTAACTATTACATACTCTTTAGCAGTGATTGAATAAGTTACCAAATATTGTGATCGCCGATGTTTTGGAATTTTGGAAGCCTGGGTAATACGTTTTACGGAAAGTGAGTGGAAATGCCCATGGGCGGAAAAGTATTGTAAGCGCGAAAATATTCGAAATCAAGAGTATTTTCCTGATGTATAATAGCAACTACGTCGAGAAAAACCAGAAAACTAGGAAGCGAAGCTTCGTCTTGTAGTAAAAAAAATTTTTTTTCGTAAAAATTGGTGAATTGTACGTCTCTCAAGTTACCGATCAACTTTATTTTGATACCTATACCAAATCGCATTTTTGAATATCCTTTATCAAAAAACCTTGAATTTTTTTGAAACTGCATATTTGGCTGTTTGCCTGTCTGTGCCAACGAGATGGTATTGTCATTGTGTCTCATTCGTATTCATCAGAAATATCAGTCCTAACAAACAATAAAATACAATCCGTGAGCTACACTTAACTAATAATTATTAAAATCACAAAGACAGCTGTGTCGTCCATGAGGATCGAGCCCAGAACCTCCAGCATTGTTGGCAAATCTTCTTTAAAACTATGGAGTTATAACAAAAAAATTTGATGTCTCAAACCTGTTTAACGTACCCAGAACGCCACTGGCATTATAGGCAGCATCGTATTCGTTTCTGAAAGTTTTTGTTTCACAATAAGAATACATTTATCATAGTATTGGTTAGAATGTTAGATTATTTCAGGATTATAACAGTATTAATTTTACCTATCAAACTGTCACTGATATATTGCAAAAAAATTAATAAGGTTCGGATCTATACGTCAAATAAATAGTTATGCATTATTCAGTGAGTGTAGAGAATTGGGTTTTATAGAACATTTTGCATCTTAATTACTGTTATAGCTAAAACTAGTTATTAAGAGATGACGCATAGCGTAAGTTCTATCACTTTAGCATTTTACTTATTTATGTGAGACAAAATGCATAAATTGTTCGTATGACGTCTCGGTATAACCATACAAGGCTTATAAATAAATGAAAATTAAGCTTGTTTAACATATTCTTAGTATGCAGAAAGAACGTTACCTGAAATGTGATCACATCTCCCTATACCTTTAAATTACCATCATACGATGTTCATAAACGGTCATAAAATAGCTGTCAGCCAGTCAGGTGCAAATAAACTAATATCGAATGAAACAACATCAAACAGTTCAACCGATATTTGCCGAGTTATTATGATTATTAGTGATTCATATTTTTCTGGGAGGAAGATCAATGCCAATTTGAAACATAAGATGAATATGACTCCAAGAGAAATGTTAACTTGTTATGAAATCATATTTTTATATATACACTAAATTAATCAACTAAATCATTAAAATATGTACTAAACGAGGTTGGGGGTCTTCAATTTCATGACAAAACTGTCGAATATAAAACTTAACCAAACAGAGACGAAATATCCGACACAAAATGGAGAAGACAAAACTCTATTTATACTTTTTGTTATTGTTGACTTTGCGGCTTTTTTTATATTTTATAGGTATTCTCTTAAGTACTGGCACCGACCTCAAACAAAAAGTCGATTTATTTTTTTCGAATTACTTTATTATGTCCTAATATTTATGTTTTAAGTAATAGTTGGAATAGCTATGTTTGGTAACAAGTTTCATTGTAAATATTTAGACATTAATTAATTGAAACTACTTAACAGATTTTGATGACGTGTTTGTTGCTCCCTAATTCAAATTAAAATGTACGTAGAATGGTCACAATTCCATTGCTAGTTTCTGAGAAATGTGTGAGCAAACGTACATACAAACACCTATAAATTTTTTTATATTTGTTAGATTATCATATGTGAATATTTTGCAGTTCCAATAATATAACATACGTATGTCAAAAATTCTGCAAAAAAGATAACAATTTCAAACGCAATATTTTTACTCAAAATGAGTAAATGACAGTAATTTCCAGAAAAATTAAACGGACTATATGTATGTATATATAAATAGTAATTTTAAATTTAATCTTGATGGTTCTGTATGTATGAAGTATTTCATCAATTGTCATGCCTCGCCATAAAATAATATTGAACAATTTCATAAGAATTTTCAAAAAAAAATTCGTTTGTTGGAACGTTTTTTTCTTGTTGCTTGCACGGGCCCCTAGACGACGCTGGGCCCCTAGGCAGTTGCCTACTCTGCCTAATGATCAGTCCGTCCCTGATATTAATACCATCAATAAGCATACAAACTTTACTCACATGAAAAATCGTTGCATATTTTCATAAACTGTTTGAAAAATGTAAAAGTAGATATTAAAAGACAGTAGCTATGCACAAATACATGCATACATACATACTTTGATTTCAACCATCTGTAGATTATTGCACGTACTATTACAAAAACGCATGCCATATACATCTTAATGTCTAATGTCTTTTAATTATTTCTTACAAATAAAGTTACAGACCAACGCAGTTGCCGTGTATATAAAGCTTCAAGAAGCTTTCTCTTTTTTTAAAATTCAGCCATACCTGGTAAGAGGTATGAACAGTACAGAAAATCGAATGATGTAGTAACCAGTTAACCAGAAAAAATTTAAGAAATATAATGGGAAGTTGAACTTTCCTTCTAGCAAACAAATCAAATGATAGATTAACCTTTTTTGGATCATTTAGGGTCTGTTGGCACTTTTGCAGCGACTATGTATCTGTTTAGTGTGACGTCACACCTAAGAGCTGGGCAACAGGGGTCAATGTCATACGAAAACCAGGAATGAAAGAGCAGTTGGATTGTCAACCGTATGCATAAAGTGATTACGGTCTACAAAATGATTGAAATTGCATAAATTCAAATTTACATGTTCTTGCAAAGATATACTCACGACAAGAACATCCGATCATACCC
Source organism: Bruchidius siliquastri (assembly GCA_949316355.1). Lineage (NCBI taxonomy): Eukaryota > Metazoa > Arthropoda > Insecta > Coleoptera > Chrysomelidae > Bruchidius > Bruchidius siliquastri. The sequence continues at coordinate 21,814,332 of OX438538.1, read as the reverse complement.
TAAGTCAATTTTATTCATAAGAAAATTATTATTAAATTGAACCAAGAAAAGTATATATTCGAACTCATTACTCATTTTTAAGAAATATACTCTGAAGAAATGTATAATTTCCTTCACAACTAAGATTTCAATGCTTTCCTAACACGTATCTCTTATTTTCCAACGAATCTTCATTGAATTCAATCAAGAATACCAACATCTTGCGGTTACCTCCAAGTAATTCATTTACTTGTTTGGCATCGCCATATTGGTTAACGGCAATTCAGCGCCCGTTAGTTTCTATTGGATTCAATTTTTACCAACCACCTCTCAGGATGGATGTGCTGTTGGAAAGTTGAGGTTGTGACTGTTGTGAGGATCTCATATAAGTGCACAGGTGTTGATGTGAGTTGTAAATTAGTTCTATTACAAATGGTGGATGTATATCTTTTGGGTTAATTACAGGTACATATTTTTTATATTCTGTTCATCTGTCCAACACCTTTTAAACTTGAATCAGGAAAAATTCTATATGACGTAGACAAATGTAAGAAATAAGTCACATTGGTGCAGTTTTGATACTTTTTTAGTTCTTCTTTCTAGGGTTGAGGAAACAACAGTAGCTTTGTAACAGCTCATCAAAATTTCAGAATGTTTATACCAATAATAAATTATATAATGAAGTTGAACTATTTGCGCCAAGTTCATGAAATGCTTCAGTCAACACTATAGTATTCTTTTAGGTTAGATTTTCTCTGTTTTGTGCCAAGATTATGACATGGTCAATTTGAGATTTTGATATTCTCACTTCCAAGACTTGCCCAGGTTTGAATTGAATATATTTACTTGAATTAACTCTATATGATTGAAAATAAAGTATTCTTACTTTGAGGAAGATACGGTTTAATTGAATGAGAACACATATTCTTGGTCTGAGAATTTATTTTTATCTATGTATGTACTTTTCAATTAAAATTTATTTAAAAATGTTTTGCCATCAAGCTACAATTTCATACACATAATATTTTGACATCTGATTCATATGGTTTGATACTTTTTTATTGTTAAATGACTCAAATAACAGAATACATAAGGTTCAAAATAGAACAAATAAAAAATGACAATTTCATTACGACAGTGCGCGGTGTTGTCATATGTTTCTTGTGACGTCACAACTAAATGAGTCCATTGTTGGAATTTCCAATAAAACTCAGATATTTTCACATGTTTTTCAGGTTTCCTATAATATTTAGGAAAACATATTTTGTTTCTTTGCAGGACTAAATTGAGCATAAACCGTTCAGTTTGTTCCAGGGTTTATTAAATATGCCACGTCGATGTAAATCTCAAATATCAGTGGCCCGTGACTAAAATGCGGTCATTGACTAAAAAAATCAAGTTTTAAGATTCTCCTACGCTTGTCACGTTGCATAACAAAAAGGCCTACCTGAGATTCGACACTGTGGATGTGGGTTCTTTTTTTGTATATTTATATACTGGCGATAGTGAAAACTGCATCGGATCCAAATTATAATTGCTAATAGGCTGTTATTCGACTTTTCGTCGAGTTCTATGGATGTTAGTTACGGAAGTCATAGGATTCATTTTCGGAGGAGGATTCTCACAATAAATCATATGTGAAGCAGTAGCTAAGCAGCCATGTATGTCAAGTCTAACGCCAAAGCGTTTTTACTGGGATAAAGAAGTCAGATAGAGAGTTTGTTGATCCGAGCTTTGCACTGATTAATGCTCTCAATATTGGTAGATTGTTCTAAATTAATTAAATTAGAAATTAGGAACAAACTGCTCTAATGTCTTAACTAAGGCTGTTAGCCAGAGCTTCTGTCATTCGCCAATACCACCAATGACGAGAGAAGATGGATACATCGCTTATGTCCCCAAAGAAAAAACAATCCTTATTTCTAGCAGTAACTTTCAATTTTGATGAAACTTATACACTTGGTTTCTACCAATGCAGGGACGACAAAACTTCGTAGTTTTCGTAAACCGCTTCAGTGGCAGCGGAGTTCTAGTCCTAAAATGGGGGAAAACCCCTCAAACTTTGTTTTTGAGGCCCTGGATTATTTTTCAATTTTGGAAGAGGGGGTTAAAAATTGGGTGTAGAGTTGGGTGACTGTAGATCTCAAAAAATGTATGATACGTTCTATCATCTACAAAATTATGAGCACGGTAGTATTCTTACTCTTCTAAGATACATATCTTAAATATCAATCCAGTGGCAGCAGAGTAATACGTATCTATATAACAACGCGCGCTATATTGGTTAACATCCTGGGACGCAGACATAGCAAGACCGGCAACATATTTTTGTTGATGTTAACCACCAGAAACTTGATGGAAGATGGATCTCCACAGCTGGTAGAACAACTTGTGATTTCACAACATCAAGATGTGAACGTCACAAGATAATCAATACAATCACAATCTGATCAAAATACAGTTTAATCTGTGACTGCTCTTAATTCATTTACTTTTCATCGATTATATTAAATGTAATCCACCTTTTCAATGGTACGTTTCATGTGTTTGTTGGATTCCAGGTTTAATTAATGTATATATGTTGGTCACGGACCACATATTTTCTCCTAATGGTGCGTTTAATTCCAAATTACAATAATAGTATGTAAATTATATACACAATAAATCTCACTACATGATCAGAATTCGTTAGTGCGGCATCATCTGAAAAGCGACATTGGAACCTCAATTAATTCTATATATGATCATTTTGCTTTGCAACGTTTTAATTGTTTCATCAATTTCATATACTCTATAATTCGATTAAATTCATACAGGGTTATCCATACATGATGTTTCAAATCCGACTTAAGGAGATGACACGTTTTGAAAATAGGGGGTTATTTTTTATAAGAACATTTAGTCAAAATTCATCATTATTTATAGTTATCGAGAGACATTTTATACGTGTTCTACTTTGAACTTGAAGTTTAAGTGCGTTTCGTAAAATAGCTAAACTCTTAGTGTTTCCAGTGACGATATGAATTCAAATTTTAATGAAATTCTTAGTATCTAATGTAGATGATTAAAAAAATCTTTGACTCCTCACATCATTAAGAGCTGAAGTGCTTCTGAATGAGTAATTTTTCTTCTGATCTTGACTAATTTGTCTTATGTCTGTTGGACAGTAAAGATCAATCATACGATATCATATACTAACATATCACAGGTTACAAAATACGACGTATCTGATGAAGAAGCAGATTTTTCATTGGATTATGTGTGTGTAACGGCACTGGCTGATATATACGCGAAAGTCGAAATGAACAACAGATAAAAAATTCACCACACCCTTATAATGCTTCTAATGCTGTCTGCAAATGTGATCATTAGTATCCCACCTTGTTTTTTATCTATACTTTTGCCGAGTGAAATTTGCTACGTGGTTTATAGTCTCGTTGTTGGAAACATTTTTATTAGCTTCGAACAACTCTGATTTTAAATGTTATCTACAATGTATGATTATTGCAAATAGTGTGGTTCAAAAAGTATAATTCCAATGAGCATATCTGACAACTATATGAAAATTCACTGCTTTCCATATTTCGTCAATTTATAACAAAGGCAATAAAAATTATAACTTTTTGTTGATACGCCCATTTGAATTGATACAGAAGTATAGTTTTTCAGACATATAGTGGCATAAAAAAGCCTGCATTATCCTATAATGTCAATTCAAAAATATCTGCGAAACGCTGATTTCATTGTAGTAAATAAACATTACTCTAGAAATATCAAGTCATAGAATGTATTAAGAAGAATGAAATAGCCTAAGAGATAAAATATCTTAAAACGTAAAATATCTTAAGAAATAAAATAGTGTATCACATAAAATATCTTAAGGATATTTTGACGGCGATGGTTAAGGATCTGTAGGGTTTTCCCTCAACACTAGTGTAAATGCAGTCGCCAAAAAAATATTCCTCTATGACAGACACAAGAAAGGGAAAAATAATTTAATAGGAAAATAGCTAGGCAGAATAAATAGTATGCTAGATTTGAGAGCTCTAGTCTTGTATCCATGATAGGATCTAATTTGTTAGTGAGTAAGTAATCTGGGTAGCCTTTATTAACAGTCAAATATGACAGTCCAATGCTTATTTAAATAAAAATCGCAACGCGTCAGTGAAAGAAAAAGAGTTTCATTTGTGAAACTGTGTGTTAATTACACAATCTTTTAAACTGAATTTTTCTCACTAGAATTCGTGTATTTGATCACCCCTCGTAGATTGCTAAGAAAAAGAATGAAAACGATTTGGAATAATGAACTTTTTTTACGAACTGTGTTGGAGCGAAACACACGTACAAGTAAACAAACTAGTAAAGGTATCTTTGATAAACATGATCACCAAGTATCATATTAAGTAAAACATGTAAGGGGTAGTTCCGCGATTTAGGGTGTTATGAATATTTCTTGAAACTGACGTCTCAGAGACTATTCAGTGACGTAAACAAAATCGCAGTCGAAATGTTGATAAAAGTTTGTTCAGTAGTTTAATAATCGGCCAGGACAACTAAGATGAATACAGTTCTGTTGTTCAATGATGATAAAAAAATTAGACAACAGACTCTGATGTTTGATTACCTGTATAAGAATTCCGCTAATTATAATGGCTATCTATTCATATACGATCATTCTTCAGGGACCATTTAATTTGCTGGGAAAAATCATGGTTTGTTTGTTCCATCATATGAAATGTTAGTGATTTCAATGTTTTTCTGCTGTTAATTAACGCAGAGACGTTTAAAATGCAAATTTTACCATTAACGTTGTTTCCTGCATGATTTATAGAAATCGAGAGATCTGAGGTATAAAATTCGAATTTGATGTCGCTGTTCCGTGATTTTTATACGGTAATCTGATACAAGTGGTAATCAGATAAATATATGGCATTCAGTTGATGTTCACTGTTGAAGATAATGAAAAGGAGAATTATTTTTCTAGCCCTGTCCTTTTGCTATACGAGGGCTCAGTTGTCGAAAGTTTTGGCATCTGTCTATTCGTAATCGTACTTATTCATTGCTGAATAACGGTACAGTAAGATATACTTCTCACGTCAATGGGTGGGAAAGTATAGTGATCGTGAAAAATTTCGAACTCAAAATATCGTGGTTTCTTGTTCTATGAAATATACATCACGAAAAACCATTTCTGTCGGTCTCCTTGTCTGTCTGTCCGGTAAACTTTGACCCCACTACAACTCAGAAAGTTCTTCAGACTATAACTATAACTCAAGCTATTTCAGGAGTTAGTTAACCTAGATAGATGGAAACTTATAGTAGTGTATCGATGAAAATTGAGTTTAAAAGATCAGTTTGTTCATTTACTACGATGAAATCAGGGTTTGGCAGATATTTTTGACTCTCTAATTTCATCGTAGTGGATCTTTTAAACTCAATTACTTACTCCTGAAAAATCCTAAGTTATAGAATGTATTAAGAAGAATGGAATAGCTTAAGTAATAAAATAGTTTATCACATGAAATATCTTATAGACATTTCGACGGCGCTGGTTAAGGTTTTGAGGGGTTGCCCTTACCAGTAGTGTAAATGTAGTCGCCAAAAAAATATTTCCCCTAAGACAGATTCAAAAAAGGAAAAATAATTTAATAGAAAAATACCTAGACAGGATAAATAGTATGCTAGATTCAAGAGCTCTAGTTTTTTATCCATGATAGGATGTAGTTGGCCGATTGGCAAGTAACCTGAGTAGCCTTTGTAAACAGTCAAATCTGACGGTACGACGATGATTTAAATATGAATCGAAACACGTCACTGAAAGAAACAGAGTTTTATTTGTGAAACTCTGTTAATTACAAAATCTTTTTATCTGCATGATGGAAGAGTTTCACCAAGTAACAGCATTTACAATCTACGTCAGAAAAATTGGTTTTTATATCTCTCACAGGCATTTGTGTCTTCAATTACTATTGCCTGTGTTTAAACAGTTACAGATTCTCACTCGTCCGGTTAGCCTTACCACGTTTTCCACGTGGTGGAACCATGCGACAACGCACAACGACTGGAGGATGACTGGTCTGAACGGTAAATTGTTGAGATCCACGCGCGGTTCTAGAGAGATGTAGTGAACGAGAACGTACCTTACAAGGCGTCTCAGATCGTCTTATCACCGTGGTGTGGTTGTTCAGAAGCTACAACGTCAGCACGGATCGCTGAAGATGCAAGTTCGTTTCCTTTCAGAACCTGCATTTTTTTTACTGAAATTTTGGTCTTCAATCCTTTGTTTCCTTGAAATGGGTACATAATCCCTTTTCTTGAGCTGCAAATAGCGATATTGCGTTTGCCGATCAGTCTGTAGAAAACTTAATTTATTCCAGAAAACGCAAAGAAGCAGCGCCATCTTCATCGTCAGGTGCAAACGACGAAGGAGGTGGCAGCGGTACCCCGTCAAGTGGCAGTGGTACCGGCAACAGCGGTGAGCCGTCCGGCGCCGGCGCGGGCCCCCCAGCCGGCCCCGGCCCCGGCCCAGGCCCAGGCGCAGGCGCAGGGCCAGCTGGCACCCACCAGCGTGGCATGGCCGACCTCCCAGAGGGACACCAGCCACAGCCCCATCCCGACGACCAGCAAACGTGGAGGGCCTACTATGAACATCCCCTAACCGCTGCCACAACCGCCATGTTGAACATTGGCGGGGGCGCCGACGAACAGTCCGCCACAATGGGCTTCATCTGCGAGTACTACAAACTCCCCTCCTTGCAGCCTGATGGAAAGGATAAGCTGACCGATATTTGGCCGTAAGTCTCAATTTTACTCATACTAACGACACAACCTGGGTAACTGTTGAATAATTATTCTGCATGAAAATATAATTCTTTAGTATAATGAAATAAGCATTTTACGAGATCCCCTTGTATCAAAAGTTTGATTTCGGACTTCCATTGTCTATAAAATTTTGAGTATCACGACGTTTCGATCCTCTTCAGTTCACCTGAAGACGATTGAAGATAGCACATCAATCGAAACGTCGTGATACTCAAAATTTTATAGACAATGGAAGTCCGAAATCAAACTTTTGATAAATCCACCTTGTCTACAAGTTTCAATCCCCTTGTATACTGGATTAAAATTATTGCACATAAGAAAAATTGAGACTTGACGTACGAATTAGTCCGTACTCGTACTCGTCAAATCCTGATTTCATTGTGAGTCGTTAGGTACTGCGTGGGAAGTACCGAGTCAATCTACGTGATTCCATATATTTACTGTCTCTACATAAGCCTTTTTGCACGGGTTCGGTTTTATTTCGAGATTATAATACGATGCTATCTCATAGTCGACCCTCATTCAATAAGCAATAGCCTCGGCTTCCGAATGGTCAACGTATGGAATAAATGTAAATCCCTTTTCAATTATTATTTGTGCCCCAAGCATAACGTAAATTCAACAGAAACGCAAATCCTCAGTCCAAAGATTTTTATAGCCTGATTTGAATAACATACGCAGATGCTGATTGTCTAAGATTTTTGACAGTGTCATCACTCATCTGTTATTATCCTTCTAGCGGTAGCGAAAGAGCTACCCCTTCGCATTTCTTATACAAATTTACTCCCTTTGTACCAGCTTCTTTGTTATTCATAAGCAGTGCGTTGTCAGTATGGAAGGGCGCACCACACACTTGGAAACGGTGTCTCGATTTGGGATTCTTCCTAAATGAAACCTGACTCCTTAGCAACATTTTTTCGCACCTAAACCGTCTCATAAAAAATATGCAAAAGGCGCTCAACTTGGTGTGTGGTTGAAAAATATGTATAAGAACACAAAGCTGCACAAATAAGACTCTCTTCCACTGACGCGTTTCGATTTATATTCAAATCATCGTCCGACTAACAGTCAGAAAGAGCGTTTTATTTGTCAAACTTTATGCATCTACAATCTACATGAAGGTATTCCTTGCCTAGGAAATCTACTTGATGAACCTCAGAGAATAAAACACGTGTCTGTGGTTGGACTGAAGGCGTGAAACGAGCTCGTAGATACAATACATTTTTTTAATCTGTTATGCTGAATGCTTTTGTACTGGAACTCACTTAACTCATTCTAGGTTTCGGTCCATTAAAAATCAAATATATTTTGGCATGATCTTAAATCACTGTAAAAGAATATGTCCTCCGCATGCCGTTGACCCCTAATGACTCAGTATACTGATTGTTCATTATTAACGACTGACTAATTTTTTATTCGAAGAGATATTGCTGATTTTATCTGTGTCTGTTTAAATAAAATCTACACATTTTTTTCTCTCTTCCTGAAAATAACTCCTCCGTTATTGTTTGTTAACACAAGGTTATATATTGTGCTCAAGAATAATAAACTACATCACTTGAAACCTTATATCTGTCTGTATCTTCAAATTTAGCTTCCATAGCTCAAAACATTTCAGTTTGAGACCGGTGACAAACAAATTATCAAGAAATGAGATAAAAATAATAAGAAAATTTTTCTCTAAAACATTTTTTTGACTACACTTTATGTTTAGCAAACACTCGTGCAAAATGTATAACTGACTGTTTTGGGCAGTTTTCAAATGTTTTGAGCCCTCCGAAAATTTTGTTTGACCGAAAATATTCTTAAAATCGAGAATCATAAAAAACGTAATTTAGTACTGATCATTTTTGTCTTTTGCTTATAACTTCGGTGCAAATCAACCGATTTCAAAAATTTGATTTTGCTACGTACCCACATCATATCCATGCAGAAAATTTCAACGAAGTCGTTGCAGCGGTTACTGAAACACCCCAACACACCGACAGTTAGACTTTCGGGAACGAGTGATGCGGATTTTTAATATCGTAACCGGAGACGAAACATGATTATATCATTATCATCCTGAAAATAAACAGCAGTAATTAGTTTGGTGCTTTAAGTGAGCAGCCTCCAAGAGTGTTGGAAAGAAAATGGTCGCATCTTTTTTTCTAAAAGTGGATACATCACAACGATAGCCTTGGAAAATAAAAGGACAGTTACTTCTGGATGGTATATAACCAAATGTGTTCCTGTAGTCTTCCAAGAACTATGCAAGATCCGTCCAAAGACTGGTCTGCGGGGTATTCCATGGCACCATGACAACGCACCCGCCCACAGCGCCGCTAGAACACTCGATTTTTTTGCTGAACAGGGTGTCAAACTGTTGCTCCACCCACCTTATTCTCCGGACCTAGCTCCATGCGATTTCTTCTTATTCCCTAAGATCAAAGAAAAGTTACGAGGTCGTCATTTTTCCACCGATGAAGAGGCAATCGCTGCATTTGAGGAGGAAATTAGCAACCATTCAAAAAAACGTTGGTCATAATAATTTGACAAGTGGTTTTACCGAATGCGTAAATGTATTGAAGTAGGGGGAGAATATGTTTAAAAAACAGAATAAAGTTTTTTAAAAAAACTAGCGGACAAGGTCATAGCTTTATCTATTTACAATTATCCAATTCCAACTACTTTCAATCCTTTGTACAGATTTTGGAGTCTATTTCTGTTGGTGTGTTTCTCAGTCCCGATTTATTGTCGTGAATATAGTTACTGTACCCCCCTCTCCCGCAATGTCCGTGGGTATATTCCCTGATACTATCAGTATCATGCTACCGTCTGAATCGGAGATAACCATTCTAATAAAAGGGATTACAATTACATATGTAGGATATTGTTGGTAACCCAGAGCTCTACCTTAGGCAAAAACGCCCCTTCTGGGAAGTAGGTAAGTTATAAACATAGAATTAAATTTTGCCATCACGGCCTTTTGAATCATTTTGATTTATCAGGGATAATGTACCCTCGTCTATTTTTTATTCGGGTATACAAGTAGCTAGGATTAGGTACTGTGCCAAAACAAACTGAAACGGTTTAGTTTTTTTTTCATTGGATATTATCTGTTCACTCGTATAAATATTCAGATTGCTCTTCCTTAGGGCAGGCGAATTTTCAGGAGGTTCATATTTCATGTTCGTACAAGTGACTGAGTACTTTCTAACTGTATAATGTATGGTCCAGATGATTCATGTTGGCCGAAATCATTTCATATAATTTGAAAAACTCTATTTCTATCTTATATAAGGTAAGATAAATATCCGCATCAGGGGTAACGGTACACCTCAGCCACTAAATTTTATACCATCGACACTTATGCAGATATAAATAACGCATACATGCAACGAACATTTGTATGCAGCATATGCGTCGTTTGCTATAAAAAACCGATAACGAATCCTAGAAATTGCACACATCAGATAACATTTAGACATCAAATGTAAAGAGAAAGCGGCTCCTATAAATTTGCGTCAAAGCTCTCAAGGAGAATATTTCTTGTTCAGGTCCATGCATTTTCGAACAATGTGCTTTACTGACATTTTTGGGCATCAAGAAGGGTGTTTGGGCTTATTTTAACTGAATTTCCTTGATGTTTCATACATATTTTTTAAAGCATGGTTGGAGAGAGATGACTGCAGGCAGTCCTGGAGGTTCATATCAGGCCCCAACAAACGTAGGGAGCTATGGGAGGGATTCATTCCACTTATTGGTAGGGATCCTCACAGGTCACTGCAGATTGGACAGGCACCTGACACTCATAGGAGTGGTCAAAGACCCAATGTGTCAGAAGTGCTGGGAGGAGGACGATACCTCATTCCACTTCCTGGGTGAGTGTGCCGTTTACACCGGCCTTAGGGCTGAGGTTTTCGGCACAGCAGAGTTTGACAGGAAAGAGTGCTACTTAGCGGAATGGTCGGACATCGTGACCTTTAATGAAAGGTCTAAAAGGTTCGACACTAAGGAACTTCCATGTCTGCCATAGTTCTAGTCACAAAAGCAGCACAAAACACGTCTGATTTTTGACCATTTTTTTCTGTTGAAAGAAGGATATTGATGCTATGACGGAACTTTATAAAATTCTGAGCAACACCAATTATATTAAAATCAATCGCATACGGTATGAAATGCAATTAAAAATGATGAATGCATGGGAAGTACTGAGTCGATTTACTTGACTGTATTTACTGTATGAAGTCATCTGATGAGATGTTAAGTATTCTCCAAATACAGTTAAAGGTCCTTTTCAATAATCCAAAATAGTAATAAATAGTGTAAGGACTAATAAAAATATGCTGCGCAAAAGTAAAAATCACTCGTACCTAGGAAGCCAGCAAATCGTGAACTAGTAGGGCGTGGACTCTAAACAGCGTCGTAAAATTATCTTGGTTCTATTGAAATCTACCTTCCTCCATATTTCAGGAGTGTTACATATTTTTCTTGATCGCGTTTGAACAAAACAATCATATATCCCTGAATGGATTCCACATTACATTAAAAATTACAAAGTTCAAGCAACGGAAACGAGTAACATGACTCTTCCTAATGTAGAAAGCAATAGAAGTGTTTGTTTGAGACGCATAACGCTTGATGTTTACTATGTTAGAATGAATGAGTCATCATCAACGGTGTCAGTTACTATGGAAGTCAGAGATCCACAGAGCAACGCGTCGATTCTCACTATCAAATAACATAGTGACCAGATTGTAGATTAGTAGTATTGGTCTAATGTGGATGAAAGAAAAAATAAGTCAAGTAGATTGACTGTGTATGAGTCTGGAATGATACCTCAAATACGCAATAGAAGGTACAATTCTTCCTCCCAATCTTTTGATGCCGGCAAATCTCCACATTCGGCTCAACATGGTGGAATCATGTTGGTTGCAGCTGGAGATACTGTCAGTCACTGCCACTAGATGTCCAAAGACTAAGAAAATTGGGAAGAAGAATTGTACCTTCCATAGTGTATTTGCCGTTCTGTCTGACCAGTTCGTCATGGCCCAACGGTGAAGGCGCCTGCCTAGAACGCAGGAGGTTGTGGGTTCGATCCCCACTGGTGACAAAATCTAATTTTTCTAATTATTATTAAGCAAAAAATTCTGCGTTCCATGAAGCAAGTTTCATGAGATTCGTTTTACCAGTGTGTCACGCGCCTAACGGCGTGGCACAGCGACGGCATTGGTCTGGCCTCTAGCGAAAGAAAAAATCCACAGACGCTCGCCAGACGTGGCAACATTGTCTTGGACGGCGCCGACGAGGACGCGGCATTGTGAAGGTGACCCGGTGCAGGGTGCGACACGGTACTCGATGGATACGGCGAACGTTGCCATATGATCTTTGCTGGAACTATCAACCTCATTTTCAGTCTAGTGCTTGGAGATTATCACTCTTTTTAAGCTTATTAATCACTATTTCCACGTTTGTTCAGTGTCGGTTTTATGCTTGCAAAAGTATATACAACTTTGTGCCGTCTCCTATCTCCAGCTAATCATTATTTTTGGAGAGCAAAATAGTACTTCCAAGTATTATGTTTTCTGCATAGGAGGAGGAGGGGGAGGGGTCTATTCACATTGACCTTAAAACTCTGTAGATTTTAACCATCAAGGAACAAAGTCCCCGGTAGCCCATTCCACAACGCGAAGGTTCTCCAAAAGCACGACAGGTTTGTTCGAGGCGTTGCAAGCTAGACCTGGTGAGGATGCGCCTGATAAGCTCCTCTAGTAATTGCTGTACTGGGGACTTTTGGAATTATTATGCGAGACAGCTCGGTCGAACACCTGCCATGATAATATCTATAAAATAGGGACATATCAGTTACCCTTCTTCGATGTTCCAGACTGTGGAGGTAGTTTGTGAGGTCAGGCGCATTCACTAGCCGTATTGCTCGCTTCTGGATGCTGCCCAGAAGCTTCAAGAAAAGCTTTTTGTACGACCTTCTCAGGGGTTGCTCATAACAGGGTATTCAGCTACCCTAAACTATGAGAGAATGTGTGGTGGTTTGCACAACAACGCTCGGCCATTATGTGCAAAACTGAGCTCGCGAGTACTGTATGATAAAAAAAATTAGAATTACATGGGCAGGGAAAAATGTGGGCCGTCGATTTCAATTTTAACATACAGTAGCATCTAGTTATGACGTTTTCTGTACTGTACACTTTTTATGTCAAATTTTAAAAGTTTCATATGTCAACAACCAAATGTACAAGGAAACACTCGGTTTCAGCGTTAATAATTCCTGATATAATTACAAATTTTTACCACTTAAGACGTTTATTTATTGCTTAATTGCCGGTGTATGTCTGACGTGCGACCCATCGTTGGGAAATTTCAAATTCAAAGCTTCCTTGCTAGGTAAATTTGTACTGAAACTTTCTCAGTCGGCAATTTGAATCGTTCCATTGAAACATCGAGATTTACCTATCGAAATGAAAATGACTAGTTGAAAGCGACAAATTTTTAAATCATTTATTTTTGGGATTACAAGAAAAACAATCCACCCTGATATAATGTCCGAATCCTCCTTTGCCAAATTTTTCACGCATACCGACAACTCAAAATAACTTTAGCTGGAGTCATTATGAAATAATATATGTACGAGCAATTTGTGCGTCTGTGAATATCCAACATTGAAAACTTCCGGAATCAGGCAAGAGAGGCTAAAGAAACAATTTTGCAGTGTGGAAAATCAAGAAAATATATGACGCATACGAGAGCCGAACCTCTGTCTCCAGCACTCCGTACTGACGTCGTAGCCGCTCGGTCAACGCACTGCGGTGTCAAGATGATCTAAAGCGCCTAGTAAGGTATGTTCTCTGTGTTTCTCCTACTCCAAATTACCCAGAGAGATAATGGCGCTCGCGAGAACATACCTCATCAAAATCAAGGACACCTCATTGCTGTGTCTGAGCGGCTACGGCATCAGGATGGAATGTTGGAGATACGGGTTCGAGACCCATCGGCAGCAGATAAAATTATGACGCTTTCTCACTCCAGAAATCTCCTTTTCCTGTGCACACATAAAAAGAAATTCTCAATTCAAGTATTTCGATATGTTTGTGAAGATATACTCACGACAAAAAAATCTCATCTGACTCTCAGTCAATTTTGATAAGAAAATTATTATTAATTTGAACCAAGAAATGCAAGAAATTTTACAGGTACATAGTTTTATATTCTGTTCATTTGTACAACACCTTTCAAACTTGAATTAGAAAAAATGGTATATGACGCATATAAATGTAAGAAAGAAGTCACATTGGTACAGTTTTGATACTTTTTTGGTTTTTTTGGATTTTTGTATTCTCACTTCCAAGACTTTCCTAGATTTGAATTGAATATATTAACTTAAATTTACTCTACATAATCAAAAATATAGTATTCTTACATTAAGATTATAATAGCTTTGCGCATATAGGAAGATATAGTATACTTGAATGAAAGTACATATTCTTGGTCTGAGAATTTATTTTATGTGTGTAGTGTTAAGAGAAACCCCTAGAAAATATCGCCCTTAAGGTATTTCATGTAATGTGTCTATGTTCACACTTATGGATGATAATTTGTTCGAGAGGGCCTCATAAAATTCTGTCCTCATTATAACGAGGAATGATTTTTCCAAGCAAATCACAGCTTGGGAAATAATGTACTGAGTGAATCTACTTGAATCCTTCTTTTGGCATATATAAAACATATTTTATGGTGCGCAGAATGTTTATTGGTCCGTTATTTTGAAACTTGATTCGAATTAATGCATGGGACTCAACTCTTCATCGAAGAAAAAAGTTAAAATCCGGTTTTTGAATGTGTTATTTGAATATTCGAACACTCTAGGCAGTATAAGATCTAAGATAAGCATGATGTCCAATAACTCATTTCCTAACACTGTATAGTTATAGATATGTAATGGTTCGATTGGATTGATTTATTGCATCGATATATACAAAGTGCGAATGAATAGCTGATAGCGAGATTGTGTAACCCATGTACGTAATTGGCTAATTGGAAATTGCTTATAATAGCGACAATTATGAATATTAGACAGATCAGCGCAATTGTGACGGATACCAATATTGTACACGAATTAGCAGCAACTATCTACTTGAGGTTGCTATCCACAATTTCCAATGGTGTTGTATGTCGGAGAGAACCCTAGATTAGTTACACATGCAAAAAGTGCTTCAAGTAATACTGAAGAAAACGTATCCCATTTTATGTATCTATGTTTGCCTCCAAAATACGAAATAGAAACGTTAACGGGAAAGTCTTGAAAGTGAGAATACCAAAATCTCAAATTGAGCATATCGTTATCTTGGCACAAAACAGAGAAAATCTATCCTAGAAGAATACTACAGCGTTGACTGAAGCATTTCATATTTCTTGGCGCAAATAGTTCAACTTCATTATATAATTTATTATCGGTAAAACATTCTGTAATTTTGATGAGTTGTTATCAAAGCTAATGTTGGTTCTTTAAGCTTAAAAAGAAAAACCAAAAAAGTATCAAAACTGTACCAATGTGACTTCATTCTTATGTACATCTATCTGCGTCACATATAATTTTTCCTAATTCAAGTTCGAAAGGTGTTGTACAGATAAACAGAATATAAAAATATGTACATGTCATTAAGCCAAAATTATACGTCCACCATTTGTAATAGGTATAACTTATTCACAACTCACATATCACTCATATCACATCAACACCTGTACACTATGAGATCCTAATAACAGTCACAACCCAACTTTTTAACAGCACATTCATCCTGAAGTGGATGGTAAAAATTGAATCCAATAGAAACTGAAGGTTTTGGACGCACAGAACAGATGAACAGACGAACGAACAGACACACGCGTACCGCTGGATTGCCGTTGACGAATATGGAGACGCCAAACAAGTAAATGAATTACTTGGAGGGAATCGCAAAATATTCATATTCTTGATTGAAGTAAACTGCTCTCCGTTGTATAATGTGATAACCTCACAAAAAAAATATAGAATACTTGTTAGAAAAGAATTGAAATCTAAGTTGTGAAGAAAAATATATTTTTCTTTAGAGTATATTTCTTTATCAGGTAAATTGTCTGAAGGATGTTCAGATGTTCGTGTCGTTATATTAGCCCTATTATTGTACCTGTTATTTTTGATATTTTTTCTTTAATTTATATATATATATATATATATATATATATATATATATCATATAACATCAAATTGATCGATATAGGTATATGTAGCTTTTGTGGTTAAGTGCTAGCTTAGATGTTTAGCTAAACTTTTCCACAATCGAGCTTCTCTTTGTACTCCATGCATGTGTTAATTGAAAATGAAGACCTTTTATTATCAATAATATTATAAAACACAGTATTTTGATAACATTGTATCATAATATTTCAGGTGAACTGATTAACGATACCACATCAATTGAAACGTTTTTAAATGCAAAAATCAAATACAATGAAGTCCAAAACAATAATTATCCATGCAGGAGCTAGCAAATGACCATCTCACGGTACCAAATTCCCGAATATAAATAGTTAAAGCAAAAAAATGCCGGTGCTATCCCGACGGTACAAAAATACTCGTTCAAGCGAATGTAACGCGGTTCGTAGATGAATGAATGAATGAATGTGTGTGTAGCGTCTATCGCAATGTAATGTAGTACGCCAATGTGTACACGTGTGACGTAATGTTGTGTTGTTGCAGGGCAGGTTCCGGGGCCGGCAGCATCCTAACGTCGCAGCTGAAAGCGACCAATGGCTTGGTGAGTGGGGCGGGAATCGAGCTAACGACTCCTCCTCTAACGTCGGCAACCGCTGCCCAACTGAACTCCCAAGAGCTGCAGGGTCTGTTTATCAACCAGCACATCGGGTACGCCGGACAATCAGCCATCTCTGCCGCCGATCAGAGCCTCCAACTCGTCAAAAGGGAACCGGAAGATTTGAGCCACCACAGGAAGATCGACTGCAGCTCACCCAGTTCCGGTAGCTTGGACGGATCGATCATCATCTCTAAACAGTCTAGAGCCAAGGTGGGAGGTTGTTCATGGTGCCGGTGTCGGTATCTGGTGCTTTTGTGGAATGCTCGGATGTAGTGGTGATAGCACGTGGTTCAGTGGTGGGTGGTGGTATACCGTCGTTTCAATCGTGTTGTGGGAGCGGGACGTGGAAACCGATTTATTTTCGCAGCATAACGACAGGAGTAACGAAAGTTCAGGATAAATCGGAACCAAAAAAAGTATATTGGTATATTGGTAGTAATACTAGATACTTAACAGAAATAACTAAGCTATAGGTTTTGAACATTTACGAGTTGAATCCTCTGAGTGATTTCAAGTAGAATCCAGAATGCTAAATAACAAAATATCCAGTGATTTTCAGTATTTTTGTCGTAATTAGTGCATTGAAAACTTCAACTGATTTGACGGAGAAAATAACAACAATCTGAACATAACGTAGATTGTTAACAGTCAAATCTGACAGTCCGATGATGATTTGAATATGAATCGACACGCGTCACTGAAAAAAAAAAGAGTTTTATTTGTGAAACTGTGTGTTCAGTACACGATGTTTTTAACTGCCCTTCTGAACATGATCCAAATGAAAGAAAATTAATTTCATTTAAAATTTTTCTGTGTAACTGATATCAAAATTATTATATATTTATTTTCGTCATTCGTAAACTTTGAAAAATAGTGATAATCTCCGAAAAAAAAAAATCGGAACTAAGGTTTCCTCAGTTCACCGGAATTTTTGCTACTAAACAAGTGCGAATTTATTTAAATGGTTTATTTTTAGAAGAAAAACATTCATGGCAAGACTCATTATATTACAAAAAAGAGCATATTTTAACGAAAAACCTCGGCCTACTTTTATTTGTGGATGACAAAGTTAAATTAGTGGTACTTCAATTTTGTGATTCACTTGTCATTTATAAACTATATACGCATTCTCCATTTTTTAAATATTTCGCAAATTTACATCTTGAAGAACTTGAATGCATATAAATTGCCGAGTTGTGTGAATTATAAAATATAGAAGTGATTAAACAAAAAAAAACAGTTCTTAGAACATCTACATATCAGTTGGAAATATAATCAAGGATGGTTAAAATGGCCGCCTCTAAACTTATCAAGTGACGAGGCAAAGAAACAAATAAACAATACTAAGTGAAATGCAATCTGCTTTTCCAATAGAGTATTTTCATTCTTCCAGCGTTATTGGTCGTGTTTTAAACACCATTTTGTATAACTTCATTGCCAATTTTCCTTTGGGTTAAGATCAAGCAGTCTAAAAATGTTTGCTCATAATGCGGTTCTAGCCGATACAATTTTTTTATTTAAAAACGTTAGGAAAGTTGATTCAGTGGTCATATCAGCTTTAAAGTGATAACCAGAAGAAGTGATATCTAACGTTTATTCCTACATATTTGAATACACTTTTGGTAGAACGGATTTTTCTCACAAATTTTGAGAAAAGTGAGGAATCAAGTGAGATTTTCAAAAATAAACATTCAAAATGACTCAAAGCCTGTTCGGAGAATAATAAACATCACTGGGCATTCTCAGAACTGGTTTTATATATTTTCTGATGGCATTCGCAAGGAAAACTCACTAGGCTCAGTTTCCTTTACAGGTATTGTGAAAAATAGTATAGGTATGCAATTTGGTATAGAAATTGGTGAAAGACTTTCACCGTTACGATGATTGAATCACCAAATCCTTTTTGACACAAAATCGTGTTATCCATTTATTCGTATTTTCCGTTATTTTTTTCTTTTTGTGGCGTATAGTTTACGTAGTGCATGAGTTGAAAGGTAGATGGTAACTGTAGTAGGTTAGTTCTAGGGTCCACCTTTGGGGCGGTTCATATTGTATTATTATTATAATTGTCTTTTGCTCGTTACTTGAAGGCTGATAATAAGTTTGAGAAAGGCTACAAAATAGCACGGTATTCAAATCTGATATTCACATGAAAAGTTTACATTTTCTTTTCTTGAAATCGTAATATTACCATTTTATCGTTCTTCTCTCGTATTATAATTTATTTTAGTAATAAACAATTTACTTATAAATATATAGTGTTTGACCGGACGGTAATTAAACTGAATTGGCAAATGGGTTCATTCATAACTTATTGATCCAAATAATTTGGTCTTGACTTCATGTCGTAGGATATATCGATTTTTATTTGTTTTTTTAATCGTAACATTTCCTTATGATTTTTTAGAATCTTTATTAATTTATATTCGTTTAAAAATAAAATCAGAATCTTACGGAAATAACACACAAAATTTGAAAACCTCCATAGGCACACTGGTTCTCCAATTTGACAAGCCTATTAGCCTCAAAACTAAAAATGAATTGATCAGATTTATGTGCTTTTAATAGTTGGAACTGATTTAAAGAATATTGACAAATTTTCCATCTTTTATATTCCAAATTTTTAAGCTTCCGAAAATAAAAAATTTACAATATTTCAAAAATATACTTCAAAGTTGATAAAAAACCATCAAAATATTCAACAAATTATACAACTGCATGTGAAACACTGAGTCAACCAACTTGATGCCATTTCACTTCCCACGCCAATTGACTAAGAAGTATTGTAATCGCGAAAAAGTTCGGGTTGTATTTTCTCGATATTTCTTGAAGTTTCATCATATGCATACATACATCACAAAAAACGTGACATGGTTTTTTCGTCCGTCTGTCTGTCTATCTGTCCATTACTTTATGATGATGATGGTACTTTACAGACAGACAGACACAGACCAACGGAAATTAAAATGATTAGCCTCGAAACTTTTCATTCGATCTCAGATTTGACAACCGTGATAGTAAATCTTGCATATCAGAGATGCAAATTCGCCTATAGTGTATCTTGATACACGTGGTCACACTTGTTTTCTACCACACTTCCAAGATCTATTATTTTTATTATTTTGCCATTTTGTAAAGTACTATAGTTTTGCTTGAACTCCGAATACATTTCAATTTTTCAACAGATGTAGTTTAGTACTTAAAATTGACATTATTGATTGACGTCATATGATTTTATCATGATATTCAGTAGATTGGCACAGCAGATGAGAGAGAACCAATAGAGTCACTAGACGCTGTGATACTTTCAGACGCGCTGATTGGCCACGCATAAATCGCATGACGTCACTAGCCTGACCGCCCATATAATACAGGTTTTTTGTTCTCTCAAGCGTGACGGCGCGCCGTCCCGATAGTGTAGCAGCATTTTCGAGTCAAAACTAGTACGAAAAATGCGCCAGGCAAATCCTTCTGGTTCTCTCCCATCTGCTGTGATCGTGGAGCTATTTCAATCTGTGAAACCACGTGCATCCAGTACGCACGTCACGGCATCATTAATTTTCCTTGGTGGTTTATAGGTGGTGCTGGTATCATCAGGCGGTAGCAACGGTCACCCAGGCGACCTCGTAGTGGACGTGAGCTCGATAAAAGACGAAAACCAAGGCCACCGAGGCCTTCACTCCCCCCAGCACAGCTCACGCTCCATAAACGGTACTCCTACATCAACCCACAGCGGCGGCCTGTTAGCAGACGGCTCTAGTACCACCCCCATCGAAATAGCCTCCGCGAATGGCCTCAAATCGGCGATGTACACCACTCAGATTTTCAGCGGGAGTGGCAGTGGGGGGAGTGGTACCCCCTCACCCACGCCGTATGCAGATCACGTACAGTACAGTACCCAGGGGTCCCTGGTCACAGGTACTTCTGGGATCTACTCGACTGGGGGAGTCGGCAATGGCCGTTCTATCAACGCGGCCACTACAGCATTCTCTGTCCAATCTGAACCGTACTATCGGGAGTACTTCACGACTGTGGCTTCAGGTGCTGGTACACCTGAACCTGTGTACTCGGTGAGTGGCGGTCAGCTGAGGCAAGGGCCTATTGGGTACGCCGACGAGACAGGAACTAGTTCGGGTAGTACCGGCTTAGTGGAGCGGTACGTCCGTCAGGCGTACCACGGCAAAGGAGCGATCGCGGTGGCCGCTGCCGGAGGGTTGACGGTTGATCTGCCCAGTCCCGATAGCGGAATTGGTGCAGATGCGGTCACACCACGTGACCAGAACACACTACATCAGGTGAGCCCTAGAACACTCTCACCACTTACCTACTACATTTCGACACTGTATCAGGTTTACAAAACACTAATATTATGGATGGAACTTGCGCAAATCTCAGGCATCTCTTTAGTCTAATCTTCGGGAGGTCGCATGCCATTTAAAAAATGGCTTGGTTCACGCTGTACTTCTTAAAAAATTATCACTTTAAAAATGAAAATTCTCATCGGTTTTTGACACTGTTGATCTTTTGGAATTGAACTTCACGCCAATTGGCGTGGGAAGTGAAAGTGATTTCCCCAGATACAAAATTACCTCCAGACTAAGCTGACGCACAAAATGACGAAATCAACCTCCAGCTGCTCTTTCCATTCGATTGACGATTTGAAAATATGAAGCTTCCCTAAAATTTACTGTAATGACGAGAGACTCCTACCACGCTCTAAAACACAACACTTCATTCACTCAGTGAATCATCAAAAGTTTGATTTCGGAGTTCCATTGTCTATAAAATTTTTAGTATCACGACGTTTCGATTGATGTGCTATCTTCAATCGTCCTCAGTTCACCTCAAGACGATTGAAGATATCACATCAATCGAAACGTCGTGATACTCAAAATTTTATAGACAATGGAAGTCCGAAATCAAACTTTTGATAAATCCACCTTGTCTACAAGTTTTAAACATTAGTGAATCATGATCCAAAATCCAGTGGAATCTGTCAAAGTTGACGTGTGATTTGATGATCAGTATCACGCCAGTTACATACTAAGGTTAATTTTTATTGGGGAAATCAGTATTCCAAATGATATGCTGTGACTCTGACTATGATGGGATGCATCAAAGGCTCAGTAACTCCTGACATAACAACTAATTTTTAACAATTACAACCCTATTTATGGCTAAATTTCCGGTATTTGTCTTGCCAGGTGAACCTAAACGAAAATGATAAGTTTAAAGCGAAAAATATTTAGTGTGGACAACAACCTCACGATAATCAAAGCGTTCGAAAGTGGAAGAAAGAAAGCTAACATAGTGTAAGCGTTTGAATGTTTATGTACCACGTTAAACTTGGTTGGGCATATTAAGAAATATGTGAATTTATCTCATTTACCACTCGTTATATCATGTCTCACCATGTTTAATCTGATAACATGGAACTTGCGAAAAGCCCGTCAGTAACATCAAATTGTTGATATAACCGGGTTCTACTGTAGTTGAAAAGTATACATATACATGAAATCATCTGAAATTGTGGTCCCACTAATTACCAGAAATAAATGAAATAGCACAACACTAAAAAGTTGTGAAAATTGATGAAGCTTTCTATTTCTCCCTTCAAATGCCCAGATGCGAACAAAGTTTTTATCAAAAAAATAAGCATCTTGGAAAGAGACATAATTAAGCCCAAAAATAATTGCCATTTGGACGCAAGTTCCATCCAAAATTTTCAAATTCTATCACTAATTTTTTTAAAACCTTGTATGCGTGTCTCCAGCCTCTGCAGTCTGCACTTTCTGAACAAAACTTGTTTATGATGAAATAATCATCAAAGGTCTATACGAAGAGTGAAACAAACTTCACTCATTTAAAATTGTTTTCATTTGGCTGAATATCTATACTTTTTCTTAACACACTGATTTTTATTTTGATATTGCATCATTCATTGGGCTGACACCACAACAAATGAAGAAACGTCTGGATAGCTAAACATGTCAATGATTGGACTGTGCAAAAACGTAAATTCGATTTTTTTTTATTATAAGTCTTCATTAAATGATGCGTGAGAAAAAAAATTATGGGGGAATTCATACCACTAGAAAACAGAATAAACGTATAGCTTCTCAATACGCTGTAGGTTGTTACTGTGTCACCAACTAACAGCTTTTTGTCACAGAACAGGACACATATTTTTGTGCTGAGATAAAAACTTGGCCACATTCGAGAGCAATAAGAAAATTCCTTCAACTTTAAACAATAATTTAAATAAAAATAATATAATAATTTCCTCATATATTTGGAATAAAACAAATGTGTAAGAATATGAGTGTATAAGAGTGTAGCAACTATTTTTGAACTAGCGCATATCGATATGTTTATTATCGACAACCTTCCAAAGACATCCCAATAAAACGCTCCAGCTCAAAAAAGTCCCTAAACTAGTTTTAAACCGATCATGACTGGACTAATTGGCCTGTTGTTGTATGTCCAGTAATTCAGGGCATATTTATTACTAAGAGTGCGATAACTTGACAATCAAACGTTATGGCGCGAATTGAATCCGAATACACTGTGGATATGAATTCCTAATCGCTCTATTTTCAATATCACCTGTTATTGTTACAGTCATTCGACTATACAGCTGAACTGTGCCAAACAAATTCAACGCTCCTGGACCCTCTTTCCCTTTCTCATCGAGCTAACAGCAATTCCCAATCACCTGGAGCCCAGCCAACGAGTAGGAGCCGGCCCTGGCATGATTTTGGCAGACAGAACGACGCTGATAAAATACAAATTCCAAAAATGTAAGTTTTTGAGTTTTCATAACTGTTATTGTCTTCTACTATACACTATCTTACGAATTCCAAGAGAGGCGACTAGTATAGCACAACAAATGATAATAAGAAACATAATTATAAGGAATAGATAATCGTAATAAAATGGAATCAAGTAGATAGACTCAGTACTCATCACGCTGTAATTCGAGTGGGAAAAACGTTCATATTTGGTAGGGCAGGGAGTCTCATGATGAATTGTACCCCCCTTCTAATCAGTGCGCATGAAAAAATGTTCCATACAAAAACATTATTTCTTAAGATAATTTTCGTCTTTTTCAAAATTTTTAAGCATAAATATACAATCTAATTATGTATATTGTAGATGCTCTTATTTGTTGAAACTCTTCCATCATGCAGATAAAATAATTGTGTATTTAACACACTGTTTCACAAATAAAATCTTTTTCTTAAGGCTATCCTGGTTACTTGCCAACTAGCTAACTAGATCTTATCATGGATACGGAACTAGAGCTCTCAAAACTAGCATACTATTTATACTGTCTCGCTATTTTCCTATTGAATTAATTTTCTTTTGTCTGTCTTAAGGGGTTTTCTGTCGACTGCATTTGCCCAACATACATAAAAAGAAATTCTCAATTCAAGCATTCCGATATTCGATATTGTAAGGTTGTCATATTTTCCAACGGAGCTCCGTTTACTTTAACCAAGTAATTCATTTACTTGTTTAGCATCGCCATATTCGTCAACGGTAATTCAGCGGTACGTCTGTTTCCGCGCCCGTTAGTTTCTATTGGATTTAATTTTTACCAACCACCTCTCAGGATGAATGTGCTGTTAGAAAGTTGGGGTTGTGACTGTTGTGACGATCTCATACATGTACAGGTGTTGAAAATATCGCCTTCAAAATTCCCTTAAGATATTTCATGTGATAAACTATTTTACTTCTCAAGATATTCCACATTTTAAGACATTCTATTCCTTGAGCTATTTCTTAAGTGAATGAACGTATCAACTGTCGGTGATTAATTATGAAAAAAGATCATTTGGGCGCTCTTTTTAGGAGACGGCAATCTGAATTCAATTAACATTACATTGTATGAATAACTACTTTTGCGAAAGTACCAAGAAGTCATGTATATCCGACCAAACAGTTGTAGTACAAAGCCAGTTAAACAGCTTCACGCCACATGTACGAGTATGTCATAGACAACAAACAACTTTTTCCAGGCCAGTCGTTCTCCGCTGCTACCTTTTAAATTTTATTATCACCAGCCAGTTCATAAGGTCAGGTTCAAACTACCTGTTATATTTTATATCCATTCCTAACTGCAGTTGTGAAATAGCCCTGTGTTCTTAGTCGTGCGGGATTTCTTGAAAAACCTGTAATGCAAAAGTCGGCATGGACATCGTTTGCTGTTTAGAAAAAGATAGCAGTACAACAAACACCTTTCTGCTCTCATATATTATGGTTATTATTTCATGGTACGACATTTTCAACCAGCTTCAAAAAAATAATTTTTAAATTTTACACCTATGTGTGTTGTTGATTTCTGTAAAATCGGTTCAATAGTTTTTATGATATGGACTAATACATTGAGTGTATCGATAAGGATCAATCATCCTCTAGCAGCACCTCTTGAAAAGAATCTGCCCATTTTATGAATAAACTAATGTATCGATCAAGATGAAACAAATAATTAGTGGTCATTACAAAAAAAACTTCCTGTTTTTACTCAAAACTGAAAATTACTGAATAAAAAAGTAATTACAAAAAAATTTAATCGCGTTCAAAAAAATCACAAAATTATGAAAAACACAAACAAATTATGCACTTTTTCTTCCTTGAACGTATTTTCGTGAAACACTTCTTAATATAAGAAACAAATACCAAAAAATATAATTAATAATAATTTGTAGTTTGTAAGTGGTCATTTCTGACAGTTCGACGATGATTCAAATGTGAAATCGAAACGCGTCACATAAAAACATAATTTTATTTGTGAAACCTTGTGTTCAAATTTTATCCAAGTTGATATTGTCAACTCACGCCTCTCTTGTGAAACATTTTGTGCAGATATATTTTTATAGTTTTGTGCTTCAGTTGTCGTTTATTTTTTTAGAGCTATGTGCTTCTTCATTTTTTTCAATTGAAATTAGACTAATTAAAAATTTTCAAAACAATGAATGCGTATGTACAATTTGACAAATTGAATTTGTCAATTCGATAGGTGACAACATGTAGACAAAAGATGAAAATAAAGTGGCAGAAAACTTTTTCTTAGGTGAATGAAATCTCCAAACATAGAACATAGGACTTAAGAAACCAACTTATGAATTGAAAAAGTAATTAAAAAAATGGAACACGATTTCGAAACCTTAAAGTTTAAATGACAAATCAAAGCAGCCAAACACTATAGTAAGTAAACTCAGCAAGTAGGTCTCAAGTCCGCGACCTCAATTATTTTCAAGCAATCAATTTCTATTATTTTCAGTTTTTTCTCAAATTGATTTTTGATTTACTAATTTTTTTCGTTGAAAATTTTTATCTTGTTTTGCGGAAAAGTAAATTATACTAAAATCAACTAAATTGTTACAGATTTTCCCCGGTCGGTTTCAAATATCATCTAGAAACTCCAATATCAACATCACAAAGGAGAGAAGACGATCGAATAACGTACATCAACAAAGGTCAATTCTACGGAATCACGTTGGAGTATATTCATGATCCTGACAAGCAGCTCAAGTCGCAGACCGTTAAGGTGAGTGTTCAAACATTTGCTCCATTGTGGACCACCGACTTTTGACTGAATTCGACTATAAAATAATTTATAATGCTTCAAACAATAAACACCATTATGGGTATCCCATATCATATTTCTTACTGAATTAAATAAAATCCGATGCAGCGGTTACCAAGATTACGCGGTAACCAAAACATCAATGGACAGTTAGACAGATTTACAGACAGACAAAGTGGGCGACAAACAGACACAGACCTACAGACAACCCGAGAGACAGACAAACAAACCAATAGACAAATTGATAAACAAATCGATAGATATGTTATGTGCCTGTATTTTAGTGATAATAGAATGTCAAAAAACAATATATCAAATTCGAAAATTGTCGCGATCCTATTAAGTCGACAATAAAAAAGACGATGATTGCTTTTAAAAACCACTGTATGATAGGCATATACATATTATTCATATCGATTCCTCCTCGTACACGCTACATACATTTTTTACCTTGTTTTGACTTGAAGGAAATGCTCTTCAGAAATCACCTTGTAGCCGGTAATCTGATGGGAACGCAGTCAATTAACCGGAATAATAATCATTTTTTCGAAAAGTAAACACGTCCAGTGCGGCAATTAAAAACTAAAATCCGAAACGTCGCATCGTATATTCTGAATAAGAAATAATCATAAACATGTACAGATACGTGGTCAGTATTCCATCTAATTGTAGTTTATTAAAATCGTGTTTAGGTCAAGAGCTGTAGAACGAACGTCGATAGATTTTCTCCAAGTTGGGTTGCCATCAACGTACCTGTTCTCTAAAATCATTGCAGATATTCTTTGGATTTTTTTCCTCTTGAACAAAATTAAAATTTGTTTTCTTCCTTTTTTATTTCGTTTATGTGGCCGCGGAACTGAATTTGATGGAGCTTAACAAATTTGAAGGATCTCTGAAACGCATAAAAACAAAGGTCCTAACTTTGACTCCGTAAGTTGCCAATGGGCAGCTCCATAGTGCGCGACGCTTGGAGATAAGTGTTGAAGATTTCTATCACACCCTTGACTCGGTTACGTATAAGCCACCCAATTGCTCTCTACAGTTAGACCGCCAATCTATACTGACGAGTCTAGGCTAAAGACGAGACATGCATGTTTATAGCAGGTCTGATGCATAGTGGAGAGCAAACACTTGATATTAACTTACTAATTTTATCCTAATCGGATTTCTGAACGGTTAATCGAGTTACAGAAATCTTCGAAACTTTAAAAATATTGAAACTTGGTCTTTCAGTAGCTGCCATATTTTTTTAATTGAGATCCAAAAAATGCAACTGCATGGGAAGTAAAGAAAAAGGGGTCAGAACTCATAGAACCCCTCTTGTTAGGCCACTGATATCTATAATCCGGCATTTTTGATAACCAACGCTTAATACACGCTTAATTAGGATCCAATTGTAAATTGTTTTATTAGAATTGCCACATTTGTCTTGGGATATTATAAGAATAATCATGACTGCATGTCCATACGTGGCGACGAATGTCGCAGTGCCAGTTTTTTCATTCCGGCACTCTCATCCAGTAATTGCTCTTTACGTAGGTAGAATGTATAATATTACTAGGGGCGTTTTTCTGATCCGCACTTTTGCCATACGGACGGGTTTTTGCGCGTCGATGATGCGTTTGCCTTGTACGCGTCTTCGTTTGCTGTTTGCACTTAACAAATTGGCCGATGTTCTGCAATTGGGAATCGGTTTTGACTCCACTCAAAGGACCCTGCACGTTTATGGTAATTGGCAATGACGATCAAATGAATTATAGTTGAAAAAAAATCGAAACACGCTTTTATAGTTAATCGAACTAAAGATAAAAAAATAATTCTTAATATAAGAATAAAACGAGTTAATTAATGTTATTGTCAAACAAGCGTGAGATGATTTGTACTACATTTTTGCACTAACTCTGGCATTTTGAAATAGAACTACTTAGTAAGAAATTATGAGAATGATATCAAACACCCCATGCTTTTATCACGATTTCCTCATTGATATAAAAGTGTGTTTTTTTGTTTTTTGAACTTATAATTTATTTATTGCTCAATTTATCCTCATACTTATACGAAGTAATCGTCAAATAACGGAAAAATTAATAAACTCTCACGCTTCGCCTATGAACGTTTCTGAAACCGCTGATCATTTTCCATAAAAGATTTGTGGCAGTAAAACTTGGGACTGATGGATTGAGGGAGGGTGAAATCTTGATTTTTCGCGTTGCCTAGACGTTCTATGCTCTGAAAACGTTGGATTCCAATGTATAAACATGGAGGGTTACTTGTTAAGACAAATGATTGTGTATGTGAGTATAGTGAATTTTAGAGCATTTCCAATTCTCTAAGTAATTGAAACTATCTAATTTTTGTCTAAACAGATATTTTAAGTAGTGGATAAAATACGGAATAATGACGCTGACGTCTAGGACGAACTGGTATGGCGTAAGGGTTTGACTTTTTCATTTTTGATTGCATAAGTGAAATTTGCAAATTTGAGATTCTAAACTCTCAATGATTAGTTAGTTATGAAAGTGCGATTAGGCCTCTTAACAAACAGCGTCACGTAGATTGACTGACTGAACCGTAATCAAGAACGTTTTACCGGGAATCAAGGTTTTCTAAAACTCGAAAATCTGGGAAATTTTCGTGATAATTGATGATTTGAGGTTTTTCAAGTCACTATTTCTTTCTTCAAATTAATTTTATCCAAATCTTAGGACACTTTATACGTGCTCAAAAACATTCTAAGTGTTATTTTTTCTGCCTGTGTGTCCGTTTGGATGCCGGCAGCAACATAACCACCATTGAACACATTGCAAGGACAGCATTCGAGATAATACCAATTGCACCAAGTCTTAATGGAAATATATTTCTCTCGAAAAAAGATACATAAAGTACTGTAGTGGAAAGTAGTGGAAGAAATGAATTGAAAGTATTTTCTTTTCAGAGTATCGTTATGTTAATGTTTAGAGAAGAAAAGAATCCAGAAGATGAAATAAAGGCGTGGCAATTCTGGCATGGTCGGCAGCACTCTGTGAAACAACGGATATTAGATGCAGGTATGTAAGCAATTGTCCATCCAAATATTCACTACAAAATATTGTCAACAATGTATCTGACCTGCTATAGACTTGCATGTTTAGTCTTTAGCCTAGACTCGTCAGTATAGTCTGGCGGTCTAACTGTGTAACAACATCAACACTCATCTCCAAGCGTTGCGCACTATGGCGCTGCCCATTGACTGCCTTGATGTCCGTTACAACATCTCTCAACAAGAGTGAACTGATTTACAACTACATCCCTTGTGCTTCGTAAACACTATTTACTGACGACTCTAGGCTAAGAACGAAACATGCATGTCTATAGCAGGTCTGATGCATATTGTATAAGTTGTCAGCTTCTGACGAGAATGAGCCGAGGTGACGGAACATCATAAATAGTATTTCCGACGGAAAAGGGATATCGCTGTAAATCATTTCACCCTTTTTGACAGATGTAAGCGACATCAAGGCAGTCCAAGTCGTAGGACCTTCGACTTCGTAAGTTGCCAATGGGCAGCGCCATAGTGCGCGACACTTGGGATAAGTGTCAATGTATTTATGTCTGAAAATTTTTAGACTATTAAATTTTTTCATCTAGTAAGAGTAATCTAAAATTTTATGTATTTTTTTCATGCAAACACAACAGTCTGGGTGAGTTTTACTTGATAACCGTAAATGCTTTCGATAAAACTGCAGTAATTCGCGAGAGATTCTTGTACTTTGCTTTATGTCTATTTGTAAAATAGTTGGTAAATAAATTGTATTACAAAACATAATAAAAATTTCAAAGAAAATGAAAAATGTAATGTATACTTAGTTCTGTTCGATCACACGTTACATACATAGTTTGATATGAGAGCAAATCTTATTCAACACAAACAAGAAAATCTGTGGATTCATTTTTTCAATCTTGTCGTTTTTTTGTTACAGATACAAAAAATAGTGTAGGTTTAGTAGGTTGTATAGAAGAAGTTGCTCACAATGCCATAGCGATATATTGGAATCCTATGGACAGCCCTGCCAAAGTAAGTATATTATGATCTTTATCCTTCATCAACTTTTATGTCGTCATCAATTACAGCAAATAATAAAGGCTAGTTTATATTTTTTATGAAAATACATCCACTGGTAGTATTTCAAGAAAAAATGTAATTTTTTCGTTCAGATTTAGTTATATTGTGACATAACATACTTCACCAGATAATGCTTCATTTTCAAAACTTGCGAAACAGTGCTTCAGAGATGCTCCTCGAGCGTTTAGTCATCATCATTCAGAATCAACATTCAAATCTTATCCATTACTATATAAATTGAATACAATTTGTTAGTGTGGGGTGTAGACTGAAAGAAGCTATTAATAATCATTTTATATTTTTGAGACAAGTACATGCACGTTGTCATTTTCAAAGGAACAAGTAACGAATACTTCAAGTAATCAAATAAGTGTTTGTTAAACATCTATACTACATATATAAGTATAGCATTACACTCGATAATTTTATTGTAACAAATCACGGTAAACAGACCATCATTAATTTGATTTTTGTTTACCGCGTTAAGCAAAAGTTTCTTGATCTAATCATTAACAGCATATTTTCGTAAAATTTGTTGAGCGTATAATTTTATTATCAAGTGCAATGCTTTTGAATAAAAAACTGTCACTTCATTTTCCAGGTACTTCTATGATTTTTTCTCGAATATAGGCAATTTATCGCTGAAATAATTAGTTATTTTTCCAAACAGTTATATGTTGAAAATGAAGCTGACAGTATCTAAGCAACTACATCTAAATTCCAACAGGTCACATATATAAGACACATTATACCCTGGAATTACTATTATTCGATTAAAGTAATAACTTGATGATTTGGACTCTTACAGTTCAAATTAAATGAATTGAATTCATAACATGCAAAATAAATGAGTATGAAACTTCGATACCAATACAACGACTCAATGTCGATGTAGCAATACCTATTGTAACTGGATTGAATTTTGTATTTGAAAATTGGAAAATGTATCGTAGAATATCAATTGAACTTATAGAAATGAAACTTGTAAAGGTACTGATGATTATCGAAATCACTATGATCTTTGATGAGATGTCATCTATTGGAAATTGACAGTTGGTATAATGCCATGCAGTGGCTTACAGATCACAAAAATAGTAGGCTTGACCTAGAATCACAGTGAAATGGCAGTCTATATACAATTTATAAGCTTGAAGCTCCCTAAATAACTAGCACCAATTTATTGCCGCATTTACAATACATAAATAATTGTAGAAAATACAACTTTCATATGCTCAGTCTTAGTCTATATTAATATCACATTTGAATATCAGTCTATTATAACTTTCTGTGTGTCTTATCTATGCAAGTATTGAGAGATGAATAAAAAACGAAGTTTTTAAGCCAATCGAATAATTACTTATTAAATCTTAAATATTAAATGTTTAAGACATGAAAACAGTAGCTTTTCCCAGAGTTTATTCATTCAATGAAAGTTGTACTAAGTATACAATACGTAACAAAAAAATTTTGGATAGATTTTCTCTAGCAATGCCACTTTTTATATTACAAAACAAAAATGGGTCGATCAAGTAACTGTTTTTCCAGAGCACTGATACAAGTATCAATGATTTTTGTAAATTGGAATCGTTTTTGAAAAATATTTTACGTGCTTTAAGTCACTGGAACGTATAATTGACACTTTAAAATATTTATTTCAACATTTTCATCGTTCTGAAATTATAAATGCATATATTTTCCTGATTACTGAAATCTACATTTCCTATCAGGTTGGTCTTTTCCAGGAAATATTGCCCCTTTCCCAAGGTACTACGAAATTTGTTATAATAAACCATATTCCTTTATATATCAACAAAAATGATTGGCATTTCTGAAGAAATAATGAAATTAATCTTTCGATCCGGTCAATTTTTTTGTTACCTACTGTAAAATGGACTATCACATGTATGATCACAGTTTGCTATCACATTGCTTTGTTTCCAGATAAATATAGCAGTTCAGTGTTTAAGTACAGACTTTAGCAGCCAAAAAGGTGTGAAAGGCCTTCCATTACATTTACAAATAGATACGTATGAAGACCCCAGAGATGCGAATGTGTATCATAGAGGATATTGCCAAATAAAAGTGTTCTGTGATAAGGTGAGAATATTATCTGGGTAACTACATGAATACATAAGCCAGGCATCAACACATGCTGAATGCTGTTTACAGCGCCCTCTTGCATTGATGGTTGGTAAAATGAGCAGTAACATTAAAGGTGGTCGAGAGACTTAACAGCGTCTTTGTCCCCGATACAAGATGGCGCTATGTGTAGCATTCAACAAGAAGCCTTTTGATCAAAACGAACAGATAATTCAACATTAAAAATGTGCAGGGTAGGTGAAAAATAAATGTAGAAGATTGTATCGAGATATGTTAGTTCTGAAATGAAATTGAATAGGTTTATTCGGAGACTTGTTCAGTTTCTTAGCTTCTTTCGACATGAAAACTTAACTTATTTGATTAGGAAAGTTATATGAAGAATGTGCAAGGGACAAAAATGTTGTAATTTAAATTTTCCTACGATATTCTGTGAGTCTTTTATAGTACATTCTCATAACAATTCTTATAAATCTAACAAACTGAATCACACTACTTCTTCCACTGAATATACCTCGTTTTTCATTTGGTTGAAAAATAGGCCTTTTTATCCCATTTTTGAAGTGAGATATTTCCCCAACGGTTGAAATTCAGTCCAAGATTCGTATACAAAAAGTTAGTAATGATATGGTCTGGTGGGTGTTTTATTTCTATTGTACTGTGCAAACTTCTATCAGACTATATATCTTACTTACCCTGCATATTTAAGCTATGGTGCAAAATACACGCACCATGTGAAATTTTGGCTGATTTCATAACTTTTTTATTTCTAACTCTGATGATTTTTCCTCGAAACAATACATGTACAATCTCTTGATGGTAATTGCTATGTCATTTATATTTGATTATTTATGCAGGACCAATTTCGTTGGTTTCCTTCATTTTATTACATCTCATTGATATATTTGATTCTTTTGATGCTATTTTTTACACAGCAGTCACTAAGAATAAAAAGTATTGCCAGAAATATCAAACACCATACATAATTTCGAATTCTAATTTCATCAAGTATTATTTATCACTAAGTGAACTACTTATTTTATTTTTTCTTCATCTGAATACAAGAATTAAATGAATTTAAAGTTCAAAAGGTAGTTATCGCCAACATTCATTATAAATTTGGTAAGATCTGCTCAAATATGCCACAAAAACTTTGATAAATGTGCAGTTCGGAAATGGAACACCTAAATCAATACTGACAAAAAAGGTTCGTTTGTGACAAGTAATTACTGCGAAAAATAAACTAAATACAAAATATTAGAGATATGTGATTTAAAAAGGTCAGAATTTAAGACCATTATTCTATAAGGTGTCTTAGAACAATATTTTTGTTGTTGTTCATTATTCAACATGGTATGATGTACTTTGTAAGTCATCAAAATACCTAATATGCAAGTAAAAACTTATCAAATTAGAGCTTTAAATAAAAAAGTGTAAACATTTTGAAATTGGCCAAAAATTCGAGTGGTGCATTTACTTGGCACATTGATATGAACATGTAGAAATACAAAAACGAAAATGGAAAATGGAATTAAAAAACGGACACAACCAAGTTTGGATCTTCGAACCAAACGATGCTATTGAAGCAACCACAATGGGAAGTATCCAAATTCTTCATTCGGACCACAAACGCCGAATAAGTATCCATATTTGTAACGAAGCAAATTGGACAGGTGGCAATGTGTTTGATTTGGATAAATAGCGGGCAATCAGGCACGTGGCGAGCAGCCACGTTCCTCACGAAGCAAGAGGGGCAGTTAGTATGATGTTCGATCTCTTCGTTTGTAGGGCGCTGAGCGAAAAACAAGGGATGAAGAGCGGAGAGCGGCCAAGAGAAAAATGACTGCGACAGGACGTAAGAAACTGGATGAATTATATCACCCCATGTGTGAACGGTCGGAATTCTACTCAATGTCTGATTTATCGAAGCCGCCGGTTCTGTTCTCCCCAGCGGAGGATATCGACAAGGTAAATATACCTATAACAATAACGTTATCACTATAATCACTATAATAACATTAGGCCTACTGTCCACGCAGCGTCGCTTCAAGTTATTAATGTAGTTTGTTTATATTAAAAAAAAAATAAACATTATTATTTCGTATTTCAGTTTTATATTTAAGAAACATATAGGTATGAATGATTTCAAAACCGCTCCATTCACTTTGTCAAATCAATAATACTCGGCTGGTCAAAGGTTATATTAGACAAACCGACTATTAACCACTAATAACCAGTAGATTGTAGATGCTCTTACTTTGTGAAACTCTTCCATCATGCAGATAAAAGATTGATTGTGAAACTTTGTGTTAATTACACAATCTTTTTATCTGCATGAGACAATATTGTTTACTTGCTGATCCGCAAGGTGAAAGCCGATATACAAATTCTTATTTTTCCTAGTTTCCAAATGAAAATCTGAAGAATAATTGGCTTTTTGTCCCAACGAACTATTTTCCGAAAATATCTTCCCTATTTTCTAACCTTGCTATGTAGTAGGTATAGCGACAATATTAATTCAACAATCAAATGTAGTAACCTTACCCTGCAATGGACGCAAGCTGGATTATTGCACGGTATCAAAACAAATCCCATTGTATCAGGAAATGGCAACTGGGATGGAAACATCACTACTGTGTTCATCTTTTGTTGATAGTTCAAGAACCTGAAATCATATTACAGTGTTCCTCTACATAATCCAAGTATTCTTTATGTCGTACGAGATCCATATTTTGTAAATCCCCCCCCCCCCCCCCCCATACACAACGCAAAAAATGCATCCACATTGTTTAACAGTTTCAAACAACATCTACCATTTTCCGTACTTTGATCTGGTGATGCAGCCGAAACATTAGTAAAGTTATTTGAATAGTCATATGTTGTTTCAAACAGCCCCATGAAGTTGTCACCTCAAAATGGTTGAAAAACAACGATTTTTTAATCGTATGGCCACTTTTGGACTATGTTTGGTCACCAATTAGTTTTTTTCTTCAAACGGTACGTTTTTAATATAATTGGTGATCAAACGAAGATCAACATCTGTATCTGGATCAAATAGAACAAATTGATGGTCAAACATGGTCAAAAAGTAAACGAACGATTAAAAAATCGTTGTTGGTTTACAACGATTTTAGAGTGTGAACTTCACGAAGATGCTTCATTCAGCGGGCAATAGTAAGAACAAACTTTATAAGTTACATTATTCAGTTTGATAAGTCGGACAATGCATCTATTGTGAGTTTATTGATTTTATAAAATAATATATTATATTTTGAAAATATCTTATATTAACTAGAAGAAAAAAGTTCTACTGTTAAATATTTGAGCCCAGAAACTCCGTTATCCTTTCGACTTGCGCGCTGATTAAACCGAATAACTTGAAATCCCAGGCACGGATCCAGGGGGTCGAGACACCGAGCTCCCCCCGCCTTTAACATCCGAAATATAATAATTTTTAGAAAATCTCTACATTTTGTACTAACTTTTGAGAAATACAATCGATGGCAATGTTTTCAATTTTGCAAAAAAACAGCGAGAATATTTTCAAATCGATATATTGAGACCTATTTCGAAATATGAATTTGGAGCCCATCAGGCGTAGATTCAGAGGGGCCTAACGGAGCAATGACTCGCCCTCCCCCTCCTGGCCAAGAAAAATGCAGTATTATGCTTTTCTTGAACCAATTTGGCCTCCTCGGCCAATAAATTGGCCCCCTTAAAAAAGTCTTGGATCTGAGACTTAGCCCCCCTTACTCGCCAAACGAATTATAGATCTGTTAGTGTAAATTCCCTTTTGAATGGTTATTGAATTCTGAACCAGCATTTATTATAGTGGAATGAGAAAAAACCAATGATATTGGCTATAATTTTCATACTGAGCCTATCATTCTCGCTCTTAGCTATCAACACGACCCTAGGCACTAAATAAACCCAATTTTGTTCAAGAAATAAGAAAATGATCAAAAACTTACGGATGATCTTGTCTTAACCCGCTGTATCTGGTGCACATAGCTTTTCAAGTAGGTACTACAGGTCTGAGAGGACGCGCTCTTCTTGAAATACAAAATCAAACTTAATAACTGGAAGAGTTGAACTTCTACTGAGAAGTCCGTTGCAATTTCAACCAGTCAGAATCAGCTAAATAATCACATGACGAAGAACAAATGATTTGATTGGCTGCGATTTCCTGGAGACGCGCTCATTTCAAGGCTATACTCTTTGGATCGATATTTGAAACGCTTAAATTGGCGGGAATTCGCGGAATAAGGGTCTGAACGTACTGAGGTGCAACGACGCGACGCTGTTGGTGAACCGGACACCGTTTGACGTACCGATATGAAGATATTTAATCTTCAACAGGTGATTGTAGTTAATTGTTTTGTCTTACATAGTGAATTATATTCGCTTAACAACCCTGAACATAATTTGATGATCAAGTTGAGTGGGCCAGATAGGAAGTCCAACATATTTTATGATATTCGTGCTAACGTGATAACGTTTGGAAATGGACTGTTCCTTTTACAAACTAACTTCAAGTCTAGTTCAAGCCATAATCCAACTATAGTGCATTTAAAAAAAAGTGTAACTAATCAAGTGCTTTGTTGCACATTAGGGCAATAACATGTTAAACTGAAAGGGAGCTATTTTTTATTTGATAGATGGCTCATTTTATGTGCAGGAATAGTTAGGAAGATAGCACCATATGCATATGAGTTTTAAGTTCAAGAAAAATCCATTGACCTTCCTGGCACCTGAATATTCACGCTCAAAATTCTGTTGGTCTGCGTAATAGTATTATTTAACTCATTTAGGAAAATATGAACATAACATAACATGTTGTATTTCAGTTAACATCGATGGAACTGCAAGGCTTCTACTCCCACGAAGATGGATCTCTTGGTGGACCAGTAGAACATGTGAAGACTGGTTCACCTTTTCTTCTACATGCTGCAGCAAAACCTCCTACAACCCCAACGCTCAAATTCCACAATCATTTCCCACCTGATGCCGATAAAAAAGATGGAAGCCTGTTGGAAGGAAGTCTTTCTTCGGATGGCAGTGTTTTTTCACCGCCCATGAAGCGTCCTAAGCTGACAGGTAAATAATTTACTCATCATCATACACTTGAGTGCTAGTATGTGACCGAACATATAAAATGGTAGAATCTATAGAACAGGGACAAATTAACCACCTTTATTGAATGCTGCAGACTGTGGAGGTCTTTGACAGGCCACCAGACGTCTTTCTCTTTTCTGGAATGTGTCCGGAAACTTCAGAGAGTGCTTCGGGGCTCACCTCCCACATGCGAGCAATATTACAGAGTTGGTCTGATCTGAGTCCTCAGCTTCTAGTACAACCGAACAAGGCCGGCAACATAATCGTGCCATGACATGCTACTGTTGATGTAGAACCCCAGAAACTTGCTGATAAAGATGATTCATGTATTGGTCTTTCCTCCACAGCTGTAAGACCAGCACTACGTTGATATATCTGTTTAAAAGTGCCTCATCACCAACCACTAGCCGATAAGGAAGTGACCTAAGATGGTATGTTGAGGAAGTATCAATGATAAGTCACCTGTCTGTATCAAGTATGGACAGTGTAGTCAGGGCACTAGTTTTTTAAATATGAGAGTAGTATTCTAAACAAAAAAATCACATTATTGATCTTTCCCTGGGAAATGAGCAAATAAATCCCTTTGCACAAATAATAATGTTATCAATATGTTTTGTTGATCAATTGAAGGTGGTGGTCCAGGAAGTGTCGGCCCTCCCCCATTGAACGAAAGAGTGATGCTATATGTCCGTCAAGAGAACGACGACGTGTATACGCCATTGCATGTCGTACCACCAACAACGATGGGCCTTCTTAACGCAGTAAGTACCGTAGCAATAAATAAATAACCATATGCTTAGGCTTTAATGCTGCTTTGAGGGCTTCCAGCAAATTTTCTTTATTATTCCAAACTGAAACATGAACAAATAAAATATGGTATCATTTGAGGTTTATACACATTGTAAACATATTGCACTCGAAAAATTCATGCATCTATTAAAATTCATATCGAAAATACGAATAGAGATCCGTTTGCTTCTTTCCGTTTCGATTAGAAAAATGAAGTTTTTTTAAATAACCTCCCAGTTTTCAAGACTGTACCTAAAACTGCAAAATCCAACATTAAAATGCTCCACTACACCTTACAATAAATTATCAAAAACTTACATTTCGATCCACTCAAAAAAAAATTTGACTGCACATAAGACGCTCTAAAAACATGAAAAATGTAGTCTCCAAAATTCTAATAGTTAGATAATAAATAGAAGTAAATAAAGCAACATCACCTGCTACTATGCCACATGATATCACTACAAATTTCATCAGAATCGATGTAGCGGTTACTGATATAAGGTATGACAAGAATATCTACAAACAAACAGACCGAAAGAAATTACTGACATTTATTTTTCAATGTTGCACTACTAAACGTCAGAAAAATATTATCAAATTCAAGGTTGTTTCTCGCTTATGTATGGGAAGTCAAAAATCAGTGGTCATTCAACATTTTTTCGGCTTGGGAGTACAGATAAATATTTTGAGATTCATTACCGTTTTTATCACATTATATCGTTTTGAAAACGGTATGAAATGATTTTTACGAATGAAGAACAGCTTGCATTGAAATGTTTGGTGTATGTTTAATGTTTTAAACTGGATTTTTGGGGCTTTTGCCTAGGTGGTATTGGAAAGCTGCATTCTAATGAAAAATTGTTGGAAGGCCCGTACTTACGCATGGAGATCAATGTACTGGGCTTTTACCTTATACATTTTCATTCGAACATAACAGTGAACGGCCATTACATGCCAATGTCTAAATAATGACAGTGACAGTGACTCCCTGTCACTGCAATATGAAAATATATTTAATTCATTATGGTGTCATCTGGAGGTACCGTTAAAACTGATTCAATTAATTTGATTTGTTTCTTGTACTTCCGCAGAGGCGATGGAAACCATTGCGAGGTTTTTTAAAATAGCATAATATGTGGTTTCAATATTCCGTCAATTTTGCAGTGTAGCGATGCTTTTAAATAGAGTTTCACCAAGAAAATGCATCCACAATCTACATGAAAAATATATAAAAAATTTCAAATGTTTCTATGCCTTGACCAAGGTTAAATTTGGAGGCATATCGACAGAAAAATCAAGTGTTCTCTATAATTTTGCATTCGCGTGCAATGGTCGTGAAACTAAATAGGCATGTGATATTAACATATCATTCCCACTGAGGGATCAGTTCACTTTTTACCTTCTCTTTCCTCTTCATTTTTGTTTTCTAACAAAAGCTCAGTACTTCTTCGAAATCTATGCTAAAATTAAGAAAGACAGAACATTTATTTAGTTATCTATCTCGCAATTGGAAAATTAATTCTGTTTTCCTTATTTTGCAGATTGAGAATAAGTACAAAATTAGCACTTCAAGCATTAATAACTTATATCGCAAAAACAAAAAAGGGTAAGTTGTACCATAGTGACGAATAGTCGTGAAGAGTGAACTGGACACTTAACTGGTTTTATAATCACTAACAGTTCGCATTGTACTAACTTATATACTGACGTCACTAAGAAAAAACATGCAAAGCTTCAAACAAAGCTGTATTTAATAAGTTGCACACAATCATTTATGACAATTCGGCAGTTATAAGGGGTTGTTTTCAACAAAAATAACAGCGTTCCGATAACAACTTGAATCCATAAAAAAATATTATTCTGTCTTTTTTTCTTTCAAAATCGTACTGTGTTTCCTTCAAGTTTTTTGTGATCTGGAAACAAGTTGGATAGCCAATTTTCACGAAACCACATCGAGCAATGGCAAATGTTAACACCCTCGACTTGTGAAGTACAATTTGTTCACTTCAATGTGAGACGATGCATTAAGCTTGTATAATATTTCCGTGTAATAATCACATTTGATTTTCCAGTTATCAGATTAAACTTTTTAGTGGTGCTGGATCACTTTGTCCTATTTCCAAAATCGTGGAGCTATATTCCATCCATCTCTAGAATTGGATGACCAGTTTACTGTTCAGATTCACACTTTTATTTATCAAATATTTGTTTTATACTTATGCATTTATAATTGAAATTAATTGTTTTTAGGATTATAGCCAAAATTGATGATGACATGGTGGCTTATTATTGCAATGAGGACCTGTTTCTATTAGAGCTAAAACAGGTGGACGAGGACTTACTTGATATTACTTTTGTGGAGCTTTCAGACCACTAAAATTTTGCCATTGATATTTGATATACATATACGTACGTACTTTATCATATATCTTTTTGTTGTGATTTGTTTTTTACTCTGTATTTTTTAAGAGACAATGTTGATTAGAACTTTATTATTTGTTTATAGTATCTAGAATGTTGATTTTACATGAATTTTTCAATCATTTATAATCAAACTAAGTTATTGTTAGATTTTTGTTTTTTATTTTTACATATATAATTCATGATCATATTTGTATATTAGAAATATCAATGTGGTCAATAACATCCAATGTAATTTTGGAATTATTCGGAATATGCGCTAATTGATACTTGCATCTATCTCGTAGATGCTCTTACACTTTGTGAAACTTTTGATATAGCGCTGTATGATGTTTCACAAATAAAACATACGTTTTAGTGTAGTGACAGTATCTCTCGATTAGATTAAATATAATCTACACAACCATGCTTTGCAAAAGTCGGCGGTTTTGCTTTGTCAAAAAGGTTTTGCGGAATATTTTGTTTATTGCAAAGTTATGTTTTCTTAGTATGAAGTGCCAGTTCTATTTATGTTCCATAGAAAAGTAATTTGAGAAAAATAAATAATTCATTATCTCAATACATTATCCATGATGACCATACCTCCGTATAGTTTCCATTGATTCAAACAAAATGATCACTAATATGACCATTTTCCGAATAATTTTAAAACCTCTATATTTAGTTTCTTTGGTGGCGATTCTTCAGAAATTGTAAACGTCAAGTTAGGAATTTAGCATTAAGCCTTTTACTTTAATAGATACGAGCTTAAGTAAATATAACTTGATCGCCATTGATCTCAAAATTTGAATGTTTGTAAATGATCTAATTACATCATGTACAGAAACTTTATGGGATTTAAAGTAAGACGTTGGTATAAGAAATAACGATTTATACTTTAACATCGAACTGTTTTTTACGCTGAAATATTCAATTTTGTATGTCCTGACATATATCTACCAAGAATGATACAATAAATTAAAAATTTTACTTTTCTGAGTAAAAACTAAACAAAATGGAGTGAAGTCAAGTAGATTGACCTCATACTTTTCATGTATTATTACAAACTAGTTCTGGAATTCGCATAGAACGAAATTATGAGCACACAAATTAAGATTTTACAATTCTAGATATTAAATATTAAATCAAAATGATTTTGATACCTGCCTGAAGATCTTAACTCTACAGATGTCGCCATGCGATCTGATGCAAAAGAGTAGGTTATAGGTAAATTTATAGAAATGAATGATATAATCATACAAAACGTTTTATGCATGACTATAGCTCTCAATCAAAAAACAATTTTCTCATCATTTTGTTGGTATAAGTATTCCTATGATTCACTTTCGCCATAGCTGTTTCCATTAATTTTTGTTATCAAAATTCTGACTGGTCAAGTGAAACATGCTTTATGGACATGTTCTCTAGTTCATCTGAAGGCGATTGAAGATAGTAAATCTCTCAAAATTATATAGGTAATCATAATTCGCATCACAACTTTGATAACAAATGTCTTAGGTCAATACAGGAACCTTTAGACTTGACTCTAGACAATTGGTCAAAGCTTTCTAGCTTCTTCATAGCAGACACAGTACATTGGTGGAAATTCCTTGGGGTTAGAACATCGATCTACTTGATGTCATTTTATTCCAATATCTCAACAGATTTCAACGTGAAAAACAGTTTTAGGGAAGCAAGAAATTGATCGGTTTTATGAGACGTCGTTCCACTGTAAATAGCGTTAGTTTGTAAATAGTAACCAGCCATGACTTAAAATATTGTACATCCTAAGTGTTGTGATAAGATACCACTGAAAGCCTTTTCACAAAGCAAGTAGAGCAAAAGGTGTTTCTAGTACAATCATTTTAGATTCATGCCATAGATATAGACATATACAGGGTGTCTCAAAAGCAGCCGTTCAATCACAAGCTGGTGATAGAGGAAATCATCAACAATCGAACTAACGATATTGTTATTTGATTCAAATTACCGCCATTCCTATTCTCAAATACGTTGTCACCTCAAGTAGGAAGGAAAACGGCAATACTTGCATTTAAAATTTCACTTGCAAATTATTTGCCTACCATTACCAAAAAAATCGATACTACATAGTGCTCAAGGAGGTAAAAAACAAATTAACATTCCATTAATATGATAAAATGTTTCAAAATAACAGGCGAGTTCATTTATTTCAATCAATCGATAACAACACATGAAATCCCTTAATTAACCAATCGAATTATTAGTTTCCATAATTTTTTGGCGCGTTCTTTTTCGCTAATCCTAAAATATCGATCTACATTGAATAAGTTTTTTTTTAACTGTAGTACATTATTTTTCCATTTCTAAGTAGTTATGATTATGAAATAAGTTTGAAGGCAAGCAGTGGCGTAGCTAAAGCAACCTCCTATTATGAGCTTTGAAATATTCCTTGAGCGTTCGGCTCCTTTTGGGACACTGTATTTTCTACCAAAATGCTCAAACATTCCCTATCTTTGTATGTTTATTTTTAAGCTAAACCATTATATTTTATGTAAATGGATATTTCAATAGTTTGTTAAACATTCGCTCTTGCCCAAAGAAGTTATTTCTATGAAACCATCAGTTTGGATCAAATTTATAATTACACGCTTTAGGGCTGATACCGTTCTATCGATATTCTGTCTTCCAGGTAATCAATAGTTTGTGATTCTAACGATGAAATTTTTAGTAACAAAGAACAAAACTGATCTGATTGTTTCTGATGGTCAAATACCTTCATATATCGATAATTTCCAGTATTTTTCAAAAACTTTTTTGATTATTATTTTGAAATACGATGAACAATTTTGGAAGCATGTTGATTAAAAATGGTCTTACTTTGAAAAACTCCAATCATTTTCAAAGGCACTGCATTGTAACGCAATTTGACAAATAAATATGCTAGATATCTGTAGCGTCTTTCGCTGCATTTAAGAGCATCTTACTCATATTTGTTTGTGTAACATGTTTTCTGTTCTGTTCATGTGTTACTGAGACTTTTTCCTATTACGTTGATGTGGTCAATACTCCAGAATTATTTATCAACTAAATTTGAATATAAATGATTGCCACTCAGTTGTTGCTATTGGAATCTTGATTTTAGGTGCAGTGAGGATTTTAAATAGAATTCGCAACAGTAAAATAAATTGTACCTGAATAATGCTTTACAGAATAATCCTATCCTATCAGACGAGTGGCATTTGTTAGAAATGGTTTTAAAAGACTAACATGCTTCTGGGTGAGCTTTTCCAACATTCAACGGTTTTTCTTAGCTTTAGAGTTCTACAGTGTACTGATTTTATATAAAAATTGTCTCATAATTTATTGTGCCGTATCATTCGAATTTAGTATGTATATTGAATAGTGCCAATATAGAAAAAGCAAATGTAGCATTACTCAACTTTCAGTGAATTTGTTTTTTCATCGAAGTTGCTCTCTCTGTACTATGAGATACTTAAAGTAGTACTTATACAACGACCATATTTTTTATTATTATTGTAATGACAATGATTATAATCGCAATATTACGTAGTCTTTTTTATAAATGTATGACTTTGATTTTATAAATAAAAAATATGTACTGTATTTGCGTTTTTTTTATATCTGAATAAAAAACAAAAGAAAAATTTTGGGAGTTGCGAATGAAAAGTTTGGATAT
Organism: Bruchidius siliquastri; assembly: GCA_949316355.1. Lineage (NCBI taxonomy): Eukaryota > Metazoa > Arthropoda > Insecta > Coleoptera > Chrysomelidae > Bruchidius > Bruchidius siliquastri. The sequence continues at coordinate 21,769,903 of OX438538.1, read as the reverse complement.
GGATCAGTTTTGTGAAATATCAACACCAGCAATCAGAATACTCAGTAGTGCATTATATGTTGATCTTTAATCTGTTCTTGAAATGAACAAATGAAACAATGCAGTTGGCTTTTAAATATTTATTAATATCTGACAATAAATACTTGACAGATACAACAGAAAACAAATAGAGCTTGATAGCATGTTTATTTTGATACATATTCATACATTTATATAGCACATCCAAATTGAGTGTTTGACGGTAAACATAGGGGTCAAGGTAGAATGGGTAATAGCAGTAGGCTTAAGGAGCCCATGCAGCAAGTGCAATAATTTTGATCACTAAGGGTAATGAATGCTTTAAAAAGAGGTAAAAGATGTAACAATGAAAGTAAAAAAATAAAAAAATAAACTCAAACAAAACCGGTATTAAATAATTTTAATAGTTAACCAGTTAGAACTTAGTGTGCTGAAATTTGATAAAACGAATTCGTACACATCAGGAAGAGATAGGTACATCTATATATAATTATATAAAATTAAAAATCTTATAATAAAAATGAATATAAAAACAAATTTGATGCAGGAGAATTGACAATCACACAACTGTCAGCAAACAATGTATGGAACATCATCTTGAACATATACTAGATGAAATGAATACGCAACAGTACGATTTTATACAGAGTACTTAATCTGATGCAAGAATAATGATGGTTGTGTGAACATGTAAAGTAATTCAACAATTTTACATATATCTCCTAAAAATATTTGTTAAATATCAAAAGTTTCATTGTGTGAAACTGAAACTGTCAATGAAACTTCACAACCAAGTTCCACAAATACGTTAACTTATATGAAATTTCATTTTTAAAGGATAATTTTAAAAACAGACGCCCCATACTTCAATTATCACCTGGCTCCTGAGGCTCATCTGCTTCTCCCTGAAACAAAACAAAAAATCGAATCACATCGCTCACAATAATCCATTGGATCGAGACCGATAATAGCAGGTTTGTTTTCCGATTTCCGATACACCCCATGCGGGTACGAACGCAAATCGAAATACTGAGAGCATGGCCAAATGAAATTGATTGTATACTGGTGAAATTAATTAATAAATTGTTTTTTTAGGGAATAGTTCTTTTGTGGATATTCTTTACAATGTCCATTCTTACTGAACAAGACCGCATCGGTGCAAAGCTCTTTTGCCAGTGTTTTTCGATCTAAGGATTATATGATAGAAAAAATGAAAATTAAATTTAGGCATGAGGTTTAATCTCCCTGGAATATGTCCTTTAAAAATATAACCACCCTTCAAAAATTAATAGATTTCAGATTTTAGAGCTTAGGGTCTTGCTTATATGGTTCATAAACTTTTGCCCTTGAATATTTGGTTTTTTATAAACAGTATGCAAAGCTAACACTGTATAACATGATGAAAATAATACTCCTAAATAATTATTCCATAATGATAACATTTCATAAGCAAGGCTGAATGATACAATGGTGACAAATTACATTCCTATATAGTATTAAGTACTGGCAATTGTCCAATTCATTTATTACAACGTGAATAGAAATGTTATCAAATACATTTTTGAGCAATGACACTCCATGACTTAATGCAACAGCTAATCTGTATCATGCTCAACACAATAGAATGAATCATCATTTTTAAACATTATTCAGTACCTGATCAAATAGTCTAGTTATTAGTACCAAAAAAAATTAAAATTTGTAAACTTCAAATCATGGTATTTGATCATTTCAAATGATTCCATAGAGAACATCAACCAATGACAATGTTATTTCAATTTTACACTCTGACTCCAGCAATCTCCCGTATACATTTGCCTTCAAAGCAGACAATAGATTATTTTTCAACAACTTAGGTCCTATGGACAAGGTAGATTTCTTGAGTATAGAAATTTTAAAAAAATTAAACCTTAAACTTTCTCACAATCTGTCTAATCTATAAACTGCCAAATCAGATCTGCATTTTAACTAGACAAGGATCATAAAGAATTACATAGCTTCTAAAAAAAATAATAATACCTGTGTATCGCTCGTCCAAAGTGTGAGGTTATCTCTGAGGAGCTGCATGATGAGTGTGCTGTCCTTATACGAGTCTTCATTCAGGGTGTCCAACTCTGCTATTGCATCATCGAAGGCCTACACGGAAATCAAACGTATTTTTAAGACATTAACGGACGTAATGTAACCCAAACACCAGATATTACTTGAAGTCCATATATCACTATCCCATAATTATGATATAGAACATGAACAGTTCTATTTATGAAATTTCTCTTTACCCAAACAAAAGTTGATTCAGAACTATGCGATCAAACAGGTTCAAGTGCCACAAGATTTTTCAAAAAAAAATCATGCCTGGAAATCACTACCAATAATACTTTATTCAAGATAGCGTTAATAGAAAATATACTTTGTATATATTATTTTTGGATGTTGAATAATGCAACTACAGCAGTAACTCGAATGTTGCGAATGAAAAAAAATAATTAACTGAAACAAATGTCGAATCAAATCTTTAGATTACAGAGTTTTCAATTAGGTTGATGGGGGAGAGAAATTCAGAATCCCCTGCTGCCCTTAATAGATTAATCAAAAAACTGGTTTTTAAAACTTGTTTACTTTAGAAAATAGGCGAATTCAATAGCCGTCAAAATGATTGCTTTTGAAAAGAAAAATTTCTGATCGATATATTCGAAATAGTGATAGGGTGTGCTAGGATGATATGAGACAAATTACTAGATTCAGTACTACCCTGATTCATATTGTGGTACTTGCATCACATTCATTTTCTTGAGGAGCTTGGACCTTGTTACAATTATACCAAACTAAATTTACCATAATATAAAGTATGTTTTAATTCGTAATAAGTTTTGCAAACTTTCTGAGCGAATTACAACGTGCGAAGAACTGAATCAATATGCTTGACTCATTTTTATTCATTTGGCATGTTTTTCTTGATTTATTTGTGCTCCAGTACCGAATTTTTTTCTACACAATAGAAATAATTCTGAATTTTCCCATTTTTCTCTACTGATTTTCTCAGGTTACTGCGATTTATACCTGTACAAAAGGTATCTGAATACTTGTTTTTTTTTTCAATTATAGAACCGCTTATCCGAATAATTATTGTTGCATAACCAAATTCTATCAGACTGCTTAGTGTTCAAGATACCACATGCCACTCAGTTTAGCATGGATTCATTTGTCCTTGCATTCAAATAGATAATAATGATAGCACCAAGCTCTGCATGCGATATTTATAACTATTTAGGTTCACGGTATATCGATCTGGGAAAAAAGCTGAACAAAATACACCAAGGAAATCAAATTTATGATGACTGGAAAACCGTAAACGTAAACCTTTTTTACTGCGCTGTAAGTACCAACAGGCTTACAAACAAAAGTTGCAGTTAAGTATATGCTCTCCACTATGCATCAGGCCTCCTATAGACATACATGTTTCGTCTTTAGCCTAGACTCGTCAGTATAGCCTAGCGATCTAACTGTAGAGAGCAGTTAGGTGGTATTTACGTAACCCAGTCAAGGGCGTTATAAACGGAACCCACAGTTAAGATTTTTACTCTTTAATTAGGCGGCTTTCAACCATAGAAATGGTAGGTAATAGATGCATATATATTAAAGTTGTGAACGTAATTACGGAACTTGATATAATGAAATAAAGAAATACTATAAAATAATCAGCGACGATGAACAGAAAAATCAACTATTACTGGTCCAACAGTTTAAGCAGACCAAAAGCTTGGATTCTTTCCAACACTTTAAACTTGGAAGGTTCAATAAATATATGATAATGCGAGTGAGTAACTTTGGTTAAATTGCTACATTCAGGATATACTGTCTGCACAGTCAGCCAAATTTAGAAGTTAGGTTGCACTTCATATGAGCATTGGTTTCAACGAAGTTTCTTAAAGATTTCCTCCAAAAACTGTACGTAAATATGATCTGCACAATAATCTGCAAATAAGCGTTGCTGATGATTGGAAAATATCACATACCTACTATTTAATGTATGTACATTTTGAAATGATTCCTGAGAAAGGATATTGCTTGATTGCCCAGTACAGTGTCAGTTTCCTAGATAACGCACCATGAATTCTGAATGACTGCTGTAGTAATATAATCATGCTGGAAGCAAAATGTACTAAAACTCGAATACATTTTACATATAAACTGTCAGTGGACATAATGACATGATTTTAGAACCAAGAATGGTTTTCTCATAGTTCCGATTCACCCAGTATTTGAGTACCCTATTCAGAGGGGTTAGTTTACTAAGCATAACACTATACGAACAATATGCTACAAGGAAGACTACCACTAATTGTAAAAGCAGTTAGTATACAGGCAGAATTACACCACAAACTGGCAGATGTTAATAAGATGGGTAGAAGTGCAAAAATCACACTAAAAGTAATAAAAAAACTGAATAACCTGTTTAGCTAAATGACATGCCCTTGCAGGTGAATTTATGATTTCGTAATAAAACACTGAGAAATTTAGAGCAAGTCCTAGCCTGATAGGGTGTGTGGACTGCATTTTCGATTTTGCTATGTCAAATGCTTCTTGGTATGCCTTTTGAGAGTCTTCTACCACTTCTAGACAAAAAGAAAAACATATTAAAAGGCATACAAATTAATTTTGTCCCGAAAGAGTCAGATGAATAATAAATGGTGCCAAGATTTTTGAGTCCATTCTCTCTTGAAGTTAAATATTTCAACAAAATGACAATAGTAGTTAGCTAAGAGGAACATGACTGAATTATCCATTAATTTTATATATAGCTCAACGTGCAATAAATTATGAACAATTTTATTGACGAAACTGCATTTTCATTGTCACAAAATATTGTCGATGAAATGAGGTTCTAGACGATTGTATTTTATTATATAATAGCTTCTGCAAACTGAAGTTTAGGAATGAAAATATATTTAATTTTTCGTCCAAAACATAAAATCAAAAAGTCTCAATTCTGAAAAATTAAAATTATGATCTGGAAAAATGCTATTATGTGCTTTCATAGCAGGCTCTACAAATGAAAAATAGTTTTGTTACGGAAGATTCACTGTTCGAGATAATGCTTATCATCTTCCACAATCCATGATATGAATTTTTAGTTACTCTGAAGATTAGTTTTTTGGTACTACATCTGAATCAAGTTTAGGATAGTTACCGTCTAAAATATATTTCATTCAAAAGAATACGGTATAAAACCAATAGAAGTAATTTACCAAAGCACAAGTCACATATATGAAAATGTATCATACGATATTTAGTTATCTAGTCCATGGTAAATAAAGTAAACAGAATAAGGCATTTCTAATAATTAAATTTGGAGAAACACGCAACAAATCTTTTTCAATTGTGAATGTTTGTATAGCAGCTTAGTTTTACTTAAGAGTAACCACAATACAATGGAGATGTTACTCAAAATATTATGACATTATTTGATTGTTTTATGTATGACTATCACCACCATATCAAATTGGGGGATGCTTGTAACATGTTTCATGAAAATTTCAACAGATAATGCTGAAAATGTATAGTTAAAAAGTATGTTCGACGTACCTTAGTTTATCCATGCCTAACTGTCTTTTTTCGATGATTTTGTGAATTTAATGAAAAAACAGTTCCATTACAATGAATAATCTCACTGACACACGATCAAAGAAAAAACATGAAATATTCAAAACACTTCAACTTCCGAATAAGACAGTATGAACAAAAAGAATGGCATACCATCATTTATAAAAGAACTGACATGTTCTAAGAGAATGTTCAATAATTAGTAAATGTAATCAAAGAACTCTCTTCCAAAGCATGATCAGCTTATGCTTTGTTAAACTGAAAAGGCTACCATGAGTGAATAGACTCGCATATCTCGACAAATTGAGACTATAACCAACAAAATAAAACAAAACAATATACGCCCAGCTTGATTAACACCATATAGAATCATCATATGCTCCTTTAACAAAATAATATAAAGTAAAATAAATGTCTGCATTTTTATGATTAGCCATTTGTGTAATTCTGCCTTTAGACCTGTTATTCTGTTGAAAAAAGCGATAAAATATTTGACAGAGGGATGTAAGCTATATTGGGATAGCAGCCTGCAACGATTACAGCTAGTTTTGCATAGCTTTATGAATATATTATGAATAGCAGTTTATGAACCAGCAAAAAACTGGGATTTCAGACTATTTGAGCAAAACTAACTGTTGTATTTTATCAAATCAACCCCTCTAGGATTATCCATATAACTGTTAAATATTCATACGATTCTTTGAACAGAATGACTGGTATTCTCTTGCTGCGAAATTGACAGAAATATATTAACCTGTTTCGCCAGCTGGCAAGCTTTGTCTGGTGAATTTAATATCTCGTAGTAGAAGACTGAGAAATTCAGGGCCAGACCTAGCCTGATTGGGTGTGTGGGTGTCATTTTGGCCTTTGAAATTTCGAAAGCATCTTGGTACGCTTTCTGTGAGTAGTCGACAACAGCTGGAAAATTTTTAGTAATAAATACCATATCTACCTGGCTAACCGTTACCGTATCCAAATCGAAATGTCTATCTGTTCGAAGTTTCGAAGTACTAACCAGGCAGATAACGACAATTTTTTTAATGTCCATCAAGCTAGATTTTTTAGAAGTAAGCTAAGATAGTATCTATAATGAATATGAAAGTCTACCAATCTGCAATTGTATAAAAAATAGGTGAGAAATGAATCATATTTTAACTAACTCATAGCGTGAATGTTGTATTTCTTGTCTTGAGAATTGTATTATTGTAATTTTCTTAATAATTCATTACACAGCAATCGTCTACCGGAATGACATATATTCATTCAATTAAAATTCTCTTATCTTATCTTAACTTGGTGAATGTTGATAGAAAACATAGGTAAGAATGGGTATCATAAGAGTTTCTGTAATTATGGAGGAAACGTGTGATGAATGAAGAACGTTCGAAAAGGAAAAATGATATTGTGGATTGGATGAAGTGGTATCAAATAATTATGCAGAGTCTGAAAAGTCATATGAAAAATAGCAACACGCGTACCAAAATCAAGTAAATACGCGATTGCTGTTTAAATATAATAAAACGTTTTACCCGCTTTAAGCGACAAACCCACTAGACGTTCGTCACGTAGAACTAAAAATTGAATAATCACATTCATTTTTTAACCAAGAAATCATTCATTGTCATTACCATACTCAACTCTCAAAATCGAACAGACCAAATGACAAATGGCAATCAGAATTGTATGATATACCCTAAAAGCATGTTTGCGGTATACCACAAGTTCTGAAACACCAGAAACGGTAAAAACGTTTTTCGTTATCATTTGTATTTTTCCCTTTTAGTTGGGCTAAAATATACACACACACAATGATTCATTGATCAATGTCATTATTCAAAACTCGTGTGTTATATCACGCGAACATTCAAATCAAAAATATAATCACTTTATAGTGTCACTCCGTACAAACATAAAGGTAGAGTGGTGTCATCAAAAGAGAAATTAGAAACCTACAAGACAAATTCGTGAAAAGTGTTTCTATTCCTCGAACACCCACACCAGAATTCATTTTATGTCGTCGAATGCCTTGCATTCCAAACTTTTTGAATAATTGTTTCATCATACTAATTAAACATTTATACCGTTGATGACAAAGTATTACATAATAATAGGCAATAACTTTTAGCGTTACCAGTTAGCTCCTTAAGATAATTTGAATCAATATCTTCGAGGAATCACTAGTGAACAAAAATGAGGTTACACCTACAATTATATGCATTAATCTTAAAATATATTTATGGAAACATAGATTGAACTATTGATACATAAAAATGTTTAAGAAATTTTGTTTTGTTTAAAAATAAAGCCAACGTATGAGAAATTGAGATTATTATAGAAGATATTATGCATTGAGAATAGAATACAAATATGCGCTTTCGACAAAAAGGATTTGACATAAACAAGTGTTTCTTACTTAATCTACATCTGGAATAACATTGGGGTTGAATTTTCTGGATCAAACTGTTCGCTTCTAATTATCAATTGAATATTAGATATTGCAAATAACAAAGACGGATCACAGAAAAGCATAAAACAATTAACGTTACTTCTAAAATATAATCTGACGGTATTCACTTTGTTTTATATTATTTATATCCGTTAAATAAAACCACATGTGAATATTGAATAATATCTACTAACGTTTCTAATTACAAAACAATGAGTAGTAATACATAGAAGTAATTCAATTAAATTAATTAATCATCTAAAAATGAACGTAAATCCCCTGTATAGTTCAATGGTTAGGTAAACAAAAATCTATCTACGTTGGATTAAACCACGATATCGTTTTTATGGCATTTTTGACATTATAAAAATACTAAAGTGTATGTTTTCTATTTTACGTTTGAAAAGTTACTTTTCTGATAAGACCATTTATTACACGCTACTGGTGTCGGTGGTCCTCCATTTGGCAGATATTTGAGAGGTGTGAGACCGCTTTCAGACAAAGATAATATGCATCACATAAAATCTTGGATACAGGATTCGTATCACATTTGTTTTGATCGCATTATTTTTTCACCTTTACTTCTAATGTGAATAGAAGTAATGTAGTAATCGTGGAACATTTCTAATTTGGGTCATTATCAATAAAAATGTTTCAATAAGAAAGGGATTTCAATCCACAATGAACTCAATTTTCTAGGGGGCATAAAATCACTTATGTGATATAATGCGTAAAAATTATTTGTTCTATATTGTGCAACTGCATTACAATCAGCGTCGTAGCTAGGGTAGGGCAGCCGAGACCTGCTCCCGTGGCTAAATTCTTGTGACGGGCGCAATCGTGGTCTGAAAAATTTTTACATTACGTAGGTAGCATTCAATAGGGAAGATTTTTTTGCTCTTCAGGTTTTACAGGGCGGTCTCCAAACGCGGCTCGGATCTTCATCCTATGACAGTGCGCAGTGAAAAAAATGTTTGAAGAAATGAATGGAAGCCACTTCCTACAGGTACAACCATAATATAACAGTGACAATAAGAACGACGACCCGACGATAGCGATATCAAAAAAATCAACTTACTATTTCTTGTGTCTCCTGTGGCGACTTCTGCAAGATACCTGTAATAGTCACCTTTCATTTTAAGGTAGAATACTTTTGATTCGGCGTTGCTGGCTTTGGGGATCAGGTATTTATCCAGAAGACCCTGCAAAAAAATGAACCTGTAAGAGCTTGGTTGCTATAACTGGTATACTGTATGAAGTGTGTTTCTTATATCAGTAAGATAAAACTTTCTTCATTATTTTCAGCAGAACGAAAGTTATTTGAATAGCATCATGATTAATATCAGCTTTGTCATCAAAACATTGATTATTACACCCATACTCCATATTGTGCTGTACACGAACAAACTTGAAGTACTTTTTTAGATACATCTTCAGTAATGGCAAGTATAACCTGCATTGCACTGAGCATTGAGAGATTTTTTATTTTGTCAACTCAAAATCATAAAAATGGTGAGCGATTCTGTATATCAATGAGAGGGCAGTGTACCGAGTCAATCTACTCAACTCCATTTTATTCAAGGTTATCAACTTCAACGCCAATTTGTTGGATCCAAACAAAAATTATTTCAGCCTAAAATACCGCATGACAAAGCATTCAAATTTCATCAAAATCCAAGCAGTAGATCATATAATATGGAGTAGTTCTAATTGGAAATTAAATATGGAAATATTGCCTATTTCATTACCTACTGAAGTTCTGGAATATCTCCCTCAACTCGGGTGAAAATTTTATTGGCAAAGTTGCAATTTATGAATGCAGTATCTGTAAATTATTCGACGGCAATAAAGCGCAAAAAATTCATCACATTTCGACCAGCTTGTTTTACTGATTTGAATATGTACGTGTGCTTTCTCTTTGAAACGAGGTTACAACTGCTTGAAACATTAACAAACAATAACAAATCTCAAATGACTTTAGGGCGTACCCACCACATGCAGCTGATAGTGACAATCCAAAATGTAGTGTAATAAATAACACTGGTAATTAGTATAAGCATGATCAGTATAAAGAGGCTAAATGAAATTGAATGAAAGATACAATCAAGTAGATTAACTAAGTATTTGTTGTATAGTGGTATCAGTTGAAAAATATTAATTTTGATGTTACAATTTTAGACACATAAACGGCTCATTAATTTGCGTTCCACGCTTGAGATTATGTTCATGTAGTAGTAGTAGTAGTAATGGAGAGGCAAAGACTGGCAAGTAGACCACCTTTGGCCCATTTTGACGACCCCGAGGACCATCACCAGAACTATGGCTATGGTTCCTTAGTGTCGAACCTTCCAGATCTTTGATAAAGGTCATGATGTCCCACCATTCTACTGAGTAGCAGCTCTCTTCTCTGTCAAACTCTGCTGTGCCGAACAGCTCAGCGCTAAGGCCGCTGTATATGGCTTACTCACCCAAGAAGTAAAACGAGGTATCGTCCTCCTTCCAGCACGTCTGACAGATTGGGTCTTTGACCACTCCTACGAGTGTCAGGTGCCTGTCCAATCTGCAGTGACCTGTGAGGATCCCTACTAATAAGTGGAATGAATCGCTCCCATAGCTCCCTACGTTAGTTGGGGCCTGCTTTGAACCTCTTGGACTGCCTGCAGTCATCTCTCTCCAACCATGCTTTCGCAAGTTCGTTATATGCCCAATCATTTGGGACATTACTGACCTGGCCTCTGTTAATACCCAGCAAGGGTTCGGGGCCATGGCATGTGCCCCTTGCTTCCATCTTCGCCAGGCAGTCTGCCTTCTCGTTACCTGGCATCCCGCTGTGACCAGGGACCCACATAAGGGTCACGTTCTTGAATTGGGCCAAACGTTGGAGGGCGGAGCTGCATTCCTGGACCAGTGGTGATCTGATCCTAGGAGATGCTACCGCTCTCAAAGCTGCCTGACTATTTGTACATATATAGATGTCATAGTATCTAACCATATAATAATGTAGACTCTTAAGGTCTAAAACAAATAATATTCACGAAAAAATGGAAAATATCATTCCTTGAAGTGTATATTCATACTCACCAATACATCGTCACAGATCTCCCTTAGTTCTTTTTCTACCTTTTCTCTATACTCTTTGGCCATCTGTTGTTTACGTTCGGAACCTTCAGTCTTTTGTTCAATCGAGGAAATGACTCTCCACGATGATCGCCGAGCACCAACTACATTTTTGTACGCGACAGACAACAGGTTCCTTTCTTCATTACTAAGTTCCACTCCAGTTTCGGTGACAGACTTCATGGCCGATGCCATGTCGTCGTACCGTTCTGCCTGTTCGGCGAGCTTGGCCCTTTGCACTAGTTCGTCTTTGTCGGGGGCTGACATTTTGATATAATACTAATTCTGCAACAAAATATTATGGTTATTTCATAGTCAATATTGAAGCTTCAATGAGACAACATTTATTCACAGAACCAAACATGTGAGAGCACCTTACTTTGTACAGGCACTTAATGCCAACCATCAATGGATATCTATGTGTGAGGAATAGGTTGCACTAGGAAGTAGGACTACAAAAGAAGACTTGCCCGGACACCACGAAAGCAAATAAAGCACGTTTAAAGTTTATACAACTGTGATCCACACTTGTATTGAGAAATTAAATGCAACGGCCTGTGTAACTTCGGAAACTTATCCTGATTCATTACATTTTCTACCGGCCACTAAATGAAACCACAGCCGAGGCAGCAGAAACGTTAGTAAATATATTTCAGTCAATCGTAGGTGGTTTCAATTAGCAACCTGTAAAAAATATAATGAATTAATTCAATGGACTGTGTCAAAGTTGCACCTGTAAACTTAGAGTCAGGGACCTCAAAGTTTAACATGCACTGGAATGATAAATAATTCCTATTATGAATTTGTAACAGCATTTTGTAGTGTTGAACAAATTAGAGAGCAACAGCATGATAAAAAAATCTTCAAAAGAAGAAGAGAGAGAAAGTTTTCAAGAGCTTTTCGAAAGTTATATACATTTTGAATGCCATTATGATTTTTGGTCGATAACATTATGGCAGGCTGTTCTGAATATTTTAGAAGGAATAAATCAAATTTATGCTTGTATGCTACAGTAATCCAGAGATAAAAATAACAGCAGTTATTTAAACATATTAAATCATAATTATGAATGTTTCAACAATTACTCCATTAATGTAATGCGCTGTCTGGCAAATAAATATAAGTATGAATCATAACTTTCTTTATAGCAGTGTTCTAGATAACCACAACATGAGGAGCATTACAACTACAAAATATCAAGCCATGCATGAGTATGATAGAACCTCTAATAATTCTTTTTTTAGCAGAACACTACTGCCAAGTAAGTTCCAAATAACTAGCGAGAGACAGTTGACGCCCTTCGTAGGTACTAACATGAGATCACTTGTCACAATAAAGTAGTGATTGATTGATTGATTTGGCAATATTAAAAAATTGTAATATTTTAATCGAAAATCCACCCAAAGCCAAATCTCCAAAATATTGTGTGACAGCTCATCCATATATCAGAAGAACGTGCCAACTATGTATAACAATGGCACTCAAAGCATATTTATAGCAGACTTGAGCAGACACTATAAGCTCATGAGGTACTGTATCAAATGCCTTACCATAGTCTGAACACAAAACCATTTTATTTGTACAGTAGGGAGCATTTTGAGTGATGTCATTTATTAAAATAATATTACAAATGAAAATTAGGACTGCCATAGAAATTTTCATTCTAATCAGATTATCAAAACCTGTTGAATACTGCTCACATATTTGAAAATGTATACTTCCGGAGGAATATTTAATCTAGATACACAGATGAGTCTAAACAACAAAAAGTTAGTTTATTAACTAAGTGCCTCGCATATTCCATGACAACAAAAATACCCCTCCATATCACAGGAGCAAGACTTGTGACTTGTTACTGTTACTATGTGGAAACCATGTAGACAACTTACTGAACACCTCGGATTTGCATTCTACCAATAAATAAGTCAAATTGTTTGTCTTGGAATATGTTAAGTTTCAAATTTTCATTCTATGCTCATGTGATTTTTATGTCAAGTCTATGTTAAACTCAAAATTGAATTATAGGAGTTTAAACTTACAGTACTCTTCATTCTCTCATAAAAGCAGCAATTACTTATCTTGACTGATAACTCTGAACCGTTTAAATACCTGTATAGCATGTTAAAAGTAATTATCTTGCATTTATTTGTTTTTCGTTATCTGTTACATGATTTTTCTTACTTAATATATTTAACACTGGAAAGTATTAGACAATAAAGCTATTATATTCATATTTTCAAATCCAGTATCATCTATTGCATTATAGTGATAATCCAGATTTCTCAAATATGATACAAAATTTGAGAAAAGAAACTTTGTAATCCCTCGACGCGTTTTTGTCAAAAGTAGGATCCTTGATCCTTGAATTTTCTAACACGAAATAAGTTCAACACAAAATTTTGGTCAATTTAAAAATGTCATAACATATAATTTGAGCTGCATTTTTTTCTTTGAAAACGATGTCTGCATGTTGAGCTGTCATAAAGAGGATCCTCGTAGGTGACCGTCAGCCAATCATGATGCCATTTATCCTCAAGAATCACAATTACCTTGTAGTGCTGATGAAAGGAGGTAAATGAACATTTGATCGACAATTTATTATCAACACTCATCACCACGCGTCGCGCTGCCCATCGGCAACTTACGAAGTCAAAGGACCCAAGAATTGGACTGCCTTGAAGCAGCGATAGATGTCCCTTACGACGTCTGTCAACAAGGGTGAACTGATTTACAGCGACATCCCTTGTTCTTCGTAAACACTATTTACGATGTACCGTTATCTCGGCTAGATCACATCAGAAGCTGACAAATGATCATCATCATCATATTTATTGGTGACAATACATGACCGGAAAACACATTTTTATAAGGTAATTCTCTGAGTATAAGTATGTAACTCCAAATATATTACCTAATTATGACAATATATTAGGAATTTATTTATTCATTGCATATGATTTCAAGCTACCTTATTGAATTGAACAAATTACCCAGTTTCTAAATTGAAATAGATTAGTAGCGTCAAAAACAAAAAATTAACCAAATAAAAAAGGTATTAAAATAGTCAAAGACAAGACATCATTTTTGATACAGGGGGACTGAAAATAATATTATTGCTACAACACATACTTACGTGAATCAAAAAATTAAAAAAATAGAGATATGGCTCTTGGTGAAAAATTAAATTTGAAAAAATTAAAACCTGAAAAGATTACACATAATGCTCTAAAATCAGGGCAATTCTAAGTGCATTAAAAGTCACCCTGTTTAAAAAACAAAATGATTATTTTATGAATACAAACTCACAATTAGAAAAATTTCAAGGGTCATATGTGAGGTAAACATTCATTACATAACAGTAACTCTCCAAATTTTTAACTGAGTTCCTTGTATCTAGGTCCGCCATCAAGTGGCTAGTTTGACTAAAAATATCACCAGTCAAGATTTGCATGGTTCAAATTCCCTTTTCAAGCCGACTTAAGAGAAGGCCCCTCTATGTACATTACAACAAAGACTATTTTTCCTATAGAGATAGAGATAGATACTGGTATGTGGTGAATGTGAACCTTACATATGCCCCTTGTGGTTTTTGGTGATGGGTGATCTACGTCATAAAATGACTCCAAAAGTTGTTTCATATGTGTGTATATTGTATCCCAAAATGTTGAAATTGGAAGTGGTATGACATTCAGAATTTGACCAAAATTTTATGTGTTATATTTATTTACCTGCATCTACAAACAGTTTCATTCAGTGAATGAGCTTTTCACTAGCATAGAATAGGTAGTCAGAGTTAATTATTAACCATTAAAAAATGAAAAACAGGAAAAAACAGTGACAATGAGTAACGTAAGGTAAGACATTTATGATTTATAACTTACTAACACTGAATAAAACATGTGAGAATACAAGAAAGATTCTTCCGAATAATATGAAAATTCAACTTTTCCATCACAAATATATGGTTGAGACATGCACTACTACTCTACGAATCATTTCTCCAAAACCTATTGAATGAATATGAAAATGATAAAGAGTATTGAGCACATAATAGGTATACATTGTGTTATTCACAACTGAAACAATCCCTGCTGGACAGAACCGGAGTGTTTGAGGTTGATTTGACCCACGGTGTATTGAATGAACTTTAACAAGATACAGTAATTCGAATATAAAAATCTCCATTCATTCGTCTAACACAAAAATAAAGAAAATAAAAAAAACTGAGCCAGTAACAATGAGTAGTAACCACATGTGTCAGATTATGATTCATAACTTACTTCACTGTATAAAACCAACGAATACTAAATAAAATGATGAAACACACTGCAGACTAAATTACAAATTAGTAACACACAATTCCAACTATGTTCAGAGAAAACAATCCTTTGCGTGGCCGGGATTTAAAGAGGAATGGAACGCGATTTTTAGATATACCGGTATGTGTCACGTTTACGTTTAGACAAAAATCGTGATATATTATAAAAATAGCAACCAAGTACCTTTAAAAATTGATGACGAATAACTGCACAAACCACTGATTTCCACCCTTCGGGTTGACAAGCGAGATGAAAAAGTTTTTAAACCGACTTCTTAGGTGAAAAGAGAAGGATAACACTCGAGCTAAATTACAACTGTTCACCACTCTAAAGACCGGCAGGCGACTTGATTCACAATATGGCGTCAGCCGCAGGAATCAGCCACACCTTGAACATAATGCGCACCTTTTCAAATTTTATACAAAAATAACATAGTTTACGGTGGTAGAAATGCAAGTTTGAATATCCAAAAGTAAAAAAAAATGACGAAAACTCAATAATCGTCACACAGACACTTCAACCAAAACGCGTCATGCTAACAGACATGCTTCTAGTACCTACTTCACAGAATGCTCCAAAAAAATTAGTTCGTTCGGTTGATTTGATCAACAAGTCATCCAGGGTGTGTCAAACTGATTTAACAACAGGAAACATATCACATAACACTCAGGGTGGCGGTGAAAAAATATTAATAATGAAGAAAGTTGAAGGTCAATCTTTCACACGTTCTATACAAACCACCAGTATTAGAGGTATTACACTACACTACAACTGTATGTCGAAAACATTTATAGCTGACAATGCATAAATAAGCGTATTTACATGATAACTTACTATGTTCTTGAATAATTTAGTTAATTTTCCGCCAGAACACGCCGACAACCACCAAGAACAGCAGAGGCGAGGACTAGATATTAGATCACTGATCACGACTCCAATCCGACACAGCGACGGCAAGCAACCAGCAAAGATCGATACGGGGTCTACAAACCGATGTGCACGGACTTTAATGATGGCGGATTTATCCGGCGACGTTGCCAATTGTACAAATGTCTGTTCCCAATTACATCTTGTATCTAAAATGTTGAAAATATCCAGATGCCTCAGCTTAGGTTCTTACGCTCAAGCATCAAGGAAGGAGGCGGTTTTTCACGATTCAAGGGTTGCTTATTGCATTGCATAGACATATCTCAACCTCAAGGCCTTCTTATTCGATCACTTTCATCAAAAAGTGCACGACGTACCTTGAGGTGCTTTGAATACATATTTTGTTAAACACGACATAGGTAAGTATTGAGAATGAAAAATGACATATTTTTTCAAAGTTTAATTTCTCTAGAATGATCCGGTTGGTGAATGCATATAATTTCTCATATTGTAGGAGATAATTTAAAAAATAGAAATTTGATGCTGTATTTCAGTTGCATCAGCACTCTTCTACAATATCTCGTCGTGAAGCATACCAAGATATTCTTTTTTTTTACTGGCCTCCAGTTTCTGTTCATAGGAAACAGTTATTAACATTTAACACCGGATAGCTTCTTTCTCCCATTCATTCATTCATTGTGCAAATGTAATTTTCAAATTACTTTGTAGATGCTACGAATTTCTATTGTTTATGTAAGAATATTTGAAACAAATACCCCAATAATGCTCAATTTAGAGTTACAGAAAGTGAATAAAAATTTTAAATTGATTGACGTGATTAATTTTATCTACAGAGCGCGCACTCAAAACAGAATCTAATGAAATCCAAATCAAAGTTCACATCTCAGATAAACGTTGATGTACAAAGGAACAAACCTGGTGCTACCAACATAATAAAATAAAATACTCATACATTTGCCGGTAGATCGCTCATATGCCACTATATTATTTTTTATACTTTTCGCCATCATCCTACAAATTTAAAGTCTGCTTTTCATTTTGAAAACGTCAGTATGATTATTTCAATATTGTGCACCCATGTTTTATAGAATTTACGGAGCTCAATAGCCATGAGTATGAATCTACATTGTTGCCAAATTACATTTAATTCAGTTGTTAGACGACTTTTCAAGTAATAGAGACTCGAAGTGTAGGTGTCATTGATTTCACATTTCGGGTCTCACAAAACTGTCGGAGTCGAACAAAATCAGGATCATTTGTACTGAATCCCTCTGTTTTGGTCTATGGAGGATCGTTGATGTACAGTAAGGAGGTTTACAATTTGAATGAAATTTGCCGGACCAAATTTCAAGCCCGAAAGTAGTGAAGACCAGGGTGATTCCCGCACATTGCAGAGAGAACGACTTTCCCATACAATTTTTCCACAGTTACAGTAGATTTTTTTTCAGAGGGGAACGGATTCGAAATGTACCCCTGGGTCCGGATTTTCATTCGACGGTTATAGATGCCAAATTTCACATATTATGAAAAGTTTGATTTCGGACTTCCATTGTCTATAGAATTTTGAGTATCACGACGTTTCGATTGATGTGCTATCTTCAATCGTCTTCAGGTGAACAGTTCACCTGAAGACGATTGAAGATAGCACATCAATCGAAACGTCGTGATACTCAAAATTTTATAGACAATGGAAGTCCGAAATCAAACTTTTCATAAATCCACCTTGTCTACAAGTTTCAAACAACATTCACATATTATATTGTTATCACTTATCACTAATAACATTGTTTAAATGTAGAAGTCCAATTTTTGCTATTTTGCTGCAGCAAAAAGCCCTTTTCTAGGAATTTCATTATCAAGCATGGAGTTTCTCTTGGTTCAAGGTACTATTTAAAATGTGTTGATCATGCTCAAAATTTAGAAACCTTTCTTTTTGCTGTTTCATTGGTATAGGTAATGAGTAGATGGAAAACATTAATCGTGGAGTAATGAATTTCTTGTCAAAAATATTGTATACGATATCAATTCATGGAGAGAATATAAAAAACCTAATGGTAAAAACATTCACACTATTGAATGATGATACAATTATTATCTTATTTTAATTAGTTTATAAGTTTTTGAAGTGTATGACCTCAGATGACCATGGACCGAAATGTTAAGAAAATTTACTGATCTCAAATGTATACTCGTACTTCAAAGTTGTTATTCATTTTGACTGTGATTAGTTTAATAACTATTTTTTGTGTTTTAGGTATAATTGTAATTGTTTATTTTTTCTTAAAGGAATCAAAATGTACTAGTGGCAGTAACATGAAATTTGTATCATTCACTTTTTCATCAGAATTAATATTTCAAAAATCATCAAAATCAGAAATGCTCATGTACAATGTCCTAGTGAGAAACAAAAGGTTCGACGCAAAGGTAGAGATTTCAGCTTGTCGTATGGTCGTATAAAACGTAATGTATATGGACCCCTTTAGAGGAGTATGTAGGATTTCAGTTTTCTATTAATTTTCGATATATGTTTACTTCAATATAAGAAAAAGCTTCATTTAACGTTATATGTTTGCCTATTAGTTACATTGTTAATCTTAAGTGGGCATTACGTCTCCTCATATTTACAAATGCCCATGCTCTGTAATTCCCATAATGAAGAGGCACATTTCAGTCAAGTGTAAACTTAATAGAGCACGCAACTATTTTGTAATTGGCGTGAACTGAGACAAATTAGGTAGCTACACATTGCTGACATTTGCTTTCTGATCATGTAGCGTGTAGAATTACTTTTTCATTTCCCTTAAAAAATCAATACAACCCGAAGACTGGGTTTCAGGGTATGGAAGGTATAAACAGTCTGTTAGTCCGGAGGTTTATGACTACAACTTCATTCTGCCTCAATGATACTTGACATGGAAAATAGTGGTCTGAAATGGCGTCAAGTAGGTTGACTCTGTACTTGTCATGCAATGGTTGGTTAGCTTACATTGACCTTTGGATGAGTATTTGATACATATTCATATTCATCGATTTTTGATGTTGAAAATTAGCAAGAAAATCACATGTGTAATCAAAGCATTGCGTCAGTACTATTGATCGTTTGAGAGGCAGAAAAATGTTAATTGTTCTTCAATCTCTATAGTGAGCTTTCCATTAGTATAATTGTCTACGAGTCTCCCCAAAACTTTTCCAAATATTATTAGGCATTCATAAATTTTTCTTGAATGAACAATTAATTAATTATAAATAGAAAAAGTGTGAAAACAGTCTAACTAGACCATGTCCGTTGGAGCATTACAAGAACGCGATAAACAAATCCGCGGCAGTGTAAGTGAAATTCCGCCGTAACCCAATGAAAGTAAAAAGCAATGTCAAAGATGCTAGTGGGAGAAATTGAAGAAAGAAAGAAGGGAGTCATCAACACAGTCACTTTCTTTGACTTGTCTTATTCGGCGGATATTTGGGTCAAACGGTATCCTTCAGCTGGAGTGACAGAGTGGTTTTGTGAATGTTTCTGTTTTTGTGAATAACCTAGGATGCACTACTGGATAACACTTGTCGGTATGAACTTTAATGCTAGTTCTTTTATATTTTCATCAGTTTTCATCATGTATGAATCTACCAGTTGTAAAACGCCAATTTACTTATTATAATTTAAAACTCAATTTATATTTTCCTGGTCGTTAATCAAAATCACATATATTTGCTGAACGAACTTTTCTAACGTTTCAGCCCTTTTCAAAATACCATGTAAAGGGCTGAAGCTTGTCTGGTTACTCGACTTTCTAAATTTTATTTTCTACTACTTGTAAGTACGTGAATTGTTTTCTATATAATAGGGGATTCAAATTTCGATGAAAAGAAGATTTTTTTCAAACAGAAGACATTACAATTTTACAAGCAGCGAGCTATTTAGTTTTCTGGCCCTTGGTTATTAATATTCAATATGATTTTTTTGCATACCAGTCAGCCCATGTATTTATACATCTGTACCAGTTAACAAGACAGGAAAGAAAGTACCTACTTCATTACAAACACTTTTAAAAACTTGCAAGTACCAAAAAAATACTATCTATTGGAAATTTTATAATCGTGAAAAATAACCAAGTTCGGAAAAGCTCTGATAACTTTTTAGTTTTTACTTATTACTCCGAGTTTAATGCTCCGACCAAAAAGGAAGCAGCAAAAACTGCCACGTCGCCCCTCAACATAGTCCTCCCTAAGTTTCATCAACACTTGGACCAGCGGTTACTGAGATTACGCGTTGACAAGAACACCAACCCCAGGTGGATTACTAGCTGGAAATTTTACACCTACTTCGAATTAGTTTGAAGTTCTTGGTATATTTCAAGGTACTTCTAGATATTCTGAGATATTGGACTTCTACTAACACCGACTCTCTCCAAAAAAAATTGTAAAATGCCGAAATATGAAATTTGAGATTTTTCTATATTTTTCGTTCTTTTTTCAATAGTCCGCCGCCACTGGTTAGATTTTTCCAAAAGCGGCAAATATTTTTCTTTCTTGCCATACTAGTGACCCACCGTGAAAATTAATTAATAAACTAACTGAAATCAGATCAGTATTCTCAGAGTTATAGAAGGGTAATCAATTACTCGTTTTTCCATGGTTGACACGGCAATAACTTAATGTGAATATCTCATTAAGATAAGATGATTACTTTCCGAGATATTGTCAAGGTCAAACCTTTATAGAACAATGGAAAGTATTTTATAAATACAAGACATCACGCGACCCACCACCCTCTCCCACCCCAATTTTATCCCCTTCTCAAAAAAATGGAAAACATTCGGGCAAGTTTGAAATGCCTAGAATCAAAGTTTGGGAATTTTTTTTGTTTTTTGGAATTTTCTATAATTGAAAGAAATATGAAACAGATGATTCAAATAAAAAATCACGCCAATGCGTTGAATTTCCGATTGAGATGTGATGGATTAGGAACATTATGAACTGATACAGTCAAAACAATGTTAAATCTTAGAAAAATATTTATTTAAACAAGAACCGGCATTTAGTATGGATATCACATTATTTTTTCGACAAGAACAGGCTCTAAAAATATATTTTTTAATGCACATATTTGAAATGAATTCTTGTGTAGGTTTGGATATATCGGAAGATATGCTGCATGCATTTCCTCATAACACTTTGAGCAGTTTTCCACAACAGTTTTTAACATACAATGCATAAAACAAATAAAACTAGTATTTGTCATTTAAAAATGAACAGAACTAGTTTTGCGCAATTCAAAATGTGCTAAACTAGTTGTGGCTATTTTTTAATGCTCGCTAGATGCATTAAAGTATCTACAATTTCGGGCTTGGAAAATATTCGTTGTGCAAAATTATATAGACCTGTGACTGTGCTCTGCATTATGTCGAAGGTTATTAATGTACAGCTTCTGAAGTATCTGGACAAAAATAATATCATCAACGATCGCCAATATGGTTTCCGCAAAGATAGATCCAGGATCTTCTGGCCCACATCACACATATTTGGAGCAGAACAATAGAGCTTCATGGAGAATCTCGAGTCGTCGCGTTCGATATATCGAAGGATTTCGTTAGGGTGTGGAATGAGAGATTTTTGGTCAAGATTCCTGCCTATGGGCTGCCACCGGGTCTGTGTCACTGGTTGCATACTTTTTTCAGAGATCGCTCCTTATGTGTGGTGGTGAATGGATACGCTTGTAATAAAATCACCATCAATGCGGGTGTTCCTCCTCAAGGATCTGTCTTTTCGCCAACGCTGTTCTTGCTGTACATACAAGATTTGTTGGAAATAACATTCCTGCATGGAACCGGGCTAACCATTACAGAGATACCGCATATTGGCGAGGGCAGCATACTGTTCAGATCAATGAGGACATTGATAGAATTGTTGAATGGGGATGTACAAACATTTTGTAATTTTATTCCTCTAAATTCAACAACATTGATTCTAGTTACGCATAAGGATGAGGGTATGAAGTATGTAGGTACTCGTATAATTTTTACTTGTATCAATTTTGTACTTTTTATTTTTCAAGGTTCGTCTGAAGTTGATATTATATTAAATATTGAAACGTCTGGAAAGCTAATCTCACTTTTTCATTTGGACATCGTAATTGCAACCTACGCTAGAAAAAACCCATGACATCAAAACGTCCAAAAATTTCATTTTTCTCGCCGTTTCTAAAATATTTGTCAATCAAGAGAGATCGAAAATAGAATATTATTATTTGATCATCTATAATAATGCGTAACAACTGCTGCAAATTTTCCCTGCATAAATTATGTGTGCGACAGTAAAATCGAGCTCTCTATAAACAGCCTAAAGCATTGTGTTGTAATGGGAAACTCCAGAATGTTACGTCAGTTACTGAAGCGGATGCCTATAGACTGCTCAAGTTTGGACGGTGCGATGGGAGAAAGTGAAACCGGCACTTACACCTTGACACTATAACGGTTATGGAAAATGGTCCGGTCGACTCTTCATATGCCAATTTTCCCACTGGTCGACTAGTAAGGACATACAATTAATCCACATTTCATGACTAAATGAAACTTACATATAACCCAAACATATGGAAACAAAATAACCAGTGAAGAACTAACAATTAAATTCACAATAGCAATAGAAAATCACCAGATTCTTCCTTTTTAACACGCTTTTTATTAGTTTCACGTGTATGTATTTATGTATGTATGTATGTATGTATGTTTGTAAAAGAATCTTCGAACACTATTTTCACCTACTCAAAATGTCAAATTAATTTCAAATTTTGCTCACATCAAGGATATAATGAAATACAGTAGTTCCATAAGTTTTTCTGATTCTTTATTTTTAAAAAGCGATACGCTTGGAAGTGATGATAAGAATCAACATTATAATTTTATACCAGTTCTTGAAGCAATACGTTTATAAGGTGATAATACGAATGGTTTTTAATATGTCTTCTTAAAACACTTTTGGACCTATATCTATAGAGATAGATTTTTGACATATAATGATACGAGACTCATCACTGAGGCTCCGTAAACGGAGAGAATATCCTACAGACCAGTTAATTAAGATCCATTGTAGAGAAAGTCTAATTCCAGCAGCAATTGTGGTTCCAAATATCTAAGTACATTCATCAATTAATAATAGGAAGTTTAAAAAACTGAGCGGCAACAGGTATATACCTGTTACTTCTTTACAGTTAGACTGCTAGGCTATACTGACGAGTCTAGGCTAAATACGAAACATGCCTGTCCATAGCAGGTCTGTTGCATATTTATAGTTAATTTCTAGCAGACCACGCCTTTTTACAATAAAATCAAAAACATGATCCTAGTAATTAAAAATTGTTTTCAGTGCAGTTTGATTTCAAAATTATTTTTATTTTTTTGTCTTAAAACAAAATGGAATATAATAGTAACAAGAACGATATTTTGGTCAGAAAACAACCCAAAACTCATTAAATTTCTTAAACGATTATTTTTATAAAATTTGAAATTTAATTTTTTCAAATTATTGTATTTTTATCGATCCCTAAATAGGTATGTAATTTTCCCTATTAATCAGACATAAAGTCAGTGGAGATTACGTTGAAATATTCCGTTACATAGATACATACATACAGGTGAAGGTAATGAAAGTGTGCACGAAATCTTCAATTCTACCAATCACTTGACGTACTCGTATCTGTAACACCCTGTATGTGCCGTCCAGTAATTGGAATACGAGCTGCAATTTATTTCCATAGGCCTTTAAATAGTCCAGGATTAACAAGGGAAAAACAAACCTTCATGTCACCGATTTATCTGATAAATTGGGTTTATTTTTAGTCGATTGATTCCTAAAACCAGATCTCTTTTGTGTCTGTGGCGCGAGTCTGCTGTACTGGTTTCGATAAATTTATTCCACATCAGATGAACTCTCACATGGTTTACCATAGATCGATAGAGCTCGCATACGTTGCTAGAACATATCTATCGAATTATTCAGTCCGTTTTAGCCCAAGAAAAAAACAAATTTACGTGCAAACAAATCCGTGTAATTTCACATAGACTCGTTATATTATCTTCTGGCCGCTAATTGAAACTACATACGATCGACTGAAATATCTTCACTAGTATCGGTTGCCTTGGCATCGTTTTTCGAACTAGAAAAAAGTGAAAATTAAATTTTGGGGGGTAGAGAGCATGAAGATTATTTATGCTATCACCATTTTTTATAATGCTTTCGTCGAGATAGTTGAGGCAACAGAAGAAGGGATACGTTAATAGTAATTATAATGAAGAAGGAGAAGCTAACAACTTTGATCGAATTTTTTTCAGGTAACCTATCAATACTGTGCTCGATATTCCCGTTTTCCCAAGAATACACATACTACCAACCCTGGTCTGATATAAACGATGCACCTTCAAGATGGATTAGGATACCGCATGCTACATCCAGATCTTATAGATCCAATCCTGAAACAAAACGCCATTTCAAACCAGATACTATACACAAAATAACAGAAACCTTGGGGGCTTTGAACACAGTTGGTCGATATCTGGTCAATATGACAAGAGGTGAGGAAACGGTATCTTCAGATGTACCAACTGCGCTGTACACTATAAGCAAAAATGTACTTGGAAGGAATGTGACTGATACTATTGCACCATTGGTAAGGGAAGTATTGCCTGTTGATATTGACCCTCAAGGAAACAAACCTGATACAGTTCAAGCTGAAGATAAAATTGGAGTTGAAAGTGTCAAAGTTGAAACTAAGCTTGAGGATGAGAAGAAAGAAGAGGATCCAAGGAATTGCCTCACGCCTGAAGGTATATATGGGTAGGACGACTCACAAAAATGTATAGACTAATCGACAGGTTCAACTTTTTTGAATTTATTTCTTTTGAATAGCTTTTATAGGCCTTAAGCAAAAAGGCGTCATAGAGATTTGTTTCATCAGCCTCACCTGCGCGAGGTGTGAGAATCTCCAAAAAAATTTGGGATGCTCAATAAAACTTTTCTTGTCCGTCAGCTATGTAGCTCACCATAGTAGTAATTGCCACATTTCTCACGGTGGGTAGCGTTATGATAAAATTCCCCTCGTATATATCATTCCTTACGTTCAATCCCTGTCAATTATTAAGGCTTTTATCATTGGCTTCGTTGTCTATTATGATTGCCATATACCTTACTTATGATTACAAGGCTCAATTTGAGTTGAATTTCAACCCAATTGCCTTTGCTTATATACTTGGCAAAATTGTCAGCAATGAGTCTTTCACAATTCGAGATATTTCTGGTATTCCACCATTTAACTACATTCAAGTGCTCACCTATGCAGTTTGCAAACTCTCTAGAACGAGACTCATCTATTGGTATCTGACGCGTTAGCATGTTTGTTTCGTAGTTGAATGTAATTCTAAGTCTAAAGTTGCAATTACTTACTTAAATTAAATACCGTAGTATATTAGTTATCTATCAAGCAATTTTATACAAATTGGAAATTACAGGTTGCCTGTTGAACTTGTCGATTAAAATATTAAAAATAAATAACGAATATTTTTTTAGGTATTGTGATGATTTGAGCAACTGTCCACAGCTGCTTTTGAACTTGGGTAATTTGAGACAGTCTCTATGCTTCAAGAGTCTATTTGAACCAGGCGTATGTTGTCCGAAGAATCCGAATGCATCCGCAACAACCACAACAACAACAACTACTACTTCCAGTCCAACTACAACGACAACAACAACCTACAAGCCAGGAACCTTCGCAGCTATTTATTATAACACAGAAACTCCAACAACTCCATCATACAGACCTGGACCTGGAAGTGAACAGCGACCCATAGCAACTAATTTGCAGTTAACGCCTATAGTGAATAACTATGTGGACCCACAAGGTGTGTCATATATTTGCAAATTTTACTTCCAATGCGTGAGCAAAGAAACTACTGTGTTTTTTAATGTTTCATTTTGGCCAAATCATGCAAATCCCAAAAAAGGGGGCAAATGACGGAACTTTCCCTAGACGCCACAGTTCCTAGCTATGCTTCTGATCACGGTAATATTTCTCCTCCTGTTCGACATATATTTGAGATATCGATCCATGGCAGCAGAGTAATCCGTATCCATATAACAACTCGTGATATATTTTTATTGGTCAACATCCCCTATCGTTTGAGCGACACTAAGGACTCAATAACATAAACTTAGATGCGTCCGGCTTTTGTCAGGTTGCCACGTTGTTTGTTTTGGCGTAGAAGCATCGCCATTTTTTTGTGTTAGACAGCTTTCATTTTACAAGTTCACAGACCAGAAATATATGTGAATTTGGCGTCATTTTGCCTGTTTAAATTGGTTTTTTTACCCTTCCTATAGCTGTTCTTTATTCTGGTCCAATTCAAGGTCACTAATATCAAGGACAAATACTATAAGTTTGGTGTTGGTGGTGGTACTTTCAGATACCTTAAATTATTAATAATAAAAATGCGTTCTTTTTCACAGAATGCGGTCAGCCAGAATCTGCAAAATTTCGCGTGGTGGGGGGAGAAGAGGCATTACCAGGAAGATGGCCATGGATGGCAGCAATCTTCCTTCATGGTTCAAGAAGGACAGAATTTTGGTGCGGTGGTTCTCTTATAACTGCTACTCATATACTGACTGCAGCACATTGTACTAGGGACTCAAGGCAAAGACCGTAAGTAGGTGCTTTTTTATTTCTTTCACAATTTCACTGAGCTGAGACTGTGAAAGAACCGTTGATAATTTTGACAATGAGAGAAAATAGTTACTACTGCAAAATTTTGCTGAAGAATAATCTCCATGTGTCATTTACACATAGGTGAAATGCTGAAATGAAATGAAATTCGGTGATTGAAAATGTCAAAACACATAATATAATAATACAATTTAATTGTTAGGTGTTAAATAAAGGACAAATAATGAAGCACATATTTGTGTAAAGTACTGAGTCAATCTACTTGACTATATATTAGTACTTTGAAAAAAGCTGCCGAAGCAGCCGAAATATTAGTGAGGTTCATTCAGTAGTTATATGTGTTTTCGATTAACGTCAAGGACATACAATTAAATTGTAATTGGTATTGTCACCGCAAGTAGATATTAGTGGTGCAGGGATCCCAATTTTTGACGGATCGGGGATCCTTAAAGATGGATGTATCTGGATCTGGATATCAATACATGAACCGGATTCAGATCCGGTTCAGCAACTTGAATTGAGGATTCGGATTTCTGATTCGGATCTAAGGTCCGGATCTCTGAACAGATCCGAAATTCGGATCCAATATCCGCATCATGAATTAAGAATTGATGTTTGGACAATTGGACATACAAAAGTAGCAGTATAATTTACAGCTCAAAATATTAATTTCCTATTAAACAATATAAAACAGATACAATTTAAGTAGATGAAAATACAACAATCTTGATTTCATATAAAAATACTAGTGTGCCCATCTTTTCCGAAGAAAGGCAACTGCTCTTTGCAGAAGTAATATATAAACTTACAAATAGTCATAGGCAACAATGAATACAAGGATCCCGAATCCGGATCTCGGATCCCGTATCCAGGTCTCGGATCTTAGATCCATATTACGAATCTTGGATCCGGATCTCAGATACGAACATTATATCCGCATCGATCCAGATCCGGATTGTACAAGTTCAACAATTCGGATCAAATCCAGATCTGATCCGGATTGAAAAAGGGTCCGGATCTGTACCACTAGTAGATATACTTGTATACATTGACTGAAAAACTCCTATAAGCTGATCATCCAAGGGCAAAGGGTTGATAAAAGAGTTGAGATTTTACTATATCCAAAATTTTGATGAATTTTTTATATAGTGAGTACATAAAGTAAAACGAGTATATACACAATATCTTCGCTTTGAAAATTTGATGAAAAAATAAATTGAACATTATAATTTTAATTCGTAATCATTATTAAATATGTTGTTGCAAGAACCATCTGGGATTATTAATTCATCAGATAATTAAATAATCAAAGGAAACACTTATTCCTGTAAACTAAAGAATGAGTTTTCTGTAAGACTAAGAATTTTTGTAAATAACTTCAGTCTGTATTTTTTATGAGGTATAGTAAATTAAATTTAAATATAGTATAGTAGACTACAAAGTTGCATAACAGCACTGCAGTAATCATAGTCAAATAATGAATATCCAAATCATTGAGCAACTTTATGTAGTTTTGCAGCTCGTCAATTCTCGGTACGTCTGGGGGACGTAGACTTGAAGAGAGACGATGAACCCTCATCGCCAGTTACTTTCAAAGTATCGGAGATCAGGGCACACAAGGATTTCTCCAGGATAGGCTTCTACAATGATATTGCGATACTGAAACTGGATAAGCCTGCTAGAAAGTCCAAATATGTGATTCCATTGTGTTTGCCTCCACCACAACTGAGGAGAGAGAAATTCGCAGGAAGAAAAACAACAGTGGTAGGTTGGGGTACCACGTACTATGGAGGTAAAGAAAGTACCGTTCAAAGACAAGCAGTTCTGCCCATATGGAGAAATGAAGACTGCAATGAAGCTTATTTCCAACCGATCACAGCCAACTTCATCTGTGCTGGATATTCAGAAGGCGGCACTGATGCATGTCAGGTAAGGTATCTAACTTCTGAAGCTTATCTCGTCATTAAGTTAACTTAGCATTCATCCTTTGATTCATCGCAGTAAGAATTCACATTTGGCCTTGAACGTATTTGGATTTGGATCTTGCATAGTTCTTGGAAGACTACATGAACACATTTGGTTATATACCATTCAGAAGTAACTGTCCTTTGATTTTCCAAGGCTACCGTTGTGATGTATCCACTTTTAGAAGAAAAGATGCGACCATTTTCTTCCCAACACTCGACGTATTTCCGTTGGAGGCTACTCACTTTCAAAGCACCAAACTAATGACTGCTGTTTAGTTTCGGGATCATAATGATATAACCATGTTTCGTATCCGGTTACGATATTAAAAGTGGTTTTACTGTGCCCATTATCAAATTTTTCAAGCATAAACTTAGCCCAATCAATGGTTTTTACTCACTGGTCAACAAATATGGCACCCATCTGAAACACCGCTTCCTTAGGCGAAGGTGATCATGTATGATTGTTCGGACCGCTGCCGATCCAATCCTTAGACAAGCCTTAATCTGGGTGTAGGTTATATGTAGATCTTTTTTATCATATTTTGCACAGCTTCTACGGTTTCCCGAGTAACAGCAGTGGGCGGTCGACCTGTGCGAGGTTCATCATCGAGTGAGACCTTTTCAAACTCAGCAAACCAATTAAAAACTGTTGCCCTAGAAGGGGCAGAGTCCCCAAAGCAACGCACTAAACTTTCGTGACATTCCGCTTGTTTTAGTCGCTTTTTAAGTCATACAAAATCATGTTTCGAAAATCGCTACTACCCGGTTCCATTTTCACGTTAAAATTCGGCCAACACTTCGATGCTTTCGATACCGTGGCAAGGCAACTACTGAACGTTTCAAACGCTGCCTTTGCGTGTAAGCACTCACAACTTTAGACAAAATAGCTGCGTGCTCAAACTTGTTTAAACTTGTATAGTTTAGGAATATCTAAAGACTTTCAGCGTGACCGTCGTATTATGAGAGACAGCTCGGTCCAACAGCTGCCATGATAATATCTATAGAATAGGGATATATCAGCCACCCTTCTTAGACTATGGAGGTCGTTTGTGAGATAAGGCGCATCCACTAGACGTATTGATCGCTTCTGGATTGTGTCCAGAAGCTTCACGAGTGCATTGGGACGCATCCCAACACATGCGTGGAGTTCTCCAGCGATGGTCTGATCTGGGCCTCAGTAGCTGTTACAGAGATGAAACCTTATAAAACATTATAATTAAATGTTTTTTCGTACATAAAATATATTTTTCTCTGCTCAGCAGAAAGAGACCGGTACTTTGATCCAAGATTATTTTTTAAACTTTAAACTCGTATCAACAAAATCTCGCTTAATATCTTCACATTGTTCAGGTTGTAACCATGCCTTTTATTTTAATTTTGATTTTTAATTCAAAAGGGAGACTCTGGAGGTCCATTGATGGTTCACTGGGACACAAGATGGATACAGATTGGAGTTGTGTCCTTTGGAAACAAATGCGGGGAGCCTGGGTATCCTGGGGTATATACAAGAGTCACTGAATACCTTAACTGGATCGAGGAAAACACTAGGACTTGATACATATTGTAGATTCTGTATATTCGCTCTAGATCGTTATAGTGTTAATTTGAGTTTTTGTTATGTGATATGATTTTTGATATGTGAGAAACTGCAAGAGGTTTTCTATATGGCGTATCAGTAACTATTAAACATTTGTGACTACAGACACAACGTATTTATTATAACATATTCAATCGAGTATATTTATAATACGTTTGAAATAGACATTAAAAATACCTAACTTCATATATCTTAAATACAGAAACTCATTTTAAACACTTCATCAGTAATTTATTTTAGAAATACTTTAAAAAATAATGGCGAGCCAAAAATAAAATATTTATTTTTTTAACTTTATGAATCCTATATTAAAATTGCTTTAAGTATTTCAACCCCACAAAACTCAAAAACAAAAGATACAAATTCAAAATATTTATAATCTGTTTTATGTAACAGCCTGTAATGGCATTCATTGAATTTTCAAAAGAGTAATGTATATACACTATAAAATATATAAGAATGAATTGAAATGTATGTGTTGTAGCTAGGGACTGTGGTGCCCAGAACAAGTTCCGTAATTTGCGCCCTCCCTTGTGGACATAATCCCATCCCTGAAAAACATATCCACTGAAACTATTCTCCTCCCCTCCCAAGAGCAAAAATATATTCCTACTGACAACATTATCCGCCTGTTCGGGCCATGATTTTGCGACCCATACACACTGCGCCCTACCCTTGCTACATCCCTGAAATTTATTCAGCATACAGTAGCAATTTGTAATGTTTTACTCACTATACCTTTTTGTCATATAACTTTATTGCTCAATAGATACTGTGAATTAATCATTACTGTCATCACCATATACTATCTAAATGTATAAGTGATGACTAATTTATTTGTGATTCAAAATGAAAAGGCGTTTCCGAAAATTATACCAGTACATTCGGTATCGAAACAGGTGGATTAATGAGAACTGTAACTGCAATTAACATACATTCCTTAGATATACCTAATACTTCACAATTTTGAAAGAAATTAGTACATAGATTATCCTCTATATGGATATCTCGATGCAAAAATTCCATTGATTCCAGAAGTTTGGTATGATTTTTGAGAAAGTCTTGAATAACTATATATTATTATAGGTACAATATTTTTAAGAAATAGTTATTGTCATACATAGTTAAAAAATATGTAAAAAAAGAAATATCCTGAATAAATAGATGATCTGAATGAGTACTGGATTGAAAACATGATTGGCGATAAATATATCGCACCAATTTGAGCAGCTACTAGGAAATAGCTAGTCACTCGGAGTTGTGTGGTTCATAATACCTAAATGTTAATTAAAAATGTTGTCAAGGGGAGAAACTAGGAATTTTCATCACAAAATTGGAGGAGTGAGGACATATGGTTAGATTATCATTATCTTTATAACAAATTCCAAACCTGGTGAGAAGCAATCTCCCCATTACCTACCGTTCAATATACGCCACTGATAGCTTCCACTCTTGAATTTACCCCGTCTTGATCGGACTCCAGAGGGGAACACTTTTCAACTCCGTCACACTCTAGTTTTTTCACTAAAAAACACCACTTGCTCTCAGTATATTAGTAAATGTGCCAAAGCTATTTAATTTTCAAATTTTGGTAAATTTCTCGTAGGCTGGTGTTTTGTTTGTGAAATCAAAGAGAATCCCAATTATCGTTTTCCAATCATGTTTCTGCTGCCATCTACTGATGAAAGGAAGCAAAAGCAGGCATTTATATAAAGTACACAGTACACATTTCATGCGCTACACCATCTATAGGAGACAATCATGATTAAAGAACAAGGCCTCTCATAGATGGCAGCATCAACGAAATCTGTATAGAATTTTATACCAATCTGAATTTTCCATCACTCTATTAACAGCAGATGGTAGAAGTAACCCTCGATTTCACCACTAAATATTAACTGGAAACAACTGGGCAAAATCCATTATATCCTGTTTTAAGTAAAAATAGCAAAATGGATTAGAAGAAAAAATACAATTTATATCTAGTGCAGAATGATTTAAATAATAGTTTTGATAAGAAATATTTTCAGTTTTAGTTTTAATTCACCATTTTCACATCAATGTATATTTTAATGGATTCTGTTTGCTACCAAAATGTAGAATAATGTCATTTTGCTTGGTGTGATTTAGATATTGCATTCTGCTTAATGTACCTCATTAATTTTACATTATTTTTTAGGTGAGCGATCTCGTCATCGCTATTTCTGATGGATTCGAATAATTTTGATAAGAATGGATTTTCATAATGATAGAATGACTAAAATAAAAATTGAATTTAATGCGTTTTGGATAGTTGCTCCTCAACTGTTGTATTCTCGGAAAAATAAACTATTTATTTATCCCAGATTCAACTGAAATAATATAAAGATAATTACCGTAATGGGGAAAAATAGGAATCGTAATGATGATTTTGTTGAATAAGCACATTATGACTAATCAATCTGCATGACAAAAAAATGTACCTAAGTGAACTTTATCCAGAATTACCCCTCCAGTTTTTTCAACGAATGCTAAAAGTATGACATGACGGAAGCAAACCCTTCGTCTCGGAAAATGATACACGATTATCTCAAAGTGCAAATCAATCTATTATTCACGGAATAAAATCGATGAAAATTACCGTCACTGCGGAACGCTCAGCATGGAAAACTCTTTGTAGGCTTGAAAGCGTTTTTGGCGATGAAGATGATAAGGTTTGTATAGACTGAACGACCTCTTATAAAGATTATAATAGCTGGGAGAGTTGATATCTGACTCATGCATGTAGGATGGATATCTATAGCAGCAGTTCATTGTGTAGATTAATAAAGGGCAGTATTTTTATTTGTGTGACTGCACAAAATAATATTTATTTAATAAAATTTGTCTGTTATTTTTATTTGTTACGCAACGCATTGAAATAGATACCAAATTTTCAATACGTTTTTTAAAGATTACATTACTCAAATTTAGATATGCAGCATTAATTCCTGGCTAAAAAAATATTTGGTCATAAATCTTAGAGGAGGGTAGTTACCCCCAGTACCCTCCCCCTTATATACGCCTGTGGTATGTCGCTTGTCCATCCAGTAACCCTTGACCCATCTATAACTCAGAAAATACAATTTTAATGAATTTTCATAGTAGATTATCACAATGACAAGGGTAAAAAAGCTTTGGAGTTTTAAAAATCGGTTCAGTCGCAGCGAAGTAATCTTCAAAAAAAAAATGTTTTTTATGTTTCGATTTTTTTTGAGTGATCTTATATCACCCCTAAATTTTGACCCCCGCCCTTCCAAAAAACTGGAAAAAAAATCAGGAGCCTCGAAAATCGAACGTCCAGAAACGAATTTTGAGCGTTTTCATTTATTTCGTTTCTTTGATAATTCCGCTGCCACTGAACCGATTTTCTGAAACCAAAAAACTTTTTCGTCCTTATATAAGGATATAAGTGACATGGATTTTTGAGAAGTATACAATAAAATATGTTATGATACATTAAGGAAACACAAAATTTCAAATACGAAATTTTGCCCAATAACAATACTTCCCCGCCCATTGATGTGGGAAGTAAGAGCTACAAAGAAGTAGAATATGAGACATGGTGATCCAAGTGTGAAAAGTCGTAAGGCTAATTTGTATGTAAACTACAAAACAAATCGATTTCAGCGAAGCAAGCAGCACTCCGAAAGGAAGTAATAAATTAGATGGGTTCACGAACATGAGATAAAGATAGGAAACGCGAAGCTTCGGCGTCGGTCTCGGCTATGGGGATGGGGGTGAGGGTAAGGGTAAGTGAAGTTGAAAGTTCATTAATTGCCCATCCTCCCCTTTTATTCGCATCGACACCTTTGGCATTCATAAGCGATCTGGTAGCGACGCGTTGTCAGTACAAAACGAGGATTATCTCTTCCCATCCCAGATCCCGTTCTCATGACGACAGATATTTCGGTAATTATTTAAAGAGACGTCCGTATGGTTGGTTAGTTGAGCTTGAAAAAAAATATATTTTTTTTTCTTCCTTACAGCTCAAACTAATTTGAGATATCTCCCATAAAGAGCCATAGCTAGAGCTAGTAGCTAATTCACTTGGTAGTTTTGTCTTGCTATTGCTACTGAGTTTTGTTTTCTCATAGTTACAATATACATATTTTTGTTTGTAGATACATGTTTGACAAGATTCAGTTAGGAGCATAGTAATGAAAATACCTTTAGGGGTTAATTTTTTCAAATCTTGTTTAGTTTTTGTAACTTTTATATCCAAACAGGTGATTTAATTTACTACTAACACACACTCACTAAACCGACTCTAGTAAAATGTACTTGCATTCTGTTTATTATAATTTACCAATGCTTGTTTTTTTATCGAGCAGTTAACAGTGTTATCACGAATTGGAGAGAATTTTGAGAAAGGATTGCCTGGTTCAAACATTTCAAATAATGTTTTCATATATGTTTAACAATATAATATATCCAAATCGATTTTTCTGTAGCCAATAACTTTAAAGAGACAAATTGACTACAAGATAAAAATATCTCTCTACAATGAGCGTATGTAGCTGCGAGAAAGAATGAGAGGCAGGGAGGAAGGGAGAGAGTGGTAAGGTTTATATCGTTATAACCTGGGCCTAGAGCCAAAGCCTTTCTGGCTCGCCAGTAGGCGTGGCCAGCTGATGTCGATCGATCGAATTTTCTATCGTGCGACGTATGCATTTCTGTTCGGCTTGTGTAGTTGTTTTTAGTACATGCGTTGGTGTGTATTTGTATCGTGCCATTTAAGATTTTTAACACTATTTCAAGCTTTAACAACTGGAAAAAATACATGTCTATTGAAAAGAGTATTACCCATTACTTTTGGGAATTCTTTTTATTTTATAAATATGTTTGTGAGTTTTAAGGTGAATATTCTTATAGTGCTTTGACATCTTTCATTCGCACTGTGTGGGATTCATAAGATTTAAAACTATAAAAGATCGAAGCTATAGGGAATTTTCCAAAAAGAAAAAAATTCTTGATTGAATGATCTTGAATTGGTAGAGGGGGTGGGAGGTGTACTCTCACTTGCAAAAAATGCTGGACAACCGGATAAATTCAATCAGCAAACGGCATAATTACCACGTGGGAACTACCTAGTTATCAACTTGACTCCATTTTTTGAATAAAAAGCTCAAAAGAATGTGAAAGAGACATTAATTGCCTATCCCCCTTTTCATTCTCATCGCCACCTTTGGCATTCATGAGATATCTGGTAGAAATGCGTTGTCAGTACAAAACGAGGATTATCTGCCCTCGCCCGAAGATCCCTTCTTCATGGTTCTCGATTCAGAACGACAGATATTCCGCTGATTATTTCATATTAGGGTGCATTGGTTCTTTTTCTTGACTGCTTTTCAACTCTTAGTCCAGGTTTAATTATCAGATTCCAGAAAAATTAATTTAACATTTAATATAATTGTGTTCACAGGGCATCCATCGTACAGACTCTTCTCCAGTGATGCGAAGCTGTGATTACATTTATCGGGAAGAAAATGGCGTCAAGTTGGTTGACTCTGTACTCCTACTGCTATTTTGAAAATTGCTCCTCGGGGCCTCCCTCAAGTAGAATCACTTAGGGTTTTGTTTGAAGAGCAAAAATTAATACATATTTGGATTCATGGCCCTCAACGCTGCTGTATTGCGAAACCGTTACGAGAAAAAAAGATGGCGTCAAGTTGGTTGTGCATTTCTCATGCAAACGTATCAGTTTAGAAATTAGGATTTGGATCGAATTTTGAAACTGCTACTAGCTTAAATTGGATTTGAAAATATTTAAATATTGTATAAATATGAAAACTCTAAAATTTTGAAGCTTACAAAAATTTCTAAAATCCCCAAAATTTTCAAAACTTCAAGTGCATCAGTAGTTCTAAGCCTAAATCTTCAATAATCTAATACAACTATACGTGAAATGCAGAGTCAACCTACTTGACGCAATATTAAGAGGCTAGATACCACTTTCGTCAGTAATTATGATCTCTATTCTGTCAAAATACAATAATCTGTAGTAAAAGTCGCTAAAAGAGATCAAATCAACCCCTTTTAGACAATAAGTTTGCTACTCTCTAGAATGTCCGATAAATTGTAAAATAAATTTATATGGTTTACATTCGTTTGAAATATTCCAAACCTATCGAAAATATATTATGTTTGTTCATAACTGGAATAAATCGTCGTGAAATCCACATCTATCATCTTTGTAATATGAATGCAAATGTCTGAACAGTTATATATGTCTAACAAGTATGGAGTATTACAACTTCCCTTAGCCATCCTGTTGCCTCACCCACCTTATTCTCCGGACCTAACTCCGTGCGACGTCTTCTTATTTCCTAAGTTCAAAGAAAAGTTACGAGGTCGCCATTTTGCCATCGATCAAGAGGCAATCGCTGCATTTGAGGAGGAAATTAGCAACCTTTCAAAAGAACGTTGGTCACAAGAATTTGACAAAAGGTTTTACCGAATGCGTAAATGTATTGAGGTAGGGGGAGAATATGTTGGAAAAACAGAATAAAGTTTTTTAGAAAAACCTTGTAGTTTTTCTGTATCTAAAAACTTTCAGCGCGACCCTCGTAGTGTTTCACGCAAGAACCAAAACCAATCAGGTTTTCAAGCCCCATCGCCTGGACTATTTGCGGTATTCCCCTGAGCATGAAGGAACATATGGTCAATGGAGATACACTGTTATATACTCGGACGAGCACGATTACTGATTCTTTGATTCACTCAGGCAAATATTTGCTTTAAGCAGGATAGGAAGCCGAACAAGAAAATTAAGAAATCCGCCTTGGGTAATGAGGGCCATACGGGGTCGGGATACCATCGGCTTCGGCCTTCGGTAGTCCGCATTTTTGCTCCAATGAACATCGAACAAGGCAAGCTGGATGCGCTACTCTATACTCCAGTTCTTCAAGGATTCATCAGGGAGAGATTGGAGTCAAGTAGATCGACTCAGTACTCGCTATGCGTTCATCTTCATTCATAGCTCATTACGATCCTGTATGTAGCAGGCTAAAATACTATTATGCAGATGAAAAGTTGTGTAATCAACACACAGTTTCAGAAATAAAACTCCTTTTCTTTCAATGACGCGTTTCGATTTTTATTAAAATCATCGCCGGACTGTCAGATTTGACTGCTAACAAGGCTACCCAGATTACTCGCCAAATAACTAGTCTTATCGTGGATACAAAACTAAGGGCCGATTTCATCAAATAACCAGTCGTTATATTGAGCCAATGGGATGAGATCTTATCGAGCTCTACCAATAGGCTTTCAGAGTCTTTCGTTATAATTTAGATATCCAATGGTGTTTGACTATATAAAACAAAATTTTCAAACTTCTGAGATGACAGATTGGCATTCTGATGTCAGTTGCTTATGGAATATTCCTAAGTTTACAGAAATTTGAATCAAAATGGTGAACAATTTGTAGTTTTCAGACAAAATCGATTATTTTCCATTGTAGTGAACGTTTCTACAATTTTATTTCTGGAATATACAGTTAATTTCCATATAACTATTTGTGGAGGAGTTCTATTTGAGTTACTATTCACATATAGGTACCTACCTTATGTAAATACATAAACATTCTACAATTTGACCATCCTGCACAAATATTTCAGTTGGTGAGAAACGTTGTCATAGAAACTTAGTGAATGCCAAGTAATTGTATTCGAAATCCAGTAGAGAAATCCGATCATTTTCATTCCTTGATTTCATAGGGTTATACAAAATACCTAATACGGATTGTATCAAGGACAAACTAACATCATAAACTGTTTACCGAAGATGCATAAGCTCTTGAATTGGAACATAATACTTTTCTGCTGCTATACGTTGAGAAAAATAGGAAATTGCAGTACTTGTTATGCGCCACAGATGATCAGTTGTTCATCACTTTATTAGTTATGCGCGCGCTTATCTGTCATTTCAAACCACAAAATAGAGACGGGCTCGCTATTTCGTAAGCTGTGAATTCATAGTGATGGGCTCAGTAAGGGGATATCTAAATGCATATAGAGTTCCAACTTTAGTAAGCGTGGCCACACCTAACATGTGTTCATATATACTCTTCGATAGACAACAGTATGCATAGTGACTTTAGAACTAAACTCATTGCACAAGTACCTACAAGAAGCATTAGAATATACCGCACCGTGCGGACCGCAGACAGCGATGTTTTGAACAAACCTCCGCTAACGGTGTTGCCAAATAACCCGGAATGCTTGGGTTCTCGAATTTATCATTTTGAAATACATATGTTTACCCGTTTCCTTTTATGCACAGAAGCGCACCCCCACCTTGTTCATTTACTTCTGAAAAATTCATATTTATTATCTACTTGTGAATACGTATCCGAATGAATGTTTTCATTTACGAGTGAGTTTTCACATTTTCACATTTTAAACTTTATAACTGTAACGTATAAAAACAGTTATACGTACGTTTTTACACTACTATTTGTGGTGATCAAATTCGCATTTAAACACTTGCTTAGATAGCAACACTGTATTTTGTCTGCGAATCATGAAGAAGAGCTACAGTTTGATCCAGACAAAAAAAGTACCCGCCTGCTGTCCGCTCCGGCGCCGTATTTCGCTTGTTTATATATATATATATATATATATATATATATATATATATATATATATATATATATATATATATATATATTTCACTTTTTCAATTTATTCAACCAAAATGATTTCGTATGCATATGCATCCATCATCGGGGCTACAATGAACACTCAATAACATCGAAAATGGGATTATAAGATAACACCCACCAGAAGTGGCTAAGTTTGAAACAGCAAGTAATGTAATATTGGTCAGAGTAAAATTCTATACATATAATAATACATGTGAAATAGCTCACAGATAAATTCAATTTATTTGTAGTGTCAGTGAAACCATGATAATATCTATGTCAAAACCCTGAACAAAATGTTTTGGATATTTATGAATAATACAACTCACAAAGCCAGCAACTTCGAACTGGAATGTAGATTCAAAACGCCCATCACTAGACCTGCATACGAATCGTGACGACGTGACGTACAGATTACGTAATCAGTTCTCAGCTGTTTTTGTTTATGGTGCTTAATAATTTCATTTCACAATTATTTCTGAAAAGTAGGGCTAAGCTTATAGAACCATAAGGATTTTTATAATGCTGGCCACCAAGCAGGCTATGGATGGCATTTATTTTTGTAGAATATGAATGTACCTAATAAGTAGTAGAAATAATAAGGAAATTTGTGAAATGCCTCCTATATATCCTTTTTTTTACTGAATTATCAGGTATTTATATTATTACAGTATTATGTAGCGTTATAAAAATCATTGCAATACTCTCCATTAGATTTTTATGAATTTGATACATCCGAAAACCGATGTCCTAATGCCTCACATTCCTCAAATCCTATTGGTGGAGAATAGCGATTCATTATAGCTTGTGAAATGAGGGAAATAGCAATTTTCACTTATATATGGTGGATTGCCAGGCTCAGAAACTTGCTGTGAGGTTCAGAAAGTGCCCTTTTTCATTAATCAAATCTTTCCTCACCATTTTGTGTTGAAATTCAAAGGAAATCAATGATTTCCAGAGACTTTTGACAGTACAATATTTAATGGCATTTCAGAAAGGTCTTATGTGATTGGTCAATCCGTTCGTTATATCTCTTCCTTTCTTTTGTCTGTCTTAGAGGAAATATTTTTTTGGCGACTGAATTTACACTAGTGCTAAAGGAAACCCCCACAAAACCTTAACCATCGCCGTCAAATTGTCCTTAAGATGTTTCATGTGATAAAATATTTTATTTCATAAGATATTTCACGTTTTAAGATATTTTATTGCTTGCTATTTCATTCTCCTTAATACATTCTATATGTTAAAAAATTTCAGAAGTTAGTTAACCTAGAATACAAATAGATGGAAACTTATAGTAGTGTATCAATAAAAATATCTTAAGAAATAAAATAGTTTATCACACGAAACATCTTAAGGACAATTTGACGGCGATGGTTAAGGTTTTGTGGAGGTTTCCGTTAACACTACTGTAAATGCAGTCGCCAAAAAAATATTCCCCCTATAACAGACACAAGAAAGTAAAAAATATTTAACAGAAAAATAGCTAGACAGGATAAATAGCATGCTAGATTTGAGAGCTCTAGTTTTGTATCCATGATAGGATCTAGTTATTTAGTTGGCAAGTAATCTGGGTAGCCTTGTTAGCAGTCAAATCTGACAGTCCGACTATGATTTAAATGTGAATCGAAACGCGTCAATGAAAGAAAAAGAGTTTTATTTGTGAAACTGTGTGTCAATCACACAATCTTTTTATCTACAAAATGGAAGAGTGTCACCAAGTCAGAGCATCTACAATACTATTGTTCTTTAAAATGATAAAATTGTGTATTCAAAACAATTTTTTTTTCAAAAAGACAAAGAATCATCTAGAAGTTCTGGCTAACAGCCTTGGCCACAGACCAGAATTATGTGGACGTATGAGGAGATGAGCTTCTTAAATTTCTGGTTGTGCTCCCCTTTGCTGTTTCGATTACCCATTTACTGTGGCAAATCATACAGCAAAAATATCGTTGCAAAGAGAATACATCCTGGAGAACGCCGGTTTTGGTTGGTCCCTGAGGAAGCTATCGAATCACTGATCTAGAACCGGTAGCAAACCGGAACCATTGGCAGCAACCTTGACCACAAACACCCAATGTCACCTTATCGAAAGCTATCGATGTATTGATTGCGATATAGACATTTGAAGGAATAAAATATCAAAGGTATCTAAATTGTCTATAAATTTCAAATAACAAGTGAGTTACACTTTTGGCATTGATAATTTTGTATCCGTGAGAATGAGAACGTCCCTCATTATTGGTCAATTCGTTGATTGAGAATCACGTTAGCATATCAAATAGACAAGTGGCATGTCGGGGTGCTTCGTGCCCAAAGATAACGATGCTGCATCACGATGCGGCGCTGACATCAAAGTTCTATCTCACAAGTGCTTTAAAATACAGACAGCCTCCCGCAAAAGTACGCTACCCCTTATTCTTTCATGCGAAACCGACCCTTAAGCGGGGCGCACTCTTGAAACATAATGGGATACCATCGGGCGGTATTTGTCGGTTGTTTTTACCGAATATAATCCAAGACTATTAGACTTTCTGGCTGGAAAAGTAGACATCAAATTATGATTTATGACGTTCTTATCATGCAATACTATCAGTTTGGAAACGAAGATTGAGGTACGATTTTGGAATTGTTGGTCTCTTGAATATGGATATAAAAATGATGAGAATTTTGGACATTTCAGAGGACAATTTTTCAAATAATTGTTGGGGGGTTCAAAAATTTGGCGGGATGGGGAAATCTCTTTTTTCTGTTCATAAAAGATGGGAAACACTCCCAACTTCTTAGATGATGGTTCATTTTCAATTGCTTTGGACTGGAATTCTACAATACATTTAACTTATGAAAAATATAATTTTCTTCACAACTAAGATTTCAATCTTATCTAACAAGTATTCCATATTTTTTGTAAGATTACCATATTTCCCAACGGAGCTCCGTTTACTTCAATCAAGAATAGGAACATCTTGCGATTCCCTCTAAGTAGTTCATTTACTTCTCTGGCATCGCCATATCCGTCAACGGCAATTCAGCGGTACGCGTGTGTCTGTCGGATTTAATTTCTACCAACCACCTCTCAGAATGAATGTGCTGTTTAAAAGTTGGGGTTGTGACTGTTGTGAGGATCTCTTATAAGTTTACAGGTGTTGATGTGATATGTAAGTTGTGAATATGTTCTATTACAAATGGTGGACGTATATCTTTTAGCTTGATTACAGGTACATATTTTTTATTTTCTGTTTATCTGTACAACACCTTTCAAACTTGAATTAGGAAAAATGGTATATGATGCATATAAATGTAAGAAAGGAGTCACATTGGTACAGTTTTGATACTTTTTTGGTTTCTTTTTAAGGTTAAAGAACCAACAGTAGCTTGGATAACAGCTCATCAAAATTACAGAATGTTTATACCAAGAATAAATTATATAATGAAGTAGAACTATTTGCGCCAAGATCATCAAATGCTTCAGTCAACACTATAGTATTCTTATAGGTTAGATTTTCTGTCTTTTGTGCCAAGATTATGATATGCTCAATTTGAGAATGCATGAAAACACAAATTCTTGGTCTGAGAATCTATTTTTATATGTGTACTCTGCTGTCACTGAAGCATCTCAAAAAGTACGAAGCGCTACCGGGGTCAGAATTTGTACAACACGATAGAACGTCTTCTGGCAACTCCTGGTTATTTTTGAGATCTTGCCCTCACCATTCCTCAACCTCCAAACCCAATATTTGCCCCCCTAAAAACTATTAACCTAGTATCAAAGTTTTATCAAAATTCAAAAAGTACTTTCTGTCTTATAGAGGGGGAAAATACAGACAGACCGGCGGAAATGAATGACATCAAGAAAACGGAATATCTCGAACTCTGAATTTGTCACTTTTACAATACTTGTTTGCCAATTGGCGTGGGAAGTGAAGCGAATACTCGTATTCGACAAAGTCAGATAATTTCTTGTTTGCATTCTTCTACACAGAGTAGAATGAACTCTTTACAGCCTTCCACTACTTCTCATCAATTTCGGAAGTGTTTGAGTCCTTATTTCCTGGATTATAATACCTCACCTCTCACAATGGGATTCAGAGTTTTTCAAGCGAAGATCAAAAGTCAATTCATATCGCTGCATAAATTGAACAAATTATTAGTCCTTCACAAACGATGCTGACAGATCTCGTCTTATGTGTCGTCCCACGGATTTTCCCTACCTTTGACAGAAAAAACATAATTAACATCGCTGTGATGTTGGTTTCGAGTGTCATCGCTTTAAAGATTCCGCACTGGTTGATGAAAGGGACATTGATAATTAAAAAAACAGTTAACCTTGTTGAAAAAACCTTCGTTGCGTATATTTATCATTACATTTACATCTGTGTTCTCTTCAGGAAAATAATTATACAGCAAGCAAATATGATTTCATTTTATTTTTTTAAGACATACAGAGCAAAGGAGCGATTATACTGGCCTGTTATTCAGTTCTTGTACGTGAAACACAGAGTCAACTTACTTGACGCCGTTTATAAGATACTAAATAGCCCTTAAGAGAAAAAAATATCTACGCCCTCTTTAGCTTTGCCCATCAGTTTTGCTAGCTGCCAAATCAAAAACCGAACTGGAGCAAAAATAATTATTCCGCCTTGTTTGTTTCCTTATCTTTGTAACTCAAGCAACATAAAATTCAGAATTTCATTTACCAACGTGAAAAAAATTTAGAATCCCCTTCTTCCTCATCCCCATTTCTCCAATGGGCGTGAGAAGTGAAACGCTGTTCTAATGTTTCACTATAAACGAGTGGAGGAGGAGAGAGTTATACATTCTTTTACCTTGGAGTTTAGCGATACATGAATTTAATGGTTATATTTTGAATTTTGTATAATTACAGGTTATACCAGAAATTGAATATCATCAACAGTTTATTGATCTTATTTGGTTTTTGCCCCATCAAGTAGGCGAGATGTTTTTCTATTTCAATATTCATGATTACATATATAGAAAGTGGATGATGTTTTTTGAACAAATTTGGCGGGTCAAAAATTCAATATTTAATGAAAATAACATATTGAAAGTATACGGATGTTTATTGATTAGGAAAAGTACCCAATTCAGAATATGCTTTCTGGGAGGAAAGTACAGTTTGATATACTTTTTAAGATATTATATTAGTGCTGTTGATTTGTTCCCATTCAATTGCCTGCCACCTT
The DNA here is from genome assembly GCA_949316355.1 of Bruchidius siliquastri. NCBI lineage: Eukaryota > Metazoa > Arthropoda > Insecta > Coleoptera > Chrysomelidae > Bruchidius > Bruchidius siliquastri. The sequence goes on along the minus strand of OX438538.1, from coordinate 21,725,373 downwards.
CTACCATAATATGCTCTGTAAAATTGCAAAACTGAATAGTGAAGCAGACATCCGTATACATATATTAATATAGTTTTAATGTTATCTCTACATATTGCTCAAATAATTGATTATGCTTTTAAATAATGACGTATTAAATTTATATATATATAAAGAGTGTTTAGGTATCAAAAGATATTTACTCGCGAATATTATAATAAAAGAATAACACGCAGATAAAAATATTGTGTAATCAACACAGTTTCACAAATAAAACTCTTTTGCTTTTTTGCAGTGACGCGTTTAGATTTATATCGGACTTTAAATATAAATCGAAACGTGTCATTGAAAGAAAAAAGTTTTATTTGTGAAACTGTATGTTAATTACACAATCCTTTTATCTGCATGATGGAAGAGTTTCACCAAATAAGAGCATCTACAATCTACATGATAAAAGGAATAAAACGCCTACTTGGTAAAAAGTATTTAAAATGAGGACAAAAACGACATAAATTCAAACAATGTACACCTTAATGTTCGTTAATAAATCCAATAATGTAATGATATACAGAGTGTCAATTTAAAAATTTTAAAAGCCTATTCCTTTTTTAACTTCTAGATACTAGCTTTTATAAACCTTACTTAGAAATTGTATCTGAAAATTACACTCAATGTGGCGTTGTAACATGAGATCTTTATAACCCTGTACAGACTCAGCAAGACATTCATTTCTGGAGGAATGTCGGCAACGGGAGCCGATTAGTGAAACTACTTACTCTCTAATTCAAATATCCTTGATTTTTTATCCATAAAGGTCATCGTGTAGTTTACCATGGGTTTCACAACCAAAGCAAAAACACCCATGTCCCAAAATGTGGTTTGTCATTATCTTGCAGACTAAGCAAAACCGGTGAAAATCCAGCTACGAATGAAGGTTTAACATCGATATATCTAAATTCTGTGAACCACCCTGTATATGAATATTATCCCAGTTCAACAGTAGGTATTACATATTTATTTGGTGCAATATGATTTTAAAAAGTGTTCGACATGATAAAATAGAGATCCTTAATCAACTAATTAATATATGCAATATATCGTGTGGACATGAAAATGTAAAAATATACAAAACAGCAAAAAACACATTTAGAAATCTTAAAACAAGAAAATTGGAGGCGATATGTTAAATGTGTCGGTTCACTCACAAAAAAAATTTAATTGATTTATTTTTGAATCGAACCATTTTCAACGCATTTTTAAGGTTCTAGATTCCGACGTTAAAAGTATAAAATATATAGGCAAACAATACTGACAATATTGTCAGTTCACCTAAAGACGATTGAAGATAGCATATCAATCGAAACGTCGTGATACTCAAAAATTTTATAGACAATGGAAGTTCGAAATCCAACTTTTGAAAAATCCACCTTCTATACAGGCAGACAAATTGAAAACCTCTGTAAAAAATAAAAACTCGACCCTCTGAGGGAGATTCCTCGATGGAAAAATCCCGTTGATATTTTTGTTGGTGGTCCGACCTTGCAAGTAACGCGACGGCGAACGCGACGTTTCAAGTGGATGCGGGAAGCGGGACGTTCAGGGATGAGGGATGAAGGATCGGGGGTCGGGGGTTGGCAGCCTGGTTTTGAGCAGGCGCAGCGAGAACACCGCACAAGAGAACATCTGGCGGTCCCCGGGGACGATCCGCCTCTGGCTCGTCATTGGCTACCGTCCGACCATCGCGCTCCTATTGGCCGAAGATGCAGCCTCTCGATCTTGGTCCACAAATTATGCAAATGGCTTTACCTTCTGTTACCGCGGAGGAGCTAAACTGCCAGCTGGGTCTGCCCGGTTAGCCCTTTGAAGTCTTCTACACCGGAAGAAGTTGCATCACCGTCAACACACACGGTGACGGTACTGATATTTTGGGCTCTACAGCTTGCAGTTGCAGTTGCAGTTGCACTTTTTGTTCCCACTTCGGCGGGTGGTGGTCGGTTGTGCTGTGGATCAGTGACTGTTAACGGTAATGGTTGTTGTTCATTTGGTGATGATGTGATCCCGATGTTCGACTTCGTACGGATCAAGGACAGATAAAAGGGAAATACTCATTCATCGAAGGAGGTACGCTCTTGCTTTTTTATACCAAATAATTAGTGGGTTGTATAATAATTGAAACTGCCATGGTATACAACCCATATATTCCTTAATTTGTATCAATGAATTTGTTTTGCATAGTTCATATTCCAGGAAAATATGGAATGGCGTATCCTAGGAGGGATGCCTCCTGATGTACCTCTGCACCTCCTGCAATATATTTTTTAATCCGACGTAGGTACACCTGGGGCCAACCCCCTCTCCTGAAAATTGAGGATAGCTCCACTGATGAAATAGTAGTAGTATTGATGTAACTCCTGAAATCTCATTCTGTGGTTTTCTCTTTGATTCGGCAGCCTTCAATAATGAACAAAAAATGAATAATGATTTTATACTCAATTAAATATAATGGCATTGACATTAATTCAAATTTGTATGGGCAATTTCTAGAGATACCTCAGTGTTTCAGAATTGCATTTTCTTAAAAATTTGGGTTTCACAATGTTTTGATTGATGTTGTATTTATGTGAAAATACCAGATCAATAACATTGTGATTTTTAAGGTAATGGAACTCCGCAGCAGTGCATTGTTGTTAGAGTTGCCACGAAACGAGACGAAATAAGGTCTTGTCTCGTCTCCTCTCGAAATTTCGAGGTAAACTTTTTCCAGACCAGACGAGACAAGGTCCAGACAAAACAATGTACGGCTCCTCTGGAATAGCCGAAAACGAGTTATTAATATACCATTACATTATTGGATTTAATATTTAATAATAAACTAAAATAATGCAGTTTCTTCGTGACACCCTAATTTGTGACGGCGTTCTATTTATTCCAAAATATTTCCAAAATATAGACCAGTGGCGTCTCGTGGGTTTTAAATAAGAGGACGCAATAAGGGAATGGATAGCACCAAGCGAGGTCAAAGAAAAATGTAGGTAGGCACTTTGTACTTTTTCCGATAAGTTGGTTCCAGAACAAAACAAATAAGGAGGGAGAGTAACAATCATCATGATCTTCAATTAAAAGAATTTATCGTTCCATTGAAGACCAATTTAAAATTCATGCAAAACACCCAAAAATAAGTGTAACCGATCACACGGTAAAACCCAAGATGTAAAGAAACTCTCATATCCCCGTTATTTTGTTACAAGCTTGATATTGAGTTAAAAACATTGCACACTGGCGATAGTGATGATATTCTCGAAGGCAAATACTATGTTATAGAATTATAGGTTATAGTGACAAAGACAGATATAGACACAGACAATATTCTTCCAATAACTTTGTGTAAATAATGATATCATCGACGTGACTTCAAAGGCTTCTGCCAAAAAAAAGTAAAGCAGCAAAAAGGTCAATGAACAAACCTTTCAAGAAAATCACAAGTTGCCCCCTTGGTATAAATGAATGAACAACTTCCAAAAGATAAGTGGATTATTTTAAATATGAAATTTCATAGGGAGCCAAAACGGGTGTGTGATTAATTTGCTAAAAAAATGAAAATACTTAGATATTATTATTAATACAAATGGGAAGCCAACTAAATTTCCAATGTTTTGTTGGAGAAAACAATATGAGAAGTTTAAAACAGCAGTAGACAATAAAGGCTCAAATTTTATAATTATTTCGTAACAACAAAACAGTTTTTTTAGTTTTTAAGTAAGCATTGGAATAATTTAGATTTGATGTTATATTTATTAACTATTTTCAGCTTAGATTCTATTGATCTATTTTGTTTATTGTCTATAAGGTAAACATGTATGCGTACTCGAAAACACCACGGTTTTTGTCCAGTTGGAAATCCAAAATAATTATAAATATTTAAACGCTATTACTATCTTTTATTTGACGTGTTTTAGGTAATTAAAATATTTCGATGAATCTCATCTCGTCTCGAAATTCTGAGACAAATGCTCTCGAAACGCAACGTCTCCTATCGCAAGAACAAGAAATCAGAAAACCTGGAGAAAAATGTAGAGTCCTGTAGTTTTGGAGAACATTGATTAGATTCTTTTATGAAGCGTATCTATTTGAATTGGGTCATGCGCCAGAGGTTTTTAAAGTCAACCATAAGTCAATTTTCTAAAGGCAGCTTCTTTGACCTTGCCCTTGAAATTGATTTCCTTTTTGTGTAGTATAGACACATGATCTCATTTTACTCTGTGTTATGCTGGTAAGCCTTCCAGACCTGTCAACTGTCAAATCTAAGTACTTGAAAGTTACATAACAATAACGTTCGACATTAAAATGTATCTAATTTAATTCGTGATGTCATCTCGTCATTTTTTTGGATGGCCAACTAATAACAAAACTTCGTATAACCGCCGTATAACATTTTACAATAGACAAATATTAAATTACTGTTATTCCGAATACAACAAATTTGTTTAAACAGACAACCTTAGTCAAAGTTGTCGTTATTTTTAATGCTAAATAAACTGAAATTATTGAAATAGTAGAATTAAAAATATTGTCTTCCACCTTTTGTTGCTCACCATTTTTTTTTTCTATTTTTGATCACTCTATTCATTTATTATCAAAATATGCATATATTCTGCTGAAGTAGGTCACATTCTACAAGGAAAACAACCCTAATTTAATAATAAAGGCTTGTTTATAGAAAGAGACTGTTCATTATATGTATGTTGGCCTGAAAACGAGATTTTTGATATAATTTTTAAAATATATTTAAAACGGTTAGATTCAGGTATAAAACTGTTAGATACTATCACTTGATGAAACCCTTGCATCATTCAGATAAAAAATTGTATGTTTAACACCGGTAGAAAGAAGGTTCTACGAGGATCAATCTGAAAGTTTTTAGATACGGAAAAACTACAAGGTTTTTTTAAAAAACTTTATTCTATGTTTTCAACATATTCTTCCCCTACCTCAATACATTTACGCATCCGGTAAAACCACTTGTCAAATTCTTCTGACCAACGTTCTTTTGAAAGGTTGCTAATTTCCTCCTCAAATGCAGCGATTGTCTGTTCATCGGTGGAAAAATGGCTACCTCGTAACTTTTCTTCGATCTTAGGGAATAAAAAGACGTCGCACGGAGTTAGGTCCGGAGAATAAGGTGGGTGAGGCAACAGTTTGACACCCTGTTCAGCAAAAAAATCGAGTCTTCTGGCGGCGCTGTGGGCGGGTGGATTGTCATGGTGCCATTGAATACCCCGCAGACAAGTCTTTGGACAGCTCTTGCATAGATCTTGGAAGATTCAGGAACACATTTGGTTATATACCATTCAGAAGTAACTGTCCTTTGATTTTCCAAGGCTACCGTTGTGATGTATCCACTTTTAGAAAAAAAAGATGCGACCATTTTCTTTCCAACACTCTTGGAACGACGAATTTTCGTTGGAGGCTGCTCACTTTCAAAGCACCAAACTAATGACTGCTGTTTAGTTTCGGGATCATAATATTATAACCATGTTTCGTCTCCGGTTATGATATTGAAAGTGTTCTTACTGTACCGATTATCAAATTTTTCAAACATAAACTTAGCCCAATCCACTCTTGTTGCTTTTTGCAACAAATGTGGCACTCATCTGGAACACCGCTTCCTTAGGCGAAGGTGATCATGAATGATTGTTCGGACCGCTGCCGATCCAATCCCCAGAGAAGCCTCAATTTCGGTGTAGGTTATATGTCGATCTTTTTTTACCATATTTTGCACAGCTTCTACAGTTTCCGGAGTAACAACAGTGGGCGGTCGACCTGTACAAGGTTCATCATCGAGTGAGACCTGGCCCCTTTTAAACTCAGCAAACCAATTAAAAACTGTAGCCCTAGAAGAGGCAGAGTCCCCAAAGCAACTCACAAACTTTTGTGACATTCCGTTTGTTTTAGTCCCTTTTTATAGTCATACAAAGTCATGGCTGGAAAATCACGACTACCCGGTTCCGTTTTCACGTTAAAATTCGGCCAACACTTCGATGCATTCGAGACCGTGGCAAGGTAACTACTGAACGATTCAAACGCTGCCTTTGCGTATAAGCGCACTTACAGCTTTAGACAAAATAGCTGCGTACTCAAACTTGTTTAAACTTGTATAGATTAGCAATATCTAAAGACTTTCAGCGTGACCCTCGTATATCTGAAACTTTGTATCAGACACAATTTTTTATTATAATAAATAATAATAATAATCCGACTTTCTTTCATACAAAAAGTTCCAAAAAAGCGAAGTGTCGCTAAAATTAGCGTTTTTCAACTTCAAATAATCTAAATCTAAATATGCATTAATATATAGGGTGTCATGATTAGAAAACAACGCTCTGTATTTATAAAAGACCTTGAATAACTGAGAGTATTTTTTAAATATATCCTAAAACTTCACTATTTATCATTTTTTTTTTGTTTTCGTTCTATAAATGCCGGGTACATATTCAAATCGTTACATCTTAAGCTCTCGGTTAAGGCGTGTATAAATCCACCATTACTTGGATTAAGACCTACCAACTTAACCCTCCAGCCTTGGCCAGTGGCACGACACTATCAGCGTTGTCGTTAGTCGAATTTAAACTGACGAGGTTTTCCATTTTCCAATAAATGTCGCCGGCAGCTCATGATCGAAACCGATTTCAACGTCAATCTTGCGCTATGGAGTTAATTTGGTTCCAACGTGCTGTGCTGTTACCGTCGGACGACCCATATTGAATTTCACCAAAGCGAAACCTTTCGAAAGTCCATTTTTCGATTATTGTCAGTTACACTGCAATGCGTTTGATCTGCGACCGACAGGTTTTAAATCTTTCATATTCACGTACTCTAGTGTTACATATCGATTTTAATACATCATTGCACTGGTCAGGTTTCTGTGACAGTAGGAATTTGCAAAATTATCCAATACGAGGTCCACATTCACGCACCACACTCACAAACGACGTGTAGTCTCATATTTACATTGACAGGCCGTAAATTGAAACCACATAATATGATTATTTAGAACCACACTAATGTTTTTGCTGCCTCATCATTTTCTTCATAGATAACCTCCCATAAAGGCAGAGCGTCTGTTGCGCTCTAGAAGCGCTGTGAAAGAATAACTGTCTATTCACATTAACTTCGAAATTAACTTTCTGGATGTAGCTCTGAAGTTTCAGGGTACATGAAATAATGGGTCATAATAATGGTTAGAATTGGCATTAACTGGTTAGAAAGGATATCACGCTTCATGAGCACTGCGCGAGGATAAATGTTTACGCACATTGACCTTAAAACCCAATGTTGAAATGCTATAAATTGTAACCATCGGATGAACAAACCTCCTGGTAGCTCAATCCACAACGCCGAGTTTCTTCAGAATAACGACTTTTAGAAGAGGCTTGCTCGACCTGGTGAGGATGCGCCCTTTGGGCTCATCTAGTATTTGCTGTACTGAAGACAGTGGGAGGTCCACACAAACTGAACCTCAACATACGCTCATTGTAACATAATAAGAAAGCAGAACAACAGAAGCAATCGAAACGTCGAGATCTCAAGAACTGCATAGAAAATAACATTTTAAACACCTAAGCTGTCTTCAGCCTTTTAAATTTCAAGCTACTGCTGAACGATATAAACATACGCAAATATTTCATCGTACCTATTTATTAAGCCGGATGTTTGGTTCAGATTCATGGAGAACTTGAGAGTGCTTTCAAAGACTGAAATAAGGGCAGAAAATATATAAGGGGTGGCTTACACTCATACCCTTTGAGTCTTTTTATACTTGAAGTACTAGCGTTTACCGAGCAATCAATATTTACATTACCAATACACACACTATATTGCTTTTAGAGTGCCCCATTGTTTCAAGAGTATTGTTTTAATTCCGATGAAAAGGTGGTTGCAAACCCTGATGCCTTGTTCTGAAGGGCTGAAAGAACGAATGTGCCGTCAACGTTGCTGTGATGGATTTTTCTTGGGGTGTTTCCAACGCTCGCACGTGAAAAAAAAGTTTATGTATGGTGTACTCGCATAAGATAAGTTTGGTCTGGTTACACAGACATACAGTTACACGATGCCAGCAAACAAATTAAGCCGCAATTTCCCATTCTTTGCAGAAAATTACCAAATGTGGTAATTACTACGTGGTCGCCTATGGAAATAACTTGACAGTTGAAATATCCATAAAGAATTTTTGTTTCCACAAAGTATCGCCAGCTGGAGGAATTTTACTGCTTAGTACTTTCAAAACAAGGTTATTTTTCAACAATACTGTTTGCTTATAGTTGAAACAATGAGAAAGTAGTCTTGAACAGTGTATTTATAAATTTCGTACTGACTCAAGGAATAGACACTTCTTATTGTTAGGGCAAAAAAAATCCAGGTACTGGGATCGGAATGATAACAAAGGTCATATATTATGATGTCACTACTGTCTTATATGTATAATAATACGCCGATTTTTACCTAATATCAACTACATTCTACTTTGTGTTTTGCTACAGTTTTATCTAATCAGATTTTGGGAATAAAAAACCACGTTTTTACCAATTTTTTACTTATGTAGATCTTATCTTAATATTTCCAAAAAAACATTAATACTTTTTTACACATCTAAGTTTTGGTTTTGTTCACCACGTTGGTTGCAAAGAGAACAATTTGCCTGATAGATACTTTGAATATTTTTTTGGGATCTAATCAAGTAGATTTACTCGGTACCTCCGACGCTGTTCCTAATAATACCGTATTCCGTCTCGAATCTCCATTATATCATATAATCAGAATTTTAAACACCTTTCTGCACTTTTTTTCGCGTTTGTCATCAAACAATCTACCTTTCTATTATAATTTGGTAGTACTAGTGATGTGTCTGAAACTGCTCAGTTCTTCATCATGATCATCATGACTATTGTGTATGTATGTATGTTATTGATGCATACTTAGTGTAGGAGTGTTTCTAGTGCATATAGCGGATTATGCAGATAAAAATATTGTGTAATTATCACACAGTTTCATAAATAAAAATATTTTTCTTTCAGTGACGCGTTTCGATTTATATTTAAATCATCGTCGGACTGTCAGATTTGACTGCTAACAAGGCTACCCAGATTACTTGTCAACTAACTAACTAGATCCTATCATGGATACAAAACTTTTGTTGGCAAGTAGCCTTGTTAGCAGTCAACTCTGACAGTCCGACGATGATTTAAATATAAATCGAAACGCGTCACTGAAAGAAAAAAGTATTATTTGTGAAACTGTGTGTTAATTACACAATCTTGTTATCTGCATGATGTGAGTGTGCAGCGGCCTTAGGGCTAAGGTGTTCGACACAGCAGAGTTTTAAAGGGAAGAGTGCTACTTAGCCGAATGGTCGGACATCATGACCTTTATTAAAAGGTTTGGAAGGTTCGACACTAGGGAGTTACAAGGTCTGCTATAGTCTTAGTGATGGTCCTGGGATCGGCAAAAAGGGCCAAAGGTGGCCTACTTGCCAGGCTTTGCCTTCCCATTACTACTACTGCTACTACATTGATTTCTGGATTTTTTGATACACTGACAGGGTACTGTGGCCCAATGAATTGAGGTATGAAGAAGTGGGTTCGATTCCAGCCGGTACCGGATTTTTTTCTGGATTATAATGCATATTTGAATTGAAGTATAGTCCTGTTGAACGTATTTGGTTATCATGTATCTAGTATAATCAGCACTGAAAAATCGATTCAGCTAAAACACAGATGGCGTATCGCAATTATTTTCTAGATATTATAAACTCAGATATATATATCCATACTCATTACATATCATAATTATGGTAGGTGTTGAAGTGTACATAACCACAAAACCTTTGATCAGATAGAAGGAAGGTAGGAGTGGGTCGAGGAATTTCACCCACCTAAATGAAGTGGTGGTGTTCTGGATTTGCACGCAAGGTGAAAGGGTGGAAAAGTTCAAGCTAACGTTCGCCTTCATTGGAATAAGGCAATAAAATTAAGTGGATAGCTGTAAACAGTAATTTAACTGGGTAAACAGTTTTGCTGTTTTATTATTGGTATGGTAACCCTCGATAACATTGTGGGGTCTACGAGTGACGTTTATACAACCCCTATTATAGATATTTTTTGTTAAGATGTAACGATTGTGTTGGTTCTTTCCGAAACACATCATTTTGCACACAGAAATTTTTTCAACTACTCCCTAATTTGTCCAAAAACGTATGACATCATGTAAGAATCCGTTTTTGATGTTTTTCAAATTTTTTAAGTCCATAAAATGTGTTTTGACTACTCCCTGAAATCATCAGAGTCGCAAAAAAACGAGAGAAAACAATAGACGTATTGTTCTTTTTTGGTTTAGGCCCAGAAACCTCAGAGAGCATACCCATACATGCGATAAATATTCAAATGATGGTCTAATAATCTGATCCTTGTAGAGCTGCAACAGCTGTTCCGCCGATAACAATTTTCTGGAGCGGAAGAGAACACCCGACCTGGTAAGGTCAAAAACATGATCATACCAGGACATGTTATTGTTACTGTCGGATGCCAGAAGCTTGATGGAAGATGACTCAAGAGTTTCGCGTTTTTCCATCTCCATGGCTGGCACACCAGCACGTGAATTTTTTATCAGAGTTGTTGTCTATTCGTTAATCTGAACTCTATTTGTAAAATTTCGTTTCGTGTCGCTCGTAAAAGCAAAAGTCGATTATCGCACTGGTAGGTGAACATAAATTAATCACCACTGGCCATTTGTTAGGGTAAAATCTGAGCAAAGGAGTGCACAGATTGTATCTAGCAGATCGTCGGTAGTCATGGGGCGCTTTTGTTATCAATCCTGGATTGTCGGTCATGCGTTGGCTGACTGATACATTTACATGTTTATAGCGTGAGGAAACTACCAATACGATGCCCACTGCTTGTCTCCTTATCCTGCCACCCCATTGCCCAATAATACAGTACGACTGGAAGTAAATAACTGAAATTGACTACTTAATATGACTTCTGGAAATGATATTTACTCAGATTGAAGAATCGAACCCTTCTGGGTATGAGCAGAGGCCAGGTCAGTAATGCCCTAGATGCTTGGGCGTATAACGAACTTGCGAAAGCATGGTTGGAGAGAGATGAGTGCAGGCAGTCCAAGAGGTTCATAGCAGGCTCCAACAAACGTAGGGCCATTGAACAGGAGGAGGGATTCACCCCACTTGTTAGTAGGGATCCTCACAGGCCACTGCAGATTAAACAGGCACCTGACACTCATAGGAGTGGTCAAAAACCTAATCTGTCAGGAGTGCTGGGAGAAGGAGGAGACCTCGTTCCACTTGCTGGGTGAGTGTGCCATATAGAGCCGTCTTAGGGCTGAGGTGTTCGGCACAGCAGAGTTTGACAGGGAAGAGTGCTACTGAGTAGAATGGTCAGACATCATAACCTTTATTAAAAGGTCTAGAAGGTTCGACACTAAGGAACTACCATGTCTGCCATAGTTCAGTGATGATCCTTGGGGTCGGGATAAAGCGACAAAGGTGGCCTATTAACCAGGATTTGCCCCCCCCCATTTTACTACTACTACCACAGATTACAGAAGGACTTCTCACTATCCTTCTGGATATCAGAAAGGGAATGCGCAAACTGCGTATATTGTACTTGATAGACAGGAGACTCCTAATCATCTACTACATCATCAGATACAACTTATATCACCGCTGGGCGAAAGGCTATAGCGCTCCAAAAGCGCTGCGTCCATTCACATTTACCTTAAAGCGTTGTAGATTGTTACCATCAGGAAAGAAACTCCTTGACAGCTTGTTTAAGGCGCTGGATGCTCGACCTGGTAGAATCTGTGGAAAGGCTGATGTAAGGGTATTTGCTGAGTATGCCGATTTTACGAAAATAACACTAAGGAGGGCTATAAAAGCATTCAATCGAAACATTTTGGATTTTCTGTACAGCTAGGCCACAGTATTCTCTAAATAATAAGACAACTGTATTAACTAATATTCAAGTTACTTAAAATCATGACTACATATCACTTAATTAGATTAATCTACACAATCTACTGTACTTATTATTCTAAACACCTAGTTTTTTCTCCCAATAAACATTTTTTAAATAATTTCTTGAAACTACTAACATCTCTGTTTTTCACTAACACTGGAATCTGATTGTGAAGCTTGGTAGCATTGTAACGACATGATCTCTCAAAATTGGAAATCTCACGCATAGGAATACTAAAATGTTCCATATGTCTAAATTTAATTTTTTCATAAAGATATTTTGGAACCTTAAATTTAATAGTGTCGTGCATGCTGAATGCCGAAGACATCTATTTTTAAGGTTTAGCCATTTCATTTGAAGTGGTGTGCAATACATTTCTTCTATCTGAACCACATATAAACCTAATACAAGAATTTTGCAGAGTTTGATGTTTTCTAGATGATTCCTGATCCAAACATGGTCCATATACGAGGGTCACGCTGGAAGTTTTTAGATACAGAAAAACTACAAGGTTTTATTAAAAAACTTTTTCTGTATTGTCAATATATTTCCCCCCCCCCTACCTCAATACATTGAAGCATTCCGTAAAACTACTTGTCAAATTCTTGAGACCAACGTTCCGTTGAAAGGTTACTAATTTCCTCCTCAAATGCAGTGATTGCCTCATCATCGATGGAAAAATTTCGTCTCCGGTTACGATATTGAAAGGCAACTACAGAACGATTCAAACGCTGCCTTTGCGTGTAAGCCTTACAACTTTAGACAAAATAGCTGCGTGCTCAAACTTGTTTAAACTTGTATAGGTTAGGAGTATCTAAAGAATTTCAGCGTGACCCTCGTACTACATCACCATAATTTGCAAAGCTCAACACTAAACTATCATAAAGTTGTTTAAGAAGTGTTACGTTCATGTAACATCTACTACGGTATAGATTCCTTAATGCTGCGAATCCCCTCTGAATCATACATCTAGTCGTACGTGCCTCCTGAAACGGAGTCAAATGTCAATTATAAATTGTTATAGTCATAAATACTAATAACAGTGAGTTTCTCAAATAAAATTTGAAGTTGATGTTATGAGTTTTTGCTTGAATTGACCGTGCTATAGGAGACAAATGGTCAGCAGGAAAAAGGATAGACAAATGATAGCTGGCGCCCTCCAAACATGAATATTTTAACCTTAGTTTAGCATTCACTTTTGCGTGTCTCGACCCAATACTATCTTTTTCGGGAGATTTAATCTCGCCCATCAACTTGGAAAATCTATACTACTTTGTGATGCGCACTTTAAAATTTGGTGGGGTTCTAATTATTCGGTTGAAGAAACTTACACGTACTTACAACGCTTTGCTGTCATACGAACAATTTTTAATAATCTGACCAAGTCTCACGAGTATGTCCATATCTATGGATTCGGGGGATAATAGAGAAATGAGCTAAAAAAATATTGAACTCAAAAAAATTTGAAATACGGTCGAAATGACTTCAAATTTGAGCAATATTAAGAAAATGAGGTTTAGCAGATTTCAGAATTATTGAGGCGCCTGAAAATAAATTTGATTATGCATTCAAATGATCAGGAACTTGGGAAACATTAGAAACAAAAAATAAACACTCCCAAATGTTTTTAAACTTGACCTCGCTGAATACTGCAAAACAACAACAACGGATAATAAAAAAATCCAATTTTTTGTCGCTCTCTCGGAAATAGGTAATCACATATGAGAGAACACCGTAAAAGGAATAAACATGATTGTGTGGAAAGTACTGGATCAATCCACTTCTTCACTTCATTTTTTGTCGTTAAACTAATAAATATTGATATGTACTTATAAAGTAATATGGTTTTATCATTACAAATTGTTCATTTGGAAGGTCAATATGATGTTTTAGTAGAGCAGGATACGTGGCAACTCTGCTAAAACCTACGTGTACTTAACAGAACTATCATTGTTCATATGCATATATACGTTCTCAGAAAAAAACTATAAATATTGAGATTAGTGAGAAAATTGATATACACTGCTCAAAAAAATTAACGAAACACCTCTTTGTGCACTTGTAACTTTCAAAGTGTTACATTTAGATGGAGCATACATATTCAAAAAGAAACACACTTTCTCAGAATAAATTGAAGAATATAACATTTAATTATTCATTTGTTTCTAAGAAAAAACTTCACAAATTTGAAAATTACAAAAGACAAAGTGAAAATCGGATATTTTTCTATAGCTAATGTCTGCTTGAATTACTTCTTGGCATCTCCTTGGCATACTTCGTACAAGCCGTCGAATGTCTTCCTGTGGTATACTATCCCATTCTTCGATAAGTGCTTCTGTTAGTTGTTTGAGGTGGATTTAGGCGGCGACGAATACGCCTGTCCAATATATCCCATAGATGTTCAATCGGATTGAGGTCGGGGCTCAACGCTGGCCAATCCATTGTACGAATTTCATGCTTACGAAGAAAATTCATGGTTATGGCAGCAGTATGCGGCCTAGCACTATCTTGCATGAAAAGAAATTCAGGACAAATACCATATGCTGCAGGAATAACATGATCTGAAAGAATCATATCAACATATCTTGCAGCTGTAAGGGTTTCCGGTATCACTAGGTCCGTTTTTTCTTCCAAACTTATTCCACCCCAGAACATTACCAAACCATCCCCAAATTTGGATACTTCTTGTACAGTGGTATCGGAGTAACGTTCATTAGGACGTCTGTACACACATACCCGACCGTCACAACGGTTTAGACGAAATCTTGATTCGTCTGTGGAAGAGTACAGGTTTCCAATGTCTAAGCTGCCATTGCAAATGATCACGAGCGAAGTTCAATCGAAAAGTTTTATGAGCTCGAGTTAAAACAGGTTTTCGTACTGGTCGTCCTAGTCTTAAATCAGCCTCCTGCAATCTGTTTCTAACTGTCTGGTCAGAGATCATTACTTGATGAGCCGCCCTAAGAGGACTTTGGAGGTCTTTGGCTGTAGATGTTCGTTTAACGCAAAGAAGAAACTACTAAATACCGGTCTTGACGTCGTGTGGTTTTCCGCTTCCGACTTTGTCCGGCTAGTCTTTTATATTCTCCAGTCAACCTAAAGCGATCATACACACGCTTGATTACTGAAAGGCTGCGATTGAAATTTATTACGACTTGTCAAATTTTAACACCATTTTCAATCAATGCTACATTACGAGCTACTTCTATCTGACTAAGATCTCTCATTTTCACACACAATGAATTCAACAACATAAAACTGTCATGCCGTTGCCTAGTCGAGCTGTCATAGACGACTTCAATATAAAATCTAAATGTGAATATTACCTTGATCACTTTATTTCTTGTACTGTGTTTGATATCATAAACGTATCTTAAATAGCAAGCACAAATATGGATTATTTCTGTGAAGTTAATAGGATAAAAAGTGTAACTATTATGAAAATATCATTTTCACCTCCGTAAAGCACCAAGTTAACATTTTACAGATATTTTGAAAAGTGTTCCGTTAATTTTTTTGAACAGTGTATATTAAAAACACTATAGGTCCTACAATAGATCCCTGTGGAACATCTTAGTTATTATTTAGAGTACTGGATTTTGCTACCTGCCGTTGTAACTTGTTATAAGATCTTTTGCTAGGAACATGCCTTCATGTTCCACCCGTGGGTCTTCCCTTGACTGGAACTACCCCTAGTTATGATGGCACCCTAACTCCAAACAAGATGTATCGAGGTTGACGATCGGTAAATTGCAAATTCCGTTCTTCCGCCCTAGCTCTCAGTTCCCAGGCGCTGGTATAATTATCTTGGTCAAATATTTGCCCAGCATTTACCTTTTAACTATCGGGATCGACTTTAAGCGAACGACGACTCTCTGCCTCGGCCCTTTCAGCTATTCCTGCTCGTTCCAGGGTTGCCAGTTGTGGCGGATTTCCGACAAAGTGGTAATTTCACAACTTTCCATGCCAATCAAAAAGTCTAGCTTGGTGACTGGGATTTTTGATGCTGCAGAACGTATGATAAATTGGGTATCATTTCATAACGAAGTGTATTTCAGTGCATTTATACGGGCTATTCCTCAAATTGACTTTTGAGTATTTGATGCACTAAACAGATATGATTTAGGATTCATGTTTCAAAACGAAGAATTTCATATTGCTTATAAACATGACTGACATAGCTTGAGGCGATGATAGATAAACTAATGCATAACGTTCAAAATTTTCTGGATTTTGTATGTTGCAGGGTGAGTTTTTGTCCTGTTTGTAGGAAAAGGTATTGCGCGCTCTCAGGATCCGTGTTCATCTAGAAAATATATGTCTGGAAGTCTAGACGTCGCAAATCTGAGAAAATTATTAGATAGCGGGGGGGGGGGGGAGAGCCTTGAGGTGTTCTCCCCCCTCCCGCATATACAAATTACTCCACTGTGATTCGTTTTGCTTCTCTAGTGTTCATATTCGGATTCGTGATAGCGAGTCTCTCAGTACACTTATGTATTTGGAGGTGCTGAATCCAAATATGACCCTTTAAAAAGCCTAAAGAGGTTTCGGGTGCCTATTTGGAGAGAAAATTGATACCTCGAATTGGCACATGTCCCATTTGAAGGGGGGGACAAGCAGCAAAACGGCCCTTTGGGCGCCCCCGACTTCTCGTTTGGTCTGGATGGAAGCGGGGGACGGGTTCTTAATTTTCGTCCCCTAATTACTCCAAAAACTAGTTTTCAAGCTATTTGACATAAAAAATCTGGCAACCTTGTTTGCCTGGCTCACATTGGACGAACATGAGCATGACGACAAGCCATAGGTTGACAGGTCGTGAGAAATCCCACTAATCTGGGGAATTGACCATCCAGGTAAATTGGTTAAGTCTACAGGGTGGTCCGAAAAGTAATATAATGAAGTTGACTTGAAAAAAATGTTCATCAGATCCGTACGACACATTAAACACAGTGAGGAAGTATCAAAATGCTACCTGTTCATGACCATACAATACTTTCACTTTGCTACTAACATTGCAACTCAAAACTGTCGTTAAGAGACGACCTCTATGAAGTCGAGTATGAGGCTAATTAAAATACCCTGTACAGGAGCTGCGCACAGAAAGATGAGACACATCTGAATTTCTGTTATTCTTCAGCTACTATATCAACGTGAGAATCTATTCTGAGGAATGGCTGGTCATTTATGGACAGTGTGAGGCATACTCCGCTGGATTGTATCACCTCTTCTTTTCTGGCTTAAGAAGCCAGAACTTCCAAACCTAATAATCTCCTGGGAAGGATGTACAAGGGCTGACCTCGGCTGATCACCCTTCCTCAGGATACAGGATACAAAACACAGTATTTTTGATATGAATTTATATCAATACGTGGAAAGTACCAGGTCAATCTACTTGACGTCATTTTCCTGCTCATTAAGTTTATTGCAGCATTGGTTGTGGTAAAAGGGTGCAAACGTCGTCGGTCGTTCGCGTTCGTGTCAGATCGAGTCAACCCTGCGTGTTGTGCCATTATGGTAGGGCAACAATGCGAACTGCGAATTGAGAGCGCCTGAATCGGAAAGCTGCAGGCGGCGTCGGCATTGCCGTTCGTCCGCACAGCGTAGAAAGGCTATATAGCCAAAGAGATTGCGACAGCTCCCGGAATATCATTTCTATGATGTGAAGAAATGAACATTTCGATTGAATTTTGAAACCCTTTAATGTATAACCCGGTTATAAAGACAGTCACTAGACAACGAAGTTTTGACACTATAACAAGGTTAAGTTATTGGCGACGTTTTCCAAGTTCCAGTTCCAGTTCAGATTGAAAATGGTGGGGTACGAGTGGTAAATGAGACATTTTCTTTCGTGGTACATAAAAATTCGAACGTTTCGATAAGAAAATCTCTCAAATGCCGACTGAGCAAATTTTGGATGAAATTCACCTGGAAAGAAATTCTTAAATTTTGGAATTCCCCAACGACCGTTCGCACGCCAGGCAAACACTGGAAGTTGAGACATAAATAGGGGTTTTAAGTGGTAAATATTTGTTGATATATCAGTAGCTATTGAAGCAAATATTGAGTTTTTCCTTGTGCATTTGTGTATTGAATGATGGGTCCGTTTAAAATTTGTTGCTAATAAAAGAGTATCGCGACAGCCGAAGACACTATAAGCAGGTTCTCCTATATGGAAAAGCAAAATTTTTGATAATTTAAAAATTTCCGAGTTATCCAAAACTTACATTATTCCCAATATGTCCAAAACTAACTTCAGATTGTGAAAACCAGGGTCAACCTACTTCCCATGTTTGAGAAGGGTTAACAGCACTTTTGTAATTATTTGTGATACTCATCCTTAGTTAACATGCAGTAATCTGCAGTAGTTGCTAAAACAGAACAATTCGGCCACTTTAGAAAAAAAATTGACTACGCCCTGAAGTGCTGTACAACCCATAATATAAATGTCTAATGAAAAAGGAATAATTTCAACCTGGATACATATATACATAGTTAAAGGTGGAAGTCATGCTTCTTGATTTTATACTCTTAGACTATATGAGCGCCTAGCGTTTCCATTCCAGGTTCCCGTTGTTGTGGATCTGACGAGTCGGCTGTTCCCAGTGGGCGGTCTCGACGTCTCGGTCTCCAGGGGCTCCGCGCACAGCCTGCGCCCTATCAGCCCTGCCATTCCTGTCAGCCCTACCAACAGCTCCACAACACATACTGGCAACGGGCTACGCCTTCGCCGCACCAATTCGAATATTTGCCGTTATATGCTCCAGGCATATTAGATACATAGTATATCTTGTACGTACGACCATATAATACAAAAATATAATGAGCTAATGGGACAACCACAGGATGAGTTTCATTGGGATTTACAATGTGATGTGATGTTCCCAATAGAAATCGCCCTTGCTTCTGGAAACCTTCACCCCAAAACGTAAATTGTCTAGGCTACTACAACTATTTTTTTTACAGAAAATCTCTTTCAAATTCAGAGAGCCAATTGTGTCCCAAAAGCGCTGCGAGAACATACACTATGTCTATTCACGTTGACCTTCAAAGGTAAATTAGATCCATTGTTTGAAACTTGTAGACAAGGTGGATTTATGTGCGCGGTCGTTGTGCGCGGTCTGTTCTGATTGGTTCCCGATGCGCGGTATTCCGGTCTGCTGACGTGACTGTCTGTCGGTCATTGTTTGTTGTCTGGTCCAGTCGTAGTCTATTGATCTTCTTCATGAGTGGCTGCCAGATTGGTTTAATCTCTATGCTGGGTTTGATGTACACTTTGCTGTTATTGGTGATGAATGCCGCCTCCTTGAATTTTCTTCGATACCAATGCGGTGCCTTGGCAATAACCTTAGCGTCGTCCCAAGCTATTTTATGGTGCTCCGTCCATACGTGGTCAGCTATTCCAGATTTTCCTGTCTCTGCTCGCTGGGTGTTAAGACGATGTTCTTTGATTCTTACTTCCAGTGGCCTTTTTGTTTCTCCAACATAGATTTTACCACATTGACATGGTATCTGGTAGATGCAGTCCTTTGTCTCTTGAGATTCATTCCTGGGCTTAGTTTTTGTTAGGATACTTCTGAGGGTGGCAGTCCTAGAGAATCTCGGTTGGATCTTGTATCGCTGACCTATTCTTTTCATTTCATCTGATATTCCTTTGACGTAAGGCAGAATGTGTAAGTGCTGAGATTCTTCGTGTTTAATTCTTCTACTGTTGGTATTTTCCTGTATTGTTACTTCCACTAGCTTCTTTGGGTATCCGTTGTTAAATAGATCTTGTTTAATGATATTGAGCTCCCTTTGTAGTCCCTCTTGTGTGTTACAAATATTCCTAGCTCGGTCGACTAAAGTCCGGATGACGCCTTTCTTCGTGGCTTTTGGGTGGTTTGAAGTGTAATGTAAGTATTGACCTGTGTGAGTTGGTTTTCTGTGTACTGTTGTTTCTATTTCGGTGTTTCTTCTCGTTACTAAAACATCTAAGAATGGAAGGCAGTTGTTGCTCTCTTCTTCTTTCGTGAATTTTATCGAAGGTCGCATGTTGTTTTTGAATGTTTTTAGTTGGCTCTCTCCATGGTTCCAGATGATGAATGTGTCATCTACATAGCGAATCCATTTTTTAAGAGGCTCATTTGAGGTGTTGCAAGTTTGACCTGATTAACATGCGCTCTTTGAGACCCTTCCACTGATTTCTAAACCGACGACTGTAGGCAAAACAGCATGGTAGACAATTTTTGTCCAGAATATAACGACATATCCCATATCAGATACTTTTCTTCGATATGCTATACTATGCAGATCCTTTTCAAGATCATCTAAATATGCATTAAACTAAATTCCATTTGATGTTTCCCTACCGATAATTCTTTCGATGTCCTGGACATGCTGCTCATACCGAGATAAGATTTTTCGGATTGTTAGTGGTTTGCCTGGTCCTTCTGCAAAGCAATACATCAGATTCGATGTTATTTCCAACAATCTGTTGATGTACAGCGAGAAAAGCGTTAGAGATCTCTGAGGAACATCCAGTTTGATGGTAAATACATTGGAGGCACCATTCAAGAACCACAAATGAGAACCCTGAGAAAGCTATGTAACCAATGGCAGCTCATAAGTAGTCAGCTTGATCAGAAGTCAAATAGTCTATCGCGCTTCATAAGCACTGCGCGAGGATAAATGTCTGTTCACATTATGACTTTCGTAAATTATTCAGATAGTGTTCCTGAACAAGTTCAAATAAAAATAAACGATAAATATATAAAAAGAGTTGATTACTGTAGATATCTCGGCATTGTTTTTGATACTAATGTAAAATGGGATAAACATATTGAATATTTGATTGATAAGACTAAATATCTAGTTTCTATCTTCTATAAACTTAGAAAATGTATGGAAATTGATACATTGCTTACAATGATCTATTATGCTTTTCCTTAAAGTATTGTAAATTATGGAATAATAGCAATTATTAGCAACCTTACAAAGTAGAATATTGAAAATAATACATAAAAATACTTTCATGATTGACAAAAATCCACTAAATATTGAGCAATTTATTGTACAACCTGGAATCATTAATATATCATTACAAAAAGTTTAACACTTAAATACATAAATTCAAAAAGTATTACCAGAAATAGAAATTTAATAATACCGAGAAGTAATAGAAGAGTTAGTGATAAAGACAGCTATATTAAAGCGATTTAGTTTTTTTAAGATTCATCTCCAACCGTCGCGCACTATGGCGCTTCCCATTAGCAGCTTACGAAGTCCAGGCCTTTGACTTCGTAAGTTGCCAATAGGCAGCGCCATAGTGCGCAACGCTTGGAGATAAGTGTTGATGTTGCTATCACACCTTTGACTGGGTTACGTATATCCCAATTGCTCTCCAGAGTTAGACCGTCAGGCTATACTGACGAGTCTAGGCTAAAGACGAAACATGCATGTCCCCAGCACGTCTGAGGCATAGTGGAGAGCATACACTTAGACATACTGGCGTAAATCAGTGGCATGGATTTTCGTGATGAAGACATCATAATACGTAAATAGACCTACCATCCCATAATGTTTTTTTTTGAAATTATGTAGATTCTATATTTACATTGATTACGCGTGGAAGGTAAAAAATACATCCACCCATTAACAGCCAAAGAGCCGTTCAACACACATGTATAGATGCACATATAACGTCATTGTTTGCCCGAAGCAGTCAACAAATCTCCCCAAAAAACAAATCGGGTGTAATATTTACCATCCAGGATTGAAGCGAGCCTGATTTCCGCACAAGGGCCAAGGGAAATGGCAGCACCAATTATTTTATCCTTCAATACGAGAGGAGAGGAAGAGAGATAGAGAGAAGGCGGAGGGAGATACTGCGTTCAAACCAAGAACCTATTGTTTCCGCTGCTAATAACAGGAATCCACTTTAAACAACAAATAAGGGGACATTTGTGATCACCAGATTACAAAGATGAGCTCCACTAATCCATGAGCAGCATCTGAACGAAACCGTCGCAAAGTTTATGGCATAACATACGTTGAAGATAATTGTTTACTTAACATACAGTTTCACGAATAAGACTAGTTTTCTTACAGTAATCCTTTTCGATTTATATTTGAATCATCGTCGGACTATCAGATTTGAATGCTAACAAACTAGATGCTATCATGTATACAAAACTACAACTCTCAAATCAAGTTTTGTATCCATGATGGTTTTACGTCAAGTAAAATAAAATTCCGCTAAATCTGGCGGAAACTCCGCAATGTTGGCAACACTGTACATAACGCCGTATGCAATCTTACCAGAAAATATTTCAGCCCCCTCTTGCAACACTTAAACGTAATTAGTGCGATTATTGTTTTAAAACTACCACTATGCAAAAATTTAGTTGGGCTAAAGTAGCTTGTAGTAGCCCGCAAAAAATACTGTACATACTATAGGATAATGATATGAACATTTTCTTCCTGATTCCCACTATCCTTGTTTTCAGAACAGAAACTACATCAATAGGGTAAATTTTGTTGAGGGAACAATATAATTTGCCTCCGAGCATGTTATAATTAGAGCAAATAAACGTACTCGAGTGAAGTCTGAAGCGGTAGCTGAAGGTAAGAAAAAGGCACAAGCTAAACACCTCTCACATGTCCTATTGAGCAATCCAGCCCTCGTATCCGGGCACGTGTGCAGGGGTTGTTTCGTTGCATACTTTAACCTTTCTTTTACATACAACCGGAAACGCAATCGCCGCGTCGCTGAATTCACCCTCCAGTTACAGACCAACGCGACGCCCGACGCCCTGACGTCCAACGTTATAGGGATGCAGTTGGACAGAATTAGCCTTTTCCCTTGGAACCATCCGACCATGTTCCAGTTAGTTCTGCAGCCTTTTATTGTAATAAAAAAACACAGTAATTTAGCCAAAAAAAAAATACTTGTTTGGTGGTAACTTGCATGCCATTCATGATTTAAATAAAATATCGTTTTCAAAATATCCTTAAGATATTTCATGTGATAAGAAGATAAGAAATAAAATAATTTAACACAAGAAATATCTTTTAAGGACATTTTAACGGCGATGTTTGAGGTTTTGTAACATTCGTTAAATGCAGTCGCCAAAAAATATTTTCCCTAAGACAGACACCGAAAGGAAAAAATGATTTAATAGAAAAACAGCTAGAAAGGATAAATAGTATGCTAGATTTGAAAGCTCTAGTTTTGTATGAATAATAGGATCTAGTTTGTATCTGGGTAGCCTTGTTAGCAGTCAAATCTGACAGTCCGACGATGATCAATCGAAACGCGCCACAGAAATATAAATCGAAACACATCACTGATAAAAAGGAGTTTTATTTGTGAAACTGTGTTTAATTACACAATCTTTTTATCTGCATGATGGAAGAGTTTCACCAAGTAAGAGCATCTACAATCTACATGAGTATAAAACGTTCTTTTCGATTTCCAAAATGTTATAAAGCACTCAGTTGGAGTTAGTTGGAAATCACGTGATTCAAAGGTATACTACTCCCTATTCACTTTATACGTGGACGTTGTTTCTTAAAACACTAAAAAACCAGTATTTATCTGTATTTTACTCTCCTCATTTACGAGGGGAATTCATAAAGTTTCATCCACCTTCTTCATTCTAGAAAATGATATACTTAAACAGATGTCGCTATTCTTACAGCATGTAAAGTACTGAGGTTCCAGTCTACTTGATACCATTTTTTGGGATTGTGATACTTTCTCAGTTTGTCAGCTTATGTGTTAAAGGTTAGAAAAGCCAAAACTAATTAGACCGTCTTGAGCACTTCCCACATCTGAGGAGATTCGATAGCTTGCTGGTTCTTCCAAAATATCTGCTCCACTTCTTTTTCCAATGGGAAGTTCCACTGCTTTTCCAGTTCACTCACACTCACGCAATCTGTGCCTGAAAAGGTTAATAATATGCGTTCGATTTCACATTCCTTCCATGCATTTATATCCATTTTCCTCTTTCCTTCTCGTTGATTTCATTGCACGGAAAAGGATGAGAAGCAATATGCGGCGGTGATAACTTTTAGCATTTTATCATTCATGATTTATTATAGGTTTTATTCATCTCTATCCACACTTCCTATAGATAAACGAAGGAAGGAATGTGATCACAGAAATCATCAAATTTGAGATAATAACGTTTTTATCATTCATGACGTCTACATCATGAAAACCCATGAAACTCATTTTTGTCGATCGATCATTCTGTGTGTCCGTTGGCGTTTTTGTCACAGCATAATATCAGTAACCGCGACACGGATTCTAATGATGACTGAGTTTCTTGCATTCTTTCATAAGCTACGCTGGCGATTTAAGCGAGTATATCTACTGTGTGATGTCGCGCGGTTTTACTCAGAGAGATAGTGAGAAAGAGAGAGAGAGAGAGAAATAGAGATAGAGAAAAAGAGGGAGAGAGATAAATATAGAGACAAAAAAAAGAGAGAGAGGTGAGAGAGAGACAGAGAGATAGAGAAAGAAAGAGATAGAGAAGGAGAAATAGAGAAAGAGAGATAGAGGTTACGGCATCAGCGCGGAATGCTGGAGACACGGGTTCGAGTCCCGTCCACATCTGGAATTTTCTCACTCAAAAATTTTACGTTATTCTGTGTTTATACTCCTCAGATTGGTCTTCTTGTCTTGGACTAAAGGTACATCAAGGACACGACATGTCATCAGAACGTTAACGTCGGTAGCGCTCCGATTTACCGGAAATGTTGGAATAGAACGATCTACAGCCTTATTCCCGATCCCCTGCAGCTATCCTATTAATTTCGATCACCTCGCTTGGGGATTGTAATTAGCAATAATATGTGTCAAGATTAGTTGGTAGCAGTGATGATCTCGTTAAGCGAAATCGTCGAAATGCATGTCTTGCTTGTGGGAGGGTCTCTCCGAAAGCCCATTATCCGAATATATCGAATAGGCACTTTACACAGGCAACAGGGGTTGAACGCAGAAAAAAAAGTCAAGTAAATTGACTCACTACTTTTCAGGGCGCAAAATGCCTGTTTCTTATAGATAGCATCACTAGAGCTCAAATGACTATTCACTTTTATTTTAAAATGCTGTGGATTGTTTAGGGGATGATCGGGGAACAAACAAGTATTGGGTGTCTTTCCATCTCCATGGCTGGCAAATCAGCTTGCGACTTCTTTTTCTGAACTCCGTTTGTGGATTCCCAATCTACAATTCTCTCAATGTCCTCATTGATCTGAACAATATGCTGTAGATAGGATTAGATATTACTTCCAACAGTTCGTTGATGAACAGCAGAAGAGTTTGGAGAAAGGACAGGTCCGTGAGGAATACCCGCACTGGTGGTAAGCACATCAGAAGATGACTGGAGACTCTCCATGGAGCTCAATATTGCTCTGTTCCACATATGTGACGTAGGCCAGAAGATCTCCCTTGGATCTATGCTTGCGGTAACCATATTGGCGATCGTTGCCGATATTATGTTTGTCCAAGTACTTCAGGAGCTGCACGTTAATACTCCATAACCTCAGACATCATGCAGAGCAGAGTCACAGGTCTATAGTTGCTGGGTATATTTTTCCTGCCCTTCAGAGGTATAAGTTGTACAAGATCGGTCTTCGTTCCAACAGGGAATACTCTTGTCTTCAGTAAAGAGGTATATTTTGTTACTCTAGAGGTTTTTCATGCATTCAGTAGGAAGGTTTCTTGTTCCTTGATCTTCAGGTTTTTTGCGGAGGTGAATGTCCAAAAGGGCACAAATATCAAATCTCTCCCCAAATTTGATCAGAATTGGTTTGAAATTATTGCTATCTACTAAAACTTTACTACTATAAATAATGAGTTAAGACAATTTGGAATGGTCAAACATTTCACGTGATGCGTTTATTTGACACATGATTGTATTATCTGAAATTCTAGAATTTTTGAGATGACATCTGTTACTAAAAGTCAGCACGATAGCAGACCCTCGTTCAACAACACGAACCAATTCACTCTAAATTCTATTCTCCTTCTATCCACTATCATCTGTTGTGTACAGTTAATAGAAAATCGCGCTGGTGATTATCAGTTGATAGGGGCATTAGTATTCCCCACTTTCCCCTTGAAATGGATTGGTAGATATGTTATTACTGAGGCGTTGAGCTGTTTATATGCTGTGAGATTAAAATAGACGAGGTGAATTCTCAACTCATGCTTAGTTGTACATAATCTCCGTAAAACGGCTGCTTCGATGGTAATATTGGTGTCAAAAAAATTTGCATGACGTTTCCGTTTATTGAATTTAAACCATCTTCAGGTTGTTTAGTAATTTTCAGAAAATAGATCACACAAATTTGAAACTGCATTCACTTCAGTTGGAATTAGAGTAACTCTGCTTCCAGCTGCAGATTACAAAATAACCTAAGGATGGTTCAAATTTATTAAACCAAACGTCATGCCAAAACACTTTTGGTTTATCAACTGCAGAGATTTGGATTGAACTTCTAGACTTATTGGTGGTAAAAATAATTTTACGCCCGTTCCCAAATATCTTGAAATTTCTAGCTTCATTTTTTAATGGATTTTGATCAAGTTTATGACAATTTAACAATTGAAATTTCATGGCAATATAAATTAATGAAACGTTTTCGGTGTTTTGTTTAAGTCACGGAGTAGCCGTGAAGAACATATTCGAAATATAAGTCGATAAGAGCCGAAATCGCCACCATAAAAATGCTTCGGCGATTCTATTGTCTTGAAAATTACACCTGATGACGATTGAAGGAGCACATTAATCGAAACGTTGTGAAATTAGAAATTACGTGAATCAAAAGTGTACCACTCCGTGTTTATTGTTTACATGTATGCCGCTGGGACACAGTTTCGCAAAAAAAAAGACAAAAAATACCTAGGACCTGTGTTTATTCTAATAATTTTTATCATACAGCCGATAATATTTTCGACGGGAAAACAGTATTTCATCGTTTGTACGATGTAAGTCTCAATACAAAACCGTGATTGTTATTAACATGTGAGAGAGTTTGCTAATAAGAGTTTTTTAACTGATAAATGTTCAGAGAACATGAAAAGAAGTGTCTTGGTAGAGATTGTTTCCAATTCTTTGCACACTGCGAACTGAAAACTTTTCGAACTTGCCAATTCTTGATTTATAACGAACAGAATGAGAAGCAGCAAAGAGTCTTAGAAGTACCCTGACAGAATTCTGATACGCAGAAAGATATAGCTTTCCACAAGCGCTGCTAAATGACAAATGTCTATTCACATTGATCTTCAAACGCTGTAAATTGTAGCCATCAGCGAAAACAGTCCCTGCAGCTCATTCCAGAATGCCAAGGTTCTCCAAAAGAACGACTTTTAGAAGAGGCTCTTTGGAGGTATCGGAAGCTCGATCTGAGAATGTGCCCTTTGGGGAAGAACACTCCCAGTTTCTGGGACGCCAACCAAGCAAAACCGGCAGCGCGATCCTAAAAAACATATTATCGTTGATGGAAGATGGCTGACCAGCATGTAACGACCCTTTCAGGGTTGTATTCTGAGTCTTTTTTGCGTTAAACTGAAGTCCATTTGTAGATCAATCGACAATTCTTTCAAAGTCCTCGTTGATGCACATCAAGAAGAGCATTGGAGAAAGAATAGATCACAGAGTAATAGATGAATGCCGAAAGAAATTTTCAGCTAGTATTTTTGATTAGATACTTTATTCAATAGCCCCAAATGACTGGATTACAGAGGTTCTATTTTTGCAGCCTACTTGGTGCTACTTAAATTAAAACTTGTTCCAGCCCCGATCACCAATGAACGGATATAGGAATATCTCCTATATCCTCGTCCACTTAGAGAAGTTGGCTTGATGGAATCAGGAAGTAAGCTAAACAAAGGAACTCTTTAGCGGCACATAATCCGAAAAGACAGGCAGACATAACAAGTGATTATGGTTAATCAAGTCGAGTTCACGTCGAGCGCAAATCTTCGCTAATCTAGTTGATCCCTGCTGTCAGTGACAGCCACAGCTCGTGGACAAGGCACTTCCTAATTGACCATGCGGATGCTGCTACCCTTAGTCCAGTTACATTAGTTGCTTCTTTGAAATAATATTGGTGTTACTTATCATGCAAATTATACAATAGAATTACTAACAAGATAACTCTGTGTCAATGGTTGGAGATAGATTACTGCAGGCAGTCCAAGAGGTTCATAGCAGGCCCCAACAAACGTAGGGAGCTATGGCCATTGAACAGGAGGAGGGATTCACCCCACTTGTTAGTAGGGATCCTCACAGGTCACTGCAGATTGAACAGGCACCTGACACTCATAGGAGTGGTCAAAAACCTAATCTGTCAGGAGTGCTGGGAGGAGGAGGAGACCTCGTTCCACTTCCTGGGTGAGTGTGCCATATACAGCGGTCTTAGGGCTGAGATGTTCGGTACAGCAGAGTTTGACAGAGAAGAGTGCTACTGAGTGGAATGGTCGGAAATCATAACCTTTATTGAAAGGTCTGGAATCTTCGACACTAATGAACTACCATGTCTGCCATAGTTCTAGTGATGGTCCTCGGGGTCGGCAAAAAGGGCAAAAGGTCAAAGCCCTATTTGCCGGGCTGTGCCTCCCAATTACTACTACTACTACTAATTATGTGTTAGAGATAACTCTAATGAGTGAGGATTTTTCGTAGTAAATGCTCTATTTTTTAGGCGAAACTTTTGATGATAAGAATGTTTCATTCTCACCAGCATTTGAAAACATCTTAAGAAGGGACAGCAGCCAAATATGCTATCATGCTGTCGGTGCAATGCTCCATACGGACTCTAGAGGATTGGTCCTTGTATTCCGAATATAATTAACTCTACACATGCTAGGCAAAAACTGAGCGGCCAGGCTAACGACGTGAACCGAGAAATATTTCATTGTTGTGGACGTATTCTCGCTCTCTCTCTGTGTTGTATCTTTTCTCATTATGCTGTGGTAGCCACACTTGCACACATTAGTTTGTGTATCTTTTTATATAAATACTATACGCTTGACGCTGCCTGTTCGAAAATGAGAAGGAACGCCACGTTCAACTGACTGCTTGTTGCCATTTTTTATCTGTAGTTTCTTCTGAAAAAATGGTGTCAAGTAGATAATCAAAAAATTTCCCTAAATCCCTAAGACCCATGAAAAATACTTCGAACTAGGGGAATTTCCCTGAACCTAACATCACTTTTCAGTAATTCTGTTTATTTCCTGGACTATTCAGTATCTCCGTCGATCGCCGTCGGGTGTCGATCGTCCAGAGGATGGCTGTAAACCCAAAGGCAACCCAGCCAATTTATTGTCATTTATATTGCAACGACTGGCAGGGCGTGGTAAGACAGGATTCAGCCCCCACACCATCAACACCCCGAAACAGTCACTACACCCGTTTTCGTGTTTATATGCCTTGTAATCGCCTTAGCAGCCAGACCAGGAGCCGTGATCTCGTCAACAAGCCGGGTGTGCCAGTGACGTTACAGTTAGGGCTGCCAACAATCCTTTATTCCAAAAGACAGTCCTTTATTTTGCGGTTTCGGTTCAGATTCACAGAATGGTATCAGTCTAGAAATAACAATTTCAATCGCAAATTTGTAACTAACTGTTTATTTTTTTTTAAATATAAATCTTCGCTAATCTAGTTGATCCCTGTTGTCAGTGACAAGTGAAACTAATCATCCCCTTATATTGATTTGGTAACATTCCTCTTTTATGCACGAGACCTGGTGTCACAGACTGCAGTCCACCACTGATACCGCCTAACCGCCGCCACCGTAGTTCTGCCTAGACGTCGATGCGGTGTAGAGGCTTACGTCTTCATTTATACTTCATTTACGACTAGAATGATAGGCATGCAACATCATACAAATTAAATGGATTCGATCTTTGTTAAATATTCTAAACGCAACGAATATAAGTATATTTTCTATTGGCCGCAAATTGAAATCACGTTCCATAGAGTGAAATGTTCTTAATAACATTTCGGCGTTCTCGGTAGCCTTTTTCAAAATATAAAATGAAAGAATTAGATTTTATAATAATAATGATAGAAATAATAATAATAATAATAATAATAATAATAATAATAATAATAGTAATAATAATAATAATAATAATAATAATAATAATAATAATAATAATAATAATAATAATAATAATAATAATAATAATAATAATAATAATAATAATAATAATAATAATAATAATAATAATAATAATAATAATAATAATAATAATAATAATAATAATAATAATAATAATAATAATAATAATAATGATAATGATAATAATAATAATAATAATAATAATAATAATAATCGGTCCTTACGTACTCCGTTGACATCATCAAGTGGTCCCACACTGACATAGACAACATCCATACACTGATCCGAACAGAACTCATGAAACATAGAATGTTACACCCAAACTCATGTTAAGAAGGACATTGACAGAAATCAATTAGGGAGGGGAATTACAGACATACAAATACTTCACGCAAAACAAATACAAACACTCAGACATTTCTTTCAAACCAACCAAGCAAACCAACTTACATAGAAATATACTGGCAGCAGACAAGAACTACACACCTCTTAATTCAGTTAATTGATGTTGCTATCCCTAATGATAGTAACATTCATTCAAAGCACCTATTCTGGGAAAACATCTAAAAACACAGATCTCGCAATAGAAATTAAACGACTATGGAAACAAGAAAAAGTCATTATCATCATTATGTCAGTCTCGTGCCTCACACCAACAACATTCACCTCAAACATACAGCGACTAGGGCTGAATGAAAAAAATCTGTGATCCTCAAGACCTGTAGTATTGTACAAAACTTCCTCAACGCAGGGCAATAGCTCGGGTATTGATTTGGTAGAGCCCGTCAGTACCCGATTACACCTCAGTCTTGCGAGAAGACTGAAGATAATAATGATAATTATACAAAAATTACAATAGAACATCTTACCAGTGCATGCAGAACTCTAGTTGGAACTGAATACACCGTGAGGCATAACTTTGTAGCAGAGGTCATACACCAAGCACTAGCCACAACATACAAACTAATACAAATCACAGATCCATATTACAAATATTCACCAACATCAGTACTCGAAAATAATCTATATAAACTGTACTGATGCATCGAGATACATACATACAAGACAGTCCCCGCCAAGAGTTTTTCAATCTAAGGCAAACAGAGTTACCTATTCAAAGATCGATCTAGGATTGCCGGACAGAATACAGACAGACAGACAAATCCTGAAATTCGTTATTGCAATACTTGCCTGGCGTTGCCTTGCTTGATAGGCGTTGGAAGTAAGAGAAATCCTTGATAGCCTAATTGACCACATTCTTAAGTCTACTGCGTTTGGTCGTACGCCACACGTCAATCAAACCGTGCCAAAAAATGCAACGAAGAAGGAAGTGTAAGACGATCCATGTCGTGCGACACACTCGTAAGGAAACGAGATCTAAGATGTGAGGGCGCGTGGACAAAAGAGCCAGCGGAAGGAGGTTGTGCGGCACGCGGTGGTATGCCACTGCTGCCGGAAGAGAACCATATGCTGGGTCATTGTATTCTGTGTTGTAATGCTGCTGCTTTTCATCTAATTCTGGGTCTTGAATCGGCCCGCCACACCCGCCCGATCTTGATCTAATTGAAGAAAGGATTTTTTGTCGCGTACGCAGTCACTAAGACACTGACAGATGCAGATATAATCGCAACCGGTAGTTGGGTGTGTTGCTATGGGGATACAGATGCAGCATGCAAGTCGTTTGGGAATGAATTATAGTTTTGAGAACATGGCGTCAAGTTGGTTGACTCTCAAAAACTATCAAATTTGAAAGAAAAAGTTTGATTGGATGTTGAAGCTGTTGAAAGGCTTGATTCTCTAATATTTTGAGACTCAAAAATTTCCACAACCTTCATTGCTTTGAAAACTTAGTTGTAGAGGACCAAATGTTCTAAATCTAAGCAGGCTTTTCATTCATAAACTGTGCAGAAAGTTCCATGTCAACATGATCGACACAATTTTTTCATGAAACAGTTAATCGGATCAACACTCCTAGGTCGCGCGTACGGTGGCGCTGCCCATTAGCACCTTACGAAGTCAAGGTACTAACACGTGATCTTCCTTGAAGCGGTGACAAATACTCCTTAAGACATCTGTCAACAAGGGTGAACTGTCATGTAGATTGTAGATGTAGATAGAAAGTTTTGTAATTAACACACAGTTTCACAAATATAACTTTTCCTTTCTGTGGCACGTTTTGATTAATCATCGTCGGACTGTCAGATTTGACTGCTAACAAGGCTACCCAGATTACTTGCCAACTAACTAACTAGATCCTATCATGGATACAAAACTAGAGCTAAACTCAATTTACCAACCCAACCTGTACAAAGTGTGCCACCCAAGAAAACGTAATTTTGCGCGTCGGTTTGTCTATCGTTGTCTTTTTGTTGACGTTTTTGTAAACGCTATATCGGTTGTTATGATTTTGGAGATGGCTGTGAAATCGGCGAATTAGCAGTGAAGTAATAAAAAAAGAAACACCATTTTTTGAATTTCTAACAATTTTCTATTGTAATTAAAAAAATGGCATCATGTAGATTCATGCTGTATTTCCAGCTTAGTATTACTATTGGGATCAAATTTTTGATCGTTAGGAATCAAATTTGATAAATATTAGGAATATTGTGAGACGTTCAAACATTTATGAATTTTATAAATTTCTAAATTTTCTGATTTCCGAGAATTTCCATATTTTCTCATATTTTGAAAACATGCTGCAACTGGATCAAGATTCCTAAAATCCAAAAAAATGTTTCTCATGTTTCAACAGGCTTAAACGCAATTTCCTGTTCATTTATAAACTTTATTTATTAAAAATGCAGTAACTGTTCCTAAAACAAATGAAAAAAGTTAGTCCACTAGAATTAATTTGGTAACTTTCTACTTTTAGGCACCTATGCCATGTTATCGCCGCCGCAGGTCGGCCTAGACGTCGGATGAGGTGTAGTGGTCTGCACCATTATTTATATTTTACTCACGAATCAAATTATAGGCACTACCTAGGTACAGATAATTATATAATTATTATTTCATCCGCATATATAATGTTTTCCCCTTGCACGGCAAGTATAAGCAGTGACTAGTGAGACTTGCAAGGGCACAGGGCAAGTGCATTGTACCCTGAAACAAAACAAACGGTACAGCATTTAATAAAAAAAAGGGAACAAACAAATGCGCCTAAGTGCCGTGAAAGCATCTTAGTGAACGTTGAGCGTTGGCGGTGCAGTCGTGCTTGCACAATAAAAAAATCCAGCTGGGGAGCTGGGGTGGGGTGTAATTACGACATATGTCAGAAAATTCAAGAAAACCACGGGGGAGAATTTCTGCGGCTGGGCCCTATACAACATTTAGTCTGTCGCGCACACAATGAGTAATTATTATTTCCGACGAATTGCCTCGGTACCCCCGGTTTTAAATCTGCGAAAACGTGGGGGTGACAACCAGTGACGGAGATAACGTGATATACAGTAGAACCTGGTCAATTAGGGTCTCAATGGACCTAGCAAATTGTCTTAGTTATCTAGATTGCCCAGTTCGTACCGCTTCAGCTAACATATGTTTATAGGAGAAACTAAAATTTTCAGTTGACAACGTTTTACACCCCGTATTATATTTTTTGAAGTTTCATCGCATATACATTACGAAGAGCCATTCTGTCTGTGTGTATTAGGTCCGGTAATCTATAGCTTCTCCATAACTCAAAAATTTCCAATTAGATTTTGTAGATATTTTGGCAGTAGGTCACTTTTGTGGCACGTAAGGAAAATCATTATAGCTTATGAAGTAGTAGTAGTAATGGGGAGGCAAAGCCTGGCAAGTAGGCCACCTTTGGCCCTTTTTGCCGACCCCGAAGGCCATCACGAGAACTATGGAAACCATGGTAGTTGCTTTGTGTCGAACCTTCCAGACCTTTTAATTAAGGTCACGATGTCCGACCGTTTCGCTGAGTAGCACTCTTCTCTGTCAAACTCTGCTATGCCGAACACCTCAGCCCTAAGGCCGCTGTATATATAGCACACTCACCCAGGAAGTGGAACGAGGTCTCGTCCTCCTCCCAGCACTTCTGACAGATTGGGTCTTTGATTAGCAGTAATAAAAGCCTTTCTCTTGTTTCAGGTTGGCCACCCTCAAAATGGCTTCCGACGTATCGACAACGCTATACTCGGAAGCTCAGAAGGCTCCATCTCCTGCCGCAAGGACCCTCAACTTCTCCATTGCCAAGATCATGGAGCCAGACACGAAACCAAAGAAGAGCGAGCTGGAGAAAAACGACACCAACAAGATCCTCAACCTGTCTCAGACGTGCGCCTTCGAATCAGCTTTCAAGAAATACGTTCCCAATGTGCTTCGGACACCAGATATTCTACAAAATTACCCTTTAGTGTATTACCACCATCCTAGTCAGTTGATGTTAGGGTCGGTTTCTGTATATACCTCTTCGATAGCGCAAGAGCCTTCTGTTGGTAGCAGTTCATCTCTGAGCCCTCTTTCACTACCCTCATACAGCTCTGCGAAAAGTACCTCCTCCAAAGCTCAGCTGAAAGCTGCCACTAGTACCCCTTCCACCAACACGACCTCTCCTAGTATTCTAGTCCCAAAACAAAAAAGTTTTGAATGTGGTGAGTGCGGGAAGGTTTTCAACGCCCACTATAACCTGACTAGGCACATGCCTGTACATACAGGTGCGAGACCTTTTGTTTGCAAGATCTGTGGAAAGGGTTTTAGGCAAGCCTCTACTTTATGTAGACACAAAATAATCCATACCTCAGAAAAACCTCACAAATGCCACACATGCGGTAAAGCTTTCAACAGGTCGTCGACCTTGAACACACATGCTCGTATCCACGCTGGTTACAAACCATTTGTATGTGAGTTCTGCGGAAAAGGGTTCCATCAAAAAGGCAACTACAAAAACCACAAGCTCACTCATAGTGGTGAGAAGGCTTACAAATGCACAGTTTGTTCCAAAGCCTTTCACCAGGTGTATAACTTGACTTTCCATATGCACACTCACAACGACAAAAAGCCTTTTACCTGTAGAGTTTGTGGCAAAGGGTTCTGTAGGAACTTCGACCTGAAGAAACACATGAGGAAACTGCATGAAGCCAACGGAAACTGCGTAGAACCAGAATTCATGTCAAGCTCAACGCAAGGTACATCTGCTGGATCTTCCTATCCTAGCGACAGAAATCTACACCACTTCATAAGTCCATTCATACGACCTCCTATGACTGTTCCAGTATATTCATCAAAGTTATTGTGACCGTCATCATCATACTGAAATTATGTCAGAAACCTTCTCCATCGCATGTACTCTTTAAGTCCGAACTTTGAGCAAAAACCGTTTTGAAATCTATTGTTTGACACTTGTAGAAAACATTTCATCGCCTGAAAAATGTGTGTTTCACAACGTTTCGATTGTTGTGAAACGTTAAGAAGAAGAAGTTAAGGTGAAAGATACTCTTCAGATGATCAGTTCAAACATTTAAGTGCAAAATTGTTTTGATTGGAATATTATCTTCAACCGAAACGGTGTGAAACACAAATTGTATAAAAATGGAAACAAAAATTGTATAGAATTGTATAGAAATGGAATTCAGAACCAGTGTTTATGCAGTAATAAATCTGCCTTGCATGAGTCTGCTTTTTGTTCCTGAGTTGGAAAAGGAGAGGAACAAAATCAAAAATTCATTTTGTCAAATAATTTAAGATGGGACTTTTTTTTGTTTTATAGTGTTTTATGTTGTATACATCACGACAATCCATGATATTCATTCCAAAAATATAGTGTCATTATTTAAAATGACAGCTTATCGCTCCTCAAATGTCATTATATAGCGATTGCTGACATTACGCGTGACGAAAACAACCTTTTAAAAAAATGATGTCTTTCCTTCACTAGAATTCACAAATCAAGTCGTAGACTCGTGAATGATTTCGCTTTACAGTTTCGCCAATGATTACTGATTAGACGGCAGAGACGACACATTACACACGACATAGACGACACAGACGACTGATACGATACAGACAACACAACGACATACGTGACACAGACGACACAAACGACACAGACAACACAAACGACACAGATGACACAGACCAGACAACATAAACAGCATATACGACACAGACAACACAAACGACACAGATGACTCAGACGACATAGACAACATAAACGACATAGATGACACATACTATACAGACAACACAAACGACACTGTTGTTTGAAACGACAAAGACAACACGAACGACACAGACAACACCACAGATTAGACAGACGACACAAACCAAACAGACGACAACGGAAACGAGTGATATGGTTTTATGTGATGAATATGAAATAAAGCATCAAAAAACACAATATCTCAGATTCTAAATCTTTCACGTTTGCAATACTTGCCCGAATATTGATGTGGAAAGTAAAAAATGGGGTTGCTGTAAATATTTAATTTGAAACTCTGATTTAAACACGGTGTTTCGTAAGATCAAGATCTACCCCAAATAATTTCAATATTGTGATATCAGTATCCAATCATTTTTTATAATAAATATTTGCTTTAGGAAGAACAATTGATGAACAAGAAAGGAAAGAGACTACAGATGTAAATAACATGTGATTTTGCCTAACCAAATATTGATGTACCATATCTAACACTGACTGAATGGCACTCAGACTTTGAGAGAACTATTACACTCTTTCTGCTGCTTTTCAGTTTGAATGCTACTCTATAATTATGTGCTTTGGTTCGGAGAAGATCTAACATTTTGTTAAATCGTCTAACGTCCATCCTTCCATTATAAATAAGAGCCAGGGAACTTTGAATAGAGTGTAAATATTCCAAATATTTATATTGTGCCTGTATATTTTGATGACACATTTCTGAGCCTCATTTATGGACTTCAAATTTAAATATGGTGATACCCAAACATGTTCCATGATTGATTCTTGGATAACTCGATCTCTCTATTGATGTGCAATATACACAGGGATAGGTCCTACCTTTTCTTTACCTGTAATTATACATTGCTTAAATGTATGTTGTAAAATATGTAATTTAGTATACCCGAGTAAATGTTATTTACTACAAAAAGCTTTTCATTTCTTTCCTCAAAAAGACTTTCGAAGTACCTGTACACTGTTGAATTTTATTCATAGTATTTGCCTCATTTCGTCAAAATATGAGCCTCGGCTGTTCGTTCGGCTAAGGCCAATAAAGGTCTAAGAGTTGGTGGAAGCAACAGATTGCTACATTCAATTCAAACCTCAGAATGTCCAGGGACCCACATTAGTGAGACCCTGTGTCTCTCTGCGATCTCGTCAAGAGCTTTCCTACACTCTAAGACCAGCCCTGATATTATCCGGCAGGCACTTACTGCCTTGATTGCTGCCTGACTATCGGAGCAAATAGTGATTCGTCTCCTAGGCCCCTGCTTTTCCTGGATGCGAATTGCACACGCTAAAATTGCAAAGATCTCAGCCTGGAAGACAGTGGTGTATCCCCCAAGGGGGAATGAGAGTCTTGTATTGGTCTCCTGTGACCCATACCTCTCTTGTTGCATACTCCTCGCCTTACAAAGGACCTCCATAGTCTAGAACATCGAAGAAGGGTGGCTGGTATGTCCTTTTTCTATAGATACCATCATGGCAACTGTTCGACCAAGCTATCTGGCATGATAATATCCAGTATAGAAAACACTTGAGTCCGAACTTCTCGAACATCTTCCAAAAGTCATTCTTTTGGAGCACCTGGGCGTTAAGGAATGAGCTGAAGATGAGTTTATTTCCCGATGTCAATGTGAATGGATATTTATTTTTCCGCTGCTGGAGCGTAATAGGCTTTCTGCCTCTGCGAGAGCTTATCTAAAAAAAATTGAACACTTAATTCAAGCGTACGGTCGACATTTTCTATTATATATGCGCTTAATATGGAATATTGCAGTTCGTCAAAAGCGTCAATGCTCACTCTGCGATTTAATCCACACAAATTTGACAGCGTGCAGAGAGTTGCTTCCACTGTCACGTGTTTTATGGAAGCGCTCAAATTTAATGATTGCCTTCTCAAATAAACCTTTGACTTTATACCTGATTCAGCGCAAAACTTCAAGGTTGCAGTATATCAAGCGCCAAAAATAAGACCAAAAGCCACGTGCTCCAATGGTATGCCTTAATTTTAATTTCTACTAAGAGCGAGAGACGCATTGTGACTGCAAAAATATTCAAATTGGATGTTTCGTTACAAATACATTTTGGAGATACACGTCACTCATTTCCTTCGGTCAGTCCGGCAATTCTGGGCACACTCAGTAAATGATCCCTCAAAAAAAATAGAATGATTAGGGGCATCGAAGATGAAGCCTATTCGGTATTATTTGTTTTTAAAATGCTTTTTATCAGCTTCACGTGTATGGTTGTAGCGAAATTTTTGAACGCTATTTTCACCCACTTTAAAACATCAGATTAATTTTGAATTTTGCACACTCACTAAGGACCCATGACAATACAATAGTTCAATAAAGGTGATAATACGAATGACATTTGATATTTCTACTCAATACACTTTTATGACAGATAAAATAGTCGGACTATGATTGTATCAGTTGAAATTCAGTAATCTGTGATAAAAGTCGCTGACAGAGAAACAAGTTAAATACGCACCAAAATTCCGTATAAATTATATTCATAAGTCAAATGTATAGTCACAACATTCTAATTCCCCAGCTAGCGAAAAGCACTATAATTTTTTGGATCCAAATGCAAATAGTTGAACAATAATAATATGTGTTTAACAACAAGCACAGAGTATTACCGTCAAAAAAATTATATAGATGATATAATCTATTCTACCAACACCTAATTCTTCAAAAATATTATAGAAAAAAGTCTGAAATAACAAATATACACTACTTCTTTATATCCCAAAAATTCAAACAATACTTCAAAAAAATAATCATTATACCGGAGGATATTATTTCCAAGAGAATGAGGTACACTGAGTCAATCAGCTTGACTCCATTTTTAATCGGTTTTGACATCCATCAGTGCATACTTTCACCAGACTGACATCTCCTTCATAGTTCGTGCAGGGTAATTTACGTAACATTACTAGGCTATAACATGTCGAATGTAATATTCTATTCGTCATTCTAAATATTTCATTACACTCTTGTACTTCTCATAATCCTATTGTTGGAGTAGTAATATTGTAGCAGCGAGTTCATTAGTGGATCATCTCATAAAAATGAAATAGCCTGGCTCAAAAACAATATTACCGTTAGTATTCCTCTACCCTAAATTTTGAAGGCCTGTTTTAAAGCGAGGGTCTCGGAGCTGCCGAGTGCCACTTCACATAATCTAATATCCTGATTGGAACATCATATACACCAGATTATCCATTTAGGAGAATAATTTAATAATCGGTCGTAACCCCCTCATTTAGTTGATTCACACAGTTTCTACTCACATCCGAACCTAACTTCATCGTACAGGGGTCAATATTTAACATTAAAAACAAGAAAAAAATGAGATCAAATAGATTGAGTCAGTACCTTTCAGGCTGTTAGTTGCTTGGCGAGCTTTAGGAAGATTTCTCACAGACCTTCAAACTGAACTTGCACTTTTTTGTGGAGGAGTGGTCGAGCGGAATACCTTTTTATTGATATTTGTTAATAGTGATGTCTCGAAAGCGGGTTAGCCACGTTTCTCATGGCTGTTACGTTTTACGTAAACAAAATTGTCGAAATATTGATGATATTTGGTTCAAATTTCGTTTGATACAATTGCAATCAAGGCTCTCCACATATCGATTCTTAATAATACTGCAGAATTAGCTACTATCACTGCACAGTATATATAGCTCCTAAAATTCGAAGAAATCAGTGCAACAAAAAGCTACGAACAAACCAACAGACAGATGGTTTCGCAGAAATGAGTGACAAATACATTCTCGATGATACACCACTAACAGGCCAAAAAAATGGCGTCATGTAAGTTGATACTACTTCCCACGCAATGTGATGTATACATCACTATCAGGTCGGAAATAAGGATTTGGATCAAATTTTGGAACATTTGATAGTTGAAACTAAAGTTGAAAAATATTGAATAGCTTTTATGATTTGAAAAATTTTCCATTTCTCAACAAATTCCATAATTTCCAACATTATCAAAACTTCAGGGGGATCAGCAGATCTGAAATTCAATCAGAATCTCCAATAAATTGTTACAACTGCACTTAGAATACAAAAAACTCACTTGAAATTTCTTATAAGAGGTTAAATATCACTCTCCTCATTATTCATGGTGCTTAGTCAATTTACTATTTTTTATAGATAACCTCTCTCAAAGGCAGAAATCCTAACGATCTCCAGATGCGCTGTGAGAGGAGAAATGTCTATGCACATACACCTCAAAACACTATAGATTGTCATGTAGATTGTAGATGCTCTTACTTGGTGAAACTCTTCCATCATGCAGATAAAAAAA
The DNA here is from genome assembly GCA_949316355.1 of Bruchidius siliquastri. Classification (NCBI taxonomy): domain Eukaryota; kingdom Metazoa; phylum Arthropoda; class Insecta; order Coleoptera; family Chrysomelidae; genus Bruchidius; species Bruchidius siliquastri. Next base: position 21,684,783 of record OX438538.1, on the reverse strand, counting down.
GAATTTCATGTGATAAACTTTTTTATTTCTCAAGATATTTCACGTTTTAGAATATTTTATTCCTTAAGCTATTTCATTCTTCTTCATACATTCTATAACTTAAGATATTTCAGTAGTAAGTTAACCTGGAATACAAATAAATGGAAACTTATAATAGTGTATCAATAAAAATTGAGTTTATAAGATCAGTCATTCATTTACTACGATGGAATTAGGGTTTCGCAGATATTTTTGAATCTCTAATGTTTTCATGAAGTTTGAATCATGTATTTTATTAAGTATGAAGTACACTCATTCTATTTTCTTTATGATTAGTGTCTAGTTAGCTTAAAAAGAACAACCAAAAAAAGTCAAAACAGTACCAATGTGACTTCTTTCTTACATTTATCTGCGTTTGATAGTATGCCAAACAAGTAAATGAATTACTTGGAAGGAATCGCAAGATATTCGTATTCTTGATTGAAATAAACGGAGCTCGATTGGAAAATATGATAACCCTACAAAAAAATATGGAATGTTTGTTAGAAAAGAATTTAAATTTTTCTTCAGAGTATATTTCTTCAGAATGAGTATTGAATTCGAAAATATACTTTTCTTGGTTCAAATTAATCATAATTTTCTTATCAAGTAAATTGTCTGTGAGTAAGATCAGATGTTCTTGTCGTGAGTATACGATATCTTTACATAAATACCGAAATTCCTCAATAGAGAATTTCTTTTTATCTGTGTAACAGACTTGGCTAAATGCAATACTCTGTAGTAAAACTCTGTGAAACAGAAACAGAACATTAGGAAAATGAGGATATTATGTTCATCAGTCTGATGTACCGTCTTAAACGTCTTCAGTTATTGAGAAGAATACATAGATTTGAATGCAAATGTTTCCCCTCACCCCCAATTTTTTACCTCTCGGAAACGTCCAAAACCGAATTTTAAGCATATTCTATTTGATTTGGTTTTTTACTACTACAAAGCTTTTTCATACTTGTATTTGCAACCGGACAGAGTACAAACAGACAGTCAGACAACCATTTTGTTAGAAAAAGTACATTCGTACCACGTAAACGAACAATAAGCTTCCTTAAATCCATGATAAAGATTCCCTAAAAAATCTGAGCTACCTTCGGGGCGAAATGGGCTCCTTTCCCTTTTTTATCCTCATGAATGGTGATGTCCTGAAGAATGCTCTCTCTCGGCCCTAAATCGATTGAAATGTGTCAATGCAGTGAAAGATTACGATTTTATGAAGTAGCTGCAAGGTACGAACGATAAACACCCAGTTGAGCAGACATCCTGATTTCAAGTAGGTACCGAAACGAGGATGATGGCATCCACAATGGACATCCATGACCATAGGCGTAGCATTGTTGTAAAGGGAAGCACAAAAATCCGATAAATCTCGACAAAAGTGGGCAAATTATAATGTTATGCTGATGATACTCAAATGTATTGTAGTTTTAATCTGATTGAACCTCACTTAACAGCTATTAGAATCAATGGAAACATAGAAAAAAATACTTCATTTGCTCAAAATCACAGTCTAAAACTAAATCCTACAAAAACTCTGGCACTATTAATTCATTCAAATAAAAAGAGATACATAAAAATGAATATAATTAGAATACTATAGTGTTGACTAAAGCATTTCATGATCTTGGCGCACAGAGTTCAACTCCATTATAAAATTTATTATTGGTATGAACATTCGGTAATTTTGATGAGATGTTATCAAAGCTAATGTTGATTCTTTAACCTTGAATAATAGAAACAAATAAGTGTCAAAACTGTACCAAATGTGACTTCTTTCTTACCTTTATCTATGTCATATACCCTGTACTTGAGCCAGATATCACATCAACTCATGTATATGAGATCCTCACAACAGTCACAACCTCAGCTTTTTAAAATTCAATTATCCTACAATGGGGTTGATGAAAATTAAATCCAATGGAAAATAACAGGCGCAGAAACAAACACACGCGCACCGTTGAAAAGCCGTTGACGAAGATGGCGATGAAAATAAGTAAATGAATTTCTTGGAGCGAATCACCATATGTTCATATTCTTGATTGAAGTAAATGAGATTCCGTTGGAAAATATGATAGCCTTACAAACAAATATGGAATACTTGTTAGAAAAGCATTTAAATCTCAGTTGTGAAAAAAATTATATTCTTCTTTAAAGTATGTTTCTTGAGAACGAGACGCAACCACGTGTCTTGAGTAAATCACGAATCTTTCGTTTAGTTTCAGGCTACTGATTTTTGAATTACCATATTCAGATTCGCATGAGTATATAAATTCTTGTTCGTTTGTCGTCCTTTCGACGAATTGTGTTTTCTGAAAACGTTATGAGACGTTTTGAAACCCTAACGAATCTTGGGGTACCATTTGAAATAGTCAAGGTATCAAAATGGCTCTTCGGGGCCGGCCCTTAAGTCCGGTCCGGAAACGGCGGTCAGAAAGCCCCTAAATAGACAGCAAAACAATTCCGTGTACCCCCCTATCTGAATACATCATTGAAAATATGTTTCCCTATGAACAGGACATCATAGAGCAAATATGAGTACATCATTGTATCCGGCCGAAAATTGCCCTTAGAGCCGTGTGACACACAATAGGATTACGCCGAAAATTATAGCGAAAATAATTTTACCTGTATGATATGTGAAAGAAATATAACGAAATTTTTCATGAAAATTTTCGTGGTAAAAATATAGAACATATTCTAAATTTTGCCTAGAAACTGTGCGAGAATCGGCGCAGATTGATGAAAAATGTATATTCGACATATGACAGATGTCAGTGGCCATATAACCTCCATTTTGTAATCTTGACTAGTCGCTTGGCTTTGGTTTGTTTATTGTTTGCTGCGAGTTTCTTTCCTTTATTTTCTCTCCTGAAATCTATTATTATGTCCTGGACATGAGAACAAGTGACTGTGCTCTTAGGAGAGTACCGAAAATGGCCAAATTTGTATAAAGTAGTCAATAAATTATAAAAATCTCGACAAGCGGAGGGAGGACTTTCGTGACCACAGAATTCTTTTTATGCGAGTATTTTCATTTCGTCTCTGTCGGCGTTTACTTATGTACACCACTAGCGCGGCACATACCACGGCAGTACTATCTAATAATAATCTTTGCCTGTCCATTTTATTTTCTCAAAACTTTAAATCCACAAAATACAGTTGCTAACGTTGTTCAAAACAATAACAATTGTAGTGGTTATGTTTGACAAAAGACCTTGACGTTATGGCAGTTGTCATTTTCATGGTTGTCACAGCTTAGAACGTTTAAATGTAGCCGTCAATAATGTCAACTGCAGACCGGATTAGTGAGAAGAAAGTGATTCCATCAACTGCGCATGCTTATGATATGAATTTATTGATAAATTTTGGTAGTAATTTATTTGTGTATCATACACGTCTTCTTGCCAATGTTGAAAAGTTTTACGACGAAAAGTTTCATTGAATTTATCACAATAATTTTCGGCGTAATCCTATTGTGTGTCACACGGCTCTTAGGGTGGAGAGCAACATGAAGGACAAACGGCTGTTCGCCTAGCAATGGAGATCCAAAGGCGTCCAAAAATTATATAAAATCTATGGAAGAAAGATGGGATAGGAAAATTCAAACATTCCTGGTTGATTCGAAGACACGAATCCAGCCTTAGTTTCCAGCCCGGTACTTCTGAGAAGGCTTCTGTCGCTCATGTGTAGTAGGTGTGAAGTAAAACACAAAGTCCCTTTATGTCCGTTCGGTGGAAACAGCCTTCATACACCAGATCGTTGAGATGAACCACGTTGCAAAAAGATATGTCGGACAAAGGAAAATCCCGTTCTCCATGCCGCTATTTTTATGAATGCTCGCCGCAAGGAGCAAGGGTCAGCACAATCATGAGTCTCGCAGATTTCCGGTATTTAGAGTAGAGAAACATATCATGTGTAAAAATACACGAAAACGTTTGTGCCGCCGAGATTATAGATATTTTGTTACTCTTCACTGGTCATTCACAAACGGTAGCCCCCGTAATAATCTTAAGCAGATTACATCCTTGATACAAGCTTGCGTAGTGTACATGGTCCAGGCTGATGCCTGTCCATGCCGCCGGCTTGCGCTTCTTTTGACATCTGTACAGAACCGTATCAAGACACAGACAAAGAAACTGTATGAAATTTTCGTTCGAACTACAAAGTAAGGTATGAGTGTTGCCAATGACAATTTGTTAGATTGCATGGGGAAGAAATCGAAATGCACAATTTTCGCACACAGTATTTTTTGTTTTATATACAATATTAGAAAAGTACTAATTTTTTTGTTTTCAAGCACTTCCATCTATATGAATGGCAATATCTCAAAAGAGACGTCCTTCATTGAAGTCTTATAATCATTTTTGAACGTACCAAAACCTTTATTTATGTGAAGATGTAACAAAAAATAAGCTCATTAACACGCTATAAGAGCTCGGGTTAAACTTAACCATGGTATCATCTCGTTAAGAAAGAATTCTGGGAACTCCATACTATGGAAAATCACAGCGAACCAGAGAAAAGATCCTTGAAACTCAAAGGCCATAATCAATCTGCTTCTGTGCGTGAACCACCATACAACACAACCTAAAAATGGAAATCCCCCGAAAAACCTCAACGCTCACTTGTCTCGACCTTTTTTTTAAATTTTCGTTAACTAATGGATCATTAAATAATGAGTGCAAACGAGATGGTAACATATGCATATCTCAGAAATAGAATTAGTTAAAGAACTTAGTTAAAAAATAGTTGGTGAAAATGCATGTAAATACATAAAGACATACATACATAAAGACACACAGACAAACCGACATACAGACACACCACCCAACCAACAGACCGGCAGATATGCAGGCAGACCGATAGACATATTGACCGAAATGTGTGGAATGAGTACACTATCATGTTTTCGTGATTTCTGTGTCATGAAACATCAAGAAAACACAATATCTCGAATTCAAATATTTTTGCGATTACAATACATAGTTTTTCAATCTGGATGTAAAACTTATTTATTCTTAACTCGTAAAACGTAAACCTCAAATTGCATAATTCGCTTTCAATGACAGACTTGTCTCACCAAGTAAGAGCATCTACAATCAACGTGTTAAAAAATCCACAGAATCGCCTATTCCAGGACTAACTACGGAAGCTCTTCCATTACGGACCTGTAATCCTAACCTATAACAGCCTTTCAGCGTGATTATTTTGGTGTATTGTGTGATAGGTTTAAGTGGCTTAACCGCCCCATACATTTTTCTACTAGTTGCACAAGTGAAACGTCCAAATCGTACTACAAATTGGGTTCGACAGATGTGGGAATGGTCAGAATGAGAGCCATACATTTTGTGGCTATGCCGGAACCTTTGATGATAGAATGATGAATGAATATATTCGAACTCAAGATGATCCTACAGAGCATCGCAATTTGGCCTTTTTCGGTTGCCTAATGAACGGGATTTCTCCCATTTTTGATAAATGTAACTTCTGAAACTTACCTGTGGTTGATGGATCTCGCATTGAGACGTGATCTAATGTGCTTGGAAGCTTTATACTGGAAAACCAGCGCAGTACAGCATCATGACCATGCCATGACATGTTATTGTTGATATTATATTATTTCCAGAAGCTTGATTGAAGATGATTTAAGTACGAGGGTCACGCGGAAAGTTTTTAGATACAGAAAAACTACCAGGTTTTTTTAAAAAACTTTATTCTGTTTTTTCAACATATTTTCCCCCTACCTCAATACATTTACGCATTCGGTCAAACCACTTGTCAAATTCTTGTGACCAACGTTCTTTTGAAAGGTTGCTAATATCCTCTTCAAATGCAGCGATTGCCTCTTCATCGGTGGAAAAATGGCGACCTCGAAACTTTTCTTTGATCTTAGGGAATACGAAGAAGTCGCACAGAGCTAGGTCCGGAGAATAAGGTGGGTGAGGCAACAGTTTGACACCCTGTTCAGCAAAAAAATCGAGTGTTCTAGCGGCGTTGTGGGCGGGTGCATTGTCATGGTGCCATTGAATACCCCACAGACCAGTCTTTGGACGGCTCTTGCATAGTTCCATTCAGAAGTAACTGTCCTTTGATTTTCCAAGGCTATGATATTAAAAGTGTTTTTACTGTGCCCATTATCAATTTTTTCATTCATAAAAATAGCCCAATCCAGTCTTGTTGCTTTTTGCTCTCTGCTCAACATATGTGGCACCCATCTGGAACACCGCTTCCTCAGGCGAAGGTGATCATGAATGATTGTTCAGACCGTTGCCAATCCCCAGAGAAGCCTCAATCTCGTTGTAGGTTATATGTCGATCTTTTTTTTACCATATTTTGCACAGCTTCTACTGTTTCGCTCTTTCCGCTGAAAAAAGGATTTATTTGTCTCAAAGTACACAATTTTTATCTGAACTTCATTACTCTCCTACTACTAAATCGATATCTTCAAAAATTGCTGAATACTACCAATGTAAAAATGTTATAGATAATAGAACGTCCAACACCACCTCCAAGTCAATTTTTTGACCACCCAATTTTTTTTTTAAAACGATCAGGGTCCTCTGAAATATCCTAAAGCGAAGTTTAACCTTTTTTCCCGTTTTTGCACTACATCTCCGCCACCACTGACCAGATATTCAAAAACTACAATCTTGTTACACTAGTAACCTAGATTTTCAAAATCAAATTCTTTCATTCTCTTTTATGCTTTGGTGAAGGCTGCCGAGGCAACCGAAACGTCAGTAAAGATACTCATTCATATTATATACGTATGTGGTTTCAATTAGCATCCAGTGGAAGATATAATGAGTGAGAGAAGATTTGGATTGAATTTTGGAACGTGTTAATCTTCTTGCGTACCTTGAGTATTTGTTGAAACTGCTGAATAAAAATGTGTCGTTCAGTTCTTAACAAGCTACTGATTAAATTCTTTTGAACTGAGCAATTCGTTTTGTAGTTGCAATAGTTTTTTCTAATTTTTTGCTAACAGAAGGGCAAAATGTTGAAGCAGACGCGCCCTCGGTGTATGTCGAAAGCAAGGCGCAATTATCCAATTTAATATCCTTCCGATTTTGAGATAGCTCTTTGCTAGCACGGCAACGGCACCAGTTTGACATGAATGCCGGAATCACATCCCCTTCCGACGACTTTCCTATCCATTTGGCACTTCGTTTCTACCCTACGCCTATAGGGTTTAATCAAAGTTGGCGAGTGACACCCGCCCTCTTGATTCAGATTAGGCTCTTTGTGTCAGAAGAGCATTCAAAGTTGGTTGGCGATGCCGACACCAGGAAATATACTAATGGATGATCTGTTGATAAAACAGCTCATCCTCCACATTGGAACAGGAGAGCCGATAACAACTTCTCCTCTCTTTGCGCTTCGAAATCAAAGGGTTTTCGTAGGAAACGTCAATTGAATTTTCGAATTAAAAGTAGTATTCCTGGTTTAGTTCAGAGAGTATATTGTTACGGATACCTATAGGGTGGTTCACAAAATTTGGATACAGCCATTATTTTGTTTTTTTTGTTAGGGGGGCATAATGCCTTCATATTAAAGCTGATCAAACTGATCAACCATTAATTTTCCTTTGAATTCTTACAAACTAATACTTATCACTAAAGTAAATCCATCGAAGTCCTTTAGATCACGTTCACACTATAACTACGAATTCGTACACATGCTCTGCTCTATGCACCAAAGCACTACACTAATTCGTATGGCTTGGTTCTCTTCAATCGTGGGACAGCGTTGTGGTTGTCCAGCAGCTGAAGAGCTTCTGCGTTTGGGTGGTGATGGAGCCTTCCTTCAAATTCAAATCGCGATGAATGTCCTTATTACGAATGTACCAAGGGGCATTAACAATAGCTCTTAAAACTTTATTTTGGAATCTTTGTATAATCTTGATGCTAGAATCTTTCGAACAACTCCACAGTTGACAACCGTAGAGCCAAACGGGTTCAAGAATCTGATTATAGATCATGATTTTGTTATAGAGGGACAGTTTTGAGGATCTTCCCAATAATCAGTAGTATTGTTTGTAATGGAGGTTGAGTTATTCCTGCTTTTTTTTGATGTGATGTTTCCATTTCAGTCTTGTGTCAAGGGTCATACCTAGGTACTTAGCGTTAACTTCTCGTAGTACGGTGGTCTCATTAACGCTTATTGGAAGAGGATTTATCTGTCTTCGGTTAGAAAAGCAGACATGGATCGATTTTAACTCATTTAGTTTGATTTTCCACTTCTGTGACCAAGTCAATAATTCGTTGGCAGCTGTCTGAACTTTGTTAGTAGACAAAGCAAGATTTTTGCCAGTTGCAATCAAAGCTGTGTCGTCTGCAAAGGTTGCAACCGTTACATCCCTCATCGTTAGAATATCACAAATATACAATAGGTTTAATATTGGGCCCAGGACACTTCCTTGAGGTACTCCAGCTTTGACACTCATAAGGTCTGAATACTCATTTTCTTGCTTGACTTTGAAAGTTCTATCAGAATTATATGGCCCGATAACTCCTATGTATTGGTTAGGAAGAAGTATTTTTAATTTGTTAATGAGTCCTTCATGCCAGACTTTGTCAAAAGCCTGGGCGACGCCGTCTAGAAATATTGCAGTGCAATATTCTTTTTCCCCCAAAGCTGATTCTATGATGTTTAACTTGATCAATGGTGGAGTGCTCACCTCTGAATCCGAATTGATAATCAGCGATCAAACCATTATTTTCAATAAGTGGCTTAAGGATACAACCATGTACACATTTTTTTAAATACATGAAAGTAAATTCCCAGCAATTTTTGGTTCCTTAACCTTAAAAAGAAGAACCAAAAACTGTCCTTTCTGTATAACTTTTACTCCTTTATTACATATGACGCAGATATAGTATTTCTTCTAATTTAAGTTCGGAAGGTATTGTACTGATAAACATAGAATATAGAAATATACAAATATGTGTAAGTCTGGTGTTTATAGGATTTCATGTGCCTTCTGTAATGCTGTTTATATAGGTATAAGGTACAGGGAACATATAAGTGCCTTCAAAAACCACCATCCAGGAAGATCAAATTTTGCCAAACACTTACTAGAATCTAATCATAAAGTTGGCAACAAAAATAGAATGAGTGTACTTCATACTTGAATGAAAATGACTTAAACTTCATGAAAACATTAGAGATTCAAGAATGTCTGCGGAACCCTGATTTTATTGTAGTTAAATGAATAGACTGATATTTCGAACTCAATTTTTATCGATACACTACTACAAGAAAGTGACATATCTTAATAAATTAAATAGTTTATGACATGAAATATCTTAAGGATATTTTAACGGCGGTTAAGGCTTTTTAGAGGTTTCCCTTAACAACAGTCCCCTAAAAAATATTTCCCTTAATACAGACAAAATAAAAAACAATACATTAGAATAATAGCTAGACAGGATAAGTAGCATGCTAGATTTGAGAGATCGAATTGTGTATCCATGATAGGATCTAGTTGGCTAATTGGCAAGTAACCTGAAAAGCCTTTGTATACAGTCAAACCTGACAGTCAGACAATAATTGAAATATAAATCGAAACGCGTCACTGTAATAGAGAGATTTTTATTTGTGAAACCGTGTATTGAATACACAATCATTTCATCAGCATTGAGGCTTTTTCCTGTTACTCTCATGTGAGGCCGCCGTTAAGTTTTCTTTCCCCCTGCGGACATCCATGGTCCCCATTTTCGATTCCCGACGCTCTTTCTGGAAATTCAGGAAGCGTGAGCAAGCCTACGAGTTGCGAATACCGGGGAACACCTGCGTATTTCACCGAAGGATTACAGCTTAATATCGGGACAACAATATTTAAGCCCCGTTTCCACTTGGACACCTCCTAATAATGTTATCACGGTTCAGGGAGCTCAGTTCGGGGCTACGAATATGGCTACGATCTCGACTACTACATCTAACATTGCAGTGCCATTGGGAACACTCATGTGAAAATGGCAATACTGTTTTTTGGAAAAAAAAAATGAGCTTTGTCATCGTCAATCGAATGTAATCTGTGAGTTGGTTATAAGTAAATGTGAAGCTGTATACCATGAATGAACACGATTTACTGCCATATGTAGTATGAATCGTGACAATTATTATACGTAAAGCATAATATCTGCCAAACGGCCTCCATGACTTCTCTGGCAGGACACAGTTTTTTTATTGAAATTTCCCGAAACATCTGAGCAAATTTGTGGTTCTATCTTTAGGATTATTCATCCAATTTCCACTTCCAACTGTTGGACTGTTTGTGTATTGGTTTCGTTAGCCTTGCTTTCAACATAATCATACACAAAAAATCCAGCGACGACAAGTCGCATGAGCGATATGGCCAATTGTCCCCATTTCTTGCGATAATCCCTCCTTCAAAACGTGTACCCAATAAATCCATCGTGTCTCTTGCTATTGGCGACAGACCGACAGACCGACAGACCGACAGACCGACAGACCGACAGACCGACAGACCGACAGACCGACAGACCGACAGACCGACAGACCGACAGACCGACAGACCGACAGACCGACAGACCGACAGACCGACAGACCGACAGACCGACAGACCGACAGACCGGTAGACCAACGGATAAGAAACACCGACCTAATGAAATGCCCTCTTATCTACGCCTTTGCTTGCCCCCATATGAAGGGATTATTTTACTAACAGTCGCTTAACTCGTATCAAATCATTACGTGCCAGAAGAAGAGCCATGTTTGCTGCTAATTGGGGTGTGAGTTTCGAGGGTCGAATATTTGCAATATAATTCCAAGTGGAATCTAATGAACACATGTATCCCATCCATACCATCCAACATTCAACTTAATTGATGATCAAAATACGTGAATCACGAATGAAGGTGTGAGATAAAAGGCTTCTGTACAAGCCATTATGGGCTACCGGACGATCTTTGAGGGCTATGCTTCCAAATATTTACCATCAAAACCAGCCGGTGGTTATGAAAATGGTTGTTGTTGGTGATGAATGCTGACTCCTTCACTTTTCGTCTTTTGTTTAAGATAACCTCACGCAATGACAGAACCTATCGCGCTTCATAAGCGAGAGGATAGATATCTATTCACGTTGACCTTAAAACGCTGTAGATTGTAACTATCGTGGAACAACGTCCCCGGTTGCTCATTCCACAAAGCCGAGGTTCTCCAAAATAACGACATGGAAGAGACCTGCTGAGTTGAGCTCCTCTAGGCTTTGCTTTACTGGCAACTCTTGGTGTTATTATGCGAAAACGCCGGTCGAACATCTGTCATGATAATATCAGCTACCTTCTAAGATGTTCTAATCTGTGGAGGTCCTTTGTGACGTCAGCCGCATCTGCTACACGTATTGCTCGTTTCTGGATTGTATCCAGAAGGTTCAGGGAGTGCTTTAGAAGAATACTACAGCGATGATATCAGTGCGATTCCTTCTCTTGATGTTCGTCATCATCATTGGGTTTAGTTTTTGTTAGAACACTTCGGCGTGTAATGTTCTTAGAAATCCTTGTTTGTATTTTGTACTGCTGTCCTAATCTTAGCATCACATTTGATATTGCTTGAACGTATGGTAGAATGGGTAAGTGCCTGGGTTGTACTGGACTTATTGTAAAAAATGTTGAGTAGTATAACCATGTAAATATCGAATGTTGTAACGTTAAACACAAAGTTCTTCCAGTGGGCAGCATGGTTTTAATTGAGGGCCAGTGTAAGTAAGATAAATTAACGCACGTCTATGGTCCAATCTGAAATATGTCACAGCAGTAATGGTACAAAATCAACTGGTTCGACTTGAGAAAAATATTCTGAATGCTTGGATTTTTCGGCTTTAATACGTTCTTGAGGGCTCCGCTCAACTTTGGCATGAAACATTCATAAATGTATACATATTTGGACAGGAAAACATTTTTATTTGCTTTTAATTTTCCGCTTGAATTGCCACCCCGTAAAAGCAATTTCCTTTCATACCATCTCGATTGCAATAAAAAGTAATTTGGGCTGGTGTGTTAGTCACTATTTTCTTCAATCTTAAATGAGTGTTTCAGGGTACGAGATAGGATAATTGCTCTGTTCCAACAAAATCCAAAACTGCAAAGCGATTCTAACGCTTCAAAGTCATAGTCAAATCATCCTGGAACGTTTGGACCGAGTCTGAACCTTTTCTGAAGTGTTTTATATTTTCTACTGGCCGCTGATTAAAACCACATACTCTTGACTCAATACCTTTACTAACGTTTCTGCTGCCTCGGCAGGCTTTATCAAAGTATCAAAAATGAGAAATTATATTTTGAAACTATAACTTTTTTGACTGGTTTCACGGAACAGATTTGTTCTCAACAAAACCTTAGTATGAACTAGTATGAAAGGCTTGGATACAAATGACAAATTTGCATTGTTTATCAATCCAAAACAAGGGACATAATAGAGGAACACACCCGAAAAACAACGCTGATAAGATTGTCGGAATATTTGAGCACAATGAATAATCAAGGTATGTAGTTCTTTATTATTTTTATTTATATTATTTTTATACTAGCAAAACATTTCGTTCCCTCTCTTACTATTTTTCTGGCTGTCTCACTCATTCCTATACTCTCAGCGTTCAGACCACCATTTCCGTTAATAATTTTACACAATTTTCAAGATTGTGCGATTCAAGGATCATGAAATAGATAGTTTTTATCGATAAAATGATTTATTGTTGCCCTTTAGATTAACGAACAATAAGGAGAACATTTTTGAGGAAAAAATGATAATACAATCAAATAACTATGGAACGAAAGTAATTAGTTGAACAAGAGAAGCAAGGGAATAAATGGGAGCAGATCGATAGTTTTTTCTTCAAGCGCGGCGCCATCTAAGAGGTGTAAAAGAAACTTTAGCTTCAACATATGGTAGACTAATAGAAAATCTGTAAAGAAATCATTATCGGAACCACATCTGACCTCAATCTACATTATTTCTCCCGAGAACAACCGTTCAAGTTGAAATTGCGAGGCTTAGAAAACCATATATGTCCTTTGCTATAGTATTGGTTGCCTGACCTAAATACCACATAACTTGATATCCTAATTGGAACTCCTAACATAGTGATGTCACATCGAGAATAAAAACTCGAGGTCGACTACAACCATCCACTACAACCTTGAAAACATATACCTAGAAACACCTAATTTGGCCAGGCCGGCAACATGATCCTGCCAGAACATTATTTGAGCCTTCTCTGCATTAAACTGAACTCCACTTGTAGATCCCTATTCGTCAATTCCATGTCCCTGTTCTATTAGAATGCTGCCGGAGTGAGATATGTCGGGATGGCAGAGGTTTACCTGGTTCCATGCAGGAAATGAGGGTGCTATCATCTGCGAAGCTGTAGATTAGATTACATGTTATTTCCAACAGTTCGTTGATGTACATCAAGAAGAGCGTTGGAGAAAGATCTAGGCTAAAGACGAAACATGCATGTCTATATAGCAGGTCTCATAGTGGAGAGCATACACTTGATTGCGTATTTGTCTATTTAGCTCCTTTGATGTGTAGCAAATGTGTATGTATAAGTGGATGTGAATAATATTTTAATATGAAAAAAAATATACCCGCCCTGCCAGATATTTACAATTAATTGCATTAAACCTTTTTCCTCTCGATAAAACTGTGACCTGTGACAGAAACTCTGATCTCAATTAGGCATAGACTATTTATTTAAGACAAAAATTCAACCAGCCTAACAGATTTTGACCCACGGTTGACTGTAAAATACGGCCAATTTTTGATTGCTCGTGGAAGAAAAAAAAGTGTTCATATAATGTGCGTGTTTGTGATATACATAATTTTTGGGAAGCTAGAACCATTCTGAAAGATTGCGGGCATTTTATGACAAAAAATAGAATCTAACAATGAATCCGAATAAATATCGACATTGAATGACCATCTCTAGCCATTAGATACGTCATTCCAATCAAAAATTATTTCCTGTTTTGTGATCCTGATGTGTACGTTTCTTATTTCCCTATTTTATGCTGGTTTCATGAATTTCGTCATCTGTCATTTTCCAGATTTTCCAGTGTGTGATAATAGTTTGATTCAGTCAGCGCTATTCTTCGTTTTAAATTTGCCCATTCATCAGTGTCCAAGTATTTAACAGATTACACGAAAAGTCTCCAAAATGTTTAGCTGGCTAACCAAGAATAATGAGAAGGAGGAGATGTACGAGAATGTTGTGCAGGGCCTTAAAAACATTTATAAACACAAGCTCCTTCCCCTGGAAGAACATTATCAGTTCCACGACTTCCACTCCCCAAAACTGGAGGATTCAGACTTTGATGCGAAGCCAATGATATTGCTAGTTGGCCAATATTCAACAGGAAAAACTACATTTATAAAATACCTTTTGGAAAGAGACTTTCCAGGAATAAGAATTGGTCCAGAACCTACAACAGACAGGTTCATTGCTGTTATGTACGATGATAAGGAAGGTATGATACCTGGAAATGCGCTTGTTGTGGATCCAAAGCGTCAGTTCAGGCCTCTGTCTAAATTTGGGAATGCTTTTTTGAATCGTCTGCAGTGTTCACTAGTGAATTCGCCAGTATTACAAAATATTTCGATTATAGACACCCCTGGTATCCTTTCTGGTGAGAAGCAAAGGGTGGACAGAGGTTACGATTTCACTGGTGTTTTGGAATGGTTTGCTGAGAGAGTAGATAGAATTATTCTGCTGTTTGATGCACACAAATTGGATATTTCTGATGAATTTCGAAGATCTATCGAAGCATTAAGAGGACATGATGATAAAATTCGCATAGTATTGAATAAAGCAGATATGATAGATCATCAGCAACTCATGAGGGTGTATGGAGCATTGATGTGGTCTCTTGGAAAGGTACTACAGACTCCAGAAGTAGCTAGAGTTTATATAGGCTCTTTTTGGGACCAGCCATTAAGATATGATGTTAATAGGAGGTTATTTGAAGATGAAGAACAAGATCTATTTAAAGATTTGCAATCCCTTCCAAGAAACGCTGCGCTTAGGAAATTGAATGATCTCATAAAAAGAGCCAGGTTAGCCAAAGTGCATGCTTACATTATTGCAGAGCTTAAGAAACAAATGCCTTTGATTGGTAAAGATAGTAAGAAGAAGGAACTCATAAAAAACTTATCAACTGTATATGAAAAGCTTCAACGAGAACACCAGATTTCTCCTGGAGACTTCCCTGATATAAAAAAGATGCAGGAAGTGTTGCACAACCTTGATTTCACAAAATTCAATCCCTTAAAACCAAAACTATTAGATATTGTTGATAGAATGCTGGCTGATGATATATCAATTCTAATGGCTAAAATACCTTTAGAAGAGAGTGTAGTACAGAATGGACATGGTAATATACAAGGTGGAGCATTCATCAATGTTGAAGATACAGCCTCACCATTTGGTTATAAAAAAGGAGAAGGCATAGATGCAGGTGCAGGTGAACTAGATTGGATTGTAGGAAGAGAAAAGCATAAGTATGATGAGATCTTCAAGAATTTGAATCCAACAGATGGGAAAGTTAGTGGGATGGGTAAGTTTTATTTATGCCTTCAACATGCTTTGCATCACTTGTATGTACTAACTAAGTAAACAAATCTAGGAAGTCAATTTTCAACTAATTTTATATTGGATTACTTTGAACCTTTGCATGTACAATAATTTGGTACCATCAAGTATGTCTACTCTATGCTTCAACATAACAAGAATGTGATGCAGTGAATTGATCTGTTAGTATGAGCACAAGGCATTTTTTTCAAAGTTTCCACCAACATGGCACATCAAGTTGGTCTACGCTGTACTTCAACACAAAGAATATACTGCAAATCGAGCACTTAGCCTGGGTCGTTATATCTTTCTTAAAATTCTAAGAAATAGAACAAATGTATCATTGATAATGAAAATGTGGGTCAAGTAGTTATACATTGTGACATGGCAAGAATACTGTTATCAGCTTTGCTGGTATAAAACTAACTTACTAAGTATGTAAATAATATTAGGAAGGCAATTTTATATATATTTATATGCTGCTGTAAATTCAATATCCTTGATCACCCTATACAAACAAAAAATGCCTACCAAAAAACTATTGTCTGTGGACATTTGCATTTGGCTAATTACTATCAATATTTTTTCTGGTTTGATAGATATCTTCAGGAGCAGTCTTGCTCAGTAACAGGTCATTTATGATAATATCTGTGATTTTAAACAGTGTTTACAATATGTGATAGATCATTCACACAGCTTGTAGTTTCTAAGTAACGTGTATATTCCTGGATTCAATTGTTACTATTGTCAGGAAATTAATAGAATCATATGTACATCACTATATTCCAATTTTTGACTCAGTTACTACTACAGCAAATTGTAGTGCAACATCAATGGTAATAAATAGAAATCATTAATCAGTGTGATGACAGATGGTTATGAAATTAAACTGCTCACTATTTTTTCTATCCTTCAGATCTCGTTGGCTAATTGACAGAATTAGTTCTAAGTAGATAATTAAAACCAATCCAATAAAGTAATTGAAAAGTTCTTGTCTGATCATGATTCAGGATCTCACTGAAATTACTTCATTAGAGCATTGACTTCTTTTGGTAGTAAACCTCAAAGTCCCTTTATTATTCACGCCAACTGGCCGAATATTATGAATGTAAAAAAGTACTAAATTGAGATATGTTTTCTTGAAGTTTTACTCCATAACATAATGAAATACTTATAGCATGTCGCTCATTTCGATCCGTCTATCTCTCTGGTAATCCTTAGTGTCTCTGTAACTTGGAACCTGCCATTCAAATTTTTTTGAAGTTTAGACACACAGTTACTGTTACGAAAAAGACGGAAAAACCTTGTAGATTTTCAAAATCGGTGCAATGGAGGCGGAACTATATAAATACGAAAAAAAATTGAAAACTGTTTCGCGTTTTTTGAGAGTGGGGGAAGATTCATTCATCGATAAGTTTTTGACCTTGGCAACATTCCATACTTGTTGAGACATATAATTGCTCTCACATTTGCGTCCAAAACACAAAAAATTGTGTCAAGTAGGTGGACAGTAAATTTTGGAAAACCTGAAAGTGTTCATTATTTTCCAAATTATTCAAGATTTAAAGTTTTTTAATATCTTTTAATTGCATATGATCGTCTGATCGCATCCATATCTTTATTTATAAACTGATGCAATTGCATAGGAAATACAGCGTCGGCCTACTTGACATCACTTTTTGGTCATCATTTTCGTATTTGTTGCATCCATAACATAAGGGAAAAATATATTCATCCACATGTATAAAAATAAATATTTTTGTTTCCATTTTTCACAATTTTTTTTTTGAAAATTTACTAATAAACATGTCTGACATCTCTATGCAAAAATGCTGTATTCCGCAGTGGTATGTGCTAGCGAAAATTTCATGAGTCTTCAAATTGAGCAGTTGATATATTTCTAACTGATTCATCAAAATAGTGCTCATACATTTGAAAATGAATGATAATAGTAAAGCCATTTTTGCATGTTTTTGCTGTTGATGACTCTTCCTAGTAATATTTACTGATAATTTCATTGTTTGAATACTTTGATAATCATACACTATTTTTTAATGACTTTATTGCTCCATTATAAAATAATTGTATATATACTTCATAAAGGTCTGTTTATCTGATAGTTTGAATTAGGCTGTGAATTATGTGATCAACCAATTTAAGAATATAATAATTCGATCAGAAAATTTTTCTTATTTTTCTAGTATGATTATGAATTTAGACCCATCCCTTCTCTCACATTTCTCAGCCTTGAACATTGTCTCCTGTCCAGTCCTCTTCTACCATCTACATTGTCCTCCAATATATTATCAAAAAATAAATATGTGAAATACACGAATCACTCTTCTGAGATTTATATAACATACCACCATATCTAGGTACATTCCTCCACACAGATTTGTGAAGTCGCTGTGGCAACACTGCCCTAAATACACAGTATTTTCTGACGTTGCCAAGATTTCTTTCTGTTCTTGGGCTGGTTTTCTAAATTTCCTTTTTGAACTTTCTGTCTGCCGGAAGCTTTTTGCCGGTGTCGCTTTTATTTGGTACCATGAAATTGTACAAGGGACCAATTGCAGTTGGGTATTGAGCATTTTTAGGTGTATATGACACAAAGAACTGTTTTATTTTTCCAAAATATATTGCTTGTACGTCTTAGTATAACATCAGTAGATATATAAACATTTTAATGGCATATTCTAATGACTAGGAATAATATTTGTTATGGATATTCGGTCGTTGACAGATTGTAAAACCTCATTTTAAGTAGCACACCATAAATTCTTTCATTCGAAGTAAATAACCTACCAGCACTGTAATTTTTTGCATCGGATTTGTAACAAAATGTCGATAGAAATGAAGCAGAATAGCAGGAGTGGCATTACATAACGTACAAATATTCGACATTGCATTTTTGAATCGTCTATTTATAGAATGGAACTTGGTTCGATTTGCACTTTATTAGCTTTATTGGAAAAAATTAATTGAACACGTTTTCAATTCCGAGCTGTAAATTATTATCACAAAAAATGTAGATACTTAACTTGAGTAAATAGATTTGAAGATAAACATTAATTCAATTATTGATAAAGTGAATCATCAAATGAGATTGCCTTGTAGTGCACAACTTGTGAGTAAGAATATAGCGATTTGTAATAAAACACTGCCGTCAAGTGGGTTAGCTCATCAGTTCATACATGTTTCAAAATGGTCTAGAAATAATGGCGTCAAGTAAGTTGATTAGGTATTTCACGTGCAGTTGTATCACTTTGTTGAATATTTTGATCGGAATCCAGGGCTGCTGAGCCACTTGAACTAAATTTTGGAAATTGTCGAAATTTTCAAAAACCTGAAAAAACATAGAATTCTGTCACAGTAGTAACATAATGTCATCAAAATCATAGCGACGGAAATGAGTTGTTGTGTATTTCATGAAACACAGGATAAGATTCAGGAGCAACACCAATTTTGAAATTTTTATCATTTCATGAAATGATATGAAGTTGCTTTGAGCTATGACCTTCTTAGCTGTTTTCTTTCTGCGTATCACATTTGATTATATTTGAACTAAATGCACCAGTATACCATTCATAGTCTCGAATGATGACTGCAAATTGCAAAAGGTCGCAATTTGCTGTCGTCAACTGGCCCAATCGGAAATAGGAAGTACGTATATAAAGAGCATCCCATACTTAATGCTTGATACGAGGGTTACCTTGTGAGTTTTAAATAAAAATTGTACTATCAACATCACATTCAAATCGCGAAACGCGCTCGGGATGTTGCATTTTACTCCCACGCCAATAGGCGGGAAGAGTTTTGTCATCACGAATTTCATATGATAGTTCTCTTGATCTTTCATGACATATGTATATACACACATAAAAATAAATTCTCAGACCAAGAATATGTGCCTTCATTCAAGTATACCATATTTTCCTATATGCTTAAAGCTGGAATAATCTTCAAGTAAGAATACTGTATTTTTGATCATATAGAGGCAATTGAACCGAGGAAAAAATATAATTTTCTTCACAACTGAGATTTCAATGCGTTTCTGACAAGTATTCCCTATTTTTTGTAAGGTTATCATATTTTCCAACGGAGTTCCGTTCACTTCAATAAAGAATACAAACATCTTGCAATTCCCTTCAAGTAAATCATCTACTTGTTTGGCATCGCCATATTCGTCAACGACGATTCAGCGGTTTCCGCGCCCGTTAGTTTCTGTTGGATCTAATTTATGCCAACCACTTCTCAGGATGAACGTGGTGTTAAAAATTTGGGGTTTTGACTGAGGATCTCATACAAGTGTACAGGTGTTGATGTGATATGAGTGATTATGTGAGTTGTGAATAAGTTCTATTACAAATGGTGGACGGACATGTTTTGGCTTAATTACAAGTACATATTTTTTATATTCTGCTTATATGTACAACACCTTTCAAACTTGAATTAGGAAAAATACTATATGACCCAGATAAATAAAAAAATAGTTACATTGATACAGTTTTGATACTTTTTTCGTTCTTCTTTTTAAGGTTAAGGAATCAACAGTAGCTTTGATAAAAGCTTATCAAAATTACAGAATGTTTATACTAATATATTGTAAATTTCGTCTATACTATACTAGGCAATGTGAACCGTTTTGGATGTTCCTAACACAAATATATTCGTAGCAAAGTGTGACCTCCGATTATTGCACGGATGCGATGAGTGTTATGTTTTATTTATGTATGTATATTATTCACGGTCATCCAAGAAACACCTACAATACGTTTTAAATTCGGTTTTCTGCAGTCCATGCCAGCTGTGATGACAGCCACAAACGTAATATTTCGTTCTTCTGTAAAGTGATTGGGCTTCTCGTCTCTTAACTAACGTTTTGTTCGGTACTTAAGCGACACCCGCATAAATATGATACGTTTATTTATATCATATTATCGTGCGTTATATGTACACTACTCAACAACAAAAAAGTGAAAATATGGTCAACTAGATCGAATCGGTACTTTTCACTTTTAGATATTCCTAATCTATACAAGTTTAAACAAGCTAGAACACGCAGCTATTTTGTCTAAAGTTGTAAGTGCTTACACGCAAAGGCAGCGTTTGAATCGCTCAGTTTTTGCCTTGCCACGGTCTCGAATGCATCGAAGTGTTGGCCGAATTTTAATATGAAAATGGAACAGGGTAGTCGTGATTTTCGAGCCATGACTTTGTATGAATAAAAAGGGACTAAAACAAGCGGAATGTAACGAAAGTTTAGTGAGTGGCTTTGGGGACTCTGCCCCTTCTAGGGCAACAGTTTTTAATTGGTTTGTTGAGTTTAAAAGGGGCCGGGTCTCGATGATGAACCTCGCACAGGTCGACCGCCCACTGCTGTTACTCCGGAAACTGTAGAAGCTGTGCAAAATATGGTAAAAAAAGATCGACATATAACCTACACCGAGATTGAGGCTTCTCTGGGGATTGGATCGGCAGCGGTCCGAACAATCATTCATGATCACCTTCGCCTAAGGAAGCGGTGATCCATATTGGTGCCACATTAATTGACCAGTGAGCAAAAAGCAACCTTGTTGATTGGGCTAAGTTTATGCTTGGCAAATTTGATAATGGGCACAGAAAAAACACTTTTAATATCGTAACCGGAGACGAAACATGGTTATCTCATTTTGATCCCGAAACTAAAAAGTAGTAATTAGTTTGGTGCTTTGAAAGTGAGCAGCCTCCAACGAAAATTCGTCGTTCCAAGAGTGTTGGAAAGAATATGGTCGCATCTTTTTTTCTAAAAGTGGATACATCACAACGGTAGCCTTGGAAAATCAAAGGACATTTACTTCTGAATGGTATAACCAAATCTGTTCCAAGAACTATGCAAGAGCCGTCCAAAGACTGGTCTGCGGGGTATTCAATGGCACCATGACAACGCACCCGCCCACAGCGCCGCTAGAAAACTCGATTTTTTTGCTGAACAGGGTGTCAAAAACCTTATTCTCCGGATCTAGTTCCGTGCGACTTCTTCTTATTCCCTAAGATTAAATAAAATTTACGAGGTCGCCATTTGTCCACCGATAAAGAGGCATCTAAAAACTTTCAGCGTGAACCTCGTACACATTGTAAACAATGTTCGTTACCTATACCTAAGAAATGACAGACAAACAAATGACGAGTTGTGGCATTTTATAATTGAAATAAAATTGTTTCAGCTGCCAAATCCGAGATGGTGAAATCGAGACTACCGAACTCCGTGTTGAGCAAAGTATGGAAACTATCAGATGTAGACCAGGATGGATTGCTGGACGAGGAAGAGTTTGCCTTAGCGATGCACTTGATAAACGTCAAGTTAGACGGTAACGAATTACCCACACAGCTACCCGCACATTTGATACCGCCTTCCAAACGTTAAACAACATTATTTTTATCTAGCACAAATTTGTCCACAAGTGCTGTTTGATCTTATCGAGTTGAATATCGGTCGATATAAATGATGAGCTTGTTAATGCATTGGTTGGATGGTTTGAACGATATTTTTCGCTAGTTATTGGCCTTGGTTGGAATTAATTCTGATTCCAATAAAATACGCTTCTGCTCAAAAAAATATAATACCAATATTGCAGTTGTGCGAGATCTTCCATAACTAAAACTAATTTTAACTTGAAATAACTGCTCTTGAAAGCTTATGACATAACGGAATTGCCACTTTATGTCAATTGATAGAGATTTTTGTTACATACAAATTTTGATTCATGCAAAGTGACATTTTTTTTGCTGCTTTTCTGGAAAATACCTATATAATTTATCTTGTATTCTGAATTAAAAAGCCACTTCAGTGAAATGCCTGGCGTTTGTGCATCATACAATTTTTGGAATAAGTTTTTAATGGTATAAAATATAAACTAATTGAACTTGATGTGTCTAGTTTCCCTAGATGACTAAAATATCCATTATTCAAATATTTTGTACCCCTTTCACATATCGACAGCATAAAAATTTCCATGTTTATTTTGAAGACGTACTTGAAAATTCTACAATTGTGATATTGGTCAGTTTTCAACATTATAATTTTCAGTTCACAATTCTCACATCTTCACTTTACAACTGCAGGCTGTAATCAGAACTATAGCACCATTTGAATTTCCAATTAATCAGTTGGAATTTGGATCTAAATATCGAAATCGATTGGTTATCAAACAGCCTATTTTCTTGATGATGTAACGATAAGTATTCTATTCTTACGTTATGTTTACTGATGCTATCTTGAAATGTGACTACTTATATTTCATTATCTTTGAAAGAATGAGTAATATTAGATTTTATACTCAATACTAGTGCATTACTTGCTAATCATTAATCTGAAGCATGTACAAACCTAGGCTTGAATTCAAAATATCATATCCATCTTTTCTGGCTGATAATAATTTTGCAGCAAGTGCAATTTCGGGTTGAGTTCATAAACATCACAATATTGTATTGTTCATTATTATTATTATAATTTATTTGATGGGGTTCTGGATAATGAACCAGAATTTATTTATGACTTCTGTGAGCTTCTCATAATGTTTATTGTGGCTTTTATATAAAAAGCTGATGAATGTCTCGATAAGAAGTACTTGTTTCGAACAAATTTGCCATAGTTGTTTCTTAACTATCTTTCAAAAATTTTAGTACTTGTAATAGTTTAAAAGTAAAGTTATTTAATAATCTGCTCATTTCATCATTATTGACTTGATGTGTGGCTGTTAGAAATATAGTTAGGAGGCCCCTACATGTTTTTGAAATTTATGATGGGCTTCCCGCGAGTATAAAATTTCAATTTGGAAAGTGTCAGCTACTTACTAGTTTCAGTTTTGAACTTTATTATAGTTCATTGTATATTGATGTTTACCACAATCTGTATTAACCTTGAGTGAATAAGAGCGCATTAAAATAGCATATATAATAATGAAGTCATAAATAAATATCAACCTTTGTCATGGTATTAATAGAGTATTTATTTATTTTAGGACATAATTGTTCCTCACTTATTTATATTTATATTGATCATTCATATAGACTTATTCAGGCTGTTCCATAGTCCTTGACAGAATGTTTGTTGTATGTTTTTTAATTCTGATTATTTTTCAGTAGTCAGATTCAAAACTTAATACAAATTCGCAATAAAAATCTCTTTGTAATATTTAAATGATAGCAAAATAAATTTATGAATATTGTTCATTGAAGTCACTGAAAGATACAGAATTTGAAAACATTCTGGATTATATTATATTGTTGGACAGCCTTAAAGAGCATATTCAGTTGATTGTATCACATAAAATTTGTGTTATGTTAGCTTGTAAATTCCCTTTGCTTAAATTCAGTTCTTCTGAAACTTTATTATTATTTAACTGACTTAAGTCATCCATACCTGACATTTTACTTTCACAGCATTAGTTTTAGAAATGGTTTCATCCGTTCATGGCAAATATTACCTAATGTGATAAAAACGTACTGTGCATATTTGTATTATATGAAACATTGTAGATGTGACTTAATACTGGTTAATACTGAATACAGTAAATTGATTTGGAAAAACCTAATATATTTTTGTATATTTTTAATCGAATATATTGAGTTTTTGAGCACTTGTAGAGAAACATAGCATTTGTTGTATTCAATAATATAGAAGAATTCAAAATATTCCTATATTCCTATTATTTCGATTCACATGTTTATTATTGTTTCTTTCACCATAATAAAATTATATTATGTTTTTGTGCTTTTATTTCAACTACAGCAAACACTTCGCTTAATATGACGATGTCTTCCCAAAAATTTTGGCTTCCAGTGGACTTGACAGTGCTCATTACAAATGCGCTAAGAAGAATAAAATAAACTTATACAATTAACTTATAAGGTCATTACACATTTTATATGATATAAAAGCTTGTCGCGAAATTTACCTGTGTGGATAAACAGGTAAATTTAATAACTTGATCTGATTGATTTTAATTTTTAAAAATGTCAAACTAAGTAAATATTAGTACTTAAATCTAGCGACAAGCTTTTATATCATATAAATTGTGTAGACCTTATGAGTTGATAGTTAAAGTTTCAGAAGAAAAGATTTACTTTTAATTCATTTGTCGAGGCAGACAAAAAATATTGTCCCCACATGGTTACGAATTATAAATCACTCGAGAGTACAAAAGTGAGTATTCTGGTGGCAAACATTTATTTTTCGCAAAGTTTATTATTCTGAAAATATTAAAAATATTTAAACTGTTTGTATTGTCTTTGTAATGACCAACATTATTTCATCATCTTATAAAAATTCATATTTATTTTGCTCTTCCATAGACATTTTGCAATACACGCAGACCGGATATTATTAAATTTCAGTTTCCAACAGCTGAAAAATAAAAGCATACGCTTGTTTGAAAACAGATCTTACAATAATAATAACAATTGTCTTTTGTTTTAAACCAATGTCCGTTTCAGTTAAGAATCGAAAATACCTTGCATATTACTTATACCGGAAATATGGTGACCGCATTTTATTTAACATCTAACATTCATATCTTAAACAACCAGCATTGTCACATTATTGGGATTACTATAGTTACGTAATTTCACTTGATTTTTCTGCGGAATTTTTCATGAATCGGTAATATCTGTATCATGCCATTCAACATACATAAAAAAACAAATAGTAAATGGTAGAATAAAAAATGCAGCAGTAGTGGTTGGTTACTGTACACCTATAGATGTAATAATTGATGAGATTCCAAATCAGAACAAACCTCTTTATTTAACTGTAACCTGCAATATGGAAATGGTTGCGACATTTGTTTTCAATTTTTCATCCATGAAGGCTCTAACAGATACACAGAACAAAAACTAAAATTTAGTTCAATGTTTTGTGGATAGATGTCTCTTGACGTTGACATAAACTAATTGACATGTTGACACATGGTAGAAAATGGAGATTTATGAACCGTACTTGTTTTGTGTTTCATCAAAAACTATGAGATGGTCGAAAAATGATTGTTTTGGAAGACAGCTAAGTCGTGAATATGAAACAAATGCATAATATCGAATAATTGTTTTGGATATTAAATTCACTTAACAATTTTTCTATTAACCGTGATTAGAAATGTCTGAAAAATTAAAGGTAAGTACCTATGTGGCTTTTGGTGTAGTGCACTTCTAATAACCTATATGTATGTGTGATCTGGGCAATCTGATAAAAAACAACAAAAATAGTCGGAAAAGTAGTAATATAGTCACTTTATTTTAAACACTATTCTAAATCTAGGAATTGTACTACTACAGAAAGTTGAAAGCTTTGGATGGTACCTACTACAGATACAGATGAATTTCTCACCTCTAAGCAGTGGGAGATGTTCAAAAATATCATTATTTATCCAATTGTGGAGCATAACATAAAGTTTTTCTCTTCCAGAACATACCTGAACAAAAGCTAAAGGCATTTTCAATTGGTACAATGGGCAAACGAATTTTATCCAAGAAAGAATTAGAAGAGCAGAGGAAAAGGGAAGAAGAAAAAGCTGCTGCACATGTATGAGATTTATATCAGTTCAATGTTGATGTTATTATTCTAATTTTGCATTTTCAGGTATTTCAAGAGTTTGTAGAAACTTTCCAAGAAGCTCCAATCAATGGAAGTTCTAAAGTTTGGGTGAAAGCTGGTACCTATGATGCAGGCGCCAGGAGTAAGTGAAAGATGGTAGATGAAGTTAATGAATTCTCATGAATATATTTTTATAGAGGAAGATACCAAAGACAAAGGGAAGTTATACAAACCTACTTCAAGGATAGCACCACCTACAGAACTTTATTCATCAGCAGAAAGAGCCTATCACTATGCAAAATTACTTGCAAATGACAAAAAGCCTGAGAGGCTTGGGAAGAAAAAGTCTCAGGCTAAGAGTAATCTTGAAACATTCATGGAAGAATTGAGACAGTATGTAACATTCTTTTTTTTTATTTTTCATTTCACTGTTAGGTCATTGCTGGGTGGTTTGTTCTTGACTGAGTAACTTTAAATTGGAAATTATTATCTGACACAAGTAGTAGTAGTAATAATGGAGAGGCAAAGCCTGGCAAGTAGGCCACCTTTGGCCCTTTTTGCCGTCCCCGAAGACCATCACTCCAACTCCCTAGTGTCGAACCTTCCAGACCTTTTAATAAAGGTCATGATGTCCGACCATTCCGCTAAGTAGCATTCTTCACTGTCAAACTCTGCTGTGCCGAACACCTCAGTCCTAAGGCCGCTGTATACAGCACACTCGCCCAGGAAGTGCAATGAGGTCTCGCCCTCCCAGCACTTCTGACAGATTGGGTCTTTGTGAGGATCCCCACTAACAAGTGGAGTGAATCTCTCTTCTGGTTGAGTAGCCATAGCGCCCTACATTTGTTGCGGCCTGCTATGAACCTCTTGGACTGCCTGCAGTCATCTCTCTCCAGCCATGATTTGGCAAGTTCGATATATGCCCAGGCATCTAGGGCATTACTAACCTGGCCTCTGCTAATGCCCAGCAAGGGTTTGGGGCCAATGCATGCATCTCTTGCTCCTAACCTCGCCAGGCATTCCGCTTTCTCATTACCTGGTACCCTGCTGTGACCAGGGACCCACATGAGACAAAGGAACTAGATGTTAAATACAAACCATTAATCAATGATTATGAATGTGTAATTAAAAAACTTACTTTGACCACAGCAGGAGGATAGATGTTGCACAAGATTGAATGCGGGAGTAACTTCGGACATGAATACATGATTCACACCTGCCTACAACAACTGTGCCCATAATTTTTCCCAATATTGCATGTGTCAAATACATTTATCAACATATGATATGATTCTGGCATCCATTTATCAACTCAAATTACTTTCAATTTATTTCGTGATAGTATGTTGAAAGGTACTCCCAGTTACTTGTAATAAAGTATGGTCTTGGTTTCAATAGACCTAATATTTTTTATGATATGTCACTTCACTACACCAACTTCATATAAATTTATTCACAAGGTTTCACAAATAAAGCTCTGTTTTTAGAGATTTTTTTGCATTAAGAGTTGTATTTATAAAACTTTGTCTATGAATTCATGGATGAATCATAATGTTATCAGGATTCAAGAAGAAAGAGAAGAAAGACACAAATACAAAGGTACAGTTCGGACACCAATAGAGAGTGAATTAGACCTTTTTATGAGGACAGGTGACATAGGATCTTTTGATAATGGGGATCCAACTACAACAAATCTATACTTG
Source organism: Bruchidius siliquastri (assembly GCA_949316355.1). Taxonomy (NCBI): domain Eukaryota; kingdom Metazoa; phylum Arthropoda; class Insecta; order Coleoptera; family Chrysomelidae; genus Bruchidius; species Bruchidius siliquastri. The sequence goes on along the minus strand of OX438538.1, from coordinate 21,656,888 downwards.
GGAAATCTCAATCCAAAAGTAAGTGGATGATGTTCAGTTCAGTCTTTCACTATCTCTATGTTATACAAAATGTCCATACATGTCATTTGATATATTATATTGTAAGGATGTAAAAATGAGAAAATAAAATGACATTTGATAGCTGCACAGTCCAAATTGCACAATTTTAGATCCCTAGTCACAATATTTTGAAGAGAATGATGGTAGTAGATTTACTAAATAGAAAAATTCTATTTCATGAAAGTCTGATTAGATTATCAACAGTTATAAAAAAACATACTGCTATTTAATTCAAGTGGTGATAATATTCAAATTTTTCCTATTTTGTGCAGTATTACACTTATTTGGAATATTTTGCTATAGTGGGTAAACTGTCCTACATTGTATAAAGATATTATAACAGTTGTCATCAACAATAGCAAATTAACAGTTGATCTGAGCAAACTAATTAGTAATATTTTAACAGATCACCGAACAGCAATTAATGGAGATCTTTGGAAGATTCGGTCCTTTGGCAAGTATAAAAATCATGTGGCCTAGATCAGATGAGGAAAAAGCTAGGGGCAGAAATTGTGGTTTTGTCGCTTACATGTCACGAAAAGATGGAGAAAGAGCCTTGAAGGCACTCAATGGAAAAGATATTCTGGGGTATGAGATGAAACTAGGTTGGGGAAAATCTGTTATCATTCCTCCGCACCCAATCTACATTCCTCCTGTACTTTTAGATCTTTCTCAGGTAAATACTTCTATGTATTCACAGCCACAGGAAATAAGTAATAACAAGTAATTCCTTGTACAGATACATGAATATCAGGCTCATAAAACCAAAAAGAACATTCAAGACCGTTGACGGAGTACTTCATCAATTTGTTTATATTTATAGAGTATTATTATGTATAACCTCACAAAATAACTAGTTCTTAGTAATGGAATTGGCATTTTATTGTTTTTTAGCCTCCACCACCATCTGGTTTGCCTTTTAATGCTCAACCATTGGCAAGAGACAAAGATGTCCTTCCAAAATCACAAGAGGAGCTCAATGAGATATTGTCAAGGTCACTTGTCAAAGTTGTTATACCACAAGACAGGAATTTGATAATGCTTGTGCATAGAATGGTGGAATTTGTTGTCAGAGAAGGCCCCATGTTTGAAGCTATGATTATGAACAGAGAACTGAACAATCCTCAGTTCCGGTAAGATCCAACATTTTACTTCAATTTAAAGTGCATTGTATTTTTCATTTTGAGTTGTTTTGTAATCATAATACTGTTTCAGATTCTTGTTTGAAAACCAAAGTCCTGCTCACATCTACTACAGATGGAAGGTATACTCTATATTACATGGGGATTCACAGAAAGAGTGGAATACAAAAGAGTTTCGAATGTTCAAAAGTAAGTTTGTTTGGATTAGATATTTTGTATTTCTCATGACAAACACATGTGATTGCACATTTTTTTTTTTCAGATGGGTCTGTTTGGAAACCACCAATTATGAATTGTTATACCAATGGAATGCCAGATGAATTGATTAAAGAAGATGAGATGAAAGATAGCTCCAAAGGCTCACTCTCACATTCGTAAGTATAATTTATCATAGAATTTTTAATGAATTGAAGAATCGAACATTACTTAAAATCAATATTTCTATTCATCTATAGCCCTGGGAAGTTATTAATCCAAAATTTTACCTATATTAAGCATTTTATAAACTGCTCAGGACATTGGGTCTTGAATCTTCACTTTTCTGTGTGTCAATGACCAGAGAATTACTGGTCTGAGTGGCGGTTTTTCAAGATCGATAAACGGTTTGAGTGAACGCGATTCAGAGAAATTAACAAGAGCGTACCTTCGGCGTTAGTACAGTATGCTGGGGACGCGAGTTCGAATCCTATTCACACCTAAATTTTTCTGGCTTTTTATTACTCTACTATGTTCTAGGCAACGCGACAGACTGGAAGATTTAATAAGGAGTTTAACTCCCGAAAAAACAAAAATAGGTGAGGTGATGGTGTTTTGCATAGAACATAGTGAAGCAGCTGAGGAAATAGCAGAGTGTATAACAGAAGCTCTTTCGAACGAATCCACAGCTTTAACTAAAAAGATTGCCCGATTGTACCTGATATCAGATATACTCCATAACTGTCAAGTTAAAGTGAACAAAGCCTATTTCTACAGAAAAGCGTAAGTTCATATATATTACAGCCTGTTTATTTACTTTAAAACTACAGCATTATGACTGTGAAAATATTGAATTAGTTTCACTAGGTATATGAATCAAAACTCAACTGTGTTTGCTCTAGGTCTGTCATCAAATTTTCTATTTTAGATTTGAAAATAGGCTGATAGGTATATTAAAGATGATTAAACAGGCGTATGATAAATTAGAAGGAAGACTACAAGCAGAGGGATTCAAAATTCGGGTGCTAAGAACCTTGAAAGCTTGGGAGGACACTATTTATCCCAAAGATTTTATGTTGAAACTGCACAATACCTTTTTGGGGATTGAAACTGAGGTAATGATACATATTTTATCTAAAATTGCTTGACACCTCCATAAACACAATGAAAGATTTTGATATTTTTGTTACTTGAATACTGGAGACAAATGAATTCATGTTAATGATTAGGATTTTAGTCTTGGAGACTAAATATCTCATATATACAGGGCTATCATAACTATTTTGACATATTTTTGGTAGTAGTTTGAGACTAGTTTATTGAAATATTTTTATATAACACTAGAGCTGTTTCACTATGAAAATGATGAAAGTTAAAAAATGTTAGTTATTGCTTTAAGAAATTCACTGATTTTAATTACTTCTGGAAGCTGAAGGTTTGGCAGGAAGCAGATCAGTTCAGTAGTGTCAGCTTGTTGATTAAAATCCTCTCGTTTTGCTGACGATGATGCTTGGTGGTTTTTGTGTGGAAAAACAATTTAAAGCAGGGTCATATTATAATATTATATTAATATTTTGTATGAGATTGTTTTTTTAATTTGTGAATCAAAAGCGATTTTACAAATAGAATCTCGTCTGGCGCTAATATCTGGTCATTTGCACTAGGAACCAAAGGAAAGTCCGAAGCAAGAAGACGACTGTGATGGCAATCCAATTGTTGCACCAGATTCTGATGTAGATGATGGTGTACCATTGGATGGTTCTGCATTGAGATCTGCAATGATGCACTATGAAAGTGATGGTTCTGCGGAGGATGGTATAGATATAGATGGTAATGATTTTTTTTCACTGGAGAGCAGTAGATTTAGGATAACAGAATCAAGCAAGTATATCAGTAGAAGAGAATCAGATGATTGTTCATGACAAAATTTTGAATGAGTCGACTGTTTTTCCAAATCATATTCCAAAGCTTGTAGTACAAACAAAAATGTATACTACTTCAATTTACAATGTCATATGATTTATAGGTGAAGAGATAGCAGAGGACGGCCAACAAAAAGGATCATTATCTGGTTTCATTACTTCCAAATGGGAAACAGTGGATCCAGATCAGGTTGAAGCCCAAGCAATGACAACTAGCAAGTGGGACATGTTGGAAAACAGCCAAGATGCCAGTCAGGAAAGTAGTGCGAATGAGAGAGATGATTCTGTTGACTATAGTGATACAAGGTAATCTTCTGTTTTCTAAAGTGTCGCAACTATAAGCTTATGTAGGGCGTGATTGTACTTGGTGATTGTATTATGATTGTAGTAGTTTTTTTTGAGGTTCAGAAAGTATAAAAATGGATTAAAAACATCTATATAGCTTGAGATGATAATGTCAGTCCAAAAGTAATTGGCCTCGCCAATATTTATTTGAGATTGATGTGAGTTCAGTTATAGTAATGTCTGAGGAGGTATTGGTAACAGACTGCCAAAATCAGTTATGTATTTTTGTTGCGCTTCTAAAAAATATCGCAGGATCGAAATATTTGATAATTACTATAATACTTCTTCACTTACCAGCGTGTTTGCTCTTTTCTGATATAAAATATGGAAGCACGAACATCTAGCCAGATACACATTTTTGGACTGGTACTACCACTTTATAGTTGAAAAAAGGTTAATTTCTTGGAAGCTCAATATTATTCTATTTAACTAGGGATATGACTGAAGAGAAGCGGCAAAAGTTGAGAGAGATTGAAGTGAAAGCTGTTCAATACCAGGATGAGCTGGAATCTGGACAGAGACAGTTAAAGAGTGGTTGGACTTTACCTCAGCAAGTGGAACATTACAGAAGGAAGTTACTCAGGAAATCTGAAAAGGAGAAGAAAGAAAAAACTGAGAAGGTCAAAGAGAAGCACAAAAAGGAAAGAGATTACGAAAGAAGTGAGAGAAGAGTAGTGGTTGAGAGCTCCGATGATGAATCATACTATAAGGACGTGTGAGTATATGGTGTATGATAATAATTTTCCTAAATTTTTTATATCCAAATTATTGAAGCTATATATCTTATCATATGCATCAGTATTAACATTGTTGATATAAAGTTTATATGTTTTGATTTTTATAGTACTTCTAGAAAAAGCAAAAAACATGCTCGAAGCTCATCAAGTGGTTCAACGTCCAGGCACAGGTAACAACATGCAGCATCTGTTTTACCCTAAGCTAATATGTTTATTAATTATAATGATATAGCTTTATACTTTTTAACTGAAATCGAGTTCGCTATGTCGTGAATAGGATTGTCAGAATAGTAAATAGTAGTAAGAAGAGCTAACATTTTAATGTCAGTCTGGCGACGCTATTGCGTCGAAATACTGTTTTATATTGAAATTTCTGTTGATAAAATGCAGGCGCGAAAAAGAAGATCAACAGGAAAACCTTACTGTTCAGTTCAGTAACAGTTCTACTATGACGGACTAGATAATCTGCCTTGTCACAATGAAGTACTTGAAAAAAATTGAGAGTACGTCATTTTTTAAAGCAGTGTCCAAATATTTTGGTCAATGTTAAACTCGATTGGTTAAATGTACAGCTATTAACAGCGTGTTGTGGCAATGGAGATGCCGTATCTTCACTACACCGTGCTTCATTGTAAAGGCGCATTGGGATTAACACATGTGAATTTCAGGTCAAAGAGTCGATCTCCTTCGTCATCTCGTAAACGTCGATGTAAAGCCATTACTCCTCCCAGCCCTCCCCGAATACGATCCTCCCGTTCCTCCAGAAGACGCGATTCTGACTCTCCCACCGACTCCACAGATAAATACAGCCCCAAAAGGCACAGAATCACCACTCCCTCCCCACCTCGATCATCTAAACATACCCGCAGGTCCACGTCACCTAGAAGTGGCCACAGCAGCCCCAGATCAAACTCGTCTAGATCCAGGTACCATTCACCAGAGCCCAAGAAGCACAGACATAAACATAAGTATTAGTTATAGTGGTTATTTTGAAATTGTTAGTCTCGATGGTTCAATGCTGAGAGCGAATTAAACAGTAGCCTCGCGACTTTAGAAAATGGTACAAGTGGAAATATCAATTTAATGTCTGACACTGTCAATGGCTGCATTATGATAATCACAACACTACAACAGATTATGTGCATTAAACATCAGTGTAACTGCGTACATCAAACTTTCAGTAATTTCTGTTTCCATGTGCAAGTTAAGAGCTAAATTTCCATTTCTACAGTTGTTCCCCAAAGCCTTGTGATGAATTCACAAGCACTCTCTATGCATTATTGATTAGAAAGCATGTGTTACGATATACTGGGCGACGATGTTATGCTGATTTTATTTTTCATTAGCGCGTTTCTGTATTTGAGTAATTAGGGAATGTTATTACATTTGTCTTATACTTTCAAAAACATTATATTTTGTTTGATATGTTTTTGATTGAATTTTCAAATTTTATTGTCCACGCCTAACCGAGGGTGGTATTGTGAATACATTTTTTTGTATCTGAGATGTTTCATGGCTTCATGATATAGATGTCATACTTTTACATTAGAAGATTATACAGAATCACACTGCTTATCTGTGGGGATTGAAAATGGGAAGTAATGAGTAAATTTCCAATTTTTATTTCTCCATTATGTAGAGCTAGTCGTCTTGTGTAATGTGAGATCACAGCGTGTTCTGGAACAATGTGGGAGTCAAAATATTAATACCAAACATTCATTTCTGTTCAGATGTTCCCGTTGGTGTGCTTTGTTTCCTGTTGTAGCTTAAATTGGGAAACTGGGAAAATCAGAATTCAAAGCACATCTAGTCGGCCATTGTTGATAGCATAGCAGTTTGAGACTACGTTTATTTTCATTTAATGATAATCGTCGATATTGCGGCATATTTCCACTTTTTTTTTATTGTTTCATCAACTCTCAATTACTTTTTAATCAGCGGTAAAGTGTATCATGTCTTATAATTTACCTTTGTATATACACATATGCATATGTTAAGATCAATATTGAGTTTCTGATTCACAATCTTTTTAATTTCTATACATATTTGTATTGCTGGATTATTATATATATTTTTTTGAGTACATAATAAACTTTATACACTTAGACAGTGGTTTGTTTATTCCAACACATTTTTTGGTGGTCAAGGTAAATATATACCCCAATCTGTTTTTGTGCATTCACATTCGTGTATTTAAATTTCTAGGAAACTCCTCAAGGCATATACAGAATAATTGTTGTTATTCAGCCCTAAGTCATCGGTTTTTCTCAATGTTATATTGCCGTCTCTGATCAAAAAGACTTGGAATTTTCACATTAATACTTTTTTTAATAGCGAGTTAGAAGTGATTAGTAACAATTTAGGACATTTTGAAAAGGTCCAGAAATATTCCTATAGAAGGCAGGACGCAAGTAACCGAATGTGGATTGATGTTCTAAAGAACTCTAAGAGCCGTGTGACACACAATAGGATTACGCCGAAAATTATAGCGAAAATAATTTTACCTGTATGATACGTGAAAGAAATATAACGAAATTTTTCATGAAAATTTCCGTGGTAAAAATATAGAACATGTTCTAAATTTTCCCTACAAACTGCGCGAGAATCGGCGCAGATTGATGAAAAATGTATATTCGACAGATGTCAGTGGCCATATAACCTCCATTTTGTAATCTTGACTGGTCGCTTGGCTTTGGTTTGTTTATTGTTTGTTGCGAGTTTTTTTCCTTTATTTTCTCTCCTGAAATCTATTACTATGTCCTGGACACGAGAACAAGTGACTGTGCTCTTAGAAGAATACCGAAAATGGCCAAATTTGTATAAAGTCAATAAAGTATAAAAATCTCAACAAGCGGAGGGAGGACTTTCGTGACCACAGAGTTCTTTTTATGCGAGTATTTTCATTTCGTCTCTGTCGGCGTTTACTTATGTACACCACTAGCGCGGCACATACCACGGCAGTACTATCTAATAATAATCTTTGCCTGTCCATTTTATTTTCTCAAAACTTTAAATCCTCAGAATAAGTACAGTTGCTAACGTTGTTCAAAACAATAACAATTGTAGTTAGTGTTGTAAGAATTCGAATTAAAATGCTCGGTGAACCCGAGTATTAAAATCCTCGGTTGAATCCGAGTATCAAGATACTCGCATTCGAATTAAATTTACACAAGGAAGAGAGTGACTGTCGTGTGTACTGTGTCGCGCACTGACGATAGAACACTTCTATCGTCGTTGGTGTCGCGTAGTACAAACAAGAAAACAATTCGAATTCAAATATTTTAATTCGGAGTAATACTCTGTTTTAGCAGCGTGCGTAATTTGTTCTCGATGGCGGATGACGATTGACCGTTAATATTAACAGTGGGTAATAACAAAAACCATTTATAAGTAGGTGGGTTGCAATACCATTCCAGTTAAAATGTTGAGTTCAACACCCACTTTACATCACATTTCTACTAATTTTCGTTTTACAAATTGATATTTGAATCGAAGTTATGTTATTGTTATGGTTCTCCGCTTCACAGTTGATCAGCAGTTTCACGGCCCGCCATTCTAATGCTGCGTGCGCCGCAAATTAATTCGAATCATTTGATATCAATGAATCATCCGAGTATTAAAATAATTCGAATTCAAGTACTCGAGTATCAAAATTATCCGAGTATTTACAACACTAATTGTAGTGGTTATGTTTGACAAAAGATCTTGACGTTATGGCAGTTGTCATTTTCATGGTTGTCACGGCTTAGAACGTTTAAATGTAGCCTTCAATAATGTCAACTGCAGACCGGATTAGTGAGAAGAAAGTGATTCCACGAGATACTACACCAACTGCGCATGCTTATGATATGAATTTATGGATAAATTTTGGTAGTAATTTATTTGTGTATCATACACGTCTTCTTGCCAATGTTGAAAAGTTTTACGACGAAAAGTTTCATTGAAATTATAACAATAATTTTCGGCGTAATCCCATGGTGTCACACGGCTCAAGTCATCGGTTTTTCTCAATGTTATATTGCCGTCTCTGATGAAAAAGACTTAGAATTTTCACATTAATACTTTTTTTAATAGCGAGTTAGAAGTGAATTAGTAACAATTTAGGACATTTTGAAAAGGTCCAGAAATATTCCTATAGAAGGCAGGACGCAAGTAACCGAATGTGGATTGATGTTCTAAAGAACTCTTTAAGAGATTAGTTTCTCCAACCCTCGCTATGACGTTACAGAACCTCTCCTCGCACTTATTTTGCTGCAGACTGCAGCTGATTATTGGGACAGATCGATTTTCCCAGTTGTGTGGTAGAAATATATTTGCTGACATGTCACTGGTTATAGTGTGTTAAAAAAACAACGAATCTGTTGTATAGCTTTATTCCCCGCTGGAAACTGATACAAATCCACAAACCATAGAAATAAAATAAATGAACGCATAGACTAAAACAAGTATACTTATATAAAAATTATTTCGGCCATAACCTATTTTAGTGACAGAAGTGTCATAAACTTAAAAATAAATTCAATATAGCTACTGTTATGAGCCTATAAAAAAATTTTGCTTACGCCAATAACAAACGTTATACTGAAAACTCAAGCTTAATGCAGTTTCACTCATTTCTTGGTATGATAACATAACTATGAAAGTAGTTATATGCTACCACATTCGGTGAATTCAGATTCTGGCAGCATGCTATTCTCAGTTCTGTGGGACGAATTACTTTTCAGGAATATCCATTCATGTGCAATGTGTTGAGTGTTCAAAGTGTATCTTGATTAATATATAGTTTGAAAATCTGTATATTGCATCATACTAAACTGAACCGTTCCTGTGACATTTTTTGATAATATAACAATCAGACGTAATTGTTTATGTCAATCAACAATTTTAGATGGAACAATGCACTCTTGATAAAATAATTTGGGAAATTGTCAAATTGACATAAACAGTCGAATGACTGGTACATTAGACTGCTCAGAACAAAGCAGGCAGAAAAAATGATATGGTAGCTTATAACTAATCTGAATGACGGCATTTTGTAGACCAAAGTCTACAAAGATTTCTGTCACCCAATATAATGAAAACTGATAATTGAAGAAGGCTACATCGCAACAAATGCACAAATAAAATTAAACGCTATACATTAAGATATCAAATAATACATGCTATAGTAATACATTCACATATAACAATAAATGAATACATTACAAAACAAAACAATCATGAAAAATGGACTTATATTTTTACATTTAGATGTTTCCGTAGGTGGTTATTATAATAGGAATTTACGTTTTTTATTATGTTTTTTTGTCATTAAGACGTATTTGCAATTTTTTATATTTTTTTTAAAATATTTTATAATAGCGTATATATATATATATATATGATTGTGGCTCACGCCTCAATCTTTCTTTATCTGAGTAGCAGCCGTTTTAGCCTGGTGGGCCTGCAAGACAGCCACAGCTTCCTCCACCTTATTTTTGAGTGACTCGTTGTGTTCCAACATATGGAGCAGCTCTGTATTATCGATTTCCAATAACATACCAGTTATTTTACCTACAACAGAAATATTACATACAATAAAGCATTAAATACACATGATAAACGTCGGACTGTGACATATCTATTGCTGAAATATTGTGACACAAGTTAGAAACTGAAGACAAGCTTAGAAGTTAGAACATCCAAAAATCGCGTCCAGTCCAAAGCTAGTCAGCCAGCTTTTTTTTCCCGTACATTAAATTCTTGATCAGACTCTGGAACTGTTGCTTCACTTGTAATATATTATTTGAAATTGGGCAATAATTCGTTAATAAATAATACGTACCTGCCAAATCCGAATACATCCTCTGTATAAGCGGGAAGAGCCTCTCTCCGAGCATCTGCTTTTGTTCCTGGGGCGGCGCCGCGGCAAGCATGGTCGCGGTAAGTGGTTCCTGTCCCTGAATGTGTACCGCCTGTTGCACCGGTTGAGCAGTCGGTTGCAAAGCCAACGGCTGCGGTGGGTTGCGCATGTTCGAAGTGTATTTGAAGTTCGCCGCTCGACCGCCTGGCGCTGTCATCACGCCACCCGCCGTCTGTCCCGGCAGAGGGCGGCCCTGCATGCCCGCTGCCTGCTGGGCGGCGCCTGTCATCGGACGTGTGACGCTCATGTTGCTGCGCATCGCAGCCGATTGGTTCGGTGGGCGAGCTGCTGCCCGGAACGTGTTTGGCATTCCTAAAATCAATCAACAAATTACATGCGGAAACATAATCAACCAACGTGACGCTAAGTCGCACACATTCCTCGCTATATGTTGTATTTGCACTTAGTTTACTGAAAACGCCGCTTGTACAAGCTTGGATAATTCTGATGAAGGGAATGTAGCAGCTCTTTAATGTTCATGACTGGCCATTAAGTACAACCACAGAGATGAATGAATATCTTTGCTGGCAGTTTGGCAGCCTGTCCCTGTCAGAGTTCACGAAACCTCAAAAAATATGAAAAATATTTATCTCCGCCATGGAAATGACAGACGGTATTTTTTTCATTTCAAAATATATTTGACCTCGAAATAACCTTGATACTTGATTCAATGATCAAGGTCATAGTTGTCAAAGTACTAACATCCTGATACATTCCTATCTGCTGATTTATAGTGGAAAATATTCGGTATCGATGATTGGCCTGTTAAGGGTGCGATTAAGTAGCAATAAACACAGGGTTAGTTTCAGAACAGACGTACCTGTGTATGCGGCAGCCCCCGCTTGAGTGCCTGGTCGGACTGGTGCCTGCGCTGGCCATCTAGGACTAGTACGGATCTGTGCCATCTGAGCCGGTCCATAGAACCGCTGCGCTGCCGGAATGGTTGGCACAAAGTAGCCACTGCTAGCACCTGGCTGGATGAACTGACCCATCTGATGCATGCGCATGTTAGCCATACGTTGCATGTACTGAAATTAGAAACTGTCGATGTAGTTTGATTTTTTTTTGAACTGACGACCTAACTTCATCTAGATTATAGATGCCTTCAGGAGACATCCAGAATTTATATAACTTTTTTTTTTTGGGAATTTTCAACCCCGAGCCCATTATAACAAGTGTGTATTCTCCCTTTAGAAAGTTCCAAATGCAAATATGCCGGAAATACTTCTACATTTAAAATGTTTCGTTACATGACAAAAGAAATGAACCTCCCTTCCTGTACCGACACCGTAAACTTGGCATAAATCCTCCAGCCACACTAGAGCATAATACTTGCGATGCTGTCAGTTTTCTGTCAGAGTATCATGAGGCTTTCAACATCGGATAATCAACTTTTCATTTCAGTCAAATGGAGTGCTCAAAAATTTTGATACTTGGTACAATTGTTATGGTGGAAGACTTTCATTAAGAGCCATCCACAATCTACATATTCAAATATAAAAATATGCCTCAGTATTAAAAATACCTGTGAAGTTAAGTGAGCTTTACGATCTTCCTTCCTTTGAGCAAGAGCAACATACAATGGTTTTGACCCAACAATGCGACCATTCATTTCCGTTACCGCCTTTGTAGCTTCTTCAGGCGAAGAAAAACATACGAATCCAAAACCTTTACTTCTGCCTTCCTCCACCATTACCTGCAAAGCAAAAGTAGATCAAATATTTATTTATTTATTTATTAACGGGCAATTGCCCAATTAGAAAAATATACAATTCAAGTAACAAAAAAACACCTAATGTCTAACCTAACCCTAACATCAACAATTATTCAAAATATAAACAGTGTGAAACATATATAAAATTTAGAATCAGGAGCTAAAATATGAAACAATATGTAACAATGTATTTTCAAATGTTCTTTGGTCAACAAAAAAGTCCAAAGATCACAGTTCTGATTGGCAAGTCGAGCGGTCCTAGACAAAAATGAGTTCAAACCATAGTTGGTTCTATGGGGAGGGACATAAAAAGTGTGGTTTTGTCTGGTTTGCCTTGAATGCACGTGGAGGCCAATTATTCCAGTAAGCTCAGGAGGAAAACTGCGAGAGTGTAGCAAAGTATAGAACATTGTAAGGTCCCTGTGAATTCAACGAGTTTGAAGTGTACTAATATTTAAAAAGTTTTCCAATTCAGAGTAGTCAATGTTTTCAACTGCATGACGCTCTTTAAAGGAGACATACCTCAAAAGCTTATGCTGCACTCTTTCAATAGCCCGGATATGGACGTCGTAATAGGGAGACCAAACACAGGAACAGTAATATTTGCACAGAAGTCATGATAACTCGAACCATGAATGCCTGATATAACTACAAAAATCCAGTGCTTGGTTTTCACTACAATTTATCCAGCTTTCTCTGGCAGGCTATCAAAAGAACGCTATGTCCAAAAATCTGATGGTCCTAATGGAACTTCTCATATTTATTACAATAATGGTTAGTGAATACCTTACCTTAGCAGAGGTGATGGTTCCAAAGGGTGCAAATTCCTTCCGAAGTCTTTCATCATCAATGGTATCGTCGAGGTTTTTAACGTACAGGTTAACACCTTGATACCGATTGAGTCTCTCCATTTTAAGCGCCTCGAATCGTCTCTTCAACTCCTGCTGTCTTTCCGCTTTTTTCTGAGCACGACCAACGTACAAGGGCCTACCGTCGATTAGCTCTTTGCCATTTAAAGCTTCTACTGCTGCCTCAGCTGCCTCAGGACTCTCAAACGCCACAAACCCAAATCCCTTCGATTTACCATCCTGCTTGGGCAAACATTGATACTTATGAAGCTCTATATTGTTTATTTGACAGTTTAGTTACTGTAGAATAAATATAACTTTGAGAAAATATTTACTTTGCTTTCTGTAGGTTTTAGATAGCTTAAGATTATTTTCCTTACCTAAGTATAAAATTTCGGAGTAGTTTTGTATATTTATGGAAAAGGCTTTCAAAATATATCAAGGCAAAAAAGTTTCGATAAACCTAAGCATGAAACACAGATTTTGTAAAATTTGAATATATGAATTCTCAATAATTCAGACAAGCATCATTGTTTTATTTTCAAAGCCTACTAATCAAGTTAAACATTGAAATTTCGTTAAATAGGGGGATGTGTTGCTTTTAAATAACTACATCTAATCAAATTTATATTGATTGAATTTTTACCATTGCAAACTGTGGATCTCAGTTTCTACTGTATGTTCTCACCTTGTTCATAATTTTGAGACTTGTGATCTTCCCAAACTTCTCAAACATATTTTGCAACTGCTCCTCAGTAAGCTCCTCCCCGAAGTTCTTAACATAGACATTGGTGAACAGTTTGGCTTTTTCCCCTAGCTCCTTTTCCCTTTCCTTTCGTGGAATGAATCTGCCAACGTACACCTTTTTGTTGTTCAACAACATACCATTCACCTTCTCGATCGACTTGTTTGCAGCTTCCTCCGTTTCGAAATGTACAAAACCATAGCCTTTGAGGAAAAATTTCCAATAGTAAACATCAACATCCACAAAATCAAAACAAAGCTTCCCCGAGTTTTTTATACAGTGATTCTAAAAAGTATTCCATTAGAACTACATACATATAAACCAAATAAGGTTTTCAAACAAAATGTTTTAACACGACGTTTCAGTTTATCAAATTTGAACCATCTTCAGGATAATTTGCAATCTTACAATATAACAAAAATTGAAAGAAATCAAAATAAACAAAATAAAATTCAAAACACTTACTGCAGAAAATAGATTACACAAATTGAAAATTGCTTTCACAGCAGGTGGAAGCAGAAAGAGTAATATTAACCAGACAGAAGGTTGAGAAAATATTCTAATAAAAATATGCATAAAAACAACAGACAAATATATAGTAAAAAAACGCAAACAAGCAAAGAATAATAACAAGTAATTTAGAATGAAATTTGGAAAGATCCAAAAATTGTTATATGTTTAATGTATTATAAATATTACCTAAGCAGTCAATGTCACATCTAAAGTTTATAGGTTTTTTATTGTTTTTGGATCATTTTTTGATGCATCTTTGATCAAAGTCGATTGCATGCCTTGTTTAATTCACACGTTTTGAAAGGGCTGTACCACCCTTGTTATTTTATATATCATATAATTTTTGCATCTACACAGAATTTTATATAAATTATTTGTCTTCATTCTTTGCTTGGATACATTTTTGACCATATATTTGTATGTTGAGTTTGTGTAATCTGTTTTGTGCAGTGATTGTTTTTTCAATTTTAGTTTGTTCTGATTTGTTTTAATTACTGTGTTATTGTAGGATTATAAAATAACCTGAAGATAGTTTAAATTTAATAAATCAAAAAGTCATGCTAAACAATTTTTGTTTCATCAACTAGCTGTAATACCATTGCACAACATATTGCCTTTTTCAGTACTGTCCAGAAGAAGGTTGAATTTTGGCTTAAGCTGATTATTTATTAGTTTGCATACTATTTTGAAGAATATTTTTCATTACAAAACTCAGGCAATTGTTTTATTTCAATTTATGCCAAAAATTCCACATTTTTTTGGCAAAGCACGATGCCTAACTGGAGGTATTATCTTCCAACAAATGTGAGCTAACCCAAAGCTTAAGTTGAACACTACTTCAAAGGGATACCTGAAGCTTGATACTAACCTTTGCTGGTTCCATTTTCATCCTGAGCTACCTTGCAACTTAAAATGTTGCCAAAGGCTGAGAAAGTGTCATACATAGCCTTGTTGTCAATTGAGCGGTCCAAGTTTTTGATGAACACATTTCCTACTCCAGATTTGCGCAAGGAAGGGTCCCGCTGGGACCACATTATACGGATAGGCCTCCCCTTGATCAAGTCAAAATTCATTGTGTCCAAAGCTCGTTCAGCTGCACAATACAGACAAATTCAACAACTTTATTTAAAAATCTTACGGATCACTATTAATACAGAAATAAAAACATCACAATTCCAGCTACCTGTACATAAAGTTGAGGACATTGCTAAGTATTTAGGCAATTGCTTTCCACAACTCAGCTTTTACAGTCAAGTAGTTGAAATTTGTCAACCCATACTATAGTCAGACTGCTTTTGAGAGAGTAGGGTTGAAGATTCTATGTCATTGTAAGGCATAAGGGTGCCACAGGCAGACTATACTAGGGGCTAGTATTCTGGAACCTGGAGATGTAAGATGAATATGATTCTGGGCTATACCCACCTTTGCAAAAAGGACAGGTCTTGGAAACTAGCACAACTAGCATGGACAGAGGCATAAAAAGGCCTGTTAGTTGGCCTATGCACCAATGACCACATCATCCTCCATTCATTCATTCATTCAAGCTTGTTAGACTATGTATTTTTTTCCAAATATAAATAATTAGGTTAATGTAAATTTTCTCTCCCCTCTCTGATCAAATTTTCCAAATAATCTAACAGTCATCAATACTCCTATAGCAAAAAAAATATTTTGTACAAAATTAATATTCATAAAAAAATATCTAAAAACTTCTTTACTATATTAATATAATAAATAATAATATTCTTGTTGAACCATTGTTACTGGCAATAACTAACAAACACCACAGTGATTTTCTAATTAAGTAACAAATCTGAACCTTAAGAACTTGCTAACAGCAATCCAGAATTTAAACAAAACTGAATAATTCAATTTCAAAAATTTCTCCTTGAATTACAGAATATTAAAATCTAACAGGGTATCGGAGCTTGAGTGTTCTCACATAGTTTTTTGATACTAGTTAGATTTCTGTAACTGTTCAAATAATAGGGCATCCACATCTAGACACATTGACATATTTTCTAAACATCATTGGATGTTCAACCATGGGACATATTTTGCAACCTTGCACAATACTCATTATTTTTTTTACCTTGATATTAATGATGCAATTTCCAAATCAATGATTCATAAATTTAATTATAAATGCATTTATTGATTGGGCTTATACACAACTGTGAATGTATTTGTATTGTTTGACTGATAAAGAGCATAATATAATATCAAACTCAATATCAGTTATGATACATACATGTATAATGTTGTAAATGAAAAATAATAATGAGTCTAAATAAATAAATAAGTTAGGAGGAATTAATAGGCAAACAATTGTTTGGATTCTTGAACAGCACTGCATTATTCCTGTTATGTGATAGTATCATGTATACAAACTGAAAATGAGGAAAGGAATGTAAAAGCAAAATATTCAAGATTTGAGATATAAAAAACATCTAGTCAATCCCTAGACATGTAACATGTTCCTATAAAGTTGTACACACACCAATTGGTCACATAATCTGCTTCATTTATTTATTTATAGTTCATACTTTAGTTAGTTGAAAGGGTTATTTTGTACATAAATTGAAGACCACAATCAGCTTTAAAAATTAGGTAGGTACATGTATCTGATGTCGTTATAATCTTTTCTTTTTTTGGTAGATTTCTGGAGAGAAAGGTAATACTGGGTTGGTGGTAAGGATAGATCAACTTCAGGGCTGGGGTAGATTTGATTTTCAGCTATGTAGATATGCTTGAGGGACGTGAGCAGGCAAAACTACTTTTAAATGGTGTTGGCCCAGCCCAAACTGGATAGCTTTGACAAACCTGATCTGAGAGGATAACATGCATTAAAATATCAGAAGTAAATTTCTAAGATGAGAATCCAATATTGTGAAACTCTCACAATTACTGAAAACATTGCAATGTTGCCAAAATACGAAAGACACATTTCACAAATCATTACAAAAAAGCTATACTGGTTTTGCTGATACTCCAGCCCACATTTCATGTTGAATGGCTAATTAACCAGTATGTTCTGAAACGATTTTTACAACAAAAATATTGACAATGGCAACAAATCCAAATTAAAGATTGTTCATTGCTTCCAAATTTTGTACAATAGTTAATACAAAAATGTAATTTTACATAGAATAAATTGAAAAAGTCACTGTATAGCAGCTGTTCCATGTTTAAATAGCAAAGAAAATAGTTTATGGGTGAATCATTCTTGATAACAATACCTAATCAACATTCTTTCCTCCATAGGAAACTTCAAGGCCATCATATATCTAGAAATTCATGAACATTCGTCCAAGCAAATAGGTTGAGGAGAAACCTATTTTACAATATTTCTGGTCAAGTTAATAGCAAATGTGTATTTATTGAGTAATATTTCCCTTCCAGAACAATGTGCGTTTAGCATATAGTTGGCCTGTTATGCTGATAGAAAGATTTTAGGTTATGGTTAAAAATACCATATGGATGATAATTTATCAGATTCAAAAGAGACTCACCGTCAGCAGGTTGTTGAAAATTCACGTAGGCATAGCCTAAGGAGCGACGAGTTATCAAATCCCTACAAACACGTATAGACAGTACTGGACCGGCAGTCGAAAATTTCTCAAACAGCATTGCTTCAGTTATATCAGAATGCAAGTCCCCGACGTATAGGGACGCCATCGGGTAATTTGGAGCCCCAGGATTCATTTTTATCAACTAGCGTGCCTCAGTATCTCACAATTAAAAATACCTGGTTAACACATAAAACGAAAACAATATTTTCATATATAATAATTTCCTTCTTCGATTTTGCTCATTTTTTCTATTTTTTTGTGTTTTTTACTTGATTTTTATATTTTTTTGTGTTTTTAAGTTAATGTTTCACGTTTAGGTGGGTTGTGAGACAGTCACAACACCACACACTCACGCACTAAAACGAAATGCGAAATGGAGCACAGGAAACGGTCATTTTGTTTTTATACTTCGCGGAAATGACGTAAGCAATGACATTAGCACATGTCATACATGCGGTGTCATTGACTTATAGAACTGGACTCCTAGTCAATCACAAGAAGGTTTCTGAATAGATGGACTATAGATCGTAATTTTTGCTTGCACTAAAACGCAATTATAGTTATCATCAAAATACTAACGAGGAGTATTACAATGTGGCTAAATAATTTTAAAAAGTCATTTAAGCTCACGCCTCACTTTCGAATGTTAGATTTGCTCTAACGATGCCTTATATTTTATTACTATGTACAGATAACAGCAAACTTATCTATCTGAAGTTATTCCGCCCGAGGTATGCCTACAATTTATTTAAAGTTGACTTCCTCAAATTTTGATGAAAATTTGTCATGCTGCAAAGATTTTTGTTCAAATTTGATTGGCCCAATGCATGCCACACATGTTCATGAATTAAGTTTAGTGAGGCACGTGTATCGATTGTAGATAAAAAGAAAGCATGTTTTGGGCAAATTAACTTCTGATAAGAAAGTTTGCGGAACGCCATGGGCGATTTTAATTTTCGATAGAAAAATTTTACGGATTTAAACTAATCTCAGCTGCAAAACTTTGCTACACGACTTGGGTGAATTAATTTACGGCATATATGACAGAATTAATATTAAGGTAAATTTGATTGAATTAATTTATTCACGACGAAACTTGCATACGACATCACCTAGAAAAATTAGCTTCAGATAAGGAAATCGTTGCGGAGAGCGCAGTCCCTTTTAGATATTTTGTTCAAATGACAGGCGTTTTACAGAATAATTTATTTTATAAATTGAATATAGGGGGGAAAGATACAGACATGATAATATAGTAGATATTGGTGAAGAGTCACGATTTTCTGCCAACTAAAACCCTAGTAATGTTTGAAAGAAGGCCTCCGGCCTTCCTTAATAGCTAGCGGATGTCAAGTGAGGTCAACTGTATCGCAGTCCAGTTCTTTATATTTAAGGTTATTGTTTTGTGATTAGGTATCATCTGTCGATGTAACTGCCTTTGCACAACAGACCTGAACTGCCATTCAAAAATTCGTAAATTGTCTAAAAAAAAACAGCAAGGAACTAAAGCAAAATTTGCTTGGCAATGTGAAAATTAAAAAACTCCCAAAAGTATACCCACCACAAAGTTCTCGCGAGGAACCACTTCCAGATGTGAGCGCGCTTCCCAGTAAGATAAATTATCCATATGAAAAATGTTAATGTCTGAATGGATAGGTTGTATGTGATTTTAACAATGATCAAACATTTAGGAAACAAATACTTTATACAAAATGCTCTTTGGAGCAAAACAAACCTTACCCTGTAGATTGGAGGTGCTCTTACTTGGTGAATCTCTTCCATCATGCAGATAAAACGATTGTGTAATTAACACACAGTTTTACAAGTAAAACTTTTTCTTTCAGTGACGCGTTTCAATCTATATTTCCGATGATGATTGAAATATAAATCGAAACGCGTCACTGATACAAAAAGAGCTTTATTCGTGAAACTGTGTGTTAATTACACAATCTTTTAATCCGAAAAACCTTACGATACGCGAACTGCTGCTATAAAACGATTAAGAAGCATAAATCGTCAAGTAAAACATAATATAATAATCTCAATCACATATCATCGATTGCGGAACTATACCGACGGACGAACATTTTCCTTAAACAAACTAATAATAGACTATTTATAAGCCTATTGCGCTTGAGAGGACAAATGTCTTTTTACGTTGACCTTAAATTGCTGTAAACTTCAAACATGGGAGAATAAATTGCCCGGCAGCTCATTCCACAACGCCGAAGTTCTCCAAAAGAACAACTCTTGGAAGAGAGTCGTTCGAGAAGTTGGAAGCTCTACCTGTTGAGGATGCGCCCGTTGGAATAGTGACATATCAGCTACCCTCCTCCAAAGTTGGAGGCTGTGGAGGTCCTTTGTTAGGTCAGGCGCATCCACTAAACGTATTGTTCGTTTCTATATTGTGCCCAAAAGCTTCAGGAAGTGTTCCGGTCAATAAAATTTTCTAGAATGGAGGAGAACTTCCAACTCCTGGCACGCCGACCTAGCAAGTCCGGCAACACGATCGTGCCAGGACGTGTTAGTATCAATGTAAATTCCAGAAGCTTCATGGTAGATGACTCAAGTATTGGGCATCCCTCCATCTCCATATCCACATGTGATTTTACTGTTGGGAATGTTGTCTGAGTCTTCTGTGCGTGTTGATCCAAGTTTATTCCTTTTAACAAACTGAATTTGAGCCAATATTTATTGAGTCCATGTATTGTTGCAGAAGTACGCGTCGGTGTTCGAGAGCGAACGAATTGGAATGGTAGAACTGCCCTATTTGGATGAAGACAGTCTCCAAAAATGGGCATGCCACTGGGACCCACGACTGAGAATGATGCAAAAAGTTCAGATATCCCTTTGTAAAGACAACACATTGTTTTGGAACAAATTTTTTTTCAGCAATCTTAAAAGTGGCGGCGATTTATAATAGGTTGACCTCTAATCATTTAGAATCATATCAATCATAGACGAGAGATTCCGTACAGCAAAGTTTTTTAATGTAAAGCAATAGAAATTGCCAATAACACAAAAAAATATGTACCTATTACTTTCATGTATACATTTGTAATAAGTTTAAAGGATAAAATCTTTGTAAATAAATATGTTTTTTCAAATCAATAGTTATTTCTTTCATCTACCGCCACATTCATCCCCTGACTTTTTCAATGATGCTGAAAATACCTATCACTGACCACCTTTTGCCCTCCTGACTTTCGATTTTCTAGAAAGTCGACACACTAAATGAACATCATTATTTTTTGTCATTTTTATATCCGAAGCGGTTACTTTTTCCATAACTAATGGCGTTTCTATTATTCCATAATGGTTATGTAAAAATCTAGCAGCAAGTGCAATATTAGATGGTTGAAAGTTTGAATCATGTTTGCATGAACGGCGACAGGTGCATATATAAAATTTATTCACGTCATTTTTCTATCAGGAGCGGATTACTGTTTCCATACCTCCTTGCGTTTCTGTTATCCTGGTAGCAAATTATTATTTGACGATTCCGTGAAAATTTGGTAGGATTATAAAAGTAATAATGAATAAATTCACAGCATTTCCAAACATTTTAGTTTATTTAAATTAGTATTCAACAGGTAATTGGAATATGACTAGTATTGTAAAAGTATTTTAGAACTTATACAAAAATTTGATTGATTGTAATTATAAATAACAGTAATAAATTCACTTCCAATGTAATTCCTCCGCCACAGTCAACAATCTCTCGTTCCTAGAAAATAAAAATAAATCACTACGATATTTTGATACAATTGGTATTGGTAAATCAAACCGTATCATTAGGAATTTGTAAACCATATAAAAATGATGTTGGCATTTTTAAACTAGACCCTAAAATTTCGTCCTTTCAATAATGTTTAGGATGGTAGGAGACATAGGAAACTATTGCAAATGTGAAATGCCTTGCATTCTACAGATTGAATTATTGCGTGAAATGTCTCGCAGTTACTACAAAGAATTTTCAATTTAAAAAAAGCATAATCGCTGTAAACTACTCACCAAAGGATGTTCATTATAGCATCCAGTCAGCCTTCTCCTTGGCATGTTGTTCAAATAAAGCTTCTGACATGGTAGCAATGTTGTGTTTACGAGGTTGATTTCAAATACGGGCTCTTTGGTAATTTGCTGAGCAGCTGTAGTGTAGTAAGCATAGGACATTTTTGCCTGCTCTTTGTTTTCAATTGCCACAAAGTATAAATTGCTATTGGGCACTCTTTTTATGTAGTAAGTTCTAGAAAGTGAAAATAAAACTCAAATATCATTGAAATAATGATTTCCCGTAGATAGACTTATTGGTTCGTTCCTATCCGTTTTTCCTATATTGGAAGAGAAAGACTACATATTTTGCTCCCCATGCCAGTAGGAGATGAAAGTTGTCACCGTTTCAATTGCAAAATATTAGAATATATCTGATATTACATTCTTTTGTATCTTACTGAAAAATGTAATTCTAAATTCTAAATCTAATTAAACTTCATGTTTGTGCTTTTTAGGGTGTGGAGCATTATATGGGGGCTAGCCGAATAAAATTATGTTAAAATATGGAAGGCGCCAAATTGCATATTTTACGATTTCCTGATTATGGATGAGTTTAAGCAGACTTAAAAATGTTTGGAGAAAAAGACTTTTTTTAAAACTTTTTTATTACTACTTTTAGAATTTGCGATTATTTTTACGCATAGGAGGACAATTTTTCACAGAGGTTCTGATAGATAGATAGACTTAAACTCGTTTTATGGTTCCCCAACATCCCCATCCCCCAAAGTTCATCATACGGTAAAAACTATTTTCTGATCGTTTGCTGATCGAGGGAATTAAAGCATAGGGAGTCTATCCACTTGACTCTATTTTGGAGACTTCAGTTTCAGTTAGAGAGAAATGTTTCTATCGCACATACCTCACATTTGGACTGTTAATTTCACCTTGGAACTGTCCTTTGATGAAGATTTCTTGCCTTAACACAAAAAGATTCAGCTGTTTTTCGCAAGCATAATAATCATCCGCTGCGTTTTCAAATGAAGGTTCTTCGTCGTCATCGTCGTCGTCATCATCGTCATCATCATCATCATCTCCATCTTCATCATTTGGATCTTCAATAGCATCTGTTGGAGAAGGAATAGTGGCGCTGGTTTCAGATACATTTTTGATGATATCTGGAAATAAGCATCAGTAATTGATAATCAAAAAATAAAGCTTGGAACATTTCCTAGATTGATAATAATTCGTGGAATATTGCAGTGGTCCCTTCAATAACCAGATGATTACTGATCTCAGCGGCGTGTTCTCCAAATCTGTATACGCAGTGTGTGAAAGCGATTCAGATATATTGATGGCGTGGACGAGAGCGGACTCTACAAGATGCCTAGTCATTGCAGTGCTGTAGCCTAAGACTACGACATCTTCACGCAATGCACAAGAAATTTTTATGGTATTATCTCACTCCAATTTGTGCACTTCATTTCCGTTTCCTATGAAAAGTAATTGAAACATGCATGAATTCGGTTGCATACCTGCTGTGACGTTCATTGCTACTTCTTGTGTATATGCGACGACATAATACCAATCCAATGATTTGAAATTCAAAAATGGATATAACAGTTTCATCATCATCCATTCAAAGACAGAATGCACTACGTTAAATGGCTGAAAATAGAAAAAATATTATAATTTTCACATTTCAATTGTTCACTAAGGCTTTGGTCTTCGTTATCAATTTGAATTTTTTAAGTCATGGAAACTTTGTAAAACCTAAAAGTTATATGAATTTGGAAATGGTGAAAAATCTGTCACTTTTTCACCAGGACGGCTGAAATGTTCTTATTTTCTCATCACTAATAATACTGACTGTAAGTAAGCTGACTCCTCTTGAGGTTTCAGGTTGTTCTTTCTTGCACAATGCTTGGTAGTCAAATACAGTGACCTGCTTGAAGATCCCTTCGTCAAGCATTGATCCCATTATGTCTCCCTCTACTTCTCCAAAAAATCTACCAGTGTAGTTTCTATCATCTGACACGATGACATAACCAGATGCATCTATTATGTAACAGTCTAAGGTTTCATTGCATTTTTGACAGTGAGAACACTGATTCTGGAAAAAAGAGGACGTTAGAAAATTATATTAACAGATGATTATGTACGTTTGACTCATATTTCGCAGATAAAAACGCAGAAAGTATGTGGTACGTTTCGCTATATTAAAAAGCATCATTAGACTGTCGAATTGATTGGTTAGAATGGCTGCCCGGAATAGATGTAAAGAGCTTTGACCTGAATATAAAAATGAGTATAAGTTACTGAATCTATTGTTACAGTTCTTCTATCAAGTAAATACTGCAATGATTGTATATATGGCTCAGTTGGAATATCGTTTGAATTTATTTTTTATATGTGTTATCGGAACAAAGTGTTTAGGACGAGAATTCCAAGGATAAACCACAACTATCATCATTAAAAGGCTCACGAGATATTTGATGTCTTCGACAAATGTATGTATAAGAATCTCAAAAATATATTTACAATTATATATGTGACAATGAGCACTTACTGATAGCTTGCTCGAGATTTTTCTGACCTCCATATGCAGTTTTGACTGAGAAAACTGAAATCCAACAACACTTCCTGGAGCTTCTAAACCTTTTTCAGAAGGAAATATAGCAAAACTTCCTGTGACTAACGACTCGTCTTTGGTACCTGCATCAAAAGGCACAGAATATACCAAAGACTCGTCATACTGATGTTGGAGTACAGCACTTTTGTACCATTTTTCGTTTATTGCTCTTGGGTGGAAGTCGCCAAACTCTCTGAAAAAATCCATAACCTATTTTATATTATATTATATTAATAATATATTATGAGAGTTGATTGGGCTAAGTTAATGCTTGAAACATTTTATAATCGCTGCATTTGAGGAGGAAATTAGCAACCTTTCAAAAGAACGTTGGTCACAAGAATTTGACAAGTGATTTTACCGAATGCGTAAATGTATTGAAGTAGGTGGAGAATATGTTGAAAAAACAGAATAAAGTTTTTTAAAAAAACCTTGTAGTTTTTTTGTATCTAAAAACTTTCAGCGTGACCTACGTATATACCAATGTACAATATAATTTTTTCGTGTTGTTACTTTGAGAAAGGCTGTCGAGGGAGCCGAATATTTACTTTTTTTTCCTTTTTTTTTTTGGAATTATAGGTGAATGTTTTTGATGGAGCCAGTATCACCAAACTATATAACATACATGAGAGACAGAAATATATCTTTCAGCTTACTTGGTTTGACTGCCTCTGGTATCATTTTTTGGTTCTTCAAAAATGTATCCCCATCTGGTCAGACCACTCATAGTTGCTACGAATCGCAATGAAGCATTATATTTTTCGAATAAGGTGTTTTCTCGTTGACTGAAGTTTCGTTTCTCACCAAACGATTCGTGAGTGATTTTGGCGTCAAATATCAGTCTTTGGATCAATTGCTCATCACAATAGTAACTGTCCTCTTGTAATACTGTTACGTTCTCTTCGTACTGGCTTTGGAACTGGAAATCGCGGTCATACATTCTTCCTAGGAAGTGTAGCAGTTCTTTTTCTGGTGTTGGAAATTCGTGGCCCTCCAAATAATGATATTTACAATACACCCTATAAATAAGCCGAATGTGATCATATTTAAAACACAACTGTTACATTTGAAGTTTGTACAAACGGCCAAATAAGACTTTTTTAATGTCCTAATTATTTTTGTAGTATTTGGATTTTTTTGATAAAAAAATATAATTTGTCATTTGTGAGTATAAGGAAGGTACCAAATACTAGCCGAATATTATACAATAACTAGCGTTCTCACCATTTTGGATGGATCTTCCACTTTCCAGTGAAAAAGGAGGTTAAATTGATGCCTGTATGCTTGTTCCTTAGTATTTCGTTTTCTACTTCAAGGGTGTAGTTACCATACACATGTGGAATTCCGATACCTATCGTAAAAGGTGTGTTCTCCAAAGGCGTGTAATAATAATCATATGCAGATTCATATACCTAGAAGATGGATTTATCCAATTTAATTATTGTCCTCAAACTACTATCTGATCATAAAACATGCAAGCCTTGCGGTCATGGTAGTTTTGTGGCTTGGCAAGATTTTTTACGTCAAGCTCAAAGAAAAAATCAAACATTCAACTTATAGGAATTAAATGAAGACATTTAGATTGTTTAAAAATCGTAACTCTCAAAAGCTGCTGGGAATCCTGGATATTCATTAATAGTAAATCTCATCATTTAGCCTAGAATCCATACTCCATAGATCGATACCACTCGTTTAGAAATTTGGAAAGATGTACATTGTATCTAGATTTTGTCTTCATGACTGCTTAGATTGTTTTCAAAAAATTCTAATACAAACGGATAGGGTTTCAGAAGCAATGATACATCACCTTGAATATAACATTTAGATTTATTTCTCCCAGTAGCTCTGCAAACCCTACACTATGGTATTGGAAGTGCACAAAGGTTTTCCCTGAATCTGCGTTGATATAAAAGAGCCGATGTGTCTAAATAATTTATATACTTACCCGTTTCATGTCATCATAATGGTACTTCAATTTAACTTTAGGTAAGCTGCTTTCCTTTCCATCTACCATATCCTGCCTCAACTTTGCAAGAGTTTCCACAACTTGTCTAGGACCAATAGTTTCGTTGGAGTCATGTTGTTCTACTTGAGTCAAATCTATGCTGTTGTAGTTGTCTTTCAATATGCCCTGATACTAAATTACAAAAAAAATCTTTTAGTAAATCATCGGGGTACAGCAAAATAAAACTGTTCACGTTTAAGCGTTTAGTATGATGTTTGAAAATGTACTTGAAACATTAAATAGATTTCCTACATATGTTGACAAAAAATATATTTTTTCTTTAGCTTCTTCCATGACTATTATCTCAAAGCTACCAAAATGCAGATACGTGATTTTTTCAGGAACCTGAAGTAGTTGGATAGATGTTTTCAGATTCAGCACTGTTCAATACTGATACATGCAAAGAATATTTCTTGGCATGATGATTGCGTAAATATGTAAAGAACGTACCACTGGTCTCAAATCAGGATGCATTAGGACATATCCGTTGTTGCTCACTATAAAAACATATCCATTGACACCTATCTGAAAATAATAATAAGGTTTGCATTCCACAGCTTATATTTTGACACCAAACTTGAACAGTTTTTGAAAACTCCACATAATTTATAACATTTGAATGTCCCTCATTGACTCTCCCTTAATAGGCGCCCAAGCTTACATGGTCAAGCAATGCATAATGAGGGAGCAAAGTGGTTCAAATTATTGGCTTGCTGAGAATAACTCGAAAAATAAAAGTGACGTCACTATCAATCCAACATGACGGAACACCCAAGATGGCGGACTAGTTATTTTTAATGCACTCCGAAAATATGAGTATCAAATGAAAGGGCTTGCTGAGAATAACTCAAAAAATAAAAGTGACGTCACTATAAATCCAACATGACGGAACACCCAAGATGGCCGACTAGTTATTTTTAATGTACCTATACATTGTAGGTATCAAATGAAAGGGCTTGTAAAATGTTAAAATCAAGAGAATACGAGTTCTTAAATCTCGCTACAAGATTTTATATCACATAATTTGTATTATGACATTATAACTTGGGTAGTAAGTTTTAAAGGAAAAGTTTATTTTATTATTATTTTTAGCGCATTTTAAAAAAGTTTGCTCGATTTTAAAAAAGTATTTTTTACTATTAATTTATTTATATTATATATGTCTGAAAGTAATTTTCCATATTCGAACAGAGAACACATATAGTCAATGGAGTAAACACATAAATTCACCAACATGTATCTCCAAGTATCGCGCAAAGTGGCGCTGTCCATTGGCATCTTTATGAAGTCAACGTCTTATCAACAAGGACAGCTAAAGACGAAACAGGCATGTCTATAGCAGGTCGTATAATATATATAGTGGAGAGCATATACATACATTTAACAAAAAATTGAAATACAAACCTTATAAGGCACAGTGAGTCTCTCAAATTCATCAAGTGGTACGTCTGTACCCACAACACCTAGCAGATAAGCCGTCCTAGTATCATTCATTTTATTTGTCTTTGTGTCATAGCATGGTATAGCAGCAGACGTTAGCAGTCTATATGGTGTATTTATCAGATTGTCATTTTTATCATCATACTAAAAAAAATCAACACTGCTTATTATATTTCAGTCAAATATTTTTTTGTCTATACAAGGGTGATTCTTTGATAATCTTGATTATTTTTTGAGGAACTGACAACCTTCTAGTTCCAAACATTAGCAGCCTCTCAATTTTAGTCACACTTTGATTTGCAACTGAAGTAGTTATCGAATAACCCTTGTAACTTTGGATAGTTGAGTATGTATTTTCTTATAAAGCTTACTGTTAAATCAGCATAAGCATGTGTCCAAGATACAGGATGTTCTTCCCCTTGCAAAACTAAAGGTCTGGCTATTACAGTAATATACTGCAAAACAGCTTCTGTTACTTGTTCTAAACTTTGAACATGCGTGAAATAACCTGTAATACGGTAAATGTTAAAGCGTATGAATAACTGCTCACCAATGATAAAATCAAACTGATGTACAAAAATAATACTTTTTCTTGCCAAAAATGTATTATTAAATTTTGTTTGGATTCCAGCGTATTTAAAAATATTAACTGAACAATGCCTTTTTGTTTGGGGCAGATTTAGACCTCTTGCTGGGAAGATGCGAAACCAGGGATCTTTAAATATACACCTTTGGAGGGAAGGTCGCATATATAATTTGTGTGACCGGGAATTACTTGATGTATTTTCAGGAAATATTCCAACTGCATAATTTTCATAGTATGTTTCATACTGTAGCTACAATAATACCACCTGGATTAAGCAGATTCAGAAATTTTCTAAATTGTTGGCCAAGGCGGAATTTCACCAATATAGGAGATACTGAAAATTTATTGTCATCAAAAAAAGTGACAAGCAATCTTACCTCTATTTGCACAAGAGAGCCATTTTCCTTCAGCAACATTTGAAACTTCTAATCCTATCAAATATGTAAATATCCGAACAGGAATATTGGATCCAAAGCGATTATATTTAAATACAACATCAGTCAAATTTCCATTCACATCATCTGTTATTACCATTATTGCTTGATTGCAGCTACTGCTGTCTTCCTCACAGCCTCTTTCATGTCTATACTAAAAAAAGTGAACAGTGTATTAAAATAATGCTGTCACATATATCAAATTTCACTTAGTAAAACTTTGTATATGTATTGACCTACAAAGATATTTTGCTTCAGTTTCATTTTGCTGAATTGCGTAACGTCTCCTTATAAAAATAGACTTATCAATTAGCTAACTAGAACTTATCATGCATACAAAACAAGAGCTCTCAAATCTAGCATACTATTTTTCCTGACCAGCTATTTTTCTATTAAATTACTTTTTCTTTCTTTTGTTTGTCTTAATATATTTCATGTGATAAACTAATTTATCTTAAGATATATCATGATTTAAGATATTTTATTCCTTAAGCTATTTCATTCTTCTTGATACATTCTATGACTCAAGATATTTCAAGAGACTGTTGTTTGAAACTTGTAGACGAGGTGGATTTTTCAAAAGTTTGATTTCGGACTTCCATTGTCTATAAAATTTTGAGTATCACAACGTTTCGATTGATATGCTTTCTTCAATCAATCAATATTTATTCATGATGGTACATACATAGAAAGTATTTTCATACGTCACAATACAATAAAAAGTTTAAAACCATGAAAAAGTGTTGTGTAGAGACTTCTAAGAAATTAAGGAATCTAGATCTTTGGGTGGATGATGATCTTTATTTCAGAACGCATATTATGGTACATATATTGACTGATGTTTTTTGAAGAAAAGACTTCATACACAACTTTGCTGGCGTTGAGTTTTGCAAACTATGGTGGAGTAGTATATAGGTCATGTTTGTTAGCTTACCTGGTGCATAAACCTATTGAGATTAAGGTGCCAAAACATATTTGTGCAAAAAATGAGACTTAGGCAAATGAAGATGAGGTCAATATGTCCTACTTTTAAGCATTCCTATGCATATTTTTGAGATCATTTTATCACAATATTACCGAGCTTTACAATCCGATACCAGTTTTAGTGAAAAATGAATGATATTAGTATTAAAAACAAGTATTCAAGGAACAAGCTAGATGTTTGGAATAATAACTATGATTATGTACTTTAATTTAATTGAGTAATTTGTAATTATGATTTGAGTGTTTTGAATGTTGGATAATTCAGTTGTATATTTCATTCATTTATATTTTTGTAATATTCAAGATCCTCAGTTAAGCAGAATAGGTTAAAATAAAGTTGTTTATGATTATTTGAATCAATCTATAAGTACTACAGAATACCTTAGCAAGTAGATCAAAAGCAACCTCCAGTGCCTGAGCTAAGACTGTCTTCCCTTCTGGCTCAAGAGCTGAAATAGCATTTTTGAACACATTGATGTTCTCTTTGGTTGCTTGTACCAGCTTATCTTGAAAGCATGGTATGGTATAGTTTGTTTTTGAAGAGTAGTTCAGAACATTCACATAATCATTGTTTGAGAGTGTATCGAGAATATTGAAAGCTGTCAAAGAACCAATGTGATGACCCATACCTAAAAAAAGCTTTTAGCAAAAATTATACAGATCAGTAATAAATCTTGTACCGTCCATTGATCCTGAATTGTCCATGAGAATGATGACATCCTTAGTACAAGTTGCGGCTTCTATAAACCAAGTTCTTACGCGGCAATCAAATAAAAGCAATCTTTTGTCCTTCTTGTCTTTGTCATCCCACTTTTTTGCTGAAAATTGATAGAAAACATGAATTCAACAAGTTAATGTAAGAGAAGCTTTTTATGGTATATAAGCTATCCATCATTTGAAAATGACACTTTGTTTTGAAATCTCTCTCTTCCCATCTACAAATCTCATATTTTAATCAATATTTATACTCTAATATTGATACTCTAATCAATATTGAGTAAGCAAGTCAATATTGTTCCCTAAATTATTTTCAAACAGAAAATAATGTATAATAGTAATAGTAGTAGTTGTCTCCACGCCTCTTCCTTCCAGGCACAGTCCTGCACCACTGGAACCCGTCTCTTTTGAATAATGTAGAATAAGCAAATAAGCCTTTGATTGGATGTGTATACATACCTGGATAATGCCTCATGATGCCAGAAGTACTTCCAAAATACTGCCAAGACAATGCTGGATCTCGCTCATAGTTTTCTTTGAATACCCTTGTCAGACTTTCTGACCACTGGATTGCAAAAGCAGCTGATTTCTCTGCAAGAAATTATATACATAAAGATATATAATCAAAAACGGTGCAAATTATATTACATCTCTCTAGTATTGTAACATAAAATACTACATTTTTCCATGTTTGTCTGAATGATAATCTCAGGTAATGTGGAAAGATTTCATCTTGATTTAATTTTCTCATCTCACTATCATAAGCAGTAAGAATAAGCTACATATGCTCTGAAATCGGTTCAGTGGCAACAGAAAAAACATCGCGTTAAGTAGGCTGACGTTTTCCAATGAGTAGTTCCAGTTGAGAAAAAATTAGTAAGTATTCCCAACCACACCTCTCCGCCCAACCCAACTATGAAGCAGTTAACGCGGTCGGAGATCTTTACCGATCCAAACACTGGAGCTGCTGTACCTCAAGAAACGAGCTAAAGCTGCACGGAGATTGAAATTTGGAAGAAGAAAGACTTTGTGGGAGTGCGCATCATTTCCAATAATAAAATAATTAAATATGACTGAAAATTCCTGACTGTTATTTCTGAGCAATATTTTCATAAGAAGTACAGTAAGCCAAATTACTAATTTGTTTTTTTCATTTCAATAACTTTCTTACCTTTGTCATAAATGTTAACAGGAACATGCACAGTACTATAATTTGTATTAACTGCAATGTTGTAAAAATGTGTGTCATTATTCAGTCTCATTGGTAAATACATGTTCTTATTTTTCTTCAATGGTTTTGGTAATTTGATTGGCTCAGCACCTTCAATGGGTGAATATCTGGAACTGTAGTATTGAAATGGTACTGCTGCATTAAATTCAAACTCTTCTGCAGATTGCTCAGCCTTTACTTGGATGTTCTGTCAAAAAGGAGGAATATGTAATTGTATTATAATATAAGAATATAAATAGTATATGATATATCAGGCTCCTCTAGCTGCCTGTTAGTGAACATGAACAAACTTAGCTGGATTGTAGCCAGTGGCATAAAGAAACTCACTTGTATTGCTCTAATTTTTCTATTGATCA
Source organism: Bruchidius siliquastri (assembly GCA_949316355.1). Classification (NCBI taxonomy): domain Eukaryota; kingdom Metazoa; phylum Arthropoda; class Insecta; order Coleoptera; family Chrysomelidae; genus Bruchidius; species Bruchidius siliquastri. Next base: position 21,624,818 of record OX438538.1, on the reverse strand, counting down.
TAATCGATATCTTCTTTTTGATTTCTGCCAAAAGTGTTTGAGGATCCTTGACTCCCACTTTGGCATTGGCAAAAGTGTATCTCTGGAAGAAAGAATACGTTTGCATAACGAAGTAGAATACGTAGGTATATATATAATATATTACTTGTTTGATCTCCGAAAATTGAGTTATAGCTTGTCCTAGTGTCCAGAGGTCTTTTCCAAGTGCATCTGCCCATTTTGAAACCCTGAAAAAAATATTAATATTTTCAGATACCTCTGAAATCCACAAATAAATTGCAAAAACGCATTGTTAGCAGGAGATAATTAATTTTAACTTACTCTTCTCCTTGCAGTGAACAGTTTACTTTTGCGGTATTTAAAACTGATAAAAATAAAATTAAATGATTTATTGACTTAAAATACATCAGCCCTGAGTTAAATCAGCACGCAACTCAACCATGTTCGATGTAGTGGCATATAAATATCTTTTTTTATTTTTAGAAGCTCATACAGCATACAGCCCATCCCAATTCAAATTCAATACAAACAATCAACAAACACCACAAAACAGCACAGAACACGTTTGTTCCCTACTCTTTGACACAGGTAGGTGGATATGCAGTTTGGAAAGCTGCATGCTGTGTTGCCTAATTCACCCCACATTTTCAGATATATTTTGGAGGTACATTTGCATTTAGTAAAATAAAATCGAACAGATATGGGACTCAAGGAAACTCCAAATCAATACTTTGTCTTTTTTGTGTATTTGAGATTTTCTATTACTGCTGAAATTTGCTGCACAGATAGAACCACATAGCATGGACGGGTCTTGTGTGATAGGCTACGTACGAAATTATTCAAAGTCGGATGCTTAAGTGGGCGGTGCGTCCATCGATCTGTCAAATCCACCCCGTCGATTATCTCTCACAAACACACTCAAACACGCCCGCCAGAGATTTCGATGATTGCATAGAATGCATTGATTAACTTGTTCCATTTGAAACTCGGATAACACATTTTTTTTTGAGTCGACTATCCTGATACAGGTGAGTAGTCAATCCTTTGGCAGAACGCCTGATATGTACATCACAGAACACGGAACTAGTCACCTATCTGTTTTGTCGTTTTGTAAATGGTGCTATCCAACTGTCATATACGGTTTATTATTGTTTTTTGTCATTTGAAATTTAAGCTTCCCTCATCTTTTATTGCCGAAAATTAATACAATTTATGTGTGAAAAAACGTTTTAATATGCATATAGAAATATAAAAAAAATGTATGGTAAGCTATTATCCAAGCGGGATTATAAATGTGAATAGATTTAGAAAATTGTCGGAATGGCCGAAGAATCTGGTGAATTATCAAAGGAGGTGAAGCAAAGGATTGAGAGAAATCGTCAAAAAGCAATTATTCTCCGGAAAAGTAAACTCGTGCCCCATCCTTATGCAAAAGAGTAACTTATAAACTGCAATTTGGAAGACAAATTTAATAAAAACATTTTTACAGGCATTTATACTCTGAAGATACAACAACCATAAAAATTGGTCCGACAAAATACAAGGATACAGGCGGTGGCTTCCTCCTAGAAGAAACCACCTATGAAAAACCTTTGGTAAGATTTCAGTTTCTCTAATTGTATTTTGCAATGGATGATTAAGGTGGCTGACAAAGTATGTAAAACTGCCCTCACTTGCACTTTTTTTTTAAATACCGAAAAGTTTGACTTTCTGTTGATGTTGATGTGTGAAAAATAATACATTTTGTCTAGAGATAATACGGTTCATTTAGTAGAAGCCTTTTTTTGATCAACTAATACATATTAGTTTCAGCTGACCAATGATCAAAATATTCACATGTTGAATTATAAACATGTCAGCTTCTCAACTCTATGGATTTTCACATCCAAACAAATTTTGATGTCATATTAATCTGTATAAGAAAGATGTACTTGATTTCTATATTTACCCTATTTTGAACAATAAATCCAACAATACCACTCAATGTTAGAAGTAAAGCTTTTTTTATGTGAGAAATCAGCTAAAAAAATATACTGAATGAAATTCATTTACTAATTATAAGTAAAAATTATTTCTTAATACTTACAATGTAAAAAATTTTTAAAATACTCAGTGAGTAATAAATACAATATTTTTCAGGAAATTGTAGCTGATGAACCGCCAATTTGTGAACCAGACAGACCAAATTGTGTCAACTGTAACAAGCCAATTAGTACATCATGGTTGCTTGAGAAATTCTCATTCAATTGCTGTGATTCATGCAAGTGAGTAGGTTTAATTGTTAGAGGAGCCAACCAAAGAGAGAGATTAAAGACATATTTGAAGCAAGAACAATCCAGAAAAAAAATGCTTTTCTAAATCTTACCTTCTGATATGAATAGTATTTTTGGTTTGTATAATTTTTTGTTGATTTCACTACTGTTGTTTTTCTGTTCTTAGTATGGTAGTTACTAAACTTTATTTTGGGGTCTGTTTCACATTTCGAGTTTTAGTGAATTCAAGGATCAAAATGCCAAGCAATGGGAAAAACTGATTTGGTTTTCTGTGATATTTATGGATTGCATTATTTTTTTTAACCTAATGTGCAAGTGAAATGCTCACAAGCTCAAAAAATTAAATATCAAGTGCTACTACTTTGTAGGGACCCAGAAGTTCATAAGCTAATAACAAAAACAGAGGCAAAGGAAACATACTTACTCAAGGATTGCGATTTTGATAAAAGAGAGCCACCATTGAAATTTATACAACAGAAGAATCCTCACAATCATAGATGGGGTGATATGAAATTATTTTTGCAGATTCAGGTAAGTATTGTGAAAACCCATTTCTGCTCATAAATGTCTCAAACCATGACTTATGCAGAAAAATTCATGAGATAATTATACATTATTTATTAGTATTTTAAATCACAGTTCATAGATGAAGCAGTCGATTCCTTGCATAATTTTTGAGATTTTTGTAATGAATTAACCACTTTTGTTCATGGTGGTGATTTTGATAAACCTGTAGAATGGACCAGCATTTAAATATTTTTCAGGAAAATTACTGTTACAGGTAGAACAACGTGCCTTAGAAATCTGGGGTAGTGAAGAAGATCTAGAGAGAGAGAAAGAGCGCAGAGAAGAAAAACGGGTGATGGCCAAATCTAAAAACTATGAGAAGAAGTTGAAAGAGCTGAGAAAAGAGATGCGCAGTAGTTTATATGATCGCACAAAAGGTGGCCCGCATACACACGAATTTGGCCCTGAAACATATAATGAAGATGAAGATACTTATCACAGAAAATGTACTACCTGCCCATATGAGGAAACATTCGAAAAAATGTGAACATTTTTTTATGACTTGTTTCTAAAATCAAACATTTTTTGTATGATTGGAATTTGTACCACCCTTTGGAAATCAACTGCTTTGTATTTTTCAAGCCGTCTTCTCTTTAAATATATTTTTTTGTGTTGTCTTTTACTTTAAATACCACACTTTATGTTTAATAAAACAAACTTAATTACGAATTTAAAGTTTTATTGTAACAAATTGCTGTAGGTATTTTACAAACTGTGCTACATATTACAATTGGCCAGGTAGTTCATAGTCCTAGAAAACATGCATCCATGAAAATCAACATCAAAGTTCGTCACACCACACTGAAATCAACTAGATTACATTTACATTCCTACCAATTATATGAAAAGTTGAAGATGTAAATCGAAACAAAAAAATATACAAACCAATATTTAAATTGCATTGATAGAAATTAGGTTTTTTCCAATAGCTTTAACACAGGAACAGTCAGACAATCACATATTTGAACACCATCAACATTCATTGTTTAAACAGCATCCTCAAACCATCATAACTATTGACTAAACATATCATGACGGGATCTAGTTAATTAGTTTATGACTAGGGTTACTCTAGGTAACTTTTATAAACAAGTTTGATTATTTGAAGATGCTATTCATTATATGCAAACTTGCATCTAGCATATTCTAAAGTTATTTTTAATGTGGTCTGATGTATGTCAAAAATGCTCGATTGAGACATGATGAATTAGACAATTGGAATAAACTTCTTTTTTATATGTAGAATTTGGCCAGAATCTTGAATGATTTTAAGAATAAACGCAAACAAATATTTACCAGATTTATTACAATTATTATAAAACTGAAACATTATTTTATCGCTATTAATTTGGTCACTGTAAATAAATGAGGCAATTAATAGCGTAATTTTGACGAGACGTCATCTGAAGGCAAAGTTTTTGTCAAGTCCAATATATTTTTTTCTTACTTTCACAAAGGCTGCAATAACAACCGAAACATTGAAACTGTTTTTAAATATTTTGATAAATGGCGAGTAAAAGCAATTCACAGAAGTCATGGCAACAGTCACTAGAGTACGTTTTAAGAATTGCATTAGAACAAGTGTCAAATCTCATACTCTGACATTTACATAATATGAAAAGAAATCAGTGTCAGCAAAAGTAATCATATTATAGTTTGACTACACATAAGCTTTACCAATTGAAATAACTAATCAAAGAAAATGAAAAAAAATCATTCACCTAACAGCTTTATGGGGTAATCTCAACTTATTTCAACCTTACAGAATATTGTATTTGAATCAGATGATAAATATTTGCTGTCCAGTAAATGTTTCGATCAAAACACAAATCAATTTGGCACTTTCAGCGAATTTAAGTTTATTATTATGTGATAAAAAAAATGTTTTCACAATTGCACCACCAAATCAAAATAATAATAATAAACTTTGAAAATGTAAACTGATAAACTAAAGATAGAAATAAATATATTTCTATAATGGCACATATACATACATATTAAAACAAAATCAAATTGAAATTGACAACAAGATAAAATCGGAAATAATTGTTAATTCGTATGTTCACTCTTCATGTATAAAAGTATATATATGAAAATGAGGTTTTAATAATCAAAAAAATTGGAAGGACAAAATAAACTATATAAGATATTTGTATATTTTCTCCCCCAAAGTTTTTGAAACATTTAAACATAATTCTTAAACGGAAATGAATTATTAAATTTTCGAAAAAAATCGAGAGCTTGAATATTGTAATTTACAATATATAATTTATAGTTAATGTATATGAAGTACTATTTTGAAAGTCAAATTTATGAATGGTTTTGAATAACCATTATGTGTATTAGTTTTACCTGGAAACATAAACATATTTTGTCGAATAATTTTTAGCTGTATCGGATTAGTCGCCAGAAACTGAAAGGCTAATTCAGTATGGTTTAAATTAGAATATAGCGAGTTATTTGAAAATTAAATCAATTATGATGAAAACCAAACTAAAGGTGCGGTAAAATCCATGATTATACCACCATTTTGTCTGTGAATTAACAATAAATGATATTAAATTTAATGAAATCTGAATTTCAGATAAATAGTATAAATTTTCAACTTCTACTAGATTAGACTTTTTTCAAATAATTAAATAGGTTTGAGCCTCAATTGACAGAAATGGAATTGAAATGTAAAACAAACTGAATATTAAATAAAAAAGTACTAGTATAAAGCAACAGAATATAAAATACTACTCAATAAAGTTTTTCCGTAGTGCTTTTTTTCTAGAATGCATCTAGTTAATGAAAACAAAACAGATTCTCACCAAAAAATTAAAGGTGATTGAAAAATCAAACAAAACATGATAATTAAAAACGCAACTTATGATAGAATGAGATTGAATATGAAGCACTTCATTAATTTAGTGACTATTGATTGGTACTCGCTTGAAATTTGATTTCAAACTGGAATGAATATTCTCAACTACACCCTTTCTACAAATTGCTTCATCTTCAATACAGATCTATCAAAAGCCAAAAATTAGTTTTTTTCCATAATACTGTGTCCTTTTGTAAAATGACAAATTAAATTAATAACAATTACCCTATGTATATGCATATCTTAAAGAATCCAATGTACAAAGATGACTAAATAATAAAATCTTTATATACAACATTCACTACAGTTGGTTTTGTTTAAAAGTGTACAAATATACTATACATTCTCCATCGTGCCGCGAAAAAACGCAATCGGTGATGTGAAGTAACTTTAAAACACCGAAATTATGAAGATATAGTCAAACTAGATTTAGAGATCCTCAAATTCCTACTAATTATCTCAAAGTTACTCATGCAGATAAAAGGATTGTGTATTTTTACACACAGCTTCACAAATAAAACTTTTTCTTTCAGTGACGCGTTTCTATTTATTTCAAAAGTTTAGATTTTGGACTTCCATTGTTTATAAATTTTTTTAGAGTATCACGACGTTTCGATTGATATGCTATCTTCAATCGACTTCAGGTGAACTGACGATTGAAGATAGCACATCAATCGAAACGTCGTGATACTCAAAATTTTTTTATAGACAATGGAAGTCCGAAATCAAACTTTTGAAAAATCCAACTTGTCTACAAGTTTCGAACAACAGTTTCTATTTATATTTAAATCATCTTAGGACTGTCAAATCTGACAGTCCGACGATGATATAAATATAAATCGAAATGCGTCACTGAAAGAAAAAAAGTTTTATTTGTGAAACGGTGTGTTAAATTCACAATCCTTTTATCTGCATGATGTAAGAATTTCACGAAACGCACCTACAAATATACATGGTTACTCATTTTGAAACATATTGACAGTAGGTCAAAAAGACCTACCAATACTAAAAAATACAGTATATTTGTAAAGTACAGAATTACCTCGCGAAATATTTTTGGGAGACTTTTTGAAGGTACCACATTATAGCGTGGAATATGCTAAGTTGATTCACTTCATTCACTTTTTATGTGGTGAAACTTATTTGGAAAAGTAATATTGATTTTATTTATCATTAAAAACATCATACAAGTCATTTAATTTGAGGAAATTGAGAATTATATACGATCAGCAAACGTCATAGATTTATGGTCTCTTAAATGCATCTGAACAAGGTGATTCTATACTTTCTGTACCCACCATGTACAAATGTTTTACATACGTACACCAATAAACAAATATTTGGTTATTTCGCTTCACAATAATTGTAATTAAAATATACACAATATTTGCCTTAATTATGAAAAAATATATACATATACATCAAAAATGCTGTCTTTTTTACTGAAACAAATTCCACTACAGTACGACTAGAAAATTACACTAAACATGTTTCAGCAAAAAATAGATTGATATTTTTAGAAAACTTCTAGGGGAAATTAGGTGGTTTATTGAGATCCAAATTGTAATTAAAAAAAATGCATTTTTCCTGCGTATTTATCAATTCATATTCAAATAAATTTGGAAATGCAAAAATCCTATCACCCGCATAGATAAAATTATCTCGTATGAAAATGACGTTCAAATAAAAATGTGTGTAATAAAAAAGTGATGGACACCAAGCCCCGTTTTCCTTTTCGCACAATTTATTCAAACTTGAGCTGAATTTTGACAATAATATATTAACTCAGTAGTAGTAAATACAACATCATTAATATCAATTGTAAAGCTCTCGCAATTTCGACTTTCCAAAAAATTACTTTTTTCAAATGGCCCAAATTATAAATTGCAGAAAATTTGTCAACAAACATTGCACTTCTTTAAGAGTTAAACTATAATTCCCGCCAATACAAATTCAGTGAATGAAAGGTAACTAACAAATATTGAATAAAAGATAATTACAACACAAGGTTTCACAAATAAATCTCTGTCTGTGTGACGCGTTTCGGATTTGATATTTAAGTCACTATTCGTTATACCACTTAAAGTCAGTGTCAGGATTTTCACACCGTGTTCTTGTGATGAATATTTCGAATTGCAATATTTGTTGAATGCATTCCATGTCACAACAATTCAGGCCACACAAAAAAATTAATCCCCTGCTACTTATGTTAATAAGAATAGGAGTAATCAATTGTACGAAATTACTGGAAAACAGATCTTTTTGCAAGCTGTGGTGAAACCCTTTTTTAAACAAGTGAGATTATTTTCGTTGCCTCCTGAAAATTTCTATATACATTTTTTTCATGATTTGAAACTCATTATAGATGTGAAGTGACAGTCTTTTTAAACTTTTATTATTGATTTTTGCCTTTCTGAATGATTATTTGAAACCGCAATATTCACTTTTATTTCCTTGGAAGGACAATGATGAAATTCTGATCAAGATAGAAACCAAAAAGACCTGCACCTAATTTCACCCAAACCTCAAGAAGAGACTACGTTGTGAACATCCAGATAATTCAAACTCGCAAAAGCATTAAACATTTAAGGTAATTTATACAGGGATTTACTTAACCTATTGGTCGCTGATGATTTCTTCCGTTTTGACGTCCGCTATGCCTTGCATCGCCTTCGTCAGGACTGTGGCATCTTTCAACGAAAGAACTTGTAGGACTTGAGGTCCGTCGTTACCCGAACCTTGAATCATCATCGAATGCGTCGTTATACCACTCGGAGTCACTGTCAGGGTTTCCATACCGTCTGAGTTAGGCTCCACCTAGTAATGAATATACCACAATCATTCGGGCAACTCAAATTACTAGGATATGAATATATTTTGGATTTCACGTGGATGATAAATTGATGAATTTCTCGCGATCATAATATTTACCCGCCCATTGGCGTAGGAAGTAAAAACGGCATTGAAGAACTGGACTAGTTCAATTAGTGTATACTCCTTTCAGACCAACTCTGTGTAAAATCCATCAAATAAGTATATGAGATAACTTACCTTCGGAACTTGCACCACGGGCGTCATACATACGGTACCATCGCTATTTGTGTGCAGGTGTTGAATGTTAGCTACCATCGTTTGATACATCGAGGCGCTGACTGGTACTGTTATCACCCCACTCACTGAAATTGCTTTACCTGAGTTTAGTATTTCAAAGCCAACAGAGCAAAATCACATAATACTAATCATACGCCAGCAAAGAACAAAAAATATACATGAAATGACAAAATAATAAAAACAACAATCCCAATTGTATAGTTAGAATGTCTACAGCTGCTTCAGCAGCAGGAGATTGACTTCCAATCAGGATCGTTGGGATGTGTACAATTATTACTTTGACTGGATTTCTTTGCAATGGCAAAAGTGAAAGGCATTCACAAGACGCTGGGTGGTATTCACTGGATGTGTAGACAACACCAACAATGAATTGGCTTCAATCATATTTTAAATTAAATTTAAATGGAGATACTGGTAACAGAGACTTTACAAAATTTGCATTTATCTGAGTTTTTCATTTATGGACCATATGTTTCATTACAAGATATTGAATGGACATGCAATTCATATATTAAACTTGATAATTAAAAGTTATTTCAAAATAAGTATTCATTATGTAACGAAATCATTGATTCATAAAAAAAAACAATTTCGAGGTATGGATACAAAAACAGTTTTTTTTAGGAAAGAATAAATTATACTTATTTTAACACTTTATGTGAAAATACTATATTTGTAACATGATTTTCTTTTATTTATTCTAGGATATGTGAGAATTTGTGTTGTACCAACCAAGATAACTTTGAGTAAATCAGAAATCATAAATAATATACATATTTCATTTATATGGGTCGATGTTTCTTCTACTATAATACCTGAAGTTTGTACTAAAATTTGACTAGTGAAAAGGCGAAATAGCCTAGGTCGCCCTGCTGAGAACACTTTATGCTACGCCACTGCCGAACCATGCTTTCAGGTTTTAACAGTGTTGCCTTTATATCCCGCTGTCTTAAGCACGCATTACTTCTCTTTGAGCAATCATGGATGGTTTTTAAAGTACTTATGAATGAAATGTTTCGTCTACCTCCGTTAAATAGTCTAAACGCATAATTTAAAAAAAAAAGTGTACATACCATGTCCATCTTCCGCGGTGAGTATGATCTGTCCATCGGAGTTCAAAGTGGCCTCTGTGACAGAATTCAGATCGACAACTTCACCGGCAGTGCCCTCTGCTATCGTTTGAATCGTATGCACCTGGTTACCGTCTCCCTGTGCAGACTGTAACTGTTAGGAAACACACCCTTTCAACCATACTTTCCATCCGATAACAAACCAAATATTGCCACTCAACACAACAAATAGAAATGTTCCATTCACTGGTGCACTGCCAAAAATAAAAATTAACGAAAACAAATATAAAATAACGTGTTTATGTCTACTTTGGTTTGTCACCCTAAGTCTGACCAGGGTAAATTCACTATTAAATCAATCTAACCAGAGAATCAGTCCATATCAAATCAGCAATGATGTGGGTCTTATGGTTTTATACATTTTTGATCATCATCTCAATCACAGTAATATAAAAATTGCTCAAGATTGAGAGATTGAAAATTATGCTACAAGCCAAAGCCTTTAGTTGAACCCTCCAAAATAAGTGATAATTTTTTCCTCTAAAACACTTTGAAATCAAACTAAAAATTATCTGATCATTATATTAAAAGGCGATGTCATTCCACTTGTAGAGCAAGTTAAAAACTTCTTTTTTGATGATGATTTGAAATTCAGTCCTCACCTGAATGACATCACAAAGAGCTGTCTTTTAGTCTTACTTCAATTATATTTCAAAACATCAATACTTGATTTTACAACAGAACAAAATTTTTGTGAATAGTTGATAATTTCCAAAATAACATATTGTGATATAGTTTATCATCCACCTTCAGACACAATATCGATGAAGTGACTATAAAAATTACAAAATTCTTGTATCAATTCATCAATCAAATTATTTAAAGCATTCAAATTTAATTTATGTTATGTTATGTACCATAATCCCTAATATCCGTTCAAATTATTGTTTTGGATTTTTAAATGACGTCACTAGCTCATAAACACAAACATTACATCTGTAAACATTGGAAATAAGTTAGAATACGCCACGTTTACTGCCTAATTATGAACTGATTCTATGGAACTGAAAAATAAATCATAATGAAACAACTACACAAAATAACAAAACCATGCCAAACAAATTCTACCTTTTCAGAAGAAAATAATATTTAACTTGATCAGACCGAACTAAAACAAAATAATTCATAAAATCTACCATGTATTTGAATTCTAGTTCAAAACTTACCGTTGCCATACCCTGAACGTGAGCTGTAGTGCCATCTGGTAAAGTGATGATGGGGTTATTAGGATCGACCTGTACTATGCTCACTGTGCCATCTGGATTGGTTATTGTATGGAGTACAGTTGGCGCGTACTGCGTTGACATCTGTAATGTGTTAACACTTCCATATCATGATAAACAAGATTATTTGAAACATACAAGCTTTGAACGCTAGTACAAGAAAAATAGTTTTGCTTTGCCCAGAATATTTTACAAGAAAAATAAAATACTTCATTATAACTATATTCCGTGCTTTGGTTAATTAATAATCTATTGAGAGATAAACAAATGATTACGCCTTAATCTTGTTACTTCCATTTCTTAAAAGTTTATGTACATTGCAAATGTTCTTATTTTATAAACATAAAACTCTTATCATTCATTGAATTTTGCTAAAGTTTCATAAATTCAATTCATAGATATAATTATGTAATAATTACATTTATTGTAGTTCAGGTAGAAAAATGAGAATGTGAATTTCTTACCAACAAGTAACATTTTTTAAAATTGTTTATGGGATAGTCAAGTGTACGAAAACCTGAAGATACATTTCTCTGAGTTATATATATGTAATACCTATCTTGTACACATTCATACATAAGAACATATAAAATAAACAAGAAACAAAACCAAGCTAAATGGGTACAAAAAATACTGAAAACGTTCTAAGTAAAAATAATTGCATTCTACATGCTCAAATAATAACTGATTAAACAACATTTACCAAGAGAAAAAAATAGAAGGTAGTAGTTTATCATATAAATCACTCGATATTACCCAATAATCAATCAGACTGGCCAACAAAATTGAAAAAATGCCTGATTATGAAATGAAAAATCAAAAACAACCATTTTTGTACAGTCAAAACCATCCAAAGCCTCAAACCTTGGCCGGTATGGAAGAATGAGGTAGGTGCAAAAATAAAATAGTGGAACACAAGAGTTGTTGAAAATAGAAAAGACAGCTAAAAAATAAAAATATGATATGAAACCCCCAAATTCTATTAAATCAACAACAACGCGTTAAGAATTCCAAACAGCTACCGAAGAGCAGTTGAGAGAAGTGAAAAATTCAATCTGTTGGGTAAGACTACCTAGGACAAGAACAGTTTTTATATGACGGAATTTTAAATTACACCGGCATCATAACCTGGAAAATATGAAATTTATATATTCAGTTGCAAAGTCGCTGCGTTAAAAAACAAGACTACATAATAAATATTTACTCGTGAATCACTTCACCAAAATGGATCATAGCAGACGGCTACAACATAGAAAATATAGCTAGAAAGAGCTGAAAATCATTGACGAACCACAACAACGAAGTCAATAATAGTGAGGGTGGCTACACACAATAACGTATTATCTATAGCCGCCTAAATTAAGACTCCAAAATGACACAAATAAAAATTTGCAATGTTTCCCATCTAATAATGCGAAAGTCTTAGTGTGGTGGATCCAACTACAAAATAAAAATATAATTTGAAAACTCAAAATACAAAACGCTACTAACCCAAAGTGCTAAATTCAACTACGCCTTTGATAGTAATGGAAAATAGCTACACACATTTGAACTACTCCTGCTTGATCAAAAAAACACTAACACCAGAATCATGAATAGAAAATTTCCGAAATGGTAAAAGCAACAAGCAAAATCAAATTCCCCATTCAATGCTTCAAAACCTCAACAAAAACATAATTAAAAACCCAAAATATAAAAAGTAATCAGAACTAAATATACCATGGATGAAGAAGTGCCAGGGGTTTATAACTGAACGTAAGGGGACAGTGTACCTAGTGAAAAATGGCTACACTACACAGATCAAAGTCTGAGCTAGAGCCGGCTGCAATAAGATGACCCAGATTTCAAGAAATAAGAAATCAAAACTGTAGTAATTTGAAAATCCTCAGAGCGACTCAAGCCAACATATATAGTCCATCTGTCAATTTGATCATTCCAATGCTCCAAAACCTAACCTGATTTGAAAAATAGGCATGATGCAGCTACACAACGAAAATATAATCTGAAATCCAAAATATAAAATGCTACAAAACATAAAGTGCTAAGAATTACAAAAAAAAAACAACCACAACGATTTGGATAGTAGTGAAAAATGGCTACACACATCAACGTCTGAGCTATAGCCGGCTGGGTCAAGGCAAACCTGCGTTGAAGAGCCCGAAAGACCGTCAGGTGAGGCGGCAATTATTTGGGGCGACCCGTTAGCTTGGATCTGTATCTTATGGGTGGGCATTACGCCCGATGTGTGCATTTTTAACACTCCCACTGAGGTACTGACATTTGCATTCGCTGTCGCGGCTGCGTTCGCTTTTTCGTCCTCTTCCGTAAACGCCGGCAGCAGGTCTTCTCTTCCGTGAAACTTGTAGCAGTTTATCACTATCTGCCGCAGGGCATGTGTCCATGATATCTGAAAAAATATATATTAGGTTGATTGGGGTTTTCCATTATATCCTGGCAGGGGCATTTTTTGCCTGGTTCGAATACGTTTTCATATATATTTATCAATATTTTACATCCAAATTGATTCTCCTGTAGTGAATAACTTCCTTTGAGGTGGACGGAGGGAGAAAGTGAGGGTTTACGGCTTTATAACATGGGCTTTGAGCCAAACAGCTTCTGATGTTAGTGCGTTTAAAGTTGCAAAGCAACCTATTGGAATTTTTGTTTTTGGCGTTTGGATATTTTCAATTCAGGCTGTGTAGAATTGAAAAAACAAACTAGAAAGAATCCATACACCCACAAAGTGACAGAGTACCGAGCAATGTATGCCTCTAATGCTATATATTGCCTACACTCAAAACGTATTTTGGTTATAATTATATAAATTAGTTACTAGTTTTAGTAGAATGGAACAGAAAATAAATAAATGGAAACATGTAGCAAGAGAATTGAGCAAGATAGAAATTTCAAAATAATAACAATATTACTATCTCAATGACACATAAAATATCTCACCTTTTGCTTTTCATCCTCACTTCTTGCATCCATTCTGACGTTGGCCCAAGGCAACTCCTTGGGCCACCAAGGTGGCCTGGTTGATTCTCTACCCCATCCGGGCTTACCTCTGCCAGTCGAGTATTTCAGCATGAGAGGTATAAATGCCCTGAGTTGTGCTTGCGTCATTTTCTCGACAGGAGTGGGAATGCCGTCTATAATCAGCGGGGGTAGCTCGAATAGAGTTGGGTCCTCTTGCACTGGAGGCGGGGCTTGGTGTGCTAGAGCATTTTCTAACTCCTCCATTATCATTCCTAAAATTGAAAATGGTATTAATAAAATGAACAGGTTTATAAAACCAGGCAAATCTGCACTTTATGTTGTTCGGATGTCCACAGCTGTTTCAGTTTGTGAGTTATATCAGATTGGCAGTTTGATGGTGCTGTTCAATATTGTGAAACTCTGAATGAAAATGTTGAAGGAGCTCTAATCAACATGATTTTACATACCTCTTAAATTCTTTATGACATCTTCCAATGGCTTTGCTCCAAACACTTTGTAGCTTGTATTTGGTTTTCCTGGTGTTGCTACTAATACTATTGCTTGCTGTCCTACTCTTGTTGCAAATTCGTCGATGGTTTGCTATAACGTAAGCTGAACTTTCTGACTGGACTTTTCAATGTTTTCTTGTTATTTTCGAAAACATCACATCAAGATTACATGCTAACATTACATAACATTTTTATCCATATCTCCAGTATGTATATATATTCGTAAATCCAGCAAATAAAAGTAACAAGGAAAATGCACAAGACTATTACGTTCTTGGTTTTTTTGAAGACACATTTGAGTTTTTATTTATATACTACCACTAACAATTTCAGTGCTCTAAAACGACTAGCACTAAAGAATGAATGTCTTGCAACATACTGTATTTGAAGGATCTTAAGAAGGATTCTTCCAATAAAGGAGCAACATAGTTTGGAAGAAATTTTGAAAAAAGTGACCCAATGGCACTGAATCCATACCTATACATACTATATTTACAATTTTGACCAAAATAAATGTCTCAGAATTGTAATTAGAATTAATAATAATGTAGATAAGCAATAATATTTCGCATAATAATAATTGGATGTCTTACCCGTAATTTTCTTAATAACCTGTTCTGATGGCGTTTTCTGATTGATGGATTCGTTTCAAATGAATGTGGCCTTTTCCGTTTTTTAGAGGACACAATAGCTGCTGCAGCCGCTACTCCAACAGGACCTTAGGAAAATGAGAATCCAATATGTATACAAAAATTCCATCTTTAATTTCATAGATTAATTCAAAATATTATTGAACCAATTCAAATCAAAACTTCAACAATGATATAGCAAAGATATAACCTAATAAATAATTTTCAATAATAATTGCTTTATTTGATTATAATCTTGAAAATTATATAATCTTTAAATTGTTAAGCATTGTCATAATGAGTTTACGATCAATAGGTTGTATCAATGTTATATAAATAAATTCATTAGACACTACTAGAAGTTTCCATCTATTTGTATTCTAGGTTAACTTACTACTGAAATATATTAAGTTATGGAATGTATTAAGAAGAATGAAATAGCTTAAGGAATGAAATATCTTGAAACGTGAAATATCTTAAGAAATAAAATTGAAATATCTTGAGGACATTTTGTCGGCGATGGTAAAGGTTTTGTAAGGGTTTCCCTTAACACTAGTGTAAATGCAGTCGCCAAAAAAAATGTCCCCTAAGACAGACACAACGAATGAAACCATAATTTAATAGAAACATAACTAGAAAGGATAGATAGTATGCTAGTTTTGAGAGCTCTAGTTTTGCATCGTGATAGGACTAGTTAGTTATTTGGCAAGTAATCTGGTTAGCCTTGTTAGCAGTCAAATCTGACAGTATGACGATGATTTTAACACTAGATTTACGGACCGAGCCAATTTGACTCATTAAAAATTTGATCACTATATATATATATATATATATATATATATATATATATATATATATATAAAACTTTAATATTACTCTTAAAAATCATACGTTGGTTTTTAGTTAAGTAATGAAATATATGTAAACGTTCATTGCTCTTCCCCACACACCCCTTCATTTCGCTTTATCGAATGTGGTATACCTATTTTTACGGTTGTGAGACAATTTGACTCATAGAATGGTTTAATAGTTTAACAGCCTGGGCAACAGTCGAGTCGCCTGTGATTTTGTTTCTCTGATTGTCACTTGTTTTCGCTACATTATTACCCACTTCTGTCATCATTTCGATTTATACATCGCGTGTGAGCCGTGCAGTGAAGTAAATAATAATTTATAATTTTATAAAATTCATTTTTTTGCCAGAAAAATTTGATCCACAAAGGTAATTTTGAAATGTATTTGTAAAAGGTATTACAATTGATATTTATTTTATCTGGTAATCTAGGGTTTCTATTATGGGAAAAAATCAGAAAAATTGTCTTCTGTTGAAAAAACTAAACAAAATAAAGAAAGAAAAATCAGATAATGAATCAGATACAATTGATGTAGACAAATGTGATAACGAAATTGAATTAGAAGAGGGAGTCAATAATATTGATTCTTCAAGCAGTGAAGATGAAGATCTTTGTTATATAGCTCCTAACAAAAAAATAGTCAGGGTTATTTCTGATTCCGAAACCGAAAATGATTCAGACGCTATCGATATATCTTCTGATAAAGAAATTTTAGCCGAAAAAGTTGCTGATGGGACTTTATGGGAAACATTGAACGAAGGCAGAAACGTAGGTAGATCACCGATTTATACCATATTCAAGGACGTTTCTGGTCCAACTAAAAGGCATATTATGCTTGGTTCGGCAAATAGCGCATTCAATTTGATAATTGATGAAGGTATGATGGCATATATCAAATCATGTACCGAACTCGAAGCTCGTCAAGTTCTGAATAATAAGGAATGGACGGTTACAAGATCACAATTGTGGGCCTTTGTAGCAATTTTATTTGCTAGAGGGGCATATGAAGCAAAAAATTTGAAGTGTTCATATTTGTGGTCTGCGAAGTGGGGTCCAGCTTTTTTCGCCCAGACAATGTTTAGAGATAAATTTATAGATATACTTCGGTTCATACGTTTTGATAAAAAAAAATGAACGCAGTGAAAGACAGACAAATTTGCCTTGATCTCACAAATAGGGGAAAAATTTATAGAGAACAGTCAGGGTTGTTACAAACCTGACGCAAACATAACGATCGATGAGCAATTATTCCCTACTAAAGCTAGATGCCGATTTACACAGTACATGCCGAATAAGCCGGATAAATTCGGCATCAAATTTTGGCTGGCATCCGATGTTAGAAGCAAATATTCAATTCTCCAATTTTATTGTAGGAGTCAAATTGGCTCACTTCAGTAAAAATTGGTACATAATCAACATCCGTAAATCTAGTGTTAATAATAATCTAAACACGTCACTAAAAAAAATTTTAATTGTGAAACTGTGTGATAACTACACAACTTTTTATCTACATCAAAATTTAATGTCATAATCCTTACCAGCTGCTGCTAACTGTGCTGTGACCTCATCTCCCATAGCTGCCGCCATGAGGTCAGAGTTTTCCTCATAGGCAGAGCCTGGGGATGAAGGCATGTTATCCTCATCATCGTCTGATGGGCCTGGTGAAGCCACTACCATGGCAATTTGTGGTTCGCTGTTATTTTGGTTCCCGTTAGAATTATTCATCATCAAGACCAATCACCCGTACCATGGAAGACAGCCCCCCTGGAACAAGGATTTGCTTAAGATGAAATAGACAAAAAGGAACAATAGAGATTACACTGTTTTAATGTATTAATGATGAATGTATTGTACTTTTGAGTTATTTCTTTTAGTATATTTTTCAAACAGAAGATAAATCTGATGGAAATATTATGTATGTAGTTAGGTGCTGAGGTAAATCAGTACATATGAAATTATTTACTTCAAAAAATACATATAGATGTAGTTTCAGTACTGCTGTGCTGCCACTGAACCAATTTGAATAGTATAATTAATTTGGGCGATTCTCATGTTTTTTGACGATAATTCCGACGCCCCGGACCAGATTTCCAAAAACTAAAAAGCTTTTTCATCCTTGTCACAACAGTAACGTAGTGTCAAAGTTTCATTAAAATCAGAAAAGTGCATTCTCAGTTATACAGGGGTCTAAGATTACCAGCCACAGTACAGACCAACAGAAACAAGTGATATGGTTTTTCAAAATTGAATATATCAGTAGATTAGTTGCCAATATAGATATATTAGCAGTCATTAACATTGGAACCATATTTTGAAAATATTTTGCACATGAATATGAGTGAAAATTGTCAATAGTGCCAACACTGAATCAGTGACCTCAAATACTGGCATCAACATGGCGGTGACCCAATACAGCTGTTTTTCTAAGAAGTGTAGTTTTCCAAATGCAAATTCCAAATTAAATCATTGTACATCACTATCTCAGAGTAACACCATGTCATGCAACACAGTCATTTTTTGGTATTGATATATGTATCTATATATTTATAGTAGAATCTGGTGATAATGTCATTGGTTTCACCAAGTAAGAGCATCCACAAACTACATGATTATAATACCATGTATGTATTTAACTGGGTATGCCAAAATCAAGCAGTTTAATAATTTTCTGAATGAAAGTATAGATTTTCACCATTTTGTATGAAGGTCAATGTGTGTACCTATTTTATAAACAAGTGTTATGATTGTTTGTTCCAAATAATTATTATTTATCTTATTATATATTCAGTAGGCACAGCTTTAAGATAAACATTTTCCACTCAGCAAAATATTTATATTTAAATGTAATATTCAGAATGAAGTAGCTAGAAACCATTTGAAACATTCATCTCTTTTATTCACTTTTTACCTACTTCTTCAGACATATGGATAAATTGCTGCTAATAAATGCATGACAAAGAAAAAGTGTTATGATTCATTTTGGCTGCAATGTTTACGTTGTGCTTGAAAACTCAGGTGGTTTGAACTACATAGTACATACAATGTATCTTATCACTAAAGTAAACCATTTACATGCATAACAACCACATTAAGATAAGAGAAAAGTTAAAAGAACTTAGGAACTAGTAGTTTAGGAAACTAGTATGTGAATGGTGCTTTGAAAATATAATTTCAACAGAAGTGAGGTTAGGTCTATGCAGGGAAATTAGAACATAAATACAACAAGATAACAAGAATCATTACACACATTTAGGACAAAATAGCAGGAACTATACGATTTGTTTGTTTCCATTCAATGCGAAGTATAACAGAACGATTATTGGAATATATAAATACTAGGCACAAAATCAATAAATGATGTATGTATCCCCTCACCCCTTTCCGTGGTGATAAACCCATAGCTGCGGAATTCCTCGGAGAATTGATCCGTGGAAATAAATCATAGGAAAATGATTTGAAAAATCCAAATACGGCACATTTGTACAATCGTGCCTTTTTTCAACTAATGCACATGAACATAAACAGTGTTTGCGCAAAAGGATAGGGTGGTTTGGCGCGATTCATACTATGTTGATAACAAATGATTTGAAAAGATGGCTTCCCCATGAAAAATATGTAAAATAGTGTGCTTGTAGGATGCTTTTACTAATCTTTCAGAAAATGTGAGAGATGCATGCTGGTAAGGCAATCCTAGAGCGGTATTATTTGATATTTGAGGAAAACGCGCCTCAGTCAGCCAGTGCAGAGAGCAGGCCCAGTCAAAATAAAATTTACTACGGCTGCGTACGCACCTGCGTGTATTGTGCACATTTAATATAAAAACATGACTGCCGGCGCAGTTTCGCGATTTTTGTGTTTTTTACGTTTATAACTCGGCTCACACCACTTCACACCACATTTTTCCTTTGGTAAATATTTAGTGTACACACTGACAGATAGATTATACGTCACATTCTCGAATATCGATCGCAGCCGCGCTGTTAAAATGTCGGACATTATTTTGAGACACAGCCATATTCCACGAGTCTGCGCATTTTCACTTCGGCGAAAAACCCTGGGAGTACGTACCTTATGTTGTACAGGAATTTAATTTTTGACAAATTTTCAAACACCAAATATAATAACTTACTGAATAGACGAACGTGACTTTTGACTTCCACGTTGTATACGACGTAATATGCTATAATAGAAATATCCAAAACTAAAGATAAAGCTCGTTTGTTGAGGCATAAAATTGCTGTTGGTGCCATCTATCTCTAGAAAGTTTAACTACAAAACATGGAATTGATATAAAATGAATCAATACAGTTTGCTACATTTAATTATCGACTGATTTAAATATCTAGAATATATAATCACAAGATGGCATCACAATATGGTGATAATCTTAGATATATAAATTTTTTGGATATTTTTCTGCGATCTAAACCGTATCTACATGTTCTGTGGTATCTGTACAACCAGAACCTAAGTTGTGTCTAGCTATGAGCAGGAAATAATAGTTCTGAATCCCTCCGGAATACCACTAGGTTACTAAAAAAGTATGAAATGGATTTAGCTGTTATAGACGGAATGAAGTGCGCCTAGTTGAAAAATTTAATATTTTAGGTGACAAGAGTAGTTAATAGAATTACAGAATATAGAACCTCTACTATTTACGTAGTAGAAAATAATTTAGTAAATATTACCTAAAAACAGCTGCAGTTGCGCTTGTGTTAATAATAAAAAAATAATGGAGAAAAGTTGTGTTGTGGAAAGTGCGTTATAACAAAGCGGAAATTATTGTTACCTTGTTTACTTCTCTATTCTACTTTAGTATTTTCTGGCACCTTTATATTTACCCACGTGCTACACTAGCGCCACCATAATTTAATTTCTACCAACGGACACTTTTGGATATACAGAGATGGTTCGCCTCTAACGCTCTAACCTATACTCTCCATAGTCTGAGGTCTGCTGAAATATCACAAAACATACACCCAGAACACTGCTCGAGGGATGTTATAGGCTTTGTTCTGGTTCCGCCGCGAACCGTCCTAGAACTGTACTGAGGATGCGTATTAAGAATCGCGTGTTCTGGTTCTATTCAAACTGTTTGCGAACTGTGAATCCTGCGTTCTGGTTTTTCTCGGACGGTTCTAGGACGAGAGAACCGTCCGAAATCAGTACCTGCTCGGGAGCAAGAACCAGTTTTGGACCGTTTTAGGATTATAATACGCCTGCGCACTTTGTATATTTTTTCTGTCTAATTGTTTTGCTAACCCTAGAAATGGGCCTGTAATGTATTTATAATATATATATATATATATATAAAAATATAAAAATATAAAAAACAAAACCTGAGGAAAATCGAGTTGTTTCAACAGGACGATAACTAAATCGTTTCCTAGTTAATTTTTGATATATATATGCTTAACCGATGATCCTAGTCACAATATATAGTCAGTATGGGTTGTGTGTACACTGACACACCCCGTCATGAACTGAAAAACGCAGACGACGAATCCGTTTCCTTATTAAATGTGTGTCGTCGCTGCGTTAATATAGTCATGGCGTGTACAACGTTCGCTCGACTACCTATCCCGAGTTCGGTCGGCCGGCGGTCGAACATATAACGTCTAGCGCTCGTCCCTGGATCCGGTGTCTCACACAAATTATTACACCGAGGAAATTCTCTGCGCTCGGCAGCACGATAATATGGTTTTGAAGCACAATTTCTAATCGCATCAGGTCATATGGCTGCATTAATGGTAAAGGGCAAACGAACGACGAGACCTATAACTTAACAGACGGCCATAAATGTTCGCTTGATGCGAAACATCACTTTTACACAATTTCCAACGATTGGAAATTGTGCAACAAATCAAAATACTATAAATTTGTATGTATGGCGGTAGTGGACGAAACTTACTTTCAAGAGTTGATCACTAAAATATCCATAGTTATACATACCTTTTTTCTTCTCCGAGTACACAATTTCCAATGGAAATAATATGTGTAAACAGGCAATGGCGGTATACACGACGAGGCTCTCTTATAGAGGTCATGGCTAAAATTAAATTCAAGTTATGGCGACAATTATACATCGTTTTGAACGAATCATTGGAAATTGTGTAACAAATCAAAACTATATGAATTTGCATGTATCGGAACGCTTAACTCACACAGATTATTAATCCTAGCTAATTTTTGATGAGCAAAAAAAAAAAACAAAACCTCCTGAGGAAAATCGAGTTGTTTCAACAGGACGATAACTAAATCGTTTCCTAGCTTAATTTTTCATGAGCAAAAAAAAACAAAACCTCCTCAGGAAGATAAATCGAGTTCTTACCTTGCTAATTTTTGATGAGCAAAAAAAATATATATAAAAAACAAAACCTGAGGAAAATCGAGTTGTTCCAACAGGACGATAACTAAATCGTTTCCTAGTTAATTTTTGATATATATATATATATATATATATATATATATATATATATATATATATATATAACGATTAGTTATCGTCCTGTTGAAACAACTCGATTTTCCTCAGGATTAATAATCTGTGTGAGTTAAGCGTTCCGATACATGCAAATTCATATAGTTTTGATTTGTTACACAATTTCCAATGATTCGTTCAAAACGATGTATAATTGTCGCCATAACTTGAATTTAATTTTAGCCATGACCTCTATAAGAGAGCCTCGTCGTGTATAGCGCCATTGCCTGTTTACACATATTATTTCCATTGGAAATTGTGTACTCGGAGAAGAAAAAAGGTATGTATAACTATGGATATTTTAGTGATCAACTCTTGAAAGTAAGTTTCGTCCACTACCGCCATACATACAAATTTATAGTAATTTGATTTGTTGCACAATTTCCAATCGTTGGAAATTGTGTAAAAGTGATGTTTCGCATCAAGCGAACATCTATGGCCGTCTGTTAAGTTATAGGTCTCGTCGCTCGTTTGCCCTTTACCATTAATGCAGCCATATGACCTGATGCGATTAGAAATTGTGCTTCAAAACCATATTATCGTGCTGCCGAGCGCAGAGAATTTCCTCGGTGTAATAATTTGTGTGAGACACCGGATCCAGGGACGAGCGCTAGACGTTATATGTTCGACCGCCGGCCGACCGAACTCGGGATAGGTAGTCGAGCGAACGTTGTACACGCCATGACTATATTAACGCAGCGACGACACACATTTAATAAGGAAACGTATTCGTCGTCTGCGTTTTTCAGTTCATGACGGGGTGTGTCTGTGTACACACAACCCATACTGACTATATATTGTGACTAGGATCATCGATGAAGCATATATATATATATATATATATATATATATATATATATATATATATATATATATATATATATATATATATATATATATAATCGTATTTGAATCGGCAAAATGGTTAGCTGTCAGTTATTTGTCACTAACTTGGCTGTTTTATATATATTCTGTGTGTTTTATTGGATTTCTTTTGCTTATTGTGTGGTGAATATAGTTTACATATTATATTGATATGGATCTTTTAGTATCATGTTCAATCAAAAGTCCATAAACCATATTATTGCGTCCGAGTCGACCAGGCGTAGAACGATCGATTCTCTGGTTCTAACGGTTCCAACTAAAAAAAGCTGTTCTGGTTCATTCATACATCGAACCGATAATTGAACCATTCTTGAACTGAGTTATTGCGCATCTAGTTCTGAGCAGTACGCGAACTGTTCTAGAACCGTTCTGGGACTGAGAACCAGAAGAAAGCTATAGTAATGTAAATGCACTGAACGACTTTCTATAAGGAACTGTAATATCTACTGTTAATCTGGAAAAAAGAAGGAAAATTATACAACACTTGCACTTGTATCATATTTATTGTCTTTTTTCACTATACAACGATAATACTGACACATTCTATTTCATGTCCATGTTATTTTCATTTCATAATTAACAAATTGTCACTGTAATGAATTAGATTTTGGTGGATATCTACCAATGGAAAATTAATTTGTCAAGCATGTATCATGGAAAGCAGTTATTAAATTTCTCTAAGATTATTGGTGGTGTTGTACCTACCACACACCCTTCATGCAGTGGAAAACAATGTTCAAATAAGCAATTAAGTTCTTTAAAAAAAGCTTCAAGGGAGCCAGTGAATTCAAATCTGCAATATCAAAAAAGGAAAATGAATTGAAAACTGCACACTACAATATCAAGGCAAAAGTAGACGAAATAGATAAATTAATGTCACAAATCCAAATGAAAGATCACCATATTTCCGTGTTAAATGAAGCTCTAGCATATGCTAAAGCAAAAGTAAAGGAAGTCGATAGACTGAAAGATAAATGTTTGCCGAATTGTTTATTATGGAGATGCGGTCACACCCTGTACATGGCGTATTATTGGGTTCCGGTACCTGTCACGTAGGTACATCATGGGTTAGCAAAGTGGTCACGTACTCACGTACGTAGCATTTGACAGAACAAAAAAGTAAACAAACCTAACCTTTTATGACTACCAAAAAATGACAGTACAAGTACATAAGTGTAGGGTTTCGGTTTTTGTGATTTGATGTGATAGACCATAATTGGGAGTTTAGTGATTGTGTGAAATAACTTTGTCCCAATTTGTACCAGAGAAAAGACAATTTTACTCCATCATAAAAAAGGATTGCGCAATAGTTGTGATGACATTTCTTTTGTTTGCAAAACAAAATGAAAGCAATGGCCGCTGTCATTCTGTGATCTATGATGTTCTACGGAAGTTTCAACCACTGCCGGATAAGTGGGATATAATTTTTTCAAGTTCTGTAGAGTGTAACGCAAGAAAATAGTGTTTGAACCTGAAATTTGAGTGCTAGAATGTCATTTTGAGCTTCAAATATATGGCGCATGCGCATTGTTCAGATATTTTGCGTGCGACCAATTGGTGTAAATATGGCGTCCAAGGAGGAAGATAACAAACTTGAGTGTAGTTCAAATGTAAACAAAGACCAGCAAAAATGCTTCTTAAGTGTATATAAGGTGAAAAACTAAAT
Source organism: Bruchidius siliquastri (assembly GCA_949316355.1). Taxonomy (NCBI): domain Eukaryota; kingdom Metazoa; phylum Arthropoda; class Insecta; order Coleoptera; family Chrysomelidae; genus Bruchidius; species Bruchidius siliquastri. The sequence goes on along the minus strand of OX438538.1, from coordinate 21,599,648 downwards.
TTTCGTGCTTCTTGTACTTTAGATTATTTATTTTTCGCATGTTTATTGTGATCAGAAAGTGTGTAGTTTCGCATGGCCGCCATGTTACGTCGCTGGTTTATATAGAAAATTTGTGGAATTGGTCATCCATATGTAAATACCGACAATAACAACAAGAGAAGTATTGGCCCTTTTGTGTTGCCGGAGTTAAGTTTGTGTCCAATAGAAATGTCATCTAAATAGCAGTGACCGAAAAACTTCAGCTTGTTTCCTTGCTTGAAATCTACGTTCCATCAAGATGAGCTTTCACGAAGAGCAAGACCATTTCTCACCTTTCAAAGCACGTATCTTTATTATTTTGTAATATTTTTGTTCTAACGAATAAGTGATTTCGCAGACATAAGAAATTCCACCAATATGGCATGTTCCTGATAATTTTTCATTCACTGAAAACTCAAAACAAATACCTTTAGTAGCACTGTAACCTATCAAAATCTACAGTCTTGGCTACATTTTTGCAATTTACTATGAATCATTCAGCCTGGAATACAGGAATCCTGGACTTCGAAAGCTATACAACATTGTTGTTGTTTGGAAATGAATGTGAAATCACTTTTAGATGTGTTTTTTATCTTGGTTTCTATCTTTGTTGCCCTTAGTGTATTTCTAGATTGAGTTTATTTGAATTTATAGTAGAGCTTCTATTTCAAGAAGTGAGAACCTATTATTATTGGGATATTGAGTAGATGCTTCATTATTCAAAAGACTTTTCATAGAAACCTAGAAAATAGTCAACAAAGGGTCAAATACACTTTAATCTAACAGTTGCATAGTTTATAATTCTTAAATATATCTTTTCTATTACAGAAATATGAATATATCTTAAATAATAAAAATGAAACGTTTGAAAACAAAATTGCATCCCTGATAGAAGTATGGAAAAGCATTGCCGAGTTAGACCTTCCCGAATTCGATATGCGGCATGTGATCCAGATAATGGATTGGGCAAAACTACATGCCCTAAATATCGTTCTTACTGCAGAGTGGAACAAATTTAAAGGTAACAATGATTTGAAATATTCTGTATCAATGATTCATTGATCTTGCTTGCTTTTATGATTGTGCCAAAAAGCAATACAATATAATAAAGTACATATGCATGTTATGTGGATTATATTAATAGTTTAGAGAGGTTTATAACTATAAAATGGCTGATATCATTTTCAATTTATTGTGTTTGCTAAAATAAAATATCACATGGGAGATGGAGACAAGTGAACAACATGCATTAATTAAAAACTATCTAAATGAAAAATATTAACTATAAAACGATTAGATAGAGGTATTAGGTAGAGATATTTGTCATTGTATTGATGGCATATTTAGCTGAAGTGCGACAGTTGTGTGGAGTGAGATATGTACATAGGCTTCAATAGTCGGGCAGCTCTGAGGGTGGTAGCATTCCTATAGACTAGATCAGCACAGTGCCAGTAATGTAATATTACTCTCTGATGTTTAGTATTATCTGAGACTGTGAACCTGATGTGGGTTCTTGGGCACAGTAGTGCACCAAAAAAACAAAGCAGAAATTTCAGTGCATTGACCTGAACCTATGCTGGGTATTAGCAGACCTTGAGTCACTACTAGAATAGATGAATGGGCCAAACCATGCCTAATGAGAGGCAGGCCAAGATGTTCATAGCTGGCCCCGACAAATAATGGAACTTGAGGCTGAACAGAAGTAGATAATTACTTCAGTACTGGTAGGGTTTCTTATGGGTGATATCAGAATAACAGATACTTGTCTCTCATGAGAGTGGAAAACGATCTTGTCCCAAAATGCTGAAACGGAGACTGAACCTTATATAATTCAGTTTTAACAGAGAAGTGTTTCCAGTGGAATAGTATGATATCATCACTGCGTTCTTGTTAATTCTCTGGGCCACCAAAAAGGACCAAAAGAGATTTGCCAGGCTCACCTTCTCACCACTACTACTTGTATATCCTTCCTGTTAAATTTGTTTTATAAATATTGGAGGCTTCAAATATATAATTGCTGCATTCCATAATGATTAAATAACTGACAAAAAAACTTAGTGTGATTATGTTTAAATGTTCGACAATTCCAAAAAGTGATACATTCTTCAAAAATAAACAGTTATTATCTACAAAGAGCCATTACATCCCTCACTAAATTCCATCAAAATCAATGTGTTATTTGCTTAGATTGGCTGGGTCACAAAAATGCAGACAAACAAGAAATGAGTGACAGAAATGGGTGGGAAAAAATCAGTTTGATTTAGACATTCTCACATTTCTAATAAAATAAGTGGGAAAATGAATTTATTTAGTTTCCTAATATTCATGAGCATAGTGAAGACACTAAAGCCTACCAAAGGATTCAAGAGCTTTTCTTATTATGTTTCAGAAATTTTCATGGACACCTTCATTGTTAATAATATTGTTTTATAATAAAAAGCATGAATCTTCACTCTTACTGTAATGTTAATTCCAACAAAAAAAAAATAAAGGTATGGAATTTGGGAAAATGTCCCATGTCAAGCTTGTGGGTTTTGACACCTCTAACTATTTAGTTTGAGAATTTCCGGTACTCAAGTTTTGAAAAAAGCTTGTAAAAAGTTGTTCGTCATATTGCTGTCAAATTGGAACCAGATATTGATACCTTCAATATTTTTACAGACAAATACCAAGACAGGCTGTTGGAAGAAATAGAAAAGGCTCAGAATGAGCTTTTAAAATTAAATGATGTGTTTGCAACTCCATGTAAGAAATTGGCAGATGTTGTACGAAATCCTTGGGAGGATACAACATTAATGAAATTAATGAAGGAGAAAGACGCAGAAATAGGCGAAGAAGGTATGTGTAGTTAGTTATGTAGATTGATTTGTCTAACATACAGTTTTTTTTCAGAAATCGAATTTTTCTGTGTTGAAACAGCGTATTTAGTCTCAGTAAGGCTGAAAAAACTTTGTGAGTCACAATGTGAAGACTTAGCTTTAAATCTTGTAACAGCATTCATGAACTGTAATAAATTATCAAAAAGCCAAAACTTCACTATGAACGCCACAGAAACTCAAATGTGGTTTATTTTTGATGTGTACATTGCACTCCTGTACAAATTCCAAGAGAAGCAGAAGATGGTAGCATTGGTAAGTTATTAATTATCATTACAAAAAAAATAAATTCGGCCAGCTTTGATACTTTGTAGGTTAAAATACTAAACAGACTTTAAAAAAGCCGGTCAGATTTTGAAAGTCCTTCTCATCATCTTTTGAATCAGTGACAACAACTTCTTGAATTTTGAGCAGGAGGCGGCTTTCATACAGGGCGAAACCAAATGTCATGCATTTTAAAAACAATACCTCTGCATGTTTTCGGGATTTTGGAAATATCTGCTATGGTTCCTGAAAAAAAAATATTTCTGTTCTACAACAATTTTCTATTTTATAAAGTGCATTAATCAATCAAGTCTTTGATATCTTCTATCCCATAGATAAAAAGTTGTGTAATTATCACACAGTTTCACGAATAATAAAAAAAATAATCGAAACGCGTCACTAAAAGAAAGAGTTTTATTTGTGAAACTGTGTGAGAATTATCGTCGACTGAATCAAATTCGTCCCCAAAATTATATGCAAAGAGTGAAACAATACCTCTCAAACATCTCTCTCTAGAGGAACAGAAGTTAGCAAAGACTAGATTAATTAATGAAGTTTATAAGAATTGGTGTAGAACGTAAAATTAAAATTTTTCGATTTTTTTTCCGGAAACCATAGATATTTCCAACATCCCGAAAACATGGCCTGAAGTATGGTCAATATCTATGGAACGATTGGACCAAAAAAATATCACAGTGGTGTTCCTACAAAATGGGGAGTCACTTTGTGTTTTACCTCGTATGAAAGCCGCCCCCGCTGAAAATTTAATAAGTTGTCATTGATTCAAAAGACGATGAAGAGGCCTTTCAAAATCTGACCTGTATTTTAGGAATTACATGGTGTCAAAGCTGGCTGAAAATATGCTTGTAACGATAATTATGTGCAGCAGTTCATTTTGAATTTGTCGTTAATTGTTTGTTTTTCTCATCAATTTCAGCTGAAAGAATTATCTTTTGAAGAGGGCCTACAACTTGTAAAAAGGTTCGCAAAAAAACGTGTGAAAATTGCAAAAATATGGAAGAACTGCCAACGCATCGCTATTTTTGCAATACAAATGTATATATCACAAGCTGTCCTCAAGTACTCCAGCGATCTCCAAGCAACTTTGGAGCAGTACATAGAACTGTATATATCTCTTTGTAATACCGGAAACCTACAAGACTTTTCCAACTCCATTAGGCGTATCAGTAATTTAGCTGATGCAGCAGGTCTATATGTATTTTGTGACGTGGTTCAACGAAAAGTGAGTTGCTTCAGTTTGAATTTTTACAATCTCTCCACCCTTATGATTTGAAAAAATTCTAGTTAACATATTACTTTCCATGATAATGAGAGAGGACCTATTGGAATCGCGAAGTATTTGTAATTCGAGATATCGTGTTTTCTTGATGTTTCATGACGTCGGTTGGTCTTTCTGTATGCCGTCCGGTAACCCTTTTTGGATTTTGATGAAATTTTATATCTAAATTGCTACTATGGCAAGGACAAAAAAATAATGTGGTTTTTCAAAATCGGTTCAATGACGCCGGGATAACGTGAAGAAATTAATAGCTCAGCCAAAAGTTTTTTAAAATGCTAAAAAAATGAAAATTCAGATTTCATACTGTCCAATCTCCGATTTTTCACTCCTTTATTTTGCAATAACGAAGTGGGGTTTTTATTTTTTTCATTGTTCGTGATGTAAACGTGATGAAATATCAACAAACCGTTATATCTTGTATTAGTGCTTAGTATCTTCCAACTTATGTAAAAAATTATCTCTATCAAAAAATATACTTCTCATTTCATGCATTATTTTCAATGCTATAATATCTTGATAAATTATTTTAGCGTCATTCTGTGAAGCTTTATTACTAAAAGAAGTTGCCTATTTTATCATTAACGGAAACCTCATGTCATCTGTCAAACAACTAAACACGTATTTCCAAATTTCTAAGATTCATACAAATATTGACATATATACTACTATCCAGGATACTTCAATTCAACGTTGATTCAAGGTAAAGTGCGCAGAATTGCCATAGACCCTTTTTTCACTAGAAAATGTTGGCAGTGATGAAAGTCAAGAATGTCTCAGAACTATTCATACTAAATATTACGCTTCAAAAACTTAATTAACTGTGAAAATTCCGATAAAATTGTCCGTCAGTTATTATGGAACATTTTGATTTATCGTCTGTCGTCTGTTGATTCGTCAATTCGAATTGAAGCATCCAAGAAAATAGTATATCAGGATGTCCTTACGCCACTGTTGTAGGATTATGAATAATGTCAATGTACTGTTTACAGGCTGGACAAAAATTGAAACCTTTCACCATTGAAATGTATATAAGGGCTCTAACAACTGATATGAATGAGCTGGAAAGACAAAAGGACGCCAACGATACGGAAAAAGTTGAAATAATAACACAACGTCTGGCAGATGCTTTCGTAAATCTAGCTGATTTTTTAGACGAACATGTTAATGTTGCTCGCGAATGTGTTCTGACAGCGTTTAGCTTGGCGCCGACCGGCGAGAAACTGAAGAAGATTGAAGAGTTGGCGAAACGGAGTGGGTTCGAGGTGAGGATGATGTGTATCTCAAAGTTATTTCTTTCATTAGGTCAATATCACACAATAGATCCATGATCTATGTTCAAAGTATAAGATTGAAGAATATCTTATCGTATTTTTTCATCCTATTCTACTGTAATATATTTAATTACCGTTATGATCATACATTTATATTTAAGTCCGAAGAGGAAAATAGTTTTATTTGTGAAACGTTGAGCTCAAATTACACAATTTTAATCTGAATGATGAAATGATTATTCATAAATTATTTGGAATTGAGGATCTGGTATTTGTTGAAAGTTGGTTCATGTATGTAATTCAAATAAATAGGAAACTCCATTCCAAATTTTGTTACAGGTCATATCATCAGAACTGGAATGGAAATGCAGATTACATCCACCAGCACTTCCATCTGATGAAATTACCTGGATCTGTCCAGAGTGTGGTGACTGGATGTGTAAACCCACTTTGAATCTGCCAAAAATCAATATGGCCCTTCATGAAGCCCTACAAAATTCCGTTTTAGGAATATCTGAAGCATTATGTGATGATCTTGTTGTATGTCTTTCAAATCCAAGGTATCAGATTCTTAGCTGGTTCCTACCATGGAATGATCTACACAGACTTTGCCGGATGTACTTGCAAAATCCTCAGAATACAAAGAACTTTGTGACTGAATTGAAATTTGTAGATATTGATTATTCTATATTTAAAGATATTAAAAGAGAACCACTGGATGAGCTTGCTGGCATTGAGAGGGGTTACGAACAGTATTTGGATCACAATTTTGTTTCTGATGAAGAATCCATTTCAGATAGTGAGGATTCCATGTCACAAGACTCAAGACCATATAGTCTTGGTAGTGACGGTGCTGGAGACAGTCTGTTTTTACCGTTGCTTCCGACAGTTTCCCCAAAATCAGACCCCGATACCCTCAAAAGTCTAAGGATGTTCAGACCCACACTAAAGAGGATTAAAGAGAAAGATCCTGGTGAAAGCACGCCTGAAAAAGTGTTCAAACCATGTACAATAGTCGGTGAATCGCAGGCCTCAACATCGGATAAAAACTTAAGCTATGGAAGCTCGGAAGGTCAACCCAGTACCACCAGTACCCTAAAAGCACCTACCGACGATTCAAAAAACGTAAAAACTGCCACATTGCCTCAGCTTGGTGGGCAAGTGGCGAGAACAGAAATCAAAGCAACTTCAGTGCATCAGGAACTGACTCTCAAGGAACTCCTCCTAAGTACTTCAGTCGACCTAGTACGTCGGGAACCTCACAAGCTCTCAAAGGGGATGAGCTTCACAGAGTCGGTCAATCAGACTCTCAATCAAGAGATACAAAACAAGCCCTTGTTGATTGGTTCAAACGGAAGCAGCAAACAGACTCCCTTCAAGGAGGTGAAAGTCAACCGCCCAGATCTCAGCTCGCGAGACATGGAAATTATGGTAAAGATTCCCAAGAAAGAATCGGATCTATGCCGGCAAATATTGCAATCGAAGAATCATCCTCCAGGATCAGTATTACCCAACAGCAAAGTAGAAACCAGTATTCAGGTACAGTCATTGGATCAGACCAGCAATGTCGACAATCAGTGCATTCCACCACTGGTAGTCAAACCTCCATTACTCAGCAACCCCTCTCATCCAAAGAACAAAACGACAGTTCTTTCACTGCAAGACAAACTTCGAGCGAACGCTCTATGCATATCAACCAGTACACAACAAACCGAGGCAATAGGGGAATCCCGTCTACAAATATCAACTCCACTCAGTGTCCAACAAGAAACCAATTCTCGTCTTTCGGCAACACAATTGAAGACCTACTCGCAACCGAAATTGCCATTGAGCTCTCAACAAAAAGTAACACCTCATCTCCAGACCAGTTCAAAACAAATCAGCCATTGTCAGACAGAAGCGTCATCGGAGAATTCTGCATCGCTATTGCAGAACCAACTCATGGCACCCGTAGCTGCGAATTCCCAAAACACGACAAATGTCCACCCTCCTCCGGTGCGTCAATATCAGCCAAGCCGCCAACGCAAACGGATAATAGTTCACAGTATTCATATAATCAATCCAAAAGAAGTCAATGCACAAACAGATACGACGGTGGTAACCAAGTCTCAGTCGGAGGTTCCACGTCAAACGCCAGTTCTCTTCAATATTCAGCCGCGCAATACACAAGCAACCAGTGTTTTACCGGAACAAAATCAACAATCTCATCTAAATACACTACCCAGGACTGTTCAGCCAGAAACTCCATCGACAAGTCATCAGCTGACAAAAGTACAAGAGACGCCGCTTACAGATCTGCAAAAGGAGCGTTTTTTGGAGAGCCTCCGGAAATTGGAGGCTCTCCAACTTCAAAAAGCCCAACTTGCTCAACATCTTCAAGCAGCCAAACAGGCCGCATTGCTGCAGCCGACAAGCCAAGCGGAGGGTCATCAGGGCAGTCAACCCCCGTGCGTACTCTCTCTAACAACCGGACTTTGTCGAACAGAAATAACATCTCAGCAGAGATCTTTCATGGACACCAATCCCCAAATAGCGACAAAAGAAATAAATTCTTCGACCCCAACACTGCTAGAGAACTGTCTAGTGGAAAATCAGAGTCAATTAACATCTTCCAAATCACAAGAAACCAATCTGTTAACAAAAGTGAGTGTTTCGCCACCCAGGCACCTTCAAATAACAGTCAAAGCTTCTCCGACGACTCAAATACCATGGGATTGTCCAACAGAATTGAATCCTATCCCTCAACAGGAGTCACCGCCTCACATAACAGCAGAAGATGCCTATCCGCCGCTTCCATCAGTGCAAGAGGAGTGTCAGATAGAGAGCCAGTCAACTCTTACATTCCAAGAAATCAACCATTTGCAACCGGAATCGAGGGTTACATGTCAGCGGAAGCCCCAAACAACCGTCGAAATATCCAGTCTCTCGCAGCTAACAGTGGAAGAGAATTGCCAGCGGGAAGGTCAACTTCTGTCAACAGTCCACAGATCTCAAGAAACCAGCACTCTTCAAGTAGGAGCGGAGTCTCTGCCACAACAAGCGTCACCTTTGGACAGTCATCCCCAAACACCAGTCGAAGTAGTCAGTCAGGTGCATCCAACATCCCAGGAGTATCAGCTGACATATCAATCAGCAGCACACGTACCTCAAGAAACCAATCTTTCGGAATCGCTTTCGAAAGCGATGCCTATATCTCAACAGGTGTCTCCTTCAGAATATCAGACAATAGTCGGAGTAGACAGTCCGTCACCACCAACATCGGAAAAGAAGTGCCAGCTGGACAATCAGCACCAGTTATGTGCTCTAACGTATCAAGAAACGAGCCCTGTTCAAACAGCAATGAATTCTTCACCTCGTCAAACGTTCCTCTTGGACAGTCATCTTCAACCAATCGTCGAAATTGTCAGATTGGATCTGTCAACATTACCAAAGCGTTATCAGCTGAACATTCAGATTTCTCCAGAAACCAATCAACCGGAAACAATGGGTACATGTCAGCGGCAGGCTTCGTTGGACAGTCACCCCTCAAAAATGCTCAAGGAAGTCAGTCCGTCGCCGTCAACCTCCCAAGAGCAGTATCTGGCGGAGAGTCAGGGGACACCTGTAACTCCAGAATGGGAGTGTTTGACACCAAAAGTTCATCTGTCACATCAGCAGCAGCTTCCATTGGACAACCATCTCCAAACAAGTACAGAAATCAGTTGCTCACAGCTCAACTTGCAAGAAATGTGTCTTCTGGACAGTCCAGAGCAATTACTACAGGAGTCTCAGTTAGACAGTCAACCCCAAGCAATAACCGAAGTCAGTTGTTTACAACCCCAACTGTCTCGGCTTCCACAACTCCGTGTGGTGATTTCTCCCAATACACAATTAAGACTCAATCGGTTCCTAAGAAGACGTCGTTGTCGACTATCAACAGGTACTGTGTCACCAAGGTACCAAATGGTGAAGAAGAAAACCAGGAATGGCAAGAAAAAGCGGTCGCGTGGTCGACCGAGGAAAAATCCTCCCAGTACTCATCGGATAAATCCCCCCAGTATTCTCCAAAAGAAAAAACGCCCCAGTACTCGGCCCAGATATTCTCCTCAGCCAGAGAATACGTACAAAGTTTGCCTAATGTTGACCGAACCGTCTGCTCAACAAAAACCGTCGATATTTCCCAAGGTACAAAAACCAGCTTCTCAGTCAATGAATCAGCACAAGTCACCAGCGCACCCCAGTACCAGTCAGGTATGTTTTATCCATATCTAATTAATTTTACTCAAAGTTCATGATTTGATTTTATCCCTAATACTCCGCGTGTCACTGAAAAAAATCTGGGATGAAAATATTGAAGAGTCAAAGACAGTTTTGCATTGCGTATAACTCTACGCGTCATAGTCATTTTATGTCAAAATGTAAAGGAGAGGGAAACGGTTTCAAAAAACGCTAAATCTTTAATAAGGATGGGACAGCAGACATTCTGTATCAGCGTGCATTTGAGGTATTACAGTTCTGTCATTCAATTGATCCGTTTCAACAGGTGAGTCGGTCGCCTACTCCGTCGCCGCGGAGAATCAGATCAAGTCTATCATTGATAGCCTCGATCCGCAAAGAGGAATGGCCAACAGTACCACCGAGCTCGTGCAGCGACGACAGTTCGGAGGAGGAAACGGACCGCCATCGTGCACAGAAAGGAAAACTCAAACTGCGAAGAAGACGCTCAAACATGTTCGACGCGTCTCGGATATTACACGATTTCTTCTCTCGAAGGCGAACTCAATCTCCGGAACAGCTCCCACCTCCAATCCATACTCACTCGAAGAGGTATCCGAGCTCTGTAATGCAAATACAACAGGTATGTAGTTTAACTACTTATCAGGCGCATTTTTACTATTGATCAAACCAAAAAAACTGCTTGGTTTCTGAACTGTCAAGGTGACATTTTCCATCCAATCAAAAAACGCTCAAATGATCGTATAACTCAATGCCTCCAAAACATGCAGTCAAAATTTCAAGTAAATCGGATGTTTTGTATTTTAGTTACGGGTTACTTAGTCGCGTTTTTCTCGAAACGGTATGTTCAAAATTTGCTGCAGCTCTAACTCTAATTCCTTTAGATAGTTCATTTTTATTATATGAGATATTTCAAGTGTGTTTGGGGTTTTTAAGGGGTTTTTCTTAAACCGTGCCGTGATGGATGTGTTTTTATTTTCAGATGAAATCGAAAAATGTACCGTACTTGGTGGAGGAGGACGAGGATTTGTCGTGCCTGAGGGATCCAACCCGAAAACGCCCAACTATAGCAATACTGTCCGGGCAGGTATGCCTGTTCCATCACAAACGTCTAAGGGTCGGAAGGGGAGTACCATCGATGATATACCAGCGCACTGTAGAGACACAAAAGAAATATCTGGAGATTTGGAGCAGCGGGAGCAGCGAAGAGGAGGAATCGGAGTTGGAGCTGGAGATGGAGGACGCTTATCGTCTGAGGAGTGCAATTTTAGGTATATTTCGATTTAAGTGATAAAACAGATTGAATACGGACATCAAAGCAAGTGTACAGTCAACTGCAACAGTATCGAGAGCGAAAACTATGACAATTAAATACTATATACTTTTTAAATAAATACTTTCAGTCTCAAATAATTCACATCTTTACTTGCGAATTGCAGTGTATTATAAATCACAAGACATTCATTAAATTTCAAATGACAAATTTTGTACTACCAGCATATTGAAAAGACATTTCAACTGCACTCCTTTGATAGTCTTCTGTATTCATTCTGTCACTTTCCCTTGTCCAGTGGTAGCTTGTCAGCTTGTTGCAATTTCAGACGTTTTATTTCATTATTATTTCGATAAACGGTACCTTCTCACACTACCAAGTTACCGTTATTAAGTAGTAAATTCTATCGCTATTTCATTCTTATTCATTGGAGCAGGGGCATTACTAATATAAAGGAAAGTACTCAGGCTTTCACCTGTGGAAGGAGGTGGGGGGATCGGAATAATGCTTAGCGTTCGGAAATTGTATGGAAAAAAATGCAAATCGGGTGATTATTGAAAAATCTGAGTCTTAACTCTTGAAAATTTTGAGGAGCCACAAAAACCCTCCGCTGAAAACCACTCAAATCTGGTCCCAACCCTAATATCATATGTTAGGTTCATTTTGCCACGCGAATCTTCTCTATCTTCTATCATGGCACATGTTCAACCCAGCTGTCTCGCAGTTGCCAGTACAGCAAACACTATGGGGGCAACGTGCGCATCTTCAGCAGGTCAAACTTCCAACGGGCCGAATGAGCTGTTTCCCGATTGTTATAATTTAGAGGGTTTTAGGCTTAATGTGAATGGAGTGCTTCTGGAGTGCAATAGGCTTGTTTGTGTGATACAATCTTCAGACGAGATCTGCCACTGATGGTTTTCTGTTGAGCGGAAAGCAACGGCAACGTGTATAACAGAGCTAGTATGAATATTAAACCAATATGGCGACCAATAATAAACAACATCGATCGACTGAATTTGAACCAAAAAGATTTAGCAGCGCACAACTGAAGACGAAGTAGTGTAATTGATACATCTGCATTGTCTACAAATTCAAAACAACGATGTCCTTTTAAAGAGTATAATCCGAGTAATTCATGCTTCGGAAACTTCGTCTGAAGATTGTATCGATCAAACTTGCTGCAAGGTGTGAGACCTACATGCGACATATTTAAAGTTAGACGTTTGGAGAGAAGCTTTGCATGGTAGAGTGAACCTGCCATACCACCGTCGAATCCATGTGATACATAGGTAGTGTGGCCTGATGGTCCAAAGCGATGGAATGGGTTGCTGGATATGTGTGTGTGAGTTTCTCCAGCCCCAAACCGCCCACGATCTGAAGAGCATGTCACAAAGGCCAATAATCCTCTGACCATTGACTATGTATCTTCTACTACGTCGGAAATAATATGGGAGGATGTGTCAGCACTGAACTGGAAGTGGGAGAGATGAATGGCGTAAGCGGGAACATATAATGCAAGACGCCTTAGATTGACAGGTCACCGCAGTGTGGTGGCCAAATGGCTACGACGTCAACACGGAATGCTGGAGACACGGGTTCGAGTCAAGTCCGCACCAAAAAAAGATCGATTTTTGTCACTCCAATATTGTGCTCACAGGTTGGACTTATTGTATTTGTCTTCTATTGGGTTCTTTTAAGGTCAGCCTTTGCCACCCCTTTGACTTTCCCCCCCTTCGCCCCCCATCTTCTCTATTTATAGGAACGGTCAAGGATCACCGGACGAACAAGCAGATAGACGACAGTCAGGCCGACAGAAATGTGTGACAGTTTTTCTTCATGAGACAAGAAAACATATTATCTCGAATTGGATATATTTCGCGATGGCGATTGCAAAACTTCTCCTGCATGTTAGTGTGAGAAGTAATTAATTGTGGCTTCTTAATATCCTGCGTCTAAATAATTATACCACCTAGGATACACGTTTATATGATATCAGAGTGTTTTAAAATAGGACCATAGTAAATAAACATGTTAGTATTTAGACTGTGAAATATTTATGTTTTGCCGTATACATCAGGAGTCGTCAAAGTTAGAACTTTGACGACTGCTGATTACATAACCAAAATATATTTTTGGTCATACAGATCCGTAGGTCCAAATAGTTATTTTCGAAAGTACTAACTATTACAGTTATAGAGGAACACCCACGAATGTGGGCTATGTGGATCGGACAGCGTTCGCCGCGACCTCGGGGACCACCGCAGCCTCCTTCTCCTCATCACAACTCGAAAACAAACAAGAGTTCGGCCAAAGGGAAGAGGAAGCCACCGAAACGCAGCCACAAAGCCCAATCGAGCAGCTCCTATACTCGGCCTACCGGGACTACCAGCTCCACCAGGACCGTAACGGATCACTGGAACTACCAAGATTCAAATACAGTGAAACCTAAGAGACAACTTGCCGCACGTCATGAGACGTTACCAAGGGTAAGGATTAATTTTCCTTCTCAGATACATTCGCAGATTTTTCATAAATTTAGTGTGCTGGTCATATATGAGATAATCAGACAAAAGCAAATGCTAATGACCATATATTCGGATTCAGCATCCGAGTTGTATTTAGGGTAGGCAAGTAGGGTCCTCGCCCATGGTGCATGAGGAAAAATCATGGGCTGAAAGGGCGGGAAATATCTGTAGGGACGTTTTTGTTCTTCAGGTTTTTTTTGCGGATTGGTTTCAGTAAAGAGTTACTTCGTCATACATGCAACTACATCAAAACTTGTTGAAATGTTTCAATATCTCCTTTACATAATTTTATCCCTAACACTATATGTAATATATACTATACTGTTCAGTCTAATTGACTGTTGCTGTTGTTATTACAGGTGCACGGCAAACCGTTGGTATACGTAGATCACACACAAAGTGATGATAGCGATGAGTATGAGGAAATGAGAGAGAAGAGAAGAATGAGGAAAGCTAGGCGAATTATTAGGAGAGAAAAGGCTGAGGAGGCGATTGTAACCGAAATGAAACGAATGAGCGATTTAGCATTTGAACAGCTGATTAATGGTAAACCAGAGGATCCACCTCCCGAAGTAGTTGATCTTGACTTTTTCATAGAATTTTTGAAAAATCGTGGACTTAAACCACTGAAATATGCAAAACTAGGTGGCTTTGGTCGAACAGACAAACGGAAAGAGTCGAACAAGAACTATGACACAGCTGTAACAAAGGAACTGACGGTTAATCTTTGTCGTCTAAGCTTCAAGCAGCTTCGTGAATTGGGTAGCAAGACAGATAGAGCTAAATTGCCGGGCGAATATAATAGTAATTATAAAGCAAAAGATAAAGTTGAGAAACCAGTATCCACCAAAGAGAACGATAGCAGTTTATGTCATCTATCTATGAACGAGCTGAAGATGTTTAACAAGTCATGTGATGCCGGTTATAATGATAGCAAATTTCCTGCCAAGGGGGAAGACGAAATGCCGTTTGGTAAAGGTGATAATGATAGTGATCTAGAAAACAGCAATGTACAAAACAATGATCATGAATCAAAGCAAAAAGCATCTTGTGATGTCAATCAACTTGATAAAAGGGTACCTCGAGTTTTGCTCGAGAACATAAGTGTAGCGAGGTCTTTATTGGCGAACGTACCAGGGTTGAACGACTTCCACTTGATGCAGCCACAGAATGTAGACCACATTGTGAATGTTGTTCAAGTGTCTGGACACAAGACACAAATCCAGTCAAGTTCTCAAACGAGTACGCCAGTCACTGCGCATATCCAGAGGGTAGGTCAACCAAGACCTAGTGAGCAGAAGCCCGAAAATTCTGCGATTGTTGCTTCATCTTCGCCTGCTACGACGAATAACAGCAATGTTATGCCTAGTGGCACTACAGGATCTTCCACACCAAAGAGTCAACCGTCTACGCTTATCAACATATTGTCCCAGCAAGTGATTCGGCCTGCGAATATAGTGCCCAGCAGTTCAACAATTACGGGGAATAGCAATGGGCATAAAATAATCAGCAATACGTCAAGGTAACACCTTTCTTCTTCATATAATTACTTTGTGTGCTCTTTGTACTTGTGTTGCAGCATGTTGATTATTATTATTAATGTTGGGTATTGGTCGTTAAAAATTCGATTTTTCCTAATACATTATTTATAAAGTGTTTTCATTGCCTACACTTTAGTGACCCGCGTTTCTCAATATCGAATAGCATCGTCAGAGTGACAAATCTAAATATCAGCTATCTTCAACTACCCTTGCAATTTGGTCTGTACACTAATCACTGGTTATAGGATAAAAATAAGTGTGAATACATGTTCCAGATGCTTAGCTAATAATTCTAACGCGCTAAATATAGTGTCTCAGTACCTACATTTATAAAATCTAAAACGTGCTCAAGATATTCAATATCACATTCAAATACATATATAAAACAACTTTATGGTATTTTAAAGTTGCTGGTTGAGGTTTGTTAGGGGTTTCCCTCAATAGTAGTGCCAATGCACTCACAAAAAAATTGTTATCGTTGAATCCTTAAAAAACAAATTTCAAACATACCGTATGTGCATTTTTTAACCTAGGAGATCAGAAATCGATTCATTCCAGACCTTTTTTCCTGGTCCATAGTTGGTAATGAGCTTTATTCATACAAAATGGAACATCTAACAACATTATGTTTGCCCGTAGTTAAAATATTAATCAAAAATTCAAAATTTTACTGTTATACTAATAAAAGTATTTTTTACTGGGGATATGCAGCAATGGGAACAATAGCACAAGCAGTTGTGGAAATAGCAGTTCCACAACAACACCGACTAGACGGCCGCCTTTTATCAATATTTTATCCCAACAAATCATCAGGCCAACACAGGCATCAAAAGGCCCGCCAAACAATGGAGCCTATACTGTGACTGAAACTGTTTTGGTAGGTATCTTTTATTATACAGCCCAACAAATGACCAAGATTGAGTTGCTCACAAAATCGCCATTTTGGAGAGGTTTCAATTACTAATTAACTTGTTAAGGTGCGTATCCACCGGCCAACTTAATGCCAACATGTTTGCGGAATGTTCATGCACAGACTGATTTGCGTCAGTCTGTATTCTCTCCGTAACCACCTGACCTTTCGACTGGCTTCAACTCATGTGATTGTGTGGGTCGACTTTCAGTTTTACCATTTATTTTTTTCAGCCAAAACCACCAATAACTGAACCTATCAGTTCCACCGTAAACAACCTGACTAGACCAACAATTACCACAACCACCGTCATACCAAAGACAACAAGTATCGTAACAACATCCCAAGGAATTACTTCGGGGAATATTTCGAGCAGTGTTCCCGACAATGCTTCTAATACTCCTGGAACTACAGTGGGAAATACTCAAGGAAGTACAATTGTCCAATTCATTTGTAAATCTGCTTTGCCGAAATTCCAACAGGCATTTGGTAAAACAGTGTATCAATGCACAGCTGAAACAACAGAACCAAGTTCTGTCAGTGAAAGCAGTAACTCCCCAGCTGCCACGATTTGTACTATTCCAGCGTCTACAGTGACGCCTAGTAATGAAATAAAGAAAAACGTAACAAACATAACCAAAACGGTTCCCGTGAATGTACAGTCGATTCAAGGCAATGTCATATACAGCCGGCAGGTACCGGTAGGCCAAACAATCAACTTAGTGCCTCCCACAGGCGCGACGAGACAGGTTTTTCGGATAGCGGCCTCGAACCCGGAACAGTTGAACTTGGTCAAGGACAGCGTGATCCACAGCAAAATGAGCGCACTTCTAGCGGCGGCCTTACAGAGCCGACCAAAAAATACAGAAACTGAAATACAAGTGCAGGATGATGGTACAAAGATAACATTGACCAGACCCGCTCTGGTGCAAAATGCTAGAATTGTCAAGCCTGTACAACTTCAACTGCCAAGTAATGTCGTTAGAGCACCTCAGCCCAACTTGAGCTCAACAACACTGGAACAACTCAGAGAATTTGACATGGTCTATAAGCAGATCAAAGAACGAAGCAGCAATACAACACCGACTGAAATCAGCAGTGGAGAACAAACACAAGAAGCGGCAACGCCGCAGCGAATTAGCGTAACGTATGTGAACCAATTGCCAAAATATACTCAGCTATCTCCGGTTGTGGTTGTTAGCAGCTACAGTCACTTACAGCAAGCAGCTACGTCTCCAGCTCTCAGTGTGACGTCGCAAAGCAGCCTGAGTCCTTGTACCACCCCTACTTCCACGCCTTCGTCAGCTCCAAAGATCACAACAAAAACAACTAAAGGTATAACATGCTCATTTATATAATAGCAGGCGCTTATTGGCTGATTTTCCAATGCGTTGTAAATGTTGACACTTGGAAAATTATTCAACAAGTACTTAACTTTCATGTAACAGCAGCTAGGGTAGGGGAAGGAGGGCCTTCGCCCTGGAACAGCGCGTGTGCGGCGCGGGCTGAATGGGCGGGAAATGGCATTTTTTTGTGTGGATGGTGGGAAATGGTTTCAGTGGAGAGGTTTTTTGTTTTTTTGCTCTTCAGATTGAGAGCGGAATGTCCAGTTTTTTGTGGCGGGGGTTGGCGGGAGGGGTTATGTTCACAATGTTAGGGGGGGGGGGGAGGTACGGTTTCATAACATATGATCTTCGACCCTCATTAACTCAGTAACTATCATTGAGATGTTGCTGATATTTTGACAAGAGGCTTCTTCGAGGGAAAGTACGAAAAATATTTTTTGTTTTCGCTTATGCGCGGGAATTAAAATGGGAACTTTGGCGAAGTTGTCATTTCGTGTGCCGTCGTCTTAATACAGACTGACTGCTTCAGCGGATGTATCTGCACATCTCGCTCATAGAGATTCTGTTCGGGGTGTTTCCACAGCCGGTACATCACGCTGGATCGATTAATCACTTGATCAGACATCACAAAACATCCAATGCTTTTGATTTGATTTTGTTGCATAGGAAGTGAAGTCAGTTTTCTAGAGAGCCTCGCTGTACGTATACGAGTTATATATTTTCTGTTTTTCGTGTGGTATGCATTTGTAGTAACATACAGAATTGATGTTAACAAGACAGTCTGCAACGTAATGCTTAGCGTTTATTGTAGGTAAAACGTTCAAGAACCATACCAACAACAGCACAACGAAAACATCTCCGATCTCCAAACCACAGCAGAAACCCCAAGAAGACGAACACACGACTCAGAGGATATTCGACATTCTGGCCGAATACGCTGAACAGTTGCGGAATTCTCCGGATTTGAACAACAAACCAGCTCCAAGGCGTCGCTCCAACCCACCAACCAATCCTAGTCAAAACTCGAAGAGGAAAAAGAGCTCATCGAGCACCAAAAAGACTGCCCCCACCAATAGCAATGTAGATATAGACACGGATGATATTACCGTGGGAAGTGAAGATAGTTCTGGAGGTGGTATTGTTCAATTGTCAGTGACGGACGACGAGCAATCTCAGTCTCAAGCCGCCGCCACTAGTACAGTTGAATCGAGTGAAGCTACCACACCAAATTGTCCTAGGCAAGTCATTCTCACTGATAACTCATCTGTTGGAAGTCAGCCTCGGAATGTGATCATAGCGGACTCCAGTGTTGGCGAGGCGTTGAAAATGTCCAATACTGCCGTTATTGTACCAGGAAGCTATATCATGCCTGTTTCGATGGTGAAAGGTAAGTTTTTTGATTTGTACAAAGGCCAAACAATTTCCTTATTGATTATCAAAGTGTTTTCCGTTTAAGATCCATGTACTTTTCCATGCCCTAATACGTTTTCAGCCAACTTTTCATTTCTCACAAAACCAATTCTTCTGATTTTGAAGGTGGCCAACAAATAGCTGTGATGTCAGGTGGAAGTAAGATCTTGGCCACAGTTCCCGCTCGTTCCGGTCAGAACATGCTGCTTTTCCAGAGTTTCACGAATCAAAACCGCAAGGGCGCCATATCAGCCGTGAAATATTCATCCCTTCAATCGCTGTCGGGCATATCGTCACAAAGTATAGCTGGTGTTAGCGCTCAACCACCTGTGATTCTTCCGTCAAACTCTGTCGCAACAGCCGTTGCTATCGGGCAACAGATGGCGCTGAAGAAGATCGGGGAGGAGAGAGATGGAGGCGAGGTACTATTGGCCATCTCTCAGAAGGAAGATACTCAGCCCGACAGCGTTACGAGTGTATCTAGTGATAGCGAAGATGTGAAGATTCCGGATCAGTCGACTGTAAAAGTTGATCACCACGGCGATAAGATTCTTCACACTTATCAAAAACCCATATCAACTAACAAGTCGGCGACTACCGTTATTGCTACCTCTATTAGTACGCAGAAGCTTGACCAAGAGCCGTGCGCACAACCAACGGTGATCAGTACCACAAAAGGTAATTCGGAAAATTGTAAACTAGGAGAATTCAAATTTCATCACATTGAATTTTCAATCAGAATACATTTAAAACTAACTTATCCTGTGATTGTCTCTTTGATTCATTGCACTAGTTAAAATTTCCCCCATGCTTTTTGAAAAATAATCAATAATAGAGTTGTTCTTGGGAGGTAAAACTTGTCTCTTTGACTTTACATTTTTTGTATATCGGTATGGCTGGATCCGGGCCCGGTGGCAAAACCGTAAATTCAGCCCCCATTGAAAAACTAGAATAAAAAACCGAACTCTACTGGAGACCTTAAAAGAATTGATGTGTAATAGTGTGAAAATTTGATTATTTCCGGGGCCTCTCCCTCTAGACTCGGGAGGGGTTAATATTGACTTGTGCATATATAAAAATGCATTGACCTCACTACGTAGAAACTACCAAGACAGGCTTCTTGTTACTATTTTCATATACTTCTAAGTTTTGAAATTAATTGCCTTGAAGGTTTGTAACGTAATTATAGTATTTTAATTGATTAATGATCCTTTCCAGTGTCAACCACACTAAATGGGCCAATGTTATCACACACAACCGGAACTCGATTTCGAAAGGCGAGTGACAGTGAAAGAAGTATGAATCGTGGTTCTGAAGCTAAGGATGACTCAACACATAATGGTGCAAAGGTAATATAACACAAAAACTATATTTTAAGGTTCCAGTGAAAATAGTTACAGAATGAACTAAGATCATATAAAGTGTTGTAGAACACTCCATTGTGGTGTTAGAAAAATTGCAATCAGTTGCTTGATGTTACTACTACCCACTCGATGGTATCAGTTGAAAATTGAGTTCGAATATCAGAAATGACTTACTGACTAACTTATAAGGTGTAGAAAGGCATCTACATTGTCTACAAATTTCAAACAACAGATCCATATTTTGCTTCCTTTTCCAGGTGACTAACGCGGAACCAAAAACTTACCGTAACAGCGCCATTTATTATACCAACAAAGCCAAGAAAGTGAGCATCGAATCTCAGAAACCAGAAAGCGATGCTCAGAAGCAGGCTATGTTGGAGAGAGAATTGCGACTTCAAAAATCCCTTTCCGAAGAGTGTGAAGACTTAGGGGTAGACGAGCCCAGTACCAGCGACCTGTTTCCAGAGGCAGATTTGCTGTTCGATTCGAATCACTCCCCTTCTTTCGATCAAAACTCCCAGGAAGGCGTGAAAAAGGGCCCCCATGGAACCGAGAAGGAAGAAGGGACAAAATCCTCAATAAATTTATTCAGCGACGACGATAATTCCAGTTCACTGAAATCGGATTTATTCGAGTATGTGGAGTATCACACCGTAGAAAGTGCATTGGATCACCAAGCGAAGCAATTGATGAATGGCAATAATCCAGAGACGGAATCTTCCAGCTGCGAGGACAACACGCTACTTCCGAAGTGTACCAACATGTCAGAGGTGACTTTGAACTCGCCGATATCTCCCGAAGTGTACGCGGAAAGCAGCGTTAACAAATATAAATTTAAATATACAAACAGGAAGAAAAGCGAGAAAATCAAGCAGAGCGATTCGGGTGGAGAGACGATCACAAACTCGGAGGATGCTGTGAGTAGTGCTGATTCCTGCAAGTTGAGCAGTGAAGAAGAAAGCTATAAGGTGAGTTAACGTTAGAATATATTAACTTCGCTTTGCAGCGGTTCAATTTTAAGTCATTCTTAGAGATGGGTTGCACGCGAGCGATCTTCCATTCGATAGGGAACACTCCTCTCGCCAATCACCTGTTACGTTTTCAAAAATTAAATAATGATTTTTTTGCAGGTGGTGCATGTCGCGTTAACAAAGGCCGATATGACAAAGGAAGAAAACAGGTGTGAGTTGCACGTGTGTGACGAGTTCGTCGATTCTCCCAGTGGGCGAGGTGCACGAAGGAGTGTTAGGAAATTGTGTTCTTGCTGTAATGGCGCCCAGGACGGTCATCACGCTGCCCGGAAACGACCAAACCCTTCCAGACCACAGACGCCGGCGACACCGCACAAAAAACCCTTTCTGAAGAAAAGATAGTGCACCTTTTCTTTCTAGCGTATATTCATCTTCGAGTATTGAAACACTAGATTAAGTTATGCGCTTACTCCTTTTGGCTTGGTAATTACTTTATTTATGTTGTGAGTTATGGGCTGACTTCTTTGGGTAAATTGTGTAATACTCATACGACATGGGTAAAATCCAAAACATTAATACGTTCGCTTCTCTTTGGATAAACTTGGGCGTCAGTCACGTTTCACGACGTGTACATTAGAATAAATAATGGACGATAGCGGAAAATGCGAATTTTCCGGAAATATTTGTATCTACGCTCCACTGCCTACAGTTCATCCAAGCAAGAGCTGGCGCAGCTGGTAAAGCCAAACACTGTTATTTAGGTTATATTTTAGATTTCACATATGTCGTTGATATTTCTCAGCTTATCTAGGTAATTATAGGCAATCTGACTATCTATCTTCACACCACAACATTTATTTGATTTCTCTCAATGCACATAATGGAATCGACGGACTTCTCGACCAAATTTTACAAAAAAACCAGTATTTATGCAGAAATTGCGAATGGAAGCGTATACATTTGTGCCAAATGACTTTTCTGAGTTAGTGATCGTAATTTTTTCAAGTTAATCCATATATCCAAACTTAGATAATGGAGCTTTCTTGATATATGGTATTAACAACTACGCATAAATTGTTTAACATAAGTAATTAATACATGAGGCGACCTTTTAGCATTGTTCAGTAATTTAAGGATAGTTTCCTTTTCTCCATTTGGGTGAAAAAGTATTGTCTGAGGCTTCCGAGATTAATATTGAAAGACTTGATTACCTTTCCAGATATTAATATCTGTAGTTAAAAATGCCCAATTTCATAACTGTCTACCACTTCATTGATTCTTTCAGCAAAATCATTTTTAAACTTGTTGGGTTACTCTCTATATTTGTGCAACTATCAAGCACCGTTCCTTGTTCTTATATATTTTTTTTAATTGATTTCCATATTTATAGGAGTTTACGAAATATTTTTGATAAAGCATACTTGAGTTTGATGATATGTTTGAAATTTAATGATAGTTGTATTTTTTGTATTTGTGTATTACTAGTAATTTTCTTAGCGTTAGATAATTAGGATAAACGAACAGCGTTTTCTCAGTTCATTTAATTTCATGTTTCTCCCATAAATCGATTTTTTTGATTAGAAGCAAATCATCGCCGATAGAGATTTGCTGACGAAATCATAAAGCCGATGATAAATGAGACTGAATACAGCTTATAGTTTGCTTTGTTCCTATTTCTTTAATCAAGGTATTTGAGTAAGCAGAGAATCAAGACTTCTTTGCAGTTTTTATTTCATTTTCACAGCAAAATGCCATATCTGTTGGTTATATCTCGTTTAAGTGTGTTTTGTAATCAGGGTTGGTCATCACAAAATATTTGAGTTTACCTTCATTCCATGTTTGAACCCTGAAATTATGAAAACGCTGATTTGATTTGAACTAGCAATCTCCTTATACTGTTTAGTGCCTGCTTAGTTCAGTTGCGTATAAGGACTGGCCTGAAATAAGTGTGTGTGTGTGTGTGTGGTATTTTAAATGCGGTTCAGCAAGTGAATAATTGGCATGTCATGTTTTTCTTGCTGAATTCTTGCCATTAATTACTGGTAGCTAAATTCTCAGTAATTTCCATCGTCTATGTACATTTATTTGTCTTCACTACATTTCAATTGCAGGAACAAAGTAAAACAAATTTAGATAGACAATGGAAGTCTGAAATGCTGCACAAATTGCAACGTTGCTCGATTTGGAATTGCATGTACTCTGCTGCTATCAAACTTATCTTTTATACTGATTGATCGACTTTTGATTTTTTTATGTTATGTGCGCATAGCGTTAGTATATATTTTTGACTTGTTTATGAATCTCATGTATAAGTAAAATAGAAACAAGTGATTATCAAGCCACATCAAGCCTTGTGTTCTTGTCTACTTTTATTTCATAGTTGTTTGATATTCGAAGATATTAATTCTAGTTGTTGGTGTTTTTGTTAAGGAATTGTTTGTTGCTGGTCACTTTAGTACAAATAATTGTATTAACAGCCAGACAGCTAGTGAATTTTTAGTGTCTAAACAGACTCTTATTACACTGCTTAACAAAATCAAAGGTTCAATTTGTTCGCGTGTCATAAGTTGAGTTATATCAAGCTTACACTGCTTAACGAAGTTCATGGACGTTTTTTGTTGTTACTTTACCTATACATTCCAAATATTGACAAATGTACATCGAATATTGTTTTTCAGCTTGCACTTGAATAGGGTGTGGTGAACTATGAATATTCACACTATTTAGTTGTGAAAAAACTGAACATTTCCTTGTCGTTGTTTATTTTATGCCATTGACACTGGTAGTTTAAATCATGTTCGTTTCTTGTTCAAGGAGTTCAATTAAACAGTTCATGTATGTATTACCTCTGGAACATGATACAGTAGCAAACATAATACACAACTGACGAAAATTTGTAGTCACTGTAATGAATTGGATAATTTGAGATGCAAACGAAATACCAGTATTGGTTACATTTGTCTTGAAATGCTCAATACAAAACTTTTCCATGTACTTTATCACCATCGCATTGAACTGTCATATTTAGTAAAGTATTTTCTGTGCTATGATAAAAGTGAAGAAAAAACGTTCTTTAATTTTGTAACACAGTGTATGTAGATAGAACTTAGTCGTAGACTTGAGGAAATCGTTCTTTTAAATTTGTTTAAGAGTGTTCTGTATAGTTATTGCCGCGTTTGCAATCTTTTAGTACCTCTAATTATAACTGTCTGTAAAATATTTAAATTATATACTATGTGCAGATTGTCATTGTACATATTTGATATATACATAGATAATCTTACTATATGAGCAGTTTCATTGTGCCCAGTAAGCATTCTCTGCTATTTCTTTATGCAATATACGTATGAGTTAAATTGGAAAATTACAGAATAAAAATTTTCTTATTTTTAGTGAATCATATCCAGTAACTGGACGAGAAAAACTTGTTAAAAACTGATTTTTGTATTCAGTTTTGTTTTTGTTTATTATTCGTGAAGTAATACAGAGTTTGGATCATTAAAACGTTCTATTATTTTTTCCAAGGTATCTGACCGAGACAACATGGGTAGAAATTATGTATTCATATTCACTCAGACGAGAAGGAAGTTTTATCCTACTGTAAAATACGCTAACTGAAAAGCGCTCTTGTAAATTTTCATACATCTATAACAACTATATGCTAAGGCGTATACAAGGGGGGGATAAAAGGACTAATTACCTGCAAAATTTTATCAAATTATTTTTTTCCGAAAAAATGAATGTTTCATATCAGTGGCGGCTTGTGGGGTAGCGCTACAGTGACATGGCACGACCTTAATTGCCCACAAAAGCATATTTTTATTCCATGCTTTTTGCATTGCCTCTATTTCTTTGTTATATCAAGCGGCATCCGCGCCTCAGCGCATAAATGCATGCATAATGCAACACGTGGCAACACTCACTTCAAGCGAGCTAAATAGCGAACAGCCTATATGGGCAACCGTGTACTGTGCCATTTCATATTAGGCCCAAATGACGTGAGAGAGATCTAACCAATAACGCATGTGAGCAACAAAGATAGCGCTATGGTGAACGTTTTCCTAGAGTAATTTTCCTTTTTTCCAATTTTAGACCGATCTAAAATATTGACTCTCGTTCTGGCACTACCTCTCTGAATTGGCGCGAGCCGCCACTGGTTCATATCTAAATTTTATTAAAAAAATGGAAAATGCACATCCTTGTTTTAGACGGAGGTGTATGCCAGCAAGCATGAATAAACAAATATTCACAGACAAGTCTCTCGAACTTTTTAGAGGATTTATTTCTTTAAATAGGAATTAGCCTGACAGCAGCTTATATGGAGAGGCTTGGCTAAAATCAATGGAATTCAATGTAGTACCAGTAGGAAAACTGTATTAAGTAGTACAGAGTCCTATGATCGCAGTTCACATTGAATTAGGATATGTGAAAGCTAGAACGAAAAAATATCTCGTGGAGTGTTCATCAGATCGGCATTCAGATCATATCGAATATGAAGCATTGTAGTTCAGTTGGATGGATGGAAACAATTTAACCTATTCGGAATCAGTTTTTATGTATACATCAAGTGCAGAAGGATGTGATTACCCCTCCCTCATGGATATTTGCTGACGGGGCCAGCAACTATGCAATGGCTACAAGAATGGTTTCTGTAAGAAGTGCACAATGATTTTTTCCACCACCGCCATAAATAAAACATACCTGATTCATATAACTATTTATAATTTGGTTTTTATGTTTTTTATTATGGTGCGAAAAAAACATTTAGCGTGGACAGGGTGTCCACTCAAAATCCAAAATAAATCTCTTTTTAGTTGTTCACTAGGAACACATATTGTCTCTGGTTTTGGAGCTAGAAACATTGTATAAATGGTAAGAAATTAATTAATTGAAAAATTTGATAGAGCGCGATTTTTTTTTGGTAATAAATGGGTGACTTCTTAGGAATTAAAGTTTTTAAAAACAATTTTTTCCCTGACTATCCCAAACACCTTTTGGTTCCCTGACTTTTGCTGGTTCTACAGAAACTAGACACCCTACCATGTTTCAGATGACAGCTCCAAAAGTCCTGTTTTTCTGGCGGTCATAGGTTTCATACATTTTTTATCTAAAAATGTTGGTAGTGAGTTATCATTATGATTTTAAACATCACGTGGATCAACTCGGAAATATCTAAATACAAAATCAAATTCACTTATCTACATTGGTCTTCAATTCCAAACAAGTCCATACACACAATTTTATTTCCGTTATTACCGGATACAGCTTCATGAGTTACAAAAAATTCTTTACACTTCAAAAATAAAATACAAAATAAATTTTCCTATCATGCAATGTATTGTTGAGGTCATCAAACAAACAAAACGCCTTGATTTGATGACCGTTATTTTACGCTGCTAGATTTACAAAAAATAAAAGTTTAATGTGAAGGGTGTATCAATATTCAATAATCAAACATCTGCATCGTGAAAATGGCCGAATATGTAAGAAACATTTTTATTGCTGATAGGTAATAGTGATGTACCAAATTGATGGAAAATAGTGTAACATAAAGTACCACTATAAACGTATTTTGGATTCTGAAAACTATACCCAGACCTAAGGTCTTCTAAGATATTTCATTCACAAACAAGATGCTGAAAATGTTGAAACACCCTAAAAGATAATATAACACTCAGGAGAAAAAAACGTTCAGAGTACCCACCCATCTATATATCAACTCTGTACAGCGTATGATTCAATAATATTACATGATTTCAGGATACACCACAAAGGTAGTACATCTTTTTTTGTAAAACTGCCAATATATGTGTGACCAGTTTACAATACACAATTAGACGTTTTTTGTGAATTCAAGTTGAGATGTTGATACCCAGATGTCACCTAGAATGTTCAAATTGGATCGCGAAGTTCCTCTACTAATATTACGAGCATGTTAGTAGTTGAGAAGCCTTGTTTCGTGAGGGAATTGCAGAGCAACATTGAAAAGCGTGAAACTACTGACAGGTTTCACAATACATTTTAGTTGACAATTTGTACTTTTTATACTCAATGCTGTCAGGAAATTCTTACCAAGTTTTACATCCATTAAGTATTAAAAGTAACAAATAAGTCAATTGATAGGTAAGATATATACAACTTACAGATATCTACGTGGTGTACCATTTGACGTGATATTACTAAATCTGCAAACTGTACAGCAGCGTATTGTATTTAAAATAATTTACTACGAATTGTTCCAACTCCTTTTCTACTAATAATTCCTGGTTTTCAAAAGTTGATAATAAAATCGACAAAATAAGATAGGGTTAAAAGTGAGTGATCTACTTATATTACAATACATTTATGTGATCTAATATACAGTTTTTTATTGTGTCTGATATATTACTATAAACACTATATCATCTTATAAAAAAGTATTTAACCTCACTGAAGTGTTTTAAATAGTATTTTAGTTCCGATTTAAATATTCATGTAAAACATGAAAATAATTCCAACTAATGTGTATGTGAATTTATAGCAAGATTTATTGTTTATTGTGTATGTGAACATGAGGAGACAAGATATTCTGAATTCAATTTATGTGAAAAATTTCAAGCACATGCAATAGATCAGCGATCACTTCTATATTTTTGGAAAATAGAATACAGGACATGATCACCACAAACCTATATTTTTTAAATTTTATTGAGATTATGGGATGCTTACTGGATTCACTATTTACTTATTCATACAAAAATATTCAACACATTGGATCTTCACAAACCATACATAGAATAACTCGTGAAGACAACAATTAATGCACAGTTGAATGCAACTATGGTCAAGAATTTCAAAGGAAATTGAGAAGTTAAATTCCGTGCATTTTAAGGGAGACTCGAAGTGATAGGCTTTATCAAAATTTTCAACTTTACACTGTTACGCGTCATTTTCAGTGAGCTTCCCATATTAATTTTTTTGCTATTAAGTCTTCATATCTTCAAGGTCTAGTAACAACGAATTGAAAGCTAATTAAAGCTATCCTTGAAGCTAATGAAAAAATGGTGTTCTGGACGAGCGTCATATATTTCACGTTCTTCAGTTACTTATTTTCGGACCCAAACATCTTAATGCCCCAATTCCCCATAAATTTTTCACTTACTACACTACCAGTACTGGAAATGAAGTAACGTCCTGGGCATAAATGAATGTTCTATGTATTGTTTGCAAGTACTTTGAATGATAAAACGATTGCATCCCAACACCTCGTGCATTGAAAAAATATTGGCTTTAGAATTGACATATTCTCAAATAATGAAAAACACCACTAATGATGCATATGAAATTATAAAAAAATTGCTTGAATACAGTGTCAGAATATCATATGTGTTGGAAGTAACATTTTTTGCTTAGAAGGAAAATCATACCAATTAGCATAGTATTAAACTGTGAAACAATTAACGATAAAAAGTATTTATAAATTCTTAAATTACCTCCTTGCAACCCAGTGACAGCAGAGTGAGCTTCATGATTGAAAAAATGTGCAGTGCATTGCATTTTCCTCAAATATACAAGAATAAAATGTAATATTCACCGTTATTATATCATTTTGTAGGATCTAGTTTATGTATCCATTTATCATAAACTGAAAAAATGGCGTTTAGTAAATTGAGCCAGTACTTCTCAAGTAATGATAATGAGATGAATTGTTCTGCTGCCTTATTTACTATATTTGATGGAATAAGAATACGCATTTCATACAAATCGAAGTATTCATTACGCAGAGCTTGATACTTGGCTCAATATGACAAGACTCTTTCTTACAGGTGTATTTACTGTGACTTCTGGGTTCAACGATTAGTTTCATGAACTATGGATGAAACAAATGTGTTGAGTGTGTAAATTTGAGGCAAGTGAAGCATGAAATACGAAGTTATTATATAAAAAACTAAGGCTGTATAAACGGAAGGTGATGGAAGCCATTGTTTTGTAAGATGTTCACATTTCGCGCTAGATAAATCTCAGATTTATAGATGACTTGTTCAGTCTATTGTCAAGCCGCCACTGGTGCACTTTATGGATGTTCCTATACGATCTTGAGATTTAGTATAAGTGATATTGCAGTGATCAGATGTTCAGCTATAGTTTTTCTGTATGTAAGGTATTACAGATGCATTTTTCGAAAATCCCACCAAGGACATTACTGTATACTAGAAAAGCACCATAGGATTATTATCACATCTCACCTCAAGTTACAATATACTTAAAAAGGAAGAAACTGAAAGCTTAAAAAAGGGGATGCAGTTCATATTAATGACTATTGGAAACAATATTTTCTTATAGGCAATATGCTTGAAGACTTTCAAAGATCAGAAACCTCCCGAGTCACACGATTTATTTCAGTTACACAGCTGAAGTATAAATCACTGAAAGAGCCAATGATTCAATGGTTGGGGATGACTATTCGTGATGTACCGAAAGCTCAACTCATGTCAAGGCGATTTGGAGTTTTTTAACGTTTTACCATGATATACATACACCGGTAAAATAACTAACAGGAAGTACGTCAAACCATCCACCAAGTTGAACGATTATTGGACATGCCTGAACACGTTTGTATCTAGCACTAGGTGATCGATATGATGTAACTTATGGCAAGTCAAAATACCGTTGTATGTGTATCGTGCTTTAACTACAGACGCACACTGTCACAGGCAGCTCGTTGTTCGAAATTTCCTTCCCTGTGATCCCCACTTCTGATGCGGTCAACTGCTCTGGTTTGAGTGGCAAAACGACTGTTAACAAGGAAGGTTGCATCACTGGCGAAATAATGTGTTTTTTTGTACATCGTGGATAAGGATTGGCCTGATTTTGAGTTATTTTTGTTTTCAAATGATAAAACGTGTAGCATGAAAGAGCACAAGAAGATAATGGAAAAAATCGTTATAAGTTCGGATAATGTCAGCAATAGTGTCAGTGTTCAATTTCGTCTGCAATAACTGCCAATCATTTTACATTTTGGATCATTATCAGAATTTTTGGTACTACAAAGATTTTTGTTTAATACTTGAAGAATGTTGAATGTCCATTAATAACATAATACGTCATCGCTTAATAATATTGTGCTAGGTTGATATTTGTATCTACGTTGACATATTGAACTATACTTTATGGCATACTGAAATATATCCAGTCGCTGCTAACATAAAAAAGTCCACTATTATGCGTGATTTCTGTAGAGAAAAAGTTATCAACGTTACTTTCAAGCTTCTTGAAGAATTTGGACGATTATAGGACCTACCCTTTTAGTTGACGTGAGGTACTAGTTTAATTTTCTACAAAAGCTCAAATACAAAATCCTGGCAATAGAAACGATGTGCGGCGTGAAAAATCATGTGGCTAGCGAGGTAGCTGTCTCTCAGTCTATAGTGTTTACTGCATGCTGAAGTATTGTCCTGTAGATAGTCTTGAATCCAGAATGAAGTAGTAATACTACGAACTCACAAATTTTCTATAGCTATTTGACACCCATAATTGGCAGTATTTCAAAATACTATATCACTAAATTGCATCTAAATACAATAACAACCTTGATTGTGAAAAAATGAGATAAATGACAAATTTATTCAACACAAATATTTAAATAAAAACTAATATGATGTACAGAACTTAAAAACTTCACTGCAAGAGACTTTGAGTCCGCACTTGCCTTGTTTACACTACATATATAGTCTTTAAATGTACTTTTTGGTTCCATGGGATTCGCTAAATTAAAGGAGCACGCAAATAGATTTCTTTTTCTGTTTCTGTTTCTTCTCCGGAGATTTTTTATTGATTTGTCGAACTAGATCATAAAATATCTGCAAAAAAGTATCAAGATTAAAAATGCATCAATTTGATATTATGTGAATTGATATTGGATTAAAACTCATGTTTGATGTGAGTCAGTACACATTTAATCTACCACTTGTCCTCCAACGTCAATAAAATATTTATTAAAATAGGTATTTAAATCACCACGTGCTTCATTAAATACTCATTATTCGAAAACTCCATTCTTGAAGCAAATTTCTTCAATTAAACGAATTCCTATAACATATATATCTAGTATGCTGAATTCTCGGCGTCTTACAGTCCACACGTAAAAAGCTCTCGAATTAAAAAATCCATGATATAGTGAATGACCAACTTACATCAACAACATTAATTTTCGCTTTGGCAGAAGTTTCCATAAAGGCACAGTTAAACTGGCGGGAAAGGCTGATGCCTTGCTCTTTACCCACGACCCGTTCTTCTTCTAAATCACACTTGTTTCCTACTAAAACCATAGGTACATCATCGGTATCCTGAAATAGAACATCACATTGATTCGCACTATAACTCATGTCCTCTTAAACAAACGGGAACAAGTACAATTTTTATTCGACATTGAACACCAATTATATTCATGCGACTAGCTTTATATAAGTTGGATTGATTTTGTAGCTTCTGGTATTTTGTGGTTTCGTCAATGATTCATATTAAACACCATTTTTTGTTAATTTATTGCATATTTGGATGAGATTTCAGAACTGTAAATTTTTCGGAATTAAATTTGAAAAACATTGAAATGATCAAAAACTAAATCTTAGATAAGAACAAATCAAGTATTACAAAATTTCCATGATTTCCAAAGCTTACTTCTTTCGAGTGGTCGAATAGTTCCAAAAACCTCGTTTATAATTATTTATGATCTTTAATCAGTTAAAGTGTAGTCATGTCTAGTAGCAGTAGTAGTTACTGAACCGAAACAACAACTTAGACTCTTTACAGCAAAGTTAAATATGCCCTAAAATGCCGTAGAGATTTTTAAATGGTTTAAATTTGTTTGAAAATCGAAAATTTACTATGTTTATAAACAATTAGACAAATAACATGAGATCGCGACCAAGGGCAAACAGTGAACGGCAGAAAAAGGCAAGTCCCATCACGTTAACTTTACATCAATATGCTAAGAGAAAAATCTCATCTCAACTCGCCACTATTGATTTGCTGCAATATTAAAAACTGAAGACCATAATAAAATCTTTCTCCTTGTTTGTCTCACTATCTTTGAACAGGGTGTCCCATCATGAATGGACTAAAGTTTTTTTCGTGGAATATTTTAATGTATACAGGGTACTCCTATAAAAAAATGTAACTGTTTCTGAAACGCTCTGTATACTACAAAAATGTTCTACAGAAAACGTATATCGTGCAGTCCACAACGTACCTATGAGAAATTGGACTTTTTAATCGTACCCAGTTACTACTGGGAAGTTTTACAATTTTTAATGAGATGTATGCCCAGTTTTACATCAAATTGTTATTCATAAGAACAGAATTTATATCAGTTAATTTTTGTACTCTGTTCATTTATGAATATATAATAGTCATTGCATATTTTTGTTAATGAAAATTAAATTATAATATTAGTTTCACCTGTATCTATCTATATAACGGATATTTTTAAGCTATTTACGCCGACTTCAAAGCGTGGAGTACTTGATGACAACTGGTATGAATATTTCATTATTAGCTATTTGTAAAAGTAGAGTTAGTTAATCAATATACTGAGCACCTCACGCTTTTTCACAATTAAATCAACAACAAAATATGAATAATTAGCGGGCTCCGAATTTGCCCCCTGTATGCAAGACAATACCACAAACTTGTCAACAAATGATAAAAAAGACGCTAGGACGGAATGTTTTTAACAAATATTTGAGATTTGTAAATATTTGTTTCCTTTTTACATTAGTAATTATCTAATATAGAAAATTATGATAAATGTTCTGCTATCACTGACTGTTGCTTCCTGTTGATATTCACCGTGACAATGCGAGACGGGAAGACAAATACCAATCTAGTGATTAGTATACTTATTTAAGGAATGTGTAGAGGATACCAATGAAATATTTATAAACCACTTACCTGAAATAATACTGCGGTTATAAAAGGAAGTATGGCATTTAACAGCAAACAGAATTTCGGAAAGCAATTTACTTCTGCATTAGATGTCACTTTCAGGAAGGCACATTCGCACCATAATTATATAGATTTGGAATTATACTCACATACATAATAAATTGTGTAGATCTTTGAAAAGACTCACCTTAACTCGTAAAATCTGCTCTCGTAGATCTTGCAGATCATTAAACGTTGATTGTGCTGTTATTGAATATACCAAAACGAATCCCTGTCCATTTTTCATATACAAGTCCCTCATTGCAGTAAATTGTTCCTTGGAAAAAATTACTTATTACTACACAGGTACAAATGTAAATTCAGCGAAATTGGATAAATTTAGCGATCATACAACCGATGACGTAGTACAATTTAAGCCAAGGTAGAATATGAATGTCAAGTAGGTCGACTCTGCACTTCTCGGGGAATCTTAGTAGGTCAAACAGTCAATTTTTATTTATTATATTTATAAACATATTTGTTGTTTGAAACTTGTAGACAAGGTGGATTTATGAAAAGTTTGATTTCGGACTTCCATTGTCTATAAAATTTGAGTATCACGACGTTTCGATTGATGTGCTATCTTCAATCGTCTTCAGGTGAACCTGCATCACAATCGAAACGTCGTGATACTCAAATTTTATAGACAATGGAAGTCCGAAATCAAACTTTTCATGAACATATTTAACCAATCAAATTAATTTTAGATGTTCTTGCTGAAACTCTTCCATCACTCAGATAACAATTTTGTATTTGAACACAACATCTAATAAATGAAACTCCCTTTTTCAGTGATTTCAAAAAGAATTTTATTTGTGAAGCTCTGTGTTCAAATACACGATTTCTATCTGGATGGCCTCGAGTACATAAGTTGACACTATATTTCCCATTCCAAACAGATTTTGACATCTTTCATTTTCTGTAAGTAAATTTAGAAAATATTGGTTTATAAGCTTTAAGCTTTTTATGATATAAAACATTAATAAATTTTCTAATATTTCCATAATTTTCAAAACAAACATACTCGTGGATTAGAAAATATAAAATCAGATCGAAATGTTCAATATACTGATACCACTCCACGTGAAATACAAAGTCAAATTACTTGACGCCATTTGTTGAAAACCAAATAGAAACGTAATAATTCATTATCTTTATTCGGTTAAAATGGAGTAATATTCAATAATAGTTACTAAAACATAAGTGAGCGGGTGTAGTAAGGAACATCAATGGGCTATAAATGGGAATGAAACGAATTCAGGTAGGATTTAGTTCTTGAATTTGCAACTAGTAATTCCTTTTCACCACAAGATCAATTTGTAATATACGATGATAATTAACTCACTCGGGAAGTGATGATGAGAAACAATTCAGATTCTGCATCGAAAATTCCCTAGACGTGATGTCGAAAAGAGGCGACATTGACTGGCCACAGAGACCCCCAGATTTAACCTCTCCGGAATTCAGTGCTTTTGCTTTAGCCAATAAAAACGGCGACTTGATTGATTTATTTTAAAACTAGCCCAAATAAATTGCAAAGGACCAAACTGAATGAAAATACCTCTTATATAGAAATCGGTAGTTCTTGTTCAAACTTATCCAATGTTTACATGGCCACATTACGCATAAAAGTTTTTTAATTATAATGCGTGGTGATACGGTTTTTTAGCTGGCTAAGATATTGTTCGGCATAATGAGGTTGCTTAGAATTTTATGAGGTTCCCTTGTAAGCACGATATAGAACCCTCTATGTGCTATGTGAAAGAGTTATTGAAAAGTTGGTCATTTTTTATGTCTGGGGTTGATCGATATACATTTGGAGCATAACATACTGACTTTTATCAGACCAATTCCAACTAATATATGGAATAAAATACATATTTTCCACACAAAACACTGTATTTTCATAAGGGTTATTATAGGACATCATAAATAGCGCGATCTAATTATTGGTATCTACTAGTTGACAAGACAAAAAGTGAAAGTATTACATGTGTAAAAATGATGCTTGGCAAATTAATCATTTTAAGCCCCCTAAAACATGTTTCGGACTTCGCTCTAAAATGATTACTGTGCCTCAACTTTTGTACATACAGCATATTAGTCCCCAAATTTCATCAAAATCGATTGAACGGTTACTAAGATTACGAGGTGAAAAACAAACGTCAACGGACCGACAGACCCACGGAAAGGAGTATGCGCAAGAAATCAAAGAAGTAATAATATCAACTACCATCTGAAAATGTAAGCAGCTCGTGGAGATTCTTAAAGTAATCTTTGCAAGTAAATTATGGAAATTTATCATTACATATTAATCCAATAATGTGGACCAAATTAAATGATATAATTGAGGTTCGCACATATGTTTTGTAGTTGTAGTTGTATTTTCTAAACAGAACTGTGGAAGACAATGTTTATCATTTAAGTGAAAAGTATACATATACATGTATTAAGTTGTCCTCGCTAGGTCAGTAACACGCGATCGATCAGAAGTTCTACCAAAGTCAATGAAGGCTTATCGTAACCAATTATACAGAAATAGCGAAATGATTTCAGGTACTCATTTACATAAAAAAATTGAATATGTTGCATACTGGCGTGGAAAGTATTGTAATCGTGAAACATTCCGAATTCGAATATTTTTTTATTTTTTCTTGTTTTCTCTCGGTCTCTTTGGTAATGTTTGGCCTTTTTATAACCCCGAAAGTCCTATTCGGTTACTGATAAAATTTTGACATTAGGTAAATTAGGGTGAAAAAGCCGTCGCAACAGCGACTGAAAAGAATCTGCCATTTTGTAATTTAAGTGGTATGGAGTTATGCCGTGCTCAAAATTTTATAGATAATGAACGTATTTTACCAACATTTCATGTTTCGATATCTCTCTTTTTTCCTACACCCAATGCTTGACCCTCTATAAATGTTTGGGAAAAAATCAAGTACCTCGGAAACGTGAGCCTTTTATTAATTTTATGACTATAACTTCGTAACCACTGACAGACGCACGGATTTTTGGAAACTACAAATGTTTTTTTTCTTATTTACACTAGTAAACAAGTGTGATCGGAATCCGATATCGTAAGACATACAAAATACAATATTTTTTTCAACAGAACGCTACAAGACCTATTAGGAAAAAAGTATTTTGCGCACATTTCACAGTAAATAACATAACGGTTAGGTTTCCAAATGTTAATATGCAATTAAATGGACGATAACACGAATTGTATGACGTTACATATCGGCGTTGAAACCTGAGCACATAAAGAGCGTGACACAAAGTATTCCCAGATGATTGATAAGCAGCAAATTGTATAGAAATGCTAATGTGATATTTTTATTCAAATAGCAACAGCTAGCAAATAACAATAAATAATTACTCATATGGATCAGGTATAAAGTGAAAAAAACAATTCAGACTAATGCAGAATATGTTTTCATAAGTTGATTTCCATAAAATAAGTGTTTCTAATCAATTCCATTTTGAAAAGACTTCATATTATTTGTTATGTCGAATCGGCCATTAGAAATGTAATATTATACTTTACAGGTTCTTTTCAAAATATAGCAATCCAAAGTTCAGCTTGTGCTTCAATGCAGGCGATACGGACGTACGATAATAATTACTATCGAGTACATGCTTGTTTGTGTGTTTGTATGTGTGTATATGAAAAGAAAATGTCTTCCTTGATTTGCTGGACTTTGACTTACTATCGTGGACCACTTTTCTGTTACTTCTCATGCCACTGGGTGGAGAAGTATTGTGATTGTGAAAAATTTCGAATTTTGTGTTTTTTCAATGTTTCATAACATATACACCACAAAAAAATCATGTTACTTATTTCAATCAGTCTGTCTGTCTGTAGTTGTTAGTCCTTACATCCTCTATAACTTGAAACTTACATTTTGGATTTTGATAAAATTTTGATACTAAGCTACCATTATGGGAAGGATAAGAAACTTTAGTAGTCATTCAAAATTCGCCTAGTAGCAGAAGGATTACTGTGAGAAAACAAAAAAAAAAACAGTTTCTGAGACCCCTGAATATTCTGCAACCATTATTTGGCATTGGTGAAAAACATTCTTCTTCTATGAAGGATATTTTTTTGGATTCAGTGCATTGACTGCAGAGTAATAACCAAAAATAATAAGAACATTTCCAATCCTAGCTTCTTAAGTGAAGTCATTTTCGGGTGTTTTTCAGTTTGCATGCCACTTTTGTCTGCATGATCTCAGTGGGTGCTTCACTAATTCTGTTGAACTTTGTGAATGGATATCCTGTACCCAAGAACACTGCTATATTTTAATATCACATTACATCCAATCAATCTTATATTGAATCCACCTTGTCTACAAGTTTCAAGCAACACTTTGAATAATTGTTCCCTCAAATGGGACAATTCACTCACTGGATGATTGCTATTCATTAGTTAGAGAGGGCTAGAGGTTATTTTTTTTTGGGGGATGAATATGATTATATATTGTAAATATGTAGTGCAAACTATTTTTCAATAATTTTTATGAATAGTCATTGAAAAAACCAGGTTTGAGAGACCATACTCTTGAGCAAACATTTATTTGGCATGAAATAAAAAACTTGGTTCGAAAAAGCTGACTACTATGTGACAAATGAAGATTCAATGTAATTGAAAAGGTAGTATAATTCCAGTGGCTATCTGAAATAGTATTAAATAATTCAAAATAACTTCAAAATTGCACAATTTTAACTCAAAATCTAACATTGTCCAATAAACCACTTTTAAATAAGGGACTTTACTCACTGTGCCTGCTGTGTCTAATATTTCCAGCATACATTGTTGGCCATCCACTTCAACTTGTTTCCTATAACTATCTTCTATTGTAGGATCATATTTCTCTACAAATATTCCTTGTACAAATTGTACTGTTAGTGCTGATTTGCCTACACCTCCTGAGCCTAATACTACAATTTTGTATTCACGCATTTTTGAAAACTACCTGAAAAGAAACTGGATGTAAACAAACAAAAGATACACAGCAGTTCTGGCCAACTCTATTACTCATATTCAATGATTTTCAATAATATTTAATATATCTGCTCACAACATTCAACATATTTGGTCTTAGTCAAGCATTAATTTTTAAAAATACAGTATTATCTACATGCAGACAGAAATTTATCTAGATAGGTACAGGTTCAAATTTCAAGATGTCCTTATAGCTGTGGCTAAATCTAATATTTCTAATTGATCTATAAGCTTTGTGTCCGATAAAGTCTACCGTCGAAAATAGGGTTCTACATGTGTAGTTTATTTTCCCAAATCCAATCAAAATCATAAAGCATGTAGGTACCTACTTTAGCGCGGGGCACACTATCCACTTCTTCACTTCCAGGCTATATTTCAACTCCACAAAATAGATACATTTAACGTCAAAAAATCTTTAGATGCACTTCAATTTAAACTGTCGTGGCTCAACAAATACATTCCTTTTACATCTAAAATTTCGTATTGCACTCACATTAAAGAACGTATTTCATATATCTATATTTATGTTTTTTTATTTGAACACCTCCTTTCAACTTACCGTATATTGTGTTCCGCTAATTTTCTGAAACGGATGGTGAGATAAAGAAGCAATTTGTTCTTGACTACGGTAGAATAATTATTATAACATTTCAGTTATTAATATGCCACTTTATGCTTGTTCTACGCTTACTTGCGTTGTTACTTTTCTCTAATCTCTAATAGCGTATGCCGCACCCGTCAACTGATTCAGTTCATTCCATCATTGGATGAATCACGAATCCATTTTTTAGTTGGCTATCCTGTTTATCACTAGCTTCACTGCAATCAATTGACATAGTTGAAAATTGTTCTGTGATTGACTTTCCAGAAGTTTTCTAACAGTTATTCAGTACTGCTATGTTGTCATATGTCCCATGCAGTCTACAGGGTGATGCTAGTATTATGATTGTATAACGCACTATTCAACTCAACTGTCTGGTAGCCGAAATACAGAGATTTTCTTATCTTTTAAGAAGGTGAGAAAAGCTCTTTATGGATATTTTCTATTCTAATTTGTTTTATAATAAATCCTACAAACTGGAATATTACATCGAACGTTTATGCAATCAAATTAACAATCACTTGTATGATTAATCATCAGTACCTACACATTGTATAATAGAATTTTGATTTTTTGAACCCGAAGATATATAATTTGGAGTACTTTTATTTGCTCCCCCTCCTCACCAATCCAACCGTTATAAATCAAAATTATGCTCTTGAAGCGCTCAAG
Source organism: Bruchidius siliquastri (assembly GCA_949316355.1). Taxonomy (NCBI): domain Eukaryota; kingdom Metazoa; phylum Arthropoda; class Insecta; order Coleoptera; family Chrysomelidae; genus Bruchidius; species Bruchidius siliquastri. Next base: position 21,560,122 of record OX438538.1, on the reverse strand, counting down.
GCAGGCTATTAATTTTGTGCACATAAAACACAAATACAACCATGTTATTTGTTAGAGTAGTGAAACAAAACTTAACCGGCCGTATTTAACCATCCCGGTGATAAGCAAAAAAACCCTCATCCATTCCTTCTAAAAATGTTTTAGTTATACAATATCACTTCGTTGAAATTTGAAACTCCTTGAAATATCTCATCATTGCCTCCACCTTTTCTCAATTAGCATACAGTTCATTTTTTTTTATTTTATAATTTCCTTAATCAAAAAATTATTTTCTTGAAGGTATTAGATATAATGAATTGAAAATGCTTGACGATTTTATAAATTTATTATTAAATGTCAAACAATAAACATATTCATTCCGGTTATTCAGTTTAATGGGCTGGAGTTGCTACAGCCTTAGTTTTCTTCACTTTATCGACAGCCCCCTTCTTTTTGGCTCCCTTCTTTGGGGTTCCGGGAGTGAATTCTCCCTCAGTCAGCCATAACTCAATATGGCAAGGTGAAGACATGTATGGATTGATCCTACCATGAGCACGGTATGTACGTCTTCTCAGGCATGCAGCCCTGTTCACCTAAAATCAACTTGTCATCTTATTTGAAATGCCAAATATTCAGATCAGAGTTATGAAGACATAAGATTTTTCATGGGGAAAATATTTGTAGGGTGTTTAGAAGGTATAAATGAAAAAATAATTATATATTTATGTGTATGTGTCTACAAGGATCAGGTGAAGATACAGATCACCAAATAAACAAAAAATACCAGATATATTTTGCATCTTCTTCATCAGTGAAGATTTTCTATGATCCTAATAGAATATTTCTGCCATACAAACACTAACAATCGATGAGCTACATCCCAGCTTAAGATTTTGTCACACATGACAACTAAATTCTGAGTGGTACAGAGTTATTAAGATGTGCTTGCTATAATGACATCAAAATTTCAATATAATTACTTTCATGAAGAGTATTTTAGTCTCACATTATATTTGCATAAAATGAAAAAAGTGACTAACCTGTATGTGCTCTACAATGAGTCTATCAACATCTAGACCACTGTAGTCAGCATTGCTCTCAGCATTTCTCAAGAGCTGCAACAAGAATTCAGCAGACTTCTTCGGCCATCTACCTTGTGTTGTGCCGAATTGTTTAGCTTGAGCACATCTACCAACACCACCATTGAATCGTCTAAATGGGATGCATTCCTTCATGTCTATAACATTCTTGAGATATGCTACAGCCCTCTTCAGTGGCATTTTCCTGATAGCATTAGCTGTTTCACAGGTGTTCTAAAAGGGGAGAGGTGTGAAAACTCATTGCTATACAAAAAATATTAGATTTTAAGAATCAGTTCTATTGGTCTCATTTCTCTAAATTCTCAATATTATGAACAATACCTAAACTATAAAATGGCTCTTTTCAAAACTTAAATTTGTGAAATAAATGGTGGGTTCGTGCAAGCCTATACTGTAAGCCATATGATATAACAATAAACTGAAGACATAGGAATCGCATGTGTATATTTTTACAGGACAGTTCCGAGGCTTCTATGGTCATAATGTCATAAGGATATACACATACACGTACCTATTTTGTTAAGGTATAGATGATCTCACCCTTAGTGTCACAGTCCAACTACTCTAATATGGAAACTGAATAGTTGATAATACAAGATTTGAAGGAGCAAGATTGATTGGTAATAATAGAATAATGATAATACAAACATTTTCTACGACATAACTTTGAACAAGAGTAACAGAAAGCTTTAATCAAGAAGTAAAAATGCTTTTGCGATACATAACCTAGAACGTAAGTTTTTGAATAACATCATAAACTCGCCAGTGGATTGTTGAAATATACGTACCTTGAAGTGAACTCTCAAATTGGAGCCACGTGCTTTGCATGATTTTGCAGCAATCTCCGGTTCTCGAGCGTACCGGCCCATTTTTCAGACCTGAAAATTAAACACTATGAAACTGTCACCAAAATATCACTTTTACAAAATGTCATTCACTTCTAGATGGAAAATAACATATTTTTGAGATTGTGCACCAAATGTGTCAAATAAAAAAACTTGTTTTAATTAATAATATACTTGGATGTATTTGATATTTTTGGATTTTGATTGATTTTGACCCGGACAAGACATACCTTACAAAATCTCACAACAGAAAGACATAAAAGTCTGAACTGAAGTTTATTGACAAATTGACATGTGGGATTGTTGGGTACGTCAACAAACGTCTATTTCAGGGTAACATACATTTTTGCTGTAATTGTCTACACTGTGTAACCAAATTGTAAATTTTGGGAACACTAACATATTATTTAATAAGTTTTATATATTTTGTTGTGAGATTTTTATATCATATGATAATATTACAATATTCTATTACCCTGTGCTGCAGCACGAGTTGTCAAGAAATATAGAGCCCAAGACGTTTGTGTTTAATTACAACTCCGTGATTTGTTGTCATTTGTCTCAAGTGTCTGTCAAACACTGTCAATGTTAATAATTGAAGACATTGAGGTGGTGATTCGCCAAAAAATAGGGCTGGCACTTATTTTATTTTGAGATTATTTTGACGAATAAAATAAGAATCTTTTGTTGCTTTATCCAAATTTCCTATTTAATGGTGTACATTTTTAGTCGGTATAATGAATATGGCTGCTAAAAAACAAAGACTGATGTTGAGTGTTATAAATTTTCTCCAGGATGAATTAGTAAACGAAAATTTTCTCAGCGATGAACGTAAGGAATCCGTTGAAGTAGCCATACAGTGCCTTGAAACTGCATTTGATATAGATAATGAAGTAAAGAAGAAACACGAAAACGAAAAAGTGGATTTGCTTTCACTATTTCCTTCAAATGTTCAAGTAAGTGAGGAGAACAAAAAGGAAGCAGAAGAATGTAAAACTAAGGGCAACAATCATATGAAAAATTCGGAATATAAGGAAGCAGTTGCAGAATATACAAAGTGAGTATATCTTCTGTCATTCCATAGAATGATCCACGTAAAGTGTGGTAACATTATCCTAAATATATCCTTCATTTTACTTATATGTTATTGATGTTGAATTTTATCATAATGGAATAATGTTGATCATTGTTACCTTAATTCAATTTTATGTGAATGATAATTACATGCGTGTCTTTAAATGTAAATTGATAATAACATGAACAAAATAAGTGATTCAAAAGATTGTTATCTTTGATATACCTAGTATATGAAGATGAAATTTTTCACCCATATATAAAATATTCGCAGTCAAATGTGTGTTTAAGAAAAGCATTCGATCATTTGTGGGATAATGTAACATTTGGAGAAATAAATTTGAATCAACCCAGATCATTAAATTATGACTTCAATTGTATTATTTGTGAATTTAAGAATTAGTTAACAGAGTCCACAATTTCAATTCAAATATTTTTTAGAGCCATAAACCTAAACCCAAATAATGCAGTATACTACTGCAATAGGGCAGCTGCTTATAGTAGACTGGAAAAGCACCTAGATACAATAGATGATTGTAAAGAAGCCATAAAACTTGATCATGCATATGGAAAGGCATATGGAAGATTAGGAATAGCTTATTGTAATCTTAACAAATTCGAGGAAGCAAGAAAGGCCCTTAGAACAGCTTTAAAGTATGATCCAAACAATCCAACATATGAAACAAACTTGAAATTAGCTGAAGAAAAAATGTCTGCAAATATGGGAGGTGCTGGAAATGGTGGTCCACAGGGTAGACTAAACATATATTCTGAACTAATGAATAATCCAAATATAGTCGATTTGTGCAATCAGATGCTTACCAACCCACAAATTAGGAATTTGTAAGTGTATTTTTACTAGTGTAACTCAAAAGTATAGCTAAAGATGAAACATGCAAGTCTATAGCAACACATGTTTAGTGGAGAGCATCCACTAGTATCAGTCATCAGCTTCTGATGCCCTGATAACAGTACATTATTAAATGTGTTTATGAAGAATAAGGGATGTTGCTGTAACTCAGTTCACCCTTGTTGACAGATCTAATAGGGGTCATCTGTCACTACTATTAGGCAGAGTTCAATCTGTTAGCCATATCACTCATAAAGATGCCAACAGGCAGTGCTACTGTGGATACTTGGAGATGAATGTTATTATCACACCCTTACCTGGTTTAGGTATATATATTAAGTATTTGCTCTCTATTGTCAAGCTGCCAGGCTGAAGATGAAACATGCACATTTATAGCAGGCCACACATAACATGCCCTTTGAAATGTATTTGCATGTATCATTTTGTAAACTTGAATATGTTGGATATGTGGTAATATATTATAATTATTTTATTAGGATGGTTGGTGTGATGTCCAATCAAAGTGAATCCATTCAAGGATTGTTGGGGGCGTGAGTATTTTTTGTCATACTAACCAATTCTTCCACTAGTCAAATAACCTTTAACAGATAATATTATTGCTGGGATTGCTCCAAAACAATGTAGTAATGATGAGTGCAGACTTCTTGTTGTTTCCCAATACACATCACAATAAACCCTATCACTATTTTTCGTCAGTCTGTCAGTTTGTCACCTTGTAATATGTTTGGTAATGCTTGACCACTTATACCTTCGAAATTATCTGTCTGATTCTGAAGTACAGCTTATAAAAATAGTAAATTCTCGATGCATTCCATTTTACAAAAAAAACTACTTATATTGTACATTATTTATCGTGAGATTTCTCTTATAATGTCACAATTGCAACATTGCAAAAGACAGCCGACCTGTGGCTTCAACCTAATTGGCGGTTGAATATAGTTTAGAGTGCTGTTATATAGCAATAGAATTAAATTAGCCAGTAAGCATTTGTAATGATATATTCTCATTTTAGATCTGGTACAAATGAAGACGTTCAAAACCTGTGGCAAGCGTAAGTAGCTTTTGATTTCATTTAAATAAGCCCAACTGATTATGATGTCCTGTGTTCCAAGTATTTGTTTGTTCATAGATGATCTCTTACAATGGTAAACCAACTGCGTAGCTGGTCTTTCTAAATGCGAATTTATGTATCAAAAACTCCATCTTGCGGATAGAAGCAAGTTATGTATCACGATTACCTCTGCATAGTGAAAGACTATGGCTGTTCGACACAAAGAGTTCTGCTGTCTGTAATCGCGGTAGGAGATGTTACCAACCCAAACACTGGCGCTGCGGCACCTCGAGATACGAACGACGCGCGCAGTTTGAAATTCGGAAGGATGGCTTTGTGGGGGATTCTGCCTAACATATCCTCCGCGCTCTGTAACGACTGACCAGCTACCCAGTTGGTTCAGTTGGTCAGAGCGCCCGTCATGACATCGGGAGATGCGGGTTCGAGTCCTGCACTGGGTCTTTTCGGATTTCTAAATGCGAATTTATGTATCAAAAATTTACACATATTTACATATTGTGAGGTCTTGTTTTTGAGATACGGACTGTTGGAAATGTTTTGACTAACATGTGTTCAATTTTTTTTTGTAGTAAAAAAATATGTTCAACTAGTCCAATTGCGTCAGGTCAAACCTTGCATTTCCTGAAGAAATTTGTTTCACCTCAATCAGTAAATTCCTCGACTTTTTTCCATTAGGTATATAAAATGTTCAGGTTTAATTTGTTTAGATCCAAGTAGAGCTAGTTTTCTTTTTCTGGAAATACGGTGATAGAGACAAAGACAAAAAAAAGCGAATAAATGTCTCAATCTAAATCAGTAATCTAATCAGCGACCAAGGTGTATTCAAATCTCAATTCGAAATATCTGGGTAATTTTTTAGTACCGCCCCTGTTACAGTTCATAGTTGAATATAAATGAGTGAACATAACCGTTTTATTTTTACTTATTGTATAGAAAGTTGGAAATTTTATGAACAAGTTATATAAAAAAAAATTAAGATGCTGCTGAAAGTTCATAAACATTTCGACGAGTTTTGTAGCCTGTTAAATTCTACGCAGTAACAAACCTGATAATGTACATTTTTTAAATCACCTACTCTTCTATTTTGCAGTGGTGAAATGATAGCTCAACGAATGCAGAACGCAGATCCAAATCTGATAGAAGATCTTAGAGAAGCTCTTCACTCACAGAATCCTATTCCGTCAGCTCCTCCCGAAGACAAGAAATCCAGTGATTCAAAAGAAACGCCAAACTCGTAGAAACAGATTATACATAGATTGCAAAGGCCCACAAAAAAGCTCTTTGTGGCTGAGATCAGACTATGGGTATCCTTATATCTTTTGGGGCTGTTTAATCTAAATCTGCAATCAGAATTGTTCCAGCACCTCTTGGTTTTTTTATAACCTTATAAAAACTATTTTTCCACGATTTTTTTGAATTGGAGGTGCTGGAGCCATTCTAAGGTGAGAGGAGAAATGAGCAGCTCAATGATGAGAAATGTCTCACGTTTTCTTCTAACTAAAAGCTCATGTTCAGTAATGGATGCAAAACAAAACTCCGACCACCGGGAGGACATTTAATATATTTATTTTAAGTTGATCTCATGAGACCACTCCAAAACATTTAAAACGGTTATGGAAAAATCTCTAAAACATCATTTCATGAAATTAATAAACTAACGGCTTATTGTGCTTTTACTCATATTACTCACAGCACCCATTCTAGCAGATTTGAAAACTGTACAAGTTTTCATAGTATTGGGGCTGGTACTGAACTGAACTCATTTGGTTCTAGCCTAGACTTCCCAAAGAGCTGCTGCCTCTTGTAATCTAGTGCGTGGATGACGTGAGAGGCTGACTGTTTTCACATTTTCTTGTGAGGAGTTCTGAGGGACTGAAATACATATGTGTATTTCCTAGAACTTCGACCAAGGGCCAGGTTATGTTTCCTTGCAGGTTTTGTTTTTAAAGTTCTTTTTGAATAAAAATCCCGGAGTTATGTGGTCCTTTCTTGCATCCAGTTCGGTGCTATCCACAGGTGCTATAATTAGGTAATTTCTCACCGATTTTTTCAAGGCCTCGTCTGGTAGAGATTTGAAAAAGGACTACATTTTTCTCGTAGATCCAAGAATAACATACTTGAAGAAAAAAAAACAAGCGAGTAAAGGTCGTAAATTCAAGAATTAAATAGCCTTTAAATAGCATAAAATTAAAGGTGGTTGGTATTTGGTTTTACATCTATTTTATATTTGCGTTTCGCTCGATAAAATGCACTTTTACTTATGTTGACTAGACAAGAAAATACGTAGTAATAGTCTAATTTTGGTCACAAACATCTTTTTATTTGTCAAGGGTCTTATAACTAGGATATAGCTGCAATTTGCAGGTTGTTTGATCTACCTGGTCAGTTTTATACAATTCTGGATCGAGAATTCTAATATAGTGATGTTCTGTGACGCTTCTGTGGGGATGTCGAACCTTCCAGACCTTTTGATAAAGGTCATTATGTCCGACCATTCCGCTAAGTAGCCCTCTTCCCTGTCAAACTCTGCTGTGCCAAACACCTCAGCCCTAAGACCGTTGTATACGGTACACTCGCCCAGGAAGTGGAACGAGGTCTCGTCCTCCCAGCACTTCTGACAGATTGGCTCTTTGACCACTCCTATGAGTGTCAGGGGCCTGTTCAATCTGCAGTGGCCTGTGAGGATCCCCACTAACAAGTGAAGTGATTCCCTCTTCTCAGTAGCCATAGTTCCTTACGTTTGTTGGGGCCAGCTATAAACCTCTTGGACTGCCTGCAGTCTTCTCTCTCCAAACATTCTTTCGCAAGTTCGTTATATGCCCAGGCATCTAGGGCGATACTAACCTGTTATATGTTTTTGGATGAGGCAAAGTATTGGAGGGCGGCGGCGGTTTTTTCACAGTAGTATCATTATATCAAAATCCTCGTTAGATAATGTAATTGTATGATGCCTTGTTTCACTCTAAGAGTATTGTTTGGAATATTTGTTATTTACCAATTAATTATATGAATTTTTTATTCTATAACTTTTCAGATATACACCTCTTCAATTGTCTAGCCCTATTTTATTTCAAATCGATTTCAATACAGAAAGCCTGGAAACTTCTCATGTTAGTCGAAAACTGCAATTCCAAATTGAGAATTTTGAATTGTCCTAGATATGTCATGAATAATAATAGTTCATTACCTATAGACGATATGAAACCTCAACAGAATTTTGGTCCTATCTTGTATATTGAAAATAAACATTGTTTTCTATGACTATAAGGATCTAAAAAAATTTATGAAGTGGTTTGTATCATTATATTTTTATCATATCTAGAACTCGATAAATTTATTTAGTTTCGGTAATGTATGATCCATCCAATTGCTCTCTATGACGAGTCTAGGCTAAAGACGAAACATGTATGTCTATAGCAGGTCTTATGTATGGTAGAGAGCATACACTTAAGATTGAATAGTGTTGTGTTAGTTTTTTGCCTTTCTGTTGTGTGAGTGTCCAAGTAATATTTTCTTTTTTATACCTTATCACATATACGCTTGCTCTTTGAATCCAATAAATAGAAACACAAAACATTTGTGAAGATTTCTCAGATCGACATCACTATACTGATATATTTGTATCAATATTAACGCAATTACCAGATTGATATTTATATAACGGTAACATTGCAATAGTTTTTCTCCTCCTTTGAAGGACATGCTGTAAATTGATCCTGGAATCTTCATCTGTTGTGCTTGAAATTCCGATCTTTCGTTTTCTGTTGAAAGTGGAATGTCCAAGGCTCTAAGACGACTGACTATATTATAACCATTCTTTGAATCCTTGCAAGAACGAAATTGTTTTCACTAACAACTGAGCTGTGTGCTCTATATGTCTTCAATAATGCCAAATTCACATTTTGTTAGGCAAGCATTCAATTTTATAGAAATAACGTTATAAATATACCTATTTTGGTACTTGTAAGATTAGAAATATCAGCAATATTCCTAGATCTTTTTTGTTATTGGTGTTTTTGAACTTCCTTAGTGTAACATTTACCTTGGAAATATCGTTATATTGATTATCATATAATAAAATAATCTAATACATGTTCGTTCCTATTATTATATTATGCGTTAGTAAAAGACCATCATGGATAAACTTTTGAGTCCAGATATTCTCAGAGGAAGCTGAGCTGACCAGCTATGCAAATCCTTATGTTGTGAAGATGAACTCAAAGAAACATCAAAGAGTTACTCAAAAGATAGTGCAAGAGGAGATTGATACAACTTGATTTTCCGAGAATTATCAGTAAATATTCTCAGGGAGTGCAAGCTGCGCATTTTAGGGGTTCTCCCCCAGGGATCATACTTGGAAACCATGTTCCATTGGATTTTCCACATCTTTGTTATGGGCTTGATAAGATAATTTTTTGCGTTCTCAATATGATTAAATTAATTGTTTTCTGTCATAAATTATGTACATTTTAGGCGATGATTTTTTAAATTCTTTTATGGCCGAAGAATTGATTCCCTTGCATCCATGACTTTCACTCTCCTGGGTGGTTTCACCGGCCCTATAAGCTCTCGAAGCTGGGGGTAGGGTTGATTTATAAGGGGAAATAGTTAATTTTATTTAAATGGGGCCTGGAGAATCACCACGTGTTGTCTGTAGGGGAAAAATATTCGGCTACTGTTGTGAGGAATATGATGAGGATAAGGTTAGTGAAACTTTACATTTATTAACAATTATTTTTGCGTTTTTTATTGTAAATGCATCTGGTACATTAACATTATAACAGGTAAATGATTTTTGTATTTTATTGTAAGTAGTCAATAGGTGTTCCAAGCGGTTATGTGTTGAAACACACAGGCAGTGCTATACGGTACAAACTCATTTATTATCTATCATTAACAATTTTTTTTATTTGGCATGTTGAAACGGTAATCTAACACCCTTTGGTCATACTGGATGATTTGATGGTTCATACGTTCGTGAAATTAATTGTAATCAAAAAATGAATATTCCGATTTAATTACAACATAACATGAATAGGAATTGGGCAAATTTGCAATTTTTTCGGAATAATTTCAGAACGAATAAAATATCCATTCCATGTTTTAGAAAAGCCACTTGTGTCGTTATTTATATGCCTGCATACTGAACAAAAATCGTGACAAATGTATTTTGCATCTTGATATACCTTATGCGTTTATTGCCGCGCCATAATTTCAATGTGCAAAAATCTTTGAATCACTTTATCTTTGCGGAATATTTTTACGTACATTTGTATCAGAACCTCAGCCAGTCATCCATTTGGAAATATCGAAAGGGTGGTAGACATGATATTTTAACAAACAGTATTAGTTGGAAGACCATTTACCTAGTATACTACATACATATTTACAGAGTCTACTGATTACAAAAAAAAGTGTTGGAGTATAAAAATCCATCTGCGAATATAAATGTTTTGTTCTTGAAAACGTTTCATAAAAATTTGACAGTTTAGTATTGTATGGATATACATAACCTCGCTCCGATGACTGGTGTTAACAGCCTGTTCTCCATATCGATGCGTGAGATCGACTCAGAATGACAAATGATGTGAACGAGAATGTCTCTTGCAAGGCACCTTAGATTGCCAAAAATATAGATTTTTCTTGAATAGACAATTATTTTACCTGTATTAATTTTCTTCAAACACTTTCAGTTTTCCAACTCACCACGTCGGCTATGTTAGTATCTTCAAAGGAAGATTAAAACTGAAAGATTACTGCTAGTTGATAGTTGCAATCTACCCTGAAGATGCTGACATAATTGGCGAAACAGTGGTTTGGCGAGAGCTGACAGAATGTAACGTTTGTGGCTACTGCGTCAAAATATCCAATATCACATATCTCAATTTTCTTATATACGATTATAATACTGGATATTTCACTCATTATTGTTTTCAAGAACATAACATTTTGGCTATTTGAAAGTCTGTACACATCTTACAAAAAGCTGGATATTATTTTAATACCGTTTGTCCAAACTAAACAGAACCGTAGACGATCTGTGGTAACCAACACTAGTTAGTTAGTAGGGTTAGATTGAAACATTCGCATTTAACCTCAACTATTTTTTCAACCTAATATGAAAATGGGCCTCGTAATTAGCCATACCGATAAACAGTTTGGACTACCCTGCTCTTGGAGAAAAAAAATCCGACCGAAAGGTCTTTCCGTTGGTAAGCTCATATAACTAGCCATGTTTTGTATCATTACCATCGAATGTAATATTACCAAGTTATCGATTCTTCTTCAAAGGACAGTTCTCAATCTTATACCTTCTATTAATCTGTTGGTTACCACCATACATGCCAAAGTTGACGTAAATACTACTACACAGATATTTTTTAACAATTAATGTCATTTTTTAATATTATATCTTATAAATCAGAACCAATATAACTTGAGCAATTTTTACATACCTATCTTTGGAGTAGAACTTGTAGCGTAGCTTTCGATGATATCTATAATGAAAATTCTAATGCAGGAATACCGTCCATATAAGTTCCTTTTCGCAAAATATAAGATCAAAGTATCCGTACTCCACAAAGTGTTCACATTCATTTGACTAAATATAATTATTACTTAAACGTGGTGCTAAATGTTTTGCTAGATTATTGCCACAAACTTCCTTCAATCTGCTCACTGACGCTATCATGTGAATTGCCTTGTCCCAAAGCTTTGAATGAGAAAGCTGGATATTTCATTAAATGAACGTTAATATTCTATGTATGTCATCAAAATATCATTGATTCCAAGATATTTTTGCAAAATTTGATAACACCCACTCAAAATAAGGATTTCAATAATTTGGAGGAAATAGAATTGTTTTCTATGTCGATTATATGTGACTTGTCTGACCTGTTTCAGGTTCTGCCCTGACAACAGGTACAAAAAATATCACAATAGTGTTTCTACACTTGGTAACTTGGTAAACCTGATTAATATAAAAGTTTGTTTATTCGAATGTGTCGATAAAAGTCAGTAACCAATCTCTGAACCAACTAGTTCTTTAGCTTGTTCCAGATGTTCCGTGTATCCAAATACGATACAGGAGAAGAAGTTCACCCCATGTTTCCCACAAATCAAAGGAAATTTGTTTACGATGAACCGTTAAAATGTGTCCTGCGACGATTTTTTAAACACATGTAACAGTATAACACTGCCTAGTCTCATTCACTCTACTCTATTCTAATCATACGACAGTGTAAATATTTTTAACTCACGTCGCAGGTGTTATTCGAGCACATGTCTACAATCTAAAATGTTTTCGATGTCGCGAGTTACTCGGTTCGGAGCTATGGGCGTAGCTTTGCTCCAGTTTCCAAGCCCTTGTTCAATTTACACAACCATCATTAAAATTTTATACATATCGTATGTGAAACAAAACAGTACACTACCAAAGCTTACATAATAAACATAAGTCTGGCCTTGCGTCGATTTTGATGTCGATCTGTCGGTGGCTTGCTTCAAAAATGTCTACATCACGGGATATAACAAAACAACTTCTATGTATTTTGTAAACTTTGGTACAACCTAGCAGCACAGATGACGCTGCTCTGTGATTATATGTGTAATAACCAGTAGGTATACAATCAAGCAGTTCATAGGTAAAATTGGCAACGCTAATTAATCTAGCTTGGCGTATCGTATTTTTTCTCCACATTCGTTTGAATAGGCTAAGACTAACAGCATTACCACTTTCTATTTCGACTGCATCTATACACTCAGTATAAAGTAGTTATTGATACTGAAACAACTTGCGTGCAATAAAGTTGCTTGTTCTCATGCTCAAGTTTCAGCATTTTGTCATTTTGCCATGTTTGACATCTACCGGTATAAAATCGGCAACGCTGTTCTATGTGACTGCGTGTAGTTTCCACCTCACGGTAACAATCAGGATATATAGGTATACATTACAAAGGTGACTTTACAAGTCCTGATTTGTGGTAGATGTTTGAGGCTTCCTTATGCAAGGAAACGAAAAAATCAGGCAACAGCAAATAACTGTCGAAACAGTTTCTGTTATTCAATACTTTTATATAATTCTGAAAGAATTCTGGGAACCCTATACTACGGGAACTCGCAGCGAGCCAGACAAACATTTCTGAAACTCCAAGGCCATAATTAATCTGCTTCTGTGTGTGAACCACCAAACATCACAACCTTGGAATGGAAATCCCCCGAAATGCCTTTTACGCTCACTTGTCCCGACCTTTTTCTTTGAATGTTCTTTAACTAATGGACAATTAAGTAATTAGTGCAAACGGATAACATATTCATTTCTTAAAAATAGAATTAATGAAAGAACTTCTACAAAATAGTCGGTGGAAATGCGTGTAAAAGTACTCAACCACCGCCACTTAGGATGAAACCCTATCCACCATAGTTTAATGTGAATAACCATATTAATTGAGGGCCAGATTTATAGTCCTTCTTTAAGGCTCCCTCGGTCCTTAGCCCATGCAAATTCTTACGGCCGAGGAAAGAGAAATCCTTGAGAAACAACTATGAATTCGCCTAAACATATCTGGAAAGTATAATGAAAATTATTATTTTTTATTACTGACCATTCCAAATTTTAATGCCTTGGTTTAAAAAAATGCAGTCTTATGTTTAAAACGCACGTTTTTGCTCAATGTTCGTAAAATGCACGATCAGATATGAACGCACGCAAACTGTGCAATTGCACGGTAAATGGCAACACTGTATAGGCCCCAGTACACAATCAGCTATGATGGGCCACTGCAGGCCATCGCCATTGTGTATAAGGAGGAATCACGCATGATGGCGGACAGTTGGCAGTGGTTAATGGATCCTGGCGCGCAATGGCGATGTTGTAGGTTTTTTCGTCGCACCTCAAAGGGTATCGTGGCGTAGCTTAGCCGGTAGTGTTCACACAGTCGGCCATTGTTCAGTTCGTTACCGACCGAACGTCATGCGCCATTGTGTGAACACCTTTCAAGCTGACGGGCAATGAGCAATGATGGCCTACGTACCGCATCGCCCATCATGGCCCATTGTGTACAGGCCCCATTTGACAGAGCATGCCAATTTTGCTATTCCAAGCTTTTTTTCCGCGTTATTTCCTATGTTGCCACATTTTTTCGTATCTTTATGCAAGGAAGCTTCAAACTCCGACTATAACTATAAATCAGAACAGAATTTTATCGGATTACACTGCAATCCGTAAGTGGACAACTAATCATATTTAGAAAAATTAGAAAGAAAAAAAAAAACTAGATGTCTAATCAAAGATCGAGCTGTATAGGTTAGAAAATTAGGAAGAAGAATTGCACAGGAGGGATGTACCTTCCATGGCGCATTTGCCGTTCTACCTGACCAGTTCGTCATGGTCTAACGGTAAAGGCGCCTGCCTAGAATGCAGGAGGTTGTGGGTTCGATCCCCACTGACGACAAATTTTTCTTTCTAATTTTTCTAAATATCATTATAAATCAGAACTTGCATGGTCTCCTTACGTAAGGTATCCTTTTCGACAATTCAAGGTGGGGGTTATAAATACTACCCTAAGTGTTTCGTATGCTTTTTTTCGTTCCGGCATGCGCATAGAGACCAGATACAGGGTTGCCATTTTAAGCTCGGTATCATAGTGATACACGTTCTAATACAGATATCGCCATGGTCATGATTATGCATTTCTAGGAATTTCACGCTGTATTTTGTTTTCTATGAATTTACCATGTAAAAAAGGTATGTTTGAGATATAAATGTGGGCGTCTTCCGTCTTGACATTGTAAGAGTGAAGGAAAAATATTACAATCAGGTGCTCAACGAAAACGAAGGTAAAAGAGGCCCCTACAGGAAAATGCAAATACTTCGTTTGTAATTGCAAAAATATTATCGCCTATTTGCCCGTGATCGCTTACCATGATATAGAATCACTTAAAGTAGATAGAAAACTTAAGAGTGTTCCTAGAGTTGCTGCATTAGGTTGAATTTTAGAAATTTATATAACATAATCTAAAAGATTCTCAACTGATTTTGACAGGATTTCAGATATGTTATACCTGTTTTGGATGACTGCACTCTAGAGTTTCGTTACAAAAACTATCCAATTTGATAGAGCCTTGAAATATAGGTTAGTTCTTGAACAGTTTTTTATTTTGTAAAAATTCAAAAGCTACTGAAAATATGATTGAACGAAAAAGGTTTCTTTATCAAGACTGGCAAATATGCCAAGAAACAGGACACTCATCAATATTTTTGCCTTTACCGGCTTTCCCATTAACTTCCCTATAGGTATTTTTTGGATTTTTTTTCATTCAATAACTAAAATCTCTTGGCTTTGGTACTTCACAGGACTTGTAGTAACACGTAGAAGCATGGCAATTTAAATTTTCCAAAAACGTATGGATATTTCACATCTGCAATTAATGGAACAAATAAACGAATGAATTTACATATTGCTAGAACCATGACAAATTATAAATTTACTAAATTCGAAGAATGAGTAAGTTTTCTTACACAGGCTCTTGGATTATCTGGGTGGCTTCACACGAAACTACGTCCATGCTCAAAACGATATTTTGAAATGACTTCTGGGGGCCTGAATTGGCTAATTTTGATTCATTCGATGATTTATTCAAGTTACAGCTTGGAAATACTAAGGATTATGTGTTTCTTGCTTGAAAGACAATATTCTACAGGGTGGGCGGTGAGGAATCTTGACTCTATTTCACGAGATCAAAGTTTTACGAAAAATAGTCACGTCTGGATTCTAAATAATATAAATTCAATACACGTATACCAAAAAATGGAGTCAAATATAGATTTTGGAGCTATAGCTCTGATCAGAGGCTTTGATAACGTTCAATAACGAGGTCTAAGAGTTTTTTGACGATAACTTCGCTGCCACTGGACAGATTCTTGGAAACCACGAAGCCTTTTCGTCCTTGTCACAAAATTTCATCAAAATCCATAAAGTGTTAATAATTTATCTCTATATTTCTTCAATGCAGGGTGAAGTTAATTCGACGGTCAGATTAGACTCACCTCATTTTGATTGATCTAGTCTTAACTCCTCATCACGTGTGTCAGGTATAAAAATCGGGAAGATAACAGAGGAGCAACTTCCGATCAAAAAATATTGTTTATATGAGCATTCACCGTCTGACAATACGACAAAAAAATATGATCCTGCATCGTCGAAAAAAACTATTGCAAAGGAGGAAAGTGCAGACCACGATCAAAAGGTATATGGGGGGGGGGTATACTTTATGTTCATATTTTTGTAATTATTTACCATATATTAAGCATCATTTCTTTGAATATTATCCAAGCCTGAGTAAATTTTATGATTGCCTTTAATTTTCACAATAATTACAATAGATTAACGTTATCTATTATTATATTGATTTCGGGAAAAATATGACGTAGCCATTATTCGTGTAGCTCTGAAACTCTGATAGTTGCATGAAGATGTTAGGATCAACTTATTTTTCGTTTTTCCAGATCTTAGGAACAATTCATGACTCAATTTAGTTGGAAGGGAAGGCTATAACTAATCTGACTCCCAGATATCAAACCATATGTACATACTAACTATCCTTGCTCTATCAGATTTATCTAACAAGTAACGTACACTATACAAATCACGATAAATATGTATTTCAGAATTCGTTGTAGAAAGTATGCATCAATCTTGCACTACCAGGTGGCAGAAAGCAAGTGTACAAAATTATGAATCAAATGTCGTCTATGTTATGATGCTAAAATTGCAACATAAAAGTCGATATACTATCTCGCATTTTAAAAGTAAGAAAAAACACGAATTCGGACCACATACCTGCAGATTGCCGATCAGACGCTCTGCCTCAAAGTTGAGTACGGTACATACACATTTATTTATTACATTCACATCATCACAGTTCGAGTTATCCGACAATGCTTGCGCTTCATCTTTGAAGCAGTGAGTGTATAGTTTGAGGAAAACATACAGAAAAACATCCTATTCTTTTGATGTTCCAGTTCCTTTGCAGAAGATGTAGGGTCCCAAAGACTCTTCTTGTTGTAAATCTACAAAGTGTTGGAAATAACATCTAATCCTATCTACAGCTTCGCAGATGACAACACCCTTGTGTCCTGCATGGATCAGAAAAACCACTACCATCTCGAGAGACCTTACATCGACAGGAGCAAAATGTTATTTGAATCAACGGAGACATCGAAATAATTGTCCAAAAGGGGACTACAAATGGAGTTTAATCCAACGCACAGAAGATGGAGAGACTCTATTATTCGAATCATCTTCCATCGAATTTCTGGTGATTAACATCAACAGTAAGATGTCATAATACGATTATGTTGCTGGCTTTCCTAGGTCGGCGTTCCAGAAGCTGGGGGTTATTTTTTCCACAGTTTTACTTTGCACAACAATAGCTGCAAAATACCAATGTGCCAATTACAATGTGGAATTGCTACAGAAGAAGACAATGAACTAATAATGAAGCTGAAGGTCGAAATTACATTATAAGTAACTCCCATGGTTACAGCAATCCAAGATATAGAAACGTCACAATATGTTTGAAACAAGAAGCTTCAAAGGCCGATGCGAAATAATGTGGTTGGAATTGAGTTTAAAAGATGTTAAAAGAAAAAAATATATAACTCCAGACGGAAGAATCGAAATAAACACATCTGCACATGATAATGACAGAGACGTATAAAATTTTTTGAAGCAAACATTAAATTCCACCGCGGTATTCGGAATTGTAGACCTCGGTCCGAAAGAGTTTGATAAAGCTATAAAATTAAACGAATGAAGCTACGTTACCTGTTAAATCCATAGTGGGTAATATGTCAAAAGTTTTTTTTAACAAATTGTAAGAGCAAGGAACTTATATTATGTTTACTTACACCTTGTGGTTGTAGAAAGGGTTTGACCTTTTAGACTGAAAACTTTATTGATTTTTGCGAACTAATGTATGTATGTTCCTTATATGATAAAACGAATAACGAATTTTTGGGGTTCTGGTCGTCTTCATTTTGTGTGGTACTATAAGTTTTCATTTGACAGTATGTATCAAGATTATACCATGCCATTTGAATATTCAGATAAATTTTACATTTAAAATATAGAATGCCATTAGGTGTGTCATCTAAAAACAAAAATCAAAGGTTTGTTTTTTTAAGGGGATTGATTTACTTGCAATATTTTTCGGCTTTCCCGTTTCCTAGGCAGCTGCCTTATTTATCTTGGGGCATGGTTTGATCTCCATTTGTAAAAATATCCGTTACCTGATGCCTAAATATTTATGACGCATGAGCGTTTTGAGCCGATAAAGTCTAACCCTTATTAGTGATTTATATACGTACGGAAGTGTTTTAATGACGATGACACGATATCGTTTCTAGTCTCCGTAACACTCACGGATACATTCGATTGTCATTCAGCGATATAACAAATAAAATCTGTCAACTAGGTAAATACACCCACGACTAGTACGAGGCGTATGTACAGTACTGAACCGAAATATTGCCATTTTTGAAATTGCTGCTTGAACGTGAAAGTAGATATTTGAAAATTACACTGACCATTTTTCATAGTTTTGTGAAAAGTCTGTGCTTCTTTCCTCACTCTATTGTTGTCTAAGCAAATGTATGTTAGCTCCTAAAAGCTTCAAAGAACATTGTTTGAAAGACGTGATAACCCAAAAGTTATAACATTGTGCGAAGTTCTTCAATTGTTCAAGTGGTAATAAAGTATAATAGTCAAAACTATGATTTTATCAACATTCTGAGACTCCAATTGATACCTCAATTGAACATTACTTGCAAGACTAATAGTAAAAAAGGCCATCTTCAGCATAAATTCAATTTGTCATGTCAAAGTAGATAAAACTATTGGTTGAATTGGCACCTTATTTTTTAGCTGATTCGAGCATTCCAAAAACGCCAATATTTTTGTTCATAACTGTACGTTTCTATCTTTCACAGTCACCGCACGTGGCCCGATTGTTTTGAACGCACTGTCACATATCCGCACCTGCTGGTAGGCCTTTGAGAGTCTCAAGTGGAAGCCACATGATTTTCAGCCGTTTTCTGACGTTCTTATTTACCCCTGTATATTTCGATTATCCTGTCTTGATCAACGTACTCGAATATATGAGGAGCGTCCATCAAAATACCTACTGTCCCCGCTGTAGTCACTATGAAAAACATGTACAGTTGCAGTCTGTCAATCACCATCGCTACATACTTCCAGTCTTCACGAGTCTGAAACGAACAAAATATAGCCAGTGAGATAGGGACAGTCCCCGTGAAATCGTTTCAATAAAGGGCTTGTTATGAGGAGCCAAGAGCCAATCACTTGTTTTATGGAGCCAAATAGGCTACAAGTAGCTTTATTTGGCAACACTGGCTGGAGTCATTCCATTGCAAGTAAAATATACATAGAGTTAATCTACTTGGCGCCATTTTTTCTCACCTATGTGCTCTTCCACCCTAGCTTAAAGCTTAAAGACCGACAATTTTCAATTGTGAATTTGTGTATCGGCTTTCATTTTGACGATTAGCAAGAAAGTAACCAATTATTATAGAAAAATTAATGTTTCATGTTTACCTGTATGTAGAGATCTTCGTTTCGTAAATGTTCAGCAATGAACTCCACTGCTTCAGTGGCCTTCGAGGCTTCAGGGGAGAGCAGAATCGAGTCAGAGCTTTCGCTCTCCCTCCTACAGCTTTCCGGACCAACCCCAACGCCCAAGTCAGAGTTGGGTTTCCGATTTATTTTACAGTTAGGGTGGTGGTGCAGATCTGACAGTTCCATCACCTCCACCTTGCTTTGGGATTCGATTGAGCTGTAAAATGGAATCAAAGGCCATTATGCTCATGAAACATGAAGATAGAAACTCAAATACCTAATAACTGTTGTTTGAAATTTGTGGACAATGTGGATGTTTCACTAACACTGATTTGGACTTCCAGTGTCTTGAGAATGTTTACGTTTCGATTTATGTGGTATCCGCAATCGTCTTCAGGTGAAAGGATAGGAAGTTTGTTCCAATGCTGCTTTTATACTTTCTCTACGTCGTTGCGCCTCACCCTACCTCGTTCGATCTCAGCCGGGCAGCCGATCGTGGTGACTCACGCTGCCCGGCGAATGATCATAATTATGCGCTGCTGAATCATCCCGTTTGAATGCTGTATATCGATGCTGTTTACTAT
Source organism: Bruchidius siliquastri (assembly GCA_949316355.1). Lineage (NCBI taxonomy): Eukaryota > Metazoa > Arthropoda > Insecta > Coleoptera > Chrysomelidae > Bruchidius > Bruchidius siliquastri. The sequence continues at coordinate 21,539,961 of OX438538.1, read as the reverse complement.
TTGCCACCATATAATTTTCCATTTCACAACGTTTTGATTGATGTGGAATCTTTATTAGTCTTTCTGTTTTAATTTGGAGATGTCACATTAATCTAAACGTGGTGACACGCAAAATTTTCAAGGCAATGGAAGTCCGAAGCACTGGTATTGAAATATCTATATTGTCAACAAATTTCAAATAAGCCTCAAAATATTCTCACAAAAAATTCTAAATAACACAAAACATCGTTCCCAGGGTAATTCGGAGGCTCTGATCAGGTTTCTGGACTCTGACATGAGACCTACATTTACTCCTGGTGTAAATGGACAGTTTTTTTTACAAAATCAGATAGGGTAGATTTGTTCTCACCTTATATGCTTAGGAATATCTGTGGGTGAACCGTAGGGGTGAGGTGGCACACCCATACCAGGCATTTCCATCATCCACCTAAGTCTCGTTTTTCGAGGCCGTTTCATCAACAGCATTGTTGGAAGGTAGTTTAGGAACACTGATCTTATCCATGAAGGCATTCTAAAAAATACTCAGTTTGTAAGGCTCAACGTTTTAAGGAAATAATTACGTCCCTGGTATTCACACAAATTGATAGAATTTTGCAATGAATATTCAACATGTGCTCGTATAGTGTAGGTTCAGGCTTTTCCATAATGTGTAAGGTCTACGAGGTCACGCTGAAAGTCTTTAGATATTCCTAATTTATACAAGTTTAAACAAGTTTGAGCACACAGCTATATTGTTTAAAGTTGTAAGTGCGCTTATACGCAAAGGCAGCGTTTGAATCGTTCAGTAGTTGCCTTGCCACGGTCTCGAATGCATCTGAGTATAGGAAGAATTTTAACGTGAAAATGGAACCGGCTAGTCGCGATTTTCGAGCCATGATTTTGTATGACTATAAAAAGGGACTAAAACAAGCGGAATTTCACGAAAGTTCAGCTTTGGGGACTCTGCCCCTTCTAGAGCTACAGTTTTTAATTGGTTTGCTGATTTTGAAAGGGGCCGGGTCTCACTCGATGATGAACCTCGCACAGGTCGACCGCCCACAGCTGTTACTCCGGAAACTGTAGAAGCTGTGCAAAATATGGTGAAAAAAGATCGACATATAACCTTCTCTGGGGATTGGATCGGCAGCGGTTCGAACAATCATTCATGATCACCTTCGCCTAAGGAAGCGGTGTTCCAGATGGGTGCCACATTTGTTGACCAGTGAGCAAAAAGCAACAAGAGTTGATTGGGCTAAGTTCATGCTTGAAAAATTCGATAATGGGCACAGTAAAAACACTTTTAATATCGTAACCGGAGACCAAACATGGTTATATCATTATGATCCCGAAACTAAACAGCAGTCATTAGTTTGGTGCTTTGAAAGTGAGCAGCCTCCAACGGAAATTCGTCGTTCCAAGAGTGTTTGGAAAGAAAATGGTCGCATTTTTTTTTCTAAAAGTGGATATATCACAACGGTAGCCTTGAAAAATCAAAGGACAGTTACTTCTGGACGGTATATAACCAAATGTGTTCCTGTAGTCTTCCAAGAACTATGCAAGAACCGTCCAAAGACTGGTCTGCGGGGTATTCAATGGCACCATGACAACGCACCTGCCCACAGCGCCGCTCGATTTTTTTGCTGAACAGGGTGTGAAACTGTTACCTCACCCACCTTATTCCCTAAGATCAAAGAAAAGTTACGAGGTCGCCATTTTTCCACCGACGAAGAGGCAATCGCTGCATTTGAGGAGGAAATTAGCAACCTTTCAAAAGAACGTTGGTCACAAGAATTTTACAAGTGGTTTTACCGAATGCGCAAATGTATTAAGGTAGAGGGAGAGTATGTTGAAAAAACAGACAAAAGTTTTTTGAAAAAACCTTGTAGTTTTTCTGTATCTAAAAACTTCCAGCGTGACCCTCGTATGTATGATGAACAATAATGTTGATTGAAACGCGATAAACTCAATTTCTGTATGTTTATCAGGTGTCTGATAATTAGGTAGCATATTTTCAAAAACGCATTTTCTTCTGTATTTATATCTTGCTTCTGAACTACTTTTTGGCTTTTCAAATGAAAATATTTACTTTGTCATGTTGAGGGGTATCCGTATATGTGTATATATGCATGTAATAATGATTTTGGAATGAAGAATTTTCTAACAATTAGCCTAGTTTTGTGAGTATTTACCAGAGACTTGAGTTCGCTATTTTACTGTAGGTTGCCTTACCTGTGCGTTCTAGGACCTCTAAAATTCCAATTGATTATGACTACAGTCACAAGGATACTAACAGTGTTCATTATAAAAGTGAAAAGAAGATATTTTGCGATAAGTGGTAACACTAGTGACGTTGGTGGCAGGATTTTTGATACAAGTAATAAAAACACGACCAGTGATAGCAAAATACTAATTCCTAGTGTGACCTGAAAATATACAACAAAATTAATAACTCCAAACTTCATAGTGATATGATATAATCTCAGAGTAATAACTCAATATACTGAGTACTACGTACGACATTTTTGCATAATACAACCAAAGTGGATAGTCCTTTGATTATACCAGCATTGAATATGTGTTGTGCTTAATAAAATTAGATATATTTTTTCCATTGAATTCAGATTCCCCATGTTGGGGATGGAGTTAAAAGGGCTTGACAACGGCGCCTGATCAGCTGTGTTTATTCTCTCCCTCGTTTGTCTTTTTGTTTCGGAGATAACTGGCTCTTTGTGAGATGAATATCGTACTTTCAAAAACTGTAGTAGGTGATTTAAGTGTATTTTTATTGGGCTGAAATCTTTTGTTTCCTCCCTCTGTGTTTAGTTGTTACTCTGAGGGTGCGATACAGGGCAGATATTACCTAATTGTATTTTTAACATGCTTTTATTAGCTTCACCTGTATGTATGTATCTATTTACGTATGGAATGAAATGTTTCAGCGTAATTTCCACAGATTTTAAGATGTCTGATCAATTTGAAAAAACATACTTTTTTCCCACAATTCCTAATAAAAAACGTTGTAAAATTAATTTTCAAAATGAAATGGTTTTTCGGTTGTTTGCTGACCAAAAAACAGGTCCAGTGGTTACTATTACATTTAAGTTCGTTTTAGGACTAAAAATAACCAAGAATAAACCTAAAAAACAAGCTTTAATTACAAACCGCACTGAGAAGTAAAAATTATTTTTGGATATTATTTTGTTGTTGATTTTATTGTGAAAAAGCGCAGAGTGCTTGAGATCAACTGTATGATGGAAGAGTTTCACTAAGTAAGAACGTCTATAATCTACCTGATATTAGAGAAAAAATAGTAAAAAGTACCTCACGATTTTTTTACAACAAAACCTCAATATCAACTCATCTCCAAGTGTAACTCTCTATGGGGATGCCCATTGGCAACTTACGAAGTCCTGGACTGGCCATAGATGGCGACACTTGGAGATGAATTGATGTTGCTATCACACCCTCACTAGATGCCTGTGAAAAACAAAACAAAAACTATTTTATAGCTGACACTGTGGTATAAGATTTGGAAAACATTTTTTGGTGCGGATGGGACTCTATCTGGATTTTTCTCATTTCAAAATTGTGTCTTCAATCTACCCTTTTTGTTTCTACACAGTCACATCCGACTGGTCTACCAAACTATCTCCCATGTTGTATAACTGCGCGATGCTGCAAGATTGAGATACATATGCTCGCTTCATTGACCGGAGAATTACTGACCTGGGTGGCAAGTTCTCCAGATCGCGTGCGCTTTTCTGGTTTGTGCAAAGCTAATCTCAGGTTTTGAATATCGTTCATATATATAAATATGCTCAAATAATATCATATGAGGGGTGGCAATTGTACTGACCTTTTCGCCAGCTTCAGCCGGCAAGTAAAAAACAAGCACGCAAAGGAATGAAATGAGAACGGTCGGAAGTATCAAATTGACTGTATAAAACAACGTCTTCCTCCTAATGATAATATAAAATGTAATATCTGTTTCAGTGGGGTGATTCCCTTCGTATATGTTGAGGTAAGCTGGCACTTCGATGATGTCCCACGTGCCAGATTTCCAGTAATCCGACAGGTCGACGAAGTTCTTGTTGTTGTACAGCGCTAACGACACTTGGTCGCCGTTAAACGTCCATGAACCGAATTTCATAATGCACGTCTGTTGGTCGAACGGAAAATATGTTACATCTATTGTACAGGAGCTCTGAAACAAATAATCACATTTATAACACAGCATGGAGTCTAAAATATTATATTCCGGACTTGTTTGTTTATACGGGAAAAACTAGCGGATTTTTTTCCGAGCTTTGCAGGAGTATAACCGGCCAAAGTCAATTGATAATATTGAAAACATATTCTATTCAGTGGTCTTGTCACGTGTACTAGCCAGGCCAAATAATGCAATATGTTGGCCATGAAGATAATGAAGTGTATAACTAACCAAATGTAGTTTTTTTGATATATCACATAAATCAAAATGTGGTGATCCCAAAATTTGTACAGACAATAAAAGTACGGAATATAACCTTTGAAACAATTACTGTGTCTTGAAATTCCAGACAATTGACTGTTGAGTCCCAGAGAGGCTTTCCAAGCTCGACGCTCTAATAGAAAAGCGTTGATTCCATGAGGAATTCTCATGCAATATTGAAAAGGTCACCTGTGACTGTGGTGTGCCAAATGCTAACGAGTGGACTCAAAAAAATTAATGTTTTGCAGTATGTAGTGCTAAAAAATACTTACTTGGTATATTGCTGGTGGTACCCACAGTACTTCGCCATTAGGATAAATTAGTACGTTCGACTTATACCTAACCTCGTAGTTACCATCAGCACTAAAAAGAGAAAACATTGATGTCAGAGTGTGCATTTTGTTATTGAACAGATATTAAGTATATTTAAAACAGCACCTAAGTCAGGTATTTATAGGACTTATGTGCATTCCGTAATGCTGTTTATAGTCAAATAGCTAGAACATTTACAACAAGGTATAGATAACATATAAGTGCCTTCAAAAACCACCATCCAGAAAAATCAAATTTTGCCAACCATTTACTACATACTAATCATAAAGTTAAGAGTGATAGCTATGGATTTTTTTTGAGTTTATGTTCAATACGTGGCGAGAAAAGGATTGATTTGCAGCTTGTAGGTCTTGTGTATCTAGGCAAAAAAATCAGGACCGTAGGAAATATACACCTGCGTAAGAGTGAACCGTGCAAATTGTCATCTCAGACATCTACCAAGGTAACCACGGTGCTGTGAGCAGGTCTAAAACCGGATCGTGTGGAAGGTTAGATTTTTCAAATGTGTAGACATTTGTCTGTAGACAATTCTGTCTAATAGTTTAGACATGATAGGAAGTATGCTCATAGGTCTGTAGTCACTCATCGCAAGTGGATTTTCGGTTTTTGGCAAAGGTATTTCCACATCTCCATGAGAGGTTGACTATATGCGTAAGAGCATCCAAACAAAATGGTATAAACATTTCCAGAATGTTCAGCTTCATTCCACCGTGACCTTTTGTTTCAACTGAAACTCAATGTAAGCCTTTTTCTCCATACGAATTGATGTAGTATCAAATTCCGTAGTTACTTATAATAAATCCATTTTTGTTCAATAATATATTTGCTATAACTGGTTCGAGAACAGGGATAGGATCATCTGATGGAACAAAGCTAATAGTGATGCGCTGCTGGTGATGCAACGAAATCTGGACTATAAATCACGGCTTTGTTTTATGACGGACCTTCGAGGACCTTCGAACATTAAACGTTAATGATTGAAGGGATGGTCACGAGGGACGACGGAAGAGGGTTGCAGCACGGGTCTGTGGAGGAGCTCGTAGAGTACGATCTTGTGACCCAGATAAATTATAACTCAGCAACAGCGTGAGTCGGTAGGTTTTCATATTGGTCGACTTTAGTCACAAAAAAATTCATCTAGGGATTTTGGTTGATTGGTATCAGTTTAGTGATCAATCCTTCATCGTTTTCCAATGGGCAGTCTCTTTCCGAAAGTGGGTTTCCGTATCCATTGTCGAACATACCTTCCCAATAATCCACGTAAATCCAATACAATAAACAATCCATTTATATAAAACACTAAATTTTCATCGTTACAATTGCAGTATCGATCTTCATATTTTGGCCAGATTTTCAATCACTGAGTGTCGATAAATTTTGTGACTAATTCCTTTCTTTGACTCTGTGTTGGTTTGTCAGTACGCCCCTGAAGATTCTCGTGTACCTGGCTGCTCCATTATCCGCAGGTGCATAATGCATTTTGCGTCGTTCAATGCTCATTAAAATATGCAAGTGTAAATAGCGTTGTGGTGCAAAGTATGTTGAGCTGATATCATAAATACAAGATTTATCACGCCAAGTTCAGGCGGTGATCGGTGTTGCCAACTGGATTTTTGTGAGATCAGTCTACCACTCTGATCGCTAAGAAAATTAGTAGAAAGCAGTAGAAATCTGGAAGCTGGCACATGTCCAGCAATGAAGGAAACGGTAAATAAGCAAAAAAATTGAGGTATGAGCAAGCAGAACCGCTCGGGTTACCTGTCTGCCTTTTCTTTTATTGCTAACTATGCTCCACTACCATTTATTATTTTTTTGCATGATCCTCGTGCACGTATATACGTAAAGGGGTACAAATAAAAACAATAATATCACGGCTCTACATTCGGCAAATTACTCTCAAAATACAATCACTCATGCGGACCTAGCAAAAAACTCTGTAAAACAACCACATAAAAATCGCCAATGGAATGATGCAGAGATTCGATTTACCAGATAGCGCGACGTACAAAATAAAACAGACAGAAATTTATGGATGAAAGGGCCAGAGTCCAGTAAATTTAAATATAAAACCAGTATTTTCCAGTAGTCCAGAAATTTACTATTCGAGGTATCAGTTGATTTCAAACAAAAATCAGTAGATCAGTAGACAAAACGTGAAATCTGTAGATTTACTGATTATTCAGTAGGGCTGGCAACACTGGCTGGGATGTATATCTGATCCTGGATTTTTCGGCTCAGCAACCACAAACACTACAAAGTTTCACCAAAATTGCCTGGGGTACCAGCGCTTATTAGCAAAAATGACGTCAAGTAGGTTGACACTGTACTTCACACCCAATGGTTTCAGTTAAGAACCTAATATTAGGTTCGTATTTTTGATATGGTTCCCCGAGGTTCCTCGGGCTCCCTTCAGGTCTGAGCCAAAAACGGATCATGATCTGCGTCCCCAAATTACCTAGGAAACGAGCTATAGTCCTGTTTGTAGGAAAGCATGGAAATAGTGGCCGCGGAGTTATTGTCAAAACACGAAAAAATAAGAATCGTTCAAACTTTTGGCCTGAAATCTCAATGCAGTGGCAGCAGAGTGATAATGAAGTTATATCCATATATTGGTCAAAATTCCTAGTTTACCGTCGAAGCGATACTGACAGACGGGTAGAAATATTGACATTTAATATAGATAGACGCTCCCGGCTTTTAACAGGTTGCCACGTTTATAATAACATATTTCTGCTCTAAACATTTATGCTGACATCAATTTTATGTTCTCTCAAAGTATCTGTCATATTTTGACACTATATAACAGGAACTCTATAGATCAGGACCTCTAGCGGGCGATGCGATGATTGCAACAAACAAATTAAGCAAAAGTATTAGGAGTGTCAGGGGCGTAGCTAGGGTAGGGCAAGGTAAGGAGGATCCGCATGCTGAATGCAGTGTGTATGGGGAGCGAAATAGTTGGTAAAATGTTCAGGAAATGGTTTGAGTACACACGATTTTCCGTAATTCAGGCTTTTAGGAAATGATGGATGTCCAAAAGGCTAGGAAATGGTTTCAGTAGAGACGAGTGGGGAGGGGGAGATGGGGTTATATCTTCAAGGAGGCTCAAATTAAGGACCTTGCACTGGGCGCTACAGGCCGTAGTTTGGACACTGAGAGGCAACATTTAAAAGGGCGTCTGGCGGTAATCTGGGTGAATATGCCACTTGACGTCAGAGCGAGCAAGAGCGAGTGGTGGGAGTATTTTCATACATGCCAAATTGGCCTCTCTGGATACACAGCGCTGTATCAGGCGTTGGAGGGTCTGATCTCCAGAGCTCTTGCTCTATACCTTTCATGTTTCATATATTGTTATGCTGTTACTAAATACTCACTTATTGAACAAAACTATATCTGGCTTCCAAACTTTGTCGGGCGGTAACCTAAGCACTGCTATTCCTCCATAGTCCGCCTCGTCCCACTGTAGTTGATAATCGCTCCATACCTATAAAACATATAAAAGTACATTGAATAATTGATACTGTAGCAATTTCTTTGGGTATCACTTCTTCCCGGCAGATCATTCCACAACGCCGAGGTTCTCCAATACTATGATAGTATCTATAGTTTAGAGGCAGAGTAGGCACCCTCCTTCGATGTTCAAAGCCATCACTAGAACTATGGCAGACATGGTAGTTCCTTGGTGTCGAACCTTCCAGACCTTTTGATAAAGGTTTTGATGTCCGACCATTCCGCTGTCAAACTCTGATGTGTCGAACACCTCAGCCCTAAGGCCGCTGTATACGGCACACTCACCCAGGAAGTGGAACGAGGTCTCGTCCTCTTCCCAGCACTTATGACAGATTGGGTCTTTGACCACTCCTATGAGTGTCAGGTGCCTGTTCAATCTGCAGTGACCTGTGCAAATCTCTACTAACAAGTGGAGTTGATCCCTCTTCTGGTTCAATAGCCATAGCTCTCTACGTGCTATGATCCTCTTGGACTGCCTGCAGTCATTTCTCAATGCGCTGTATAATGGTGCTGTCACCTGCAAAGCTGTAAATTGCATTCCATATAATTTCGTTGATGTATAACAAGAAGTGAGTTGGAGAAAGCACTTGATACAGAGCAGAATCACAGCTCTATAGTTGCTTGGTATAATTTTTCTGCTCAGTTTAGGTATGGGTTGAACTCGACCGATCTTCCGTCCAGTAGGGAACGCGCTTTGCTGGTAGGAGGTTCAAATAGTTTGCAAAACGTTTATTATTTCTGCTCTCACACAGGTTGAAAAAATCAAAACCTTGTGTGACAAATACAAAATGAACTTTATGAATAAATATATTGGTATGTACTCTACTATGAATGCTAATGTGCATTCAAGGGTCAAACAATCATAACAACAAAATATACTTCTTGATATGAATAAATGGGGATATAAATAGTGCATGTTTGTAATATTACGTAAGCTATGTACTCACCAATCTCAACCAGACGTTTGATTTCATAATTTGATTTTTCTCGTTCTGGAAAAAGAATGGGTAGATATTATTCCGTCATTTAAAGTAATTGTGTTTTTATTACGAATAATTATTCGAGAGTTTTATTTGAGTCGCAATCATATTCATTAGATTGGAATCTGCCTGTTAACAATTATTATATATTGCCTCAGATGCAATATAGGATTTGTTTCTGCCGGTGTACCGATACAAAAATCCGCATTTTGGATTATGTTCCGACATCATATCCCAAATTTCATCAAAATCGGTGCAGCTGTTACTGACAATACGCAGTGACTAAAACGGCGACCGACCGACAGAGATACAACAGACCAACTGAAATGTGTGACATAGATTCCGTGATTATCATCGCGATATTTCCTACTTTTATGCGTGTGTAGTAAACTAACTGAAATGCTTGAAAAAATCATTTAGAATCGAGAACGTAGATTGAAAAATTTTAGAATTAGATTTTTATCAGCATAATTTGCTTAATTTTATATGAAAAAGACGTTGCGTCTACGTTGTAGGAAATACTTCACTTCTTGGAGCAAATGCTTTCGAAAGCAGCTAAGAGAGTGGTGTGACTTAAGGACTTCTGGTAATCTAGACAAGCATGCGTCTGAGCCTGAGGCAAATTAATGGAACTTATGAACCAATTTTGTTTTCTGCTCTGATTGAACGCGTTGTATCCGGCCAGTTATTGGAGCCAGTTACGTTCATAGAACACAGTTTTCTGAAGTTTCGGATCCGCTGGCAGGAAAAATCATAAACTAACTAAAGTTTGCTTGCCTACCTAATCTTTACATTGGAAAATACACTAATAAGATCCATATTAAAAAATACTTGATGTAATCTGATTCGGAAGTAAGATCAACATGGACCGATATTTTATAAAATTGACGAAGCTTGCTAGTAATTTTATTCTGATACTTAGGTTTTCAATGAACAACCAAAGTTGAAATGACCTCCGAAACTGATTAGTTAGGATATTCAAGTTTTTTGTTGCACTCGAACGACTCAATTAAAATGTTAGCCAGCTCTACTTTTTCACCGATCTTTTCTTTCGCTTTGTTCAATATTCCCTTATCAATTAATAATAGTAAGTTAATCCCTAAAGATCTCAAGTTAACCGCTTCTGCAAGGAAATTAATCATACCCAAGAGGCTTTCTCCAATTTATCTTTTTGTAAGTGGGTATATCGAGTGAATTTGAACAAGAATCTTATAGTTCTCTGGAAGTAGTAGGAATTTTAAAGAGATACTAAATCTTGTGAAATCAGTTGCTGTTCAATTTAAATTCTGTTACTTTTGACGCATAAGCGAATGAAATTTTGTGATCTGTCTATCTGTCTATCTGTCTATCTGTCTATCTGTCTATCTGTCTATCTGTCTATCTGTCTATCTGTCTATCTGTCTATCTGTCTATCTGTCTATCTGTCTATCTGTCTATCTGTCTATCTGTCTATCTGTCTATCTGTCTATCTGTCTATCTGTCTATCTGTCTATCTGTCTATCTGTCTATCTGTCTATCTGTCTATCTGTCTATCTGTCTATCTGTCTATCTGTCTATCTGTCTATCTGTCTATCTGTCTATCTGTCTATCTGTCTATCTGTCTATCTGTCTATCTGTCTATCTGTCTATCTGTCTATCTGTCTATCTGTCTATCTGTCTATCTGTCTATCTGTCTATCTGTCTATCTGCCTTTGTCTATGAATAAAGTATTTTTCAATGTCCGCAAAATATTTCAATTATTTATTAACAATCGCATGATGAATACAAATATTTTGAGCTTGTAAAACACGTATTTATGAGAATTACTGAGTTAATCTACTTCGATATATTTTGTCATTGTTATTCTGCTTGTGAAATTGTAACGCAAAATTATGAACTTCCATATCATTTCATAATTAATTAATATTGATAGATATGCTTTTTTCATTTAATCTGGCGGTGAAGGCTCATATTTATATCAACCACAGAGAGAAATAATGTTGAACAGTAATTAAAAGGCAGTTGGAATTGGTATGATGAAAAACTATTCCAACGGCTTTATATTTGAAGCTATTCAAAGACGTGAGACAAAAAAAATCAAATAATATTTAAATAGACAAAGGATTTTCAATTCCATAATGAAGTCCTCAAAAGGTTGTAATTCATCAATAGAGATATGTTTCACTTTATTTTTTTGAATTACACCATATATCTAAACCTGTCGTGATGATATTTATATATGTATGTATTTTATGGTTCAGGTTTTTCGTTGTATGGTTCTAAACCTGGCTCAAGCCAAATTAGATAATATCAGATACCAAACTCTTCGACTACACCTTAAATTGATCAGAAACTTGTGAAACATGGAAACCTGGGGTTTGAACGCTCCTCAAAGCTCAAAACTTAGCCTGTGGTTGTCTTTGGTGTTCTTGATGTTTCATGGCATATAATCACGAAAAGCCATGTCACTATTTCCGTCCGTCCGTCTGTATGTCGGCCTATCTGTCGGTCTATGTGGCAGTCCGTTTGTCGGTGTGTTTGACGATCTGTCTGTCTGTATACTGTCAGGTAATTCTTGGCCTCTAAATAAGTCAGAAAGTAATTTGATGACATTTTGACACTAGTTTCTAGTGTGACAAGCACTAAACAGTTTTCTAGTTTAATAAATTGGTTCAGTGATGCGGATATATCATAAAAAAAAATGTTCTCGTGATTCCAATACTTCCCCACCCAATGGCGAGGAAAGTGGAACGCTTTATCCCAAATACAAGAATCTTTGCAATAACAATAGTTGAATTAAAAGAAATCACTCCGTATCAAACATTTACATAAGACCTAATCTTGTAAGTGACAAAGAGCACAAACAGCTCCGAACTCATCGCTCGAATCGGATCTTGTAGTAGCAATACCGTGACCTATTTTCCCCAGTGTCAGGGATGTAGAAAAGTCGATATTCCTGACTTATCCATGTCAGCTTTTCCAAACAGTGCAGTTTAATTGGTATTTTCAACAAAAGCCTTATGGACGAGCAATCATTAAAATTCTTCGATTCCACGCCGGGTGAAAGCGGTCACTAAATTAAACTTATCTGGATCGACACCATTTCATAATCCAGGAGATAAACCCCAAAACGTTTTTTTGCATAAGCAAAAATCAGTGGACATTTGACATTTGACATTCTTTCTCGTACGAAGGCTGTATGAAAGATGTAGCAAGTTCAGGGTCGTATCGAGATCATTTATATTATATTTTTTATATATAAAAAAAATTCTCAATTGAAGAATTTCGATATTTTTGTAAAGATATACTCACGACAAAAACATCTGATTTTGCACAACAGACAATTTACTTGATAGGAAAAATATTATTAATTTGAACCAAAAATAGTATATTTCCGAATTCAATAATCATTTTAAAGAAATATACCCTGAAGAAAAACATAATTTACTTCACAACTAAAATTTCAATGCTTCTCTAACAAGTATTCCATATTTTTTTTGGTAAGCTATTTTCCATTTACTTCCATCAAGAATACGAACATCTTACGATTCTCTCCAAGTAATTCATTTTCTTGTTTGGCATCGCCATATTCGTCAACGGTAATTGAGCGCTACGCGTGTGTCTGTTTCTGCACCCGTTATTGGATTTAATTTACCACCTCTCAGGATAAATGTGCCAAGTTGTTGGTTTGTTGTGACTGTTCCGGGGATCTCATACAAGTGTACAGGTGATGTGATGTAATGTGATATGAGTGATATGTGAGTTGTGAATAAGTTCTATTACAAAAAGTGGACGTACATCTTTTGGCCTAATTACAGGTACATATTTTTTATATTCTGTTTATCTGTACAACACCTTTCAAACTTGAATTAGGAAATATACTAGATGACGCAAATAAATGTAAGAAAGAAGTAACATTGGTACAGTTTTGATATTTTTTTGGTTCTTCTTTTTAAAGTTAAGGAACCAACAGTAGCTTAGATAACAGCTCATCGAAATTACAGACTGTTTATACCAATAATGAATTATATAATGAAGTTGAACTATTTGCGCGAAGATCATGAAATGCTTCAGTCAAGTAGTATTTATTCTTCTAGGTTAGATTTTCTCTGTTTTGTGCCAAGATTATGATATGTTCAATTTGATATTCTGTATTCTCACTTCCAAGACTTTCCCAGGTTTAATTGAATATATTCACTTAAATTTACTCTATATGGTCATTATCCAAGGATTTTATGATATCTGCATCACGAAACTCTATGAAACTTATTTCCTCCAGGCTATCGTCGATTTGTCTGTCGGTCTGTCTGCTGGCGTTTTTTTACATCGCGTGATCTAATTAACCACCACCAATATTTTCATAGAATTTGAGGGCATTAGCGGTGAAATAATTAGCAAAAATATTAAAACCTCTCTGTTTTTTGGTGAGATTACGCGGGTATAAAAAGCCCAACAGCCTGAAAGACCGACGTACAGACCAATAGACATATCGGCTGAGATTTAAGATAATAAAACATTGAATAAAACCGATCACACCAAATCGAAAAATTGCACGAAAACAATACTACTCGTAACTGTAGGAAACAAAATTTTATTTCACTGAGCTCAAATGTGAACTTCATCTGAATGCCACTCCGCCAAAAGTAGTCTAGAAATATCTAAATATAAGTTTTCATAAAAACACGATTTCAATTTCCAAGATTTCCTAAATATACTTCAACTGGATTAACAGTTCTGAAATCCGATAAGAACATATTCTGAACTGATATTACTGCAAGTGCAATACTGACACACCCCGTATATTCCAATATACTGCTTTTATGATCAACTTACGCTTATTAACTGTTAAACACGAGACCCGACAATGAGTTAACTCAATTACTTTGATGTGATGATTTCCAAGAGGAAGATACTCATCTGTTTACATATCGGCTTACCTTCACTTATGGTAATTCGTAATTCCCTATATAACATACCAGGGCTGTTATCTTTCCGTTGGGCCTATCTAGAAGGCGATGACATTTTGGCAAGTTTAGTTAGTGACAGTTGCCGAATACACCTGATTGGTTTGTTTTAATGGCACTAGGGAGTTTATCTTTACTCGGTTATGATTGTTACATACACTGTGAACCTGATTGGTTGATACACAATGCGTGCGACAAACAGATGAAACATTTGTTTCACGTCAGTACACTGAGGAAACAGTTCTCCTTACAATATCATCGGATAAAGACGCGATTATGTTAGAGTGTGATACAGAACGTGTGGAAAGTTTGGAAACAGTCGATATTGAATAATATGTACAAGGTATCAAAAGAAATTTAAAAGAATAGTTTTGAGGTCTACTAGGCGGTACAAGACATAATTATAGAGGGTTGGTCATGCATTTGTGGCTTGTGGCGCACCAAAGATGTATTTTCATTGGAACACCCTGTATATAATTTCAAGTAGCTTAATGTATCTGAATTCAACAACGAATATTTTCATTTTTACAGGGTTGTTCATAAATTCGGGGCATACAAAAGTGACATTTTCTTAAATGGAACACCCTGTATATTATGGGATATTCCACATTGATGAAAGGTTCTTTGAACTGTAGATTTAGCTACAGGCGGTTGATATGGAAATGTGCCCTTAAACATGTTTGACACTTCATCGTAGCTTTGAACCCTATCCTGTCATAAGGAGAGTGATCCCTTAAATGCATTGCTCTGAGAAATCGATGAAGCAAATTCGAAACAACTAGGAAGAAATGTGGATCAAGGTAACTGATAGATGAGATAAATCAACTGATATAACAATTAATGCCATGTCAAAACCAAATGTTTATTTAGATGTTTCGATTTGCGGCCTACGTCAAATGTTCAACGGATTTATTTAGGTACATTAAGTTACTCAAAATTTTTGATTGAAGATGAAGGAAGAACTCAAATATCCAATAATATACAGGGTGTTCCATGGAAAAAATGCAAGTTTGGTGAACCACGACTTTATGACCAACTCTGTATAATCAAAATGCTTACTGCCTAGTAGACACTTAATAGTCTCAAAACTTTTTTCGATACCTTGTATATTTTATCCAATAATCAGTTTCCTAGCCCTGTATAATAAACCTGCAAAATAAGTAATACATTTTTATTATTATTTAAGAATCCATTATTATAGTTTTGCATACATCATATCCAAACTACGAGGGCCACGCTGAAAGTTTTTAGATACAGATAAACTACAAGGTTTTTTCAACATATTCTCCCCTTACCTCAATACATTTACTTTACGCATTCGGTGAAACCACTTGTCAAATTCTTGTGACCAACGTTCTTTTGAAAGGTTGCTAATATCCTCCTCAAATACAGCGATTGCCTCTTCATCGGTGGAAAAATGGCGACCTCGTAACTGTTCTTTGATCTTAGGGAATAAGAAAGTCGCACGGAGCTAGGTCCGGAGAATAAGGTGGGTGAGGCAACAGTTTGACACCCTGTTCAGCAAAAAACTCGAGTGTTCTAGCGGCGCTGTGGGCGGGTGCGTTGTCATGGTGCCATTGAATACCCCGCAGCCCAGTCTTCGGACGGCTCTTGCATAGTTCTTGTAAGATTATAGGAACATATTTGGTTATATACCATTCAGAAGTAACTATCCTTTGACTTTCCAAGGTTACCCTTTTTAGAAAAAAAGATGCGATCATTTTCTTTCTAACACTCTTGGAATGACGAATTTTCGTTGGAGGCTGGTCACTTTCAAAGCACCAAACTGATGACAGCTGTTTAGTTTCGGGAGCATAATGATATAACCATGTTTCGTCACCGGTTACGATATTTAAAGTGTTTTTACTGTGCCCATTATAAAACTTTTCAAGCATAAACTTAGCCCAATAAACTCTTGTTGCTTTTTGCTCAACAAATGTGGCACCCATCTGGAACACCGCTTCCTTAGGCAAAGGTGATCATGAATGATTGTTCGGCCGATCCAATCCCCAGAGAAGCCTCAATCTCGGTGAAGGTTATATGTTGATCTTTTTTTACCATATTTTGCACAGCTTCTACAGTTTCTGGAGTAACAGCAGTGGGCGGTCGACCTGTGCGAGGTTCATCATCGAGTGAGACCCCTGCCCCTTTTAAACTCAGCAAACCAATTAAAAACTGTAGCCCTAGAAGGGGCAGAGTCTCCAAAGCAACTTACTAAACTTTCGTTACATTCCGCTTGTTTTAGTCCCTTTTTATAGTCATACAAAATCATGGCTTGAAAATCGCGACTACCAGGTTCCATTATCACGTTAAAATTCTGACAATACTTCGATCCATTCGAGACCGTGGCAAGGCAACTACTAACGATTCAAACGCTGCCTTTGCGTGTAAACACTTACATCTTCAGACAAAATAGCTGCGTGCTCAAACTTGTTCAAACCTGTATAGATCAGGAATATGTAGAGACTTTCAGCGTGACCCTCGTACTTAGGGTTTTAGATAGGTAAATACCATACTTACGACATTGATAAGTTGAACGAAAGCTAATCCAAACCTAACGTCTACCTTCTCAGTCATGTTCTGGACAGGCCGTATAAGCTTGTTGTAACCTCGGAAAAGGTCACGAACGAGCCTTTCTTCATCCTCAGAGCAGTCCCCTAGAAATAAATATGTGTGTTTTAAGTGTGTATTCTGGAATATAATAAAATCGTTCATATTTTACTTTCTATGACATAGATAAGATGATTTTTATAAGATTCCATTGCAATCAGGATGCAAGACCCAGCTAGTCATCAGAATAGGAAGACAAATTTGTCTCCAATGGGAATCAAACCCATAACCTCCAGCATTCTAGGCAGACCCTCTACCGTTTAGCTGTGGCGATACCGCTAAGCAGAATGGCAAATACGCTATGAGAGGTGCACGGGTCTCACCATAGTTGAACTGTGGAGGAGGTTGTGGATTCAATCCCGACTGCGACAAATTTTTCTTTCTAATTTTTCTAGTAATTTTTTAACACTTGCTTATGGATTTAAGTGGAATCTGATAAAAACTTGTCATCGAAGCACGAGCTGTACAGGTCAGACAGTTAGTCAGAAAAATTGCGCGGGGTTGAGGTACGAATTTGCTTTGAGGTAGATTCTGCCTGGGATGCAGGTGGTTGTGGGTTCGACTCCCACTGGCGACAAACTTGTCTTTCTAATAATTAGTTAAGACATGGGATATTTCATGGCAGCAAAATGTTCGAATTGGAATTAATAAGATTTCTGACGTTTTATATTGTACGAAAATCCATATTACTGATTCTCGTTCGCTAAATCTAACAAATACATTTTTAATATTACAAAAATAGTAGTTAGGAATTTTACACTTGGCCAAAAAAACATTTTTGTCTTTATATTTTTCTAATTATTACGGATTTACCCAGCCAATGAAAACGTTAGAAATCTGGATAAAATAATAGGCATTTCCAGTTATTTTGAGGAAAAGTTAACTGAAGGATTCAATTCATTATGCTGTTAATGGGTTTAGAGAGCTTACTCTGATTGTAGGGGATTACTGGCTTAAACTTTATTTTGAGTAGTTCAGCCACGTGTGTGGACGAGCTCGCGCCGAATAATTATTTTAAGTTGTGTATGAGGGTAACGTTTAAATTTCCTACCAATGACGATTATAAGTTGAAGGGGCAAAGGGAGACTCCCCTGGCAAGATGAGTGATATTTTTGTAGACGATAACATAAGCTGTTCTTGAGATTATTATTTAATATGATATTTACAGGCTCTATATTGTTCATAATATGTGGTCAAAATCAAAATCTGACATTTTATCGGGATAGTAAGTAGTTAAATCTCAGCTCTGTGTGATAATTTTGTATTAAAACACAAGCTTGTTAATGTTTCATGATGTTGGAAGGTTTTTTCATATCTCGGAATATTCCAAGTAGCAGCCTTCGTACGATTCATTAATAACTCGATCCAATTTGGAAAAAAACAAAAAATATATCGATGATATTCTCTAGTGTATTCGTATTCTGATTAAGAATAGAATGAGTTTCATAAGATATGATGGAGTTGGGAAAGAGAAAAAGTAAATTAAAAATAATGATTTTGGTAATTTATTCACACTAACATCTCTATTATTATGGCGAAGCGTTGTTATGGTATTGTTTGGAACAAAAGATACTGCCGAAATTCGTTCTTATTGTGATGGGTGTTACAGTCGATAGTTGCAGCACTGTGGTTAAATTCATGTTGTACATATATCTGTATAATGCGGAGTAGTTCCAATCCCAATCAAACCTGCATAAAATTGAAGAGGCGACTGTTCATTAAGTTGTTCATTTAGATGGTATAGGATAGCTTTTCATTGGGTTTAGATATAAATATGTAGATCTATAATGAGATTCTTATAAAACTATTGTTGATTAAATTAATATGCTGCCCACATGACCATTGTTTACTGATGTTGTTTGCTAAATCAAATATACAATCTCAAAGCTATGAGTTAATTGTGCTATAAATTTGGTAGTAAATGTCAAAGTCAATTCTGGTGAGAGATCAAATCATTCTATGGTACAAGACAAAGCAATCCTGGAATATATTCAAGCAAATACAAACTGGGAGCTTAAGCGTGACAGATACTGATAAAATTGAATGTATGCGGATTTATTTATTGTCGGAGGGTTAAGTAAAAGTTGAAACAAGGGGAGGGGCATGTTTACATGTCAGATAGTGTGAAGTGTATGCAATGTGGTGGGTGTGTCTTGATGCTTACCGATCGCGACTAGGCTCCAGACGAAGAATATCGATAGGAGTGTGGCAGCCTTCGCCGATGGGCCCCTCAGCCGGGGGTACATGGCTTTTCGGGGGGCTCTAGCACCACATTGTGTGTGCAGCGGCGTCAGCGTCACCCGCGCGAGACGTCGCGCACATTTCGTCGCTGTCACTCGTGTACACGTAGGGCGGCAGGCGACCGAATTTCCCTCTTCACGTCGATTCAAACTGCGACCAGAGATCGAATGCGCCTGCTCCATGGTTGCCAGATCGTTGGGGTGGAATTTCTCTATTCTTAGGGGTGCGGCTACACGATGCGCTGTCAGCCTGCAATAATAACGTTGATTTATAGTAAACAAAAACGGACTACACAGAAAACAAGCATAAATTTCATATAAAGGGTCCTGCATCTTCTGTAGCTCCGTTATCAATTAAGTTGGGATTTTAATATTTTGCATGTTGTATCTGTACCTTAGATTGCATTTTAGGAAAATACTCTCGATCATACAGGGTGTCCCAAAAAAGTGTGACGTCATAAAGGCATATTTTTTTAAATTGAACTACCCATTTTTTTGCATATTTGGGTGTTTCCAATCGTCACCTCTACTATTCTAAAATATTATCAAAATCGATGCGGTTAAATCGACGAAAAAAATAAAATGTAAAAAAATCGGTTTTGCATCACCAACTTTAAAAATTGCTGAAAAATACGAATAGTGCGTAATTATCACATTTAAACTAGGAACTTATTAAGTAAGATGTCTTGTTGACCAAGTTTCGTTGATCTATATTGTACAGGGTGTTCAAAAATGACTGCCAAACTTTTCAAACTTTAAAAGACTTTTTCTTTCTTATTTTAAATATAAGCCTCCCTCTTTATTCATTGCATTCGATGCGGGATTAAGAAATAAAACTTTTTTCTAACATTCCTATCAAAATTCCTAACGCATTAAAAGTTATTCGCCAAAAACTACTTGTTTCGCCTATTTCAATAACAATTTTAACGAATAAAAATTAAAGGGGGCCGTGATAATGACATCAGATTTTATCATTAATGAACTAATTAATTTAAAAGTTTGATTACAAGTACTTCAAAAGTCAAAACAATTTCTTAGATATCCTTCTAAAATTACAACCAAAATAAAGCTAGATGTGTAACACCGAAAAGATCACATTTGTCTTTTTTTAACAGGTATTAAAATTACTAACATTAATTTCTTACTAGAACTTATGTTCAATGTGTCTTCCATTTTCTTCTAAGCACAAATGAAGACGTGCATCAAAATTCCTTGCCACTCTTCTCAATAGTTCAGGGGTAATAGTTACAATCTACAGTGATTTATGCGAAACAAAGGTATCAAAACAAGTTACGAAATAGCATCCCGTGATATTAATAATAATAACAATGGCAATTTACAATTATGCACTGCACCCATGGACAAACAAAGTATCACATGTAGAGTAAAATGGAAAAATACAGCGTACAATACAAGTTGATACTTGACTGTAGGAATGAGAAGTACTGAGTACTTTGAAATATGGAGTACTCAAAGTTTTGGACTCTTATCAAAATGAAATTAGTCACAAGTACCGATTACTGAATATTTTGAGTACTCAGTACAATTTCGAGTACATAAAGGTACTCAAGTAATGCCCAGCTCTGTCAGTGTTCCAGGGTTTCCAACGAAACAACGTTTGGTCTGGCTCCTAATATATATATTTACCTTGTATTTTTGTAAGATTTTCGAACGCCCCATTACAGGGTGAAAAGTCCTTTTCCCGTTTATGTATCATTCTATCTGATGTAAAATTTGCCACTGAATAGGAAATAAATAATCCGGGGGTTCACATTTTTTTCTGCAAACAGGATAAAAACTCGTTTCCTGAGTGATTTATAAAATATGATCCAAATCTTCATTCCCTAATTTTGTCTAAAAAGTACTACGTCAACCTACTTGACGCCATTATTTCTATGCCTTTTTGATGTTTTTTCATGTATATTTGTATATATATATATATATATATATATATATATATATATATATATATATTGTTAATAATCATATTGCTGAAAATGTTGAATGTGCCTGATAACAGTGACCAATGCTTTTTGCCCAAGAACTATATATTTATCAAAAGTTTGATTTCGGACTTCCATTGTCTATAAAATTTTTGAGTATCACGACGTTTCGATTGATATTCTATCTTCAATTGTCATTACACTTCAAACCACCCAACAGCCACGAAGAAAGGCGTCATCCGGACTTTAGTCGACCGAGCTAGGAGTATTTGTAACACACAAGAGGAAATACAAAGAAAGCTCAATATCATTGAACAAGATCTATTAAAAAACGGATACTCAAAGAAGCTAGTGGAAGTAACAATACAGGAAAATACCAACAGTAGACGAATTAACGACGAAGAATCTCAGCACTTACTCATTCTGCCTTACGTCAAAGGAATATCAGATGGAATGAAAAGAATAGGTCAGCGATACAAGATCCAAACAAGATTCTGTAGGAATACCACCCTCAGAAGTATCCTAACACAAACTAAGCCCAGGAATGAATCTCAAGAGACAAAGAACTGCATCTACCAGATACCATGTCAATGTGGTAAAATCTATGTTGGAGAAACAAAAAGGCCACTGGAAGTAAGAATCAAAGAACATCGTATCAACACCCAGCGTGCAGAGACAGGAAAATCTGGAATAGCTGACCACGCATGGACAGAGCACCCTGAAATAGCTTGGGACGACGCTAAGGTTATTGCCAAGGAACCGCATTGGTATCGAAGGAAATTCAAGGAGGCGGCATTCATCACCAACAACAGCAAAGTGTACAGCAAACCCAGCGTAGACATTAAACCAATCTGGCAGCCACTCATAAAGAAGATCAATAGACTACGACTGGACCAGACAACAAACAATGACCGACAAACAGCCACGTCAGCAGACCGGAATACCGCGCATCGGGAACCAATCAGAACAGACCGCGCACAACGACACGTCATCGGACGGGGTATGAATGGGCGTGAAAGGAACGTGTTCGTCAGTTCACCTGAAGACGATTGAAGATAGCATATCAATCGAAACGTCGTGATACTCAAAATTTTATAGACAATGGAAGTCCGAAATCAAACTTTTGATAAATCCACCTTGTCTACAAGTTTCAAACAACAACTATATATTTCACTTATTTTCATTGACTATTTTTTTCAAAATGTGAAATCACGGGTAGATTTAAGAAAATATGTTGAGGATCAAGTAATTTTATTCTAACCAATAGGTGAGTCTCTATCAGATTGTTAAAAATGGCGAATGCGCAGACGAACATTTTCTATTGCTATATCTCGATAACTGAAGTGTCTCCGTTTTCACAGATTCAATCTACTTGACTTTATTTATAATTTCTGGCTGATTTGCGAGAAGTAACATACAATATCTTCCTATAAAATCCATACTTATAGAACAGTTTTAGAAAGACAAATCTTACAGAGTTCCTCCCCCTTTCTGCCTTAAGTTTCTGACTATTTTAGGGCAGAGTTTAGTAATTCTTACTAATTAATGGTTATCGTCAAAAAACCAAGAAAATATAAATTTTCCGAGGTCCCGATGATTTCACAAAGAATTTTTTGGGGGTCAAAAATTGGGGGTATGTATGAGAAAATGGCAAAGCCTCAAGTTTTGAACATTGGAAATAATGGAAACTTCTGAAAACTTGAGAATTATAGAATATTTGGAATTATTAAAGCCTTAAGCCATGTTTTTTATTTAATTTTAACGATTATCAACTCCAAAATCCGATCCGAATGCCTTATTGTAAACTGCACCTTTGCATAAGAAGTGCAGTCAACCTACTTGACACACCTTTCTTTATGCTATTGTTAATACATCACAAATTTACGCAATTTCAGTTTCATTGATCATGATTAGAAAGTAATAGGAATACATCTTCTTTTGTATATAAGGTTACAACCTAAACATATTGATTCGGAAGAGGATTCAACCAACATGATTTTATACTCGAGAAAAAATCCGAACCTTTTCCATCCACAACACTACAAACATCGGGAAATGAAAATTTCTTGTTCCAAGACATCAAAGTAGTGAGTGCTCACATGATTATATCCCGAATCAATATAACTGTTCCTCAATGACTTTTGATGACTTTTCTCGTTGGAATTTGATGTTCCAAGCCAATGAAGTATCCATGACCGTCATTGTAGAGTATGATGCTACGACACGCCCTATACTTCCACCCAATATCGACATGTGGTGCTGGGGTTGTCTCCCTTTGAGTCTCCGACCTACGTTGTCAGATTTACTATTTGGTACTCGAATATGCGTAGCTCCGATCATTGACTTCATCGCGTTAGGATGATCCTACATTTATGGCGAAATATTCGCAAGAGCCAATTAGAAATCTACAGAAGTACATACTTTGTTTTGATTTATACTATGATGGAATGAATTGAATAAAATTCGTTCAGTGACTACAGAAGCCATACCTGTTTGACACACTTTCATTAGTTTGACCCGTATGTATGTAATGGAATATTCCAATATATATATACAGGGTGTTAATTAAGTATGTTAACAAACTTTAACCACGAATAGTACTCCGAAAAATAGAAAGAAAATGTCATATGAACATGGGTCCGGAAATGCTTTCTAAGGGAGCTACGCTCCTTTGCATGGGGCACCCTGAAGACGGTTTTCCCTCGATATTCTTGAAACCATTCATAACAAAATTACGAAATTAGGTACGATGGGTAAACTTTTGACGCTGAATCTGATTCTGAATTCAGAATTTCATAATTTTAATCAGAGGCGTATCATACGGGAGGAGTTAAGGGTAAAAATAACCCCATTCTCTAAATGGTAATTTTTTTGACATTTTGATTTTAGAATATGGTATTTCAGAGATTTCTACGTAAAAATGGTCTCTTGGTACATCTCGATAGGGCTAACCGTTTTCGAGAAAAATGCAAATTATTGAATCGATGCAGGCTATTGTAAATAAATAAATGTTCATCTATTTTGTAAGTGTGCTGTGAAAAACAATTGCAATAATTGATAAACAACTTGAGAACTGTCAGTTTATTCAGTTTAGAGTTATTACAAAACATTTAGGTATTATTTTTAAAGAAACATTACTCAATAAGAGTTTGAACAAATAAGAAATAAAATACTAAGACAAATAGAGAATGTTTTCTTAAAGTAAGTGTTGGAAGTGACCGCCACCAGCTTCAATACAACGGTTCAGTCGCCTTATCATTGAATGACGGACTCTTTCAAAAATATGTGGTGTGTTTTTGATTATCAAGCATGAATCAACTATTCTATTTCTGAGGTCTTCTTCATTTTGAACAGGGGTTTTGTACACTAATGACTTAAGGTATCCCCATAAGAAGTAATCCAAAGGATTGATATCTGGCGATCGGGGAGGCCAAAACTGTGGACCACCTCTACCTATCCAACGGTTAGGAGTTGGAGTTGTTTATCAATTATTGCAATTATTTTTCACAGCACACTTACTAAATAGATGAACATTTATTTATTTACAATAGCCTGCATCGATTCAATAATTTGCATTTTTTTCGAAAACGGTTAGCCCTATCGAGATGTACCAAGAGACCATTTTTACGTAGAAATCTCTGAAATACCATATTCTAAAATCAAAATGTCAAAAAATTACCATTTAGAAAATGGGGTTATTTTTACCCTTAACACCCTGTATATCAAAAATCAAATGATTATTATTTATTCATTATTTGGGTGAGAGAGCACTGCTTTCGCAAAACTACTATGTTCTTTTGCTAAGGGATTGTTATATAATTTATTATAAACCTCAGATTTTTTTTGTCCACCCTGCTGTTTCTCGAATAATGTCTATATTAAGCCTTGCGCTGCTGTAGAAGTAGCGGCGTGTCGTGTGCTGTAGCCCTTGAAAATATTCGTGTCTATGCCACAAGCTGTCAATATCTTTTTAAACCATCTGCTTAAAGACTGTGATGATGCCGCTCTATGTGCTTTTTCAATAGTGAAAATAAACCTGTTTTCTGAGGGCGTTCTTAATATTTTTGTTACTTCTAATTAATGGCAAATGGTTGAAGCAACACATAAATCAGGTAGCCCGGAATAGCCATTTTTGCACTATAATCATTGTTTGATTTAGCTAACGCTAGCCATTTTTCTCTCTCAAAATATTTAATGTAAACCCAGCTATATTTCAAAGAGGGGCATATAGCTACAAGCTGACCAATGAGAGCAGCAAATTCTCTAATCCTACAATAGCTTCTTCCCATAAATCTTTCTATATTTGAACAAATTTTTTGTTTTTTATCTTGTGGTACAAAAAACATTACATCATTTGAATTAAATGTAAACCATAAGTACGTTATTTCATTGGCGGGTGTAAAACGAGTTTTTCAAAATTTATAGTGAAGCCCAAAGATTTTAGTAACTCTATAGTGTATAGCGTATTTCATTCACAAGCAGCTATCAAGAAAGAAGTCAGTCGTCCAGGATAGGATAAAAAACCTTTAAGCCTCAAGTGACTAAGATATGGTTTTAATATTTTCGTGAAAACATAAGGTGCAATATTCAACCCAAAAGGAATCACATTAAATTCGTATGGTCTCCTTATATTGGAATCGTAAAAACTTTCTAAAATTTTTATCAACAGAGATAGCGAAATATCCATCTTTTAAATCAGTTTTTGCCATAAAACAGCTTTTTGTAACCAGTTTCAAAACTGACCTAAAATCCTCCAATTTAAAATGTGGGGTAGGAATATTTTTATTTAGCTGTTTTAAATTTAATACAAACCTAACACCCCCATCTGGTTTAGGTATCAAAAAATAAGAAGAAAAGTACTCTCTCGGCAAATGGGAGTATTTAGATATAGCTAGACATCGTTCAACGGAGATACATATGCTCCCTTCAATGAACAGACTGGTTATCGTGTTCGCCAGATTGTGCGCGCTTGAGAGTGAGAGAAACACAGAGATATAATGGCACAAAAGAGGACGTACCTCAAGAAGGCGACTTGGATCATTGAACTTCTCTGAAAACGTTTCACTCACCAGTCTCTGCATCAAACAATCATTGTAACATCTATGTATGCATCATAGGTGATAGTTATTGCAAGTTGGAGATGATACACATGTTCACATTTAGGAAGCGCAAAAACTGACCCACAGCGGGATTCTCACATACCTTCCGCTTGCCTGACAAACACTCTACCCATTGAGCTACGTAGGCACGTCTCTCAATCGATCCGAGTAGAGATGTTAGTTCCTAGTAGTTGTAGCACGAAGTGTTTCCTACTGGATGGAAGATCGCTCGAGTGCAACATAGGTGTGGCCTTCTTAGGCATAGGTAGGCTTAAAAATTTGAATTCCGAAACCTTTTCATTATATAGGACCATTCATCATATTTGAATACTAGTAGGTGACTCAAGCCCTTGCAGTAACTTCTAGGGCGGTTGCTATGGATATAGGGTTGGGGTGGGACAGTTAATAAAACACTCCCATTTTGAATGTTTAATTTAAAATTCATTTAACAAATTTCAATCTAAGTAATAAAATTTACAACAGTGTTTGGTAGAAAACAGCACTTTACAGTGATGCGACTAAACTGCAATGAACGCATACATCTGACACGTCGATCACAATCACTCACACCTCAAAACAGCTCAAAAGCTATTACGGAGTACTTTTTAAAGTCAATATTTTATGTGATCAGTAATGGATTGTCATTTTAAAGATTCCTTTTTAAATCCGATTAGCTTTTTCCAAAATTATACTTATGAGTTCGAGGCTAGAATCATGGAACCTGTACCCTACTGTATCTCTTGTGAGGACAGTATAGCTACTTCTCGATTCATTCGGAAGCCGCCAAAAATGGATATTGCATTAATAATCAAGTATCTTTCTGTCTGTCTGTCTGTCCACTTTTAATTGTTACAATTTCCTACTAGAGGAATTTTTGATAAAAATGTTTTCATTTACTTCAGTAAATGACGAAATGTTACCAGTTTTTATCGGTATTTATCCCTGCTTTTCAGGCTGTCAAAAATTGTGTTACATGAATGAGCCCTTTATTGGTAAAATGATCATAATTATTAAGTTTTATTCATTTATTTGTGAAATTTCATGGCATCAACAATTAATCATGGTAAACTTTCGTAAAAACTACACAATTTTACCATTCAGCAAACCATTTCTTCAAAATCGACCAGTGTGGAGACAAGGGCATGTTTAATTCGGTATCTTTTCTTATATATTGCGCTGCAAATAAAAATAACAGACCAATACATGATGTATTTTTATTTCATCCTATTTTGTGCAGTCATTTCCGTTTACTCCGTATTTTTGAGCAACTGTGATTTCCGAAATGAATAATAATAGAAGTCTGGTATCATTGGAATCAAAATAAAAATTCGCAAACCTTGCGATTACTCAAAATCAGCTGTATATTTTTTGTACGATTTTATAATAGTATGAGAGCCAATGTAGACTACCAGGAAAATCCTGTGCAAAAGTGCATTAATTATTTATTGAAAAATAAAAAAATCCTGAAATTTAACACGAAGTCGGATTGAATGAAAAATCACATAGGCTTGTAGGGGGCGACGAACACTTTAAGTATTCAGGATTTTCTTTCGGAGGAGGGGGGAGGCGAAGTATCAAAAGTGATAATATTGATAATTGTTAATCTTGCAGTTAGGTCTGCGGTAGTAGCTGAGAAAACATCACCGTGTATAAAAATCATCCAGAGCATGTGAGCAGTTGAGGCATCTCGAATGTAAAGATTGTTCGAAATTTGGTAATGGAACATTAGAGATCGGCTTTTTTGTATATATTGGAGCATCGAGCAGTGACAGCAGTCAGTTAGTCTTCAGACGTCAACTAGTTAAGAACTAGAAATCGTGGATATACATTTTTGCACAGGATTTTTGTGGCGGACTTGAGGGCTCCATAATTTTCTATACGCATACTAAACCCGTGTGTAATTCTTATTTAAATTCGCGATGTTTCACTGGCTCTTAGACATCAGAGAGACAGGATGAACGTAGATGTTCCTCTACCCTATTTTAAATGAGCTAAAGCACATAGTATTTATCGTTTGATCTCATTTAAAAAACATCACAAGGCCTCCTTTGTGGCGGTTCGGAGCTCTAAGACTCCCCTGTTTCACTTGATGATAGCTTTTCCTTCTAACTTTATTATAATTACTATTAACATATCCCTTTTTCTGTTACCTCAACTACCTCGAAGAAGGTACTATAAAAATGGTGAAAGCATGAAGAAACTTCATTCCTTTTACCTCCTCCCCAAGACTGTGGTCTTGATACGCACTTGTGAGGAGAAGATTAAACTGTTTTAATCTTCTCCTGAAGATGCGAACATGTTTAAAAAAGTGATTTGGCGAGTAGTTAATTGTGTATTGTTTGTGGTTGCTGTGCCAAAGATCCAGTATCACATATACTGATAACAAGTGTTCCTGCAAAACTAATTCCTGATACATTTATGGTTCCATTATAGTTCGACAAAAAAACTATTATCAGTCACAAAGAGTAGGAATTGAAAATAAATAAGACGATACATACAAACATTATTGCTGATATATTCATATTAATTTATATTCTTGATTATCCCTACTGGCGTTGTGTCCACTCAGAGATATGTAGGAACAGATTACCATTAACTGAGCCCCATTGATCTAATACTACTAGAAGTAATCTAATTCTTAATATAGAATAATAAAATTACCTTAAGCTATGGATATTATTGGAAAGTTATCTTTTAAAATTAATATTAGTTTATAAGAGATTTATTTAGCTTAAAATAACAAAGCATGATCATTTAATATTTTTCAAGCAGTTCTAGGAGAGATAGATGACTTGTAGCACTTTCGAAACATACTCGAAATATCATTCGCTGTTCGTTTACCAGTTTTAAAAGTAACGTTCTAACTAATGGCAATTTTTATTGTGTTTACCCGTATTTTTTATGTTTCTTTATGTTCAGAAAAGGAGGAAATGTTGTAGTGGCAACCAGATCAAGAGCAGTCAG
The DNA here is from genome assembly GCA_949316355.1 of Bruchidius siliquastri. Lineage (NCBI taxonomy): Eukaryota > Metazoa > Arthropoda > Insecta > Coleoptera > Chrysomelidae > Bruchidius > Bruchidius siliquastri. Next base: position 21,510,889 of record OX438538.1, on the reverse strand, counting down.
CTGATAACTTGTTGACAAATTTAAGGACTAGGGAGAGGACTAACTCGAGACCTAAAGAATCAGTTAAGCAGTGAACTTTATTATAAATTTTTCAAAGATCTGATAATGTCTTTTGAACCAGGGCAAAGATGTTTTTCCATAATTAATCAAACCCTGCACACAATTACCACTGTAAAAAGAGAAATAAATATAATAAAAATATAAAAGTTTATTCACGTTTAATAAACATTTTTTAGAAAACATATTGCTTTGCTATTTTTCATAGTTAGTAGTCTTAGTAGTAGTAGTAGTAGAAGCAATCTCATACATTACAGAAAACACCGAAATTTAGTATGAATCAATGGTAAAAAAAATGAATCTTGCATTTTAAAGATCCATTGTGAATCAAGATGTAATGATCAATTAGAAATCATGATCTGGTTAGGGTATACTATCATCTGCCTTTTCTGGACAATGAAAATAGTTCGCGGTGAAATAACCATCAGATTTTAAGTGTTTTAATCCAAACTAAAATTTGTTAAGACATATAGAGAACGTCCAGATGAGCCTTGCAATTTGCTTTGTGACGTTGTATTCTAGTTAAGAAAATACAGATGTAGAAGAAGTTTTCATTAACTCAGATATTCAACAGCTTTTTCAACTTACACGAATCATTTATGCGCTAAATTGCATTTATTCGGTATGTGTGTGTCATAAAGGTAATGTGTATACCTTTATCACACTTGGCAATCATATCAATTGAAATCAAATTATGTTCAGTAGGTGTTTGAGTACAGATTTATTTATACATTACTGTGTGTGAGCTTAAAAATAATACCAAGTTGAAAGTTGAAGAGCTCTGAGCTTGTAGCCCTTCTATATCTCGGTCTCGTCAATAGAAATTAAGAATACAATTTTGGTGATTTTTGAAATAATCCATAATTCCATTCATATCATTCCAAAGGATCAATAGTTCCAAAATTCGATCCTAATCTTATCTTATAAACAGATACCCATGTATGGGAGATACAGAGTAAACCTACTTGATGCCAGTTTTTCTCTGAAACAACGTTGGTGTGAGAATGTACCTCTCATAATACTTTTAATCATCATTATTCAATAGTTACTGTACCTACTGTTATATATTTTTTCACTGAATCAAATAATCGCATTCTAATTATTTTTAAAAATTTATATTTTTTCATATACATATATAATTACTTAGATATACAGAATATTTGAAAAATGTTTTTTTATTTTGCATTGGAAAAAATTTAACAACTCACAAAATCCTTGTTCAACTCAGGTTCTGAATTTTCAACTTGGTATTAATTTTATCCCAAAAAAGTAAGGCATCCAACGAGTCAGCTCACACAAAGTTTCTCAAGTGAAATTGAATTAAGTGAAACGCGTCATACATCAAAAGCAAATTTGGTTAAGAAACTTTGATAAAAGCTCATACGCCTACAACCAATATCGAAAAAAATATGTATAAATTCACGGTACTCAGATACTAGCAGTAGAAAGAATTCTATATTGGCCCTACTAAATGTTTGAAGTTTTGTGGACGCTCTCTATAGTCATTATTAATAACTAACAAGTTGTTACTCGGTAACTACTAAACTGCGTTACTATTCCGAAATTGCTATATTAGGTACATACGGGCAACAATCTCCGTTAGTCGAATTTATAGTATTTTCAGGTCTACTAGATTTATTTAACTGGATAGGAATTAGTTCTTTAAGAAGTAATATACTATTACCTATTAGTTTTCCTAACTTTCGTTTTATATTTAAGTTTATACATAGTATATAACGGAAAACTTTTCTCTACGTATTTGAGAAGAAACAAGAAGCAGTCTCCGATAAAAAAAATCATCTGACGTCAAGGATTTTTCATTATAAATATTTACGATACAGTCAACAACAACTGTTGAAGGCTATTATAGAACTACAGTAGAAATTTCAAGAAAGAATAATATAATAATTTCATCTTTATATGTTCAATCTTTGATATTTGGAATATAAATCAGTCAGTTTAACACTTTTTTTTTCAACAAATTCAATATGATACAGTTGCGTGGTTTAGAAATTTTAGCAAATTCAGCATATTATATATTTAACAGGCATATGCCAAATAAGGTTCTGTGGATAATATGCAATTCTGTTGATAGTATTGGATATCATTCAATTAGTAACATTAATTTCTGGTAATTGGTCTTACAAACTACTATTTCCTGTGAAATATACACAAAATTGGGTTAGGTATCTTGAAAAATAAACCATTTTCTGAGGGTGTACATTAAATAATATCATGTAATTCTATAAAAACCGCTATTGCTGATTATATCGTTAAATGAAAAAAGACCTGAATGTGTGTCCAATTATATCTTGCTTCAATTTAAGAGAAAAATATACCAGCATCAGAAGCAGTGGATAGTATATTCTGCTGTACTTAAGGTAAGGATATAAAGTATAAAACAGCGATTTTTGAATTTTCCCTTTTCTGAACACATCTACAATCTACAATCATGTTGTTTGAAATTTGTAGACAATGTGGATGTGTCAGTAACACTGTTTCAGACTTTGACCTGTGGTGAAATATTGATAGGTTTTTTTGAACCCATGTTTCTCAAGTAATGAAGGTATAATTATTTGCAGCAACTCTGAATTTTATGAATAAAATTATATATATGATCGATCAGAAACATTTTCTCGCGTCTTGGATGGATATATCTTCAATGAAGCTTCTGTATATTTTTCAATAGTTTTTTGATATCATTGGACTTGATGACGTCAGTTAGATATTGTCAGCGTTCTCAAGACTCAAATTTGGTTTGAAGAAAAGTGAAGCACCAGTTCCAAAATTGTCGGTAACTGTTAAACCCGAATATTTAGCAATTTTTACATACTACCTACAAAGTACCGACAAAATTAGTACTGAACTCATCGTCTTTAAGATGTTAATGAGATCTTTGAGACATTAAATGCTTTCGAAATTAGTGCTGGAAGTTGAGAAATACTGAAATGAGTGCTGATCGAATGGAACTTGTTGAGTGCTGTTCAACTTCTGGGTCAGTATTTTTCAAAGTTCACCATCTCATTTATTTTAGTATCTGGATGTTTTTATTTACTCCTACTATGTTACATATCCAACTGGGTGAGGAAGATGTTACATAAGCTTCTCGAAAGTCTCATATACTCGAACCTCACATATTTAATTTGTACCTTCACCTAGTCAACCTTTCCCATAAAGGCTTAAGAAGAACATCAGTAATAAGTATACTAAATTTATATACGTTAAAACATTTTTCATTTGAAAAATACGGATTCCAGAAAGTGATTAAAGTTTCCAGTATACAGGGTGATTAAAATATGAATGTATCAAGAAATATGGGAAATTATGAGAAGATGGAGTCTATCCATGTCCAACTTCTTAAGCCTTCAAATAAATATTATTTACTAAATTGAAATATGGAAACTTGACGCTTTCATCAGGCATTCCGGAGAAATAAAAATGTACCTACTTGCTGCTGAAAATAATGGTTTGTGGGGATATCTTCATGTACGAAGTATTTCAGGTGCTTACGAAGCATAAAATAAATTGGTTAGAAAAAAGATATCAAGAAACAAAGGTTATCAATGTACAAGGGCGTATACCAGGGGGTGGGGGCGGTTACGAAGGTAATTACCTCCCCTCCCAAGATTCAGACCAACTATATAATTCAATTTATTTCCCAAGAAATGAATGGTTCATATCTAAATTTGAGTAACGTAATTGCTAATTTGGTATTTATTCCTATACATTGCGTTGCAAATAAAAATAACACACTAATACACGATGTATTTCTATTTTATCCTATTTAGTGCAGTCATTTCCGATTTCTTCGTATTTTTGAACAAATCTGATTTTCGAAATGAATAATAGTAGTCTGGTATCAGTGAAATCAAAATAAAACTTCGCAGACCTTGTGATTACTCAAAATCAGCTGCATATTTTTTGTACGATTTTGTAATAGTATGAGAGCCAATGAAGACTGCCAAGAAAATCTTGTGCAAAAGTGCATTAATTAATCATTGAAAAATAAAAAAATCCTGAAATTTAACATGAAGTCGGATTGAATAAGAAATTACATCGGCTTGTAGGGGGCGACAACACCTTAAAAAAATCTAGCTGTGCCCTGGCCTGTACCCAGGATTTCCTTTCGGAGAGTGAGTGGCGCAGTTTCAGAAGTGATAATATTGATAATTGTTAATATTGCAATTAGATCAGCGTTAGCAGGTATGAAAAGATCACCCTGTATGTAAATCATTCTGAGCATGTGAACAGTTGTCAAAACAGGCATCTCGAATGTCAAGATTGTTCGAAATTTGGTTATGCAACATTCGAGATAGGCTTCTTTGTATATATTGAATCATCGAGCAGTGATAGCAGTCAGCCAGTCTTTAGACAAACTACTAAACGCGTGTGTAATTCTTATTTAAATCCGCAATGACGTAGGCTCTTAGACTATAAATCTGCTGAAGCACATAGTATTTATCTGTTTGATCTCATTTGAAAAAACATCACAGCTCTAAGACTCCACCGTTTCACTTGCTGTTACCTTTTCCTTCTAAATTTATTATAATTACTATCAACATATCCTTTTTTTCTGTTGACTCAACTACCTCGGAAAAAGTATAACAAAAAATAGTGAAAGCATGAACAAACTTCATGCCCTTTTACCCCCCCCCCCAAGACTGAGGTCTAGATACGCCCTCGTCAATGTATAGTAAATATTGAAGTGACACTCTGATAGATAATTATATATTATATAAGTATATGTTTAAAATATGAATATTATAATGCATTTTGACGGTAATTAATTGTTTTCAAACATCTGTAAGCAAAGCCTTAAGGGATTAAAAAATCATGAATATATTAATATAATTGCTAATGTGAGTGATTTTGCTTGGTAGAATGTTGTATTTCTGTGTAATTTGGCATAGAGTATAAGATTTTAATTAATGAGAAATTTTCTGACAAGAACAAAATCACCAAAAGTGCCAACACCTAATGAAAGATGTTTGTCAAAAACCTAATATAAATTTAATTCAGGTAAATGTTTCTCGATACGTTTATCCATATGTTAACCTCACTCTGTATACTTCATTTGATTAATTTTGATAGAAAACACATTTATACATCAGTTCCTTTGCGCGTTGATTTTTTTGTCGTTTTTGTGCTATTTTAAATAACAGTGACGTCCTTACTCTAACCCCTCATTTATATATCCATTCATATAAGATTCTAAATGATATGTGTACAATTTTTTTATGCAGAAACCTTATGTACAGGGTGAAGCAATATTTACTACTTAAGATTTGATCACCTACTACTGTACGTTTTTTTGGGGTGGGGGTGAACATTGTGAGAAGTACGTCTGTATACTTATCAACATATCAACCGTTTTTCTTCATAACTGGTTTCTTAATATACACTTTTGGTTTTTCAAATTGTGATTATAACCTATTATATTACATAGAAACAACCTTATATTTCTATGTTGGGATATTGAGCTAAATTAGAGTAGAGAAAATTGATAACTGTAATAAACCTGCCGATATATGAGATGCATCTTAATCTTAGAAACCAGTTAGTATCAGCAGAAAAAAAAGATATTGAAGATTAATCGCTAGATTTTTTCGATTTTTTACAAATTTTAGATTCACACAATTTAGATTTTTTTGAATTTATCTGATAAAGATTAAGACATGATCGATCGCCTGATTGCTGCTTGAAGTCGATTTCTGGGACACCCTGTATGTTGTAGGACAAAATTGGAAAAAAAGCCATACTGGAAGCAACTTTAGATATTTTCTTACATTCATAAACGTTTGGGTTGTGTGAAATCGAATTGAATGCTATTTGACTCCACCTCACAAACCACTACCCCTGGAACTAAAGATAGTTATGTTTCAGCTCATTAAATCAATTTAAAATTACTGACAATCGACGGTTAAACGGCTACTTAGCCATAAGCCAACCTAATTACATCACATTTCGTATATTAGCAGCTTGCGAAGTGATCTTACTCTAATTTGGCTCAACAGAACATCATAACTTTGGAAGAATGACATGTTTGAAAATTAATAACAAGTATTGTTAAATCTCATAAAATATTCTACTCTTATAAAATATATACAGATTTTTCCCCTATCTCAAAACTCGAAGAATTGTCAGGGGTGTTATTTAACTACATCCAATTTATATTACAAGTATATATTACAAAAGCTAGGAAGATAACAACCTTGTCATAGCTGAACAGGTTTTACACGATGAACCATGGAAAGCAGCTGTTGAAGATTTTCATTAAACTCACATTCAATGATGTCAAGGGTACCCGATTCAAAGGCTTTTTTAAGAACATTAACAAATTCATCGGATATCCACTTGGGCATGGAATAGAAGGATATTTTCTATATAATCAGAGTATAGGTAGCAGAAGGCATTTTCATAGGAATACCTTCATCTGTATACAGCAATCATCATCTATACTTAAACCTAGTATTTATCGCAACAGAACGTATCATATTCGGACATCATCGATATCAGAACATTGCCACTGATTTCAGAAACAGTAGAAGCAGTGTTGCCACATGAGCGAATGATACAGCCTACAAAGAGTATCCTGCGCGGGATTTCCTGCTTTTTGAGACCAAGCAGGATTTTCTCTGAAGTTTTCATTCTGTTTATTGAAGCGGAAGTTTTACATTCCCGTATATGAACAGCCTCGAGAGAAAAGTATTGGGTATTATTTTCTCTCAAGTCTGCTTTTGCCACGAGGAGTGATTAAAATTAAACGAGTGAATTTTGTATTATTTTCCAATGAGCTGCTACCCACGCATCATCATGTAGCATTGTATTCAGGGTCGAACAGGTATAAAACACTACAACAATTTCAAAAACAACATATATATATATTAAGGAAATTCGTCCCTCAGATCGTCAGGTGCGGATATAGCAATAATTTTGAAGACAATAAACGACACAAGAATATAAAACGTAGTTTGATTACAATATTGCGAAAGCAGTTTTAGATCTCTTATTTATTTATGGAAAATTATACTTCGTGTCAAAATTGAGGCGCCACTTGCTGTGGTGCACAAAAATAGAAGAAAGGTTAGAAATTTCAACAAGATTTGGAATGTTGCCAACCAGCTAATAGAGCGAGAGGCCAAAGATGACAATAAAAATATCAGTAAATCTTCATCATCAGTAAATTCTTCATCTTTGTAAAATCTGAAACGAATTTACAATAATGAGGAACTTTTTACTTGAACTTCAGGTAGTTTTCCTAGTGTTTTGTAAAAGTCTACCGACATTTTTATTCGATCTAAAGAAGAAAAATACTGCATTTTCAGAAGCGAACAAGAATAAGTGTTTTGTTACTATTTTGCAGTAAAATTAATTACTCAACCACTGCTTGACACTTCCTAAAATATTCAGCGTTTTGAAATATTATGCTAGTCTGAAATTCAAGATGCTTCTCAGCTCACTACGATCCTTTAAATTATCATCGGAATATAGAAATTCTTCCCAGTTTTTGTGGAGTGTCTTGAGTAAATGGTGCCACAATTTTGACGCGTAGTTCATTTAACTTTTTTGATCAATTTCGTTGATCTCAGCGAGTTTGTAGCAGACGATCTTTGAAACGCTCCTACTACGCTAGCTACGACACTATACAGGGCCGGCGTGCAAGCTTTATGAGGCCTGACCTGGAAAACCATCCAAACAAGTTGGAGGCGAGACTAGACAAATCGGCATTCGTAACTGTATAAATACAGGAAAGTGAGATCAGACACAATTTTGGAGTGAGAAAGAAAAAGGAAAATGGCTGGTCTGGATGGTTCTCGAACCCCTGTCTCCAGCATTCCATCTTGACGCCTTAACCGCTCGGCCGAGTGTTACTGAAGACACGGGTTCGAGTCCCGTCCACGGCAAGAATTTTTTTGATTTTCACTCCAAAATTCTGTGTTTAATTTGATTTATTAACTGCTTAGCAGATGACTGAAAAGTCTGTGTCAACTTGGCATGTTAGACAGATTTCAAGATATGCAGGCAATTTTTGGTAGATGTTGAGATTTTTGAGGTCTGTGCATTCTATACAGGGTGAACGTGAAAGTTGAAACATACTCAATGAAGTTTTAGTCCAGCAAACAAAACAAACACGTCCACACAGGTTAAACATAATATTTAATACGCTGTTTGGGACTGTTATTTACACTGGTGACCTTGTTTTTTTGAATAGCAACCGCTATGTTTTATTGCACTACATGAAAAAACCTCATTTTTTACATACATAACGGTAACATTGATTAATATTCGATCTTAAAAAAGGCCAGTACGGGTCAAACATATATGTTGATATATGGTGTCTTTTTTAACATATCTTTTGCACTGGTGACGTCATCACCATCATGATCACCAATATCACAGACATTTTTTTCGGTCCCCAAGAATTATTATCCGTAAACTGAATGAAAATATCAATAATTATGTCAAGTGCTGGAATTCTCAAACCCGATTTGAAAAAGTGTAGGAAATACCAATCGAAAGGGGTAAAAATGCGGTTACAACTTTCAAAGCTCTGGGTCGTTTTTCGCCCAAATTTCATAATTTATGACTTATGTCTAGCTGTTGACACAGAATTTTCTCGATGGTGAGAATTCGTAACGTTACGTTTGTTGGGAGAATGGGTTTTAGTAACTAGAACTGTGCTCAAGCTTTATTATTCCCATTCAGGGTATAGATTTTCGGCAGGATTGTTGTCATTCAAAATAGTGCAGTTTGTTGATACAAGCTTATGATACATACAATGAAGAAATGTAGGTTGACCATTTTCAATTTTTCATGTAACAAAGTATACTCGGAGATATAAATTCAAAAGTGATACATCCTCATGGATAGATCAAAAGTTTGATTTCGGACTTCCATTGTCTATAATATTTCCGAGTATCACGACGCTTCGATTGATATGCTATCTTCAATCGTCTTCAGGTGAACTGAACCTGAAGACGATTGAAGATAGCACATCAATCGAAAAGTCGTGAATCTCAAAATTTTATAGACAATGGAAGTCCGAAATCAAACTTTTGATAAATCCACCTCGTCTACAAGTTTCAAACAACCTTCATGGATAGCTTTGTACGAGAAGTTATATTAGGTACGCTATCTATTATATTATTTTCAAATCCTCACAAATCGGTATAAAAATGGACATGAAACACTTTAATCATATCTATCATTCATCTAAATAAAATATATAAACTATGAGAATTTTAAGTTTGGATAATAATTCTAGTGATTGAATCCTTAAACATTCTATTACAAGTGCTAAATGACTTATGGGCAAAAAGCGATTATCTAGACATTTTAAAATGCTCTGCTTGTAGAAACAAGTTGCAATGTAGTTCGTAATACAACAATCATGCTATCTTCGTCTTAAATGTCTCAACCTTTCAAGCCAATGCCAGTTTGGATGCATTTTCCATTCCATGGCCTAACGCATGGCCCTGCCACTACAGTGATATTGTCGGGCTTTTATGAACAGATGAGGACACTTTGGGCTGCTAATGGCTCAACGCTATCATCACAGGTGTGCATAGATGTACCTGTGCAGGACTAAAGCTGATCATGATCATGGTTTTGTACCATTCGAGCTTTCAATTCCTAAGAACGGTATTCTATAAATTTTGTATTGAAACTAAATACCATAGAATAAATTTAACATATATGGCGTTCATCAGATCTATGTATACAGGTTGTTACACTTTTCAGTCTTTATATGGGTATTTTAAAAGTCATAATGAGTACATAGTTACTAGTTGCTGTTGGAAATTGCCTTCCAAAAGATACCTCAGAGAGGATGGATGGCTGATTCAGATAGTTTCGGTGTACTTGAGTTTGACTAGTGTAGTACAGGTCTGTAAAAAATGCTAACTATCATTATAATATGTCTCTTTCATTCTTCCCTTTTTCATAGAAAATATTTGATCATCGTGGTCCAATGATAAAATACAACGAATATTTAGGAATAAATAAATTTGTAAGAAAAATTCTAAACAGGCATTTAGTTGCATTCTAACAAAATCCTGCCAAGTCACAACGCGTTCAGAACCATGGTGTTCTGAATCTGAATATATTTCTTCTGACTGATATTTTGTACTATTTCTTCCATTGAGCTTTTTCCTGATACTCTTTTTTCAGATTTTTCTTATCAGAATCCACATATTATCACATCTTTGTTTCCATTCCTCGGTTTTACACAGTATGGCAAGGTATGCTTGTGCTCATCCGATAAATTGCTTTATTGAGTCATACATGTTGCTTTTCGGAGAGTTTTTGAATTAACCTCATAGACCAGGCTGTCATTCAGTTTGATGGAATCAAAATAATGTTATTTGCTGGTAAAGACAGTGTGTGAGACAATTACAAGAGAAAATGATGAAATAATACCTGTTTTACTTGATTGTGCTGAAATGCCTACCATATGTTTAATACCGCATGTATTCTCAAATAATTCCTGATGATTATGATTATCTAAGTCTTGTATAACAAATTTATTTCGTATTTTGATTGTTAGAACATTTTTACCACGCAGAAGCGAAATACCTTGTTCTCCTTGTGTCTGTTAGAATCACCTAACTTGTTCAAGATAAAAACACATTTCTCTCTAGCAGTTTAAATGAGCCACAAAATCTAATAAGCATTACAAATTGTTTTCAGAAAATTGACATACTTCATATGAAAAGTAGTAATACTTATATATCTGAAGAAGTTACACTTTAAAAAAATGGCATGTCACCTTAGCATGAGCAACATTGAAAAAACACCTCAATCACTCAATTAAGAACAGCATGTGCTCTATATCATATCTATACATGCTGGATTATGAGAATGAGTCTTGCATGCGTCCAAGTTTGTTATTAACAGTACAATATTATGCACACAGTGACTTGGAGGGCACATACACATCATTTTTAGTTTTACCTTCACAACAAACATATATCTAAAAAAATATACCTAGGATCGTTTTTATTAGATAACATTCTCGACATTTTTGCTTTGTATGAACCTATATATCAACTGTAACCGTAACACCTGTTTGTATATCATCCGACGAGCTTTAAGACTCGTACTGTTACGTATGACGTTTTGATGTAGCTTAAGTCCTCACGATCTGCATTTTCACCAATCAGAGCCCTAAGCTAAGCCCAAAAGCTGTGTTTACACGAAACTATTGATCTCTCGTATTATTTAACCCAATATTTAACTTCAATTATCACAGTATATATGTATTAATATCTTAAACAACCATGAAACAACCGAAAAGCGAGAATTCATGAATATGAAAAACAAACATGTAACAACTGGAGAAAGGAGTAAATATATCTTAAAAAATACTCCGCAAATATCATACAACGTTGGATCGGTTTTGGTAGGACCATGTAAGTGCCCTTTCGAGTATTAACAGACATCTTTAGTAGGAATTGGCCGAATATATTCAGGACAACCAAGTAATACAGTAAAGAGGGATTTTCAAGCGATTTTCAAATCTGAAATTGAAGTCTGCTTTACTTCAGCGAAAACAAATTTTTTTGTAGAGGTGAGAAGGAAACTATGTGAAAATCTGATATTCATTATCGCCATGACACTTATGCTGTTTTCTCAGATTTAGGGTAATAAAGCTTCATTTATAATACACATGTTCACGTACTTCACAGAAAATTCATCATAATCATTCACAACGCCAATATCGTGAACTTATATGTGATAAATATGACTGGACTGGATTTTATAATGACACAATTTTCATTTAATATAAAAGACACTTGAATTTGGAGCATATGTTGGAAAATATTTTGCTACTAACTTCATGAAAAATATTTGTCATGAAATAGATAGGGTTGGAAACCTTACGCCACTGAATTGTTCTTCAGACTGAGCTTTTTTCTGGAGTATATCAACAAAATGCACGTTTTAAACGTATGTCCTTGAAAAGTCAAGTATTAAAATAACTATTATGTATTTTTAAAGATGTGGAAATACTCGATAAGGTATATTCAAGGTCAACATTTTTTAGCACAGTAAGTTTAGGTGTTCAAAGTGCATCAAAGAGGTGCTTTCAATGAAATACTCATATTTTTCATCATACATTTAATCATTTTGAATTGCAAAAAAACTAACGATGATAAATATATGCAGCAAGCAATATTCAGATCCGAGATTTTTGTAAGTAGTGTAATACTTTAGTGGTCTAAAAACTGTGTGGAACAAGTGCCTCACCAGGAGATAGACCTTTCTCCAGTTTTCAGTATTGTGAGTTTGATAGTTTTACAAATATCAGACAAAGCTCCTTAATTTAAGACGTAAATTCTATTTTTTGAAAGTAAAACTCAATTTAGATATTGAAAATTCCAAAATTCGAATATATGGGTGCAAATGTATGAGTGATTTGAATCCATAGTTTGATATAAACATATTTAGGTGCTATGACAGAAATATGAGTATTTCATTTACTAAAACATATCGTAAAGAGTATAGAAGATTGCAAACCTAAAGAAGGTAGAGAGCGTTGCCAAATTTTATAAGGTATTTACTCTGTAAACTTCTTGTAACAGCTTTATTACCGAAGCAAGCATTTCTTATAGCAATATATAACTACCCTTAACAAAACGTCGATACATATATTTATGAGCATCTTGTTATTGTCAGTATTTTTGAGATTGCCTTTGATCAATAATTGATTTTCTGGATACAAGACTGATTTTATCGAATTTTGATACTGTGTATAGCACAAAAATCATCAGTCATAAACGAGTGATCAGATAGCAGCTAAAATATGTTGCATAGCTAGATAGCTTAATTTATATTGACAAATTCTTGAATTGACTAATCTCAATATTGCCTAATACTAATTGTTAAGTAAATTATTATTTCAGTATTAGAAACAGAGTATCATTACATGGGTATCTAAAGCACAATTTGCATATTTTAGCTAAAAAAATGGACCGACATGTATATAAAAAGATTTATAGTATAGGAGCTGTTCGCGTCTCCAATTTAACAGTGGCCTTCTATTCGAGGTAAGTTGAAAATGCTGTAATGATTTCAGGACCAGCTTAGCAGTATGTGCCTTAGAACCCTATACAAAACATGCGAGGTTTTTAATTTCATCATGTCGGAAACAAATATGGATGCTGTGGATGGAATGTCATGCAAAAAATCATCTTGTTATAAGAACTGAAGGAGTGCAAAAACGTGCAGTACTAAAATGCGAATAAAATCTTAGATCTGCAATGTTTTAGATAATATAGCTTCAAGATGAAGGAGTTTTATTTCTACAGCAATACTTGAACTGTAACACTTTTTTTAAATTTACGCAGTATTGACGTAGACATTATAAACTGCCTTCATAGAGTGATATGATTAAAAACATCATTGATCTCTATGGGTTTCACATCCGTAGACAAAGCCGAGTGGATCACATTACAAAGCCTGTTTGTGTGCTTGGCAACTATCTCAAACACATGAGTATAAGTCTATTTATCCAAAATTGTTGATAAGAATGATTCTGTAGAACTAAAACCTTACGAACATGATTCTGACAGTTGTTTGTTAAGTTATTAACTGATATCTTCATAACTCCACTGGCAGGTTTCCTGGGTTTGGCAAAATGACTGAACATGTAATAATTTCGCCTATATTTTGATTGATTGATTGGATAGAGTTTTTGAGTCACTATACTCCCGATAGACCTTAGATCGTAGGTCGTAGTGGTGTATTGGCTCTACAAGACAAGAGTAAGACCGTCCTTAGTGTGGTGGCCCTGCATTAGGTTGGAAACAACAAACGCCAAACTCAATGAAGTACAGCCATTGGTTTGTGTTGAAACACTACTAAATAACTTTCCACTGGACCTAGTGTTTCAGGGAGAGACCAGTGCCTTCATGAACCTGGATAAAAGACATACTGCTATGTTGTCAGAGATGCAAAAAACAATTATGTCCTTATTGCAGGAGTGATTCAATGATGCCTAAATACGGCTTTGACCCTCTGAATTTATGGTGGAGTAGCCAAGAAGGAGAGGAGTGGGAGTAAAGGGGTCAGCAGATCATCACCGAGGGAGGAGGGAAATTCTGGTAGACACATGGCTCACAAACCAAGGAGGGCTTTGGTACTGTAGTACAAGATTGTACTGGGAGTAGATGGCGGATGCTCTTGCGGGTTCCAAAGATACATTCTTCCGCACAGAACCAGCAATTGAAATTATATAGATAATGGAGAAGTTGGTTCATAAGCAGCACTTCCTGACATGGAGAAACGTTCCCGGACGTCTTTGTGGAGCCTGTTGAAAGGATTCCTTAATAGGAGACACTTGAGAGTGTTGGTAAGACTCATAACTGACCACAGTACTCCACCTGCGTATCATGGGGGTGGTAAGTGATCAAACGCTGTGGAGAGAGGAAGAATTCTCGGCGCACATTCAGTGTTGCTGTAACGCATTAGGGTATCACAGGCAGACTATAATTGGGGCTGAAATTCTGAAACTTTGAGATGTAAGAAGGTTAAGAGTCAGGGCTACACTCACCTTTTCGAAAAGGGCGGATTTTGGGACCTAGTGCAGGTATAGCGCAAAAGGGGCCTATGCAGACATCCCTATTAGCATCAGATGAATCTTGTCCTTCATTCATTCAGAGCCAAAAGCGTTCTAAAATGTATTATTATCGTTTTGCAAAAAACTAGGCATACAATATTGTACGATTCTGGTCTTGCAAGCGTGTGATTTATTATCATTAAGAAAAACCACATTATAACACATAATATCGTATGAAAATCTGTATCATTCATGTGTGAGCTAGTGCTGTTGTATTCTTACTTCATATTATGGGTAAATAGCTTAGGTTTCAATATGCTTCAATTTCATTTTTCATCGTCAGTTATCATTTGAACATGTCCACTCGCTTTTCGACGGTTGTGTGTTCTAAGCTTGAAAAAAAATGATGGCAATGAAGCGATAGAAGAGTGCAGAACTCCGATCCAACGTATTACGATTATGCCTAGACTGGCGTCTAGCCATTGATGATCTAGAGGGACGGGGTCGGCTACGAAACAATGATATGCGGCGCTGAAAACAGCACCGCTAACGTTGCTATGATAGTAAATAGAGTAAATATGATAAGGCACAGTCTGTCAACCACCATCGCAGCGAACTTCCAGTCCCTGGTTATGCAGGCTGCCTCGTCTTCCTTCCGCAATTGGTCCGTTATGAAACGGATCTCTTTCAGGATCATGGTCAGCTCGTAGTCAGCGGTTATGCACGTGTGGTTGGTGACTATGGAATCCTGCAACCGTTGTCCGCTAGCACCGTTACTGCCTTCTTCGTTTTGCCTGCCAATGCAAAATTAATTCAATTAAAATGCGAAAGTCAAGGAAAATACTCAGATGAAATGTGCTTTCTGTGATGTTTATCAGTGCATTTTGTAATAATACTTTGAGAAAATTGCGTGATAGGATTTCAGTTTACAAATAAAGATTTAGCTCGGATTTTCAAATACATATTTCAAATAAATAAAGAAATATTGGAAATATGCATTGAGAAACTTCAAATTAATATCATTTGCAAGAAACTCCTATAATTGATCGCTATTGGCGACAATTTCTTTTCCTATTTTTATTAAAATTATTTAAAATTGAATAAAACTGTAATATTATCCAGGTTACTTATCAACTAGCATTCTACTAATCCTGTCTAGCCATTGTTGTATTGAATTCTTTTTGCCTGTCTTAAGGACATTTTGACGGCGAAGATTATGGCTTTCTATGGGTTTTTCCTTAACACCACTCGAAACCCGTCGCGTCGTAGGTAAACTACCATACCCATAACGCGTTTTGGACAAACATATCGGGCACTGGGCGATTTCGGCTATTGGGGATAACTTAACTACAGATTACTGCCATTTTAACTGAATAGAGATCATGAATAATGACGGATGTGCTGTTAAACCTCTTAAAAATTTGCGTCAAATAGGTTTGACGCCATATTTCACATGCATTTGTATCAGTTTATCCAAGATTTTAATCAAATCCTTCACTTGAAGTAAATTTTGATATGAAAAATGTTTGGAAACTATATTTTGAGAAATTTAAAATCTGTCAAAGATTTTCAATATGTTTCAAATTCAATTTTAACTGCTAGACATTTTTAACCCGATCCATATCCTTCTAAACGAATATAATTGCATGAGATATTTTTAAAATGACATTAATGCATGAAAAGTGCGGTAATCCCGTTGAATGAAAGAAAATCTATGAAAATTCGTATTTTCAGGGTACTAATCACGTACCAAAACAACAAAAAATGTCGTTCTGCATAGTTCATACAAAATACGTACTTTACGGAAATTATAAAAAACCTAACGCTGTTGTCAGATGAAACTATATTTCCGACGATTTGCGAATTTTGAGGAATATGATTAGATGTATTATAATACAGCATGAATGTACATGGAACTCAACTGTCGTATAATACTTAACCAAACCCATTCTAACTTAAAGATTACTCACCTGTAAACTGTCCGAAAAAATGTAGCCGGTGGTATGGGCGTTGGTGTACCGCCCCCCCTATAGTTGTGCCTGAAGTCGTCGTCAATGTCTAAAACGTTGGCCAGCAGACTCTTTGAGGAGCGCTCCTTCAGTTCGACATCCGGAAAGTGGATCGGTTTCCTCTCGGATGAAACGGGCCGATTGGGCGAGCCCCCGTAATCACTGCCGTCACTTGGACGGTGCATACGCAATATCCATGGCAACCAGTATAAAAAAACTACACGGATCTGGAAGAGAAAACGGTATTTTGAAATTATTTCAAGAACCCTACACCCTATTCGTATGGGGCAGAACACATGTTCAATAGCGAAGAATATAAACAATGTAATTAATAGCGACAAGGGTTCCTAACAGCCTCTTTAAGATAACTTGTCTACCTGACGTGTCCTTCTAACTGAAACAAACGTTGATAAATGTCACGATTGGTAGCACATAACAGGTATTATAATTCAACAACTAGATATCATCTTTTAGTTTTAATTTGCCCCTGACGATGTTAACGTAGTTGACGAAATACGATTCGGGTTAAAAAATGATCTTAAGTTCAGCTCTAGTTCCCAAGGCCAGCCCATTTCGCAAAGTTAAGTATGGCCTTGGGTCCTGCCCATCTTATATCCCCTAGGTCCAGAATCATGTACCCCAGTATGGCCTGCCTGTGGTGCCCGAGGACTTCACAGCGGCATAGTATGTGTGCCGAGGACTCCTCCTCATCGCCACAGCGTGCACACGTTGGGTCACTAACTATCCCCATTAGGTCCAGGTGCCGCCTAAAGGTATTATGACCAGAGAGCAGTCCCACCAGCTCCTATCAAGAGAGAGGCAAAATCGCATCTCTTTGGATACAGGCCCTGTAATGAATTACCGTGCCTGACGAAGATGTCCTGAGATGCTATTCCACCTCACAGAGTGTTTAATTTGAATCCACTCGTCCGTAGCTTTTCTAATTCTACCTACGGCCAACCCTACAGCCGGTTCCGGACCCAAAAGATTTCCTTTTGATCCTGCCTTTGTCAAAGCGTCCGCCATAATGTTGCCTCGAACCTCAGAATGTCCAGGGACCCACATTAGTGAGACCCTGTGTCTCTCTGCGATCCCGTCAAGAGCTTTCCTACACTCTAAGACCAGCCCTGATATTATCCTGCAGGCACTTACTGCCTTGATTGCTGCCTGACTATCGAAGCAAATAATGATCCGTCTCCTAGGCTCCTGCTTTTCTTGAATGCGAATTGCACACACTAAAATTGCAAAGATCTCAGCCTGGAAGACAGTGGTGTATCCCCCAAGGGGGAATGAGAGTCTTGTATTGGGTCCGAAGACCCCGGAGCCAGAGCCTTCCTCGGTCAGTGAGCCATCCATGTACCAGAATTGCCCACCTCTCTCGAAGAGCTGTTGGCCTCCTGTGACCCATTCCTCTCTTGGTGGATACTCCACCATGGATTTGCAATCAAAAAGGAACTTGGGTGTAATTATGTCACTCCTTGTTTGCACAGTGCCCTTTACCCGGATTGATAAAAGTCCAACTGCCTTGGCTCCATAGCCGGAATGCAGTTACCCTGGCCTCTCCCCTGATCACAAGATCTAGTGGAGGGAGATTCAGCAGTGCTTCGAGTGGACCCAATGGGGTCGTCCGCACTGCGCTCGTAAAAAATATGGTGAAGGCGACACGATAATCTGTTAATGATTGTAAGAACTAACAAGCACATCCACCATATTTTGAATAACACGGTATAGCGTTAAGATTCTTCAGTTTGTAGAACAGTTGGGGAGCAAACAAAAATTATATCTGAAAATGTCAATTTGAGGTTATCTTTGCTGTCACTGCTAAAATAGTATTAAAGGCAGTTATATAATATATTTGTGAAAGTGTGTGTCAAATACACAATCCTTTTATCTGATTTTTTATTATATTCCGTTGCTATAACACCTTGTATGCATGCAGGATTCCCATAAATAATACAATATGTCCGTAATTCGTGCTGATTCCAGTTACACCGGTGTTATAAACAGATTTGTATCGAGATTTCTGTAACGCCAATAAATCATGGCCTACTGTATATCACGGCATGCTCCTATCGATTTTCAAAAGCGAAATTTGCTAAAGTAATATCTGGGATGACCGATGCCGGAAATAATACCAGTAAATCCAGTAAATCCGTTTAGAACCATCAGAAACCGTTGTGTATGAAATTTTGTTATTAAAATGCATGCGGATATTTAATCTCAAGTGACGTTTTTTTGTTTTCCGTAGGAAAAAATGGTTAATTATATTGCCTCAGTCTTCCAACTTAAAAGATTTACAGTTTTTGAAAATAGATTCCGTGGCGGCGGAGTGAGTATCAAAAATCGAAAAATATAAAAAACTTTGCTGCCGTTGACGTTTCTGAAGCCCCTGAGAATTTTTTCTAGCATTCGTGGAAGATGTTCTATTATCTATAAATGCTTAGTCCCTGCGATTCTCTGTACTTGTTAGACATAGATGATTATTCACACATATGCGTACAAAACAAACATTTCAGATATTTATTATAGAGGGTAGCTTTATCGTCTCTGGTATCATGATTAGAGTGTCTGACTGTAAATCAGAAGGTATGTGGTTCGTATTCCGCAGTACGCCAGGCTTTTTCTGAGTTTCTTATCCTGAATTTGTATATTCGCTTCATCTTGCGAATTACAAGGTAATTTTTGGGAGTAAAACAAGATGTTATCCAAGTTAACAGCATGCTGGTCTGTCAGCCGTGGAGATGGAGGTACACCAAATACTTGCTGGAAGTTCTTTTCCGCTCCAAAAGGTTGTATTTGTCGGAACAGATACAAGCCTCAGATTAGATCATCGCTGGAGCACTCCCAGAAGCTTCTGGTCACAATACAAAAACGAACAGTAGGTTTGTTGGGTGCACCTGGTCTTACAAAGGACCTTTACAGTCTACAAAATCTAAGAAGGGTAGCTGATCTGCCCTTATTGTATATGTACTAGCAAGAGTGGTTCATTTGGAGTACCTCAGCATTGTGGAATGAACTTCCAAGGAGTTTGTTCCCCTATGGTTGCAATTCATAGCTTTTTCATGTCAATGTGAATAGTTATTTTTCCTCTCGCAGCGCTTCTGGAGCGTGATAGGCTTAGGATATATGATAAAGGCACCCATATACGTATTGTAACGTTTATGCAGAGCAACCTTTTTGGATAGAGTGGAATTTAAATTCAGTGACGGTTCAGTTCTCCATTCCTTGACTTTCGCGAAGCAATTAGACTTTTTAATGGTGTTTCCTGTAAAGTGCATCCTAACTAGCTTTGGGAGTGGTCAAATCGCAGACGAGCGTGGGGCGCAAACAGCCCACGTCTCTAGAGCTGGCTCTGAGTAGTGTACACTGGCAATTAGGAGTTGCTAACTTCCCACCAACCACATTACTGGGGCATTAGTCTAACTCTGCTACATTGCTGTGTTTCATATTCCATAAAACACGTTAAGAGTTCTCTTGTGCTTTACATCAGCGTACTTAGCGTAGCATCAGCCGCCATAATATGAATATCATAGTACTAAAATTCAGATCTGAAATCTGAAACACGTTGTGGTTTATTATATACGTAGGTCACGCTGAAAGTTTTTAGATACAGAAAAACTGCAAGGTATTTTTTAAAAAAATTATTCTGCTCTTTCAACATAGTTTCCCCCTACCTCAATACATTTATGCATTCGGTAAAACCACTTGTCAGATTCTTGTGACCAACGTTCTTTTGAAAGGTTGCTAATTTCCTTCTCAAATGCTGCGATTGCCTCTTCATCGGTGGAAAAATGGGAATAAGGAGAAGTCGCACGGAGCTAGATCCGGAAAATAAGATGGGTGAGGCAACAGTTTGACACCTTGTTCAGCAAAAAAATCGAGTGTTCTAGCGGCGCTGTGAGCGGGTGCGTTGCCATGGTGCCATTTAATTCTCCGCAGACCAGCCTTTGGACGGCTCTTGCATAGTTCTTGGAACACATTTGGTTATATACTATTCAGAAGTAAGTTTCCTTTGATTTTCCAAGGCTACTGTTGGGATGTATCCACTTTCACAAAAAAAGATGCGTCCATTTTCTTCCAGACACTCTTGGAACGACAAATTTTTGTTGGAGGCTGCACTTTCAAAGCACCAAACTAATGACTGCTGTTTAGTTTCGCGATCATAATAGTATAACCATGTTTCGTCTCTGGTTACGATATTAAAAGTGTTTTTACTGTGCCCATTATCAAAATTCTTGTTGCTTTTTGCTCACTGGTCAAAAAATGTGGCACCCATCTGGAACACCGTTTCCTTAGGCGAAAGTGATCATAAATGATTGTTCGGACCGCTGCCGATTCAATCCCCAGAGAAGCCTCAATCTCGGTGTAGGTTATATGTCGATAATTTTTACAATATTTTGCACAGCTTCTACAGTTTCTGGAGTAACAGCAGTGGGCGGTCGACTTGTGCGAGGTTCATCATATAGTGAGACCTGGTCCCTTTTAAACTCAGCGACCAATTAAAAACTATAGCTCTAGAAGGGGCAGAGTCCCAAAAGCAACTCACTAAACTTTCGTGACATTCCGCTTGTTTTAGTCCCTTTTTATAGTCATACAAAATCGTGGCTCGAAAATCGCGACTACCCGGTTTCATTTTCACTTTAAAATGCGGCCAACACTTAGATGCATTCTAGACCGTGGCAAGGCAACTACTGAACGATTGAAACCCTGCCTTTGCGTGTAAGCACTTACAACTTTAGACAAAATAGCTCCTCGTAGTATATACCATGGAAAATCCAATTTTACTGGTTTTACAGAGTTGTTTGATTGTGTTTTGCAACATCGCGTTGTATCACATTCTAGTTTTCGCCCCAAACTCCCAAAAGCACTTCCAAAGCTGTCTTTGAAATTATTTTTATATGTGTACTCTTATAGAATCCTATCATCAATTTTCATCACGCAAAGAAAGTATTTAATGACATTTATGGTTCTTTGAAAATATTCCTCAATTCCAATTTTTATTGACAAATTACTCACCAGGATTTCAATTTTTGAAACAGCGCTGCCAGCGTCTTCAGAGGTGCTTCTATATTTTTTCGGCATGTGCTAATTGTTTGATGAATATCATTCTACGACACGCCACTGCCTAGCCGCAATCTTAGCTTTTAACAATGTAGTCTTTATGGTACGCCGACGTTGAAGAGAGAAAATATTCCGTTTTCGTTGCACGCATTGCGTCTTTTTGAACGTGTCAATATTCATGATGAGTATATTTTTCATTTTTATGATTTGTCCATATTGTTCACGGAAACTCCTTTGGTTACTCGAAATGCAGCTCCGGAATTTTGAGTAATCAAAAGGTTTCAAAATATCTGTACATTCAAGTGCAACTTACCCAATGTGACATTTCATGCGTATCGGCATTCCTATGGTGATAGTTTAGTATAAGGATAGTAGAAACGACGGAAGAAGCTACCATGAACATGATGCAGTTGAAGTAAGTGCCCAGGAGTGGCACAGCATCCGATGTGGCAGGCATTGTTTCGGCAACCATATTCAGGAATACAGTTAGTGATAGAAGGATAGTGACACCTGGAAAAGATGTGAAACCTCAATGCTATGTATCTGCTGTTTCTGTAAAAACATATTCTTCCCAGTGGTTTTTATCATGTGTACTTATCTACCCGGTAGAAACGAGACATTCAAAATAATGTAGATAAGGAGTTTGGTAATTATCACATAGTTTCAGAAAAAAACGCTTCCTTTCAGTGACGCGTTTCGATTTTCATTAACATAATCGTCGGACTGTCAGATTTTAATGAAAATCGAAACGCGTCACTGAAAGAAAGAGTTTTATTCGTGAAACAGTGAGATAATCACACAAGTTTGTATCTACATGATGGAAGAGTTTCACCAGGTATCTACAATCTACATGATTCAAAATAATGCTATACTCTGAGCGTATACATTCTGCAGTGTTTCAATAACACTGTTGTGGACTTCCACTGTATTGAGAATTCATGCATTTCACAATGTTTCAAATGATGTGGTATCTTCAGTCGTCTTCAGATGAGGCCCATTTCATTGTGAAACGCAAGACTTTTCAATACAATGGCAGTCCAAAGCAGTGTTATAGTAATATCAACATTGTCTACAAATTTCAAATAACAACTTCAGTCTTGTAGCTTTTAGGTTCTTTCACTTGGTGAAACTATTCCCTGATGCAGGTGAAATAACTGTGCATTTAACACAAAGTTTCACAAATAAAACTCTATTTCTTACAGTGACGCGCTTCCATTCAAATTAATCGAAAGACAGAGAGAGTGAGTTTTATTTGTGAAACTGTGTGTTTTTGTATAGATAACCTCGCCAATTCATAGCTTGTGGTGCCTCCAATATAAGTATATTGGAAACACCACAAATGAGGAGCAATGACGTAAGCAAGAAGATCTCCTGCGGATCTATGCTTGCGGAAACCATATTGGCGATCATTGATGAGCAGAGTCATAGGTCTATAGTTGCTGGATATATTTATCCTATCCCTCCATACTTCAATCTACAGCGGTTCATGGTCAATAAAAATAGAAATTTATCTTAGCGCAGTGCTTATGAAGCACGATGGGCTGTTTACCTTTGCATGAGGTTATCTACATAAAGAAAACATGAAACCTCCAGGAAAACCTTCATAATAATTTCCTTGTTTGGGATACTGTTGGGATCACACTACTTTCATTACCTATGCGATCTGAAATAAGCAAATTTCACTTCGACTCCTTATCAATAATGAATTGACTACGGGCCTCATTCTATCCTGCAAAAACGTTTTATCGAGTTTATGAAGCCTACATGGGAAATTTGGTTTGATCACGATAGTCAAACTTACTACCGACATGGCGTGACGTGCCGTCCTGGCTAATATTTCTGGCAGGGTCGACAGGTCGTCTTACTCCATTAAATATTCAGCGACTAAGTGTTAAAAGCTTTCAAAGTTTAAAATCAATATACACCTGATGGTACATCGAATTTTAATCTTTATTGATGGATCTTTCTCTTAAAGGTTACATGCAGTCACGAATATGTCTTAATGGAAGTAATACAATGGTTTGTAATGAGTATAACTTTATGTTTCATTTCCCACGCAACTTAGTGAGAAAGTAGTGTAATCGCAAAAAAAATCGTATTTGAGATATTGCTTTTTCTTGATGTTTTACATCACGGAAAACCATGTCACTCATTTTCGTTGTCCTGTCTGTCTGTCCGGAATTCCTGGTAACCTCTAGAAACCAGAAAGTGCAGAAAAAGCATTGCAGTTTTTAAAAATCGGTCCATTGGCGGCGGAGTTTCTACCACAAAAGTAACAAAATATGCGGAAAATTCATTCTTGGAATTTTTTTTTGGATGGCTTCAAAATTGGAGGTATTTTAATTTGTTGGCCTTGTAAATGCTGCGTCAAAAAAATCCGCTGCCAGTAGGAGAAGTTTAATAACGACGTTCAATTTTGAAGTGTATAAATAGAAAAAGCTGCTTCCTGATTTTGCCAGGTTGCCACGTTCACTTTAACACTGCTAATACTACACATTACTGCATTAAACCTGAATAAAGATAATAAATAATTACAAAAGTGGTCCAAACACCACATAGTTTCATCACGCGCCAAACCACTCTATTGTAACTCGACACGTGTAACTAAGTTAGCATCTTCAGGAGGAAACTGAAATTGAGTTCAAGTAAGGCAGTCCAAGTGTTAGGACAGAATATAATTACGATTCAGCTTACCCAATGAAAGTTTTTCACCGGAATCAGGTGGTAGAGTGAAGCCTAGTACCGCCATGGAAGCAATCAGGACGCAGGGTACTATAAGGTTGAAGAAGTAGTAGAGAGTACGCCGTCTAATGATGATGACGAAAGTAATGTCTATGTACGGCTCAGGGCAGCAGTTGTAGTAGATCTCGTTCCTCTTTCCTGGTACACCTGGAAGAATGCTTTGGTTAGAATTATTTTGCTCAATTTCATTGCTTAACGTATAATATGGTTTTCTCATGATGTTAACGCATAAGGAATTTGTTATAATAAATTTAAAGGTTTATCATATGATAATTACATTATTTATGTAATTATTGGAAAATTCATAAAAATAATAAATATTGTATTTCTATATACTTAAGTTGCAATAGGATTGAAAAATTTTGTTTACAAAAGATATTAGTTTTTTCTCGTAGAGTGAGATTATGCAATAAGAAATATATGTTTCCATTAAAAACTATGGTTGACCTTGGAAAAAGCCTTGAATATGCTGTCAATGTCAGAAGTATAAGTCATCATTCACTCTTTCCCATTGCACTGAAGAAGTTTCATCTAAACGCTTCCATCCAAAAACTCGCTATACGCTATACAAGTCTCAAGTTAAATGGAGCACCCGCTATATACTAATTGACAAGGCAAGAAGATAAAGTAAGATAGTGAAATAGTTCTTTGAGAATCTCAACGTTGTGGAATGACCGCGATATTTACATTCTTCTGTATTATGTATTGGAGGAAGTGAAATCTACCAAGAGGACAGCATCAGCTAGATTGAGCTACTAGGACGTTTTCCTCAGGGTTGCTCTGAACTGAGATTTCAGATAATTTAAACTGGTAATAAAGTGGTATCACGACCAAGCGAAGCATTCGTTATATTGGCCATAGAGAGGCAGCGCTCCACCAGATTGGATTCTCTCATCCTCATGAGAAATATTTTGCTATGCTCAGAAATAATCAGGAGTTCATAAAATATACAAAAACCTGATTTTGTTCGTTTTTTTCTGATGGCCATGCATCGATTCTCAAAAATAGATTATATCGCTACAGTTTCATTGAATCCGTTCAACGGTTACTGATATCACCTGGTGACAAAAATGCCAAACGGCAGACCGACAGATCGACATACTGAGAGACCAACGGAAATGTGTCACAGGGATTTTCATGATTTAGACAACCTAAGGTATGTGTGGTAAGTGAAAATCTCCATGCAAGGCCATGTGGGGGAAGTAAACGACTGAACTCCTTTTTCTTTCCTATTTCGCTATTTATTGCAGCTGTTCGTGACGTTGAAAAGTATCAACGGATACAGCTGTGGCACGTCCAATAACATGAAACACAAAGTCGGCCATATATTTTATGGGATTGCCCTAAAACTTAACGCTTCCGAAATACGCGATTCACATCAGTAGTTCAGGATTACGCCCACTTTATTGGCCGCCAGCTTCAGACAGATAAATGTTGTTTTAAGGTTGTAGATCATATTTTTTGAAAGCTTTCAGCAGCACATTACACTTTATGATGATGTTATGTGTCCGTGAGATATTTCATTGTATTTCTTAAGATATTTTGAAGGCGATGGTTGAGGTTTTGTAGGGGATTCCCTTAACACTAGTGTAAATGCAGTTGCCAAAAAATATCTCCCCTAAGACAGACACAAGAAAGGGAAAAATAATTTAATAGAAAAATAGCTAGACAGGATTAATAGTATAATAGATTTGAGAGCTTTAGTTTTGTATCCATGATGGGATCTAGTTAGTTAGTTGGAAAGTAATCTGGGTAGCCTTGTTAGTAGTGAAATCTGACAGTCCGACGATGATTTAAATATAAATCGGAACCCTCCACTGAAAGAAAATGTCTTATATGTGAAACTTTGTGTTAATTACACAATCTTTTCATCTTCATGATGGCAGAGTTTCAACAAATAAAAGCATCTACAATCTACAAATAAAACTGTTTTTTCCAGTACCCGCTTTTCGATTTGTATTCAAATACACTATTATAAGTTTCCATGTATTTGTATTTTTTATATATTGCCTCATGTAAAGGTAGGAAGCTTATTGCGCTTCATAAGTGCTGCGTGATGATACATTTCAATTCACATTGACCTTCGGGACACAAAATCCCCGGTAGCTCATTTCAAAACGCGGAGGTTCTCCAAAAGAACGACTTTTGGAAGAGGCTCATTCAAGGCGTTGTAAGTTCGGCCTAGTAGACTATTCATATGTTAACTTATTCTTGAAATCTTCTCTTAAGTCATGGTATGTATTAAAAACTAAATATTTCAAGGAATAGGATATTTTAAAGCGAGTTACATCTTAATGGCTTTTCCTTAATACCAGTGGATAGCCTTTGTAAATAGTCTGATTTGAATATGAATCGCAATTTTGTGTTCCAATAAAGTATTTTTATTTGGAGCTATTTATCAATTTTTTGAGATGTAAGTGACAGATTTCAACGTGAAATTGACAGTTTGTGACAGGATTGATGCAATATTTTTTCATGTAAGCATGAATGTATATTGATCAACGATACCCACATCATCATGTCTAATTTATTACTTGTTATTGTAATTGATCAGAGGAAATAGATTACAAAGGAAGATGATATTTTAGCTATAAGAAAAGCATTAATACTTATGAGAGAATATGACTCCATCTTGGAACATCAAGGATAGAATGAATGTATGTCAGGTACCATATGTATGAATCTGTTATTTGGTAAGTTCTTGAAATAATAATTATATAACGCTTAGCAGTAAAAATCACATAACTGATCGGAAATTTTCGCCAATCGTGTCAATCGCGGTCGACATATATATGTAACTATACTGACCTAATAAGTCCCATTCTCCATTGGTGATGAAACTGCTGATATCTCCACCCGCGTCATCTTGAAGTTGGAGGTCCAACTGGAAATAAATAGCTAACTTCAGTTGAATGTTCCTTCAAACATATTTCGAGATAAAGCGTCTCCCTTAAACTAAAACAAAAAGCAACCATATTTTTTTAGACTGATTGCTTTTCCTGCGGGTAAAGTCATACACAAAACGCTCGGATTTATTATTATATAATGTTAGTGGCAACAGATCCCTGTGGAGCACCCGCATTATTGTGTGGAGGAGAGAACAATCCTGTTTACCAGTAAAGATTCTCATGAATATGACGTAAACTCAATGCGCGGTTGATCTCTGCTATGTAAAACTTGGAATCTTTACTCATATTTCTGCAAAGAACGATTCACGATTTACTCAATTCCTACGAGGGTCACGCTGAAAGTCTTTAGATATTCCTAATCTATACAAATTTGAGCACGCAGCTATTTTGTCTAAAGTTGTAAGTGCTTACACGCAAAGGCAGCGTTTGAATCGTTCAGTAGTTGCCTTGCCGGGTAGCCGCGATTTCCGAGCCATGATCTGGTATGACTATAAAAAGGGACTGAAACAAGCGGAATGTCACGAAAGTTTAGTGAGTTGCTTTGGGACTCTGCTTCTTCTAGGGCTACAGTTTTTAATCGCTTTGCTGAGTTTAACTCACTCGATGATGAACCTCGCACAGGTCGACCGCCCGCTGCTGTTACTCCGATAAACTGTAGAAGCAGTGCAAAATATGGTAAAAAAAGATCGACATATAACCTACACCGAGATTGAGGCTTCTCTGGGGATTGGATAGGTAGCGGTCCGAACAATCATTCATGATCACCTTCGCCTAAGGAAACGGTGCTCCAACTGGGTACCACATTTGTTGACCAGTGAGCAAAAAGCAACAAGAGTTGATTGTGCTAAGTTTATGCTTGAAAAAATTGATAATGGGCATAGTAAAAACACTTTTAATTCGTAGCCGGAGATGAAACACGGTTATATCATTATGATCCCGAAACTAAACAGCAGTCATTAGTTTGATGCTTTGAAAGTGAGCAGCCTCCAACGAAAATTCGTCGTTCCAAGACTATTCGAAAGAAAATGGTCGCATATTTTTTTTCTGAAAGTGGATACATCACAACGGTAGATTTGGAAAATCAAAAGACAGTTACTTCTGAACGGTATATAACCAAATGTGTTCCTGTAATCTTCCAAGAACTATGCAAGAGCTGTCCAAAGACTTGTCTGCGGAGTATTCAATGGCACCATGGCAACGCACCCGCCCACAGCGCCGCTAGAACACTCGATTTTTTTGCTGAACAGGGTGTCAAACTGTTGCCTCACCCACCTTATTCTCCAGACCTAGCTCCCTGCTGAGAAGTTACGATGTTGCCATTTTTCCACTGACGTAGAGGCAATCGCTGCATTTGAGTAGGAAATTAGCAACATTCCAAAAGAACGTTGATCACAAGAATTTGACAAGTGGTTTTACCGAATGCGTAAATGTATTGAGGTAGGGGGAGAAACAGAATAAAGTTTTTTAAAAAAACCTTGAAGTTTTTGTGTATCTAAAAACTTTCAGAGTGACCCTCGTATGTGGAAGGTAGCGTCATTCACAAAACTGTCAGATTTATTGCGCTAAGGATAAAGCCATCCATATGGGATAGAAATAACGTTGGAGGAAAGACCTGTGGAACACCTCGATTCTTGTATGAGGGAGAGTCCAGCCACATCAGTGATTTTGCTACCGAAAATGGAGTCCGCGGGAAATATTTAATCATACTTCTACACGCGATTACTTCTCTGAATTATACTTTGCTGGGTATTGTCATCCACATAACAGATTTATTGGGCTATATAAAAAATCATCAAACAAAGCTGGATGCAAGAAAGGTCACTGTGGTACATCAGAATTGATGTTCTGGAGAAGAGAGGAAAATCCATCCACAACAACAGCTATTTTGCGGCCGAAAATGAAATTGCTGTTCACCTGCAAAGCTCCTCATAAAAGTGCCGTAAACTTGATGCGTAGTGGAAAAACAGATAACAAGGGATGGCTGTGAGGTAGGTTGAAAAATTCATTCTTTTATTCTAGTTCCTGGTTATAACTTTATTATCATATGGTACATGAACAATGCGTCCCAGAAAGTAACTGCTTTGCAAAGTTACAATAGAATATCGCTAATGCCAGCTACCAATTAGTGATAATGAGCAGGTCAATGACATTTAATTAAACAGTATAAACTGATATTGGTCGCTGTTTAAGTGGGCAGCATGGCAGGATTCATCTCTCCCTTGGTTACTCTCTCTTGGAGATAAAATGATGCCAGATGTGTGAATAGTGCCCCTGCGGTTACGGGGCGAAATAGCCGCTTTCCCTGTATGTTTCACTCTATTCCATGGAAAATTTTCACCTGTATCCATTAGTGTCCTCGGGAAACAAATTATCCGGCAGGAGGGGGGCGGAAGTGTCAAACCATTTTTTCTGTAAACAGGACAATAACTCGTTTCCTAAGTACCCACCTCCAATTTTTGACCTCCGAAAATCCTTAGACAGTGATCGGGGGCCTTGGAAAAGTCCAAAGAAACCCATAGGAATGGGAAGTAAAATGAGTAGTAGAAGTTTTATCTTCCAACTCATTCTGTTACAATCGTCTGCGATTCTGAAATGACGCACTGTGTATTTTCAGGCCAGTTGCGCCAAACTCTGGATAATTGCAGATAAGCTATTTACTAATTGATTACAGTCAGCAGCAGTTTTTTATTATCTGGTTTTTCAAGGTATTAATTTTAAATCATTTAGTAAGTAGAGAGAGAGATAACTATAGGCCTAAATGGTATCCAATCGATGTGTGAAAATTTCATATGTATATGCTCCTAATCAAGAGCTTTTAGTCTGATTACATGGCTTTACAATTGCCAACTGGGCAGTAGCCGTTGCAAATTTGATGGAAATGGGAAAGCAGATAAAAAGATCGTCTAAAATCTACAGGAAATGGGAATATCATGGATCACCTACAAATATGTATGTATATATCAAAAGTTTGATTTCGGACTTCCATTGTCTATAAAATTTTGAGTATCACGACGTTTCGTTGATATGCTATCTTAAATCGTCTTCAGGTGAACGGTTAACCTGAAGACGATCGAAGATAGACGATTGAAGATAGCATATCAATCGAAACGTCGTGATACTCAAAATTTTATAGACAATGGAAGTCCGAAATCAAACTTTTGATAAATCCACCTTGTCTACAAGTTTCAAACAACATGTATGTATATGTGACGTTGGCTTTTAGGAGTAGACTTAAAAAATACATACATATATGAAACAAATACTCTTTGAGTTGATATAACAAAAAAAGGTATGCATGAAACATAAATAAATTAAACCAGCATGAAAATATGCTAACAAAAAATACGAAATGAAAATATGAAGCTGAGTATGTAGGACTATTTTTGTGTCCCAAGCACAAGCAAAGCATGGTAATCACTGAAATATCCGGATTTGAAATAAACAAGTTTTTGGGATGTTCGATAACGTCTACATCCGAAAATACGTCACTAATTTCATTTGGTCTGTCGGTTTGTTTGCTTTTTGTTACGCAATTTGAGTAAAGCCTGCATAGATTTTGATGAAACTTGGGGAGAAATATAATGTGGACTAGTTGATTCAAGTTTTTTTAGATATGTTTATATCGTTGGTTATATATGGCGATTAGAAATAAATAAATATTATATTTTTTTCATGGAGAAATCTTAACAATAATGTCAATGCCATTGTAATTTTTGAAATAGACTGCACTTTGAAAAAGGTTGTAGAGGTAGCCAAAACGTCAGTAAAGTTCGTTCAGTAGCCATATTGGGTTTTAATTAGCAGCTAGAACCATACTTTCCCAATATTCGCAGGTGCTATGTATGCAGATAATTCACGCTCTGATTAAACTCTCCAGTAATATAAAACTGGAGCTTTTTATGTTCGATTCGACATGAGAAATAGCTGACGAATAAAATCTGAAAAAAACTAAAAATATTCAAATATGAATAGAATTCTAAAACTGTTCATTAAAAGTTTGGTAGCTCGTTAGAGTGATTTCAATTTCAAAATTTGGGTCATCGTCGATCACTGCTGTTCCCTTTACTACGAATATTCTTGTTAGATCAATTTCGATTTCAGCTGAGCGTTGAAAAAGTGAATTATCACAAATTCTAACACTTCGCGATCACAATACTTCACTCGGCAAATGATTGGTGAAAACATTTCGACAGATCCTCATGATGAACGGTGTCGTTTCTATGGGTTTCAGCTATTGAGATAAAATAATGGAATTGCCAAGGATTAATTAGTAATGACAATCCCACCAACTCACCAACGCTAATGAAACTGCATAAATCTGATGAACCGGCCAACCTTGTTCGCCATACAATGATATAACTGCCTCTTTATTTAGGGTACCAAATTAATTATTGAAAATAATTGAATAATAGCGTATGTTCATGTAGAATCGGTATGGACATCCAACCGTTGAATTCAAAAGGCAGTATAAAATTGCAATTTCCAATTCTGACAGTTTAATTCTTACAAAGTGACGGGCAGAATGTGTGTGGCATTATTTTCAACTAATAAGTGTATTCTCACTGTTTCGGTTTTGACGTGGCACTAACAAAAATTTTCACCAAGATTTCTATAGATTATTCGAAAGCGTTTGATAGCATAGATCACGAACTATTACTGAGTAAATTGAATTTCATAAGGTGCTTAGCGCTTTTATTATTTATAAATTATCTTACTGATGCTTGAAACTTGTAGACAAAGTGGATTTTTCAAAAGCTGATTTTGGACTTCCATTATCTATACAATTTTTGAGTATCACAACGTTTCGAATGATATACAAACGTCTTCAGGTGAACTGACACCACTGACGATAGAACACAGTGTTCTATCGTCAGTGGTGTGGCCACGCTCACTAAAGTTGGACCTCTATATGCATTTAGATATCCCCTTACTGAGCCCATCACTATAAATTCACAGCTTACGAAATAGCGACCCATCTCTATTTTGTGGTTTGAAATGACAATGACAGATAAGCGCATAACTGATAAACAACTGATCATCTGTGGCGCATAACAAGTACTGCAATTTCCTATTTTCTCAACGTATAGCAGCAGAAAAGTATTATGTTCCAATTCAAGAGCGTATGCAGCTTCTGTAAACAGTTTTTGATGTTAGTTTGTCCTTGATACAATCCGTATTAGGTATTTTGTATAACCCTATTAAAATCAAGGAATGCTCGTCATTTAGAATAAAATTACTTGGCAATTACTAAGTTTCTATGACAACGTTTCTCACCAACTGAGGTATTCGTGTAGGATGGTTAAATTGTAGAATATTAATGTATTTATATAAGGGAGTCACCTATATGTAAATAGTAACTCAAATAGAACTCCTCCACAAATAGTTATATGGAAATTAACTGTGCATTCCAAATATAAAATTATAGAAACGTTCACTACAATGGAAAATAATTGATTTTATCTGAACACTACAAATTGTTCACCATTTTGATTCAAATTTCTGTAAATTTAGGAATATTCCATAAGCAACTGACATTACAATGCCAATCTGTCATCTCAGAAGTTTGAAAATTTTGTTTTATATAGTGAAACACCATTGGATATCTAAATTATAACGGAAGACTCTGAAAGCCTATTGGTAGAGCTCGATAAGATCTCATCCCATTGGCTCAATATAACGACTGGTTATTTGATGAAATCGGCCCTACGTATCACAATTCAGTTTCCATTCACCTCAAAACCAGTTCCATTAAGAAAAAATTCATTTGATCAGGATATTCATACAAGATCACTTTGAGATAAAATTATTAAAATACCGCAACATATCACAACCCTATTTAAACGTAGTTTCTATTAAAACGTTACAGTAATATATAATGAAATACCTAACCATCTTTCCATGGAAAAATGAAATCTCTTTTAGGCAATTTATCAGCATCTCCATCACTTAGTCAAAGATATTCCGACTTTCTTAATAATTTTTTTTCAATATCCTCCACTTTGTTAACATATGCCAGTTCTTTCATTCTTATAACTGTTATTGATTACTTGCAAGCACAAGCATTTTTTGAGAAAGAGTTTTTTTTAATCCTTGTGCTGCAGTCCTTCACACATTTACCGGATCCTTGTGATAAATCCTAAGATTCAACAAGTTGAATGTACTTCTACCCTTAAGAGTTGGTAAATTGTCAGATATAGCGTAATTCGCGCTTTTACAGCAACATTTTCACCAAATTTTCGTATAAAATCCTTATTTGTCCATTACAAAAACAGAAAACTCACCTGCAAACCGTCGTACGTCCAACTTCCGAACTTCATTTCGCACCTTTGATCGTCGAATGGGAACCACGTGATGTCAATCTTGCACGTACTCTTGAAAATTCCTGGTGGTACGTACAAACAGCTGCCGTTGTTACGAACCACAACGTTTGTTGGATACGTGCCATCAAATCCTTCGTCGGCACTGTAAACAATTAGACATCATTACATTTTGGTCTTTCAACAAACTTCTGACTAGCTATAGTCTAGAGGGCGATGAGTTTTGATTACATTTTCTGTCCATATTTTTGGAATCGCTTCATTTTGGAGTTCAACACCCTCAGTTTTGTAGATTGTGGATGCTCTTACTTGATGAAACTCTTCAATTTTGCAAACAAAAAAATTGTGTAATTAACACACAACAAATAACACCCTTTTTCTATAGCGTATTTTATGTTCTTTTTAATAGTTCGCCATTGTTGAATGATAAAAGCTTGTTCCTAGAATGCAGGAGGATGTGGGTTCGATCACCGCTGATAATTTTTCTTTCTAATTTTTCATAATTATTAATTCAACATCTACGATGTCAAAAAATTTGTAACAAAACGAACAGCGATCGCTGCCCTTTCATAGGATTAGAGGCAACTGAATTATTTTGGAATATTTATATCAGCGTGGAACAGTCATCCCCTTACAAGCAAAAAAAGTAGTAAAAAATGCATTATCAAATGATGAATGGGGAATTCTTATGACACTCTCGATTTTGCTGAGTTAAGATAACAGACACAGTTTACCCTCTAATTCAACCTTTATTCGACATTTTTTGTGCAGGGCAGAAGTGGTTGCCGAATATCAACGCCAAAGGGTGAAAACCGTTATCAAAGTGTGTAAATAAGCTCAAAAAACCAATGCTGGAGAATATACACATTGGCGTATTTTAAAAAACGTCAAGGGGATCAATAATCATAGAGAGTTGATAAAACTGTGACTTAAAGCAAGGAAACCAAAGATTCGTTAAAACTGGGTATCATGAAAACGTTGGTTTTTGAAGGAAGGAAGGCATCTGGGATCTGTTAAAGATGGTGCTCACAGACTGCACCACGTCTATGTCAATGGTTGGATCGATTTTGTAAATAATGCTCGTTATTCGTGATGGTGGATGGACGCTTCCGATGTAATTATCATCAAAGCTGGCGTTTCACAGGGATCTGTTGTTTCTACAATGCTCTGTTTGCTGTACTTCACCGATCTGTTAGGAATAACATCTAATACAATCAACAGCTCCGCCTTAGATGGTGTCATAGAGGGAACAAGGTGCTATCATCTGCGAAGCTGTAGATAGGACTAGATGCTGTTTCCAACATTTCTTTGATGTTCAAAATTCAGTGAAACTAGGTCCTTTTCCGAATTTTCCAACTGCCAATCTACATCTGAATTTGATATGATCTATTCGATAAACCACCTGACTAGCCTTTGTAAACATTAAAATCTGACAGTCCGATGATGATTCAAATATAAATCGAAACGCGTCACCAAAAGAGAGAGTTGAATTTTGAAACTTTGTGTTAAACACACAATTTTTTATCTGAATGGTGAAGTAGTAAGTAAGAGCATCTACAATCCACATGATATTGATTGATCAGCTTGAAACTTAGGATTGAAAATGAAACCCTGTAGCTATTGGTCAACTTATGCATACAAGAGTTCAGGGGAATCGACAATGTCCGCTGAGGTTCCTTATATGTAAGATACCGAAAGTAACGCAAAACCTTTGTCGCTTGATTCAACGAAACATCAAACATTACCTGTTATACATGAGGACGTCTGGTTTCCACAGCCGGTGTGGCGGAATCCTGAGGTCCTTTACACCACCAAACTCCGATGAATTCCACCTTAAATTCATGTCGTTCCATTCCTGAAATAAATGAGAAAGCTGGTAAAGCGGACATCAAGTATTTATAAAATGGTAGCTGGCACGAGCCTGTTTCGACGGAAATCTGTATTGTACACTCCCACGCAACGTGCCTCGTCTCTTATTTTTTCATTCTTAAAGGAATGTCCAGTTTCAAGAAAATGTCAAGACGACCGGATTTTGAAAGCGCAACGAAATATACACAGGAGGGTTTCAAAAGTCATGTCCGCCTCATGACTTTGACTTCAACAGCTTGTCAATATAATTAGAACTGTCTCTTGGTATCTTAATGCTTCATATTCATAAATAAAATTCTTAATATAATTTATATTTAAATCATCGTCGTATTGTCTAATTTGACTACTAAAAAGGCTACCCAGATTACTTGCCAACTAACTAAGTAGATCCTATCATGGATACAAAACCAGAGCTCTCAAATGTAGCATACTACTTATTCTGTCTAACTATTTTCTATTAAAATTTAGCAAAATTTGATCTTTCTGGATGGTGGTTTTTGAAGGCACTTATACGTTCTCTGTACCTTGTTGTAAATGCTCTAGCTGCTTTGACCTACATAAACAGCATAACAAAAGGCACATGAAATTCTATGAAGAGTTGCATTTGTGAAACTGTGTGTAATCTGAAAAAAGAGTTCTATGACTATCTCAAGGATTTTCAATGTTTAATAGACCAAAGGAATAGTATTTTATTCCCAATTTCTCAAATCCTGATACGACTAGTATACTACAGGGCCCATTCGTAATTCAGAAAATTTCCATATACGAGAGCAGTAAAGGCGGATTCTAAATCCACGTTAATTTTTCAATAGCACATGAAGCCGCTGCAGAGGTTCGAAGCCAGAACGTTTTTTCCAGATACCGCAACCGCTAAAAATTCTGCTCACATGTGAAAAGAACATGAGCGTTGCTCACAGAAAGTAGTAAAGGAACCCTCTCCGGTTCGGCATAAACGATTATATGCAGGGTTAAAACAATCAATGCCAATGTTTACTTCCCACGCCGATGGGCGAGGAACTATTGTCACGGAAAGTGAGAAGTTCGAGTTTGGGATATAGTGTTTTTTTGACGTCTCTTGACATATGTACATCACGAAAAATCATGTGTATTTCCGTCGGTATGTATGTTGTCTGTCTATCTGGCCTCTATATAACTCAAAAAGTACCAAGTTACTATTATGGCAAGAATAAAAAAGAAATATGCTATATGCTTTTCAGTCCCTTTCCAAGTGCTCTATTTAGAAATGTTGAATGCGTGATCTTTCAGAAACAATATGATTAGTTTCAAGAGTTGCATTACTGAAATCACCAAACTGTTCTCAAAATATAATCCTTTTAACCCAAATTCTTGAGATTACAAGTAGCAGAGTGTGGGCATATATCGCAATAGCACACTGAAGACGTTTGGGGAGGATTTATGAATGTTTAGTGAGACTGTTAATGTAACCCTCAGGCGTAAGCTTTGTTCAGTCAAGGGAGTATATATTTTGGTTTGAAATCAAATCAGGGTTATACACAAAGGGCCTTTTAGGCTCCATGTGGTTTGAGGCACTTAGTGCCAATCGTCTCTATTTCTATATACGCACAGGGGTTGGCGCGAAGAGGCAACATGACACGTTGGTAAAGGCAAAAATGTAGTCAAGTAGGTAGACTCGGTATTTCTTCCGCAATCATATGAATTAATTTCAAAGTAGTTATAGTTTGAAAAAACTAACGAACATGCTTAATACTTATTCGAACTAAAAATAATCTTCAATATAAGATTAAAATATTTACGTTAACAAATTTACACCAACTCTGCATTTTCAAATAGAACTAGTAAGAAATTATAACTAACAACAGAAGGTATTTGGAAATGAAAAGCTATAATGGGACAAACTTATTAAAACATTAAACATTGTATTGTCATCGGGTCATTTAAAATTAATCTGACGTTTTAAAGTGGATGAAAATAGCGTTCACAGAATCCGTAACAAACGTGAAGCTAATAAAAAGCGCATTGAGAAGCTGTAATAAACCTTCAAATTTGTAGCGTAATAAACAATAATGGTTAACGTAATGTAATGGCTATAGATTGTTTTAGTAATAAAACGACAATTGTTCCAAAGCCTCAGGTTTTATTAAACAACAAATATTTTATTCAGATAAAATTTTGTGAATAGAACACAAGGTTTCACAAATAAAACTATGTCTTAACAGAGTTCAATTTGTGAAACCTTGTGTTCAAATTACATAATTTCATCTGAATGATGGAAAGTTTCAACAAGTAAGAGCATGTACAATTTACAAATATTTCGAATTATCTTCAGTAGTTATTTTGATCGATCTGCACAGCCGCAATAAGAGAAATCATGCTAGTCAGTTTCATGTGAAAATTTGGGTGAATTTTAAGTTTATTTCGATATTAAACTTGCAAGAATTGCATAATATTCAGTTTTACAACGGTAGCTGGTTGAAAATGGGATCAAAGACAACAATGCTCTGTTGAAAAAAGTTTGATACTCATTTTCAAC
This sequence comes from Bruchidius siliquastri, assembly GCA_949316355.1. NCBI lineage: Eukaryota > Metazoa > Arthropoda > Insecta > Coleoptera > Chrysomelidae > Bruchidius > Bruchidius siliquastri. The sequence continues at coordinate 21,472,853 of OX438538.1, read as the reverse complement.
GCTCAACCAAAATTCGGAATTCTAACTTGATTAATTCCGTTTTTAAGCCTCATGCTGCATTTGTCAGTGAATGGGGATCACTCTCAAAAATGAAAGGGTTGCTAATCCCATCGAGTTGAACAAAACCCTCTTGAAAGTATTTTCCAAAAGCGGTACATATCATTTGGTAGTGCTATTTTATGTTCGTAATAATACCATCCTCCACACTTTTTCTCATAGATACCCTCTCGCAAAGGCAGGAAAACTCTTGTGCTCCAAAAGCGCTGTCAGAGTATACACGTATATTGATCTTGAAAAGCTGAAAGCTCCAGCGAATATTTACCATGGTAGAATCTAGAACAAGACCAAATCAGATACTGTTCTTCGATATCCAGACTGCAAAGGTCCTTTGTAAGATTAGCCACAACTACAGCTTTTTAGCTGGTGCTTGTGGATTGAGTGCCTCTTTGGAGGTTAATTGTAGACTTATTTAACATGTCTGCTTAGTTATTCCAAGTTTAAACTCTGATGAACTAGTGTTTTATTAAGTATTAAGCGTTAGAGCTGCTGGCTACTTCCCATGTGACATGACAGTTTTTGATGATGTATATGTTATAAAAAATAGTAAAATAATATCTCAAATTTAGTCTTTAATTTGGGAGGAAAAATAGCATCTAATATCTGCTAGCGGAATCTTAATGAACATAGGAAAGATTGTTCCTACTCAACTATCCTTGTCTCCAGCTTCCTTTAGAAATGAATAGTGTATAACTGAAGAAATATCCCTGGGCTGTAACATTATCATATAGTTCTTTACTCAATTTTGTCGACCAGTGTGTTCAAAGTTTGCTTTAAAGCTTTCAGCTTTATGAGATACTCTGAGAGACAGTCGAGAGGCACTTCATTTTTTACGTGTTGCCTCCACTCCACTCCACTCCACTCTGCATATTCAGCAGTTCAATCGTCAAAATGCAAAAATGCATGCCTTGTCCGTGACAACTGATACCTGGCAAATAAAATAACGTTTATGAATTGGAACAACCAGACAAAAGAAAATCGATACTCAAGCTGGCCAGGTCATGATCGCAACATGTTTTCGTGTATCCAACGTTTGGACCTCAATTGCTCCAATTTTAATCGTGCTATAGTTGTATTCCACAGACTGAAAAAACATGATTTACGTCACTGTTCATCACATACACGTAGAGTGCTGCTATTGTGATCTTACTTCTCAAGCTCAAGCGAGGAAGTGTGTGGCGAAAGGTCTGTAAGGTTTTCAAGCATCCAGAAATTCATGTAGCATAACCTTAAAAATAACTAATTTGAGCAACATATGAATTTGAGAAGCGAGGTATGGTACTATTGGCAGGATACCAATTTGAGCATTGTAGAAAAGGAAAATGTTATGGCACTTAATCTCAAATGAAGGGAAAATCGGGATTTTTGCACTTAGAGACACATGAGCCATCCCTCTTCGATGTTCTAGACTATGGAGGTCATTTGTGAGGTCAGGTGCATCCAGTAGATTTTCGGACATTCTGTATACAAGTACAATGCTTGGAAATGGAAGCTGTGAGTAATTACTTCCACGGAATTATATGCCATTGCCATTAGACTGCGTTAACAACGGAACATTCCTCGAGGTAAGTAGGAGACTTGTCTCTTGTGTCACTTGAGGACTACTGAATACAATGTAACAAAGGCTCTAAGTAATCATAGGCTGAGGATATACCCACATCTTTTCTTTTATGCACATTTTCTTAAAATATACTGTGACAGCAACACTAGGTGGTGTCTGGGGACCGTTCAATTTGGCACTGTCGCATATAACAAGAAAAAGAGGGCAGATCCGTATGCGCCCAATTGGAGACGATGCTCATTTTGAGTTTTAATTGGAATATCGATCTTGTTTTCACGAAGCCTTGTTTTCACATCTCTCGTTTCTCTCGAAAAGCATTGTGATCACGGAATGTTATTTAAGACATTATTCACTTTTCTTAGGAATCTAAGAACAAGCCATACGGGAACCTGGATAAAAACATTTGTAGGTTTAGAGAACATTGATTAGATCTCTCTACGAAGCATACTAAACCAAACTGGGTCACAGTTTAATAAGTACTGTCATCGTTCAACTTTATAATGCAGATTCTTTAATCTTTCTTTTGAAATTATTATTCTTTTTGTGTAGAATAGAAACTTGCTCCCACTTTACTCTATGTCGAAACAAGTTCACTGACTGCTGATTTGGACGTTTCTTCTTACGTCTACCGGCACTCTCTGTATTACATATTTGAGAGAATTATCTATAAAATTGAGAAAAGTTAACAAAAAAATTGATATCTGAACAATGAATACACAAAGTTCTTTCCTTTGGTACGCAAAGCCAGAAAATAAAAACGTAGATACAAAAAATCGAATTTATCAAATTGACTGAGTGTGTGCAGCAAACTTTATATCAGTGAGTCTTTTAGACCTATAAAGTATCGAATCAAAGAGCATAAAAGTTGTATAACTAAAGGAGAAACGGCAAATCAGCACTCCATGAAAGCTTTTGGGAAACGAGGCATAGAGTGAAATGGGAGCAACTTTCTATACAAAGAGGATAATAATTTCAAAAGGAAGGTCAGAGAGTCTGCCTTAAAAAAATTGTACGATGATTTTATTTCTAATTCCTCAATACACTGTGACCCAGTTTCGTTGAGTATTCTTAGTGGGAAAATCTAATCAATGTTCTCCAAATCTACAGATGAACTATAAGTTTTTCTTCAGGTTCCTTTCGGTTTGTTTTTGGATCCGACATAGGAAGGTATTGAGTTGTTGCCTTGAATCACACTGTTGTATGTTTTATTTTATCTCATCGAACATCTGCCATGATAATATCTATTGAATAAGGACAGATCAGCCACCCTTCTTTGAGGTTCCAGACTGTGGAGGTCGTCTGTGAGGTAAGGCGCATCCACTAGACGTATGGTTCGTTTCTGGATAGTATCCAGAAGCTTCAGGGAGTGCTTTGGGGCGCATCCCCACACATGTAGGCTGTTGATACTGTCACTTGGTGCAATCGAAATGTATACACAAAGTTTCACAAATAAAAGTCCGAAAGAATTACACAAGAAGGGGGTTTTTGTTCACTTTGAAGCAATAAGTCTTTTGCCACCCGCCAGATTTGAATCCTTCATGAAAATATCGTTTTCTTGAGGACTGGATATCATAGCAAAAATCACAGCACACCATTGGGTTTTGTGGAAAATTTCCCATCGGGTAGAGTGGAACATGAAGATCAAAGGGCTTTTTTCCCCCGTAAATGGAGGTCGAAGGGCGGTGTTCCAAAATCGTAAAATATTATTTGCTGATAACAAGACAAAGCTTCGTTTCCTAGGTAACAGGGGCACTAATCACAAATTTAACCCCATATTTCGTCACTTAAAGCAGAGATTTTTCACAAGTGAACAGAATATCTTTTAAGTGCGATGTAAATTGTAAAAAAATCGCTATACGTGCTTTTTTGATACGCAGTTTTTTATTAGTGTCTTTTAGGGGGGGGGCGGATATATATCAGGGGGGCAGGACCCAGTGGCCTTTTGACCTCTATTCCACTCTATCCGATGGAAAATTTTCCGCAGATTCCAATGTTGTGCTCAGATTTGTGGTACGATATCCTGTTCTCACGAGAATATTTTCATGGTAGGGTCTAATCTGGGGTGCCAAAAAACTGTTTACTTCAAATTGTACAAAGACTCGCCTGTTTGAAATTAGGAATGCTGATAAAAAATCCGGGACGGACCTAAGGAAGGTCCCCGAGTGATGCTTTGCCCCATCCAAATAGGTACCTCACGACTCGTTAGGGTTTTTCATCGGATTCAGCGCCATCAAATTCATAAGTGTACCGAGTTTCGTTTGCGGGGGCCGCTCGGTGATTTTTTCCTCTACTATACTATCGATTTTTCTTGATTTTAAATCGTCACCTTCCGACCCCATTACGAGGCGAAAAAACCGTTTTCCACTTATGTTTCACTCGATTCGATGGAAAATTTTCCGCTGAATCCAATAGTGTTATCGGGAAACAAATTATTTGGGGGGTGTTATTTTTCCTGCAAATAGGGGGAGAACTTGTTTCCTGGCACAGACCTACTTGATGCCATTTTTTATGTTATGTCAGTTACTATATTTCTCGATTTCTCCGGCTCATGTCGATATCTTTGAACTCAGCATATTATAGAAGAATTTGAAGAGAGCAAATGCAATCCTCAAATTTTTCTTCGAGTCTAACCAGTAGGTGATAACTCTTTCGCACCAATTTTGTCCAATATTTCCATCTACATTGTTTACACGTTCAGTTAGTGACAGTTGTCAAATATATCATAAGTTGAAAGTAATAATTTCTCCAATAAGTGATGGAAATAAACAAGGAGCTGTGATTTTCTATAATTTCAAAAATTGTTTAAACCGTAAAGAATGGCTTGCAATTGCTTGGTGACAATTCGTGTTCCTTTGGTGCCATACAGAGACTGTGCGATGAATTTCAACGTGTTCGAGACAGTTTTCCTGCTCCCATGCCAAAACCGTAGTTACAGAAAAAAATATTGATCTTATCCGGAACATGATTTAAGAGGACCGGCACCTTACTTTCAGAAACTTTCAAGCAACTTTCAAGATTGATGTGAAAACAATTAACACTACTTTACACAAACTTTTGAAAGTCCGTTATCGGTGGATTCCTCACGTTTTCAGTTCCAACGGACTGTGTGAGATGGTCTACACTGAATCGCTTTGACAATGATGTACATCATCACAGGTGAAGAAACATGACCTCGAATAAAAGCAATAACAGTCACCTTGGATCTCTGAGAATGAGTTGGCTCGAAAAAAAGTTATTTATGCGCAAGAAGATTGCGCAGAAGACTCAGACGACAACCCTGACAAAGTCATCTTCCATCAAGTTTCTGGGAATTAACATCAACGTTTTCAAAATCTGCTTGGCATTGGAAGCTCTGAGTTCATCTACTTGACTCCGATTATTGTTTCTGTTAAGCTTATCCGATTATTTCCTCGTGTCAAGTTTTCTGTACATTTAGAATTCACAATTCACTAAAGCGAGAAACTTTTATCTGCTACTTCAATGGTAAACTGAAACATAGTTATTTCAAATTTAAGTGACATGGCTGCCTGCCAAAATGAAGTAACATTGGACGCAGTTTTTAAAGAGAATTGATCCTTCAGTAGGTCGAGCAAGTCTAGAAGCATTTCTAAACCTATTTGCTTTTCGTTAGGAAACCTTTATACCTGATTTTCATATTTGACGAATAGAGAATACGCGAAAGTTTTCTCAATTGGTTCGTGAATTAACTTCAGTTCATAGCTGAGGTCTGAAAGACTTGTCTATTTGCTATATTCAGTTTGCTTTTTCTATACTCACAGCAACCAAAGAAACCTTCGTTCTATCTATTAAAATTGAATGAACTAGGTAATGATATTTTTCTTAACTATGCTAATTTGAAATGGTGGACACGATGTGACAAGATGTTGCAATGTATAGACGCAGGTATTCCACTATTTTGCATGTAGATTGATTGGTTTGTTACTGTCCTCGGATTATATAGCTGAAAAAGATGGTTCCTTTCATACATATGCGAATACCATGTCCATGAAACCATGTCAGTCCTTTCAGTCAGTCTATTTGTCTGTCTGTAATCATTGACTCCTCTATCACCAGAAAAGTACTTTTCGATTATTTGTGAAGTTTTGAAACGGGGTTACTACTCTGATGAGGACCAAGAGTGTTTGTATTCTTTCAGAACAGTTCCAGTTATTGTAAACAAAGGAAAAAAATAAAAAGAACCTCCAAACTTTTTATAGACTCTGGTAATAATGTGTACTTATTCTTCACACATTTGATGATCAGATTTTCCTCGATAACTATGGACGATATCTCCGACTTATAAACAAAATGTATTCTCGATGCAGCTGAAATATTCAATACCTAAAGCTTTCCAATATTTTCAAATCCAATCTCAATCATAAGCATTTCCAAAATTCGAGCCAAACCCTTATGCCTACGCCGATACACCATTGCGTAAGGAGTACTGTCAGCCAAAATATTTGATGCCAATTTTTCCTGAGCATTAAAAGTAATTTAATTGAAAAACAAATTTCCAGAATTTTAGATTACCAATTTTTTCCTCAGGGTGAACTCTTCAATTGTCTGAATATCATTCATGAGTCAACTCAGTTTAGAGCGATTTTCCTTGCGAGAGTGTACATTTCACTTCCCACGCCTACGAGGATCAAGCTGAAACTTAGATATTCCTAATCTATACAAGTATAAACAAGTTTGAGCATGCAGCTATTTTGTCTAAAGTTGTAGGTGCTTACACGCAAAGGCAGCGTTTGAATCGTTCAGTAGTTGCCTTGCTGGCCGAATTTATTGTGAAAATGGAACCGGGTAGTCGCGATTTTCGAGCCATGATTTTGTATGACTATAAAAAGGGATTAAAACAAGCGGAATGTCACGAAAATTTAGTGAGTTGCTTTGGGAACTCTGTCCCTTCTAGGGCTTCAGTTTTTAATTGGTTTGCTGAGTTTAAAAGGGGCCGGGTCTCACTCGATGATGAACCTCGCACAGGTCGACCATCCACTGCTGTTACTCCGGAAATTGTAGAAGCTGTGCAAAATATGAAAAAAAAGATCGACATATAACATATACCGATATTGAGGCTTCTCTGGGAACTGGATCGGCAGCGGTCCGAACAATCATTCATGATCACCTTCGTCTAAGGAAGCGGTGTTCCAGATGGGTGCCACATTTGTTGACTAGTGAGCAAAAAGCAACAAGAGTTGAGTGGGTGAAATTTATGCTTGAAAAAATTGATAATGGACTCAGTAAAAACACTTAATATCGTAACCGGAAACGAAACATGGTTATATCATTATGATCGCGAAACTAAACAGCAGTCATTAGTTTCGTGCTTTGAAAGTGAGCCGCCTCCAACGAAAATTTGTTGTTTCAAGAATGTTGGAAAGAAAATGGTCTCATCTTTTTTTTATAAAAGTGGATACATCACAACGGTAGCCTTGGAAAATCAAAGGACAGTTACTTCTGAAAGGTATATAACCAAATGTGTTCCTGTAGTCTTCCAAGAACTATGCAAGAGCCGTCCAAAGACTGGTCTGCGGGGTATTCAATAGCACCATGACAACGCACGCGCCCACAGCGCCACTAGAACACTCGATTTTTTTGCTGAACAGGGTGTCAAACTGTTGCCTCACCCACCTTATTCTCCGGACCTAGCTCCGTGCAACTTCTTCTCATTCGCTAAGATCGAAAAAAAGTTAGGAGTTCGCCATTTTTCCACCGATGAAGAGGCAATCGCTGCATTTGAGGAGGAAATTAGCAACCTTTCAAAAGAACGTTGGTCACAATAATTTGACTTGTGGTTGTACCGAATGCGTAAATGTTTCGAGGTAGGTGGAGAATATGTTGAAAAAACAGAACAAAGTTTTTTTAAAAAACATTGTAGTTTTTCTCTATCTAAAAACTTTCAGCGTGACTTGGCAACCGCGAGATATTTAGAATTCGAGATTTTATGTCATTTTTTAACGTTTCATGACACTAAACTAAAGCAGAGTTAACGGTAAAATAATTTTCTTATTATCCATTCGCAATCAGATATTTTTCTTGCTATACTCACCAGTTTCAACCAAATGTTTGTTATGAGCAGTTGATTCTTCTCATCCTGGAACAAACAAGAATATTTACAGTTTTCAAAAAAATACACGTGAGGAGTAAGAAGTACAGCGTTAATCTACTTGACGCCATTTTTTTAAACGCTAAAAAACGACCGGGGTAATGGCCCGTTTATACGAGGAAAATAAAACAAATAAATTTTATTTTTATTAGCGCAAAATTGAAAATCTCGCCATAAATTCTGTCAACATCTGTGGACTTTCTATTGTAGTAAGCATATAGGAGCTGCATTTTTATTATGTCCTGTTAAAATATCTGGCACAATAAAATGTTCCATTTATGAATTCATCAATATTTCATGGCGCTGTACAGTTTGTATTTCTGTATTTAGATACATTTTATCAGAATATTACGAAAATATTCACGATATCCATTCGAGTTTTTGCGTTACCTGAAATAGTACAATCCATCTGTCACAAAAAAATTTGAGATAGTGATCATATTTTGAAAAATCGCTTGGACGCTTGCTCAAAGGTTAACTCCAACTTTGTGGGGCATATCGAGTTGGGAGAGGGGCTGAAAAATCTTTTTTTGGATTGCGTTTATATCGAAAGCGGTAAGTGTGACAGAAAATTTCATTGAACAATACGTGTAACGCAAGTTATTATCTAAAATTGATCTCATAAACTTGGTAACGGCGAAGATCGATCAAGATCTACATTAACGACCAGATCGATTGAGAGACATGTTTACATAGTTCAATTGGTTAAGCATCTGTCCGGTAAACAGAAAACGTGTGGTCAATTCCAGACCCTGCCAGATGTTTTTCGAATTTCTAGCTACGAGTTTATATCTTATTGACAAATATGGCTGAAAATTACTTAGAAAGTGTGTCTATTGAAAAAATAGAGTCAAGTAGATGGACTTAATGCTTCTCTATAATTTGTTGTTACTCAACCTTCAAAATACGTCTGTAAGGAGACTGTATAATTATTATATAATATAATATATTTATATAATAATCATATATCACTTTCAGCTTTCATATCGTTCCCAAAAGCATGGGTTAACTTACTCCTGAAATATCTTAAGTTATAGAATGTATTAAGAAGAATGGAATAGCTTAAGGAATAAAATATCTTGAAACGTGAAATATCTTAAGAAATAAAATAGTTTATCACATAAAATATCTTAAGGACAATTTGACGCCGATGGTGAAGTTTTTGTAAGGGCTTCCCTTAAAACTAGTGTAAATGCAGTCGCCAAAAAAATATGTCCCCTAAGACAGACACAACAAATGAAAGAATGATTTAATAGAAAAATAGCTAGGCAAGATAAATAGTATGCTAGATTCGAGAGCTCTAGTTTTGTATCCATCATAGGATCTTGTTAGTTAATTGGCAAGTAATCTGGGTAGCCTTGTTAGCTGTCAAATTTGACCGTCCAACGATGATTTGAATATAAATCGAAACGCGTCACTGAAAGAAAAAGAGTTTCATTTTTGAAACAGTGTGTTAATTACACAATATTTTCATCTGTATGATGGAAGTAAGAGTATCTACAATCTACATGTTAAAAAAATATGTTACCTTTGTATTTCATGTTCACTAGATATTATAATCGGATTTCATAGCTGTTAATCCGGTTGAAGTAAGTTTTTGTAATTTTGGGATTTTTTTAATCATAATACATTTAAGCTCTGTCAATATGTTTTTTTTTAAATTAAAAGGTCAAACCTCTGCAAAATCCAATTTCAATTACATTGTCAACCTACTTGAGGCCATTATTCCAAATGTTTCATATTATTTACACAACGAAACTCCGTATCAGTGATTCACGTCAACTTGTCTGTCTGTCCATCGGACACTGCGACAAGATGTTTTTTAAGCTATATCTTTGACGTTTTCCCAGTGATCCGCACATGTGTCAGATATATGGGTTGACTGCTGTTTTCTAGTGACGACTTTTCCATTGAATTCATAATTGTGTGCGCAAATTGTATCACATGGAAATTTATACATTTGGGTCATTTCGTAACGATATCAAATTAAATGGAATATCCGGGGGATTATCGGAATTACAATGGATGAAGCATTAAATAGCAACTTGCCATATCAATAGAGATGAGCTGGCGACCAATAATGTAGGAGCAATAGTTCAGCATATTGAGTTAAGTCAGGTAAACATAGATTTTAGGGAAAATTGATTGGTTGGTCCGGTTTTCCATGGAATAATATCAATATAGTAAAGCTTCCTGATCATTTGCTCCATATTTACAAGCATATGAAAGGGAAATATATATTTAGGGCGAAAACATTTCTGTCTACACAAAAAGACGTGTCAATCATTTTCGCCGGCTTTTGGGTTATTGAAAAAATATTAGCAAGAAGATTCGAAATATCAATGTGTCTTTCAACTTTGCATTTGAATGTTTTCCTGATAAATATTTGTGCAAGCTTCTATTTAACTTGCAATGTATGTATGTATGTATGTATGTATGTATGTATGTATGTATGTATATATGTATGTATGTATATATGTATGTATGGATGTTGTATGTATGTATATATGTATGTATGTATGTTGTATGTCTGTATGTATTTTTCCCCTCCAACGTCGCGAGAAGCTTTTATATCATATAAATTGTGTAATGACGTTACAAGCTGATAGTAAAAGCTTTAAAGAAAAAGTTTATTTTATCCTTTTTAGCGCATTTAAATGAAATCTTGTTTTTTTTACTTTCAATTTATTAGGTTCCTAGCTTCGTTCGATTTAATCTTTATTATGCTGTTTTAAATCTTTAATATAAATATAATATGTATGTATATTAAAATTCAACGGATGAGTGGAAGACCACTGTATATTGAACTCCCCCTTGTGGTTTTTGGGCAGTTTCTTTTTATTATCATTGTTTTATACAATTTTTTTCATTTATTAATTGTATCTCTTTGAAAATAAAGGCATTTATTATTATTATTATTATTATTATTATTATTATTATTATTATTATTATTATTATTATTTTTATTATTATTATTATTATTATTATTATTATTATTATTATTATTATTATTATTATTATTATTATTATTATTATTATTATTATATCGCCGTATTTAAGATGCTCAAGAATCTAAAAGTTGTGATGATAGGCTACTACCCCTACTACTGCAAATACTCGTTTCTCTTAACGAAATTTATATCGATTGACGTTCAAAGATTCTTAAAATATAATCAGAATGTTTTCTCATATCCAACATACAATGGCCAATCCAGATATTAATCCCGATGAGCCTAATTTAAAATGTGAAATCCAGTGAATGAGTCTGACGATTATAATCTGATTAATTTCCAGTTGTGGTGCCAGGTTTTCGTAATACTAATCCGAACTTATTTAATGAACCGCCCCAGTCTGTCACAGTTCTTGGAAGTTTCTACCAATCCAGGGATTTATTTTGTATCCATTTACTTTAATTTATTTAATCAAAAGTTGAGGTTGGCAAATGCACTATCCGTTCAATTTTAATTACCGTTTGGTTTAGATCCAGTAGTATCATTTTTTCATTACAAAAGGCAGAGAAATATCGAAATCCTTCAAAATTGCGAATATGAGGTAATAGCAAAGGCTTAAAAAACGATAGACGTAGCCAGTCATTCAAAAATTGCTCATTATTCACACACACATCGACATACAACACACTGCTTAGCCATAATTATTCACGATAAGTGTATGGATATATTATTACAAACTTCAAAAATGCGATGGATAAAACAGGTACTCACCACATCGATGATCTGCATCAAGGTCAAACCAAAACTCAGTTGCAGAGGATCAGATTCATTAGCCACGGGTCTTTCCAGTACGTTGTAGTGATCTAGAAGCTTATGAAGTAGTTTCTTCTCGTTGTATCCAGCTCGAGATGCTACAAATAATAAATAAAATTCAAATAATATCAATAGAGGCATTAAACATGCAAATTTACAGTCAGGAAAGTTTGAAAGAAATTCAGGAAAGTTGCAAAGTCCATTTCACTACTTCAAAATACTCATAAAGTGTTAATATATACATCGGATGAGCTAGATTGGATTAGACCCAGTGCTTTCGCTGGGTTTTGCTAATGATCTATACCACTACGATACAGACTTGTCTATTGTAGTACCTCCAGCAGCTGCAGTTAAAGCACTGCGTTCAAGCATGATCCTCTAGACTCTACAGTTTCTACACACCATCAGAATTTGTGTCATTAAATATTTGAAACATTTGTTTCCTGACGTTCCTTTTTAAACTGAATGTTGCTCCTCCTCCCAACCCTATGAGCTTCCTGTGTTTATTTTATCAACGGTGGGAGCAAGATACACAGGTAGCCAAATAGACTCACACCCTAATCAGACAAGTGGCACCGTGGCATGACAGGAAGTGGGGTGAGACCAACTTTTATCTCACCCAGTTTCTGTCGGGACACGGTCACTTCAACAGCTACCTACACAAAAAGACTCGCCTAACTGCATTTATTGTCCAGGTGCAGTGGATGGATCAGAACACACGTTCTTTACCTGCGAAAGGTGGAACGTGTGGAGGCCATCAATGATGATGATCCTGGGCGAAGTTGTTACGCCAGATACCATAGTGAACTGCATGATTCGATCCTCTCAGAAGTAATGTGTTAAACAGTTCAGTTTAGCTTGTTCACAGTGACAACTGACGACTTTCTGATATATCCAGCTAAGCAAAGGAAATGTGCATGTAATGCCTGAACTGAACCTATTTTCTCGGAGTTCGTTAATAGCTGCTATTGGATTTTTCCATGTACGATTTCCCATTTTCCGGCTCGAAACTCGGATGCGGAAGCTAAAGTAAGTAGACGGCAGAAAAATTATCTGGCGTATTTTCTATAAAATGCTGTGCTGATATAATTGCCCAGAGAAGCGTGGATAACCCTGTTTGTACAGAAGGCTGCATTGTGGTTGTGGTGGCTGCATCAACATCAGTGGCGGATTTACTAACTGGCAGCTCAAGGGTTAGCAGAACTTTGCCGGACTGCTATTGTTTATGTCATCTAGCTCGCACAGCACAATTTGTTAGAGGTCAAAAATATTTTAAGCCTAGCAGCAGTGGTGTTGAGGAGGCGAAGCCTGATGAGTAAGCACTTTTAGCCGTCCCCGAGGACAGGGCCGGATTGACACTGTCTGAGCCCCTAGACAACAATATTGTCAGGGCCCCTAGGCAATGAGTAAGCACTTTTAACCGTCCCCGAGGACAGGGCCGGATTAACCCTGTCTGAGCCCCTAGACAACAATATTGTCAGGGCCCCTAGGCAATGAGTAAGCACTTTTAACCGTCCCCGAGGACAGGGCCGGATGAACCCTGTCTGAGCCCCTAGGCAACAATATTGTCAGGGCCCCTAGGCAATGAGTAAGCACTTTTAACCGTCCCCGAGGACAGGGCCGGATTAACCCTGTCTGAGCCCCTAGACAACAATCTTGTCAGGACCCCTAGGCAATGCAGTCACGTCTTTTTGAGGAATGTGGGTAACTTCCAGATGATCGACTCCAGGTATTCCGTTATTTCAATGTCTTATGTAATATCACAAAAACATGGTTACTTCAGGTGTCGTGATGGGGCAGGAAAGAGAAATGAGACACGACACGGTTATTTTAAATTTAATCTTGATGGTTCTGTATGTATGAGGTATTTCAGCAATTGTCATGCATCGTAATGAAATAATATTGTTATTGAACAATTCCATAAAAAAATTAAAAAAAAAATCGTTCGTCGGAACGTTTTTTTCTTGGTGCGTGCACGGGCCCCTAGACCCTAGACGACGCTGGGCCCCTAGGCAGTTGCCTACTCTACAACTAAATGGTGGTTTGTTGGTATCAAATCTACCAGACTCTGTAATAACAGTCATGATATACGACCATTCTACAGGGTATATTTATTTTCTGCCAATTTATGTTATGCCAAACACCTCTGCCCTAAGGGCGCGATATAAGGTCCTTTTATTGTTTATCATTATTATATCGCCTAGGAAGTGGAAAGAAGTTTCGTCCTCTTCTCAGCACTTTAGGAAGACAGGATCTTTTCCCAATTCCATGAGGGCCAAGTATCTTTTTAGTATACAGTGACCGTGAGAATCCCTACCGGAAGGTTCAGTATTTCTGTATTCCCATTCAAACACCATAACACATGAAATTAATCAGTCAGGACCGGTCTTCGCCAGTTTTTTGTATGCCCATTTGTTCATGGCGGTACTGACCTGATGTCTACTAATACCCAGCATGGATTAGGGGATAATGCACGAGCCCCTGTTTTCAAATCTTGCCAGATGATCTGATCTGATTCTGGTACACCAATGTGCCCAGCAAGATGCAAATAAAGGTCACATTCTTGGATGGTGTCAAGCTTTGAAAGGCGGCGTTACAGTCGTCGACCAGGATTGATCTATTTCTGAGGGATGCTACATACCTCACAGCTAAAGTGTTGTGGGATTCCTATATGACCTCTCATCTTATCTTTCCTGATGGGAATAATGGATTAATATCTTCTGTCCAATACCATGATCTTGGTGGTCTTTCCCACATTGATTGAGTATGTGCTCTCCAGAACTTCTCCAATCTTGGTGTTCTCCATTATTGGGTCTGTCTTAGAACATCTGGTCTTGTCGCCAACAGGGTATTTGGATAGCTGATCAGACGTAAGAGCAGTATTCCAGACCTGGTCTTATCTGGGCTATAGGATTTAGGGAGATTGGATTGTGATAAGTACTTCTTTGTTCTGAATAGGTATCCTAATATTTTACATATTATCCTTATTGAGGTAGAATGCAATCTGTAGTAGAAGCAATTCCAATGATATCACATCAGTTCTCTACCAATTTTTCGAGTTTTTTGAATACTTCAATACCTTCCAATATTTCCAAAATTTAGTTCATGTGGATCAGCAGCTTAATATCCAAAAAAAATTCTCAGGAAATGATACAACTGCATGTGAATATTAATTTCAAATGAAAAATATTGATTTCAGAAACTGGTAAATCAGAAAAGGAGTTAATACATAGACATATGGTTCAGATCAATGATGACATTGAGATAGTTTAACGCGCAAAAGACTCAGGCAACAACCTTGACAAAGAAGTCGCATACTGGTCTGCCAGCCATAGAGATGGAGAGATGGAGGGATACCAAATACCTGAATCACTATCCATAAAACTTCTGAGAATTAACATCAACAATAACATGTCATTGCACGATCATGATGCTGCATGTCTAGAACCGAGCAATATGTCTAGTGGATGTGGCTGACTCCACAATGTCAGCATCTCGCATGAACTCCAAGAGTGACAGTACAGAAAATATTAGAGAATCTCAACGGGTGAATCCTTACCAGGTCGAACTTCCAACGCCTCGAACAAGCCTCATCCAAAAATCGTTCTTTTGGAGAATTTTGGCATTGTAGCGGTTATCTATCAAAAATAAAACTTGCCCACCTTGAAAAGATAACAAACTATGCCTTGAAAATACCGTACAACATGAAACAAATTGAAAATGTTCGAATTTTTTTAGAACATCCCAAATAGATCGAAAATCTGCAATGTCCATAAGTCTAATGTATTATGAATTTCCAAGTTCATAGCTATTGACGAAATTTTGTTTTGAAAATAGTGAACAATCATCTGTGTTCAACAAGCACGCAGGGTTAGAGGAGTCAAAAATGTATAGAGCATAGAACTCCTTTAACAAAGAAAAATAAAATGTTGAGATCTGCTTCTCCTCCCTAACCCCCACCCCTAACTTTTGACTCAATAATTTTGAAAAATCATTAGCAGCAACATTTTTTCTGTTGCCATTGTAGTAATCTAGCGTGAACATTTCAGCAAAATCAGAATCAGAATGGTATTTCCCAAATTAATCGAAACGAAAACTATTGACATGGTTTTTCTTGATGTACATGTATGTCTCGGAGCATCAAGAAAACAAAACTACAAATTTTTCGCGATTACATTACTTCCCCGCCTGTCGGTGTATATTAAAATAGAAAATTGTTTATCCAATGAATATGAGCCACATATGTACAGCACAACTGGACGCGTCAAATGTGAAACAAAAATGTTATTCAATCTTGGCATATATAGGATGAAATGCATACAATCGACGCAAATGCCATTATATCCCTACTATTATGTGGATGAAATAAAACAATTTACAGTCCATCGACATGAATGAATATTGTGTTACGTGGTTCTGTTTTTCTAGATTATCATTCCAATATTGCAAGCTTTTTACATAGCTCTATAAATCAACTAGTCAAAAAAGTGTATCTACCTTTGGAATTTACTATTGATCGATATTGCAATATTAAGTAAGTAGGTGGACACTATATTTCTCACGCAACAGTTTCAGTTATTGTTTAACAAAATAAAGCAATTTCGTCATTATTTATGACCTTTATTCTCTCATAAAATCTCTTTTGACTTGCCACAGAAGTCCACAGCTATTGAGAAGGATATGCTAAGAGGAATGGATCTACTGGGCCATATCCATCTATGGATTACTACTCGTATCTGCTAGAATATGATTTCAATTCAGAGAAGAGCAATACTTCTCTTGGGTAAGGCTGGCATCCCAAAGGACTTCCGAAGAAAAGAGGCTCATCTAGTGGTAAATATTCAGATGATAACACCAGAAATTATCAGTACAACGCATTCTAGGAGAGCCCAACGAGTTTATCCTCACTATGTCGGACTTCCCATATTTGAAACAAGCCCCTTTCAGAGAGGTTTTTTCGCCTTATTTAGATTATAAAAGCTTTCCTCAATTTTGTATTTGATGTGTCTCCACATGCTTCATAAATTTTAAGTTCAAAGACGAAACATGTTCGCTTAGAATGTAATGTGATGAGATATCCACGATACATAAAAATGATGGTACAAAGTATATCTACTTTGACCGCTTGGAGTGCAATTTACCTTCAAACGCATATTGTTGCACACCTCACAAAAAATGCGGAAAAACACTTAACGGATTGTCACTTTGTTAGCAGAGAATTGAAGCAAAGGAAAGGAAGTTTGTGCTAAACTGTTTTTCTTACGTGCACTGGGTACGTGAGAAATTTGCCAAGTGTTTGAAATGCACTGAAAAGAATGAAATAAACTTTCCCTTTGAAACTTTTACTATCAACTCATGACGTTATTGCACAATTTAGACAGAATAGAAATATACTGTTTTTTGGGGTCATAAATACTTGAAAACAAATTATTTCATGTAAGAAAATTTTTGCTGAGACTTACTGATGAGAGGGAAGTAAAATAAATGTTATCGGGTGTATGCACGATGCTACCTCAATCTGCGTCATGTAAATTATTCCACATGTCGATGTATTTATGAAGACCTGAAAATAAAAGATTCCACGAATTTTACGTAGTTCTCTCTAACACTCGAGCTTGTGTGAAACTTCTTCGGTTGGCGACGTATTCGTACATTCCGGCAGCCGCTTGAAAAGCTTGTCACGTACTCAGTGCACAAACGAAAAACAGTTCGACAAAAACTTCATTCTCTCTGCTTTACTTTGAACTTTCACGGCCATGAAAGTGTAACATTTTAACAGTTGTTAGAAATTTATAGACAATGTAGATGTCAATAAGACTGTTCTGGACTTCCATTGTCTCGAGACAACATGATATGAAATGGGACAACTTGTAGACATGGCAATGTTGACAAATAACACCTTTATGCCATCCGCCAATGAAGCAATGGGCCATAGTCAACATTCATTTAAAACACTTTATCGAAGTACAATCAACACTAATAGAGAAAGAATGAATTTTGTCATATCTCTGCAAGAAACTCAGAAAGTTAGTCTTGGAGAGGAACAGGCCTCGCAAGTATAAAATTTAAAGAAAAGATCAAGGAGCAATGAAGACACTCAAACAACTTCCCACAGATAAAGGAAATCTCATCAGATCATGTATGCCGCTACGTACAACAACATACTCGACGAAATATTGGCAAAAGGTAGCTATAGGATAATCCAACAACCAAAGTCAAAGGACATTTCCATCACACACTGAGGAAATATAACGAATATTCAACCGACAGACGAATAACGTCTCTAACACCACCGTACAGCAAGTCGCCACATTTCTATGGTGTACCCAAGATACGCAAAGAAAACTCCTCTACAGACAATTTAGCCAAACCACTGGAAGGAAAGATTTCGTCTCATGTCAGGGATTTGAAACATTTCGTGGCAATACAGAGAGAGATAGGCTCCACATTAAATGTTTGTATACAAACGTTCCTGTGGGAGAAGCACTAGAGATAATCCTGAGGAACTTGGGAGGTTTTAATGGATCTACTTTTTGATTGAATAATAACTTTTCTCAGAAGAAAGGAACACTACAACCATGAAGAAGGACTACATACGTGATCTCCAGTCATCGCGAACCTCATAGTGGCTTGAGGAAGTTGCTACCGAATCTTCAAATTAAAAAAAATGATGGCTTCTCTATGTAGACGATATTTAAGTAATTAGGAACCACAGTACCTGCACAAGTCATATGGTAGATAAGCAAAAGGTGGTTATGCGGGAATACGTAGATAGAGTAAGGAATGTCTGCAATACAGACGATTAGCTTTGACGAATCAACGGAGAACTGTTGATATCTGGATATCCAATAAGGCTGGTGGAAGAGATCCGCAGCGGATCACCTCAAGCAGAAGAACGATCCAATCCATTCTGCAGCTCCGCAGATGACAGCACTCTTATTTTTTGCATAGAATCGGGCAAACCACTTCCATCATGAGATAGCTTACATCGATGGAAGCAACATGCTTTGGAGCAATCTGGCTTTAGAAAAGGAGTTCAGTTTAACAAACGGAAGATTCAGACAACCACCCTGACAAGAAAACCTCATGCTGGTCTGCCAGCCTTGAGAGACACCCAATACTCGAGTCATGTTCCTGCCAACTTGTCCTGGTGCCTACCTTGCTAGGTTGGCAGGCATCTCAGAAGTCTTTCTTTTTTTGGGCTTCCGGGGAGTTTGTTCCCCGATGGTTACAATTTGCAGCATTTCAAGATCAATATGATAGCGCGATAGGCTTTCTGGATTTGCGAGAGGTATACAAAAGAACCAATAGTTCAACAAATACCCTCATCAATGATTCTTCCTGTACAGTGTATTTCGAACATTCCCGATTATATCTAGTAACATACAGCATTAACAGAAGCAAATCCCAGTCCAGAACTCAATACGTCGATTACTGCAAAGAAACAAAGTACAGATATGATCGAAATATATTGTTAATGAAACCAAATTCAAGTACAGCACACCGCAGAAAATCAATACGCTATAACAACGAACTTACATTAACTGCCTGCCCGATGCAAATCGCTGCATTGAGTGGTAATTAAATATGTAGGCATCAAATGTTTAATTTGTCTGCTCACTATTTTCTGCATTATCGGCACATGGCATCTTTCAACAATTTGTCCAAATTCATTACTGAACTTACAAACAGGTCATCCCAACTCAGAAATAATATCTTTGGCTGACTTCAACGTCAAATTACGGAATTGTAACAGCCGAAACGATCATTTCAACCGGTTTGGTGGAGTCAAGATTATTCTCAACAGTTGCCAAGCCCAACAGTTTGTGCTCTTACAAATGTAATTCTTCTGGAGAACCTCGGCGTTGTGGAATGAGCCTGCGGAGAGCTTATCTCCATTAGATATGCTAGTGGTTTAAGAAGTGAATGAACGAAACTGAATATGAATTGTGATTGATAAAGAAAACCAAAGATGTACGTTCGACTACCGCTCACAAAGGTCTTTTCCTGACCTTTCTAGCTGTAATTTGAATTTTTTTGTCGTCACCCTCTAAAGCTCGTTCAATATATCTGCGCCTTTGGCTCTCGTACGCTATTTCCAATAACAGTACAGAAATATCCAACGACATGTAAATACTTCCGACCCCCTCTGACACGGTTTCCACTACCTTAGTGTACTCCCTAGCGAAGGATATTGATCACCGCGCATCGCCAACAACATGTTTTCATCTATACAGCATCTGTGCATACTGTTAGACGGAAGTAAGGTTACTATCCCTTAGTCGGCGTTGCAGGATCCCTAGAACTCCAGCAAAAATGAACTGGTCATCACCAATAGACCGAGTATAATGGAGACTGAAGGCCGATCGAATCCTAAGAATATCCCAATCCAACTGTAACTCTAAACGATCAATCTGACTTTAATAAGTGTTTTATTGAGTCTGTTCCTTACAGTATCTCTGCCTCAAATCCTTGACAATTCTTCGTCTGATAAAGTGCATACCAAACTGACTTTGAGCACCATCACCAATCACAGCATCATCATAGCGATATCACAATACGTTCAAATTTTGCTGGAATTGATGGATTCTCCTTTAATGCTCTGAAAATTTTCTTGCCTTACTACTTAGATGCTCAAAACATGTGTATAGCTTCTCCATATCTAATAGCGTTGTGCCATCTCCATGGAAGGTTGCTGTGGTCTTAACATTGCCAAAAAGATAAGAAATTTCGTCACACAGTATTAGTTTATTTAGTGTATTCTTTAGACACTTAAAATGAATCATTCACAAACAGCTTAACTTGCATATAAAAAATAACTGAATACTTCCATGCAATCAATCAGGCTTTAGACAAACTCATAGTAACATTACTACCCTAGCAGATGTCACCGATGATCTACTCAAAGGTTTTGATGAGGGCAAAATAACTACTACCCTATTATTGGACTACACTAAGACTTTCGATTCAATAAACCATGAGTTATTCTTACGAAAATTATTGTACTTTGGTTTATCACATGTATCTGTTAAGTGGTTCGAAAGTTACTCGACAAATCGAGCTCAATAAGTGAATTTAACGAATTCAGAAGGTGAACATAAAATTTACAGTAGGTTATAGTTGCGCTTTGGAGAGCCGCAAGGTTCTATCTTGGGACCAATTTTGTTTGCCTTGTATATTTCTGATCTACCTTCTGTCATGGAGTATTATGAATGCCCTTATAAAGCCGATGATGTACAAATTTATTATACATATACCCCCACTGATATTGCAAAAGCTCTTACTTATATAAAAAGTGATTTAACTTCGCAAAATATTCTACAGAACACTGTTTGCTGTTAAATCCTAATAAATCTAAAGTGATACATTTTTACTCAAATCCGCCTCCACCGAATTCCAAAAAAAAAATGATGTATTTACGAAATAGAAATCTAGGTATCTATCTAGGACAGTAGACTAACATTTTACCACTATGTGACCAATATAATGGAAACATGCTATAGCAAACTTAAATGCTTATATAAATCCAAATATTGATCTCAAACTGCTACCAAAATCAAGTTAACCGAATTTTCGATTATGTTATATATGGTCATTGCTTGATCAAATCCGAAACATACAAAATTTAAAAATTCTTGTATTAGGTTTTCTACCATCACCCCCAAATATCGTCATGATACTCCTTTATATCAGCAATATTTGAAATTGTTAGTTTTGAAAAAGCTTAGTGGATCAAAAACTCAAAAATGAGCTTCCATCTCATTTATATAAAATAGACTTACGTTTAGAAATACTGTGCGTTATGATGTTACCTCCCTACACATCCCACGACACAAAATTGATTTTTATAAGAAATCTTTTTCCTACACTGCTGTTAACTATTATAATAAAATTCCACCAAAGAATAGAAGTCAAAGTTTTCAAGTATCAAAAGTAAAGTAAAAGGTGTTTTATTAATTGACTTAATAGAGTTATAGAGCTGTGTGTAACCGCAAATTCATGATTTTTTTTCATCATGAGATAAATTTGTAATTGTTTTTTTGTATTCTTCAACTGGTTGAGATTGATACCTGCTTGTCAGACACCCCGCCAGTATAAATAAAGTATATTATTATTATTATTGAAAGATATAATGTACTCTTATATGTTAACTTACTTTTGGAATATCTTAAGTCAGTAAATATATCAACAAAACCTTATGCTGTAGATTGTAACTATCGGGGAACAAACTTCCTGGCAGCTCATTCCACAACACCAAAGTTCTCCAAAAGAATCACTTCTGGAAGAGTCTCAAGAAATACCAGAAAAACAGTAAAGTTGCTAAATTTCTGGATATTTGTGTTGACTTTTGACTACAGCTTTCTGTATATACTACAAATGTTTCGCCTTCATTTCACACTATTATAACTAAAACTTTCTATAGAGCGACAAGCAATCATCTTCGCCTTTAAAATGTACTTATCATGATTTGCTCCCTATTTTTTCACATCAAGAGATGCTACTGCTTTCATAATGAACAACCTACCTTACTTAATATCAGGTCAAATTCCAGTTCGGTAATTATCGACTATCGACGCGTATTGGTAGTTAGCTATTCGAGCTATGCGTTAGCAGTTATGCGCTGAGCGACTTCGTAGTTTCTGGGTTTTACGGTATTTGTCTATGAGAAACCCAGTGAAATTGCGAAAGTTCCTTGTAGCCAGATTTTCAAATAATGTTAGGCATAAATAGCTTTTTAATGTCCAGGTCGAATACTGCCATAAGATAAAGCCTGTAGTGCTTGATCATTTTCTTTGTGTTCCAAGGTTTTAAATCTCTTATTTTTTTGACTGTTTCGAAGCAATTTGTAATCTTTGATGTAGCTGGAAGAAGAATTTGTTTTTTTTTGTTAATGTATATGATTCAATTTCGAATCATCCTCAAGTTTCTGAATATTATATGAAAATACAAACCAATATCCCAATTCAATTGCAATTCCATCAATATAAGATTTAGATTATAATCAAAAAAATATTAAAATTAGCAAAAGTTTGATTTCGGACTTCCATTGTCTATAAAATTTTGAGTATCACGACGTTTCGATTGAAGATAGCACGTCAATTGAAACGTCGTGATACTCAAAATTTCATAGACAATGGAAGTCCGAAATCAAACTTTTGATAAATCCACCTTGTCTACAAGTTTCAAACAACAAAATTCGATAGGTATATACATTGAAGCATTCATGAATGAAATTGTCTTCAAACAAGACGAAACCTCGTCTTCTCGGTTTCTGGCTTGGACCTGAAAAGGTATTGTCGAAAGCTGTGTTACATACATACATACATAAAAGGATGCAATATTTGGTAATTCTACTCTCTCACTATTTCAAGTGAAAAGTTGTTCCAAGCACTACTCTCATTCTTACAAAGTGTGCCTTATCAATAACAAAGTTTAAGCACTGTTTTGCATTAGTTTCAATAACACATGAAATTGAATTCTCTGAATTTTTACGTCCAATTACTATGATTTGTGATTAATATGAATGGAAAGAGTCGTCGCAGCGTTGTTTACAGTAAAATCAGTGTCAAACTTTTTTACGCTTTTTATTAGCTTCCCGAGTATGTATGTATGTATGTAATGAAATCGCTGCTATCACAATGACATTATTTTCTCGTTCATAAGTTTCTTCTTATATTAACAATTTTTTAACAATTATTTATTACGCATAGCCTGTCTTATTGTCATCATTATCCTCCTTGTTTAAGTAGTGTTCATGCCAGTGTCGCTTCATGATCGAATGTATCCGAACAGTGTAAGCACTTAGTAAAAATATAAATAAATTGATCTAGTTCAGTTAATAGAGTCGGTGATATTATATCTCAAATTCGAAAATGATCTCATATATACTTTACAATGTACAAATGTTCATCAAATTCGTCTACGTGCTAAATCCATACTCCCATTCAAACGTTGCCGCACTATTGAGGCGAGAAGATCTCTCAATAATAGTTGGATAAAGGGAAAGAGAGAAACCAATCTCGAAATAAATCCTGTCCATCCGCTTCTAATCCTTGTCTCTGATTGGTTGATTTATGAATTGGTGTAACTGGGTAGAACGGTGGTAGGTATTCGATTTGATTGATCCACCAGTGTTTGCCAGTAATGTGTTAGCACACTCTCTCGGTGTGTGTTTAATTGAAAAATATTTCGATATCAGTCCGACAGGCCCGTTGCTAGGACAGAATTCAATGCCAGAGGCGTGCAGATCATGGAAGCAAAGGAACCAGTGCTTCACCCCCAAAAAAATACGAAAAAATATCTTGTAAAATGTAATTTTGGAAATAGGAAACAATTAATTTATCGACGCGGTTGAAATCTGCGCTTATCTGCCCAATATACGATAACATAAACATTTCCATTGTTAGAAAGCAGAATCGTTAAATTTAAAACTTTGCCACGATGCCTCCGTGGTTTGTGCGTGATAACTTAGGACCTTATTTTGTAGCGATGTTCACCGGATCTATAAAAAGGCAGAAAAACCAGTAGCATGCCATCCCTTTTTCCATTGGATGTCCACGTAAACAAACAATTTTATATTCCGGAAGGGGCAATAAATGAGAAGCGATTGACCTGGAAATATCCGTGCGGCCAAAAACTGAAAACAACTGATTCAATTCCTGATTTAATGAATTTTATTAACAAGGAAGATCTATCGAATGAAAAATCAGTTCGAAGGAAATCGTTTGTATAGTAATTTTTCAGTGAAGTCTTTGTACTAAGTGATTAAAAGAGTGGCCTCAAATAGGTGGAAGCTGTACTTTCCATGCAATGGTATCAGTCTAGGAATGAGAATTTGGTTAGGATTTTAGAACTGTTCATAGTTGGAGTTAAATTTAAAAAATATTGAAAAACTGAATTTTCTATAATCTCAAAAATTATCATCTGAACTGCACATGAAATACCAAGTCAACCTACTTGACGCCATTTTTTAAGAGTCAGTCCTCTAAAAAAAATGAATCCCTAATCTCCAGCAAAATCTCTCTACTTCTATATCCGCTGTTGAAACTCGAAACAATCCCATTGCGACCGTCCTCATTCACCAACACATCCAAAGAACATCTGCAAGCATATCAGTATCTCTCGAATGATGGCGGGATGTATCGCGCGTTATTAGGATAAGTAGCTGCAGTAATAACATTACATTTTGGCCACTGGAGCGATATTTCAAAGAATACGAAGCACTATCAAGTAATTGTATAGAGAACATCACCGACACTCATTTGTTTGAAATCTCCCCCTACCCCAGTGATTGCCTTACATTTTTTTTTCATGTAGATTGCAGATGACTTGGTGAAACTCTTCCATCATGCAGATGAAAAGATTGTGTACTTAACACACAGTTTCACAAATAAAAATCTTTTTCTTGCAGTGACGCATTTCGATTTACATTTAACACTAGATTTACGGACCGAGCCAATTTGACTCATTAAAAATTTGATCACTATATATATATATATATAACTTTGATATTACTTTTAAAAATCATACGTTGGTTTTTAGTGAACTAATGAAATATATGTAAACGTTCATTCCTCTTCCCCACACACCCCTTCATTTCGCATTATCGAATGTAGTATACCTATTTTTACGGTTGTGAGCCAATTTGACTCATAGAATGGTTTAATAGTTTAACAGCCTGGGCGACAGTCGAGTCGCCTGTGATTTTGTTTCTCTGATTGTCACTTGTTTTCGCTACATTATTACCCACTTCTGTCATCATTTCGATTTATACATCACGTGTGAGCCGTGCAGTGAAGAAAATAATAATATAAGGAGACGACTCAAGTAAATATTTCACGAAAAGATTTTATTTTCCAATTGGCTGAAGAGATAAGAAGTAAATGTAGAGAAGAAGTCACGAACACTTCTATTCCAATGACAGAAATTCATGCTACTAACGCACGTAAGAATTGTCAAGTTCAACAATCATGCAAAAGAAACAGATCTTCAAACTAT
Source organism: Bruchidius siliquastri (assembly GCA_949316355.1). NCBI lineage: Eukaryota > Metazoa > Arthropoda > Insecta > Coleoptera > Chrysomelidae > Bruchidius > Bruchidius siliquastri. Next base: position 21,447,367 of record OX438538.1, on the reverse strand, counting down.
TGTACTAAATGTAATAGAAATTTTCGCGGAAAATGTGTTCCAAAAAGAGAGTATATAGGTATGTAAAAAATGTTTTCCATGAATTTTTGATAGTAAACATTTCATTTAAATTGATTTGGAACTATTTTCTTCGGAAAAAACTTCAATTTTATTATATCAAATTAGCTCACTTCAGTAAAAATAGGTAGGTACATAATCAACATCCGTAAATCTAGTGTTAAATCATCATCGGACTGTCAGATTTGACTGTTAACAAGGGCTACCCAGATTACTTGCTAACTAGCTAACTACATCCTATCATGGATACAAAACTAGAGCTCTCAAATGTAGTATACTATTTTTCCTGTCTAGCTATTTTTCCATTGGATTACTTTTCCTTTTATGCCTATTTATTAATGCCGTATAACCGATATTTTTCAAGTCTGCTCGACTTATATCTACGTTTGTGGAGACGATGCTCATGTGTATGTATATCGTGGTCTACGCCCAGAAATTCTCTTGTATGGCATGAAAGCCCGAGTTGGCACTTCACAAATCGGAATACCGGCATCTTGTTTGCAGCAGGGTTTCGCAGTTCGTGGTGGACCTATCGCGGTTCCAATCGTTTCGTATTTGTTCATTCAATGCTGCTCCCGCTGCTAGCAGATGCTCCCGCAGTCCAAAGGACCGGCCAGTGCCAGGACTGCAAGGTGATTGTCCAGTTACTGCGTGGCCTGCTGTTATCGGATAATGTCTGGGCTGAACACCAACTTGACAAATGAGAGTATTTCGTGTTTAGAAGCTGAACAAAGATCGGATGTTGTATTGTTTCCATAGGCGTGCCATAAGCAAAAGGAGTCAAAGCTGGTCTACTTATCAGGCGCTGAATAACAGATCAAGCTTTAGAGGCCCTTTGCATTCTGGGACAACAGTAGGAGGGACGTCAATAAGGGGGAGGTAATGTACTAATTACACCCGATGCCTCAACATAAACATTACTCAAGTGAGAACAGAAGAAAATGATTATTGTTTTGGGTAAAGTTATCTGGCCATCCCTAGATATTTTACATAGATATCGCATTCAAAAGAAGTCTTATTGAGGTATATGTTACTTGAGGAACGCCATATTTGGTTAATAATAGGGCTACATAACCTCATCAATAAGAAGCCAAAAAAATCAATATAGGCGCAATGTCACCCCAGCAACAAACCTTACACGACATTTTTAAATCAGTATAATTTTCGAAAAATAACAATTAATCTCAGTTACTAAATGGTAAATAATGAATCTTTTATCGGAGATTGCAACTAACTAAAAGCTCTCAATAGCAAGCACCTAAAAGCCTTCGATATAATGCCCAACAAAATATGCTATGACCAACATTAAAGCTGGAGGCGATACACCTTTTTAGGATGCCAATTTTATATGCAAAGCTGGTAAAATATTGATTGACCCTAACAAGTCGAAGCTTTTATGAACTCCATATATTATTTACTGTTACGGAAGAGAAACCCAAGTTTGACATATATATGTATTCCAAGATGTTTCATAGATTTGAATGGCTTAAGTTTCTCTTTATACAGCGAAAGTTGGATACATCGGCTTCATAGGAATCTTTAGCATGAGCAAAAATATTTGTTCGTGAGAGGGAAAATTCATTGCATATTTTTGGAACTTATACATGTTATAGCCGCGATTTATTTTATCAGTGCCACACCGTTGTAGTCCAGTTACCTGGTAATGTTCATGTTGATCACAAATTCTCAAGAGAATAGAAGTGTGAAGAAATGTTGCTTAAGCGAAAGATCTAGTATCAATTTCCAGAATGATATGAATTATTCATGACCTTTTACGTGGTTACATTAATAGTTTTTGAGATAAGGGATGATATATAGGAGTTGGAACAAAAATAATAATTAGTAATCACTGCCACATGAACGCTCTGATTTAATTTTTCAGGATCCCGGGAATTCTGAAATGGATTTAATGTAGTGAAAAAGATTCAGCACAGTTGGAAAACCTTATTATATTACCTAGATGAATTATACCATTTTTTATAGAATTTCGAGCTGTTGCTCATTGAATTCCAATAAAAAAATATTGGAACTATTGAAAAATCTTAAACTTTCATGATTTAAAGATGTCCAAAATTATTTTTTTTCTAAATTTCCAAAACTTACTTCAACTGTACATTAGCAACTGTTAAAACAGAAGCATCATAATCTAGAGCTTAAACAAAGCAACTGGCAAGCCGGGAGCGTCCATATATATTATATTTTATATACCGTTGGTCAGTATCACTTGAGCGGTAGATTGCGAATGTTAAATACATCTCCTCTCACCACCCCAACCCCCCAATTTAAAAAAAACTGATTAGGGCCTACGAAAGGTTCAAAGACGAAGATCGAACGTTTTCAATTATGTTGGTATTTTTGAAGATGACTTCACCACCACTGAACCGATTTTCAAATACTAGAAAGACTTTTCGTCTTTGTCACACCAGAGTCATAGTTTCCCCCGAATCCAAAAAGTGTTTTCCGGATTGTAGAGTGACCAATGATTACAGAACAGAGTACAGACAGACCGACGGAAGTTAGAGACATGCTTTTTCCTGATGGTCTCTCGAAATGGAATTTCCCGCGAGTGGGAGGTAAAATGAGGCTATGCTTATCACAAAGACTTTACAACTTGATTCTTATTATCTAGATTGTATGGCAATACTTTGATTGAAATATATTCTTCATTCTATATGAGTAGCACAATTTGGCAAGTATTTACTTATGAGTTTGCTCTTTCATTTCCTACGCCAATAGAGTCAATATTATTTGATCATTGGGTTTCACCCAAAAACGTTTTTAAGAGCATTATTTGATATTTGTAATGATTTCTTCTTTGCAACCACATACTAAAAACTGCTTCCCGGCTGGTGAAGAGCCATTTCGGCTGCTCTTTAATCTGCACCACAAATATTAGTGTGACAAGCAGGAACAATATCATTAAGAAGACAAATTAGAGAACAGAATAAAAATATAGGAAGCATAGTCGAACACAATCGTAAAAAGATAAAAATAATAAGTCGATCTAAAAAAACGCGCTGCAAATTTTATCATCGCATCGAGAAATGATCTTCATTCCATCCCATTCCACAATGCTGAGCTACTCCAATAAAAGGTAAAGTTGGAAAGCTGAATTGCAGTATCTCACAGAGCGAAATTGCCAGTTTGCTCCAAGGGTCACTACGAGGGTCACGCTGAAAGTCTATAGATATTCCTAATCTATACAAGTTTAAACAAGTTTGAGCACGCAGCTATTTTGTCTAAAGATGTAAGTGCTTACACGCAAAGGCAGGGTCTGAATCGTTCAGTAGTTGCCTTGCCACAGTCTCGAATACATCTAATTGTTGGCCGAAATTTAACGTGAAAATGGAACCGGGTAGTCGCGATTTTCGAATCATGATTTTGTATGACTATAAGAAGGGACTAAAACAAGCGGAATGTCACGAAAGTTTAGTGCGTTGCTTTGGAGACACTGCCCCTTCTAGGGCTACAGTTTTTAATTGGCTTGCTGAGTTTAAAAAGGACTGGGTCTCACTCGATGATGAACCTCGCACAGGTCGACCGCCCACTGCTGTTACTCCCGGAACTGTAGAATCTGTGCAAAATGTGGTATAAAGGGATTGACATATAACCTACACCGAGATTGAGGCTTCTCTGGGGATTGGATCGGCAGCGGTCCGAACAATCATTCATGATCACCTTCGCCTAAGGAGCGGTGTTCCAGATGGGTGCCACATTTGTTGACCAGTGAGCAAAAAGCAACAAGAGTTGATTGGGCTAAGCTTATGCTTGAAAAATTTGATAATGGGCACAGTGAAAATATTTTTAATATCGTAACCGGAGACGAAACATGGTTATATCATTATGATCCCAAAACTAAACAGCAGTCATTAGTTTGGTGCTTTGAAAGGGAGCAGCCTCCTAGGAAAATATGTCGTTCCAAGAGTGTTGGAAAGAAAATCGTCGCATGTTTCTTAACGAAAGTTGATACATCACAAGGGTAGGCTTGGAAAATCAAAGGACAGTTACTTCTGAATGGTATATAACCAAATCACAAGAACTATGCAAGGGCCGTCCAAAGACTGGTCTGCGGGGTATTCCATGGCACCATGACAACGCACCCGCCCACAGCGCCGCTAGAACACTCGATTCTATTGCTGAACAAGGTGTCAAACTTTTGCCTCACCCATTCCCCATTCCGTGCGACTTCTTCTTATTCCCTAGGATCAAAGAAAAGTTACAAGGTCGCCATTTTTCCACCGATGAAGAGGCAATCGCTGCATATGAGAAGGAAATTAGCAACCTTTCAAAAGAACGTTGGTCACAAGAATTTGACAAGTGGTTTTACCGAATGCGTGAATGTATTGAGGTAGGGGGAGAATATGTTGAAAAAAACAGAATAAAGTTTTTTTTAAAAACCTTGTAGTTTTTCTGTATCTAAAAACATTCAGCTCGTATGGTGAAATGGTTAAAGCATCTGACTGGAATGCAACAGGTTCCGAGTTCGATTTTTCTTTCTATTTTTATGAGTTCCATCTTTATTACGGATGGTTAGTGGAATCCGGCATGAAAATCTTTCAAGTCTTTCCCGACCTCGTGAACATTGGTCAAGTCAAAAGCCCTATCAACAAACTTTCTTCTTTGCCACGGTGAAAAGGTATCCATGCTTTGCCGTTCTGGCTGCTAGAGTATAAAGAAAGGAAATATGTGATGACTGATGGGGCATTATTTTCATGTTTGACACGTGAGACGGCTTGAAGGGTAGTGGAATGGGGTATTTCCAGATAAATTTGATAATACCTTCTGGGACTAGAACGTAGCATAAGTTCTACTTCAGACTACGAAGCTGTTGAAAAAAATTTGGAAGCAAATTCACTTTAAACACTTATAATACTATGATAAATAGAATTTGAAGCCCGTATATGTACAATGTACATACATAAAAATACATATCAAAACCCTGGTGAATATCGAAAAATATTTCCTTTAAAACAATATAACTAAAATGTTTTACTCAATATTTCAGTTAAAAATGAGATGAATGAAGAGTTCACTATTTCCTGTTTTTCACATATAATCTTACCTCACATAAAAAAGCACAAATGAAAATTCTGTATTTCTATCTACATCAAAATACGGTGGGACATCAAAACACACCGATAAACCCACCAGATAAATGATATGTTTGAACGGAAAATAGTATTGTTCAGACAGCGTTCAATTTTTAGAATGTAACCTAGCAGAAGGAATATGAATTATTGTACAGTAGATACAATCAAGGGTATAATCAAAGTGATTTTAACACGCTTTTATTAGCATCACCTGTGTAATGTATGTATGTAATGGAATCTTTCAGCGTAATTTTCATCGACTCAAAGACTTCTCATTAATTTGAAAATTTGCACAAGTATTAAGGACCAATAACGATACAATAATTTGAAAAATATTTGGAGATAAGAATAGCTTTTCATATTTTAAATAACAAAATTAAAAAATATATAAAAAATTATAAATAACTTATTGTTAATTGTGTTATTCTTTGATTGAACTGAAGATTTTTGGAATAAAATAATTTCCGGAGTGGAATGAGTTTGCTAATAAGAAAATCGAGAATTCTGGTTACAATTACACGAAAGTTCGTTCTAAGACTGAAAAAAGAACTAAAAAACACGGTTTAATAGCAAGCCGCACTGAAAAGTATGATTGTTTGAAACTTGTAGACAAGGTGGATTTATCAAAAGTTTGATTTCGGACCATTGTCTATAAAATGTTGAGTATCACGACGTTTCGATTGATGTGCTATCTTCAATCGTCTTCAGGTGAACTGTTCACAGTTCACAGATTAAAATTCGTTCAACAGCGATCGAAAGCGCACGAACCCAATATAATTAATTTTTTTGATAAGTTTAACATACGAACAGAGTTATAAATAAAAGAAAAATTGTTTTTTTATAAAAAAGCGTGCGGGGCTTGATATCAACTGGTATTAATATTTCACTGGTAGCTATTTCTAAAAGTAGATAGTAATTATAATTTTTTATGAGCACATGCTCATTATCATAATTATAGTTTATTTTAACAAAAAAGTGGTTAACGTGATAGAATACGAATAGGACACTGGATACACTCCAGCTTAGAGTGACGATATGTGAGTGCAAACACTCACTCATATTTATCGACAAACAGGAATCGGATGAAGGATGACGACAATCGGTCATGTATTCGTATTATGATTGATGCTCTGCTTATTCTGTCCACTGGCGATCTTTCTCTTGAAATGGATCGGCGGAAAGATATACAGTGTAAAGAAGGATCACACCAACTGTCCTGTTTTCGATTCATTTTCACGCGAATGCGCGCAGCAATGAAGGTTTATAATTTTTGATAGTCGGTGCTGTAAGGGCGTAAAATAAAATGAAAAATGGATTCAAGTACATCGAATCAGCATTTTTGACGCTTTACTGTAATCTGCCTGCTAAAATATAAGATTTCATGTGACTTCTCTAATGCTGTTTATATAGGTCAAACAGCTACAGCATTTGCAACAAGATACAGAGGACATACGAGTGCGTTCAAAAAGCACCATCCAAAAAGATCATATTTTGCTGAACACTCACTAGATACTAATCATAAAGTTGGGAACGAAAATATAATAAGTGTACTTTGTACTTGTAATAAAATACATGAATTAATACTCATGGAAACATTAGAGATTGAAAAAATAAAATATCTGCGAAACCCTGAATTCATTGCAGTAAATGAACAGACTGGTCTTTAAAACTAAATTTTTATCGATACACTACTATAAGATTTCATCTATTTGTATTCTAGTTTAACTCACTCCTAAAGAAGAATGAAGGTATAAAATATCTTAAAACGTGAAATATCTTAAGAAATAAAATAGTCTATCACATGAAATATCTTAAGGATAATTTGATGGCGATGGTTAAGGTTTTGTAGGGGTTTCCCTCAATACTAGTGTAAATGTAGTTGCCAAAAAAATTCTTTTCCTAAGACAGATGCAAGGAAGGAGAAATAATTTAATAGAAAAATAGCTAGACAGGATAAATAGTATGCTAGATTTGAGAGTTCTAGTTCTGTATCCATGATACGATCTAGTTAGTCAGTTGGCAAGTAATCTAGGTAGCCTTGTTAACAGTCAAATCTGACAGTCCGACGATGATTTGAATAATCGAAACGCGTCACTGTAAAAAAAGAGTTTTATTTGTGAAACTGTGTATTATTTACACAATTTTTTTATCTGCATGATAGAAGAGCTTCACCAAGTAAGAGCATCTACAATTTGCATAAAATATCGTTGTCCGTTATGGATAAGTTGCTTATGAAGTCCCCTCGTAGCATCTATTGCCTCACGGTCCTCAAATCTCAATTATGTGAACTGAGATATAAATAAAATATCTATTTAATTAATCATGCATTATTCCAGGTGTTTCAAATCCTTTCGAATGAGAAGATTCATTAGGTACTACCTTGACAAAATTTTCAACATATTCAAATATAACAACAAATAGTACACACATAATCAACAGTAAAGAGCAAAAGTTAGTGATACACTGTATAAATCCACGTCCGAAAAATGGAAAAACGATAAGACTTATTTCAATATTAACTATTCATATTATTAATAGTTTATGCCACGTCTGGTAACCTACGTATATTGAATCTCGTTTCATATATTCAATCATATTCACTGAGGTGTACGTGAATTTTATATGAATATCGCAATTTATAATATTGGGTTTAATTTTTACTCATTCATCCATTAACAATTTTTTTTATTTGAAGCACGTAAACTTGCATTGTCATCATTTAAAGCCTCTATTCTAAGAATGATAACGTCAGCGACTAATAAAAGCACATTTTAATAGGGTATTTGTTTACACCAAAACATGGAAAATACCAAAAACCAAAGGTCTGCACTCCGTGAATTCCCGCTTGAAAGATGGATGGGTCGTGATGTTCACTTTAATAATTCAGTTAAAACCAGTTCTAGTGACCTACATTAGATTCTGAAAATGTTGTCACCTCGAATCTCTGATATGCATATCACAAATAGCAAAATGGTTCACTTGAACAACAATATCGGAAATAAGGAGCCATTCATAAAAACAGCATGTTTCTTGGATTGTTCTTTTGTGTTTGTCAAGATGCAGTGTGATTTGATCTGTTGGGAACTGTGTAATGTTTGAGAAATTGGGGAATGATAAGCGATCCAAGTGAATATGCTGTTCCATAGAATGGTGTTACAACTAGGTCAACAGGAAGTCCATACAGAATAGGTTGGTAGGATGTATTTTGCTGCAGTAAAATAAAACAGAAGCAGGCAGAAATGCCATTACATTCTCATGTAGCCTTCAAATGGTTAGTAACTGAAAATCAAGTGCCCTGACCACATGCAATGCTAAGGGTCATGAATCTTTGTGTTCAATACTGCAATTCAAGAAAAGCTATATACGATTTACTGTTACGAATCAGATTAACTACGGGCAAGTATGGGAAGCTTATGATAAATATCTAAGGCTATAGATTACGTTGATTGTTCTAAAGGATACACAAGGGGTTGCTAACTAGTCTACTGGTTTTCAACAATAAAGAGGATGCTAATATTTGGAATTTTCGTACCATTTGGTAGCGATAGGCAGATGTGTAAGAGAACAATGAACGTCAAGGATTTTGGAGCACAGTGAAGATGAAAATACCGCATATCCACACAGTTATTCGGAGCCAACGAATTTAAATTCCCTGTGTAGTTCGAACATTAGCTTAAGACATAATTTGACTTTTGTTTATTTAATTAATTTTAATTGGGTTACTTTTTAGAGATGATTATTTAAAGTTGAAAAACCCGCCGTTTTTAATTTAGATCGCGATATATACGAGGAGAATTGTATATTTCGCATGTTAATACATTAACCACGTTTTAAAAACTACACGAGATGTAATACAACGATTTAGGTTAGAGTTAGGTTACATCATGTTTAGTGTTTGTGCCGTAGCGCGTGTTTTACGAGTACTGGAGAAAAGTGCATAGCGGGTGGCCGATTCTGCTGCGGTCCGATCAAAGTTTCTCCAATGTGGCGCCGTCGTATTACGGCTGCTGCGCCCTATTCAACGGTCATCATCGCCCCAGCAAGCTCAAGCAGAGCGGATATACGCAGATACAGACTCCCTTACTCCCGGCTCGATTTTGGGGGTTATGCCAGACGCCGCACAGGAGAATCGGAGAACGGTTGGAATGCCCCCAACTGCCGACAGATGGCGACAGCTGCTGAACACGAGCCACGAACTTTGTTACCAAGGTTGGATCAGATGTTCGACTGAGCTGTCTCGTATATTCAAGATTACAGGAGCTCAACGCTTGTGACAAGCATCTTCCAAAAGTTGTTCCCTTACAGAACCTCAGCGTTGAGGAATGAGCTACCGCGCACTTGGTTACAATCTACAGAAACAGAGTTTTGAGGTCAATGTGATGAGACATGTATCCTGTCGCAGCGCTAATGAGGGAGGTTATATATAAATAAATATTCTTCCCGAGGGTTTTTATCACGTACGCTTACCTTAGAGGCGACCCACGTGTACATATTCTCCAATAATTGAGTGGTACTTCTGGAGCCGTGCCTTTAATATAGGCAGTCATCTATCTACTCTACAGAATGGCCCTTTAAGGGTACCTCAAGGTTCGGTTCTTATACCGCTTCTATTATTAATACATACATTTGATTTGGTTTGTAAAATTAAAAACTTTACTGCTTCTTTTTATGGTGATGGTACCCAGCCTTTGTTAGAGTTTCGCCCTAAAAGGTAAAATCGCTGAAACTAAAAGCAATATTGAGCTCAATAATATAATCGAGATTGTTTACCGTAGAGGCGACGCAGACCATACACTGGTATCTCAAGGTTAGGTTCTTGAATTGCCTCTACACCGTGTAGTCGCGATTTTCGAGCCATGATTTTGTATGACTATAAAAAGGAACTAAAACAAGCGGAATATCACGAAAGTTAAGTGAGTTGCATTGGGGACTCTGGCCCTTCTAAGGCTACAGTTTTTAATTGGTTTGTTGAGTTTAAAAGAGGCCGAGTCTCATTCGATGATGAACCTCGCACAGGTCGACCTTCCACTGCTGTTACTCCGGAAAGTGTAGAAAAAGTGCAAAATATGGTAAAAAAAGATCGACATATAATCTACACTGAGATTGAGGCTTCTCTGGGGATTCGATCGGCAGCGGTCCGAACAATCATTCATGATCACCTTCGCCTAAGGAAGCGGTGTTCGAGATGAGTGCCACATTTGTTGACTAGTGAGTAAAAAGCAACAAAAGTTGATTGGGCTAAGTTTATGCTTGAAAAATTTGATAATGGGCATAGTAAAAACACTTTTAATATCGTAACCGACGGAACATGGTTATATCATTATGATCCCGAAACTAAACAGCAGACATTAGTTTGGTGCTTTGGAAGTGAGCAGCCTTCAACGAAAACACGTCGTTCCAAGAGTGTTGGAAAGAAAATGGTCGCATATTTTTTTCCAAAAGTGAATACATCACAATGCTAGCCTTGGTGGAAAATCAGAAGGAAGTGACTTCTGAAAGGTATATAACCAAATGTATTCCTAGTCTTCCAAGAACTGTGCAAGAGCCGACCAAAGACTGGTCTGCGGGGTATTCAATGGCACCATGACAACGCACCTGCCCACAGCACCGCTAGAACACTCGATTTTTTATGCTGAACAGGGTGTCAAACTGTTGCCTCACCCACCTTATTGTCCGGACCTAGCTCCGTGTGACTTTTTCTTATTCCCTAAGATCAAAGAAAAGTTACGATGAAGAGGCAATCGCTGTATTTGAAGAACTTTAGTCACAATAATTTGACAAGTGGTTTGACCGAATGCGTAAATGTCTTGTAAAAAACAGAATAAAGTTTTTCAAAAGGTTGATTTCGGACTTCCATTGTCTATAAAATTTGTTGAGTATCACGACATTTCTATTGATATGCTATCTTCAATCGTCGTCAGTTCACCTGAAGCATATCAATCGAAACGTCGAGATACTCAACAAATTTTATAGAGAATGGAAGTCCGAAATCAAACTTTTGAAAAATCCATCTTGTCTACAAGTTTCAAGCAACAGAATAAAGTTTTTTGAAAAAACCTTGTAGTTTTTCTGTATCTAGAGACTTTCAGCGTGACCCTCGTACTTACCAGCAGTACTCCAACGATGGTCCGATTTGAGCCTTGTAGCGTAGCTCTTCCGGAGAATATGATTTCCTGGAGAGGAAGACAACCCCCAGTTCGTGGGACGCCGACCTACCGAGGCCTGCAACATGATCGTGCCATGACATGTTCTTCATGATTGATCTTAACACAATGCTGCCCGGACAGACAGACCAATGAAAATGAGTGACTCATGAGTTGAAACATTTGCTCGACTACAGTACTTTGCCTGCCCACTGGCGTGTGAAGTGATTCGATTTTTTCAAATACTTTTATTGTCACAACATCAATTTTTGACAAAGGAATAGCATTTTTATTTTTTATAATTTTGCGAACATTCTTTGAGAGAAGATAATAGATATATATCAACACAAAAATGATTGATTACTTCATGTAAATTTATTGGAATTGTATCCATATGGTGTATGAATTGTTGTGAGAAGTTTAACTAATGAACAAAGTTTGTTCCAACCTCCGATATAAATTATTTATCGTTGGTAATTAATTCAGGTTTTCAATGTCGTATTCACATGGAGAACATTTTGGGCCTGTAAACTTTTACACTGATGATGAGTTTGATGCTGCGTTGGTCATTAGGTTGGGTATCAAACCATGTGATAAGTAGGTGAGAAAATGGCTTCAGGTGAATCCACATCTCATATACCTTGGAAAACATCGTATATAAAATACATAAAGTTTGTATGGGAGACTGGTATTGCTAGAATTACAAAGTGCGGATGTTGTTACACGAGATACATTCTGGTACGCGGGGGTGTGTTATCAATATCAAACCATTGCCTGATATATAATTTTATAATTCTTATTCCAATGTAAGCAATATCATTGCCCTAAAGTCGGCAAAGTGTTAAAAGAGACACTTTCACCCCTTTATTTGAACCTCAACGATCTTTTTTTTGGAATAAAATACTGTAGTGCACAATTCATAGCTGATAAAACTTTTTTGAGACGCGATAGACCACAGGCAGAGTATATTTCGTAATATAGGCTTCTACGACGAAATAAGGCGTTGTTATGGAGACCAAGCTTACAAAAACTTGGCCTATTTCTATTGAAAAACAAGCTAATTTCAAAAAATATAATAAATTCTTACTTTTATGTAAACCAAAACAGTGCCTTGAAGGTGGCTTAATATAAGCCAAAACATCAGCAAAACGATAAAATAGATTCCACCTCCAAACATTTGGTTTCTGCAATAAATCATTTTACGTTCTTTAAGTTCTCAAACTGAACTGCAAATCCTTGGATCGAAGAATATGTGGTCTAATTTTCCAGCCGTGCAGCGATACTGGATGAAAATTCTTGAAAGCGAATACTTTTACGTATTGTAGGTATATTTCACGGTTTTCCCTTGCATGTACTTTATTTTCTACGCGTGCGTTTAACGCCTCTCCCTTATCAAGCCCTTTGCCGGTATTGCAGCAATAAATACACGACCCTTTTTAATGGAAGTTCCGTTTTGTTTTTGCGGAAGTGTCATGTCTGTCACCGATAGGTGGCGCTGACGTTGCTCTTTTGAGGTTAATGCGGTAAACCCCACGGTACATGCGCAAATAAAAATGAAAAGTTTTCAAACCTCATATTCTGCCATGTGATTTACAACAGTACTGGGTATTTATGTAAATATTTTGAAAATTCTGGATTCTGAACTTTTTGAGAAAAATATCTATTTGTATTTTGAAAGATGTTTATTATAACCGATTTTGTGTTGTAATTCTGCTCTCTAGCACAATTAAGACAGCTATTAGGGCGATTTATAAAAATACTTTAATGTTTTGTCTTAGCGCCCATTATGAGTATCAAATTTTAGCAAAATCCAAGCCGGTGAGGTAGATTTGGTGTATTGATTTGACATGGAATGGCTCTACTAGAACCTCCAAAAAACTGGGATCATCATATAATATCTAATATCACACCCACTACTAAATACTGACTGGACATAGTCCCCCTGCATACATCACACAAATGAAATTTATGAATCATAAAGTAAGATAATTCGAACGACTGACTGCATTAACTGGAAATCGCAAATACAATTAATATGAATACGTCATCTTTGAATGGACAACTTGATTTAACACAGGACAACAATTGAGTGCAACTTCACGGGCAATAAATAGGCCAGATGTCGTTAAGAGCAGAAGCTGAACTGATCTCGTGTTTGTCCATCGTAGGGGGCTGTTGCGTAAAATTGACCGCTGTCCGCCGATATTCTATTATTTCCGGCACGGTCGATTTGCCCTCTGAAAGGGACATAGACGCAGGTCTTTTCAAGATCTCTAGGGCACGAATATTTTAAATCAGTTCTTGCAATTGACTCGTTGGTAGATCGTCTTTATCAGTATTAGAATATTTCTATAATACTCATAGTCTTCAGGACAATCTCACTTTGACAATTTCTGTTGTTTTTCGTAAAGAATATTTACACAATTGAGATTTGCACACGTATTTAGGACCCAAGAAATACAATAATTTGATTTTGGAAAACAAATAATAATAAAAAAATCTAAAAAAAAAAATCAAGCTTTTGAAATGAGGAGTTTATTAACACTAGATTCACGGATGTTGATTATGTACCTATTTTTACTGAAGTGAGCCAATTTGACTCGTACAATAAAATTGAAGTTTTTTCCGAAGAAAATAGTTCCAAATCAATTTAAATGAAATGTGTACTATCAAAAATTCATGGAAAACATTTTTTACATATATACTCTCTTTTTGGAACACATTTTCCGTGAACATTTCTATTACATTTAGTACAATAGTTTGAAGATCTGTTTCTTTTGCATGATTATTGAACTTGACTATTCTTCCGTGCGTCAGTAGCATGAATTTCTGTCATTGGAATAGAAGTATTCTTGACTTCTTCTCTACATTTACTTCTCAGCTCTTCAGCCAATTGGAAAATAAAATCCTTTCGTGAAACATTTACTTGAGTCGTCTCCTTATATTATTATTTACTTCACTGCACGGCTCACACGCGATGTATAAATCGAAATGATGACAGAAGTGGGTAATAATGTAGCGAAAACAAGTGACAATCAGAGAAACAAAATCACAGGCGACTTGACTGTTGCCCAGGCTGTTAAACTATTGAACCATTCTATGAGTCAAATTGGCTCACAACCGTGAAAATAGGTACATATACGACATTCGATAATGCGAAATGAAGGGGTGTGTGGGGAAGAGGAATGAACGTTTACATATATTTCATTACTTAAGTAAAAACCAACGTATGATTTTTAAAAGTAATATTAAAGTTTTATATATATATATAGTGATCAAATTTTTAATGATTCAAATTGGCTCGGTCCGTAAATCTAGTGTTAAAGTATTTTGAAAAGAAAGGATGAAATGGTCAATTTAAAACGAATAAAAAAATATAAATTTGCACTCTAAAATATTTATCGTCTTTTTGTTGACAAAAAAATCGAGTTTTCTGGATACTATTACATTTTGTAGTTCATTTTGAAACAAAAAAAATGAAGCAAACAAATTATATTGCAAAAACTAAGAAAAACACTAAACACAGACCGCACTAAGAGCAAAAAATTATTTTTAAACATTATTTGATCAACAGCGACAGAAAGTTCGCTAACTCAATATAATTAAACGATTTTTATTTAGTTGACAATGCGAATAAAGTGATTAACGAAAAAATATCTTATTGTAAAAAAATGGAGTGCTTGATATCAACTGATATAAATATTTCATCAGTAGCTATTGGTAAAAGTAGTTAAAGTATTAAAATATATCAAGAAAACACAACACGCTTTTTTTGTTAATCACTTTATTGTTACTTTAAAATTCATTCAAAATCAAGTTTTAAGAGGTATTGCTGTGATAAGTCTTTTAGCTTACTGACTTCGTCATTAATGACCTCTGCAGTAACGGCGTCACTTGCATGGAATCTCCAATAGAAATCTGTGTGCCTGAAGTTCATATTCCTCAATTTTACTTAAAATATCGGCCGTATAAATGAGGAAAAGCACAGGTCCGAGCACAGAGCCTTGCGGAACACCAGAGAGTGTTTCTAATTGCGAGGAGATTGTTTATATATAGTAGGCCTGGGCTCAGAGGATCGACTTGAATTTCACACGTTTTGGCGTCGTTGATAAGTGAGATTCAAATATTAAGATAAACAGTTCATTGTCATTTCCATCAAATTGTACTTGACAGGTGTACTAGCGTGATAAATAATATGCGATTGTACTAAATTTAGTACGGCAACCCCGATAATCACTCAGAGCTCCCCCTCAACGCTTCACGTTCGGCGCTGGTGGACCAGCTGGCCACTGGCCACTGGCCACTGTGTTTTTATTACGAAATTGGACGTGTCGTACGTGAGACATGGATAGGGCCCCTGGGATTACACCATCGAGTGGTAAGCTGGTAGGAAGATTAAGATATGTTTAGATAGGCAAAAGAATCAATTGGCTAATTTACCCATGTACGCAACATACAGATCACCGAATTATTCCAACACCTTATTTATTGAGTTGGACGGTCGCCAGTTGGAAGATCTTCCACAACAGTTTCTACCAATTTCTTTTCAGTTTGTTAGAAGCATTAGGGGATCCATTCTCTGACAAAAATGTTTAAATTCAGAATAATATACGAGTCAATTACTTTATTGGTGTTATGGCCTATAGCGGGGTTAACTCTAGATGAGTTGTAATAGCGGAAAAACACCCAAACTGTTTAACAGGTATTAATTGAAGAAAAAATATATACAATTATAGAGTTAATTCATTTCATTTCAGTTTTAGCAGCTGAAGCAGACTGCATTTTAACAGGATAACAATCAAATAATTATGAAATTGCTACTGAGCCTCATAATAACGTCAAGTAGGTTGACTCTATATTTCACTTCCAGTGCTATCAATTTATTGAAGATTTTATTCGGATTTTTTAACAGTAAACGACGAACTGTTTATGGTGGCTTCTGGCATCAATAAAATCGTCATGTTCCTTTATTTTTTGTCCTCCATTTCCTGCATAGTTGGTTTTGGAGAGGCATTGATGAACATTAGAAATATAGGCATTCAAACGTGCTTTCAACACCTCTGTTATTTTTGACTATATGTTGATAGGTCTCTTCTTTTCTACCATTTGTCCCCCTCCTGAACGCCGTCCATGTAGCTGGGTTATAAAATTTCAATGATATCTTTGATGTGTTCTTTAATTTGACGTTATAAGATCCCATCTTTCCACTACTTTAAACTAAATCCATTTCTGTACAATGCCTGCTCATTACATTGGAATGTACGTACTTTGAAATAGCTTGGTAAAGACTCTCGCTTTACTCATGTTTTTGCAGCAAAAGTATACCACAATAGAAATGCAGAGTTTCTGGAATTAGTACAACTTCTCTACAATAAGGCTGCTACGATATTAACTTCTACATAAGGGAAAGCTCTGTCTGCTCTTTAACCAAAGTCCCATTACTGTATTGTTATCAGTCATATACTAAGCTGCAGTACGGAAAGGAGATTAAGTTGAAGTGAAATAATCCCGAACCGATTTTTGAATGCTAATAAGCACTTTTCATTATTCATTATCACTATTTAGTGAAAATACGTTAATATATAGTATTTTTTTTAGATCTCCCTCTTCTTTTGTTCCCCACCCCCACTATTTGACACTCCCACCAAAAATTTTGTAAAACGATCCTCGGAGATGAAATGAAGTTTGAGCTCGTTTTTTTATCTCTCGTTTGCTTTAAAATATTATTAGATATAATTAGGAGATAGCCAAAAGAATCTTCTAGTGGCTTAAAATTGCTGATCCTCATTTTTTAATGTTTCACAAGTTGTCGGTGATATTGAGAGTTTGATGCATACAATTTTTTAAAATCTAGTGACTCAATTCAATACATCGATAAAAAGCCTACGTTTCACATGCCCATTGCACTCTTTGATCGCGAAATTTTCTTTCTATTAGTCTAAATGGTCAGAAATGTCTCTACCCAGTGAATTTAACAATTTTAATGAAATTTATCAATCATTTAGAAGTTAGTCGCATCTGGCATCACTTCTACTCTTATCGCATTTTGCGTGATTGATATTTGATGTGCAGGTTGCCATCTTCTTCCGATCTACTCTTTTCTAGTTCTAATCAACATTACAGTCCCTCGTTAAATTTCAACCAATCATCCGGGTCTAATTTATCAACGCCAATAAGTCGCTGAACAATCAGTCTAATTTTTATTATATTAGAAGTACTGGAATCCATGGGTGTCGATATCTGAAGGCAGGAGGTACGCAAAAATTACCTCGAATGTCAATGAATGTCAAAACTGACGTCAATATACAATAGGTTTGTCCCATTATTTATTTATATAAAGCAATACGTTTAAAATGTGATAATACGAATGACAATCGATATTTCTTCTTGAAACACTTTTATTAGTTTGACCTTTTTCTATAGATACAAAATCTTTGAAGTATAATGATGCGGGACTCGTAAACCGAGAGAATACCCTTCAGACCCGTTAATTAAGATGCTTTGAACAGCAAGAGCAAATATCATAATACAAGAACAGGATTAATGAATAAGTGATTTTTGAAAAAACTGGAACAGCACGCTTTTATAGTATATAGAGCTACGCCTAAAATGCTGTTCAACCTGCAAAAGAAATTTATATGGTATATATTCCTTGAACCATTTGAAACATATAGGAGATATATTATGTTCTGAAGCGGACGAATCGTGGTAAAATTCTTTAGCTATTGAGAAAAATCATTTTTATGATCTAAATGCAGAGGTATGAACAAAAATACATGTCTAACAAGTATGGAGTATTACAGGGCTCAATTTTATAAATATAAAAACGAATGTATTCTACCGACACCTGATTTTTTTTCAGTTGCAATCAGAGCTGGGCAGTACTCGAGTAAATTGTACTCAAGATTGTGAATCGTCAGTATTCGTAAATAATTGTATTTTGATGGGACTGAGTTCTCGAAAATTTTGAGTACTCCATTTTCAATAAAAATTACTTCTAATTCCTACAGCTGAAGAGTGAGAAATCACGATAATTAGCTATTTTCTTTCAGAATTTTATTTATTTCGATGAGTTTATATATATTTTTGTGGGTCAGATGTATGTGGACTAATGAAATATATTGCTGTTCTTTAGAGTATCCTCTACTTCTACTTGTACCTCTACTCAATACGTAACTTTATTTTATCAAATTACTTATAAATTAAAAATAGTAATGGTAAAAGTGGTAATTAATAGTTGACACTCTCTTGATTCTTCTATTACTAATCACTGAAACTTCTTTCCTAGCATAAAGTCTCTAATTATAATTAGATTAAATACTTATACTCATTACGCATTTGTCACAAATACTCTCTAAACTTTAGCTTTGAGTACTTCTCATATAAGTACTCATGAATACATTTTAAAGTTGCTGATTGTGAAGTACTCATGTTACTAAGTACGGTAATCTGCCCAGCCCTGGTTCTAAGTCATAGGACCAATCCAGAGGCAATGATATATTCATTTATCTTCTGCCAGAAATTGTTTTTCGCAGCTAAATCTGACGATTTTTCCAGTTAATTCTCTTTATTTCAGCGATTCTGGCAAACAAATTGATGTATTTAATTTGATGTTGCTGCTGTTATACGTAAATGATAAGTAAGTAATAGTAAATGTTCATAAAATCTAGAAAATTGTCTTAAAATTGTCGATGCTCTAGGACCAGTCTTCGATGGAAAATCTTCCAGCGCCGCTCATGTTCAAAGCATTCGACTGTATGATTGATCGATTTTCAATGTTTCAAAAATTTTAATCCGCACTTCCCTATCGATAAATGAGCCCTTATTGTGTGCGAATGTGTACGGAACTCAATAACCATGATGTCGAAATTGAATCAAGATACTGGAACCGGTTTTGTGATTGATATTATAGTTGGATGATGAATACGATGAATGATTGTGGTTCCGCAAAGGGGTTCTTCATTTTGTTGGAAACTACAGGACTCGTGTGGATTTGGTTTATAACGGAACAAACGGTCATCTAGATAATCTCCATACTATTACTAAAATATCAATGTCCGTTGTAGTGAAGTTACTGTCCCCTTTTTACGTGAAAGACCCATATAAAAAATTGGACATGTTTCACTAGTCAGCTCATAAGTGTCTAAACATTCCGATTCGCCCAAAAGATGTATAATCTTGAATTCAAAAAAATCGCAATCGCAATTTTAAGAAACAAAAAATATATACAATAAATTTCATATTTTATCAAAATCGATGCAGCGGTTACTGAGATAACGCGGCGCCAAGCATTGGAAAAGACAGAATACTAACAAACGAAACCCTTTAAAATAAATTTAACAACGTCAAGTGATATTTGACTTTTCATCAAAAGTTTGATTTCGGACTTCCATTGTCTATAAAATTTTGAGTATCGCGACGTTTCGATTGATGTTCTATCTTTAATCGTCTTCAGGTGAACGATTGAAGATAGCACATCAATCGAAACGTCGTGATACTCAAAATTTTATAGACAATGGAAGTCCGAAATCAAAGTTTTGACAAATCCACCATGTCTACAAGTTTCAAACAACTGACTTTTCATGTATTCAGAAATACATTTTGGTAAGTTTCAGATTTATTTATCTCCCTAAAACATATTTAACTACTTCCAAAAATTATATGGAACTGGAAAATTGTACAAAAATACTTAGATTGGAAATGTGGTTCTTTACTAAGCACAGTGCTCAACGGTCAGAAAGACAGACCGATAAACTGAAGCAAAGATTATGTATTACAAAACAAATATGATGTCTTTGAAAATTCCCTCAATACGCAAAATTCCCAGACATCAGTATTCACATAACGGGCTCATGTTTTTCAACTCAGACAAATTGCTACAGACTAATATATTTTTGGAATTGGCAATAACGACAGGAATGTTATTCTGATTGATATTAAAGAGCTTTGAATGGCTCAATTAAGCAACAAAATCATTGAATCATTGCATCGGTAGTATTGTTCGTTTGAGCGGTAGCTAACACTTCAAAATATGAAACATTCCGTCAAACTATCCAAACCTGTACAGCGAACAAAGGCATTCAGCTTGCGACCCCACCACCCCTTGACAAGATGATGAAATCGTCATTGTTGCGCCAGAACCACCCTATTTGCAAATTGGCAAAACCTGTTTGCAATGGGTTAGACTACGTTACTCGTCACCCGTTTGTCAACCATATAATCCCGCACAGCAAAAAAGGATTTTTAAAATAATTGGACTCTTCGTCTGGAAACCAAGACGTATAGGGTCATGCTATTGACCATGTTTACATTATGAGACGTAGAAGAACTACAATAGAAAAAGACCCTGACAAAGAATTCGCCTAGTGGTCTGCCAGCAGTGGAGATGGAGAGACTCCCAATACTTGAATCATCTTCCATCAAGCTTCTGGGTATCAAAATCAACAATAACATGTCATGAAACGATCATGCTGCTTGCCTCGCTAGGTCGGTGTTCCAAAAACTGGGGGTTCTCTTCCGCTCCAGATAATTATATTCTCCTAAACAACTACTGCTAGATCAAACCATAGCTGGAGTAATGCTCGCATGTGTGGGGAGGCCTGAAACTTCTGGAAACGATCCAGAAATGAACAGTACGTCTAATGAATGCGCCTGACCTCACAAAGGACCTCCCCAGTCTAGTTTATAAAAAGTTTATATAACGTTTTCAGATACAGAAAAACTACAAGGTTTTTTTAAAAAAACTTTATTCTGTTTTTTCAAAATATTCTCCCCCTACCACAATACATTTACGCATTCGGTAAACCACTTCTTGTGACCAACGCTATTTTGAAAGGTTGCTAATTTCTTCCTCAAATGCAGCGTTTGCTTCTCCAACCGTGGAAAAATGGCGACCTCGTAACTTTTCTTTGATCTTAGGGAATAAGAAGAAGTCGCACGGAGCTAGGTCCGGAGAGTATGGTGGGTGAGTCAACAGCTTGACACCCTGTTCAGCGAAAAAAATCGAGTGTTCTAGCGGCGCTGTGGATGGGTGCATTGTCATGGTGCCATTGAATACCCCGCCGACCAGTCTTTGGACGGCTCTTGCATAGTTCTTGGAAGACTACAGGAATACATTTGGTTATATACGAGAAGTAACTGTCCTTTGATTTTACAAGGCTACCGTTGTGATGTATCCACTTTTAGAAAAAAAAAGATGCGACCATTTTTTTTCCAACACTTTTGGAACGACGATTTTGGTTGGAGGCTGCTCACTTTCAAAGCACTAAACTAATGACTGCTGTTTAGTTTCGGAATCATGATGATATAACCATGTTTCGTCTCCGGTTATGATATTAAAAGTGTTTTACTGTGCCCATTGTCAAGATTTTTCAAGCATAAACTTAGCCCAATCAACTTTTGTTGCTTTTTGATCACTGGTCAACAAATGTGGCACCCATCTGGAACACCGCTTCCGTAGGCGGAGGTCATCATGAATGATTGTTAGGACCACTGCCAATTCAATCCCCAGAGAAGCCTCAATTTCAGTGTAGGTTATTTGTGGATCTTTTTTACCATATTTTGCACAGCTTCTACAGTTTTCGGAGTGACAGTAGTGGGCGGTCGACCTGTGCGAGGTTCATCATCGAGTGAGACCCAGCCCCTTTTAAACTCAGCAAACCAATTAAAAACTGTAGCCCTAGGAGGGGCAGATTCCCCAAAGCAACGCACTAAACTTTCGTGACATTCTGCTTGTTTTAGTCCCTTTTTATAGTCATACAAAGTCATGGCTCGAGAATCGTGACTACCCGGTTCCATTTTCACGTTAAAATTCGGTCAACACTTAGACGGATTCAAGACCGTGGCAAGGCAACTACTGAACGATTCAAACGCTGCCTTTGCGTGTAAGCACTTACAACTTTATACAAAATGGATGTGTGCTCAAATTTCTTTAAACTTGTATAGATTAGGAATGTCTAAAGACTTGTCCGGGGACTTTGATCCTCGATGGTTAAAATCTACAGCATTTTAAGGTCAATCTGAATATACAATTATACATTCATCCTCTCGCAACGCTTATGAAACGCTGTATGCTATCTACCTTTGCGTGAGGTTATCTATGAAAGAAATTCTTTCCGGGCAAACCTTGTATCACCCTGTATAGAACGGTCAGTCGCATTCGTTTCGTGTACGTAAAAAACAACAGCCAATCGCCTATGAGAGAATAATACGAACGAACGACAATATAACTAGTGCATCGTGCATAGGCAGTTCTCGTTAGCGTGGCATTAAAGGCCGCAACTTTTGTGATCGGTCGTTTGACCGTTCATTCGCGAAAAATTACCATTAACACCAAACGCCCTTTTTAGAAAGAAATAATAGAGAAATCAGGCAAGGCGTGAAAAATGTTTCCGAGCTTTCAGAAAGGGGAAATGTAAATGCGCTGATGGAGGAAGATAGAGGTTTGAAGTTTGGATTGAAATTTATAATGAGGTCTATTAATTGTTTTCCGTTTCAAAAGGTTTGGGAATTGAGATTGAAGTTGATTCCAAAATGGAGCATATTTTCTGTATGCAAGGCGCGTTTGTTTATTTCCTGGCCTTCTCTTTCAATAAGCTTAATAAGAAATTTCTCGGGAACAAACATCAAGAATAATTATAACTTAGAAACTGGTTCACTCAATCTGATTGAGGTTATTCAACTGGAACGCATAATCCCACAAATGAGAGACAGATGAAGTTGTGATGCGTTTAATTATATGTATCGTCGTTCTGTAAAATTTAAAAAAATGTAATGTCTACCAAAGGAACGTAGAAACTAGCCAAGCCCGATAATGAAAATAAAACTAGGAAGATATGGAGACTTCCATGCTTCCAGTGAATTCGAATCATGCGTTCTATCGCATTGCTTAATGCATATCAACGTAATCTTTTCTTCTGACTTTTTTTCCATAATAACAATATAATTTTTCAATTCAATTTAGAAGATAATCAAAATATGTTTAGGCGCTTTTAGGGCCGACAGACCAACAGACCGACAAATCGACAGACCGACAGACCGACAGACCGACAGACCGACAGACCGACAGACCGACAGACCGACAGACCGACAGACCGACAGACCGACAGACCGACAGACCGACAGACCGACAGACCGACAGACCGACAGACCGACAGACCGACAGACCGACAGACCGACAGACCGACAGACCGACAGACCGACAGACCGACAGACCGACAGACCGACAGACCGACAGACCGACAGACCGACAGACCGACAGACCGACAGACCGACAGACCGACAGACCGACAGACCGACAGACCGACAGACCGACAGACCGACAGACCGACAGACCGACAGGCCGACAGGCCGACAGGCCGACAGGCCGACAGGCCGACAGGCCGACAGGCCGACAGGCCGACAGGCCGACAGGCCGACAGGCCGACAGGCCGACAGGCCGACAGGCCGACAGGCCGACAGGCCGACAGGCCGACAGGCCGACAGGCCGACAGGCCGACAGGCCGACAGGCCGACAGGCCGACAGGCCGACAGGCCGACAGGCCGACAGGCCGACAGACCGACAGGCCGACAGGCCGACAGACCGACAGGCCGACAGGCCGACAGACCGACAGGCCGACCGACCGACAGGCCGACAGACCGACAGGCCGACCGACCGACAGGCCGACCGACCGACAGGCCGACCGACCGACAGGCCGACAGGCCGACCGACCGACAGGCCGACCGACCGACAGGCCGACCGACCGACAGGCCGACAGGCCGACAGGCCGACAGGCCGACAGGCCGACAGGCCGACAGGCCGACAGGCCGACAGACCGACAGACAGACACGTAACATAGCACTTGACCCCCACTCTCGTTCTCAGCCGTAACGCATGGTAACATTTAGTCTGACTATCCCCTCCCCCTAGAGCATCACGTAATACAAGCAAGCTCCATAGATGAAAAGAATAGTTGAAGCACTTTTATGCCGATGCATAATAAAAGTTCCCCTTTGCTTCCTACTGTTCCATGTCTTCAGGTGTCAAGCACGAAGCAAGCAGCCAGCGCAGTGCACTGTTACGTGAACCTCTATTCAAAAGCGCATTTTTGCAGGCGTGAAAGTCAGGTGCATCGGTTCACCCCAGCTTTTCCCTACTTGATGCGCATATAAGTCGTGCCGCGCCGTGCGATCAAAGGTGGCGTGTGTGCCTCTGTGACTATAGCCACGGCAAATTAGGATGAATGCTGTAGAAACAAGTGGAATATGCGAATATTCTCGGTAGCATCGTTGCTTAGCCTCTAGCTTGAATGAAATCACAACCATGGAAATGGAGATTAAGGACACAATTTAAATTTATCTTTCGATTTGTCGTCCATACTGTTGCTCGCCGTATATACGAAATACATTTCTTAGTATCTTTTGTAGGAGTTTCAGTGCCCCTATTTTTTCATTCGATAACTACACTCATTTGTAGCATTTTTTGCCTTCAAAAGTTTGATTTCGGACTTCCATTGTCTATAAAAGTATCACAACGTTTCGATTGATATGCTATCTTCAATCGAAACGTTGTAATACTCAAAAATTTTATAGACAATGGAAGTCCGAAATCAAACTTTTGAAAAATCCACCTTGTCTACAAGTTTCAAACAACATTTTTTGCCTTTTGTAAAAACAGTATATCCATTATGATCTTTTAGTAAAAAAATATAAGCTCTTCAATCTTGATCAATTTTACGATTTTATTTTCGAAATACTCTGACCAGTAGTTGTCAGCACGACAGAAAAGTGAAAGACGTATGGAAAACAAAATCTTCTGATAAGGTCGTATGAAAGTTTCAATGAAAATCATATAGATATCAGTTTTGCAACAAAATATGAACTCCATAGCCATAAGATGTTTCGAATAACTCTTTCACAAGAAGCTGGTGAAACAGAACAGTAGCTCTATGTCCACAGAATTTTCGGACACCCAGTATAAAAATCCGGTTTCTTCTGTTTAGAGCATTTTTTAGTGAAAATCGATTCAATCGGTCAATCTCAGGAAATGATCATTCAAATTCAAAGAAATATTTGTTAGAAGCATATAAAAGTAGTTTCCTCAATTCAACATAATTACTCTTGATCAGAGGCAATAGTAGTAATAGTAAGATAAATTCTTGTATACATTATCTATCTGTGTTTCTCCCACTCTAAATCGCACACAATCTGGTGAACCTACCACTCAGGTCAGTAATTATCTGGCTATTGAAGCGAGCTTATGTATCTCCATTGTACGATGTCGCGTGGTTGCACCACGTGGGAAATATTATAATTCCGTATTTCGGGTTTTGGGTTTCGGGTTCGGCTTCTGGGTTCTGATTTCTGCGTTTCACGTTCAGAGTTCCGCGTTTCTGGTTCCGGATTTCGCGTTCCTGCTCTTTGGTTCCGGGTACCATGTTTTTGGTTTCCTGTTCCGAGTTCCCAGTTCCTGGTCCAAGTTCAGTGTTCCGGGTTCCGGGTATCGGATTCCTGGTTTCGGGTTTCTGTCTCCCGGTAGTCGGATAAATCAGCATTCGTAACGTGTAAGTACAGAAAATAATAGCTTTTAATTCAAGCAAATCCAGTTTAGTCCATGTAATATTCGCAATGCAACCATACGATACCCAATACAACTGGACCATTGTCCATAATGGGTAGTATGCTATTCAACTGCTCGGCGTGCGTATGAGAGTCGGCTTCCTACGGATTTCCCACGTTTAGACA
This sequence comes from Bruchidius siliquastri, assembly GCA_949316355.1. Classification (NCBI taxonomy): domain Eukaryota; kingdom Metazoa; phylum Arthropoda; class Insecta; order Coleoptera; family Chrysomelidae; genus Bruchidius; species Bruchidius siliquastri. The sequence goes on along the minus strand of OX438538.1, from coordinate 21,421,356 downwards.
CCCCTAAACCAGTCGCCATTCTAGTTGGCTCCGTGTCATTACAACCCCATGCCCCGTACCCCACATGCTTACTGCTACTCGGCTGAATATTAAATAAACTCTATTTCATGTGTTTACGTTTGTAGGTAGATAAGGAGATACGTCGTGGGATATACGATATATTCGCATGTCGCCAAAAAAAAAGTCATCGGGGGTTGCTGTGTCCCACGCGCGACTGCCGGGTGGTTTTGAAATATTGGCGTCAAGTAGATTGACGCTGTACGTCCCACGCAATGGAAGCAATATATTGGAACTGATCATCTCCTGTTATTACATTAAAAAAATATTGAGAGTATTCGGAATTGGGAATTTTTATCTTTCTTATAAATAAAAAAAAATATTTTCACAATCCACTAGAACACTAAACTCTATGTACTTGACTTCATTCGTATTATTTTTGGTACATGTAGTCTGCAATGGTATGCAGGGCACACAAATATAATGGGATTGCTCCCGTATACGCGACTCTCATTCTGTTCGGAAATAGGGAGTAACGAGGCTCCCACAGTAGATTAAGGGTGACACTGGAGAGAAAATCCGGACATGCACAGGAATAATTGAATTTTCAGGGATGGGAGAAGCTCCGACGGATGTGTATGATGCACTGGGGTGAGGGGAGGGGGAGGAGGAGGATGAAAAGCGTGGGATTAATTATTATGGACTGTATGAGGTTCTGCGGTGGCAAATGGACTGTATCGACTTGACAACTCACTTTGATATGGCTTTTACCTCCCACGCGTAATCGGGGAGGGCGAGGGGGAAGGTATTGCGATGCGAGAATTTCAGAATTAGAGCTTGAGTTTTATTGGATCTTTTGAGATGTCTACATACCGATTATAGTAGTCAATCGTTTACCGTTGGTCTGGTTGATGGTTTGTCGCCGTTTTTGTCACCGCGTCATCTCAGTACACGCTGATCCGGATTTAATCTGATGTAATTTAGGGGCGAGATGATGTGGGGTCGTTTTAGGTAATGCTGTTATATTTTTGGAAATCGTAACGTCGGTAGCAGAGTAATTAGCTAAATCAAAAATTATTAAAACATCCCCAATCTTATTTGTTTTTAGATTTTTAAATTAGTTTTTCACTAACTCATTCCACTTACGTCATTCTGTTCAGTCGTCCTTCATTTATCAAATAAAAGCATTTTGAGGGAATCATAGGTCAACAGAAAAATTTCGCAAATCCCTTTACGTCATTTGATATCCTCATGATCAACTTATCAGCTATCAAGGCATCTTCAATACTAAATATTAGCTCAAAGGTATTCCACTCGACCACAAACTCGAACAAAATGTCCGAAATACACGCCATTTGATGATCTACGAGAAAGACTCGTGAACTTTCGATTTCATCATATAGTTCTTCCAAAATCAACTGAAGATCGTGGAGAATATATTCTTTCTAATAGGTTTCATCACGTATACTTATCGATCCCGTAGAGGCGTATTTTTCTGTCTCACTCACTCATCTACGTTTAGCGTTCAGACCAACATAGCTTCAATCTCGCTTTGACAGTTGCTGCTGCTATCTAAAGATTCTGAAGTATGGGATACATTAAAATACCAAATACTGTTCATAACATTTTATTGCTTTATAGATATCAATCACAAATCATATATACATGAGGTGAGATCATGTTATTTGGAAACAGGACGCCATCAAGGCAAATCTATCTAAAATATATGCTAAGGCCTAGTTATTATACAATTGATAAATAAATAAAAAAATAGATTTAGGTACCATGGAATGACTATAAACGGTTGAGTGCTAGGCATAATATAAATATAGCTATATACAAATCAAGCTAGCAACTTAACCTAGTAAAATAACGACAGAACATGGAATGTTATATTTACTGCAGATACTAGCATTTACATTTTTTAAATATAGTTCCATTATATCATGAGATTATATTATATATTTATTTTTTTGTGCGAACGTCTTCATTGATTTAATTTTAAATGTTGGCTGCTTTACTGATACAGCTTTCATAAATTTTCATCGGATTCCACTGCGAGGGTGTATTGATAATTACAAAAATTTGAGAAAAAAATTGTTTCCAGTGGGATTCGATCCCACAATCTCACACATTCTAAGCAGACGCTTTACCATTTAGCTATGGCAAGCAGACTTGCAAATACGATATGGAAGGTACCTGTCATCGTGTAATCCTTCCTTTCGTAGGAGGTTATAAGTTCAATCCCCACTGGTGGCGCATTTTTTTAACTATTTTAATTATTCGGCTATATTGTTGAAAGTGACAAAGTATACTATTGCATAATATGAAGAATAAGACAAGAATCACGTATGGATAGTTGACTTCCCAAGGAATATCGACCATATGGAACTCAAACTATCTTACAATTCAAGCCACCATAATACGTATCCTTTAATATGTGAATAAAATTGAAAAATATAACAGCTCAAATACAAATTCGCTAATTATCATTGTCATTTTTGTATTCTTTTTAAGGTCAGAGTAACGAATGACGACGTTGCACAGTTATTGTATTGGAAGCATGTCCTTTTGTAAATGCTAATAGTCTAAGTGATGACTATAGGATCTTTGTGCAATTTTGTGTAAAAATATACATAACTAATATGTGTACACCTAAAGGACACTTGAGAGGTAAGGCAAATTTGTGCAAGGTCACTTTAAATATCAAATTAAGTGGAATTGATCAACTCACACAATCAAAACCAAACTGGGCTTAGAAGTTTGTTTTGGTCATATATGACATCCATGTTTTGCATCCGATTCATCTCTTAAAATAAATCTTGTATACCAAATTGTGCATCCCTACTCTTTTAATATTAGCTGCCAGAACAGATATAATGGTCTTCATTGATTATCAATTTTTCAAATTATCATTAGGTGCAATAACACCACCGCGAAAATACTTGTTGAAGATACGTGCAGATGTTTCGAGATAACTCCATCCCATGGATACAAAAAGTGTACGAATCAATTGAAGGAATTATTTCTATGAACGATATTGTAAATTCATTGTTTCAAAGATTTTAACCCAGTGACGCTGAAAGAATCAGTAGGTTCTATTAGGGAGCAAATTGCAACTCAACCAGAAATGCCGAATAAATGCTGTGTACACTTTCAAGGAACGGTTGGTGATTGTACAGCAGCAAAATGGACGGAATACACAACATTTGCGTTAAGAATTGCTGGATATAATTTATGCAATCGAATTTCTTTCATACCCTGTAATTAAATTCATTTAAATAAATACATAGTACACAAATATATCCCGCACTTTATGATAACTTTATAGATTGACTCTACTAGTCTAGATGTCAGTAAAAGGTTATACTATTTTAATTTTCATATCTTAGATACCTTCATGCGTCTTCCAGATACTACTATAGAATATATTGATGGAAAATTGGAGATACGGATGCAGCCACAATGCTAAACATGGAACCTCAGTCTGATCACAGAACTAAACTAAAATTGACTATACAAACTACCATCAGTATGCTACTTCAGCCCCCCAAGGCCTATAAGGCTTCATTCCTTGCGACGTTGGTATACTTTGGTTATAGTTCTGGTGATGGCTTGACGTTGGTATACTGAATGCATTCACCGGATACTGATGTTGACTATGCGCCAAAGATGTCGACGTGGCTGTAGTCAATGGTGTTAGAACTGCCGTGGATGGAGTCAACCTTGACGGCTCTGACACCGTGGTAGCAGTTTGAGGAGGACAAGACGTGGTTATGTCAAAGTGCCCCAGCTCATGATGCATGTTCTGATGATGGATTGGTGGAGGTGGTGGAGGAGGTTGATGGGGATTAAGGTTCCCCAGAGAAGGTGGATGGTTGGAAGCCGGCGAAAGTGGAAGGGTGTTAAGAGGAGCGTAGCTTTGGGACGCACCGTAACCCCATGGAGCAGGCGCTGTCTGCTTTGTGGCGAGCTCTCTTTGGGCGGCGCAACACTGCAGGTGAGAAGTCAGGCGTAGTCGGAGAGGATTCTGGACGTCAAGGCCTTCTATTCGCTCGAGGTATCGGATGACTTCTGCAACGCATTCTCTGAATCCCATTCCGTGATAGTCCATTGCGTATTTGTGGGGGTCGTAGGCCAATGAGTCCAAACCTGAAACAAAAACATAGTTTTGAGTATTTAATTGAATTTAAATATACAAAATATATTATACATCCAAAGAATTCTCGAATGGGGATCAACAAATGGAGTACTTTTTGACGCACAAAGGACAATTATCCTGACAACGAAATTAGAAGTAGTTCTCGACTACAATACTTCCTCGACAATTGGCGTGGGAAGTAATAATATAATAAATAATAATTCAAAATTTGTCACGATAACAATACTTCTCCGCCTACTTGCGGCATAAATTCGCGAATTGTAATACCAGACAATCGCATGTTTGAAGTATCACGTTTCACTTAAACCCTTCTGGCATTCAACTAGAATTTTTATGGAAATAACAGTCGAGTAAAGAGGTGGCTAATCCATGGTCGATCGGCCCCCTAATCCACGTGTGCGTGGGAACGTAGTACAAAACGGGCGAGTAATGAGAAAGCAGCTGCTAGCTGTTGTGTTATCGCTGTGCTTATTGCTGAACCGGCAGCGTCGCGGTGCCATGGACGCACTCAGGACCGGCCATCAGGGCGCAGCATGGGCGTAGTCTAGGGACACGGGCAGTAAGCCCCTTGCGGGCCTTTAACACTTCCAGGGGGGGTTAAGACTCTGAGAAAATTAAGGGGCATCGAAATGGAAAAGGGGGTGATGTGGACAGGTTAATCAAATATAGTCTAAAACAGACAAAAAGCACGCTAATCACGTATTAAAGAAAATCACAACTCAACATTACCTACTACCTACTTTCATTTTGATCTTAAGAAAATATCCACATTTTCTTTTATGTAACTAAACAAATTAATAAATAACCAAAAAAATATTCCTCTATTGAACCTAAAATCATTTAATATCTTGAATCTATTATAACTAAAAAATAATATTTTAACAACAAATTAATAATTGTATGCTCTCCAATATGCATCAGACCTGCTATAGACATACATGTTTCGTCTTTAGCCTAGACTCGTAAGTATAGCCTGGCGGTTTAGCTGTAGAGAGCAATCGGGTGGTATATACGTTACCCAGTCAAGGGTGTGATAGCAACATCAACTCATCTCCAAGTGTCGCTCTCTATGGGGGACACCCATTGGCAACTTACAAAGTCAAAGGTCCTAACGCCTGGACCGCCTTGAAGCGGCAACAGATGTCCTTTACGACATCTGTCAACAAGGGTGATTTGATTTACAGCGACATCCCTTGTTCTTCGTTACTGGGTTACGTATATACCACTCGATTGCTCTCTACAGTTAGACCGCCAGTCTATACTGACGAGTCTAGGCTAAAGACGAAACATGCATTTCTATAGCAGGTCTGATGCATAGTGGAGAGCATACAGTTAATATCAGCTGTCATCTTCTGATATGAAGGAGAAGAGATAACGTTACATCGTAAAAGTGTTAACGTAGAACAAGGGATGTCGCTGTAAATCAGTTCACCCTTGTTGACACATGTCGTAAGTGACATCTGTTGCCACTTCAAGGCAGTCCAGGCGTTAGGACGACATTTGGAGATGAGTTGAACAAATTAATATTCAAACTTCATCAGAGGAATCTTGAAGTTCAAAAACAAAAGCTTCGAAATAGCTAATATTAGCATGAACTGGATAAGAAAATTAACACCCAACTTTGCCTGAAACCTTTTATAAGCCCTTCGTAAAAAATGTGCGACTACGCTCATGATATGTATAGTGAGGGAGGGGGTTGAGGCATAACGGCGATCCGTGGGAAACACTTGTCGATTTGTGGCTGATAACTGCAACAGGTATTATTTTTATCGTTGAGCGAGGAAGGGTGAGGGAAAGGGCGGGTGGTATTGACGAATCCATTCACTTTTTGGCTTAGTGAAGTGAGTAGTTAGTGATCGAATAGATCCCGACCATATGGACAATAGGGCACTGCGTGTACACCACTAGTTAATCACGTACTGCTACCGGTGATGCTACCGGAATGAAAAATGGAGTCAACTTGATTAACTCCATAGTTCTACCTTATAATTTTCAGTATTACGAAATCAGAATTTTGCGAGACGTTTCTCGTAGATCCTCAAACTGAATTTGCTTGTTTTTGGTTGGTTGGTGATGCTACCGGAATGAAAAATGGAGTAAAGTTGATTAACTCATTACTTCCACGTTGTAATTTGCTTGGAAGGATTTTTCTTCGGTATAATGAAATCGGTATTTCAAACTAAATTTGTTTTATTTTGGCGGGTGAGTGGAGTACATTTATATTAATATTTGACAGTCCTGATGGTTGTTATGTTACGTACACGCAGATTTGATGATATAAACTTTGCAGATAAAAAGATTAACACACAGTTTCACAAATAAAACTCTTTTTCTTTCAGTGATGCGTTTCGATTTATTTTTAAATCATCGTCGGAATGTCAGATTTGTCTGCTAACAAGGCTACCTAGATTACTTGCTCACTAAAAACAACCCATAACAATTAGAACAAGAAACATGATAAATAGTATGTAAGTTCACTAGGATTAGAAGAGCACTAAAACTTGAGCGTAAAATGGTTGTAGCGTGTTCTAATTCATATCACTGTAGCCATAATATTCACAAATATTCAGTTTAGCGATTTACGGATCGAAAATGGACCTCCAGTTCTAAGGAAAAGGAGAGGCATCGATTTCAAAAACACATGTTCATAGAATTTCGCTTTCCAAATTCCATCAAAATCAAAGCAGCGGTAACTGTAAGAAGTTAACAAGAAGAAGACCTACTAACAGAGGACGTATTGTAATTGCGTAGAATTTAGAATTTCTGGTTTTTTATTTTGTTTCCTGACATATATATGAAAACATCAGAAGCATAATTCCATCTATGCCTGTTTGTGATTTTTCCGCTGCAGCCTTGAGTTTTTAATCTCCCTATAGACTTCAGACAGTAACTCCACTGCAGACCATAACGAAAAAATAAAATAAAAAAAGTATAACAGTTGACTGCTCCACTATAATGAAAAAAATAGGTGAATGAATAATCTATTGTTGAAAACTAATTACAAAGACACTCAAAAGTATTCAAAGCGGACACATACCCAGTAAATAATATATACGTTATCCGCTTGAATAAGTTCCATTGTTCATTATTTTTATGAACTAAATTCAGATTCTAGTTACTCTATCTGGCTAGTGTTCTAATATCTCCTTTAATTTCATTTTTTATATGTATTATGGGAATATAGTTTTTTGCAACTGCATTTGCACCAGGGTTGAGGTGAACTCATAGAAAACCTCAACCATAGCACTTATTAGAACCTGTGAGGAAACTAGAAAAGTGTTTGATGCGGATGGGACTCGAACCCGTGTCTCCGGCGTTCCCTGCTAACGCTGTAACCGCTTGCAGTGGAGACATGAGTTCGAGTCCTGTCCTCACCAAAAATTCTTGTACATTTTTTCTGACTCAAAAATTGGTGTATTTAATCGAATTATATAAATAGGGATGATACGGTTAGTCACTACTAGAACATAGCTTCAGTGTAGTTTCTGTGACAGCCTGTATATATTATACCGCCTCAACTCCAAGCCACCTAGATATATGAACATACCTTTCGCATGTAACATCTTGAGATGATCGACAGTCATTTGGAGAATTTCTGCTTTCTCAAGTTTCGCAGACCCCTGTTTTTCGAAAGCACTAGGCACTAGACGTTTCAGCTCGCTGAGCGACATGTTTATCCTGTCTCTTCTTTTCTTTTCTATAATGCCTCTCCTTTTCTTACGCGATAGCATTTGGCAGCTGTCTGCATCACCTGGAGACGTGCATCTATAACAAAACAGTATGAAGATTATGATTGATAGTCTACCGTCTTTCCCTTTCCCTTTATTTGAAGCTTTTCAATTCATATTATTTGCAAAATTAAAGATTCCCTTATATACATACATACAGGTGAACCTAATACGAGGCTGTCAAAAATAGATATAATTATGTAATTATGTTTATTCAAGAATGCCACATACACGTTACAGATTGTGCTGAATTCTTTATCAGAAAAAATATACAATGTCGACAAAAAAATCTAATTCATATACCAAAAAGGAAAAGGAAGTGAATATAATGAAAATGAAATTGAACACATTCGACATAATCGAGGATTATAGTCAACAATATGTTATAACGGTACAGCCACAGATGCTGTTAGGGTGTTGGACATCTCAATGGTACCGATACGGTACCTGTACTTTATCCTCCTACTTTAACTGTACCGATCAAACGGTACTGCTTTCACTTCCTACGTGAAAACGAGAGAAAAATCCCTTGCACTTTCGGGGTTGGATCAACACGATTTCTTTGATCAAATATAGTGTTTATATATGTAGTTACTTTTAGTGATGGCATTTTAGTTTCAAGAGTTCTGATTTTGACAAACTTCGACCAGCTTTGTAATTATTATTATTCAATTTATTAATAATGGATTTTGCTACTGTTTGTGAAAAATGACGATGTTTCATGTAATGCAATAAATAATTTGCGTCGCCGACTGAAAAATATCTAAGACAACATAACACAAACGTTGAAAACCTCACCAGTACAAAAATGTCAATAAATACGGAAAAAAGTCTGTAACATTTGGGTGCATTTTTTTAAATGAAATTTGATGATTTTCGTTTTAAATCGTTATTTTAATTATGTTTTTTTGGTGATACATTTTACCATTATCTATATAAAAAATCTAAGTAATTTCATGTTGTGCAATAAAATAATAAAGGAGTTGATGATGGTATTAAAATTGTATTTCACCCGCATGAACGTTTTTTTTTTAAATAAAACATGTTAACCAGGAAATTAGAAATCAACGAGAATTGAACAGAATCCCCTTTTCTTGATACTTATCGAACTACTGACTGACAAGGTATCATATTAAAAAAAGTTGGGACCGATTTAGAGCATCTTCAAGGAACTTTCATCAAATAAAATTCATTAAATTCTCATAATTTCATAATTTATTATTCAAGGGCTCTTCCTTCGATATTTATAGGATTCTAATACTTTATTTCATATTTCTGTTCAAAATAAATCACATTTTCGCTGTCTCTCATTCACAGGTTTTATTTTGCAATAAAGAAGCATGAGTCAAAGAATCAAGCCAAAATTAATTAACAAAATAAAACTCCAGGACAGTTTCCTTCTCAAGGACATTATTAGGATTAAAATATTAAGTGAATAAATCTATATAATGATGCAACAAAACTATGTAATGAATCGAACTGAGAAACTTACTGTTCTTTGGAAGATTCTTCGGAATATACGTCGTCGCAATCACTTTCAGACATTGGCCTCTTCACACTGCTCCTTGTAACATTTGTCCATGTTGAAGGCGCAGCGTTGCCTCCAGAGTACCCCCAGTGCAAAGGTGTATTTTGAGGAATGGAGTGTTCCATCATAGGTTTCTCATAAGACACAAACAACAAGGCGTTCTAGAGTTTAAGCTTCTTAAAATTCGATGTTCTTTAGTTCGTCAAATTCAAACAGCTAAAGGCATGACACACCTAATGATGACTTCGAGTAACACCTGGAGATCTCGAATATTTCTTGAGATGAGTTCAGGAATTGAAAACTAATTTTAAGACTGGTAAGTCGAAGAACTAGAACGAACCAGGACCGGCACGTAAGTCGTGCTAATTTTCAGGATGAAGCACTGAATTTAATTTCAAGACACGTAAGTATCACAAGAACGTAAGTCGGAAGCCTAGACACTCGTATATGTCTTAAGACGGAATGAGCGCTAATTTTCAGGATAAAACACTGAATCTGGTTTCAAGACACGTAAATCGCGGAAGCAGCACAGGCGCGTCAGTCGTAAGTCTTAAGTACGCACGTCCGACTTGACATTCGACCTGTAGCAGGGCGCAAGACGGCGCGGAAGGTGTCGCGTGAGGGCGCGTGTCGGCCGTCTGTCAGACTGTGGGTGCGTAGGGTGCAACGCGTGATCGGGAATGTATGTCCTGTTGATCGAGCGGTGGCCGGTCACGTTTTTTACCCCCACTTCCCTCAGAGCGCGACCCCCGAGGGTGGAGGGCGAGCGACGAACGACGTTTCGGCGCTGAGGCCGGAATGGCCGAGCACGTGTAAGGGTGTCGGGACTACGTCTTGGCGACCGTCGACCATAAGTAAGGTGCTCTCCATCGTTCTTGTTATTATGATTTGCTTGGTTTGTAGGTCAAAATCCGCAAAAGGGTGCCAAGGTCATTCGAGAAGATTTGTTTGCAGCTGAATTTAAAGTTATCGTTGAAACCCTAGCTTTTTTGGAAATGTGAGCAGTTTTCAGTAATACTAATGATAAAAAATATTGATAAACACTGTAAGATAGCTATATTATTAGCAGATAAATTAATAAATATTAGAAATGAAGCAAAGTTACCATCAACGCGGGCGTTCCTCAGGGTCTCCGTCGCTGTTCTTGCTGTAAATCAACGAACTGTTATAAATAACACTTAATTCCATGTACAGCCTCACGGATGACAGCACTTTCATTCCCCACATACAGAGCACATAAAAAGAATTGTTGAATAAGGATATGCAAAGTACCTCACAGAAAACTCAAGACAACAACTCTGACATGACATGCTGGCCTTGAAAGGATGCTCAACACTCGTGTCATCTTCCATCAAGCTTCTGAGGATTAACATCATCAATAACATGTCTTGGCCTCGTTAGGTGGGCATTCCAAAAGCTGAGGGTCTCTTCCACTCCACAAAATTGTATTCACCGGAGCAGCTTCCACTCTACAAGGCCCAGATCAGACCATCGTTACTGCTGGCATGTGAGGGGATGCGCTCCGAATTACTGTTGTCTTGCTCTTTTGGAGAACCTCATCGTTGTGGTATGTGCTGCGGAAGGAATTTGGTCCACTATGGTTACAATTTACAGTATTTTGAGGTTGATGTGAATAGACTTTGCCTTTGCGGAAGGTCATCTATAAAAGACGCTCATAAAGTAACGTCTACCGGAGATGGTTCGCCTTAGAAGTCTCGACAAAATCTGAAAGCTTAACAGTAAGAAGGAAATAATTGTACAACGTTGTGAGGAGAGCCTTCATGGAAAAAATTGAGTCCATAGATTAACTCAACAATATTTTACGATGTGTCTTCGTAGATCGTCAAACCTTTTTCGCGAGTCTGTCGTTGAGCGGAATTCCCATCCATTAATATTGAGTAGTACTTATTGATCACAAACACTGGTTAGCCTTCGTAATGTTGATTATGTATGTTATTTCACGTAAATAAAATCCTTAAACTAGCATATTGATGTAGTTCCATATGATTGCAATCCAGCAACTCGCCCAAAATGTTTATTTGCCCAAAACATCAAGAAACATAATAAATGGATTTACAGTGAACTAGTAGGAATACAGTAATACCAAAACTCTAAACTAGCTTAGTCGTAACTTGAAAGTAACATTCATAAAAATTGTATTAAGGATACAAATATGGGCACCTAGTGTCGTAATATTTCCAGAAACATATTTATGTGAAATATTTCCGAAAAAATTGGAAATATATGGAAATATTGGAAACCAATTAAAAACTAAAACTAATTGAGATGCACTTTCAAAGAGCCAAGAGTATACAAAACAAATAAAACCGTACTGTACTATTTGTATTTGTCCGCAGCCCACGCGAACGACTCCATTTTCCAATATTTCCATTTCCATGGAAATATTTCCAGGGGATATTGTCGTCCAGTTCTGAGCCGTTTGAAGTTTCAGGTATGTAACTCATCCGGAAGTTAGTGCAAAATCGATTGCACCGAACAGTCAGGCAAAGAGACAGACAGACAAGAAATCGAGTTTACAAAAACGTGTATGAATATACGTTGTATGTATAAATTAGTGTGAAGTTGACCCGGAATCAAAAATTAATAATTGCCAGAAAGGCGAATAATCACGTGACTGTGATATAAATGTGATTAGCAATAATTGAAGTGGGGTGGCTGAGCACCATTCGCCCCTCACCCTGCGCAGCTCAACGAGCGAAGTAAAAGGGAGACTATCGTGGGAAAGGGAGTTTTCTCTCTGTCACACCGCTGCCGCCGCGCGCCGCGCATTTGCCGCCACGCGTCAGGCGAAACGCCGGTGCCGAATGTTTTTGTTCCCGATTTTGCAGGGAAATTTTGAGTGGGTTTATGTTGGACACCAGTGGCGTTCTCAACACACATACAAAGAAATGTATCTGTATTCGCGCTGATAGACAAGTTTTGCGAGTCCTTAAATAATAGCATTTTGATTAAGAATAGAGATTGCGACAGTCAAGAAACGAAGATTTGGATCGTATTTTGTAAATGGTCCCCGGCACCGTAAAATATTTCAATCAAACAGAACGAAACCTCGTTTCCTGAGTAATTTGGAGGCGCTGATCACGTTTCCGGACTGGCCCAAGGGGACTCCAGTGGCTTGGTCCCCTATATTGCAACTTCCTGACGTGCTACCCGAAATCGGCGCCTCCAAATACATGAATATACTGATGAAATTGTTACGGGACTCCGCCGGCGACAAACGAATAAAACTCGATAATCTCATGTATTTGGGGGCACCGAATCCGAATACGTCCATTAAAAATCCCTGACGAGGCATGACGTGCCTATTTCGAGGAAGGGGATTAGGGGGGAGGTTATACTTGCTTCCTACTGTCAGACGGCTGGAGTAGTCTAGGCTAAGGACAAACCATGCATTTAAACTGATCCTATAAGCGGATTTATTATTCAAAAACAGAAAGTATGAAAATCTATTAACGTTTGGAGTCTTCATTGTTCATTTAGTTAAATACTACACAGTCTTACCATTCGGCAAATCACTTGCTTAAATCCAAAACGTGTTTCGCTACGTTTGCTGTTGGCATATTCAGGTGAAGATTGAAACAAAGACAATATAACTAGTTATTGCGTTTATATACTTGTCGTGTGCTACTAACCGTAACATTTAATTACGTTTGCTACCTGTCAAATGGACACGTCAGTCATACAGATCATCCTTAAGAAGCTAACGCAGCCAGCTGCCTTGTCCTTATTCATTACATTGCTTCTTTTTCCGCTATCTGTAGGCTTCCTGAGGTATCCAGCTACGAACTAATTTTAAATTGCTAAAATCTATCTTATGCTCTTTATTGAACATGTGTTCTGCAACACTAGACTTTTCTATTCTGCTGTATCTTACACGTTCTAAGTGTTCCTTAAATCTAGTTTGTCCTTCGTAACTTTTGTCGGAGTCACTACAATTAATCTACCTATCAAGTTTGTAAACTTTGTCGTTTGAGTTTCCTAGTAGTTCTTCAAGTTTTGGACCAGATTGGTATATTTGGGATCAAAAGATATTGATATATTCTTCAAGATTAGTTTTTCAACAATGTTCGTATCATACTCACTAACCTAGGACACTTGTTCTATGGTTTCTTTTGTTTTACATATGTTGAGGAGGACGATTGATACAACCCTTAGACATTCGCCCAACGAGATCAGCGAAAGAGTAGGGAGTGCGCCACTGGAAACTACCACAACCCTGCGCGGTTTAGTGATTGGTTATTGTTACATGGAGGGACAGACGACTACCGACCGGACATATAAGAAAAGAAAATGTATAAGTAAGATAAGGGGATTTGAGTCCACCGTTTTGCAGTCGTGTGTTCGGTGTATTGGTATCATATTGATTTTTTTATTTTATGAATTTACTGTTTAGTGAGAGCTTCTCTAACGTTGGAAGTTAATGTGATTTATTATACTTTTATTCAAAACTGCTTTACATTCTCGGTATAAATTGAACGAGAAGTTGAATAAAAACTGTGTTATATTTCATTTTTACTGGATATGGATAAGTACGTTATATCATCCCTTTTGATATAATATGCGCGTATCTGAATTTAGCATATTTTCCAAGAGAGTGAATTTGACAGATACGCCGTTATAGGAGAAATTAATTAGCTAATTAATTAATTCAGATAAAAATATCGTGTAAATAAGACATATTTTTACAAATAAAACTCTTTTTCTTTCAATGACGCGTTTCGATTTATATTTAAATCATCGTCGGACTGTCAGATTTGACTACTAACAAGGCTACCCAGATTACCTGCCAACTAACTAATTAGATCCCATCATGGATACAAAACTAGAGCTCTCAAATCTAGCATACTATCTATCCTGTCAAGCTCTTTTTCTATTAAATTATTTTTCCTTTCTTGTGTCTGTCTTAGGGGAAATATATTATTTGACGACTGCATTTGCACTAGTGTTAAGAGAAACCCCTACAAAACCCTAACCATCGCCGTCAGGGCGTGTTAAAAACTACACAGACAGACAAACCGGTAGAGATGAGTGACGTGAAGTGTCCAAAACACGTATTATACGAGGGTCACGCTGAAAATCCTAAGATATTCCTAATCTATACAAGTTTAAACAAGTTTGAGCATGCAGCTATTTTGTCTAAAGTTGTGAGTGCTTAAACGCAAAGGCAGCGTTTGAATCGTTCAGTAGTTGCCTTGCCACGGTCTCGAATGCATCTGAGTGTTGGCCGAATTTTAACGTGAAAATGGAACCGAATAGTGGCGATTTTCGAGTCATGATTTTGTATGACTATAAAAAGGGACTAAAACAAGCGGAATGTCATGAAATTTTAGTGAGTTGCTTTGGGGACTCTGCCGCTTCTAGGGCTACAGTTTTTAATTGGTTTGCTGAGTTTAAAACTCACTGCTGTTACTCCGGAAACTGTAAAAGCTGTGCAAAATATGGTAAAAAAAAGATCGAGATATATGCTACACCAAGATTGAGGCTTCTCTGGGGATTGGATCAGCAGCGGTCCAAACATCATTCATGATCACCTTCGCCTAAGAAAGCGGTGTTCCAGATGGGTGCCACATTTGTTGACCAGTGAGCAAAAAGCAACAAGAGCTGATTGAGCTAAGTTTGTGCTTGAAAAATTTGATAATGCACACAGTAAAAACACTGTTAATATCGTAACCGGAGAAGACACACGGTTATATCATTATGATCCCGAAACTAAACAGCAGTCATTAGTTTGGTGCTTTGAAAGTGAGCACCCTCCAACGAAAATTCGTCGTTCCAAGAGAGAAAAATGGTCGCATAAATTTGTTCTAAAAGTGGATACATCAGAATGGTAGCCTTGGAAAATCAAAAGACAGTTACTTCTGAATGGTATATAACCTGTAGTCTTCCTAGAACTATGCAAGAGCCGTCCAAAGACTGGTTTGCGGGGTATTCAATGGCACCATGACAACGCACCCGCCCACAGCGCCGCTAGAACACTCGATTTGTTTGGCTGAACAGGGTGTCAAGCTGTTGACTCACCCACCTCACTCTCCGGACCTAGCTCCGTGCGACTTCTTCTTATTCCCTAAGATCAAAGAAAAGTTACGAGGTCGCCATTTTTCCACCGATGAAGAGGCAATCGCTTCATTTGAGGAGGAAATTAGAAACCTTTCAAAAGAACGTTGGTCACAAGAATTTGAGAGGCGGTTTTACTAAATATGTGAATGTATTGAGGTAGGGGGAGGATATGTTGAAAAAAGTAGAGCAGTTTAAAAAAAACCTTGTAGTTTTTCTGTTTCTAAAAACTTTCAGCGTCAGCCTCGTATAGCTTACTCCTGAAAGTAGTAGTATTACGATTCCTATATATATTCATTCCAATTGTCGAAACTATTTTGATCAATGAATCAATCTACTCAAGCATTTTTTGCTATAACGCCCTACCTAAATATTTTCTCATCACGATAATCGCAATTCATTGAAATCATATACAATATTCTAATGTTATCTTGGAATAACTGTAAATAGAATGAAACACAATGATAACGAATGTTTACGAGTCAGTTTCTTCATTACAATTATTTCATAACTGAGATGTGTCATGGAGGCTGTCATTTCCAATAACTAACAACCCTGCGAATTGTAAATTGAACAACATTACAAAGACCGAACAGCGGTCTGCAATTTTTGACTTAAGATAAATTGGTACTGTGATTAGTCGCAATTGTTGGTATATTGACTGACAATGAGATAAACACTATCTGTCGGTCCTTATCGAAATGACCCGATAACGCTTAGTGGTCAGTTAGACGAAAGTGATACTCAACTTAGTTGCATTTATTTACGGAAAAATGATTCCTCACAAAAATCACATCGTGTTAGTTAAAGCCTCCGATGAAACTCTGGCCAAATCTAAAAATTATGCTATAAGTAGGTGTATTGTTTGTATACTCATTACATTTTTGTTGGTGGTAAATTTGCTTGTGGTAACGCGTTTGAAGAGTATGAGTCAAGAGATTGAAGCCTTGAAAATCATTGTCAGTGAACATTTGAACAGTGTGAGCTGCATAAATGAACAGGTAAGTTTATATTTATTGAAATAATTCGTTCTTGTTTATAAACAATGAATCAAGATAAACTTGAGCATCAGTAGCAGAGGAGAAATATTCATTGTTGAAGCTGGTACATAAACTTGACGCAAACAGCAAGTGAAATCAATGAATTATAGTTATAACCGAAAAAACACTCTTCAAGAGCAAACCGCACTAAAAAGTAATGATTAATTTTTTAATGATCTGATTTTATTGTAAAAAAGTGTGAGTTGCTTATATTTTCAACTAACTACTTTTACGAATAGCTATTAATAAAATAATAATATTGATACCAGTTGTCATCAAGCACTCTACCTACGCTTTTCTCAATAAAATCAACAACAAAATCTGAATAATTAAAATTTGTTTATTAATGTTTAGCTCGGTTTGCCTTCAATGGGCGTTTTTTTAGTTTTATATATTTTTTTTAATTTTTGGCTTTAGAACGAACTTGAATGGAAAAAATGTTAACCACAAGTCCCGATTTTTTGGCCAGCAAACAGCCGAGAGCTCATTTCATTTGGATATTAAATTATTTCCAAAAATAAATTAGTTCAAATTTTGAAACAATTGATTTTATAATTTTTTTTACAAATTATTCGAAGATTTCATTACAAATATACATACATACATGTGAACCTGATAGAATCTGTTAAAAAATGTGAAACATGACAGCTTGGACTGCAAAGAACAGTGTTAGAATACTTGCCTTCAAATATTAATGATTAAAAAGCCCCTTTCCTCCAAAGACTCCAACGTCTACCATTTATAGAGCAGCGCATTATTGAAGGAAATTTGAAATTAACCAGTTTTGAGGAGATTGCATTTCACGATTAAACTGATACAGTTATCACAAAAACCGTTCAAAGGAAAAGTTGCTTAGAAAATGATTATGAGTGGGGGTGATACCCTTTATCACCTAAAATAATTTACAACAGGAATGTACGTTACATTCTAAGTGAAAATTATTCTTCTAATTTTTTTATATCTATCGTCGTGAGTTGATTCAGTATCTTTTTTTGAGATCAACGCACTGTATATATGCCAGTCTACCTTCAACCAAGCGTTACTAGAAAACAAAACAATTATTTGTCATATTGACGTAACAGTAAATACAAAGTCTCAATTTCTACTTCAGTAATGCTCACCAAAAGTAATTGCGTTATATCAATTGTCGACAACATCAGCAACGGTACTACCAGAAGACACAAGTATAGCTTGGTGACTTGGTATATCTTAGTAACATCTTTTACAATTATTCTTGTGGGTGGTTTGTTGTTGATAATACATTTGCATTGTGCAAATGGAGAACATGGAAAATTTGAAACAATTTCGAGTGATGTTTTTGATGGAGTAAACTGCTCGAGGTTAAAGGTGAGTTAGCAACTCTACATATGCAAATGAGTGCAATTGCCTTTCTGAGCAACGAAAATGTATACTTCTCCCCTTTGAACACAAAATGTTGCTCCTCAAAGCAATCTTGGATCCGCGCCTCCTCCTTCATAATAAGAATTTTATCTTCTTTATCTAGCGAATCAGATCACAAAATCAAACATCATATAATTCTACCAGCATAGTAGAAGGCTCATACGAAAAGCAACGTTTCAATGGGTATGTTTCATGCGTTTGAATGATTATTTCAAATGCGCATTGAATACTGACTGTACGTATGTATTTAAAAAAATGGGCGTTAAGTTATTCATGAGATTTTTGCCAATATCAATATAATTGTTTATGCAAAACAAAGTGACACCAATGACGATTATCCAAATTTCAAAGACAATATACAGGGTTTTATAAAGCCCAATCTTTATATGGAGATGTTGGAAATGATAAAAGGTTCGATGTTGAGTAACTCCTAGTTATGGAGTGGAAAATACATGGAAAACATTTCCTTCATTACACCTTAATTACTTCCCTAGGCAGTGGGCTCTAGATTACTACTATGGCAAGCACGAAAAATTCTTGTAGTTTTATTTGAGAAACCTTATGTGTACATTGCACAATTGAATTGAAAAGTTAATAAATCGGACAACTTGAGACCCCAAAAATCCAATATTATGACTATAATAAAAACAGTTTATTATGGATTAGAAGAATCAAAGCATTCGAAACAATTTTTGAGGCCTTCTTAAATAGATCAATGTAAAAAGTGTACGCTGTAATGTATTGCCATTATAGAAAATGCGATTTTATAGTATGTTTAGACGAACCGATACAGAGTACAACTTTACAATCATTGGATTATAAAAATATTCACCCAATTTAGCATAACTGACAAAAAAAATGTTTTTTATGGCTACACCGACAATGAAATCTCAATTATTCACTAGGGTGGTGATGAAACCAAAAAAAGTTTTTCCCATTTGTTAAATTTTACACTGATTAGCAACATTACAGTATAAAGCATTGTTATGAAGCGTTTCAACTTCTCTTAATTACAGGAAAGTACTAAAATGAACTTGGCTGACTTTTACGATTATGAAGAAAGCGAAAATCAAGCAGCAACACCAGACATCACACATAAAAATGATGATCCCAGTCGAAATACACAACGTTTGGGAATGTAAGTTTAGTATAGTAGAAAAGACGTAAATTACAACCAGCAGCTCAAAGTTCACACATTTTTGTTCTGTAGTTTGACATTTACAGACAATGTGAATTTTTCCATAATACTGCTTCGAGTTGGTATCACAAAACGTTAAAATGATTAAGTAAATATAATATATACTTCGTTGGATCAAGAATAATACAAAGTATATTATTATTCTGACTGCATGCCTCATTGAGCAAAAAGATAACGAAGTCGAAGACATATATTATATCTGATATTACAATGTGCTCCACGCATTATACGAGTAATCTCAAATAGATATGTCGAAGCTACTTGTTATTGCTAAAATTATCTCACAGGTACTCGAGCTATCAAAAAGCAAATGCTACAGATGACCCGCCACGTGATGATTTGAGACTCAGAAGACGAAGATCACCAAGGAAGCTAGCTTCAAGATCTGTGGACGTATTCCACAACTCTGATGTATGTATTCGATTTTATTTTGTATCTCATTTTTGGATACAGTGACTGCTTCAATAAGCTAAGCAATGTTTGTCTGTCTATCTGTCTATCTATCTATCTGTCTATCTGTCTATCTGTCTATCTGTCTATCTGTCTATCTGTCTATCTGTCTATCTGTCTATCTGTCTATCTGTCTATCTGTCTATCTGTCTATCTGTCTATCTGTCTATCTGTCTATCTGTCTATCTGTCTATCTGTCTATCTGTCTATCTGTCTATCTGTCTATCTGTCTATCTGTCTATCTGTCTATCTGTCTATCTGTCTATCTGTCTATCTGTCTATCTGTCTATCTGTCTATCTGTCTATCTGTCTATTTGTCTATCTGTCTATCTGTCTATCTGTCTATCTGTCTATCTGTCTATCTGTCTATCTGTCTATCTGTCTATCTGTCTATCTGTCTATCTGTCTATCTGTCTATCTGTCTATCTGTCTATCTGTCTATCTTTTTATCTGTCTGTTTGTCTGTCTATCTATCTGCCTGTCTGTCTATATGTCAGACATATATATATATATATATATATATATATATATATATATATATATATATATATATATACCCAGGTTTATCGAAAAGTAAAGATAAAAAAGACAATATTTGCACTTTTGTTAATTGATCAGCCAGGTATATGGCAGCGTGCTCTTGGAACATTGGATTAGCATGTTTATATCAAAAACTGTTTACTGTGATATTGTAGGAGGAAACAACATATTCTCCGCCCGACTTCAGAGAGAGAGAGAACAGTTTCGAACACCACGGAAGTTTCAAGCACAAACATTTGGAAGTTCTGACTGAAAGACACCCCAGGGTTGGTAGGATCAAGCCACTGCCTTCGGCTCATTTCAGCGGAGACACTTCTAAATACGTGCTAGGACAACATCCTAACTTTAACGGTAAGAAACTTTCTGAGGTTCATCATGACGAATAATTGTATATTGGTGGATAACATTCTTTTAACTGATTAGGGACTATATTTTATGTACCTTGCATACATCTCGGATCTAATCATGCATTTTTTAAGAAAATGATAATGAGTCTTCGAATCTATGAATTTTCATAGAGAGAATCCGTTTCCAGAAAGATTTATTTGCAGTAATGGTTTTCCTCAAGAATTTGTTAAAACACAATTACGAAAACTTGACTCTCCACCCAAGACTCAAAGATAACTACCAACGTCTACCGGCACTCTTTGTATATCATATATGAGAGAATTATCTGAAAGACGAAGAAATGTTGACACAAAATTTAATATCAGAGCAGTTTTAAGACAAACAATACACAAACATCCCTCCTTACACAAAAGCCCAAAAATGAACACGTAGATAAAGAAATTCAATATACTCGTATTAAGTAGACTGTGTGTGTGTACCAAATATTATATTGATTAGTCTTCTAGGCCAACAAAGTTTCAAATCAAACAGCACAAAAATTATATAACTAAGGGAGAAGTGTCCAAATCCGAAATCTGTGAACACGTTTGGGAAACAGGCATAGAGTTAAATGGGAGCAAGTTTCTATACTACACAAAGAAGATAATATGATTTCAAAAGGAAGGTCAAATAATCTTCCTTTATAAAGTTGGACGATAATTGTATTTCTAGTTCCTGAATAGACTGTGACCCAGTTTGGTTGAGTTGCTTAAGTTTTTCTCCAGGTTTCCTTAAAGTTCGTTCTTGGATCTCAAATAGGGGCGACATTGCGTTGCTTGGAATCGCTGGGTGATTTTTCACAATAATTTCTGAGTGTCGTTGACAAGTTAGGCAAACCTAATAAGTTCTAAACAACGTTTTTGAAGTTCCTTATCTAGAAGAGTGTCTCAAACATTCATAAATTCATAAAATCCATGTTTGGTTTCCCAAATAACGGGTTACTGTTCAGATACTGTAAACTGCCATCTCGTTACCGTGTAATTTCAGTAGCAGTTGCATCGACTTTGATGGAATTGGGGGAGAGGGGGCTCACAACACTACTTTATTTAAAAAAATCTATTTCTCGAGTTCCGATGATTGTCGATCGTTGTGCACATAACATAACAGCCATGATTAACATTACAAGCTTCGAAGATATCAGTACCACCAAATATCAATGAAGAGGTCTTCCAGACTCGCTGAAAAGTGTGAAAAACAATGAGACTTGACCGCATTTTTTGTACGAATATCACTGTTGATTTCATGTAAACTTTCTCACTACAGGGAATGGTCACCTGAAGCATCTTCAAAGAATGTTTGTGGACTGGAAACCAAGTGAATGGGCACATCATACTGGACTGGATTCACATTTTCAGTTGAATTTGGGAATATTGACAGTGAAAGAATCTGGATTGTATTTCATATACTCTCAGGTACACAATCTGTATTTTTGATATATGATGATAATACTATAATGCCTTGAAGTAGAACGCAGCTTACTTTAGACTCATTAGTTCGTAATGTGGTGTACTACCAGGTAGCTCATTCCACAACGCAGACTTTGTCCAAAAGAACGACAATTGGTAGAGGCTGGTTCGAGGCATCGGAAGCTCGACTTGATGAGGAAGCGTTTAGACCTCCTTGTGTTTAATGCGAGACAAATCGGACAACTGCAATGATATACCTAGCACAAGAACTGATATAGCTGATACGAGATCATTTTTTGTAATTTATATGAACCCCTTTTTTCCATTTCAGATCTACTATCTGGATGAGCATGACATAATTGGCTACAAGGTGTTCAAGAACAACAACGTGATTTTGCAGTGCACCATCACAGTCCACACAACCGAACGACGGATGAAAGGCAACACTTGTTACACTGCAGGAATGGAATATCTTCACGAAGGAGACAACATATCAATTGAAAACGTCTACGACGGAAGATACTCTTTGTTTGAACCGGGAAAGTCCTTTTTTGGTGTTATAAAACTTGGTGATATTAGAATAAAGTAGTCTAGAGTTTCGGGTAGTACCTGTAGCACAATGTCTCACGATGTACCTTATCACGACTTGAATCTAGTTGAATTATATGCGGTAGTGGCTCAACGTATCGGGATTGCCTTTTTTGTGACAACTTGAGAATGGCTTCAACTAAAATCATCTGTGTGTTGAGAAAAACTTACCTGTATATAAATGCTCTCTTCAAATATATTATCTGCTTCACCCCTACGGACATCATTTCCCAGAAACCATCCTAAACTCTGTATTTTAAAACGAAATCTCCAACTTTTTTATTCGATGTCAATGGTATTTTGAATGT
The DNA here is from genome assembly GCA_949316355.1 of Bruchidius siliquastri. NCBI lineage: Eukaryota > Metazoa > Arthropoda > Insecta > Coleoptera > Chrysomelidae > Bruchidius > Bruchidius siliquastri. The sequence continues at coordinate 21,398,548 of OX438538.1, read as the reverse complement.
TTTTTGTTGAAAATCTTAACCGGGAGAATAACCGGATTAACATCGCTTGGACATTCTGTGCTACTAGCGTATCATCCTTATATCTTAAATATCAAGCTTATGTTAGTATTAGATGGAAAATAGTATGACTCGTTTCCTCTGTTCCCCAAAAATCCCTTGCTGAATATATGAAGTTTTTATAAGTCCGCCATAGTGATGAGGTGCAAGTGATTACTTCATTGAATAACACAGGTCACTAAAATTAACTGTATTGTCTTGCCGATATGCTGATTGACTTCAAGCACCTCCATTTGAATGAAATTATTAAAATATCATTTGCGTACTCTTAACTGACAAACATATCATAATGCTGAATATCACTTGAAGTCTTAGCTGAGCCAAGTTTTGCAAGTAAATTTGTGTTTATATTTCATTCTATTGTGCTCATCTTGAAATTCGTGAGAAATACCTGATGGAGAAAAGCGTTTAACCAGCTTACATGGGCGTCAAAAAAATTATATCTTCTTTTTTTGTTTTCCACCATTTCACGGTGTACGTCTATCATACATTGGGAGAATTAATTACCGAGATAAAGCAACATATTTAAAAAGAAACCGGATAAATATCTTGGGGTCCCCCCTTTGCTCCACATATGACGTCCATGTCAGTTTATATATTATTCCTGAAATTTTAAACGAATACTTGGATGAAATGCCACTGTAACAATCAATGTGATGATGAAGGGCAACATTTGATGTCATCCGATTCTAATATATCTTTTGAAACTTGCTTGATATTTGTAGACAAGGCAAGGTTTCCGTCGAAACGTTTTAAAGCTTAAATGTTATAGAAAATGAAAGTCCGGAACTATGTTTTTGAAATATCTTTTGAGAATATCAAGATATCCATAACCCCTAGTCAAAAGTGTATTTTTGGTATAAAATCTGTTGTATTTCCAGGTGATTTCCAAAACGATGCTTTAGTATGTTTTGCATAATGTTAATAAACCAATATTTCTAATAGTCTGTTTGTTTTACTGAAAAAACACCTTCAAATAGTGATAATGAAAACGTGGTGCTAAAATCAAGGAAATAAAAAACTAATAACTTAACACAAAAATCAATTTTCCAATCTGAACATCCCTGAGACATTTCTTGGCATCCCAAATAAAGTTTCGTGCTTTTTCCTACTTAATTTTTAGTAACAGCTGTGGTAAAAAAATCTTTATAATCGTTGATCTATCTACCAATGATGAGGAGTTACTTTGAATAAAATAGCTTAGGAAATCAACTAAATAAAAGCAGAAATTTCATAGACTTCCCCAAAAGTTTGATATTTACCGACAAAAAAAATCCTTTTTAAACTGTCAACCTTACCGACGCACTGTATAGCCTAGTGCATTTCATCTTGGGGTCAGCAAAAAGGGGCATTTCATTATAATTTACCAGAAATACTCACAAATAGGGTTATAAAATACGTATTTATTTCATTCTCATTACTACTCAACAAAAATATCAAATATCTATAAAAAATAGTTATATGGATTTATATATATAACAAAAATGTTTATAGCTTCTTTATGAGTTCAGGTACGGCTTTGAATAAGTCTTCTACAAGTCCATAGTCAGATACCTGGAAGATGGGGGCTTCAGGATCTTTGTTTATTGATACAATGGTTTTACTATCCTTCATGCCAGCTAAATGTTGAATAGCTCCAGAAATGCCAATGGCTATGTATAGATCCTGAAAATTAGTAAATTGATATAAAATAGTAATCTTTAGAAAAAAAGTACGGGTCTTTATAAGCATTGCGCGAGAATAAATGTCTATCACATCAACCTTAAAACGTTGGAGATTTGTAACCATCGGGCAACAAAGTGCCTGGTAGCTCTTTCGCTAAGATTCTGTAAAGGAACAACTTTTTGAAGAGGCTTGTATGTGAGACAGCTTGGTCGAACATCTGCTATGATAATATCGATAGCATGGGAACATGATTTCTCAGAGACAACTTCACCAATCCTGAATAAAATCACGTAAATATTGTTTGAAACTTGTAGACAAGGTGGATTTATCAAAAGTTTGATTTCGGACTTCCATTGTCTATAAAATTTTGAGTATCACGACGTTTCGATTGATGTGCTATCTTCAATCGTCTTCAGGTTCAGTTCACCTGAAGACGATTGAAGATAGCACATCAATCGAAACGTCGTGATACTCAAAATTTTATAGACAATGGAAGTCCGAAATCAAACTTTTCACGTAAATATATTCAAAAGTGATTAATATTGTTATTAAAACTCCGCCCTGCCACCATAACGATAGCTAGCTAGCTAGCTATAGCCAATAGCGTAGTTCGGGGGAGGGCTAAGGAGAGCTCTATCCCCCTGAAAGATTCTAATAAAAAAACTCCCTCTCAAACAAGACGCGTATATGGTATTTTCTACCATTCATTGTAACGGACTTAAAAAGATTATTTTTTTTGATCCAACGTACACCTGCGGACACGGCCCCCCTGAATAGCAGTGGGCATGGAACCCACCGAGGTAGTTAGAATCCATTTCGCCAGAAATGGTCTAACTCTATGCCTCTACATGTCATTCCTGATTGATTTGGCTGTTAAAAGCACTGACAATGTTCAAAAAGGCCATCAAGGCCTGCTGATCTAGGGTCTTCTCAAGTCTACCAACTTATTGATGAAGGGCTAGGTCAGCTGACTACATTGCTTGACATGCAAACTAATTGACATGAATCACACATCTTTCTACGAGTCTGTCTCTCCAGACCCTATCTTTTGACATATATAAGTTGAGGCAATGTTTTGTAATGAATGTCTCATTTCTCTGCTTTGTTGTTTCAGAATATTTTATCTTGCAATTTATGTGTGATTTCATTCTATAGTTCGAGTGATTTTGTTATACAAATTTTACGAGCATATGCAACTTAATGATGAATTGTGTAAAATACAATACATAAACAATTATACAATTATTAAACGCATTTGAAAGCATAGACTACATTCTGGATAACAATTTTTCCTTCAGAATATCTCAACACATACATGGTGACAATGACTGTACTTACTGTCCACTGTGGCATTTCAAAATGGCTTGATAGTAGGAGTATGGATTTTCGTATGTTGCTAGGGTTGAAAACAGTGAGCACTTGTAGCATAAAAACAACTGAATATCGTTTCCGGTTTCAGCGGAAATGACCTTGTCTCATTTCCGCTGAAACCTTTCTTATTTACCACTTTTGTATAAAATGCCTTATGTCCAAAACAAAATAGTTTTTGTAATAAAGCCACTCAAAGATATTCCACAATTCCCATTTGCTTTAATTATACGGAACAACGGAGTAGGCTAGGACAAAAACAATTACGGGTTTTTACTCCTCCTTCAAAGCGCAGACAAATGAAATAGCAAAAGCAAAATTTCTCGCCATTAAAATTTTTTTCGCGAATAGGCGTTTCAACTTTGATCAGTTCCGGCACAATAACGGCGAAAAATGTACTGCCCAATCCCAACTTCCATAGACACCTGCACTCAAAAATTTGATATGTAATTTTCAAGTTGTAGATGCTCATATTAAGTAAAAATCAATCAATTTATTATGAATTTTACAGGTCTATGAAATTTGAATTTATAACTGGATGTATAATGAAGGTTTTACTACAGCGGGTTAAATTTAGTTGGTAGCAAAATATACTCATTTCTTATTTAAAACAACAAATTTGAGGTTAATTTCCGTGAAACCGGAAACCATATTAAATTGATTTTATGCTACAAATGTTCACAATTTTCAACTCTAGCAACAAAACAAATTGAATACTTTGATATCTGGCCATTTTGAAATGCTGCAACAATTTCATTGTCATTTGGTAAATTCAACATAATAAATTCAACAAAATGAAAAAATAGATACTTACAGGAGCGACAATTTTTCCAGTTTGTCCCACCTGTAAATCATTTGGTACATATCCTGCATCTACAGCGGCTCTTGATGCTCCTACTGCAGCATTCAGTTTGTCAGCTAGATCATACAGAAGCTTGAAGTTCTCAGCTGATTTTAAGCCTCTTCCTAGAAAATTAAATAAAATGTTCTCATTCAACTAACCAAATAATAATTGTATTTTACCAGTTGTTTTCGTAATCAAAGGCAGAACTTTAAACTATGCATTCACAAATACACATGGTTTCAATGCTATCCCCAAAATATCTGGGTTAAAGGCAATTCAAACTCAAATAGATGAAATAACTCAAGCAGAGGCAACCATCATTAACTGTACATTTTTGGAGTTGCTAAATTACAATCTGTCATCTTTTCAATTACTTTTGTGTAAATATTCAAACAGTTTTTGCAATACACCCAAACTGTCAGGGTTGGAGTGAAGAGGAAACAGCATTCCCATTCTGGCTTTTCACCATTCAATTTTAAATACAAATTAAAAATGGGTTTTTCTCAGAGTATCAGGAACACCTTCCTTCACTGGAAGATAAACGACTATATGACTGCAAATGATCCATAGTTTCAGAACAAAATACTTCACCTACTTTTGAGGTACATTACAATAGCAATAACCTTCCATTCTGAGTATATGACATATACTTTTAAGCATTCAGAAATTAAGATCATCCATTCATATTTACATACATATTCAGCAATGTCTACAATGATGATGTTCAATCTTATTCCTAATGAAGTTTATTATGTGAAGTCATTGTGAAGTTAGCATAGAATCATTGATGAATAGTCAAAAAATAGGAACTCATATATTGGGTTAATCATTAATAATTCAATTGACAACCTCCATATAAAATTGAGGTGAGGTCACAACTAAAATATTTAATGACTAAAGTCTTTTTGTGAGCTTTCTAACTGATTTCAATTCATTTATGTATTTGTGTCTTGTATTATTTGCAAGCAGTATCAGTTCATATCCACATCATTTCCTTGTGACTAAGTTCATTTAAAGCTCACCAGTGATTTCTGAATGAACCTAATTTGGACATAGAAATATCTTCATTCTTGACTTCACATTTTAAGATAAACATTGAGAACTGGAATTCTCATATTATCATATAAAGCATAACAACTACTCTTACCTCCACTAACAACAACTTTAGCTGCAGTTAGCTCTGGTCTGTCAGATTTGCTGAGTTCCTGACTCACAAAGACAGTCAAATCTTGAGCACATCCATCAGCTGATATTGGTTCTGGCTTAGCAGACCCCCCTTCAAGAGGAGCTGCTTCAAAGTTTGTTCCTCTCACTGTCAGCACTTTAACAGCATCCTTGGCTTTTATTGTTTGCAAGGCATTTCCTGAGAAAATTATGGTTGATTGTATAAAATAGCAAACTGGTTATAATGGCTTCTAAGGTTACATATAGATGAGTTATTACTGAATTTAATATTATATTCGCCTTATCTAGCAATATTCCAATAACTATATGAAGTCCATATGAAATTGGGCTATATGGTATATACTTGATTCAAACGGATAAAGATATTTTCAAAAGACTGACAGGTCATAATGACATGAGAATCAAGGTATTCAAAATCATATATGAAGTTTCATTCTACCTGCATAAATGCCTCTGACAAATGTGTCAGGTGCTTTGATCTCAATAACATCTGTCACAGGTGAGACATCGAGTTTAGCAGCAATTCTAGGTAATATCGCTTTTCCGAATGCTGATGCTCCTGCTACAATATGTGTATAGTTGTTTTGCTTCTGTGCATTCAATACTAGCATTGTTAAGCTTTCTGCAGTGAACCCTTTGAATGCTTCATTTTCTGCTACTAAAACTTTTGAGACTCCTGCTGCTTTTGACACTGCCTCAGAGGCCTATAAGTAGAGAACACGTCAATAAAGAAGAACAAACATATTATGGTATTTACAACATACAGGCCCACATTTAGTTCCTGCTACAAGTACAGTAACATCAGCTCCTAATTTTTTTGCAGCTGTTATAGCGTTTTGAGTAATGGGCAATAGGACTTCATTGTTGTGCTCTGCTATGACCAATGTACTTTGAAATCGCTTGAACTGCAAATAAATTATTATCGTAGAGATTTGATTAATTTCATCATTATTAATATTATTACCTGATTTCCAATCTGTCGTGAACATGTCGAAAACATTTCGCAAACCACTAAACAGCCGTTTTATATAATAATACTTTATTTTCCCGTTTTCTGTACTTATATGTTAGTATTCCAAAGTTCAAAGTGTAATTAAATATGAAAAACAAAATTATTATTATGTATTGTAATGTATTGTTCTAACTTCTGTTCCAATTGTGCACAGTGCACAAGTACAAACTACTAAACTTCGTTCTATGCTCTAAAACATTAATAGCAACAAACCTTTCCTTACCACAAAACACAACAAAACTACGTGCAGTTTAACTGAACATAAAATTATAGTTATACTCAATTGCACATGTATGGGTGTATAAGTAATTATTGTGCTTAATTCACGGAATTTCTTCATTTTTCTAGATAAAATTAAAAATAAATGATCTGGCAAAAGTCCTCTATATTTGAAATGTACTTAAACTGACAAGCACTGACAAGCTTAATGAAATGAAGTATGCCTTTCATTTACGTCATTTGTCATAACTTTAATTGTTTGTGGTTTTGTGCTGTCCAATCCAAAATAAAAAACAGTGCCAAAAATGTTTCAAACATAACACTTTTTCAGCTAAAAAATTCTTTTTTTTCAAATCTGGGGTAATATGGAAGCATCTTACTGCCTCTGCGGGCAACCATACGATCCAAATGTCTTTATGATCCAATGTGATGCATGTAAGGATTGGTTTCACAGCACGTAAGTGGAAACATATAAAACAATACTGGTTTGTTTATATTTTACTTTTTTTTTAGATGTTGTAATTTCCAAGAATATCTCGCAGTTGAAATAGATAAATACCATTGCCCCAGATGTGCCCCGACATTTGGACCATCTATAAGTAAGTTGGACTCTCAACAAGAGCAACCAGAGATATAATTGTGTATAATAACATCTTAAGAGGCAACTAAAATATTCTGAAGCTCCTGTCATGATTAGTTTTACAAACAGTGCTAGACTAAACTAATATAAACACACTGGGGTCTCACAGTCTCAATGTTTATATTATCAGATTCAATCAAGAAGTACCCTCATCCCTTATAAATATTCAATAACATGTTTTAAAAATAGGAGAATGGTATACAGTCAATGTACAATAATAATTGTTTGAATAAATTTTTTCACATTGTTTCATATCTAAATGATAAATGGTTGCAGTTCAGTTAGTCTGCTAGAAACTAGTTATCTATGCAAAACTAAAATTTTCTATACTTATTGTGAAATTTTTTTCCACAATTTTCATAAATTGAGCAATTAAATGATAATTGACCATTGATATCAATAACATTATTAAAGTGTGGAACCTTTTTCTCACATCTTAGAACAAATAAATGGAATAGTGCCCAGACTGAGTTTGTAAGTATATATACATATGTCGGCAAACTGCATCAACTGCCTAGCATAATGATATAGTTATGTGGCTACTTATATAATATATGGACAGTTTTTAAGCAATATATTTATAAGTATGTCTCCATTGATATTGGTAGTAGTTGATGTAGCAGCCTAAATAACATGATCATATGACCTTTCTAAAATTCTAGATCCTGGAAGCGAGTATTTAATTCATCCATAGATATTCAGAACACAGCTTTTTTATAGATCCTCTCTCAAAGGTGGAAAGCCTATGGTGCTCCAGAAGTACCGTGAGACAGTAAATATGTATTGAGATTGACTTTAAAACACTACATTGTAACCATCTGGCAACAAAATTCTTGACAGCACATTGAACAATGCCAAGGTTCTCAAAAAGATTGACTTGGAAGATGCTGGTCTAAGGCGTCGTAAGCTCAACCTGGTTGAGACAAACAATATGCTGTGAAATGACATTTTGTTATATGTGTGTTTTATTTCATGACTTGTTAGCATTTGTCTTGTAAAACTAAACTTGTTAAACAAAATGAGCTGTTTTATGACTCATTGCACATTTTGCTATCACATATGGAGTTTGTTATTGTAGTGCTTTTGATAAGAGTAAAAAAATATGATGAAACTGAATGATGATACCTCCCCTTCTGTGTCGACATTTATATGCTGCAGTAATGCATTCAATTATAATATTTCAGGAAAACCGATATGTAACTGGCATCGTCACGATTTTTGGGATGAAGATGCTTCAAACAAACCTGTACAAACTGGCACGCTTGTGTTTATAAGAGAATTATGTGCACGGCATTTCACACCAGAAACTGATGTAGTAGTGCACATGCGAGGACAACAGCTCACTGAATCAGTTTTAAAAGCACATGGCTTCAATAACCCAATTGTAATTGATAATAAAGATGGTCTGGAGATGGTACTGCCTCCTGATACATTCAGCCATTATGATGTAGAATCCTATGTTGGGAGAGACAAAGAAATTGATGTAATAGATGTTGGTCGACAAACTAGTGCTAAGATGAAGATGAATGACTTCATTGAGTATTATAATAGCTTGAATCGTAGCAGAATTTTCAATGTAGTCAGTTTAGAATTCTCTAATACTAGGTGAGTATTACAAATAAAAATTTATATTATTATGTCATTTCACCATTATTAATGTAAAATAATTTGACTCTCTTGTTTCCTGGATCAATTGTACAATTTTTGCATGGTCTAATTACATTTTCAATTAGGAGAAATAGTGCTAATCAAGAAATAAATCTCGACGATGAACGTGAACTTGATGCTACTGTTTTTCAGGATTTGATATTTTAGTGTGCAAATAAAATTTATATGTGTTTTCCTTCAGCTTGGGTTGTTTAGTAGAGGCACCCTTGATTGTAAGGAAGCTTGACTGGGTAAACACTGTTTGGCCCCCTGATTGTCCTGGACGACCCCAGGTCTCCAAATACTGTTTGATGAGTGTCAAGGACTCCTACACTGATTTTCATATCGACTTTGGTGGAACGAGTGTCTGGTATCACGTGCTGCGTGGCGAAAAAATATTCTACTTCGTCAAGCCTACACCCGCCAATCTGACACTCTATACGCAATGGATGACTTCAACTAATCAAAGTGAAACCTTTTTTGGTGATCAGGTACTCATTTATATACTTGAAAAATTAAAATGAAATGAATAAATTAATAAGCTTTATTACCCAGTAGCTTCCCCTGTACGAGAATGATCTAAATCTAGATTCTAGGAAATACAAACGTACATCTCATCCACTGGCGGCGTTAATAGATCGTCCTTATTTTTATACGGAGCGGCAACACCACATTCTCATGCTTGCTGTCTGAATCACTCCTATACTGTGAGCGTTCAGACCACAAAACACATACACAACTGGTCCACTATTCCTATTAGCGCGCTTGACTGGCTCGACGCCTGTCGTCACAGACCATCCTCATTGCTTCGCTGTCGGATCTATGTACATAAGCGCACAGCGTTGCCACATTTCGTAGTAACAACCAAGAAGTGGTCTACTTTATCTTTGAATTCATTTGTGTGTTAATATTAGATTGTACAACATATATTTAAATACACTGTCTGAATGGTTTAATGCAGTCAAGAGGCAGGGAATGTAAAAAAACTGATGAGGATTAAACATGCGTTTTAAGTAGTATGAATGGAACTACCGAAAATATGCGTTAACTACACTGAATTTTGTGTGAATATGAAGCTGCTACTCAGCATCTTATATGAAATATAAAAAAATAGGAAGATAACATAAATTAGAATTTATGTTTGTGTTGAAATTAATATTGCAATAGTTATTTGATAATGAAGCTCTTGGAGTCAAAACAATACTAGGGTGTTGTTATCTTACTAGGCATGAGTCTTGATAAATGCTGTTGTTTTGAAAGCCAAGTCTTATTCGAAATCTGGTACAGATCGTCAGGAATTAAAATAAATAAAATTAATATACAATATACACAAATGTACAATGTGCAGGAAATCTGTGTTATTGCACCTAATTTATGCGACTACTAAGCTACTAGTCCATTTGCAACTAACAATAAATATAACATATGTAGACGACGTCATCGCAAAACTCCAGTACGTTTGTTTAAAACAATTTTTTATTTCAGGTTGATCAATGCTTCAAATGTATAATTCGCCAGGGGCAAACAATGATCATACCAACCGGATGGATTCATGCCGTCTACACTCCAGTAGATTCCCTTGTTTTTGGAGGGAATTTCCTGAATAATCTCAATATACCTATGCAGTTGAGGTAATGTTGACGTATTCATATATCTAATCATACAAATATATCAGATGATTTTGATGGGACAAAAGAAATTATTTTAGTGTATGGTCTCCACTATGCATCACACCTGCTATAGACATGCATGTTTCGTCTTTAGCCTAGACTCGTCAGTATAGCCTAGCGGTCTAGCTGTAGAGAGCAATCAGATATACCTAACTGAGTCAAGGATGAGTTGCAATTATTCTAAACAGAGCTACTTAGCTAATACAATCGTGGTACGATATAAACTTACGGAAAGCATGGTTCAAATCTCATGACTGGCAATAAAACAAAACCTCAGTCGAAGTTTAGCGTATCAATAACACTGCTCCGAATTTCCATCATCTTGAGAATTTTGGCCCTTTCACCTGGAGACGATTGAGGATACCACATCAATCGAAACGCAAAAATGTTCCAAGACAATGGAAGGCCGACGCAGTGTTATTGGAACGTCCACATTGGTTACAAATTTCAAACAATGTTTAGTTTAGAGGCATGCTTGTGTCAAAGTAATGGGAATGAAATGACCTTTTTCAGCGTATATGAGATAGAGAAAAAAATAAAAACTGCGAAAAAGTACCTGTACCCCAACTTCGAAATGATAAACTGGTTTGCTGCTACGTACCTGTTAGAACAATTAACTGAAATAAATATGATAGGAAGTCGATGTCCCGAGTACTTATTAGCGGGGATGAAGGCATTGCTACAAGCTTTAAAACAATGGAATAGTGAAAAAGATGTAAGTATACTCTTGGCGCATGTGTTTACTCTTTGAGACGTGTCTCGATTTTTTGTTAGTCCTACAGGAATGTAATAATAATCCTAGGAAATGCTGGTCTGCCAGCTGTGGAGATGGAAGAACTCCCAGTACTTATTGAATTATGTACAATCAAACTCCTGACAATTAATATCGACAATAATATATGCGGGATTCGGAAGGTGTGTGGATCAAATCCCGCACTTCAGTTATTGAAAAGTTCAACACAATTCAGAGGCAGTTTCCATCCTTTAGTTGAATCATTTTCTGATCTCTTATCCTACAATGACTGGGGGAAGCCCCCAATCCAAGTGGAGTACAGTGTTGCCAATAAACAGCTACACAATTTTCAATTGCTCAATGAACTAATATCTAATTTTCTCAAAATTGTGTTTGTCTAAATTTAATTGATATATCGATAACATATATATTTTGTTCCAGTATAATATGTCTGTCAGAGAGCAAATTCCGATATCTCTCAACATCCCAAAGTTGTTGAAAGACATGGGGAAGGAAATACGACATGCAGAAAGATATATAAATCATTTAAACCCCCCGAAGCCGGAACGCGAATCAAAAAGAAAAAGGAAAAAGCCTGTGAATAAAGATTTTGTTGACTATCCTCTGTCACCAAAATCAACTCAAGAGGTAAGCATTACAATCAACAAATTATGAATAAATAATTCATACTATGATTAATCAGTGTTTCCCAATTGTATTACATATTACTTTGATTTATCTGATGGCAGGGATGTTATTATCTTTGAGAGGCAAAGCTAAAGAAAGTAAAATCATCATACCTTTGATAGCTCCATGAAGTTGGATGCGCAACATTGGTAAAAACCAACAATGATGTCTTTGATCGTTTGACAACTTTTTAACCACTGATTATTGTCCGTTTCTGATATCCTTAATTTCGAAAAATTAAAACCATAAATATGTTTGATCTGAAACTGTCCGCTTTCAATCGATTGTTGCCAAGGGCATTCACAATGTTCAACAAATGTTCATAGCAAACTAGTGTGGAAATCAAGACACTGTGGCGGCCGATAATAAACAACAGCGATACTCTGTATATAAACAATGCTGATTCAGCGGTATTTACTCATCCTCCGCCGGCCGTAATACTCGGCGCTGCCGGGGTGAAGCGCGTTTTCTTAGCTTTACTTAACACGGCATCGATATAGGCGAAATATCTTTTCTCCTTGCGATCACACTTCTTCAATTTTATGAGTTTTATCTTGTCCTTCACGAAAATCAATATAATTAATTTCTTTCTGTCATAATTATGCCACCAATAATCACTGAAAGATATGATGTGGATCTGTTTTAATATAATTAATGCGGGTTCATTTTAGCTATGAACCAAAACTATCAGCATCTCTACAAATTTAGTTTTTTATGTTTTCGAGTTTTTACAATTTTTGGACATAGAATTTTTGAATGTTTCTGGAAGAAGTAAAAAATGCTTCTAAATATGGATGAATGTGTCATATATTTCTGGATTTCATTTGTGAATAATGTTGTCAATACAGCAGACTCCTCGTCAGAGTGATGTAATAGTTTATACAATCCACATACTTTTGTTCCAGTTTGCTCCGATGGTCGATATGCCACCGCCTGTCAAATACCCCAAACAAGTGCAATCACCCCTTAAGTTAACATTACCAAAACCGCTCCTATATCCTTATCAACGAATAAATGTGACGCCAGATCAGGGTACAAATATAAGTAGTAGCCAAGAAGACTGGCATGGTGATAGCACTATTCGACCTCAGGAAACCGTTGCCATACACAGAGGTGGAACTGTCCTTAAGTTCAAGATAGGGTTAGTTGCATGTGATTTATATTAGGAAACTGATTTAGTTTCAGACGCAATACTTTTTTTAATATTTTCGTTGGTTGATTGTTTTCGTTTGTCGATTCTAAACAAATACATTTGTTTTCAACCTTAAGGAATCAATTTGGCCCCCTTACATAGTTAAAAGATCATCGGAATTCATTAATTAGCAAAAAAACTGCCCCATACCATTTCTATCATGCCTTTTTTCTCTGAAGTATTCTCTTCCCCATTTATGGCTTTCAAATGATTTCTATATTTTCAGGAAAATTATGTCAAATTTCAAAAAATTCGTTCTGAATGGATTTCGTTGTTTGACTAAATCCCTAGATGTTAGATTTTTTTGAAACATTCATATGATTCACATAATTTTCGACAATATTGAGATTGATAAAATTAATTCAGATTAGCATTGATTCCACACATACAAAGTTTGTTCGACTTGAATTTTATCAAAAAACTTATGCTTTTTGGTTCAGACTTTTCAAGTAATTTATTCACAAATAAAAATATTATTATCGAAATATTTTAGTAAACAAGCTAAAGTGTATTCAGATTTCATACGCCGCGTCGACACAAATACAGGCATTCCTCAAATTATTGTGCCTCTATTGATCCGTTCTGTCAACGCGTCTGTTTTGACGCGGCTTAAATCAAATTATGAATCATTTCAATCACCTGATGAAGTTGTGGCATCAATCAAATATTCGTTAACATCTATTATTTACAGAACAAAAGATATAATACCTCAAATAAGTGAAAATCATATATTGAGCAGGCATATATCTCAAAACAAGTATGACTTATGTAATTTGGATTCCCAAGACATTTATGATTTTCATGATGATAGTGATAGAGATGAAGACTGTCTAAACATTGCTCTAGATGAAACCCCTCAGAAAAAACAGAAGAAATCTGGGATAAAAACGTGCTTACCGGGTAAGGTGCTTATCAAATTTGCTTATTGTTTGGGTAATCTGTTTTTTTTCAGTTAAAAAACAAAGGCATAGAAGCAGAGATGATCCTGAGCCAACAACTGGAATAGAGTCGCTTTTACACGCTTCAGCTCTATCTGTTCCACCGTAAGTCAAATGTTTTCCAGCGCTCCATGAGAGCTAAACGTTGTATTTAATACTTATATATCGAAAGTATTTGAAAAATATTCGAATTAAAGCATAGCGAAAATGATGCGAGTTCACTGTAACTGGTATCTGAAAATTGTTGAAAACGCGCCGCAGTAATTTAGCAATAAACAAAAAGATACGAAAAAACAAAAATCATTCTGTTCTGATTCTATCTTTTGTACTCAAAAAATCGAATCAGGACCTTCATTGGAAGGTCCGCAAGGTTCGACATTAAGAAAACATCATTTACTAGGTACACACGCGAAAAAGCAAAGTTCGTCTGCTTGAAATATGCTAATGTTGCATTGCAGGCAAGGCACATAAACGGATAGAATGATTTTTCTAAGGTCTGAGGTACACACCCTTTATCTACCTTGCCGGAAGTGCAACGTTGCCGTTTTACATATTTCATGCTTTCTTGAGGCGAACTTATTTTTTTCCCAATTTGTACATAAGTTCTCGGGGTCGGCGAAAAGGCACAAAGGTGGCCAACTTGCCAGGCTTCACCTTACCACCACTACTACTTTTAGCCTCCTAATTTTTCATGCATGATTATAGGTATGGTTGTTACGTTCAACATCTTGTGCTAATTTTGTTATTAAAAAAATATTTTCTCACATTTTCTATTCTTTGACAGACCTGGTGGTGGTACATCTCCCTCAACGGAAGAGGCAATTGCAGGAATGCTCTCTATCAGCCAAAACTGGCCAGTGGCTAAGCCGCCTAGTAGAAAATATACCCATAGCCTCACGGAAGAAAATGTCAATAATGTCCATCAAGATGAAGAATATGGTGAGTGTGGAACATTACTATATATTTTTTATATTTACATAATTCAGAAGGTTAATCTGTACTTGTCCATGTCGTTAACGTTAACTGCTAAGATAAGCAATATGCATCACGGGGACAAAATTAAGATAATTATTAAGGTGATACATTAGTTCAGGTGTTAAATTATGTTAAAACCGTGATTGGAAATAATTTCCCAATTATCTCCAAAATAATGGCATGGTACAATTTATAGAATAAGGATATATCAGCCACTTTCCTTTGATCTTATAGACTATGGAGGTCCTTGGTAAGGTCAGGAGCGTCCACTAGGCGTATTATTATTTTCTGGATTGAGTCCAGAAGATTCAAGGATCTATTTCTACAATTCCAAACTTAAGTTCAATATCTACTTCAACATGTGATGTTTAATAAATAATGTCTTGAATACCTACAGAAATCCCAAGGTGAACTTTACTTACATGAACATTTTTTTTTCAATTGCAGTTTATCCATCTTTAGATAATTCAGATGACGAGGATGTCCATATCTTCAAACCGCGTGGTCGTTCGAAAGTGGATGAAGCTTGGAACCCCAAGGCTCGTGTGGGTCCATTGTTGCCGAAAACAAATAGACCCGCACGAGAAGGTACCAAAAAGCAGTCCGTAGAGAAAGTGTTGGAAGCTGCAGCCGCAAAAAGAGTTCATCATCCGCCAGAAAAGGTATGTTCATGTTGTCAAGATGAACCTTCACCTTGAACAACGCATGTAGGAAGCCCGTTTTGATTGAACTAAACCAATTTTGCTGACTTGCTTCCATTGTCGAAGAACAATCTGCTCTATTTCTCTTGTACTATCTAGCGACTGATATTGTTAACATTCATTCGTGATTCGATCTGATGTATGGCATTTTGCAACAACACTCGTTATCTATCAAATAAACACTACCTAAACAAGAAGCACAATGATTATGACAGAGTATGTTTGAAAAAGCTTGATACAGATTTTACTGTTGTAGGTCAGACAATATTGTGATAACCCTTTTCATTCATGTCACAAATCGTGGTAACTGACCGTAAAAATTATATATATGTTTAGTTTGGCCATGTTGGCTCACCTGCTGATAAAATTTTCCCACCTTGCTCAGAAGCAATGTTGCCATATAGGTCGGAAATAATTTAGGAATAAGACTACTGATTTTTTTCATACGCAACGCTAACATTCTGATCAATAAAAAGGCGAATTGCATACCCTTATATAGTTAGTTTTGGATTATTTATAGACTAGTATTTGGTTATTATAACATTTAATTTCGTCTAAAAGGTCAAGGCGATCACTTGAAAATTACCTTGAAGGTCAGTTTAAGAAATTCGATTAGAATCGTACTTACGATCCAACAAATGAAAATATCGGGATATTTCACCATAGTCTATGACCTAGCCTCGAGTGTTAATCAGATATCAGTGGCCTCTCCTTACAAGATTTATCTTCCAGTCACCAAAAAGGCAGTATAAACGCAAAGTGCCGAAGCAGCCAAAGGTAGAAGTAAAAAGTAGTAGCGGGTCTACCACAAACACCACCCCACCAGCGGCTTCAAGTGCTGCTAGCAGTACCACACCAAAACCTAGGAAAGGCATGAAGACTGCAAAACAACGTTTAGGAAAAATTCTTAAAATTCATAAGATGATTCATTAATTGTTGATAGCTATTTTTCAGCTGACTTATTGTGTAATTTTGTTAATAATTTCTGTATCTTTTTATATGCAATTCAGGAGAGATAAAGATAATCTTGTATCTCATTTTGAAACAGTTTGTACTTTATACAAAAAATACTAGACATTCCTCGAAAAGACACTGTTATTTGGAGTTGTTTGCAGTATGTTGTAATTTTTGAGATTCTGTATTATGTGCACAGTTTGATCATGAAGAGAATGTAATTAGTATATACCTTTATAAATGTTATTTTATTTGCTGATTAATTGGAAATAAATGTTGGATCTGTATTGTAAATTCACAGTACCCATAATTGTTTTATTAATTTAGCAGTCGTGGGTAGAACATGTCGCAAAATTGCAGAGTAAATTTCATTAGATACGGACAATCTCTCGAGCTTAGCGTCAGAGAAGCCACTTTGAAAGAGGAGCAAGTCTGAGGCACCCCTCAGGAAGTCGTCTTAGGCCCAGGTCGAAAACTGATGTAATATATTAGTCTCCTCGAATTACTCAGGAAACAAGGTTTCATCTTGTTTGGATTCTATGTTTGACTCTATCCCTTTTCTGCAAAACGACAGCCACGTCGCATTCTAGGGAAAAAACTATTTTTATGGAAGGAATCATATCTTGTAATCATTTAGGTGAGATATTTTGAAAACCTTTCATAGAATACTAGTGAATATCTGAAATGTAACAGCCATTTATTTTGATAAAACAGTGGAATGGACCATGGCAGGCACTATTTGAAACAGCCATAAATGTACCTTAAAATATAATTATACAATATTAATGAGGCATATAGTAAATCCCATTTTGACAATTGGTATATATATATATTATTATTATTATAAAAATATGAAAAATAATCCCATTAAAAACAAACTCAATTCATAAACTAACCATTTTTTCTCAATTTCAAGACGCACTTAATAAATCACAAGCCATTTTTCACTATTTTACCATTATCACCAATATTATTCCAAACCAAAACAGAATAAAACACTTACAGTAAATAAAACAATCACAAGATCTACGAAATATGGTAGAAACAATATTTTCAGTTACCATTTACCTGAAAGGTACTGATTAACAAATCATGATTGCATTGGTGTAAAAAAATTACAATAATCCCATGCAAAAGCTAGGGAAGTAAGCATATTGAACTAGACTGAATATACTCCAGCATAATGTGAACCACTGCATTGAGCCTCCTTCTAAAACTTTAATTTCAGCATAATAAACCTTTTTTTGTCCTTAACACATTTCCAATTGTAGTGAGCAACATAATGGCACATAAAAAATAGTTGTATGTTTATAGGAAAACCAAATATAACAACTTAGTCAATATATGAAGTGAAACATGCTTTGAGTATAGCACCAAATTATTTTTTTTGTAAATAACTGACTATAAAAAATATTCCTTGATATAGATGGTGGTCCACCTTATAAATCATTCTCAGACCACTTTTTGACAACACTTTTTTGATCTTTTTGCCAGAGCACTCTTGATAAATTCCCTTTCGTTGCTTTTGAAGGTTCATTTTGCATCCAGTCCAACAACATTTGGTATATTATCTGAAAAACCAGAACACTGAATAATTATCAAAAAAAATATGACGAACATGTCATATTTTACTACAAAATTCAGCCAAAGTCAAAATTTCTAACCTCTTTGATCCCATAACTATTGTGATCCAGGACAAATTGTTCAATTTGCCCCTCAGAATAGTCTAATGCCCGGCCAATGTCTTGCCATGTACCATTTACATGCGAAGACACGAAAAGTAAGTCATCACGACTAACAGGTTCTTTATTACTAAAGAGATTCGTTATGGCACTAGTTTCCTCAATATATTCCTTAGGCTTAGCTGTTTCATATGCTTCATTGACATTGTAATATATAGTATCACCTACATGAACATCTTTGGAGTTATTTATGTTGATTATTGTAGGTTGGCCTGTAATTTTGAGTTGAGTGTGATCAAAAATAAACAAAGCACATTTCAAAATGTAGACTACAAAAAGACAACAAAAAAAATTATTACATGAAATTAAAGAAGTTGTAATGTTTTTCTCAGTGTTCTAATGATCATCAAATGTGGCAGTAGCACCTAATAAGGCAGTTTATTGTCTATGCCTGTCAGTCAAATTTTAAATAATCGAGACAGAGACAAAAACAATGTGTGAAAGTAATGTTTAACTCCAGGGTATTCTGTCATCTATTGTTGCAATAGCATCTAATAAAGTGTGTCATTTGTAGTGGCAGTTGGGGAAAAACTAAATCTTATCTTATAAGCTATATAACAAGTTTACACTCAGCAGACATGGAAAATATTCTAAACAATCAAAACAAATTAATTGGAGTGAATTGAATTAAGTGTAATGTTTGCATACTTCGGCAGAGGTAATAAAGACATTATTTTACCTGGATAAGATGAAGTGCTTTTCTTTAACCTTGTCAGTTTCTGCTTCAATCTTTTGTGATTGAAAAAAGCACTGTTTGCATGTATTGTTTCTGCTAGAGTTTCTTGGTAATCATTGCTTATATTTTCCGATGGATTTCGTACTGCGTCTGTTGTTAAACCACTACAATCTTCAGAAATCGCTGACATAGTTATATCATGAAAATCTTAACCAGGAATAATGTTCACAATGTTCAAAACAAAGTTTATTTATAGATAATGATTCTTTCTTTATTTATATTCATGTAAGGTATCTTGTATCTGTCAAAACTTGTCAAGCTAGTCAACAATGTCAACGATTGTTAGCAGGCTATAGCAGTGTTGCCTTCCTTCACGATATAATGGGTAGACAGGTACCTTTTTTGTGGAGCCGTCCGAAACTTGAGAGGTACAGTTTCCCTTCATGTACTTGTCCATTTCTGTTTGTTAAACCAACTCGAAAGAACATTTATCCACAGTCTCACATCCAATTTTGTAGCAAATAAAAATTATAACAAGTTTAAAACCAATAATAGAATATGGCTGTCGCCACCACTCGTAATAGGAATCGCATCTACCAGTGTAAAAACTGCACCAATCTGAGAAGTGTAGTACAGGAAGATATTAAAAGATGTCGCTACCATAGTTTGCTATCAATTTTTAGCATCTCATGTCTCTCTCATCTCATTTCACCTCATCTCTAATTCGCCTGGTACCCAGAAAAGTATCCTACAATGAAAGTGAATGTGATTGAACTCACTGTAAGCAGATGGCGCTAATACATCAAGATCCGTTAATATTTCAGATTTATCCTTTTACCACAGCAAATGAGATCTACGTAGGCTCTGAATAGGACTATGAGAGAGAAACAGGAAGTTCACTAGCTTAATTTGCCTTGCCACGTGGGTAGGAACGTGTTTTGAGGGAAATAATGCTGGTATACTTTCACTTTCTTCTTTTGTGAATTTAATTGGAAGTCTCATTGTTCAGGTGTTAGAAAAATGATATAGTTGATCGTCTACATTGTTCCAGATGACGAGAGTGTCGTCTACATAGCAAAGCTATAACTTTCATTATCTCGAAGAATCGATGGCGATACCCTCAAGCCACTCCATGTATAGGTTGGCGACGACTGGAGATAGTGTTTGTATGTCCATTTGTCAGCCTGTATGATTGTCTGGCTGTCTTTCATCTGTTTCTGGCAGATTTTGTTACCGCGTAATCTCAGTAACCGTTGCATGGAATTTTGTTCACTAAGTTAATCGATCTATTCCTAAAATGATAATGGTTTTATTGTAAACATGTGAAGTGATAAAGACACACAATTACCAACTTGTATTTGTATGAATAATATCGGGGTGGCCCTCGTATCACGAATTTAGCATTATAAGTACTTGGCTCAGGAAGTAAAATTAGCTTGGAACAGAACAAACTTCGTAAAACTACACACACAACACAATTAGTTATAGTACAAATGCGCATCAATAAAATTTCCTGTGGCAAACCGAGATAAGGGGAACAGATGAGGGTCATCAATAGGGCCATTTCTTTAACGAACACGTTTGTGTTCCTATAGTTTTTCCACTGGACTTCGTCCCCTTTGGTGTTTCGTTTGCCCTATTGCTACTTTTTACGGCTTATTCACCGAAACTCTTATCGCCACCATTAAACGTGCTGACAACTTAACTATTCGCCAGATCATTCAATGGATTCTCTTTCTATAAAGGGCATTGGCCAGTTGGTCACTCGATTGCTTTTGGGAGTTCACGTTAAAGGTGCCCGTATACAGAATACCTATTTATCTATATATAACACAGTATGTGTGATATTCATTCACTAGCACCCAACATTTGAAATAAGCTAATTACGCTTTTATTTGATTCTCACGACATATCACTATTGGCGTAGAAAGTGGGATCAAGCCCTCATGATTACATGAAAAGAAATAAAAATTTGAGCTGAAAGTGAGAAATCTGGGGTAGTGTTTGGGGCGAGCGTAAAAACACATTGACATATATCGCCGAAAGTGAAGGATGTAGCTTTCACTGCTAGCAACCAACAATGTTTCAAGCAGACCCAGTGTGGAAATCAAACCAGTCTGGCGGACAATAATAAACAACATCGGTATGATTCAGCAGCGCATAATTACCATTCGCCAGGCAGCGTGAGTCACCGCGATCGACAGCATCGGAAACAAACGGTCGATCCTTTCACCTGGAGACGATTGAGGGTACCGCATCAATCGAAACGTTGTGAAACGCAAAAATTCTCAGGAGAATGGAAGTTAGTGGTTGGGTTTGTACCCAGAATATTCTGTCTTAGGGAGGCCGCAGTATAACTGAATTTTCCGAAATTTCGGGTGGGGGAGCCCTCGGGCACCCCCTGGCTACGACGAAAGAGCTATCAGGTGCATTAAAATGCAGATACAAAAAAACTGTTTCCACCCTGTACGCCATTGGAAGTTATAACAAATATTTCCTGATGCCCTACACCTTTCTTGGAGCTCGAGTCAAAAATTAATTGACATATCCATCAGTTTAAATTAAAAATGCTGCGACGGAATCGTCTTTAATCATAATTTAAAAAGTATATGTCGCAGCGTCCGACAAACTTCTCCTTCATTCTTTCACTTTATTAGAATCTAATTATTTTCGAATTAAGGTTTGGCGACCTTTAAGCTTATTCATAATATTAATAAAAAGTAATTTTCAGGAAATTTTAAATAAAGCAGACAGTTTCTAATTGTAATTAAATATCTGGAATAACTTGGGTGGCATCTGTTCCTATTGCCCAGCCCTAAAACTCTAAATGAAAAGGAATGAAAAGGATTGCCATCACGCATTCATTATAGGAGATAAAATTTTTCTCAATATCACGCTGAGCGTAGCGTTTTGACTGTTGATGTTTCTTCACGTCTGATTTTATAGTTCCAGTTCGAACATGGCAAATCGATATTATAACTTCATAAAATTTGATGTTACCTATCCTTGAGTTTTACTGATCCTGTGGCTTCTCACGCATAAATCTAGCCATAGTCTCCGAAGCTGGCCCAGGTCACCAAGACGATTTTCGTCTTGGCAGCGACCCAGAACTCAACGTCTTCTGCTTGTGGTCCAAAAGGACTATGTCGGGCTTTCTAGTACCAGTAGTTCCGGTAAATTAGGCCTCTCTCATTCTCCAGAATGGACTCAATATCCTCTGGAGCGTAGGGCGAAACCCAGGTGTCTCATTGATATTGTGGGAGTACCTCGCTCTGGCGTCTGTCAGTATCCTCTACAGCTTTTCTGTAGATAACAAATCGCAAAGGCAAAAGACCAGGAGCGCTTCAAATATTTGATATTCACGTTGAAGTTTAAATGCTGTAAATTGTAACCATAGGTAACACATTCCCAGGCAGCTTATTCCACAATGCCGAGGTAGTTCTAAAAAAGACTTTTGGAAGAGTTTGGTTAGAGGCGTTGGAAGCTTGAGGATGCGCCCGTTTGGCCGCCCTTGTGTTTGCAGTTTTGAAGACTATTGGTGTTATTACGAAAGACAATTCGGTCAGTTGGCCATGATAGTATCAATACCCTATTTGTGTACACCCAAAATGCGTACACGTCCAAAAAATACCCACTTAAACGTACACATCGTTCCGGTGGCATTTGCAATTCTGCCAAACAAGTTATTATTAACCTATGGGAGGATGTTCCGTCTCATCAAAGATCGGGTTCCTAATTGGACTCCAAAAACGGTTAATATAAACTTTGAACCAGCTGCAGTAACGGCTCTGAAGAGGATTTTACCAACTGTCCATGTTCATGGATGCTATTTTCATTTCGGTCAAGCTGTTTGGCGAAAAGTACAAAAATGCGGTCTGGTTATCCATTATCAAGAAGATGCAGAGGTTCTTTAAATCGTAAAAATGTGTATTGCATTGGGGTTTTCAAGACCTGAGGATGTTGACACACACAAGTGTGCTAATTACAATGTGGAATTGCTACAGAAGAAGACATCGTATTATTAATGGAGCTGAAGGTATATATATATATATATATATATATATATATATATATATATATATATATATATATATATACATACCCTAAGTTCATTCAAAATCAATGTACGGTGAGAAAACCTCCAACTGCCACACAGATGAACATAGATTTTCATAATTCCACCATAAAACTTCGAAAAAACGTATTTATTATTATTTCTCACTATTAAGTTACTTATATTGCAATTAATTTTAATCGTGCACGAATAATACTAGTACTTTAACTACATTCTATAGACTATTGCAGAATATCATAATTTAAGGGCCTTTAAAAGTTAGCCTGACCATTTGTGGTTGTGATTTGATAACCACCATAATACTAAGAGCAATAAAACGCTTTCTTGTAGCTAATAGATGTAATAAGAACAAAACGAGGTAAAGAGTTAAGTTTAGGGCTGGAGAGAAGGACGCCTTGCCGGTAGAAAAGTTTTGCTCTTCCTTTATAACTTTATAAATGAGGTAATATCCTTTTGCATCTCGACTGTGCAGACTTTAATCTCCAGGCAATAATTAAAAACAAGGCTCATTTTGTCTTCGCACAGGTTTTCTCGGTTTATGTCACCTAGGACAGATGAGCTTATAGCGCCTGCCGAGAAGCTTACGGTTACTTACATTTATCTTCTGTTCGTTAGAAAAATTACGACCATTTCTTACTACGTTCGCCTGATCTGCTTAAATAATATCTAGACTTTGACCCTTCCGCGTTAGTCTATGCTGATTCTGAATCATATCATTCAGAAGTTTATACAGGGTGGATTATTTTATGCAATAACTCCATATGTTAACGATACTCAGTTATATGTATTATTTCTGATTGTGCTATGCACATACACCATTACTTGACAACTCCAAATTTCATTTATTCCCGTTTTTCAGGTTTTTGACAAATTTCACTTGTGGGTGGCTCATATAATTTGTAAAGTAGTGACATTCATTTTTGCTTGTTTCCAATTTTAGATCGTAGCAAAATATATCTTTATGTGACTGGACAATCTCTCAAATTCCTAAATTTCAATTCTGTACGTTTTTGAAGTTTGGAATCCTCTTTGACTCTGAGAATAAAGAGAAGAATTGATTTTCTTGTTTGATGATATAATCATTTATCGAATGATGTTTACATAAATGTTGCAAATGTGACCAATTTTGGTACATGACTATACTACATAGACAATGTCATACCAATAAAATAAATATAAATATAATATAGGAACAATTCATTCTAAGTTATTCCCCCCCCCTAGCTATCTACGCCACTGATTTAGGGGGTAATAAAACATTTATGCGATAAAATTTCTCTAAAGTGAATATCATTTTCGAACGATTTGTATATTATTCGAAAAGTTTGTGTCTCGACAAAAGGAATGTAAAAACACATTAGAGTGGAAAAAATCAGAAAAAAATCGTATCGTTTGGTAGATTGTAGATATTCTACTCGTTGAAACTCTTCTATCATTTATATAAGATTTTGTAAAATAAACACAAGGTTTCACAAATGAAATTCTGTTTAGTGACGCGTATCAATTTAATATTTGACCATGATTTACATATTAAATTACAACGATTTTCTTTGTGAAATATTTTGTCAAGATTACATAACTTTATTTGGATGGTACTCCGTGTTTCCAGAGTCACCGAAACTTGGTGATTCATCATCATCTATCTGGGCATCTTGTATGGTACGTTCACCTCAACGCCATTCGTCTTTCTGAATCAAACTCACCCCAAATACGCACCAACCTGGTGAACACGCCGTTCCAGAAATCCTGTGGTCTTGATGTATCTCTGCTGTGCGTTGTCGCGTCGTTTCAACACGTGGTAAATAGAAAATGTGTAAACATATGAAAAATGGAGATTAAAAAAAACAAACTGAATTGAGGAAAAACTAGAAAGTTGTTACCTCAAAGCAGAATTTTACTGACAGCATTTGCAACTCTGCTATGTTTCCTACAAATCGGGCTGATAATATTCCACTCGGGGTTTTCCACAAGAAAAGAGCGAAATGCGAATTTCTGGGGGTTTACTCCTCAAGTTCAATCATGATGAAATAATCATAAAAAAGTTAAATTAGCTTGGAAGCAATGGAAATAGTGTGAAAGTTAGTCAAGCAACAAATTGCGTTCGTGTGGATCGCGGAAAGCAGAAAGTATGGAAGGCAAAGGAAAAATAGACAGATACAAATGAAAGGAAGCCAACAACAAGCCTCAATCAGCCAATAAATCAGATGAGAATGAGCGTGAATGACAAAATGCAAATGAAAGTGCCGGCGAATAAGGAACAATAAGCCCAGAGATACATCAAAACAATTTAGAGTTTCATTTCACGGGAGACAGGAGGAGGAAGCTGGGAAGGATCAAGAGCGGTTCTGAATTCAACATTTCTGCGGCGGGGTAATAAGAAAATTCCGGTATGTTGTTGATCTCGATCATAATATACAGGAAGTTTTTTGAAATGCTTACACTTTACCGCGTGTCCCGTTTCCCAAACATGTGCACTAAATATTGATTTTGACGTTTTTGACTTGTCACCCTTAGTTACAGGGCATTTATGTTCTTTGATTGGACACTTGATAGTTCTAGAAGACTCTATATCGTTTACCGCATACACAGTCTATTTTAGATTTTTTGGATTAGTATTTGCATTTGTTGGCTTTTTACGGCAAAGGAGGGATCTTGGTGTATGTGCTGTTTCAAAAACTACAAATGATCCTATTACATAATGATATACAGAGAGTATTGGTAGCGTTTAATAGTTGTTATTGAGTCTTTTCTTTTTAAAGTACTATATCCATCAATGGATATAAGCAACAATTACAGCAAAACCTTGCTAGGTTTGTTCAGTCTCTGATTTTTTAGAGCCATGAATGCTTCTCCCTATCTATACCTCGTTTTCTCTTAATTCCTCCTTCTTGAGGAATAGGTACTTTGCATTAAGTATAGAAAATGTGTATGTAGGTAAAGATATGTATTTTCCTTCCTATAGACATAGAAGTTCCGAAGATACTTACTCTCTGTACTTGCGTGAGAAGTAAAAATGAACTATTATTTCTCATACCTTCGCAAAATTGACATGGTTAAAACCTGAACAATAATCATTAAATTTTTCTTACTTCCTTCCACTTCGCGACAGTCTCACCTCCCCATCCGCATTAGCTATTTCGGCGATCGATTTTTTTTAAATTGACTTACTTTACTCTTAACAATCCCTCCGCTCCAAGTGAACGAGATCGTCTGATTTAACGCCGTTCATTCAGAGAAGTAGCGGAGACAGTCTGCTATACATAGAGAATAAAATATGATAGCGTAAAACTGTGTTCAATGTAGGTATAGGAATTCGATATAATTATTTGTTCATGGAAATAGTGGAACTTTCTCTCATTGAAACTGGTGTTGTTCAATTTATCATTATTAATATAATAATTATAGAGAGACTATAGAGAGACATAAAGCTATAGTATGTGGCATTATTTGCTACGGTGAAATCTCATCTACCTTCTCGGATCTTATGAAAATCGTGCAGCGCTTACTGAGATTACATCGTGGCAAGGATCGAACTGTTTATCCACTTGAAATAAGATTTGAAAATACTGGTTAATGGAATTTTTCGAATACACGAGAATGATGGGATGTGTAAAACTATAAGATGAAAAATATCAAGGTCATTATCATATAATCTGCATTCAAAACAGATTTGTTCTGAAAAGATGGTTTTGCTAATTCGCCGAATGTAACCAAGACACTAAATTCACTAGTGTGAGTGATTGAGAAATGCTGTCAAAATGTCAGTTCGGCCAGTTATACACACATTTGGTGCGACAAACAAAACGTATTAACATTTAGCTCCAATGGTGCATTTTTACGAAGGGAAATGGCTTGGACTCTGCTAAAAGCAGTGACAGATTTTAACGATGTATCGTTGTAAGATGTCAATCGCCAGCACTGGATAGTGCATTTATTGGAGATAAATGTTACAATCACACCCCTACCCACGAGTCTAGGCTAAAGACGAAACACGCATGTCTATAGCAGGTCACATGTATAATAATAATAAATGTAACAAAGATATTTATTCGCCACAATAACATAATATGAATAATTATAGTACATAACATACACTTAAATAAAAGGTATATTGGAAAAACTTTGTGCATGTCACCACAAATGCGAGAGATCCATATAAAAAAGTATCTCCCTCGGCTATTGGGCGAAAGTTAAAGGCGACGAATATTGCCCTAATCCTGATCTTGGGGAAAGATCTCGATCTACTTACTTTCACTAGAAAGTGCGTAAAATATATCGTGACAGTCAAGCAAACGGAAGAAGATCCACAAAGAGCATTTCCCTTTCCGAAAACGAAACCCCAAGAGATAAAGTACAAAGACTACTCGCTTATCGTCGGGGTCCATCTAAAATATGTATCGTCACGTTATATATTGTGTAACAAATTGTAACAACAATAACTATAATGTTTACCCGATTTACCCTTCGGGTGTAACTGCAAATATAAATATTAATTAAATTTTGGGCAACATAAATCCAATAGACTGGCAAGTATGATTTTTAATGTGCTATAAATTTTGCCTACCGTTTTCTTTCTGTGAACCAGGGAATGAGGGTAGGTAGAGGGACAGACCCGGACTTTAAGTGGTTATCAGATGATAACCTAAGGGTGCACATATACTGCTTGTTCGGAAAAACTGGACGTCACAGACAATAGTTTTTTTATTAACGTTCATGCGATGTTTGTATATTCAAGGATGTCTCCACCACGAAAAATCCATGCTATTAATTTACATGGTCGGTCTATAAGTCTGTTGACGTTTGTCATCGCATAATCTCCGTAACCGCTGTATCGATTTTGATGCTTGGGGATTATAATAATAAGCAAAAATAATGTAGATTTCAGATGCTCTTACTTGGTGAAACTCTTCCATCATGCAGATAAAAAGATTGTGGTATTTACACACAGTTTCACAAATAAAACTCTTCTTCTTTCAGTAACGCGTTTCGATTGATATTTAAATCATCGTCCGACTGTCAGATTTGACTGCTAACAAGGCTATCCAGATTACTTGCCAACAAACTGACTAGATCTTATCATGGATACAAAACTAGAGCTCTAAAATCTAGCATACTACTTATTCTGTCTAGCTATTTCTCTATTAAATCATTTTTTTGTCTGACTTAGGGTAAATATTTTTTGGCGACTGCATTTACACTAGTGTTAAGGGAAACCCCTACAAAACCTTAACCATCACCGTCAAAATGTCCTTAAGATATTTCATGTAATAAACTATTTTATTTCTTAAGATATTTCACGTTTTAAGATATTCTATTCCTTAAGCTATTTCATTCTTCTTAATACATCTTAAAGATGTTTCAGGAGTAACTTAACATAGAATACAAATAAATGGAAACTTATATTAATGTATCGATAAAAATTGAGTTTGTAAGAACAGTCTGTTGATTGACTACAATGAAATCAGGGTTTCGCAGATATCTTTGAATTCCTGATGTTTCCATGAAAATGTTTGCAAAACATTGATTTCATTATAGTAGGTGAGCATTTTCAAAAATCTGATTTTGGATAAAGAAAATAACTACGCCCTAACATGCTGTAAATTTATATTTTTTTATTCATTTTATTTAAGTTCATAAGTCCACAGCTATTGTGCAGAATCTGTCAAGTCAAAGTGTAGGGAATATTACCGTTGCTAATTGAAACCACACACGATTGTCTTGCACAGTGGAAAAAAATCGGGAAAAGGTAGTCAAAATATCTAACAATTAGCAAATTTTAGCAAACATTATTTTATACATTTATGATCCGATATTATATGCAATTTAAGGAATAGAAGTTAGATAACTTAGTTACAATTGTTATGATTGTTGAGGAAATGTTTGAAAATAGAACGCATAATAATTTCTTACTGTTTTATCACAAAATCGTAACATGACCCAATTATTTCCCTTGACATCATTCTTGTAAAATGATTTCCACGGATCATCTCGTAAAAATTAATATGAAAGGCATATTCGCAGTTATTTGCATCTAGTTTTTTTGATATGTTATGGAGAAAAGCCTAGTGTTTATGAAGTTCTAAATATTTTGGCGATACATTTTTTTTAAATAATTGAAATATACACACAGTTTTTCTGTGGTAAAATTTGGCCTATTTTCCAAGTGATGTTAATTTCAATAAATTAAATGATTATTGACAAAGTGAATACAATCGAGATACTTACTTTCCAGAGAAGATTCCGTGTTGAAAAAATTAACATTTCTTTATCGCTTCAGAATGTATAGGTACATTTCTTGGCACGTAGATGTTAGTAGTCACTCTGAAACTAAGCTACGGAGACTAAAAAAAATGTTTTAAATAGAGTGGCGATGAGTCACACATATACTGAGCCTTATGTTCAAGGTGGAAGCTTTTAAGAAAAAACTGGTTTTTCAAACTTTGACCACCTTTTCCAGATTTTTTGCCACTGTGCCTTGGAATCGCACCATTGGATGTTTCATTTTATATCCTGGGAAAGACAGCGTTGAGCTTCTGGTGAAGCAGGGCATTATTTTTTCACCTTTTTTGAATTTATCAACAATGCAAATACATTATCTATGTTTTAGCCTTGCATAACAGTTTTTCTAGAAAACAAGACTGTTTTCCTCGAAGCAGTCAGAACATTTATTTTCCCATACTTTCTAGTTTCAAAGCGGCTGCCTAAGCAACCGAAACGTCAGGAGACATATTTCTGTCAATCGTATGTGATTAGCAGCCAGTTGAAAATATATTGTATCAGCATAGCTTTCAAGATTTGTCGGCGTAACAGTGTAGAAAAAAGTGAATTGAAATAAAATCCGAGCTTTAGTCGCCTTCTTTGGAGCTTAATCTTTTTAATTATTCCGCATAGGGTTTGGCGTGCGGGACTGTGTCCGTCCCTGACCATCAAAGAAAAGCAGGCAAATGTGCGGAAACGCGTGCATGTATGCTGGAGATAACTGGCTCCTACTTTATCTTGCCGACCCTTGTTGGTAGTGTTATAGCTGGCCAGCGTATATCTCGTATCTTATATTCTTTTATCCGGCACAGAAGCATGGGAGACCATTTGTTTTATATATTGCGAGGTAATATATACTTTATAACTACCTTTAAATGGTGCTATCTGTTTGAAAGTTTGGCAGCAGAATGCAGGGTGTTTTAGAAAAAAACCCGTTCGGGAAGTTCCGGTCGCCAATTCCCCCTGACATTAACTTTACTTTTTAAAAGAGGTTATACATATTGGAAGCGTCCGGTTTCCCTCTTCAAGCTTCCCATTCGGTTTGTCTATTTTTTGTTCTCTTTGTATCCTCGCTCTCGCCTTTAAATCCGGTATGCCGATATGTGACGGATGCGGAATCCGTAATTTCACTATTACCTTTGGATATTGGGAGGATCATCATCTACCACAGACGTCAAATATCATGCAGATTTACGATTTTGGACACCGAGTTATTCAAAATAACTGTACCGGTTCATATGATTATCATTCTAAAGAACTAATCTAATAATTAGAAAAATTGGGATGAAAAATTGTCACCAATGGAAAGATTTTCTAATTTTACAATGGTTAAAAGCGTCTGCCTAGAATGCAGGAGGTTGTGGGTTCGACTCCCACTGGCGAAAAAGGTTTTTCTAACCTCTGACGGAGGATTCCAGCGGTATCCGGAAAAACTCTGTACGAATGAAATGAATTTATACGCTGTTTTATCATAGGATTTTTGTTTAAAACCTCGAACGATATAAAACGATATATACCTGTTTCAAAGCTGACGTTCTTCAGTATGACCTCAATGCCACCACCGTACAATGATCAAACTTGTACAGTGAGAGGACAACCCATCTTTTTTGTATCCAATCACATTAAACTGGGAGTCACTCTGAATTATCGTTTGTTATGACTGTGATATTTCAACCTGTCAGACTTTATATATCTAGAGTGTACAAACGAGATATCATGGAGTTTGATGGCCCTATCTGGTACCCTGTCGCCTCTTTAAGGCAATCCAAGTGTGAGGATCTCGACTTTGTAATTTGCCAATGGGCAGCGCCTCTGTGCGTCACGCGTATTGATGTTGCTATCACACCCTTGACTGGGTTAAGTATACACCACCCACTTACAGGCTATACTGATGAGTCCAGGCTCTAGCGACGAAACATGCATGTCTAGAAGAGAGTTTGGTGCATAGTGCAGAGGATAAATTTAATTTATTTCCATTTTCGTAAGAACTAAGAGTGTAGATATTCGGCTAAACTTGTGTTGTATTGAAATAATAATAATAATAATGATTTTTCATAACTGCGATAGGACCGTCGTAAATAATACGTGGGCGGCACACATGACCAAAGACATGAAAATCGAGTTTTTGCTTTCTAGAGACATGTGAAACTTTTTTTCTTCATTAGAAAAAATTTAGGAGACGCACCAGCACCCACGAAGTTTTCTAAAAGCCGGCAACATCACTGTGAGGAAAAATATACTTTTATCTATGCGGTCATGATTTCCATATCTTTCAACAAAGACAATTTATTATAAAAGCCATCTGGTTATAAGGAACAGAATATTTTTGTGAATATCCGACCGATTGGGATAGAAATAATGCATGAATAACATACAAAAATGACATTTACATTTTTCAGAATTTTTGGTTACACCCAAAAATCAAAAGTTTGTGTTGTTTTGATATACTTTGGTTTTTCTGCCAATAAGGCCTACCTTTAAAACACAAATTCCGGGGAATACAGCAAGGTATATTGTGTCAAAAAATTTATCAAAATTGATATGGAGACAGAAAATGGCGACAAACAGCCAGACCGACCGAAATCTTACAAATCCAATTAAAGCTTGTAGAAATATATGTTATTTCCAGTGGTTCTTATTTTAGTATACAACTTATAGATTCCGTTTAGGTGAACCAGACCAAATAATATACGCTAGGAGTAAACATACTCCAGTGTTTGACCACTCAACTGTAGTTTTTTGTGAGAGGCTCACTCGCAGCATGTATATCACATTATGATTGTTCAGCATAACACACGGTAAAAGATTTGTTCAGATTACATTGTGAAATTGAACGTTTTTGAGTGCTGCCGATAAACGTGTGGCAATTTGAGGTTCTTCAATTGAATTTAGGAATTCGTATACACATACATCGATATTTCTTGCTATAAGCACTATATATCGACCAGTGAACTATCATCTCGAATTAAAAAAATCGATCACAATACTTGTCTCCTTCATGTTCACGGGACGTTGAAAAATAGAAAAATTCGTTAATAAAGATTCTTTATTCTGAAAACAATAAGCTAGCATTGTAAGTCACTCTAGCTGTGCGACTTCTCTGTAAAGGTACCAACGCCCTATCCAGTATCAGTGTTATACTTTTTTTTGTGAGAATTTCATACAATTTATTTATACACGTCTACACTGAAGCTTACTCACTTCCGGTTATTATTGATATTCTCCGGAAGAGACTTATTTTTGCCTGTTTTACAGCGGACTTGATTTACATTATATATCAACAAATAAATTAAGTCACAATTCTCAATTCTTTGTAGAATATTACGTAATGTGGTAATACGTTAGTTATTTTCTGACAATGAAAATACTTAGTGAAAATGTCCACGAGGGATTTTTGCTTTCCAAATATCAGGAATTTGTTTCGTTAAATATCGCCTTTGGAGACAAAGAAACTCTAAGTTATGATGTTTGGTTAGAAATTGGTTAAGTTTGACCTATGTAATTTATGCCTTTATGTGCTGAAAGAATATTTGGCGAACAGCTCTGAAAAATTCACTTCATAGTAACCACAAAAAAAATCCTTCAACCTACAAGGTGATCAGCCATATTCAAACTAACATCTTTATAAAAACATTAGTATTTACTTTGAGAAAATTCAGGATTTTTTGTATAGATAACCACAAGCAAAGTCAGATAGTTCATCGCGCTTCATGAGCGCTGAGAGAGAATAAATGCCTATTCATATTGACCTTAAAACGCTGTAGATTATAATCATCGGGAAATTAACGTACAAATTGGCGTTTGGAATATTTTAAATTGAATAATAGAACCCACGCACCGAAATATGATCAAATATTTTAAGTTTTTTTGATTTTGTTGAAATAGCTGTATGTATAATTTTGATATGGTTTGAGTTGCAAAAAATAATTTTAACATGAATAATGGCTAGAAAAATTACGTTCAGTTATGGAGAGACTACACTATGGAGGGTACCTTCACTGAAAGCTAGAAGGGAGAACTGTGTAGTTTTAGTCCCCAAAATACTGATTTTATCAAAAAATATATGTATAAAGTATTGACCTAAGAACCCTTAACTTACCATGTAAGAATTGTGGACGAAAGACTCCATGAGGCGTCTAAGAAACTACTAATTATAAAAATAGCAAGACAATGTGTTTTCTAGAGAAAATGTTTATTGTAATGCACACATGAAAAGTGAACTTACTTTTATACGTAACTGAGAAAATATTGGTCTATTTTTACACTGGAAATTGTG
The DNA here is from genome assembly GCA_949316355.1 of Bruchidius siliquastri. Lineage (NCBI taxonomy): Eukaryota > Metazoa > Arthropoda > Insecta > Coleoptera > Chrysomelidae > Bruchidius > Bruchidius siliquastri. The sequence goes on along the minus strand of OX438538.1, from coordinate 21,365,034 downwards.
TATAGGCATTGATTGATTATGAAAAACAATTATTGCACTGGTTTAACTGAAATTAGCAGATATTTGAAAAAGTATGACGCAGTTCAAAATCCTCAAATAGATCGTTGAATATGTTTATAGACAAATAAACTATCCTGCAGATTGTCCTCAGAAAGATGTAGCTTCCATATAGCAACGGAACTTGCACTGTTTCCTAATGTCTCGAGCTAATCATCTTACTACTGGAAATTTTGTGAAAAAGGTGTTTTTTGTACATTATGAAGGAACGACTTCTATAGAGAATCATATAAGCGGATTCTCTCATGAAAATGTTTATTTTCACTTTGATGAGTATATTCGTTGTTACTTTCATGATGACTATTTTTTGGCGAATCTTCTGACGCTGCGTCATGTTCTTGTACGATATGTTCATTCTCTAGTAACACTATTCATATCATTAGCAGTATCTTTGAGCTCCCTGTACGTCTGAAGAACAGTTACATCAAACTCTTGATAACCAAATCAAACTCTTTTTGATCAAGCCGACATATCCCCCATGTGACGTCTAGTGGACTGTGGTAAACCGAATAGCACTTCTGTTTCGTCTCCAATTAAAGCAATTCGGACGGTATCACCAATAGCGCAAAGATAAGCTGTCTTGATTGGTCAAGGTGAGTCACCACCAACCAGATACGGGACAATTTGTTTATCGTGTAGTTCGCTAGACCCCACATGGTTGGTTGAGAGTTACTTGGATTACATCGTCGTCTACAATTTTACAAATCCTCCAAGATTATAGGTTCCAATGACATCTCATTACAATATTTCAAACATATATCGCTCGATTTTTCAGGAGCCAGGCGGGTCAGAACATACGAGTGGCGAAGGCCGAGGATACAGTAACGAGTGGCGGTAACTACGTAACCGTCCCTTTGAGGTTAAGGTAAGTAGCTTACTAACTTTCGTTAACGAATATGCGTGTACCGTCTCAAGCCGATCAGCTAAGCTAATTCTCGTTTCGATATAGATAACTGGTTTGTTTAATCAAAATTGATAATAAGAGAAATACGGGTAATACGGAATTTCACGTGCTTTAAGGTGATTCCTATATAAGGAGTCCTGAATATTAATTCTAATAATCTCAACCGACCTTACGTATCTATATAAAGCTACTATGGAACTAGTGAAAGTTTCTCCAAAATAACGACTTTTGGGAGAGGCTGGTTTGAGAAGTTGGAAGTTCGACCTGGTGGGGATGCGACCTTTGGACCCCCTGGTGTTTGCTGTACTGGAAACTCTATGTGATCATGGGAGGCAGCTTGGTCGAACATTTGCCATGATGGTGTCTGTAGAATAGAAACAAATCAGCCGCACTGCTTCGATGTTACAGAGTGTGACGATCCTTTGTGAGGTCTGTCAAAAGCCTTCGATATATCGAGCGCGATGGCGCTAGACTCTCCATGAAGCCTAATCGCTCTACTCCATATGTAGGCATCTTCTGTGGATATGCTTACAAAAGCCATATTGGCGATCATTCATGGTATTGTTTTTGTCCAGGTACTTTAGTTCCTACCCTGGTGCCGAAAGTCATATTGATACGTGAATGATTTCTTAATCAGTATTGTTTCATTAGTAAATTCTATAATGTTCGGCACAGTATCAACAATATCAAAATACGGAAAGAAAATAGTGAATTTTTTTCTTAGGTAAATCCTTAAATCGTCGGAGTGTATACAAAGCCTCCGAAAAGACGAAAGTTTATATACCACTCATCGAAATACCAGAACAAAAGAATAAATTGCTCCCTGCCATTGATTTAATTTATGAATGTTGATTACAGTTTCGTTGAGGTTAGAAAGGGAGAGATCGATCTAAGATTGAAGAATTACAAGTTCGCTGGCTTCGAATATTCAAATGAAATTGGGGTGTCGATTAAAATTCACGATTCCGAACTTATTTCGGTAGAAAAATCACAAATTTTATTTCACTAGAATGAGCTTAGAATAATGATTAAAGCGGTGGGTCCCCTCACGAAAAGCAATTCCCTGCGACCGAATTCCATCAACGAATAAACACACGTGATCCTAGCGAAATACCATGAGACATATTTCTAAGTATTCAAATAGCCTATTCCGCTTCATAAGCGCTGCGAGAGGATGAATGTTTATTCACATTGACCTTAAAACGCTGTAGATTGTAACCATCGGGGAACAAAGTCCCCGGTACCTCATTCCACAATGCCGAGGAAGGACTTTTGGAAGAGGCTTGTTTGGGAACTTGTAAGCTCGACCTGGTGAGGATGCGCTCATTAAGCTTCTCTGGTCCTTGCTGTACTAGCGACTTTTGATGTTATCACGTGAGACAACATCCCATATTAGTTCAAAATTCAAAACAACAACCACTGCTGTTAACCTGATGCCAGAGATTTGAACAATGATATAAAATGCATCATTGGAACAATTCAAGTAATGCCATCGCTGATCATTCTTAAACGTTCCTTTGAAAAAAGCACCAAACATGTCTAGCAACTACAGACCAATTTCCAATGTTATGGAGGTTATTGAGGTGGTTATTAATGTGCAGCATCTGAAATACCTGGACAAAAACAATATCATTAATGATCGCCAAGCATAGGAAATCTTCTAGCCTACGTCCCTAGATGTGGAGCAGCACAATAGAGTTTTAAGGAGAGTCTCGAGTCATCGCAATAGATATATCGGAAGCTTTTGATAGAGAGTGGCGTCAGGGACTTCTGATTGAGCTCGCTGCCTTTGGGCCGCCGCTTATGGTCTGCTCAAACTCATTTGCCCACCGCCAACATTGTGAATATTTTTTTCTAGAGCACCTCAATCTTTGTACTTGTCATCTGACGCGAATCTGAAACACTCTGAAATGTGGCGTTGCTCGATGTTTTCTCTAGGAATTGTGGCACACAGGACAAGTTCCGTGATTTTTTTCTTGTGGACATAACGCGCTTCCTCCAATAAATCTGAAAGCCCAACAAAAATTCTATACTGAACACTTTTTCCACTCTTTCGAACATGCACTTTCCCCGAATAATCTAAAGAGCGAAAAAACCCCTTTACACGCCTCTAATACTTTTGCTTCATTTATCTTCACTTGTTCACCACGTGCTACCTTCAGAATGTTGCACCCCTTGAAACTTTACGCCTGAAGCGGGGCTTCTCACTTTTCTGCGATAAAATGCCCCTAGATTCGATATTGACGCCACCAAATTTTGCCGGAGTCTTCTACCGCCCCCTGAAGGACTCAAATGCCCAGGTTGAGAACCTATGGTTTATGCTAATGGTTAGATAGTAATCTAAGGGACCGATCCTTATTCGTAATGGTAGAGTGATATGCTTCCAATGTATTTACCATTATCGCCGAGGAACTCTAGAAATCTGACCCGGCAAACAACTAACTACCATCACATGAGACTTTATATCGGCAGTAACAACATAAATGGGGAACTAAAAATTGGCTCAAATCATATCATCTTTGGAACACTGCTCGCATGTAAGGGGATGCACTCCAAAGCAATACTTGAAGCTTCTGTACAATCGAAAAAGGAGCAATACGTCTAGTGAACCATACAAGAGATCTCCACAGTCTGAAACATTGGAGAAGAATGGATTGGAATCCTTTCCTATTCTATAGATTCCACCATGGTAGACGTTCGACCAAACTGTGTTGGATGATATCACGAGCTATGGGTCCACCTCGGATGAGCCTATTTTAAAAGCCACTCTTTTAGTTAGTGGCTTATAAATATGACTGCAAATCCAATTCTGAGTACGCCTCTGCGAAGAATAAAGATAGGACAAGGCAGCGGCAGACATCGTGAATTGGGAATCGCCCCTTGGTCAAAAGCGATCGAGAGCGGACAGAACAATAGCTTGTGGTGGATCGAGTCTAACGGTAAACAAGTCGAAACGAAACGAACTACAGCTCTCCTCATTCCTCGTTCCTCGTGTCGATGTCAATGCTGTCTTCGGCAACGGCAACGAATATATACGGCAAATACTTTCTGTTCACTGTTTCGCACCCAACATTGCGTGCGTCAACACTTTTGCAACCGTGGCGATGCCCCCACATCCCATATCCCACCCCTAGCCATCCAAGACAGGGGTGGCGATTGGAGGGTTGAATTGCTCACATTAATTATCATTGCGGATTGCCAACCTGTACTTGCTACTCTAAGAAACGCTTCATTTGTATATTTTGTAGTGATGCTAATACAGTTTTGGGGTTATGATGAACTAGAGTAACTAGACTGTTTGTATCTGTGTAGCAACATTTTTTATGTTATCACGTTATAACTCTATAAACCTCATCTGCATACACGGAACCGAGTGGATATTGACTTCACCGCTCGACACAATCAGTGTTGCCAGGTATTTTTAGAAGTAGCCATGTCTGTTCCTTAATGGAAGTTATTGGTTACAGGAAAATATTTTTTTAATAAATTATATTGGTAAATATTCATGAAAATATGTTATTTGTAACACTTATAACAAGCCGCTGCAATTTGAAAAATACATACCCAAAGATATCAAGCGGTTTGACTACCTAACAAAAGCTAACATTGAGAAAGAAAATTTTATGAATAACTGTGTCTATACGTACTAATGCAATAAAAAATGGTTTAGAGGAAGGTGAAAGATATTTAGGAAATCCGGGATACCCTGACTGTGGTTAGAGAAGAGTCTGATCTCAGTTTTAGAGGTGGAGGTGTTTGAGATGTTCTAGAGATTACTCTCAACCCTAGTTGAAACGCATTAAGCAACTCTATTATCCCAACTTCTAAAACATAAATATAAACAGAGAACACATAGGACTAAAATATTACGTAGATAGGGTGCCTATAATGTTGAACGGACGAACATAATTTAGCCTTATTGTATTAATACTGGAACCAAATAACATTGTTTAACGTGGGTACTATTTCATAACGACTGTATTGCTTATAATAGTTTTGAAAACTACAAAGCTTTTCCGTCATTGTCACAGTTTCATCAAAATTTGAAAAGTATGATCTGAATTATAGAATCAATGATTACCGCAAAGGAAGCAGACAGACAAACGGACAGACATTATACCACTTACCCGTCAATTGGCGTGGTAAGTAGAAAAGCGAGCATTAATTAGTTCTGACAAATGTCAACTTAGAAAATGGTAAATGCCCTTTTACCATTTTCAACATATGGCCTACACGGGAAGATAGAGTATTGACAGTAAAGAAAATCGAAAAACCACTTTCCCTCTGCCTCTGACCTTCACAAACAGTTGTCATCGACACCCCTGTGAAGATCAACCTTCCCTTATGATATCGACTACTTTGATCAATAAGGAATATCTTATGGAAATTAAAATTGCCGCCGTTTAGCATTTGTCTAACTCAGCTCTGGGAATGATGCCCTTTTGCCCGTATTTATGCTGTATCTTTCGTTTCGTTCTCACATCGTTCTGTCCATGACAATGCAACACCAGCGTATTTTGTCCAGATACAAACAAGCTACAGGATGTCTTTATCTTCGGAATCTATAGACGCACATAAATTATATAATTCAATTGCGCTTAGAAATAACTATAAAACAGATATGATGTTTACATTAGTTTTTTTGATATGAAATTGCACTGTCGTAGTTGAGAACTATGGCGCCTAGGGCAAGTTCTGTAGTTTGTGATCATTTGGACAAGAACTCTTCCTGAAAAGCCTGAAAAAAACCTGATAGAAACACAAAATTTTCCCTATTGTAGGCATTTCCCGCACTTTCAGCTTAGGCTTTTATACTTCCATACAGTTTGCACTCCTATCTGCGATACTCAATTGTGTCGAAGACCCTGCTTGCCTCATTGCAAACAATTATTCTAAATTTTTGACTTTTACAAATACCTACTAATAAAATATTTATATCAATTGATATCAAGCACCACATGCTTTTTTACAATAAAATCAACATCAACATTTTGTTGTTTTGAGCATCAAGGCAATTTTTAGGTAATAAATAACTAATTTGGGAAAACAATTTCACTATAAATGTTCTGGGTTTTCATTAGCGGAAAAGTAGTAATTTATTACCAGAGTAGGTAATTTTATACAAATATAAAACTTGAAGACGATTGAAGATACCCATCAATCGAAACATGAAACGCAAAATTCTCAACACAATAAAAGTCCGATGCACTGTTGAATCAAATCCTTAATATTAACAAGTATTGTTTATCCTTAGGACAAATGTAATGCAAGAGTAACAAAAGGTTATCGATAAGAACATCACAACCTTATTGGGGTCTAGGGCTATATATTTTATTTTATTTTATCCTTTTATTTTTGTGATTCTGTTATTAACTCTGAGAGAAATACGTGTATAATTAGGCAAATGGCTGTTATTGGAAGTGAATGGTGGAAAATAAGTTTTGGAGAAGTTTATAGTTAATTTTCTGTCTCTTTTACAAAATCACATTCAATATTATTTTTCAATTTTATAGAAATAAAGAGAAGAGGGCCTAAAACTGTTCCTTGTGGAACACCACACTTAACGATCATTTCTTCACTATATAATTTATATATTTAAACAAAATGTTACCTATTCGATGGATAACTTTCCATCAATAGGGTTATACATGAAATATATGATTGAAAGTTTCCACTATTTCCGTGCCTATAAGACTTTCGGCTGTTTCAGGCCGTCTGGTTGAATCTCCTTCCACACCAACGATCGCGAATACCTCTAAACGGCCTCCGATGGGGGGCAAACGGCGAAAATCATTCTGGATAATGACATCAAACTCATTAAATCAGAACAAGAAGCTGCGACGCCTTTTACCGGGTTTGAAGCTTCGCTGCCCACTTTATAAAATGTGAAAATTTAAATACCCTCATGAAAATATGGGTGGAAATAGCGAATGTGTTTTCCTTAGTCCTTAGTCTAATATATCAGACAGACTGTTCAGGTTTAAACTAGAGGTTTTGTAACCACAATTGGGAGAAATAAGAACTGGAGTTCCACAAGGCAGCGTTTTGGGACCTATGATATATGTACCGTATGTAAGAGATTCTATGGATAGCTAAACTTGAACGTAGTTCGGAGTCCAAAACCGGAACCTAGAATCTGATCACAACCCCTTCCACCCATTTAGTTCAGCTCCTGGATTGTATGCAAAAATTTCAGGGTGGGCTTTCGAGCGCATCCCTTCACATGCGAGCAGTACTCCAGAGATAGTCTGATCTGAGCCTTGTGGAGTTTCTGAAGCTAAAGAGGATCCTCAGCTTCTGGGATGCCAACCTAGCAAGGCCGCAAGCATGATCATGCCAGGACAACATGTTTTTGTTGAAGTTCATTCCCAGAAGCTTGATGGAAGATGACTCGAGGATTGGGCGTTCCTCCATCTCCATGGCTGGCAGACCAACATGCGCCTTCTTCATCAGGGTTGTAGTCTGAGTCTTCTGTGCGTTGAACTGAACTCCATTTGTAATTCTTCTTTGTACAGTTCTCTTAATGTCTGAACAGCATGCCGTTGTCGTTGAAGTAGGTCTCTCGGGATGGTAATGGTTTGCCCGGTTCCATGCAGGAAATTGGGATGCTGTCATCAGCAAAGCTGATGTTATTTCCAACAAATCGTTAATGTACAGCAAAAAGAGCGTTGGAGGAACTCCTGGACGTCTGCTTTGCCTAAATAAGAAATACACAAGACACACGACACGACACAATTTGTTTAGGAATCTAACGTTGTCCGGGCTATAAAACTTCCAGGTCCTCTACCCGTCCCTCTTTTGCGTGTCAAAGAGAAGGAAGGAAGCAAGTTGATTTTTTGCAGGCGTTTGTGCGACCTGTATTCTCTTATTCACTCCCCTGATTGAACGGGATATGCCTGATAAACTGCTTTGCCCACCCGAATGATACTTGGATTTTATTTAAATCGCTGGCTTAGGTGCGGAGGAGGAGGTGCACTTAGCGATTCTCATTTATACGTTTTCCACCTAGATCACTATTTATTCGACTGTCTCCCAAATAAGGAGCCTAATAAGATATTCGTCCATAAGCACCGGCCTGGGTAATTTCAGGGGAGCCGGATAAATAGATAAACGGGAGATTACTTTGAATGCAGTGACAGGGAACTTCCTGAAGTTTATGTTACCCACTTTCTGTACTATTCTAAAAGTTGCTCTTTGTATATTATAGTTGATTGATTCTTAGAGTCGGAATAAATTTTACCAGATGCCAAAAATGATGAGGTCAAAAAGATATATAATGTCTGAAAATCGGTTTAGTGGTGGAGGAATAATCGTTTAAAAAAAAGCTAGGTAAGAAAATTGACAACTCAAAAACCAAGTTTTTTCCTAGATATTTGGAAGAATTTGGTAGTCAAATATGAATATTTTGTCCCAATTTCATTTCTGTATAGCAGGTTGCGTTGTGTGATAGTGTGCAACTGCATATTTTTTCAAGAACAATGCCATTATTCGACCTACGTCAAGTAATTTTTTGCGCTTTTATCACAAAACGAGACAAATTTGGTTTTAAGACGAAATGAGGTTATGTTTGCAAGACAATATTCATCAAGAATGAATAAAATGTATAATATCTGTTTTAGTAGGCATTTCAAATTGAATTACTCAAAGTAAAGTAATCACATTGTTAATTTTAGTCAACTAAAACAATATGTATGAGTCAATGAAGAGCCCCGTCAGGGGTTACCTTACCTTATGCTCATCTTTATTCATTACATTTTTTATTTTATTCAGGTTTTCGTAAAAGTCCAGCTTCTTAAATTTCACAATATGTGTTCTATCACACTAAACTTTTCTATTCTATCGTATGTTAAATGTGCTGTGCTTCTTGAATCTAGTCTTGATAGATTGCCTAGTTTGTCCTATGTAATATTTGCTGTAATGATTAAAGATAATAATACTATCTCTAATAGCTTGCTAATTAAAGATGACGTGTCAACCCAACAAGTAACAAACCTTGACCAACCTGAATAGAGATAAATGTTACGGTTGCGGTAGCAAACGACAGTCATATAAAACGATAACTGTGTATAATCATTTAGACATAATCTTTCATTGAAGATGCTAACGTAGTTAGCGAAAGACATGTCGGGTATTTTTTATGGAAGTGTTTTAGCGGAGTGATAAAACTGTGTTGTGTTTACTCGTATCAGTATCACATATGATTGGGAACAACAATCTGTTTGTGTATTTGGAACAATGGAGTCCCATCTTATTATAACAGTATTGCAGCCACCGTTCCCGTTACAGCTAAGAGAAACATCAAAAGGTTTAAGAGACGGTGCCAGTGATGGGTATCTCAGATGATGCGTCTATCATTCGCTGCCTGGGGGCATGCGGGTACCTTTCAAAGGACACTCCGCTACATCTCGGAAGCTATGAATAATTACGGTTTGCACACCAGAAGTGCACAGTTGCGTGCTATTCCTCCCTTTTACTTACCGTGCATCAGCAGTGATGCTGAGAGCAAACGTATATTTTTCAGAATTTTACGGTGATCACTAACATCGGGGGGATGGATCTGGATAATATTTTTCTGTTGGGGGATGGTTAAATGGGCGGAGGGAGGGAAGGGTATTGTTTGAAATTAGTAGGTTATGTGGATGTTTTTGCATTCCACAATATGATTTAAATGGATATTTTATCGTATATCTACCATAACATCGTTAGGTTCTTCTGAATTTCGCATGATATACGTCAGTTCAGTTTTCCAAAATAACCTTAACCCATTAGGTTAAGGATACTGCCAGGAATATTAATCTGACCATTGGCTTAACCTGCGATATAGAATTTCTCTTCCTATGGTCGCCGTTTGTCCACTGACGATGTTATATTGTGCACTCAGAAGTAGGAATGGCGATGCAAAAGCTTAGAAATTTTGAATTTCAATTGGATTTTTGAACTCTTGATAATTCGAATTGAATTTAAAAGGTTGAATACTTTTAAATCTTGTAATTTTAAAAATTCCCATAATATTTATGTTTCTGAAAATTTCAATGAAAATTAAAGCCTATTTCAAGTGGATCAGCTGTTTAAGATTCGGTCATAATATTCAGTAAACTGATACAACTGAGTTACTGAGATTGTGCGGTGACAAAAAAAAGCGATAGACCGAGAGTTATGTGGTTTATAGGCTTTATAAAACATCCACAAAACTTCACTTGCCTATGCGTATGAAGTTAAAGAATTCAGGTATATTTTGATCTTTCCTCGTAGAAGAAATAATTTTTTATTCGGATAACTTCTGTCCCTGACGTTCTGCGATTTTTCTTCCTTACGCGATGCACTTCCACAATAAGAGTGCTAATTAATTATTTGAATGCCAGGCGCACTGCATGCCGTTTTCATATCTAACGGTCTTTTCGCTTATTTATAGCGCATCTTCCTATATTTATTTATTTCTTGGTTTATTTGATGGAAAGAAAAATTAATTTTAATAATCCATTCCTGTTACTTGAGTAACGACATACCGATGAAGGAGAGCAGGGGGAAAGAAGACTCGTTTAACGGAGATTTTTTTGTTCCATTTAAAAAATCTTGCAAAATTTTGAATAGTTGTCTGCCAGATGTGAAAATCTCTAGGTGAAACTAATTCTGAAGACAATTTATATCATCCTAAGCTGCGGTTTGGAAAATTATAAGCCGTCATCTATGACACAACTTCGGACTGAAAACAGTGCTTTTTTTTTGGTTAAAACGGGACTTGAACCCTTGTCTCCAGCATTCTGGGATGAGCCACAGCCACTCGGCCAACGCATTGTGCTGTCGAGAAGTAAGAAGATTATCTCTATTATGTGTGTTTCCCACTCCAACTTGTCACATGACATTCAAGTCAGTAATTCTCTCGTCATTGCAGCGAGTATATACATCTCCGTTGTGCGATGTCGCTTGGTTTCACTACGTATGGAGGACTTGTTGGATGAATGAATGAAGAAGGATATTGAAGACACAATTTTGGAGCAAGATAAATCCAGAAATAATTCAGGTGTGGATAGTAGGTACTCGAACTCGTGTCTCCAGCCTTCCGTATTGACATCGTAGCCTTTTGGCCACCGCACTGCGGTGTCCAGACGATCTAAGACTCCTAGTAAAGATACGTTGTACACGCGTTATCTCTCTATGTCCGGTGCGAGCGAGACCGTACCTTACATTAAGACAACTTAGATAGACTCGGGTTTGAGTCGCGTCTATACCAAAAAAAATTAGATTTTTCCTATTCAAGATTGCGTCTTTAATCTTTACTGTATTTACACAGTTATGGATGCTAATTCATCTGACTACTCTTCCATATCGTTTTCCACGTGGTGAAACATTTTTCTGGAATTTTCTCATCGAAAGATTATTCATTAAGCTTGTCTTCTATGGAAGCCGTCTTTAGATACTGATGGTTTTAATGTCTGAGAATTTTAACTTAAGCTTGATGTCGGACTTCCATTGTCTATGAAATTTTGAGTATCACGACGTTTCGATTGACGTGCTATCTTCAATCGTCTTCAGGTGAACTGGCGAACACGTTCCTTTCATACCTATTTATACCCCGTCAGGTGACGTGTCGTTGTGCGCGGTCCTGTTCTGATTGGTTCCCGATGCGCGGTATTCCGGGCTGCTGACGTGGCTGTTTGTCGGTCATTGTTTGTTGTCTGGTCCAGTCGTAGTCTATTGATCTTCTTTATGAGTGGCTGCCAGATTGGTTTAATGTCTACGCTGGGTTTGCTGTACACTTTGCTGTTGTTGGTGATGAATGCCGCGTCCTTGAATTTCCTTCGATACCAATGCGGTTCCTTGGCAATAACCTTAGCGTCGTCCCAAGCTATTTTATGGTGCTCCGTCCATGCGTGGTCAGCTATTCCAGATTTTCCTGTCTCTGCTCGCTGGGTGTTGAGACGATGTTCTTTGATTCTTACTTCCAGTGGCCTTTTTGTTTCTCCAACATAGATAGGAAGGAACGTGTTCGCCAGTTCACCTGAAGACGATTGAAGATAGCACATCAATCGAAACGTCGTGATACTCAAAATTTTATAGACAATGGAAGTCCGAAATCAAACTTTTGATAAATCCACCTTGTCTACAAGCTTCAAACAACAGTTAACTTAAGCTGTTCTGTAGACAAAAGTTCAATAGAAAAGTACCTGATGTTCAAAAAATGGGCAGTTCACCACAAGAAAATAATCATTTTAAAACTTCCTGTGATTATCCCACATCTACTAGGTGAGGTTTTGCGGTGCTGAGAAGCACCCTGTACAGATAACTAATGGAAGCATTTGCCATTGATGTGTTAGTTGTTTGCCAAATAGCATCAGAGGAGGCGAATTGATGCCTAGTGCCGTGCCGTGCCGTGTGCGGGTGGGTACGGGTGTTACATTCAACTGCCTCCAAACAGCGCCCTAATTAACACAATGTAATTAAATCAATTAAACCACAACAGACGCTCCAGCCTGTGGGATTTATTTCTAATTCCCTGCCAAGATGTTAAGTTCTGTCGTAAAAAACGCTTCAGACTTTGAATTAGCGGCGCCTCCATCGTGTTATGCAGAATAGATTTGAATAAATTCGGTGAGCTATTCTGTAAGAGTGACTTTTCACTTCTCACGTCATAAGCGTGCAAAGTACCGTCAACTCGAAAATTTCTCAATTCAAGATATGCTTTTCTGATGTGTTATGGTATTGAAATTGAGAAATACCTTTTACGCATTTTCATCGGTCTGTCGGTCGGCCTGTCGGTCTGTCGGTCTCCGTTAGTGATCGGGTAAGATTTTGGTATTACTTAAATTTACCATATATGATCAAAATTGTAGTTTTTTTTGGTTCACCATATTCCAGCTCTGTGCATATGTGAAGATATAGTATCCTCGAAAGAAAGCACACACTCTTCGTTTGTGAGTGTATTTTTATGTGTGTATCTAAAGTTAGTGGTGAAAATCGAGAACACGTGTGGAACAGCGAGTCAATCTGCTTGACATTTATCGTGCTGTCAAACCTGCTAGAACGTCTCTGATGCAGGAACTGTACTCTTATATCGAGAAGTAAGGGGGATAGAAACGTGGTAAATTTGTTTAGATATGGTGGTGGGCGTTCCTAGAGCCATTTGTTCCCGGCTGAAACAGGGAACAAGTTAAAGGCGGTCACCGGTTTTCTTCGGATATCCCCAAAATATTCATTTACCTAATCGAACTCCCAGCCAACCGCTTGTTCCTAGGATTATCTTCAATCGAAGAGGACAGTCGTGACTTCTAAATTTCCATTCAAATTATCTTTGGATGACCCTACATAGCGGAGACTGCTAGTGATAGGTTTTTCCTCTCCTTTGGCTACAGGGTGACTGTTGACAATGTTTTGTGAGGAGATTATTGAATACGGAAAAACAATAATGATTATTTATCGGATTCCACTGCAATCCGTAAGAGGGACTTGACTATTAATTTTGAAAATTAGGAAAGTAAGATTAGTTGTCAGTGGTAATCGAACCCACAACCTCCTGCATTCTAGGCAGACGTTTTAATCACTACTATCACTAAAGATCTTACAACATGTTTTTCAGAATATGGAGGACCTGAAAGGATTGTCCAATGAGGATCTTCAAATTAAGTCCAGTTTAAATCACATAATTCTGACAAGAAAGTCACATGCTGGTCTTCCGGTATAGAAAATATTCATTCACTGGAATAACTACCGCTACTCTACAAGGCTTTGATGCGCTAATCTATAAAAACTTTGGAATTTTCTGAATTATAACAGTTTTTCGATTTTTTTGAAGTATTTATAAACTCATAACCATTGCGTAGCAAGAAAATCATCATCCTACTTGACGTTCTTTTTCAATAAACGTCTCGATCTATTTCTGGTCCATTGGCATACTACCCGGCAATACTATTGCGGTGACTTTTTTCTATGTTTCCGGTCAATCCGTAATATTTGATCATACTCCTATGCTCACAGCTTACAACTAAAACCACTTACCAGCATATTTTCCCACAGTTTATATTCCGCACAGGGTCTCTGAAGTTATCGCTATTATCAGGTAATGCAGGGTTGCCACGATAAGAACATATTTCATAGATTTTTATTTTTTAATCAAAATCAGTATTGTACTACTTAGGTACGGAAATCAAATATGATTTGGAATTCACTTTCCAATCGGTTTAGTTTTACGCACTGATCACATAATCTTCCGAAATTTTCTGTATGTTTGATATGTAAATCTAACTTATGTTACGGGAGTCAAATGTTTACAGACAATAGAAGAGAATCTTTCACATACGTCAAAAACGTTGAGAAGGACCGACGGAAATGAGTGATGACATGAGACATTAAGGAAACAATATCTCGAATTCGAAATTTTTTGCGATTACAATACTTCTTTGCAAAATGGTGTGGGAAGTGAAAGAAAGCTGCAGCACCTACTACGTCCCCCCCATCTTACCGGTCTTTGTCAGAATTAGTGCAGCAGTTACTGAGATAACGCATTGACTAAACGACCGTCGGAAATGAGTAACATGAGTTTCCATGATGAAGACATAATACAATATTTAAAAAACAAATAATCTGAAATTCAAACATTTTATTATGACAATACATCTCTAGCTCATGCAAAATGTATTAATGAGCAATTTTGTTGAGTATTAAACAAGTACCTGGATGTGTAGCTATTCTTCAAGTACATGATAAATATTTTAACATTGTTTTGTTATTAGGTACATATTGACATGTGCTGGCCTTTGTTTGTTTTCAATTTATTGTTTTTAATGTGTTGATGCCCAAAGAGTTTTTAACACGGAATTACGTAACCACATATAATTGGGAAATACCTTCTTATTCTACATAAAACTATAGTACTTAGTGTACATCATCGCACATACTAATGTAAAAAATCACATCACACATCCATTTCAAGATTTTTGAGCAGTGTATCATCGTTTTAGTAGTTTTAATTCCTAGTTGTAACCTTGAAACATTCAATATGAAGTTGAAACGTCGGTGTTTATGTAAAAGGGTGTCGCTTTTATTAGAAAGTTCTGTTCTTGCGAGCATTTTAGAACGAATTCTGAAAGATATATTATAATTGTATATCCTATCTCAATATAATAATCCAAGTATATAATAACAACTACAGTGCTTTTAGTATTTTATAACATAACAGAGGATGGAACTTCAGCAAATTCTGGCTTTTATATGTGCTGATCGACGAGACCTTAAAAATCTTCCATTTGTGATATTTATCATGGATGAGGACGAAGAATTGAAAAGCTTGTGGCTCTAGTTAGTCAAATCTGACAGTCCGACGATGATTTAAATATAAATCGAAACGCGTCCCTGAAAGAAGAAGAGTTTTATTTGTAAAACTGTGTGTTAATTGCACAATCTTTTTATCTGCATGATGGAAGACTCGAACTTGTTTCTCCTGCATTCCGTGTCGATTCCGTAGCCGCAAGGCCACTGTACTACGGTAACAAAACGATCTAAGACACCTAGTAAGGTACATTCTCTGGCATGTCATCATCTCTCTCTTTCTCTCCCATTCCAGTGCGCGTATGATTTTTTCTCATTCTAAAAGTATGTCTTTAATTTCCGTTTCATCACATCGATATATGTAAATAATATGTAAGATTTTTTTATTTTTTTTTACTTATTCAGAGTGGGGTAAAAAGTGCATACTTCATCACTTAATAAGGTCGTTACCCACTTAGGAACTCCTTGGTGAAGACGAGATTGTTGGGAAAGAGCATAACATAAAAATTAACGTGTACATAACTACTCTACCCAAGCCACTGCTTAAATGAGAATGATTGAGGACAAATTGTACACAAGGGTGCAATACCATAAACCGTAACAGTGAGACGCGTGAACTCCAAGCAAGAAGGTCGATTAAAGATCGTAGGGGGGCAGGGGTAAACCAGTGATGGAACTGAAATGGGGTTTTTGGGTAGGACAAGTCAAACGTTTCTTCTTATCTTCTCTTATAGATTTCTGTTTATTTCGCATACAAGTGTCGTCATCAAATCATCGGCTGACAGTCTGACAATGTTTCAGATAAAAATCGAAACGTGTCACTGGAAAAGTTTCATTCATGAGTCTTTGTGTTAAGCATGCAAAATTTCTTATTTAAGGGAAACTAGAGTCAATTCTTCAATGCCGAATCAGTTAGTCGGCGAGTGGACAAACAGTTTTGATAATTAATCATTCATGCTGGTCGGCCACAGATCGTCGTCAAACGTTTCCGACAGATCGACAAACGGGAATTTCCATCGTGGCGATTTCAGAGGTAGTGGTCGCCTTTAATCGTACTCTGAGAAGCTCGCTAACGACGGCAAAGGTGGTTCGGTGTAGTGTGTCAAATCAGCCAGCCTTCTTTGATGTTCTAGACTTTGGAGGTAATTTGTGAAGTCAGGTGCATCCACTAGACGTATTGCTTGCTTCTGGATTGTGCCCAGAAGCTTTGGGGAGTGCATCCCCACAGATGCGAGCAGTACTCCAGCGATGATCTGATCTGGGCCTTGTAGAGTGGCACTTGCTGTTCCTGTAGCAGAAGAGAACCACCAGCTTCTGGTACAGCGGCCTAGTGAGGCTGCCAGCATGATCGTGCCATAATTTCCAGGAGCTTGATGGAAGCATTGGGGGTTCCTCCATCTCCACGGGTGGCAGACCAGCATGCGACTTCATTGTCAGGGTTATCGTCTGAGTCTTCTTATGTGATGAACGATTAAGATAACGTAAGATATTTGTAGATAAAAAGTTGTGTAGTTATCACACAGCTTCACAAATCACTGTGTGATAACTACACAACCTTTTATCTACATGATGAAAGAGTTTCATCAATTAAGAGCATCTACAATCTACATGATAAGATATTTGGTTCTATTTTTTTCCACCTATTGTCATAAGAAGGAAAAGTTTTGTAGCTTCACTGATACTTGAATGTTTAAGAATTGACTGAGCTATTAAATTAAAATATTCATTGCTCCAGAATCCTCAAAGAATCGAACAAAACTTTTGTGTCCATCTCTGACGTTCAAGTTTGGATACGCCAATGGGGTAGTCAACGAACCGGTGCGTTACGTCTCTACAATGCTTACCTTATCTCGGTTTCCCTCACTTCGTGTCTTTCGTATCGTTGATTCCGCTAATTTACCTAATACTGTACACTTCTCACCTTCCTCCAAAACTCCATCCATTCCACGAGGGCTCACGTAAAAACAGGCACCCCTTTCTCCTGGCGGGCTAATTTCTTACACGGCGCCCCGTGGAAATTTTCCGATCCGAAAACATTTTTGTTACCTTCTTCTGTTAGTAATCGTACCTAACAAGCACTTTGATTGTAACAAATCTATAAGAAATATGTTTAATGGGCATTTAAGATACGGCAGAATAGAAAAGTCTAGCTCACTTTGAAATTATTGCGTAGTGTTGTTAACATTAAGTAGCTGGAGATAGCAAAGAAAATAAACAATGTAACGAATGAAGACGAGGGTTCTATCACTAATAGCCTGCTGTTTGCGTTAGCAACTTAAAGATGATCGGATCTGTCTTTCTGTGTCATGTTGTTCCTTTGGAACTAGATTTCAAGGATATTTAGATTAGTGAAAAGAATTCTTAATATAATTTAAAAAAATGTATATGCTCTTACTTCAGTTCCGGATGCTAACTCTTCCATACTGTTTATCACGTGGTGAAACCACGCGACATTGCACAACGGTAATACATATGCTCGTTCCAATAGCCAGATCTGTGTGGCCTATTTTCAGATCGTGCGCAGTTCGAAATGGGAGAAAGTCAGAGATAAACGGCGCGAGCAAAATACTTTGACTTTGAGTCCCATCAGCACTAACAATTTTCCAGGTTCCAAACTTGTATTATTTGAATTGTCCTCTATGAAATAGCATATTTTTATAATTGAATCTTTCATAGCAATCTTCATAGAAAATAAACTGCCCTTTTGCACCATTCTCACAAATATTCTATCCGTAAAGCGCTGAATAGTTGATATCTAAATCCTCGGAATCCTTGAAAGTCGAAAGTTCGTTGGAGAATAATGGTTGAATGTCCCACTTCCATATCTCATTGATCCGGTAACCCCTCAAAATCACCTCCATCTTATTTATGTGTGCGTTCAAGGTCACGTCTACTTTTGCTCTTACGTATTCCAGGCGTCAGTGCCATCTGTTTTCTTACGGTATTCACCCCCTTCGCTCCTCACCGTCTCCCATCTAAGGAGCTAGAACTATAACGTTTCAAAATAGGGGGACGGGCGAATATTTGAATCAAACGCATGATAAAGAATGTACACTGCTCGCTATAAAATATGAGCTTAAGCGTTGGAGTAGAAAATCCTCCAAGGCAGAGGCGTAGGCAAGCTCGAGAATTTGAAGGGCAAATATGAATTATTATTTAACAGCTTCAGGGAACTGGCTGGATAGTTGTCTCAGGGAACGCTCTTTATTTATGGTGGTGGATGGTTGCAATCTATATCGTTTTAAGGTCTCTTACAGCATAAAGTCTACGTTTGCGTGAGGAATTTATAGATTTGCTCGCAGTTTTAAATCCGGAGGCAAAACGGCTTTCAGAGAAGTCAACGTGACGTTAGCACTCAGACTGATTGAGAGAAGTACTCAGTTCAGTTGGCAGAGCATCTGTCCGGTCAATAGAAGTTGCGTGGTCCGATTCCGACCATAGTTCAGTTTTTTCTGAGATTCTAAATGCAGATCTGTATTTTCATTTCCCATTTCAAAGAGATTTGATCTAAATTTATTTGTATAAGATATAAAAATTTGAATTTAGTAACTCGAAAGAACCCGGCCTACTGCGGTATTCGAACCACACCCTCTGATTGGTGATCAAACATTCTGCCTCTGAGCTAAGTAGGAACTATTTCTACTCCATTCAGAGCTTCGATGATAAGCATGGCCGGTATAGTGGTGCAACAGCCCTAGGCTAAACATTACTTGGGTCCCCTATAATGTTGGAGTTTATGTACCGAAGAGTACAGGATACGGTTGATCTGACGTTACGATTCTTTCTGTAAGGGCTCCTCAAATGTTGGGCCCCTGGGCTATAGCCTACCTAGCCTATTGGATGATCCAGGGCTGATGATAGGTGCACTCCCTTGTAAACCATTTTTATTCAAAATTTCAAACTGCGCGAGTCGTTTGTGTCTCGAGAGGCAGCCAAAAGGTCAGTAAAGATATTAATTCATTCGGCTGTGGTTTCAATTAGTGGCCGGTAGAGATTATAATGAAGCACAGCTTAAGGTTCACTTTATAGCAACATATTTCTCCAAGTATCGTGACCAGTGGCGCAGCTCATTCGCATCTTTATAAAGTCAATGGTCCAAACAACACCATAATTGCTCTCGACTGTCAAGGACGTCGTGCAATACTGACGAGTCTAGGCTAAAGACGAACCATGCATGTCTATAGTATGTAACATGTATAGTGGAGAGTATACACTAAAAATAAATATTTACAATTTGGTTGACGGATATCTTTGATAAAAGACTATGATGTCTGGTGAATCAGATGAGTGCCAACGGTTTGTGTACTATCAACTCTTACTTAATATTGTTCCTATTATGATTCCTCTCGTTTTTCCCAATTTTTGATCAGTTCTGTTATTATTGTTGCATCTGTCCAAAAGATTACTTGATTCTCAATTTACGTATACATATTTTAACCTGATCAATTTGGATAAACTGTACCTTTCGACTTATCACTAACGCGAAAATTTGAATTATTGAGTACTTCTAACTCCGATCAGTGCGTAAGAAATATTAAAGAAAACCTCCTAAGTCTATTTTCATTGCTAAACAATTTGATATTTTCTTTCTTCAACTTTGGAGCTATTGACATTTAGAATACCTATAACTATTTTTTAATACACGTTCATTAGCTTGACCTGTATGTAAGTATGTCTCTGTCAAGACAGCGGAATATTCCAACGTAATTTTCATCGACAAGAATAGACCAATTTGAAAATTTACATACGTCTTAAGGATCAATGGAAATACAACAACTGTGTGCTAATGTCCTGACTAACTATAAGTTCAAAGTTATATAGTTAAAAAAACGGGAAAAAATAGCAGACCGAACTGGAATGTGAAAGAAATGTTAAGATTTTTTTCAAGAACTAAAGAAAGCCCACTGATTCATTATAATTAAATGACTCAATTAGTTTCAAATAATAAAATAACAATTTATTAACAAAAAACTAATTAACACATTTTTTATTTTTTTTACAAAAATGTGGGTTTCTCCATAACATCGGATACAAATATTTCATTGGTAGTCATTTATACAATTAAAATTAGTTTGGAAATATCAAACAAAACCTTAATAATTGAATGTATTTCATTGTTCAGTTCGGTTTGCTAAGAAAGCGTTCAATTTTTTAAACTTTAATTTATTATTTCAAATTTCATACTATATCCATCCATCCCAATGATGTCGCAAACAGATAGAAATATACACTTAATTGCCATCGCAGCCGAATCGCTGTGCCTGCTGTGTAACTACTAAGTGTTTCTGTAGGGAAATGTTACCGAAGTAGTTTTGGAAGTCGCGATATCTTGGTCTGGAAACGTTGCTCTGCACCTGCTACAAGATGTTGATGACGCTTACAGATGTACAAATATCAGTTTAATGGCATACTGCGGAATCACCCATTAGGCGTTTATAAGCTCTGTCCTAACGTTTGTGTAATTGTATATTTTGGAGGCACGCTTACCAGAAATGGCTCAAGGATATACGTGGTGGAAAGGAGTTTTCTAGCTACATTTTGGGTTCATTTTTTTTAAACGACTATCAATGTGTTATGGTCTCTATAGGGAGGCAGTTAGTAGGCTCTGAGCTGTGGAATCATGGACACGAGCTTCGAAGGGCAAATATATTCAATAATAGTAGAGGAACTAATCCTGTAATGGATCAACAACAATTATACTTTTGTTGTAGTACTCAAAGCTTGGATAAAAAACTTCTGAAGCAATCTATAGAGATTGTAATGAAAATACTTGTTAGTACACAACCTTCATACATGTAATTTCTGAAATATTGGCCCTTGTAGTGTTTGAAATATGGTGCGTTTACTTTTTTTGCTCTCATTCGTATTCTCAGCAAGTCCTTTCATTTGATATCTATATTGTAGGAAAACATAACAAACTTAGTCCACCATCTGTAGGAGTCCTTCCATTATTGGATTTAGAGTGACGTGACTTTGTTTTTTGTGTTATTCTCAGCAAGCCCTTTAATTTGATACCCATATTGTGGAAGTGCATTAAACATAACCAGTTTGCCATCTTGGGTGTTCGCCATATTGGATTTAGAGTGATATCTTCATGTTTCGAGATTAAAAAGAACAACTTCGCCATCTTGGAAGCTCCGTCATGTTGGATTTAGAATGACGCTAGTCATGCACTGTCATCCAAACAAAACGTGTATACAAAATTTCAGCTCAATCGGTTGAAGATATCTGCTTCAAAATTGAGTTCCAAGATTCCACCAAAAAAACATAGTTACATACATACATGTATTGCAAGTTGAATGAAAGCTTGTAAAAAGCATTATGAATTTCAAATATTTTTATTTTTGTTTAATTTGATTGCAAAGGATTAAGAATTTTTCAGTACGATTCAAATATTAGGTGCTGAACTGATATCACTACGTGGGAAGTACTTGACACCATTTTTTTTTAAGGAACCAAGCTTGATGGAACTTAGTTCACACATCTTTTTATCATTGAACGATACTTTTTGAGGAGATACATAATGAAAAGGCCTCATCTATAACTGTTAATGGTCAACGATATCTGCAGGTATTACGACATTATGCCATTCCACGGATGCAAAATACATTGGAAAACATTTATGCAGTATAGAAATCCCACTATCTAAGCAAAGTTCCCTTCAAGCCCTGTTGTTGATTTAATCTGTTGAAAATACATAATAAGCTGATATAATTCTCTTACTTCAAGATAGCCTTTAACTCACTAATTAGAACATGTTAATCCCCTCATTTTCTACAAGTTGTTACTTGATTCTGTATTTCAGCTTAGAATGTGTACCTATGAACACTAATTAATGAGAAATCAATTCAGTTACTCCATATATATCGGAAAGTGTGTGGGCCCATATTGGAAATTATTTCACAGCTTTAGGTATGGGTACAGTCTGAGTACATTTTTTTGCTAGATTTGTCTGGGAATATCTGAAAATTAACGAAGACTGAAACTTAAACAGACGATTTTTTGTGCTATCGGAACGAGAACGGTAAAGCGAAAGACTAAAATAAATAATAATAAGTACGCAGATTGTGTAGGTTTCAGGAATATCGGTGGCTGGTAGGAGGTGTCCCCCCTAGGTGGCCCCTGCTGCCCCCCAATTGTCCCCACCGCCCGTGCAACCGCACCCGCGGCCGACCTCCAAGGAGGATCTCTTCTTCTGTTCTCAGGCTCCTCCTACCTCCCATACAACTGCACGCAGACTCGCTCTCCGCTGAATCTGCTTCTCCATGCACCAGGGTTGCCGCTTCAATTTGCCACGATTTCTCCAAAAAAGGATTACGAAAAAGTCAGGACGTTGTGTCGGTTTATTTGGAGACACCAACTTTGTATCCCTGCACAATATTAATGGATCGCTGGAGTGACGTGAATGCTGGGATATCTACACGCCGCACGAACATGTCTGATGCCAGTGGTGGATCCACGATTTACATGTGGGAGATGAGATGGTTCATCGTTTTGGTTTTGTTGTCATTGAGTTGCTGTTTTTTCTTGCGTGTGGGAAGAAACTGTAGCCTCCATAGCCTCCTCTTCTGGTGCCTTCACTATCAGATTTCTTTTAACTAGCCTCACGCTTCATAAGCGCTGTGAAAGGACAAATGTCTATTCACATTGACTTTTAAACGCTGTGGACTTTATTCATCAAATTTTTCCAAAAGAACGACTTTTGGAAGAGGTCCTTTGTGAGGTCAGGCGCATCCACTAAACGTATTGTTTGTTTCTGGATTGTATCCATAAGGTTCAGGGAGTTCTTCGGAGCGCATCCGCGATCAGTACTCCAGATGGTCTGATCTAGGTCTTGTGTAGTAGCATTTTCTGGGACGCCGACCTAGAGAGGCCAGCAACATGATCGTAACATGACATGTTATGGTTGATGTTATTTCCCAGAAGCTTGATGGAAGATGGCTCAAGTATTGGATGTCCCTCCATCTCCATCTCCAAGGCTGGCAGACCAGCATGCGACTTCTTCATCAGGGTTGTTGTCCGAGTCTTTTGCGCTTTAAACTGAACTCCATTAGTACATAGAAGGTAATACCAGCAGACATTTGGGTAAGTCAAAATTTAATTTACAGAGAATTCAGTTTAAATAGATATAAATTGAGGGGCGACTTTAATTTGAGGCGCAGAAAAAATAATAACTGAACAATTGATACTGATACTAAGAAATTTTGAATATTTCTATTTGCAGTGGAAATACCCGAATGATTTTATTGCCATTAGGAGGAAATAATTACATTCATAATATAAATTCAGTGATTTTAAGATAAATATCTTAACTAGTTAGTTAGTTGGCAAGTAATCTGGGTTGCCTTGTAGCGGTCAAATCTGACAATCCGACTAATTTTTCTCAATGCTTTTAGATAAATGAGAAAACATCAAGTTCCTCCTTTTTAAAAAACACTGATGTTTATCACATTCCTTTCAAAAACGTCTCACAATGTTCCTAGCTTAGAAGCTATATAGCCAAATTTTTTTGGTTGGCAAGTCTGCTGTGTTTATATTTTCACAATGTAATGTTATAAAAACTGTATTTGAACTGTATCGATGTGAACACGGACACTTGTATGAATCGAACCAGTTTCAAATTCTCAAGTCTCAATAATTGAGATGAATTATTCCATTTTCTAATGAACATAGATTATTTACAGAAATTGTTGCTTTTCTTAGCACAATGTCCTCCAATTTTATCCTAATTTCAGCTACAACTATTAAAATTATATATAAGCATACTTTAATCTCTTGCGATGTACAAGGGCCTCAGCATCATAATGAAACTTCCTCTCATGGAGCGATTCATTCATTTTAAAATTCAAAAAACTACGTTATCGTAGATAATAGGTTCCTAATTTGCATACCAAATTGAAAGCACACTCCAATTAAAAAATCGCAAGATTTTAGGAAAAGCGGATGATCTGGCAACGTTGTTGGACGTTCTGTTTTTCTTCTTTATTTACAACTTGTCTAGCGGGGCGCTATTTTTAATTTGTTCCCTCTCACGTTCCTTCTCTGTCTGCTGATAACTCTTAAAGGCGTGAGTTATCAATACCGGTACATTCTACATCATAAATAGTCTGTGCAATATAATTGAATCCATTTATAATTTCCTAGAAGCGAAAATAGTATCCGTAAAATTACTTTTTTATTAGATTAAGCTGAAACGTCTTCTCTACTATGTTGCATAGACGATCTAAGGGCAGATGAATAATCAATAATAAAATAATAATAACAATAAACATAGTTTGTTGTTTGAAATTGATAAGAGAGTAGGTATAGTAGTGTTAAAACATATTTCACTGATCCAGCGTTTCACAACGTTTCAATTGATGTATCTTCAGATGAAAGTAGTTTCACATTGATAATTTTTGCAGTGACAGCCCAGTGCACATTTTTGATAACGCGTTTGGGTGGACATTTTTAAGCAACTTCGTCATCTCTCCAGAAATGAAGTTTGAAATAAATAGGATCTTCAGGTATTATTGTACGGTTACATTTGAAGAACCTCTCAGCCTAATCAAGATTTTTTTTATAAGAAAAATAATTCACTGGGCTTCCAAAATATAACATATATGTATAGAGGTAGCCAAAATTGGCCTTTCAAAAATTACCGGCAAAGATTTTTTGATTCCCACGTAATACGTGAATAAAGAACGGCGATCGTGACGATTTTTTGTAGCTTCCATAATACGTTTTCTAGATGTTTTAGATTATGAAACATCATGAAAATCGGTCATTCATTTTCGACGATATGTCCGTTGACGTCCTTGCCAGTAAAGGTTGAACCAACTTTGAAGGAGTTTGAGGAGAGCTGTGATATGAGCACATGGTAGGTGATTAATTCTGTTTTAAGCGGTGCGTTTGGGGTCAAGTAGGTTAACTCTGTACTTCCCATGCAATGGTATTACTTTGGAAATAAAGATTGAAGCCGCAAGCGTCAATCAATATTAAATCCGACCATTCGTCAGTATCGCTTGAACAGTAGGCTGGGCAGGTTCACCAAATACATAGCGCGTTGTTACATGTATACGTAACATCAGTATAACTCTGCTGCCATTTGTAAATTGTTGAAAATCGATGCATATGTGCATATGCATTAAATATTTAACAACATTTAAAAAAAAACACGAAACATTGTTTCCTGCATAATTCGAAGGCACTGATGACGAGTGTGGGATCAGTTTCCGGACCGGATTTAAGAATGCTACTGAGGAGGCCTCAAGGGACTCCCCTTCAAACCTCCTTAACCCTGACGCGTTGCGCCTTTGTAATGATCATATTCGGATTCAGCCCTCCCAATAAAGTGAGCCAAGTGGAGCAATACCTGTGTTTCGCCTTGTACACCGCGATACTTCCTGATATATTCCCCGTTGCTTCTCAAAATTACATACGTTTCTCTAGCTATAAACAAACGAATTGAAGAATAATGTACAAATAAAGTAGCGGATGGCAATCTTGAGGGGAGCGAATTAAATTAAAGTAACAAATCGCGGAGGAGAAACGAGAGGGTTGCGCAACATAAACATGTAGCTGGAAATTAACGTGATTGTTATAGGAAGAGTACGAGGCATTCCCGTTTTCTGCCATATTGGCTCAAAGGGAAAGTCACAGAGAACATTCTCCCATATGTCGGCAGAGCCATAACTAAAAAAAATCACAATTTAGGCAACACCAGAGCGCCACAGGAGGGGGGGTATCACTCAGAATGAATTTTTATTATATTATTATATATTTTTTAAACAAACAGTTAGATTTCGTTTTATAACAACCTTACTTAGAACCTTGCCCATGTTCAGTAGATTGAAATGTAGCCACGGATCTGAGAAGAGCTTCTTTGCTATTAAAGACTTCCTCAATCGTCAGTATGTTAGCAGGACATGTACGAGTACTAAATTATGGTCGACTATAGAATTTTGGAATTATGTCTACCTAAGCAGTAAAATCTATCTTTTGTAGTTCCTTGAATTCCTGCTCAAACTGACCGAGAATCTTCCTTTCCAGGATCGACGTCTGGAACGGAAATTCTTACAGTTGATCCAAGTTTTGTATTTGAGTGGGTGCTATCTGATATCAGATTCATTCCTTTTGTCCGTACTTATCCAACATAAACTCCTTCTCCCTTACTAGCATTGAAAATGTTTTCTTTTGTACTGCAAAAATTGCACATATTTTGAAAAGAAGAATTACAATTTGCTGGATTACATATTCCATATGACAGTAATTACTGATTGATATAGAGCCTGAGTGGCCATAGTCCGTATATAGACCAACAGATCAACAGACCGACAAACAATGATATTACCAGATTCCAAGAAGAGAAGAAAAGGTTACATCCGCTATGTCGTTGCAGTCAGGCTGGTGCTAATCATAATCAACCCCCGTTTTAAGCCCATAATCATTTTATTACTGCGTGTTTTACATCCATTCGCACCCTTTACACCTCGTGAAAACCAAATAAAAAACACAGTTAATTGTTCCCAACAAATATATTCGCGCGAAGCTGGAACCGTGGCGTTCATATAATAAAGCCCGTGATAAATTCAAACGTAGAAACATTAAACGTTGAAGCCAAGCGTCACGTAGGAGAGGCTATAACTTTTCGGCGCTCGTCACCAAACAGTCATTTAATATAACAGACTACAGGTAAGGCTGTCTCCGTGATGAACTGCAGAGGTAATGAGAGGCGAAAATGCATAGGAATGAGAGTGAGAGAGCGAAGAAAATTTAACGAAATTGTTTCCGAGAAGGGTCTGTATTCCTATTACAGACTTACTTACCGGTTATAATAAAATCTCATCATCTCATCTACTTCATTCACCGGCTAACGAATTTACTGCATTTCTATGTTTTCTCCAATGTGTAAAAGACCTAGTAAAACAACCTTTGGGCGTCCCAATAATTGAATTTAAAAAGAAACTCTGCGAGAGGATAAATGTCTTCTGGACGAGGCTCGTTCTAGGTGTTGAATGCTCGACCTGATGAGGTTGCGCCTGTTGGTTCCATCTACTGTTTGTTGTAGTAATGACTCTTGGTGTTATCATGCAAGACAGCTCGGTCGAATAGTTAAGGTGATAGTATCTGTAGAATAGAGACAAATCGGCCTCCCTTCTTCGATGTTCCAGAATGTGGAGGTCCTTTGTAAGGTGAGGCGCATCCACTAAACGTATTGTTCTTTTCTGTTCCGTGTCCCGAAGCTTCAGGGAGTGCTCTGGAACGGAGATGGTTTGATCCATCTGAGCCTTGTAGAGTTGTAGTACCTGTTCCGGTGAATAACATTTTCTGAAGCGGAAGAGAACCTTCAGCTTCCGGGACGCCAACATGATCGTGCCAGCCTGATGGAAGATGACTCGAATATTAGGCTTGGAGTTTGAGTCTTGTATATATTGGAATGAACTCCACTCTTAGATACTTAGATAGTTCAACTTGAGATGATGTATTTATGAATGTTCTGTAATGTCAATATCACAAAAATCTGTGTCACTCACTTCGTCTGCCGTCAAATCCTGATTTGCTACTACCACACTTCTCTGCAATTTGTGTACTGCACTAATCAAAGTAGTTTACTCACTTTCCATTTATTATCATTATTATGGAAGTAAAAAATCAGGATTACATATAAAATATGGTATTATTGGCTGGGGAACTGCGGCCTCAAGGCATCTCAGAAACCTTGAAAGTATACAACAATGTATACTGGAATTGATACATAAATGAGAAAGTTCTGTCGTCCCAACGACTTGTATTAAGAAACTGTCACATGATACCAGAAAGTGTTAAAGATCTATAATCTGATAGTATTCCAGTCTGGAAAAAAATATATTTCACTCTCAGAATACGTTGTGTCACAACAAGATCTTAGTGTTAAACTTTTTGCAATGTAAATTTGCTTTCTGTGGTTAACTTTTTCGAATGCTGATACATTTTTACTTAGTGAGTTATAGCAACAACTACCTACAAGAGCAGTGCGTTTTCTGAGATTTCTCCATTTTTTTTCTCTTGTATTACTTTTCACTGATGTGAAACCAAATATTGAATCAAATATTGAGAGATTGGAGAGAGTATAGCTATACTTTTCAATCATCAAATACAGGTGTGAAATTGCATACAGGACCAAAAAATAATGAGTCACAGTCAATAAATTGGTATATGTTATAATAAAGTTTTTAAAGAGGTAGTGTTCCCTTAAACTCACTTCAATGCAGTTAGAACAACATTATTCTCAGCGGTCGTTCTATATCCCATGTTGATAATAGAACACCAATAAGGTTTAAGGGTTAACTCATATTGCAGTGTAGCAAGCTTGTTGTTGTAAACTGATCAAATTGAATAATATGTAGGTAGTATACGGGGACAACGCAATAAGGGAGCATTCTGAATTAATTAAAGTGGTAGGGATTTACAATAGTCTTAACACCTCGGCAATATATACCCCGACGGGTCCCCAATATCTATTCCTATAAGCACATTGAAATATTAAACACGTTCTTATCTTAATTGCCCCACGCCGATTATTTATGTAGTTCGGTCAGAAAAGCATTAGTTTGCCCCATACTGTCTGAGAACGTCTTAAGGCAGACTTTACTGGAATATATATTAGCAAATACCTTGGATGTCAGTTGGTAGATAGTTTTAGCCATTACCTCAAATAATACTGAAATAAATCGTTTGTCTCCTTCGTCCTTATTCTCTCACCCACATATAAATAATCTCTCTATAGTAACAGCGCCCCTTTAGGGGTTTTAGCAATTTATGAGGTATTTCGATATAACCTTCATTTCAGTTTAAACTCGCTTTTTACGTTTTCCCTTAATACGTTAATAGCACGTAGCGGTATTTTATTTGGGGGGAGAGGGTTTTATGTATAGATTTTTATTGTATACGTCAGCATTTTTAATATCAATAGATTTTTCTTTGATATGATTTTTGATTAGGATGATAATCATTCCGTGATGTTTTTGGAAACTTCTTTTGTTTTAGTCTTATGAATGCCATTTGTTATAGATAGATATAGGTACTAGTATTGTTGTTTGGAAAATTTCACTGCTTAAAAAAATTCTCTATAGCCTTGAACTATATTTTCTAGTTTTAAATTATGTGCATCCTACAAAGCTGGAATGTAACATGTTGAAACACGATTCATAACTATGAATGAATACTACGTACACCCACACTCTTACTAAGTGAATACTTATGCCGAACACAAATGCACGAGTCGCATGCTATAAATATCAGCCGAGCCAGAAGCCTTATGGCTCAAAGCCCATGTTATAATGCCGTAAACACCACCACTCCTTTCTTGTTTCTCACTCATCCTCTCGCCTGCATACACGGAGCTGAGTGGATATTGACGCCACCGCTTGATCCAGTGTTGCCAGATATTTTCACCTGTAGTGAAGTTTGCTCCTTGAAGGAAGTTATTGGCTATAGGAAAATTAATTCGGCTATATTATATTGTTAAGTAAAGTAAAAGTAGGTCTTTCTAAGGTATTGTTATCTCCATTGGACTTATAAAAAGCTATGAAATACTACCGAAGAATTCGGAGAAGCTATCAACAATATCTTGTGAATTTTGAGACTAGAAATATCCCATGATTGAATTCGCTAGTGAGAACAGAGTTGCTGTAGTACTGCTGGACTATCTTTCATCAAGACCTTGCAGCCTGGCAACATTGCGTGTCAGTAGCTGTGTCGGAACGTGCTCCTGATTGCCGCGTGTCCCTTTTCCTCCTTACCTTCGAGAAAATATCGCTTATTTCACCCCATTCATCCGCCAGAGGACGAGGACGATCTGTGCATAGAAATTAGAACGAAATAACCACCAATGCGCCCCCGCACAACCACTTTTTACTCCTTCAGGCGTCGATATAAATTCGTAAGATACCTATTTATAAAGTAATGATGCCCCTTTTGCGATTTAACAGATACACTGCGCTGCGACCAGAAAAAAATTAAGTCAAGTAGGTTGATCTAATCATTCCGACGTATTAATATAAATCCATTTTTAAATTATACACACATAGACATGTTTAAAGGTTTTTGGAAGATGCAAGATCACATGTTTAGTTTTTGAATTATTTTATATCCCTAAAGAGGTATTTCATATATGTTTGAGGTAACCCGAAAATTTTGAGGTATCAAAAATGGGTTGGCAGAAAAAACCTCAGATTTACCTCTCTCTGGCAAAATTGATCAATACGCTCTAAAACTCTCAAGAATTTGATAATTGCCCAACAAATTCTAAGTAGCAACGCGAAACTTTCATTTCACAAAAGAAACATATGGACCTCGAGGTACAACACACCCCTTCACATGTATCTGAGGTCGCTCAAATATCTTTTATTTTCAATAAATTAAATAATTAAGTGTATGCTCTCCACTATGCATCAGACCTGCGATAGAAATGCATATTTCGTCTTCAGCCTAGACTCGTTACTATAGCCGGGTGGTATATACGTAATCCAGTCAAGGGTGTGATAGCAACATCAACTCATCTCCAAGTGTCTCCCATTGGCAACTTACTGTCAAAGGTCCTAACATTGACTGAGTATGTTCCAACTCTCACGTCAGCACTGTATATACGAAGCCTAGCTAAACGAATGCCCAATGATTTTGTAGATGAGTGTATATCCAAAAGAATCTCTGAATGCATCCTGTGACTCTTAAATTTCCGCGTGCTTTATTGCTTTTAGGCAAACAACATTAGAATTTTTATAGGGAATTAACAAAGTTGCTCTGTATACACCTTCGTACCGTAAAGAATATTTTATAGTTAGTCTTCTTCCCGCATAAATAATCGTTAACTATAATATAATACCTACTGCTCCAGATTGATGATCAATCTAAAGCGCTTTTAGTTTTAATTCCAAATTGCTGGACTTTAGGACATGGCATGTTCAAGTTATGATGTTAGCAAATCAGCGATCATTTTGGATTGAAATTAAAAACTTTGTATTCGAAAAGTTGAAGCTAACCTAATGTTTGTATCGATTTCATCTATCGGATAGTCTTAGAATTGATTGAGAAAACTAATATTTGCAAAAATCTTCAACTTCATTTTTGAATATTTATGTTGTTTTTGATTACATTTTGATTAGTCAAAAACATATTAATGGAGATGAGGTTGTTCAAAAAATGTCTAGATACCTTCTTTTATGTTTTCAAAGTTCCTTATTAATCTGTTATTATACGTCGAATGAGTGATAGATAATCTTTCGCACAGGCTGCAAGCTGCTCCAGACGCGTAGCGAGATGTTCATCCACATTGACCTTGAAATGCTGTAAACTCTAAACAACGGGAAACAGACTTTTTGGCATCTCATTCCACAACGTTGAGGTTTTGCAAAAGAACGACTTTTGGAAAAGGCTCATTCGAAGTATCGAAAACTTGACCTAGTGATGATGTGCCCATTGGGCCCCTCTGGAGGATGCACTGACGACAGTTACCATGGTGGAATCTACAGAACAGATTAGCCACTTTTCTTTGATGTTCCAGACTGTGAAGGTTCTTTGTTGAGCCTTCTAGACTATTGGCAATTGCTCGTGTGAAGATCACCTCCAGAAATATGATCCTATTATGACATATTATTGTTGGTTTTAATCCACAGTAGCTTGATAGCATACAAAACTGTTCGAAAAATATTAATAACAATAGTTTATGGAGCACTTGTTTTTATAAAAATTAGACAGCTGCACCTCTATTTTGGTTTCTAAACAGATTCCTCTCTTTTCATCAAATTCTAAGTAGGAATTCCTGAGATTTTTCAAGTCCCTAAAGACAGACAAGCTGAAATAAATGCTATGTATTTTGTGTCATGCAGATATAGCAAGACTTGCAAATGTAGTCAAGTAGATTTACTCGGTACTGTCCACGCATTGATTTTGATTTGGGATGTTCTGATGTATTTTTGTTCTTTGTCAATTAATCCACTATAGTAGCATATATCTCCAAGTGCCGCGCAAAGGGGTGCTATCCATTAGCATCTTTACGAACTCGAATCGTCCTCAAATTACCTTTACAACGACCCTCAACTAGGCTCCCTTGTATTTAGTCAAACGTCGAACAATTTTTTTGTCTCAGATTCGAAAATGTTTGCGAATACAAATTCGTACCTTGCGTGGTACGTAACTAATTTTGATTTCAGGAATTTTTACAATCAGAATAGTTCCTCACGTGCAGGAAGTGAAAGTGATGAAACTCATCCCCCTTAGAAAAAGACACGCGGGCTGTTTGATGTGTAACAGCCCCAACTGAATGTAGATACATTAGAGAAAGTTATAGGCAGTATTACCCTGTCAATACCTTTGTAATATATGCTATACATTATGTCGTCCGTAAGCTGTAAAGTCCCAATACCACTTTGGGCAGTGTCGAGCTCACTCAACCGAAAATATTTCAAGAAAATCGAGAAAACCTTTATTTGTAAATTGAAATCAAATGTCACAGAAGTTTCAGATATTTCTATCACTCACACTATTCATCGTTAGTAAAATAGAATGTTCAGTGAGCTTAGGTAAGCTATTGGAACTATATGAATTAGGTTTGATCAGCATATATAGCTCTGTAAGTACAGAAATGTAGAATTTGGAGTTAGAAAAATCCGGATTGTTTTTGTTGCGGACGGGACTCGAACCCGTGTCTCCAGAATTCTGTGCTGACTCCGTAACCGCTCGGTCACGGCTCTGCGGTGTCGAAACGATCTAAGGCGCCCAGCAAGGTACGTTGTCATGCACGCCATTATCTCTGTCTATTTCTCTGAATTTTCTCACTCCGCAATTTTGTCCTTAATGTCCTTTTCCTGTATTTACCCAGTTACATATGCTGATTCATTCGACTATTTCCCACGTGGTGAAACCACGTGATATCGCACAACGGAGATACATATATGCGCGCTTCTATGGCTTCTATTCTACTGAACTGGGTGGCGTGTTCTACAGATCGTGAGCGATTTGGAATGAGAAAAACACATATACAATATGTCTAGTGGATGCGCCTCGCCTCACAAAGGACGTCCACAGTCTAGAACATTGAAGAAGGGTGGCTGATCTGTATCTGTTCTGTAGATATATCATGGCAGATGTTTGAACGAACTGGCTAGTTTAATAACACCAGGAATCGCCGGTACATCAAAGACTAGAGTAGCCCAATGGACGCATTCTCACCAGCTCGAGCGTACGAAGCCTCGAAGAAGTCTGTTCCAAAATTTGTTCTTTTGGAGAACCCTGGCGTTGTGGAATGAGCTACCAGGAACTTTGTCCTCGATGGTAACAATCCATGTACAGCATTTTAAGTTCAATTTGAATAAAGCGTGATTAGATATCAGCCTTTGCGTGATGCTATCTATGAACTTGAACCCTGCAAACTACAGTTTCAAACAGATATTGGCTGAAAACTAAAAGATCAGGAAAAACGCCTGACCTAACAAATGACCTCCACAGTCTGGAACATAAAAGATAAGTGACTGATCTTTCCCTGTTCCATATATTCTTCTATGGTAAATATTCGACCGTTTTGTCAGACTCAATGACATCAAGAGTCATCAGTACAATAAACACTAGTGGAGCCCCACAAGCGCATCTCCACCAGATCGAGCTTCCAACTCTCGAAGGAGCCTCTTTCCAAAGTCATTCTCAAGTACCTCAGCATTGTGAAGAAGGCTGCCGCGATGTTTGCTTCCAGATGGTTACAGCAAAAAAATAATCACAGTTAAACGATACGTATACAAAAATACTTATTTTCGCAAAGCCGGTATAAACATCCAACGCTGCGGCGGTAAAACAATCATATTTGTTTACTTTTTCAACATATGGCAAATAACACACAGCAGCGATGTCGCAAGGGCAGTGTTTTAAAATTAATATGCGATTTTGTAAAACCGACATCGACATCGGCAGCGAGCTCATCCCGCCACGTGCATTCTGATAAATATTTAATCTGCATTTGCCATATGTCGTTTAAGAGTTGTGCACTCATACAATACACTATGTATGGATGGATGTTGTACGAGTATATTCCGTAAAATCAATTACGTGTATAACGTTTTATCGTTTGCTGCTGCATAATTGCGTGAAACGGCTGTTTGAATTTTAGCTTAGTTTAACTAGTTTGGAGAGGGCAAATACTGTACCACTAGAATTTATATGCGATCAGTAGGGTTATTTCAAAATTTGACAATTGGTTATTCTGCTTTGTTTCTACTTATTTTATAGACAGCCTAATGCAGAGACAGAAAGCCTATCATGCTTCATTAGCGCTGCGAGATGATACATGTCTATTTCTGAAGTACCAACTGATGACGATTTTAGATATTACAATGATATTGAGGTTAATTGAATGAATGTATCCAGAATTAAACTGTTTCAAAATGATTACGTAGTATGAACTATCAGATGATGCTCAAAAACAGAGTGGTGCATTTGCGTTGTTGACATACCCCTAAGTGGGGACTTAATGAATCGTCACCCCAGAAACAGAACGTTACATGTTTAATGAGAAAAAATACACTTTATACAGTGTCACTCTATGTATAAATTTGCATAAGGAGACTCTTGAAAAGATCAGGCCTACTACGGGATTGGAACTACGCACCTTCTGACTGCCGGTCAGACGCTCTGCTTCTAGGCTAAGTAGGCACTCCCGCTCGATTCAGGGCGACGATAATGTTAGGTTTGGGCAGTGCACCTAAAGAAGGCTTACTGGTATTCGGCCTAGTTCAACAAACCTTATTATTATTATTATCGGAAGTAGATGGTAGTTCGGGAAAATTTGTGAGATGATTCACAGCTTCCTTAAAGAGAGAATTGGCGTGGTTAGAAATATCTTCTTAACTTCTGTTTCAGCAACTACTATCAAAATTACTGCATTTTGACTGTATAAAGGTCATTCATATTTAAAGTGTCATTCAGCGTCTTAGAATGTTATTGAAGATTTTGATCGGATTTAATTACCGTTGATCCAGCTATTTTTTATTTTTTCTAAATTATAACAGCTGATACCATTGCAGGCAAGTACTTGACACTTTTTGCAAAAACATTTTCATAAATCGAGGAACATTGGGAAAGTTGTACATTTTATTTTCGATCATAGAGATTCAAAAAAGTAGTCTATAATCTGCATTGGCTTCTTTAATCTATCTGAAGCATCTCCTAAGTTTCTGGCGGAATTAAAGGAGTGAATACAGATTACAAACCTGGCGCACCACGTCTCGCATTTTCAAGTTTGTTAAGTTTCAGGATATAAATGAATATTTAATGATTGGTCTAATTATCAAGCTGCAGTATCTTCCCATGTTGTCGCAAAGCTGAACTTTCTTAACACTGCTTAAAACTGCTTAGCATGCTTTTGTAAAATTTATGAGGAATACATTAGACATTCCGAAGCTGAACATTCTGATACAGCTATATGAAAGCTATTGAAAAATGGCATAGAGTAGGTCGCTTTACTTCTCACGCAATGATGTCAGTTTATAAGTAGAAACAATGATTTGGATCGAAGTTTGGAACTGTTGGTCTTTTAGATTGAAAAATTGGTTTTTATATACGTATTATAACTGTTCTTGCTCCAGTAACAATCTTTTCAAATTTGAATTTGAAAGCGGTCTAATTCACATATTTTAAGTTAACCA
This sequence comes from Bruchidius siliquastri, assembly GCA_949316355.1. Taxonomy (NCBI): domain Eukaryota; kingdom Metazoa; phylum Arthropoda; class Insecta; order Coleoptera; family Chrysomelidae; genus Bruchidius; species Bruchidius siliquastri. Next base: position 21,329,160 of record OX438538.1, on the reverse strand, counting down.
CAGACTTAACTAGGTATGACATCATCACCATGACTAACCGAATTGAGTGGTTAGTGTTAGGGAAATTGCTTATATTAAAACACTAAGAGCCGTTTGACACACAATACGATTTTTCCAAAAATTATAACGAAAATAATTTTGAGTGTATGATAAGAAAATTTTCATCGTAAAACATAAAACATGATCTATATTTTGCCTAGAAATTGCGCGAGAATCAGCGCAAAATGTAAAAGATTTTATATTTGACATATGACAGATGTCAGCAGGTCATCTGGCTCTGGCAATATAACCTCCATCTTGAATGTTTGACTTTGTTGGCTTCTCTTATTTGGTGTGTGTTTCCTGCGAACTTTACTGTGTGGTCACTAATCAAACCATTGAAATCAAGAAAACATTTTTGATATTCCTATAATAACAATTGTATTTTTTATGTTAGACTTTGATGTTGACATATGTTTGACGTGGCTGTCGCCCGTCATTTTCATTTTGTCACAACTTAGAATGATCAAATGTGACCGTCAATATTCTCAACTACGGAACAGATTAGTGAGAAGAAAGTCATACCACGTGATACCAGACCAACCGCGCATGCGTATAATAAGAGTTTACGAAAATAAATTTTAGTTTAGTTCAGTAATTTACTTATATATCATACATGCCCTTTATTGCCAATGTTGAAAAGCTTACTATGAAAAGTTTCATTGAATTTTTATAATTTTCGGCAAATTCCTCTAGTATGTCATACGGCTCTAAGTAAGTGGCCTAATCCGGAAGGAACGCACTATGTATGCTGGTATATTTTTTCAAATAAAGCCGACTAATGCCTTCAAGAGGGTAGTGTATCTAGCTTCTTCGTAGTAATGCCTTGGGGAATAGATTTGTCCTGCAAAGACCGTTCGGGTGATACGTCCCTCGAGTACCCTTATGACATGGCGAAAGGAGCGCGGAAAGGCTGTCCCTTCTACTTTATTTCTGTTATCAACTGGGATCTACATAATATTGATATTCTACGACACGACGCATTACTTTTCAGTTGTTCACAGGATGCCGATTGTTTTCCCCGCGCCCGAACGATAACAGCTTTCCAGAACAATCCATAAAATAAACATAAATATCGCTAGATATAGATTTTGCTTATTGCAAATTGGATATGCTTAGAAAATGCATGCAGTCAAGATTTGTGAATGCACTTGGGGCCTTAGGAGAGCGCATAACGCATATCTAACGTGAATTGGGGATTCTCTCTGATATTTGCCAAAAAATTGTAAAAAATTGCGAATTTTTTATTATGTCTTCTTGTACGTACATGAAACGTTCGATCAATGATTTTATTTGATATTTCAGCCACTGTAGAGGTTTAAAGAGACAATTTACGTTAATGTCATTTTTGTCTCAATGGGTATAAGTTGTTCCACTTTTGTTTTAGCAACTGTTACTACAGATTACTGCATTTTAACTGAATGAATGTCACAAATAACTGAAGTATTACTTAGTCTCTTGAAATCTATTTTGAAAATTTTTAAATGGATTTCATTAGCGTTGAGAGCAATTGAGTTGTATTTACGAAACCCAGTGAAGGATGTGATAGCAACTCATCTCCAAGCGTCGCGCACTGTGGCGCTGCCCATTGGCTTCGTAAGCATGTATATAGCAGGTCTGATGCATAGTGTAGAGTATACACTTAAAAAACGCATTGTTACATATCACACAGTTTTCTAAAGAAGCAGCAAATACGCATAAGCACTTTAGGATATGTAGGCTATTTTTCACTGTTAGTCATACCTATTTTTGATGAAATAAACACACATATTTTGCAAAACTGGAACCAGCCGAAGCAAAAAAATAATTTTGGCCGCTTAGATTGAGGAAATACCCCTATGCACACTAAACAGCTAATAATAAATCCATCAAAAGATAAAACTGATTGTCCTCCACCTAAGAACAGCACGGCATATTAATGCAAAATAAGCTCTGAAACGTTAGAGGTTGACTAAGTGCATGGACAGAAATCGATTTTTCATCCTCCCTAGACCAGAAACATCCCCTTGAACAAGGGAAATAGCTACATCCACCTCGTTTCCTCTAACTGGCGTCGTCGGTACGGCGAAATGTCGAGAAGCAGCATAAGGTATTGTATCGAGGATTATGTTCTGTTGGTGTAATAATAGGGAATAGGGCCAGGAAACTTAACAATCCGAGCACGCAGCTCGATGGAATCTTTACATTAGTTTGTAATTTTCCTCTAATTGCAGGTACGTATAATTGTTCCAGATAATAAACGAAACGGTTTATTTTGTAGCAGGGGACAAAAACGACCAGTGGCGCCCTACTCGAGATGATCTTTCGATGAAATTTTTTGTATTTGAGAAAAAAATATCGATTACATTGTTCCAATGCTGGCCACGTAGCAGAAGTTGCATTATGCTCTTTGGAGCTCATGTCTATGTGGAAACAGGGGTTGTTGGTGGGTACCAGATCGTGATGCCAGAATCCAGAACATGATTCCATCCATGTACTATAATTTAGTTTTTCAATATTTTTTCTTTTCAACCAACTTCAAAAAACGAGGAGATTCTCAATTCTGTTGTATTTTTTGACGTAAGTTATCTCAGAACTCCGTCGTTTATGAACCGATTAGAAAAATACTGAAAAGTGTTTCATGAATGTCGATAAGCTAAGTCGATTTAGAAAGCTAAGCGACTACGGCGCAGCAAATTTGAATAAATGCTACTGGTGAAAATAGTATCAAAGGACTGTCTTCCTGTCGGTGTGTCGGTCAGTCAGTCTGTCTGTCGCTATGTCTGTCTGTAGGTCTGTCTGTCTATCGGTCAGTGCACTGCGCTGGCTGCTTGCTTCGTGCTTGACACCTGAAGACATGAAACAGTAGGAACTATTTTTTTCATCTATGGAGCTTTCTTGTATTACGTGATGCTCTAGGTGGAGGAGATAGTCAGACCAAATGTTACTATTCGTTACAGGTGAGAACTAGAGTGAGGGTCAAGTGCAATGTTACGTGTTTGTCTGACGGTCTGTCGGTCTGTCAGTCTGTCTGACTATACCCCCTATTGTCCCGAACAAATCTGAGCACGCTACTGAGAAATGTTCGTCTCTTTCTCTCTTCATACGCCATTTTAAGTTCTTTCTCTGTTCTTGTGGAAAGTTCTGCTATCTGAATGAAAATTTAAAGGCAAGCAGTTATTATATATTATGGTGTTTGTATCTGCAGCGATAATCTGCTACTACGGCTACGTGACCAGGGAATTTTGGCACGTGCGAGAATTCTTAAAAGGAACACGCCCCTCACCTACATTCAAAACAACTTTTACCAACTATGGGGATGCGAAGGATAATGATTAATGAAATGAGTACATTGGTTGAGGGCTCACGATAAAATTCGATATCAATTTATTGTTCACCGCTCAAATAAGGGATCTGATCAAAAACATGGATGAATGGAGAGCCATAGGATCTTCGTCCGGTATAAATATATTAAAAAAGTCTAGTAGATCGACTCAGTATTTCTCATTCGATTTTTAATAAATTTAGATTTAAAAGAAATTTTGGAGCGCTGAATCCGCATATGGTCACTAAAAAAACGTAGGGCAATTTCAAGGAAGCAACTCTCTCAGAAGTCCCAATGTCCCAGACGAAAAAATGAGGCCAGATTCGTGATCAGTGCCCCCAAATTTACGTGCAAACGAGATTTCGTCTTATTAGAAAAAAAAATTTTCGCAAAAATATCTCAAGGGTACAAAAAAATAATTTCCTTCAATCTAGAAAAAAAATCGCTTCTTGGGTCATTCTCGGTCGCTGATAATTTGGTTCCAAAAATGAGGGCCTGGATTATACATCGAATTTCTAACGGATTATCGTAGGGTCTTAATGAAAAATGTGTCAACTGTGCCGTCGACTTAATTTTTTAATCTCTCCACGTGAAACTTGAACGCCTTAAGACAATATTTCATTCACGATCTATAGCCGAAAGTTATGAATTTCAATAAATTGCGAATCAGTTGTAATTAAAAAGTCCGACATTCACTAAGAGAATATTTTTCCAGTCATAATTCACTCGGTTTTATCTTCGTCATAAATAAGCGACCCTAATAATTAAAAGTTTTTTTCTCGCTTACAAAAAAGATGGGACATTGTCCCAAAAGCTGCGGATAAATTCGGTCGAAAATCTCACCCTCTTTTAACTTGAGGACACCGGCACTCATAATCAACACTTAACGCAAGCATGAGTATGGAATGGGGCCTCACATTCCTTTTTGCCCTTTTTATATCGAAATCGTCATACATTACCAAAATGTAATCAGGGAGGTAGATGGGAGATTGTAAAGGGCTCGTTCAGAGGCAGCACCAAGAAGGGCTTAGGGCTAAGTTCCAGCGATTTTAATCCCAAGGTCGTGGATATCGGGGGGGGGGGGTTAATTACTATCCCCCGAAGACCTTAAGATACTGTATTCGAAAAAAATTAAAGTGAAAGCAGAAAGTAATAAATTAATGTATTGAGTAAAGTTGTGAGGTATGGCGACTGCTCATTTTACATATCTTTGCATCATTACCTTACCTCATATATCGGAATTAATTAAAAGTAAAAAAACAAGGTTTTATTTAAATGCGCTAAAAATAATAGAATAGAATTTCTCTTTGAAGCTTTTACTAACAACTTATAATGTCATTACACAATGTATAAGGAATCGAATATCTTAAGACATTGAATATTTTATGATATCATCTGTCTAAAGGGTATTTTGGTGGCGATGGTTGAGGTTTTTTAAGAGTTTTTCTTAACCCTAATGAAAATGCAGATGTCAAAAAAAAATGTCCCTTAATACTAACAATAGCTAAACAGGATAAATGGAATGCTAGCTTTGAGAGCTCTAGTTTTATATGCATAATAGACTTAGGTAGCTAGTTGACAAGTTGCCTTTGTAAACAGCCAGTTTTGTTAGTATATAAATCGGAACGCATTTTATTTGCGAAAACTTGTGATTAAATAACAAAATTTTATGTTGATGGTGGAAGAGTTCGACCAAGTGAGGTCTATAATCTTCATTGTTACATTTTATGTACTCACTCCAAGTCATAGTATTCCAGTGTTTTATTGTCAGCAGCCAGAACTGGTATACTCTTCCGCACTGTACTATGCCAGATAATACCCTGGAAAGAGAATAAAATCCGAAGTGCCTCTTCCAGATGTCGGGAATTATACCTAGGTAAACTGTAAACTTTAAATTGTATTTGTCGAAATTGGGGAGTTCCGGAGAGCGATATTGTTTTGTTTAAGCTCAATCGATCAAGTTTAGCACTGTAAAGTAACGGTGCCTGTTCCTGCTTATAAAGCCTACAGGGATCTTGTTTTTATCCTGGGCAATATAAGTTGGGAAAGTTTTGTGTTAAGAAATGCTACTTCGGCAAAAGTCGAATATCGCGAGAGAGTCTAAATGGCATTCGGTTTCTTCGGCTGCTCGGCCGTTTTTCGTTTGTTTTGTTCGATCTATCGGTAACTGGGCTATTAGTCGTTTGAGGAAATAGCCGTAGTCGTTAAAACTTCCATTCTCCCTTTCAGGGATTACTTATTTATCAGACGCCGGCTTCCTTTATTTCCGATACGACTACGCATTTACTCCTCTCACGTAGACATGTACATGGATTTGTTTTCCACAAGAGTTCGTATATCAGAACGATGCGAACATAGATACACCCGTAAGTTATAGTTTACCAAAATTAAAAGAAACACGCTTTTATTGTTAATTGAACTAAAAAGTTCATTCATTGTTTAATTTATACTTGTACTTTGGTATTTGGAGTCGCAATTACGGGGCTGCTGGATTCATTGGGTCTGAATCGTATGCTCTCCGTTTACGGGGCCTCACATGAGTTCCGTATCGCTATATTTCAGAGATTCTGTTTCTATGGATACACGTCAAACTGGTAAAACTCTGTTAAGAAGAAATATTAAATGTCATTCGTATTATCACCTTCTAAACGTATATAAAACTAAATAATTGGTGAACATGTTAAACTATGATATTGTCATCCGTCCTTGATATTGTGCAAGTGGGTGGAAATATCGTTCGAAGATTCCGTTACAGACATAGATACAGAGATCCATAGATACATACTTGCATACATACATGAATGTATAGCTGAGAAAAGCATGTTAAAAGCGCCCAAACTTCGTTTTTGGACGTTCCCAAGGCCCCCGATCAAATTTGGGGATATCAGAAAAAGGGGGTAGGTTGTCAAGTCAAAATAAATTTTGCTGTTGGTATAAACGTTCTATCATCTATAAAATGTTGAACACGACAATATTCCATACTTGGTAAGACACATATAATTGTTCATACATTTGCATCCGAATTAAAAAAAATGGTAAATCATTTTCAATAGCTATGGACTAGTTAGCGTACTCGACTTTTAGAAAACGGGCTGATTACTCCATAACTGAATAGGAATCATAAATGATGATGATAGTGCTATTCGGCCTCTTGAAATCGCATCAAGTAGGTTGACTACTTTCATGTACAGTTATAACAGTTTATTGGAAATCTGATCGAATTTTAAAGCTCCTGATCCACTTCAACTACTCGAAGTGCATGTTTCGCCTTCAGCCTAGACTCGTCAGTAGATGGATAGCGCCACCGTGTGGAGATAGGCGTTAATAATTTTTTAATCATGCGAGATTTAAAGCATATCAATATTCTTTGATACAAATTTAGTTCAATTAAAAAAAAACTATAAACAGTTCGAAAAATCCACTTGACGCCATTTTGTTGTTAGGCCATCGACCTCTAGGACGCTCTATATAGTAAGGATATCACCAACTCCCGGAGTAGCAAGTTGACCAGTTGTATTCGCGACGGCATGGCAAGTCCGGCAAGCAGGCAGAAGGGCCGCAGATCTGGAGGGCAGCAGGGCATGCCACCGCCGTCACCCACTATCTGCGTATATCCGCTATCGCTTCACGGTCCATTTAGCCACTGCCCGGCGCACACCGTCTACAGACAATACAAATACGAGGCACGCAACTGACCATCCAAATTGACTGACGCCTTATCTGCCAAGGAGTCATTATTTCTATGACAAAAGCGCCGGAGCCGAGTTACGCTGCCATTATCTGCTTCTCACCGTCTATTGACAAGACGCAAGCTGGACATTCGGGCTGGATGGCCATACACGCCTGCAAAAAGCTTCTTATTTCAATGGAGTTTTCGGAACTTTAAACTTTAAATTGAAAGTGTGTTTATTGAGACTGACAATAAATACAAAATGATAATAAGCGAAAAGCTATTTGACCAATAAAGATCAAAATTTTCTTCCTAGGTGCTCTGAATATACAAATGATACTAGAAGTGATAACAAGGCAAATAATTGAAACCTCACATTAACATTAAAGATATTTAGCTGCTATATCTTAGCAACAACACTGGTTATCACATCAACAACAATACTTGAACGAAAAGCATAATGACGACAATACGAAAAACTATGCTTAAAAAAGCTCGATACAGTTTCACTTGTTGAAAATCTGACAACATTGCGTCGACTCTTTTCATTCATATCACAAATCGTACAAATTGGCCGTAAAAATTTGAAAATGATGCATTGGCGACACTGAAGTAAGACAGAACTGAAGTTTTGTGTTTGAAGATGCCCATTTTAATTTACTGTTTGATATGTCTCTCTAGTAATTTCATTCAATTGTGGAAAGTAGGATTATGAATGAATGAATGAATGTGAGTAGAATGAATGAATGACACTTGCACCGTACGCCACTGATTTCCGAAATGCCTTTCAAATCAGCAAAGAACAATAGGATGCAAAGTTTTGTGATAACAAGGCTCGGAAGAATCCCAAATAGAATTATAAATAGCAAACAAGGATGTAAGTACACATAGTGAATCATCGCGGGGGTGCGATAATTTAAAAGGGTTGCACTTTCTCTAATTTAATGATACTGCGCTGTAGCTGGCGCTGGGCCCACAGCGTTCCATCTGAAACGAAATTTCTCCACCGATATTATTCAACCCTTCTCTCATGATTTGTTTATTTTGTAACGTCCCTGAAAATGCTTTGGTGCTCGCCATAAAACTTTGCCATGGAGCACACAACAAGGGCGAGTTCGGCGAAACAGTTCACAGAAATGTATTCTAATTAAAAAAAAAATCAAAATACAACATACAAATTTCAGGCGAATATTTTGTATTTGAGCATAGTTTCGCAAATGAAATGTAAGATCTTAAAAAATCTCAAATATCATCTATAAATTTTAGCTCCAGTAATCATCCGTCCTTATGGGAAAATTAGTGCCAGGTTAAAAATAAACTTTCACTATTTAAATTTTTGCTGTTGTTGCAAGGCACTTTGCGGTATATTGTTGTTCATAATTTATTGTTCCGCTGCTGTATTAGCAACTACTATCAGCGGTTATTGCAACTGAATAAGGATCATAAATAATCATGATAGAACTATTGAGGTTTCAAGTAGGTAGAATCTGTATTTTACATGTAGTGACATGAGACGATTGGAATTACAACCAATTTGACTGGATTTTTCAAAATTAATATCATTTTCAACTGTTCCACTCACAGCCGGCGAAAAAACAAACCGTAATTATCCGATCCTTGTCGCAACATTTATGCGTGGCATCATAATTTTGTGAAAACGCGCGGCTCGTGTGTATCGGGGGTAGCGGCGGCTATATACATTCAAACAGGTGGTTGTTTTGTTATTTTGTGGAAAAGCGAGTTTCAGTAAACTGCGGGTCGTCTAATAACACTGAACCCATTAGCCGAGCCAAAAGGTGACGAGCGAAACGTTCCGAGAGGGATATTCGGGGTTGGGAAATCGCAAAAAATTGACTTACAGCTTCCTTATCGCCGAGAGTCCGTATTTCCGCGTAATTTCGACTGCGATGAAACATTCACGAGGTTTTAACTTCATTTTAACGTCAGCGGTTTTATGTTTTCGGGGATAGGATAAGTGAAAGTTTATTTGCCAGATATTACGATAAAATAGTGGCACGAACGCGACCAGAAAATATATGAGATAATATACTGAATAGATCCTGTTGTATATTTAGAGATTATCTCTCGCAAAGGCAGAAAGCCTATCGCGCTCCAGAAGCGCTGCGAGAAGAAACATGTCGAAGCGTTGGTAGTTAAACATTGTGAGGACGCGCCCCTTGGGCTCCTCTAGTGTTTGCTCTACTGGCAATTCTTGGTGTTATTATGTGAGACAGCTCGGTCGAACGTTTGCCATGATACTATCTGCATCTACTGGCCGCTAATTAAAACCACATTCGATTGACTGAAATATCTTTTCTAACGTTTCAGCTACATCGAAAACCTTTTCCAAAGTACAGTAATATAATAACTATAATTTTTTTAATTGCGTGACATTGACATTTCTGACTGCATCCAGCGAAATAGTTTTGTTTTCAAACAAAAACTTAGTATAAATTATTATGGAACACAGATCACTCAAATGTCAAACCAAAGATTACATAACCAAAGGTGAAACGTCCCCATAAACACTCAGTGAACAAGTCTTGGAAATGAGACATAGAGGAAATAGGAGGAATATGTCAAAGAAATGGCCTTTATAGAGTTGAATGATGATTCTGCTTCAGAATCTTCATTAGGCTTTGACCCGGTTTAGTTGAATATGTTTCAGGAAAAGATTTAATCAAAATTCTCCAAACCGTAAGTTTTCCCCCAGGTTTCCTTATGGTTCATTCTTAGATCTCAAATAGCGGAATATTTTATTGTCTGCTTTGGGATCACATTGCTGTATGTTTAGTTTCACCTCATAAGACTGGTAACGTTGTGCTTCTGGTGTGGCTTTGCATTACGTCCTTGGTTTTGGATTTATTAACAATACAAATGCATCATCTGTATTCCAACCTTTCATGAATTCATGCAAAGATATTCTTTGGGAACAAAACCGGTTTATATACGTTTTAAAGGCAGTCGAAACGTTAATAAAGATAGTTAGTAAATCGCGTGTAGTTTTGAGATATATAAGATGAACTAATATTTGGAATCTTTCCATTAACTGTTTAGTCTGACCTGTGTATAGATTCAATCACCTATATATAATAAAGACGCTCTGCTCCCACTTGAAGCTACTCTATCATTCAGATCAAAATTCTAGTCCAACAACTAGAAGGCGAAAATGTGACATATTTAAATATATTATCGTACCAATGTCAAGTTGATTAGCATAGCTACCAAGATGACACATAAACTCGTTGACTAAGTCAGCATGGTCTGAAATGTTTCTGAATCCAACATTATAGCTACTTAAGTGTATGCTCCCCACCATGCATCAGACCTGCTATAGACATGCATGTTTCGTCTTTAGCCTAGACTCGTCAGTATAGCCTGGTGGTCTAACTGTAGAGAGCAATCGGGTGGTAAATACGTAACCCAGTCAAGGGTGTGACAGCAACATCAACTCATCTCCAAGTGTCGCCCTCTATGGGCAGTCCACATTCCGTAAGTTGGCAATGGGCGTCCTGCATAGAGTGGACACTTAGAGATGAGTTGATTCTGTCTACTTATTTTTTGGATTTATTCTAGTACAGAATTGTACAAGAAAGACCAACAGACATAATGACAGATAGACCAATAATCGGAAAGCAGTGATAGGTCTTAAACATCCAAAATGCGTTTTTTCTCATATTCCATCATTTCCACAACTACAATATGTCCCCCGCTTAAGCGTGGGAAGTTAAAGCTTAGATTGTCTTATCTCAAAATGTTATAATTATTTAATATACTCTCGGTATATCACTAACTTCCATATGCGGAATAGATTTTAAGCGGGCTGTTTCCTGAGAAACTTGAAATTCTGCATTAATTCCATCTGGCTACCTTCTGCTGATGTCTATATCTATTAATTATCATTCTATTATAAAGAACGGAAAGAAGAGAATAAAGGAAGGTGTAGCACGAAATTAAAATATCGATTTTGTGCATCCATTTTTTGCACCAGAAATTCTTATTACAATTTTTAACGGAATGCTGAGCACGACTCTATCAAATACTAATAAATCTTGACTGTATTCCGGGGAAAATCTTTTTTAAGTATCTAATTTCATCCTTCCAGGGCATTTCACTCCGTTTTAATCCAACGTCGAGCCACAAATTTAACTATATGCTTCTTGGTAGTAAGTTCTTTGTCTTTTGATAGAAAAAATAGCGGTCTGTAGACTGACTCAGACTTTTTCATGCTATAGCATGGATTTATTTCTGAAATATTAGTATGGATTAACACTGCATATATACTTTGATCAAGGTTTTCAAATTTTATGAACATATATACAAAAAAAACTGTCAGGGTGATTAATTAAAAACAAAAAATGGCGTCATGTACGAAGATGCTGCTTTCCAGGCAGTGATATCAGTTTAGAAATAAGGATACGGATGAGATTTTGGAACTATTTATTGTTGTATTTGAATAAAAAAAACATTGAAGAACAAAATTTTCTACTATCGCAAAGTTAGACAAAATTTACAAGTTTTCAAAAATGCACATTATTTCTGAAACCTACTTCAAGTGAATCAGCAGCTTTGAAAATATTCAAGTTTTTTTATAGTTATATTCTCGCAAAGACAGGTTATCTATAAAACTGATACAACTGTACATGAAATTCAGATTCCATCTACTTGAGGCCATTGTTTATGAAGCTCAATAGTTCTCTCTACTCATTATTTATGATTCTTATTCAATTATGTATTAATTTGTGGTAAACGTCACCGCAACAGAAACGGAACAATTAATATCTCTTTAGAAAAAAAATTGAATACGTCTTAAAACATCGCACAATTAAAGTTTAAATTAGTTTGAAACATTTAGAATGTATGCATCAAAAATCTACTACGTTCCAAATCGAAATAACTGTCAAACTCAGATATTCAAAAATTCTATAAATAATAGGTATGTGTTTCAAATCCAAATGTGTGAATAATCATGGATGTCTAACAAGTACAGAGAATGACCCGGATCAAAAATGAATTAATATATGATACAACGTCTTTCACCAACCACAAAAAACCGTTTTGTTGTTTTCACCCTGTATATAGTAACACTATTCGAATAACTAAGGCATAGGCATTCACCTGTAAACTTATCTTGAAATGATTCCTAATTACACCCCTGTCTGTGTTGCCAGTGCAGCCATACTTTACAGCGAGCAGTATACGTCCATCCGCATGAGTCATTAAGCGCGGCAACAGCGCTCCGTGTTCGCTCCAGAACACAAATAGCTAACATTTTTTGTTTGTTTTTCTCCCCTGTAAACAACATGCATGCAACCCTCTTACCCCCTCGGTCTTCTTGCTTTAGTACAAATATACTACAGTATTGATTTATTTACCCCATCCCTAACAGTACGTATGTAAGGAAATATACTCTACAGTTGTGGACAAACATTATTTCATTATAGACCGCGTGAAAATGCTCACGTTTGGATAACGTCTGAACGTTTCGCTTATATATTTTGGTCTTCCGAATGTGAACAGATGACGAACAGGTGTAAAAGTACGTGATAGGGTTGTGGTTAGTGGATTAAGCGTCGCGCAAAACTGCTGAACGCGGAAATTTTCGAAGTTGCCTGTGGTTTTGAAGAAAACCCGAGGAGTACGGAGCAACGAAACCGTCGGAATGCCAGAATTTGTAAGTTTTACGAGGGTACTACGGAAAATTCTGTCATTGTATGTATGTTTGTATCGATTGGCTTCTTGTTATGATTCTTACCTGTCAGATGTCAAGTCAAATGGTGTTTGTCACTACTGTCATCCTTCAGCAAATGTATCTATTGCTTTTTCGCAGGTTTTGGAGCTTTTATTACCCACTTCAATAGGCGGGGAAGTATTGTAATCGCAAGATATTTCGTAATCCAGATATGTGATTTTGATGGCATGACATGGCATATACATTACCAAATAACATGTTATTAATTTCGGTCTGTCCGACTGAACGTCTTTCTGTCTGGTAATCATTGTCTCATCCATATTTATATTTGATCTCATATTACTACTACAAGGACAAAACAGCTGTTGAAAATGGGTCCGGTGGCGGCGGAGTTATCGCAATGAAAATCAATAATAGCGCCCAAGCTCCGTTATTGGAAGTTTCTAAGGCCGTAAAGAATATTTGATTTTTTTTAGAGGTCAAAAAAATAAAAGACAGGATTTTTGAAATAGCTGTGAACTTCATACAGCACGGTATTGCAGGGCGTAGCTTTTGTTACTAAGGGAGGGAGTTTATTCTGTTTCTAGTAATTTTTACTGCTGATTACTGATTTTAACGGAATATGGATCATACATATCGAGGAAAATGCTATTTAGTTGCTTTAGAAAAATGTTTAAAAAAAAACTAACTGTGTATTTCACGGTTAGTCGATCCACTTCTGTATGAACATATTGGAAATTATTGAAATGAGAGAACATTCTAAAATCCCTATGGCTGAAGAGGTAACAGAGTAACATGAAATGAGGACACTACAGGGATGTTATAATTACGAGTGTACTACGAAAAATACATTCTAATAAATAAATCTCTAATAGATAAATTCTAAAATGTATATATTTGTCCGTTTCAATACCTTGATGACGTCTGAGAATTTACAAATATTGTTTATCAAGTAGATTGTAGATGCTCTTATTCGGTGAAACTCTTCCATTATGTAGATAAAAAAGTTGTGTAATTAACACACAGTTTCACAAATAAAACCTCTTCTTTCAGTGACCCGTTTCGATTTATAATAAACGCGTCACTGAAAGATAAGTAGTTTTATTGTGAGACTGTGTAAATTACACAACTTTTCATCTAAATGTGTTTTATGTTCAATGTCTATTTAGTTTGAGTTTTAAAGTTGTCAGACGTCGAATAGCGAAGCCCTTCAAAAAATATTTGTAGGTCAGGGTTGTTTAATTAAAATCGTAAATATGTGCTATTCCAATCAATGGTATTGTTCAAAATGATTTTCCAAAACTATATTAGGAACTATCAAAAATCAGAAAGACTGAAATAGAATGGAATTCTCACATTCCCTGTATCTTCAACAAACGGAAACTGAATTCTATATAAGCAGGAGAAAGAACCCCTGCCCTATAAAATCTATAATCAAATAAAATGGGTGTTGTGTTTATAGACAATGTAAAAAGACGAAAGACATTTTTTTCTTTTATGGCTTTCAAATATCGTTCTGTATTTAATATAATACATCGGGTTGAATAACAATGTAATAAATAATCGTTCAGTTAAGGTTGTTTGCTAAATCTTCGCATTATTTAAAAGTAGATCAGCAGAAGAGAATTTGGGGGACGTCGAAGGAATAAGCTAACAGGCTAACAGTCTCTAACCTGCGATAAAGGATTCTCTTTATTTGTTTGTTTTCATTTTACTTCCGTAAATACAAAGTTATTCCATTATGGAGGATAAAGGATGTTTTGCCAGCACTTCTCTGAGAAAAAACACAATAAGGATAACGTCCCTCCAAGGGCATTACAGTCTATCGATTACTTATACCAAGGAATTTATATGAATCATGTGGTTTTTTCTGACATCTAAGCAGTTCATTCAACAGAGACAAAAACGATAAACCGAAGCTGATCAACTCAGTAGACTCCTATTATTATTTTTTAAGTCTTGAAGTTTGGTAGCGAACATGCAACCTTAAATAATAAATAAATGTAATTCTTATTTTTTATTTTAAAATCATTACGCAATTAGTATAATTATCTATCGAGGACAATCAACAATTGTTTGAAATTCTGTGAACAGTCAGATACTGGTCCAAATCTTCGGTAGTCACATTGTGTCTTCGATTAATTAAATGTTTATTTTTCAGGACCGTTTCACATCCACTGAGGTAACTGGGCAGTATTTAAATTTGGGTGCAATGTTAGCACTAATTGTTTCTTGCAAAAGTTCACCCGTCCTATTAATAAAATTATCTCTGCGCTCTCAAGGTAATTTACCGTTGTCCAAGATTGTGGAGGAATACAGTTTAAAGTTTCCTATTCGTGTTCTAGAAGCGCCAACAAGTGATCAGTAACCTTAGAGTTTGCATTTGGATGTTTAATCGATTTGAATCAAAACTGGTGATTTTTTTTAATTTGAAAGAATATTTCTCATACAGGTGAAGCTGGCACTCCGATATCGATTTTGTTCTACAAATATGTTTACCATATTAAATCAAATTGCGCAAATATCGATTTCCTTCATGAAAAATAAAAGAACGGTCAGAGATGCAAGTGGAACAGTTTATGTTATTTATTAAAGTGAGCGTACTGACACAGACGATAGCAGTGGCGCTCCCCGGAAATTTATCTGGGGGAAGCAGTTTAATAACTAAATCAGTAGCGTAATATACAAATAGGACAAATACATGTATATATTATATGTAACTTCTGAAACTTATTCCTTTTTTGGCATTAGATAAAATATAAAAAAATAAAATAAAAATATACAGAAATGAAAGTAGACCAAATAGCAGACATAGTTCTCAAACGTTGCGCCACATACAGACAGCCAGACAGACCGACAGACACAAACATCATAAAGCATTCAAAACACGTATTCTTGAAAATTTCGCAATCATAATTCTTCTCTCATTTATGCTCGTAAATAAAAAAAATAATTTGGAGATATTATTCCAGAAAACAAATTCAGTAATAACAAATTTTGTATTTCTAGACTTGTGAACCGATGCACTATTTTTTGTGACAAAGCCTTCTTCATATCATCTAACTTAATTTGGCTTCTTTTTTGGTTGATCTGATCGACAGAATGACAAACTGACTGAATGTGATGGTTAACCACAAGAAGCATGAACATTTATTCATTGCAACCAAAAAGCAGGATTGCTGGAAGACGTTATAATATAAAAATTTGGAATTTGACGTTTCATGACGTTAACATCACAAAAAGCCATGTTACCTTGGTCTATTTGTCTGTCAGTCTATCTGTATGTAATCTGTCTGGTAATATTTGGCCCCTTTCTAACTCGGAAAGTAGTCTCTGGATTTTGAGAAATATTGACACTAATTACTTATAAAGTACAAAAAACTTTGTACTTTTTGAAAATCACTTCAGTTGGAGCCATTTGATCCTTTTGGAAAATGGGGTCGTCTGTTGAGTATTTTGAACTACTTGATAAGGATTATTACAAACATTTCGGAAAGTCGGGAAAAGGAGAAACGTTTTTTTATATTTGTATATATTTTTTCAAATTTAATTTCAGATAAAATTGCATTCAAATATCAATTGATGTAAAATGATATCAATGCGTGGGAAGTAAGTACAGCGTTAATCTACTTGCCACCCTTTTTTCATTTAATTTTATCTTAAAGTTATCTCCTATTACGCAGAGTCAAAACGGTTGACATTTATTTGATGTGAAACAACAAAACGCGTATCCACATAAATATGTAATACAACGCACGAGTGGGATATTACCCAGTTTATACGGTGCTCCCCTTTCCTCCCACAGGCACCTGAAGCAGTAGAGCAAGGAGCAAGGGAAGAGGTTAACGAGAAACACAGGGAGTCGATGGTTGTTTGCCAAGAAGTATCACAAGTCAGCAAACTTAAAGCTAACTTTAACAGTGAAGTGGTTAGTTAGTAATGTAAAAGTACAAATACAACGGAAAGGTCTCTAGGGCCTAGGTCACAAGGTACATTCATACATTGTTCGATAGCGGTAGCGAAATTCACCTCAGACTGCAGGGATGGACTCGGGGATATGTGGTTGATTGAAGCTTGCATCACGAACATCTCTGTCACTTATTTCTGTCGGTCCGTCTGTCGCTCTCTAGGCGCTTTATTGAATTCTACTAGAGTAATCTCAGTAACGAGGATAATGGAAATTCAATTGAAGTTAAGTTCAAGGTACTGAAGACTTAGACAACTATCTATCTGTTTCCAGCTACTACTACTCTCTGACATACTACTCGCGTGTGGTAATACGAAACAGTCTCCGAGGCTTTTGAACACAATCCAAGAAGAGCAATGCGTCCGGTAGATGCACCTGACCTTACAAAGGTTGTCCATAATCAAAAGCATCGAAGAAAACTGCCTGACTTCTCTCTATTATATAGAAGCTATCATGGTACATGTTTGACCGAGCTGTCCGGCATAATAACATTAAAATTTGCTAACACAGCACCCAATAAATGCATCTTCACCAGGTCCAACTTTCAACATGTCGAATGATCCTCTTCTAGAGATTGTTATTTTGAAAAACTTCAGTGTTGTGGAATCGATATCAGGAGTTTGTTCCTCGAATATGTCAGTTATCTGATAATTTGGGACCCACTTTAAAAAAAATTATGGGCGCTCAAAATTTTTGTTGTGTTACCGCGAAATCTCAGTGCTAGCGTTACTGATTTTGATTGAATTAGAATATATATAATGATATAAAAATGATGCTTTATTATGACAACACATCATGTTTGCAATGTAATAACTACTTTCCAAACAATCTTATATCGCATCCTTATGAAACTTTGACACTAGGTTACTATTGTGTGAAGAACGAAAAAGCGTTGTACTTTTTGAAAATTGGAAATTTTTTGGATTTTTTAAAATAATAACGTATTTGAGGTTGTCTTTCAGTAGTTTCAATATTTTTTTATTGCAATCAAATGATCAACAGGTCTCAAATCCGCTTAAAAACTGTATGTATAGCGTCAATCTACTTAACGTAATTTTTTACATGAATTTAACAGATGGCGTTATTATATTTTTTACCCACTTAACAATAAAGGAAGTTATCAGTTCGAGACGCATGTATATAATATTATTGGAACTGCAAAATACGCATAATTTCATGCTAATCTATTTGGCCCTCCAAACAAATATACACCTTTTTATGTGTATGTATATTTGTCTGTATGTTTGGTAGGAGTTTACTCCTTTCCCTGGTTTCACAAATATGGTTCGATCTACTAAAACAAGTCTATACTGATTCTGTTAGTTGAAAAAATATAATAAAACCTATCTTTAACGCCCCTACAGCCTGTGCCCCTGTGGCCGTCCAGGTGTGAACAAATATGAATTACACAATATGCATATTATTCTTCAGTTTATTATTCCAGCATCGTTAATATTTGGTAAGGATGCCTTAATTTGAGGATTAAAAAATAAGCCTTGATATAATGAAGTTACCTTCATTGTTATGCAAATGTAGCTTTGCTGATATCCCTTCCGAGCGGCGGTTATGCGTGCAAAAACATCATTGACTAAATTGCTAATACAATTAGGAATCGGTAGTTGTGCTGAATTTCAACTACCTCATAGTGGTAGATGGTGACCTATTAGTACAATCAATCCAATGTTAATTTTGAAAAGCTGTGTACAGGATCAAATATAAATATTATGGTCATGTAGAAGAAAAAATCTAAGTAATGTATATGTACTTCTCCAAACATTTAATGGGAAACTGAATCTAATAAATCACGCTGTATTTTTGACGTAATAGTATCAGTCTAAAAATAAGGATTTGAATGGGATTTTATAACTGGTGATATTGGATTTAAATTTAAAAACACTGAAATACTGAATACTTTACAATTATAATATAACAACATATAAATCCTAAAATAAAATATAATCCCAAAAATGTTTAGGTTTACAAACATTTACATATTTTCCCAAAATTTAGTTCGACTGGAACAGCAGCTCAAAAATTCGGTCACTATTTTCAATGAAGTGATAAATAGAAATATAAAGTTAACTTACTTGACTGAAAGAATTTCATTCACCAACTGGAAAAAATTGACATATCATCCTCATTCTACCCTCACCAAAAATTTTGGACATCCCCTAAACAAAGTTATCATTAGTGATCAGGGACATCAGTAACGCCCAAATGCGAAGTTTATCTTTTTTATGCTAATTCCACCGCTACTGTCGATTTTCTAAAACTACAGAACTTCTCCGACTTTGCCATAATGTCATTGTAGTAAGTCAGTGTCAAAGTTTCATCATTATCCGGAAAGTAATTTCCCAGTTATAACGGGGCCAAGTATTACCGAACAGACAGAAACACACAGATAGACAGACCGACGGAATTGAATGATATGATTTTACGTGATGAAACATCAAGAAAACACAATTTCTCGAATTTGAAATTTTTCGCGATTACAATACCTTCACGGCGTGGCAAGTTAAAACACTCTTTACATTTCCTTCAAAAGAAAAGCTAATATTCAGGAGTCTGATACTGAAAGTGATGTAAAACAAAATGCAGACTACCCGGAAACTCGACTGTTGATTTTACAATGTTTAAATGGCGCCGTCGTTTAATACTTGGATTTTGGACCCTTTTGGCATTTCATTCATTGTAATTCTATCATTTTTGATAATACGGAGGTTTAAATATTTAGTGTTTACCGCTGGATAGAAACATCAAATCGGTCAGAAGAAATTTACAAATAAATGTTCGATTGGATTAATGAAGGCGAATACAAAACCTCAATTTTTTTGCGTCGGTAATCGTTTTATTTTCTAATAAATTTTTGACCTGGGAAATTCTCCGTACTAGTTCGACATTGATGGACCTTCGAGAAGATTTTTTTTCTAAATCTTGCCTGTGCTTGCGTCGGTACTCGTACTAGCTGCTCGTGAGCAGTAGGAATCAAAAGTACCGAGTATTTCGAAATATAGAGTACCCAAAATTTTCGAGTACTCAGTCCCCTCAAATTGAAATTACTCACCAATACCGACCATGAGTACAATTCTGACTACAATGTACTCGAGTACTGCTCAGCTCAACTCTGTTACTTTTGAAGTGTTATGAGATTTTTCCAAAACCTGTTGAGGTTCAAGTGTAACTCTCATCACGTAATCCGGACCTGGTCGATATACACTTAAAGTTAAATTTTCGTGAAGTTTTGGACTCATGTAAGTAAACGGCTTTCAATATACATGCCGGTAATTTAGACCGTGACTATAACCCTTCCAGAGAGATTGCACGGCTTGATTGTTCCCCTAGGCCTCAACTAATTGTGTAGTAAAAGCAAAGAACGAATCACCTTGGCTCTTGAACGTCTTATCAAATAGATGCTACCGTGCTAGATACGGGCGATAAAATTTGCAGCAGGTACGAACCTCGGTGAGCAAATAAACTACAATATCTGCCATACAATTGTTGTGTTATATGTCAAATGACATATGGTTATAATCTACAGCGTTTTAAGATCAATGTGAATAGACATTCATCCACTTTCACCGCTTATGAAGCGCGATATATCTATGAAAACATATTTTTGTGTTTCATGTAGATTGTAGATACTCTTACTGGATGAAACTCTTCCATCATGCAGATAAAAGTTGTGTAATTAACACACAGTTTCACAAATAAAACTATTTCCTTTCAGTTGCGCGTTTCGATTTATATTTAAATCATCGTCGGACTGTCAGATTTGAGTTTTATTTGTGAAACTGTGTGTTAATTACACAACTTTTTATCTGAATTATTG
Source organism: Bruchidius siliquastri (assembly GCA_949316355.1). Taxonomy (NCBI): domain Eukaryota; kingdom Metazoa; phylum Arthropoda; class Insecta; order Coleoptera; family Chrysomelidae; genus Bruchidius; species Bruchidius siliquastri. Next base: position 21,308,659 of record OX438538.1, on the reverse strand, counting down.
TGTTTCCCATAGGGTGAGTCGCGAACCTGTGAGGGGGGGGGGGGCGTTGTGAGATATGAGAGTGTCCCCGGGTATTTTCAAAATGAGATAAGAGCACCGCTTTGTTAAACCATGTATTTTTTTTAGTAAAGTCGTAAATAGAAATTAACAATTCCCGGATATCGTGTAAAAGTAATGTAATGTAGTAGATATAGACAAAGATGTCGAGGTGTACAATCTACAGTAGATTTTTTATTAGATATTTTTATTTTAAATGCTGGTGGTGGTGAACATATAATTTAAAACATTGTGATTGAAACATGTTCAAAACAAAGCATTTTGTTTCAACATTCTGCTCAAATCATGTTTAAGACGTGTGTTTTAAACGTGTTTTGAACATTTATTTCAAATCATTAACTTTTTATGAGTAAAACAAATAGATTTACCTAGATACTTTGAAAGACTCATTTTCATTGGAAGATGAACTAATTGAACAGGATAAGAAGGGCCTTGCAGATGTATTTATCCTTTTGTTTAGTTCACTTCAAAGAAACGTGTTTTTCATCAACCCTGTTTCCACCCAGATAAGCTGATATCCTGACGTGATAAATGTAAATCAAATATATGGATTGATATACTGCTCACAATATCGCTATCCGTATCAGCTTGACACATGTCAGTTAAAAGTCAGTCACGGTGTGTGCTTCGCTGTTATTTTCCAGCTGGCATAGGAAGTGTCGGTTTAAAGCATCAATTCCTGAAGGGGCTCATTGGATAATGAGAGAGGTCGATAAAAATATTAAGGAAAAGCCTATTTCAGCCTTTGTCTGGCAATAAAGCGCGCGCCGGGAGAATCTGCGGTAATACGGAAATTTTCCCCGCTCGACTATAGAAACTTTCTGTGTGGTGCTGGTGAGACATCATCGACGAACCGTATCATTATAAAAACACGAAGGAACATTAAAACGCGAAAACGCGCCGCAAACTTTTGGGCTGCGATGGTTACTTCATTAGGGTCGGCTGCCTTAATCGCCGTTACGCCATCTTCAGCGCCTTTTTCAGCCCGAGGTTAGACGCGCTGCTGTTTCTCGTTTCCCCCTTCACCCCACCTCGCCCTTAACCCCCATCCACATCTCCATCCCCCACCAAACACCAATAACAATCCGCACAGATTACAATACGCCATGCAACCGCGCGGATTGCCCTTGATGCTTATTAACTCCAACGGAAAGGATTCATTTTCCTTTCCATAAAGTTTTACTGCATACCAAGAATTTTGACATATATTCTAGATTTATTCGGTAAAGCGTATATTCTACGACGACGCTTCAGTTTTACTCGCAGTCTATTGTTTCTATAGCATATCTGAAGGGTGGTCTTTTGAGGTACTTTCAAGCACGTACTACATAGAAAGTAGAAACGTCAATAAAAACGTGTATCATAAAAAGTCTGGTTTTAAAGATATAGGGTGTCAATGTTTTCAGAAAAAATGGTTTACTAGTATTATATCATATATTTCTTCTGGTTTTTGTTGGAATTTTGTTGTGATGTTAAATATAATAAGACTACCTAGGAGAGAAAATTATGAGAATACTGACAAAAAAAATGTACGCCACTGACCTTAAAAAAATATATCCTTGTCGGATTAAGAAGAAAAAGTACCACTTTTTTATTTCTCTTCGCATCTTACTTCGTTCACGATGAAAAAGTAATAAGCACTTCATCGCAAATAAAATCATCGACATGAAATGAAATGGTTTTTCTTTTCTTCTCTCGGAAACGAAGTAAGATACAAAGAGATTACAAAAAAGTATATTTTTAGCTAATTTATCCGAAAATAATATAAATTTTGGAGAAAAGTCAGTGGCGCACCTTTTTCGTCAATATTATCAGTGATATGATACCATATTAGGACTAACTAAAAGAAAACTATGATGATATTTACAAAAAATTTAATATTAAAAAAATATTTATTCTTTTCGGAATAAACAGCTAAAAAAAAATTTTTTGTCTCTTATATCTCTTCGCATCTTACTTCGTTTTCGTGAAAAAACATAAAAACCACATCATGGCATGTCGCAATTGTTAATGATGTGATTTTTATTTTTTTACAAAAAACGAAGTAAGATACGAAGAGGTATCAAAAGAAATAAAATATATTTTCAGCTGCTCCCCGTGATGCCAAAGAAATTCATAATTATCTTGTAGTTAGTACTAACTTAGCGTCTTCGTAATATTATTGAAAATCCCGCTTTGATTCTTTGACACCCTGTATCTTGAAAACCAGAGTTTTTAGGAAACACTTTTTATATGAAATTTTATACTTGATCTTGGTTCAGTATTGCTCCCTTATAATTACGACCTAACATTAAGTGACACCCTATATACGGAAAATACTGAATGTTGGTAACAGGATGAGAACTAATCTTTGTCATCCAAATATCAATCAAAACAAGGTGGAAGGTCAAACGTTTTTTGATTCATCCAAACTATGGCGTCAAGTAGGATGACTCTGCACGTCCCATGCATTGGTCAGTCCTGGACATACGGAACTCCTGAGAGAGCCTTGAAATCCCCCCTCTGATGTGCTACGCTTTTCATATTCAGATTCAGAGCTCCCAAATCCATAACTGTATCGATTCAGGATCGCTGAAATTGAATTAAAAATTATTATTTTACAAATTCAAAATCCCCAAAATTTTAAAAACCTACTATGAATCAGCATCTCCAAAATCCGATCAAAATCTTCAATAAACTGTTACAACTGCATTTCAAATACAGAGTCAACTGATTGGAGGGATTTTAAATAGCTAAATAACACTTTTGTTTATGAACATTCGAAGACACGTATTTTGGACTCATTGAACCTCATCAGGACAGCGTAATCTAAGTCAAGGATGGAAGGACTTAGAGGTGATGTGTAAAATGAACTATCAGGAAGTCGTAGCAAGCAACCAATTACACAATGACTTCCTGGTTTATTATTACCACATAAAGGGTTCCAACTGTATTTGTGTATCCGACCTATGATCCAAAAAAGTTTAATACCAAATCAACAGAAATGAAGTCATTTCCGTATGATTAGGGAACCATACAAAGCTAACACATGCTCATTCTATCAATCCCAACAGTTTAGCGACGGTTTTTAATGGCGGTACAAAAATCGATGTGTAATTTTTACTTTGGCGTATTTCCTAAGATCCATGTTATTGTATCTACGTATATTGAGGAATATGAAAGAAGACGGCGTATAATATAACGAGGAAGCTCCCGATCTATAGGGCGCTTAAGCCCGGCTTGCTGAATGTGCCGATGGCGGGTGGGTTTTCAGTTCGGCTGAATGCGCTCATCAGACCCAGGACTGTTTGTCAACTTTTGATTTACACCTTTCGAGTCGGGAATATGAAATTCTGTATCTCTTTCCTTCTCCTACACTCGTACTGCCGCACATTGATTCCAGACCGGCGAAAAAAGAGAGCCAAACCTCAAACACCAACCCGTACCCGTCGACAGTCGAGATGCAGAAATCAACAAAACCTAATTTTCGAATTACCCAGGCGCCGCGTGCATTCTAATGGGGTAGTTTTGGATTTTTTGATCTATTCGGGAGTTTGGACATAAAGTTTTATATGCCAGTAATACAAATAAAATCTCAATACTTTTCTAACAAGTATTCCATATTTCTTTTTAGTAATGTTACCTTTGTTTCCAACGCAGCCTCGTTTATTACGATCAAGAATACAAACATCTTGGAAATTGTAGAACCTCAATTAGCAATATGGTTGTCTTGATTGGAAAATATAGGCTGCTCCCAAGCACACCTCTATTCGCTCCAAGTATTTCTCTTCTTCCACGACTGTCATTTTCCATTGGCTTTCATTTCTATTAACCTTCTCAGGATTGATGAGCTGTTGAAAAGTTGAGGTTATGGTGTTCCTAGTTAAGTTCCAAGTATGTGATATGTAAATTATGAATAGGCTCCATCAACAATAGTACACGGATGTCTTCTGGCTTAAGTACAGGTACATATTTTCTTATACAATACCTTTTAAGGTTGAATTAGAAAAAATACTATATGACGCCGAGAAAAGTAAAGAAAGGTCACTTTGTCACAGTTTGCAAACTGCACAGTTCCTTACAGGACTTTGCAAACTATTCCAAACGAATACTGACAAACGGGATACTCGTTATCATCCAGTCCAATGAAGTTTACGTCAAGTTAAAGGATATTGAAGGTATATAATGCTAAATAAACAGCAAATAAATGGCAGATGGTCGAAGGGCTATAGCGACATTGCAATCAAAATATCAATGTCATTATAATTTCCAAATTATATTTTTCATACTTTGTACTTTCATAAAAGCTGTCGAGGCAGCCGAAACGTTAGTGAAGATACGTCAGGTATTCTTATGTGGTTTTAATTAGCGGCCAGTAGAAAATATAATGAATCAGAGAGACAAGCTCAGTTTTACTTATTATTTCTAGCCATTTCGCTTGTGGTATAAGAACTCTCCTCTCTTCGGAAGAAATATGTTGATGATCCTCAAAAGTGACCAAGAGCGATTGTACTACGTCTCCCAGCGGACGTCCGGTTGTCCAGCATCCATCGACCCTCATATCTTATATATCGGCCATATATTGCAGCGCATTTTAAAGAAATATATTTCACGGGTGGCTGACTGAATCACCCCTTTCATCGAATCATCCCGACATGATCTGATGCGTGTGATAAATTGAGGCAGTTTTCGATTTTTATTGTGGAATACATTTGTGTGCGCGTGTGCCAGAATGAGACCGTCATATATCAATGATGTTAAGTGATGGATAAATATTACATCAACTTATATCACGAGCGATTTATAAAACTGGACCACCATGGACGGAGTGGGTTTCCGAGGTGGATATATGGTCCATTAGTACAAGATTTCCATACCTACTCAGCTACCAAGGTGAAGCATAAATGCCAATGTACAGTGGCTATCCTAAAAAAGCCAGAGAGAGTTTGCTAATGACTTTGTTTTAATGGATGACATCATCACACTTTTGAGGTAGTTATAAATTAATTTAACACATGCATTGTGAAAGCACTAGTTTGTTCAGGAATTATTCTGAGCTCTCTGATGGAACAGCGAATTCTTTCCTGCAATTTACACGAAAATATAACCTAGAAAATTTGGGAGGCTTTTGGATATACACACATATGCTATATTAAGATACTCGTAGTAAGATACACGACAAGAACATCTCTTCTCATTCTAAGACAATTCACTTTATGAAAAATTAGAGGTTATTTGAACCAAGAAAAGTATCCTTTCGATTTCAATACTCATTCTAAAGAAATAAACTCTAAATAAAAATATAGTTTTCTTCACAACTAAGACTTCAGTGCATTTTCTAACAAGCTTTCCATATTTTTTCAGTAAGGTTGTCCCATTTTCCAACGGAGAATCGTCTCAGGATCCAGAATACTTTTGGAAATTGCAGAACTTCTATTAACAATATGAAAGTCCTGGTTTCAAAAGATACGCTGCTTTCCAAATGCACCTCTATTCGCTCCAAGTAATTAATTTATTTCACATCGTCATCTTCGTTAACGGCATTCCAGCGGTACGCGTCTCCTATTTCATGCCTATTACTTTCCATTGGTTTGGATTTTTATCACCCCCTCCCCGATATGATGAACGATCTGTGGAAGTTACATTGGTACAGTTTGGACAATTTTTTGGTTATTCTTTTCAAGGTCAAAGAACCGAAAGTGGCTTTAGTAATAGCTCATAAAAATGCCGAATGCCTATACCAATACTCTTGGACTCTTCCTCCAGAAAAACAACGATTATTAGATAAATGACAAAGTAAAATTTGTCACCAGTGAAGATTGAACCCACAAACTCATGCATTCTAGGCATATGCCTTAGCTATTCAGCCATGTCGAATTGTCATTCAGAACGGCAGATTATTCTTCCCCATTTTCTAACCTGTACATTTCAAACTTGGTTAGGCATTTAGTGCCAGTGATTGATACTATCTTCACACCATAAAACATCTAAAAGGCTTATTATGTGAAATTTGTGCTTACAATATATTTGTAGTGAAATATAAAACTAATTCAGAATCATTCACAAAAATAGCTGAGATTCCAACTTGTAAGGAGCTCAGTGATGATATGTTTCACAATAATTACTGTATTATAAGTAGCAAAGGCCCATAAACTTTGTTTTGTTTATATTTATTAAGCGCTGAGAAGGTCATTAATGATTTTTAAATATGACGGTACATTGTTTTGTTTATTTATTTTACTATAATCAAATGATAAACATAAAATACTAATAACATATGGAGTATGTGGCCTCCTTGTTATCTTAGATAAATATGTATAACAAATAATGTGTTATAAAAACTGACAGAAAATAATTAGTCAGGGAATTAAGTGATTACGAATTGAAGTATAACAATTAAGATCATGTGATAACACACGATTTCGATGACAGCAAAGTTAAAAAACTATAATTTTTGGGAAGTTTTTTGTTATGCAATTTATTTACCGCACAAGGTCGGTTTTTGGAAAGATTGGTGAAAATTGGATACGTAGTGTTTCACTATCTATAAACGTACATAATATCACATTTTAAATGGTTAAGTGGAGTAGCCATTGGCTTGACTTCGTCATCAGCTTACGTATATTTTTTTCTGTTATTTTTAATCAAGAATCAAAGACCTTTATTATTATTATTATTAATAAATATTACCGATATTCTCCTTTCATGGCCAATCCTGAGTGTTTCCAACGCTGCAATTATTGTATTGATCACATAAAGGTTTTTGATACGTTCATTTATATTTCCCAATGGGCAGATGTTGTTGTAGAGAATGGAACACGTAGAATTAATTGTTAATGGATCTTCGTTAGTACGGTGTTGATTGAGGTTTTCACAGTGTCACCAAAAAATTATTTCGTATTATATTCTCTTATGGCTTGAATATACAATCAAATAATTCTTCGAACACGTAGAAGTTCGAATTCGACATATTGTTTTCAGTTTCATACCAAACTCATCACGAAAAACCATATCATTCATCGCCGTCAATCAGTCTGTCTGTCATGTGTCATTTGTGGGCTGATCGTTCCGCTCATATATTAGCAACTACTATGATAGATTACTACATTCAAGTAAAAAAATGCCATCAGGTAGCTTGACTCTGTCTTACACGTGAAGTGTTATCAGGTTATTGAAGATTTCTTTTGGATATTAGAACTGTACCGCTTTGAAGTTTTGTGGACATTTACCATTATGTTAGATTTGTAAAAATTTTAAAAATATATGAGAATAGTTTTTTTAATATTTTTTCAAATAAAATTTGAAACATTTTCAAAAAATTCGATCAATGCTTTATTTTTAGGATTCAGTTTTTCGATATTTTTGTTTGTTTCAAATTTTGGTTTAATTCAGTCAACTCATTTCCGTCGATTTTTCTATCTGTCTGTCTAGTAATCTCTATAACTAGGAAAGTACTCTATGATGAGAATAGAAATTTTTGGAGATTTTGACTAAACTTTGGCTCAGGATGGTGACAAAGTCGAAAATGCTTCGTAGTTTTTTGCTTCATTCGCGAAAGACTCATTGTCAAAAAATGAACAGAATATAAAATACTCAATCTTCGTTTTCTGATATTTCCTCTGTTCTTGACCATTATAAATTTTTTGAGGGGGTCAAAATTTGGAGATGGGGGTGATGGGAGGGGGAGTAGAATTCGTTGTAAGCAATAATGCTCCGTACTGGCTAAACACATACCTTTTATTGTTCATATTTTACAAATGCATCCAATATATGTTCCATAGATTAATTTCGAAAAGATGTGAGCTCCGATATAAATTTTTTAAAAGTTATCTGGCGTACAATGGCGTAGTTCATCTCTTTTTCCAAAAGGGCTTAATTTGTTTTGTTTCTGTTTTAGTGAAATTTACTTCAGAAAACCGCATTTTAACTGATATTGAATTTGAACTGTCAAAAGTTCCAATATCCGATCCAAATTCTCATTCCTAAACGTCGTTGGAAGTATAGCCTTAGCCTACTTGACGCCATATTTTTAAATGTGACACCCCTCCCGCTGTATACACTCAATTCCCCGTCACGTTGTGAGGACTGATTGGCTGTATCCGCTTATTTTTATACCTCATTTCGTACAACAGCCTCGCAAAAGATAAAAATTAGGATGCGCAAAATACTCGCAGATATATAGAGACGAACAATAACTTCTCTCAATAAGAATAAGATCAAGGGGGTGGGTTTGAAACAGCGAACGTAGCGGATATAAATTTAATCTATTTTTCTGGAATTTAAAATAGCAGGAGAAAATACAGAAAGTGATAAAAAGCTGTATTGATAGCACAGCTTTTCCCTTTGGGTGAAAAAATCAGTATTCATATTAACTGCTCCCACGACTGTATCCAGGATAGCTTCTTCCTTTTCGCAAGAATGCAAACTTATAGGCGGGGGTTATAAGGATCAAGGATGTGTGGAGGCAATTGCCAAAAATCTGCCCAAAATGTGAAATAAAGTTTCATTGGAATATTCACCATAACCTGATTAAAGAAAGTTGAATAAGAAATATGGAAAAACCGATTTTTTCATATCACCAAAAATTTCAGGTTTTCAAAAATGTCCATAGTAGCAGTATTTTTCTCTTCTATAAACCTACTACAAGTAGATCAGCAGCTGATAAATTCGTTGGTCAAAATCCTGAATAAATTGATGAAATTGCACGTGAAGTTTGCGTCAACGTCATTTTTCAAGAGTCATCTCATTATTAATGATTTCTACTTAGTCGAATTGCAATAATCTGTAGTAACAGTCGCTAAAACAAAAACTGAACAAATTAGCCACCTTCATAAAAAAATTATCTACGCCCTGGACTAACGTTCAACATGGAAATAATTCATTTGGTTTACATTTGAAATGGATCGAAAGTCAACTACTTTGATGAGTCAAAATGTATTGTAAATTTCTAAATCAACAACTATTGAAAAAAGGACGTCAAGAAGGTTAACACTGTATTTGGAGCTGTTAGTCTTTTGAATTTTCACAAACAATATTGGAACTATTGAAATGCCTTAAGTCTTTTGTGATGAATGCAATAATCTTAACAGAAGCAGAACAAACTAGAACATTAGAATTGACGTGACGACCTGATAAGCCAGGAACTTCTACCACACGCTGTTATATGGATACTGGATCTATATCTCAAAAAGTAGGAAGTACTACCGCGGTCTAGATTTTATAGATCATAGAACGCCTTTTACCAAACCCCAACTTTCGCCCCCTCAAACATTTTCTAGAAAATGATCAGGGGCCTCAGAATCGTCCAGAGACGGAGCATTTTTTCCGATTTTTGACCATGACACCGCTGTCTCTGGAACGATTCTCAAAACCTTTACTCTAGTATCCTAGTGTGAAAGTCTCAACAAAATTATCGCTATACAAAATTTTGGAGTGAAAAGAATCTCCGCATCTGGATCTTTCCCACTTCAAAATAGTGTCTTTAATCTGAGTGTACACATTTATGGAGGATATCTCATCCGACATGTATTCCACGAACACGCGACACCACACAACGGAGATACATATGCTCAAAGGCCAAATGATCGCTGACCTGACATACATTCTCCAGATTGTGCGTGGTTTGTAGTAGGAGAAAGTTACCTTACGTACTTTGTGTCTTCAATATTGTTAATTGGATTGGAATATATATGCTCTCTTCAAAAAAACACATAGCCTTAATGAATACCAAAGCCTGCGGATAAATTTTTCTGCATAACTCCTTGTACATTGTCCAAATAATCGTTTATTTCCTGGGAAGCATTTTTATCCAATAAACAGAAGCTATTGATGAAAAGCAAACCAAATTATCCCTACCAAACACATATACACCCGCTTCAGCCACTGGGCTCGCTTTATAGAAAAAAATATACACCGACGTTTATGAGGGTTGGTGAGAATCCGCTAGCGTTGCGTTTCTTCTGATTCTCCACGCCGTTTTAACTTCGCTTTATTCACTGTTTTTCTCATCAGCCTTTCTCCCTTTCGACGGCGGATATCGCAACGTCTTTGTCCTTTTATTGACTTCTGATCATCCGCTGCACAGCGCATTGGCACAGCCACATTTTTAATACACGGACTGCATAAACATCAAAGAGGGGAAACCGAGAAAAGTATTTCGCATTGAGGGTGAAGCTATGTTAGTACAGTGAACACTGAACAGCAGATCTAGCGGTAACAAAATCATATTCAATGTATGATCTCCATTAGAAATAAATCCTGCTATAGACATGCATGTCTCGTCTTTAGCCTAGACTTGTCAGTATAGCCTGGCGATCTGACAGTAAAGAGCAATTGGCTAGTATAGGGTAGTCCATTTAACTTGAGACAACCGTATAGCGCGGAAACGGTGAGTTTTTTCATGAAAAAGTTCTTGGTTGCAATGTCGGAGAGATAATGATTAATTTTTATTTTTGACATTGACAGCGTTTTCAACATTTTTTTCCAGGTCAGCGATGTTTTTTTAATAACATTTGTTATAATTAGTTTAAAGGTTTTCCATATTATAATTATGTTTTCGTGGGAAGAAAAGCATTTGTGACAAACCTAATTATTGGAAAATTTATAACAAGAATAAATATTGTATTTTTATTTACTCTCATCGTACATAATCCATGCAACATCGTCTGTCTTTTCGCGCTGATATTCCAGAAAAATGGAATTTGTCTGAAGTTTTGCTTCAAATGTCAATATGCACCGAGTGACCTGACTGGTTACGTTTTGGTTAATACTTTACGTAATAGGAAGCGAACGAAAAATTGCGCGTGTAGGTTGAACGACAGATAAAGAAATTTGTAAACTAATCATATTTACTAAACAAATCAGTAATTTTTTCCACACATGCATGCAAAAGTATATTACATGGCATAAAAATAACACCGCAAATCAAGACATTACGGAATCGAAATTATCGAATTATAAAAGTACAATAACAAAGATCTTTTACCTCTTTTTCCATGAGTAGATCAAATTAAAGATTTAACTAGCGAAGAGCTCGATGAAACTTTGAATGAAAATAATCCACCTTCATCTGATTTATAAATACCATTATGTGAATCAATTAAATTGAGTGAGCAATCTGATCTAACTCGTAATCTTTCTACGGAATCAAATCACCAAATGTGACTTTTAGTAGTCAGTAACAGTTCGATCTGGCCCTGAAAAATAACAACTTCTTAATTTCATGATAGAGTATTTTCAGCCTGATCAAACCAGTGGTATTTGGTATGAAGTCCATCCTTTCGAATTGAATATCAATCGAATTTTACAGCAATATTTTTTAACGAATGGTATGAAATTTGTTAAAGTCCCTTATACTTTTATGAAACAATTGTCCTTCTATTACAGTCAAACACAGTAATGGTATCGACGAGAAACGTATTCAACCCATATCTGAAAAAGCTTATATCAAATTTAATCTATCAATGCAATATAGACTTAACCTCGAAATATTACATATGAACCATAGCTACCTGCCTTTCTGTCACTTATTGGCGTTTTTTTGAATTTCTGAATTCACTAGGTTCACGAATTATCAGTATCAAATATCTAATCAGTCATACTGAAATAATATATTTTGTTTCGTTTTCACTTCAATTTTGTGAAACTTTAGGATGGATATGCTGAAGAAGACATTGTTCAATTTCCCTTCTCAAGAAAAACATGAGTGGATATTTTTATTCATATTATAGTTGTACTGACCCCTGATTGGAACCACATATGGTAGAATTAATGACTAACGTTTGGCTACTCGGCACTTTCAATCATAGTGCAAAAAATGGAAAAAATTAATGTAAAATGTGAACGTCATTAGCATTTACGGTTTGCCTAGAGATCAGTTTTCTTTCTAAATAGATTTTAAGTATGAACTGTGTGTATTATGACTACTATAGCAAGGACACTTAGGATTTGTAGTTTTGGAAAATGGGTTCAGAGGTGGCGGAATTATTTTGGAGAGGTCAAATATTGGGGAGGGGTTTGGTGGGAATTAGGCACCCCAAAGATATTTGGCTAAGATAAAACCATAGACCCCTGTTGGACATAAATAAGTTCACACATTTATCTTCAGAAATGAGACATACTTCAAATCCTTGGAATTGGAATTTCACGATGCATTCGCGAGAGACATACAGATTATATAGTCGTGAAGAATGAATAATGACTGCACGACATTCAACGTCTAGGCTGCACTGCGTCAGCGGCGGTAAGACGGTATCAGTAACGGACAGCTGGTCGCGTCGTGCCTAAAAACGTTACCAAATAAATACAATGTTGTTTTACCTGTCTTAGGAACTACACTTGATTGTAGATAATTGCATTTAAATTGAATAATAAATGATTATTTGATTGTGCATTGACCTCTCAATAAATGAACTCGAGCTGGTTGACTCAGTTTTTCAGTTTGGTTGGATTTTAGGACTCTTGATTCGGTTGAACGCTTAGAAGTGATGATAAGAATCAACATTATAATTTTTTACCAGTTCTTCAAGCAATACTTTCAAGAGGTGATGATACGAATGGTATTCAATATTTATTTTCAACACACTTTTATCAGTTTGACCTATATGTATAGAGAGAGAAAACAGGGCGATACAGGAATCATCACTGAGACCCCATAAATGGAGATGATACCCTTCAGAACCGTTAATTAGGATCCATTGAAGAGCAATTCAGCAGCCACATAATTCAAAATATCAATGTACAAGGATAATTCATTATTGAATAAATGATGGTTAAAAAAACTAAAAAACACGGTTTTATGGTTTATTGATCTAAAATTAAAAAAGAATTCTAAATATGAGAATAAAATGATTAGCGATATAATTAATGTCATTATGATAAAAGCGTGGGATGCTCGATATCAATGCTAATAATTTCTTACTAGTTCTATTCAAAACTGCAGTTAGTGTAAAAATGTAGTAAAATACACCCCACGTTTATTTTACAATGACATAATTTTCTCTTTAATTATTTCTTACATTCCGAAAATTATTTTTTACTTTTTACTTCGATTAACTATAAAGCGTAACGCGTGTTTGTTTGATTTTTAAACTATTTTTTTTCGATAATTCCGAAAAGCTAAAGTGTGTATTTTGGATGAACATCAAGACGGAGCAAGTACCGAGTTAACCGACTTGACTCTGCTTATCGCTGCAAGATGGCTAATTGAAAGTTGGTGGAAAGTAGACAGGAAACGGAATCGTCGGCAATGTACCCAATTACCAATTCGAATCCGCCCCTGTGAATCTCCAGTCAAGGCAGGTGTAGTTAGTTTGCTTTTGCATTTCTCTAAACTCTAAATATAACTGTGTAAACAACCATCTCTCGTACGGGCGAGGCGAGCAGACAAGTAAACAGTAAACAACACACAGCACATAATGTACCGCACCACGACTGCTTGCCTGTGTGTGTATGTGTGTCTGCCTGTTGCCGAATGCCTCCAGCTTTTACTCAGTATGTTTCTGGCTATATTTCGTACCGCTACGTCGGCGAACACTCCGTTTGCGGCGATCCTCTGATTGATCTAGGGATTTGACACGCGTTTTTCGAATTTCCCGCGCGAACGTGCATGTCAGTTGAGTAACCGTCTCTTACCCTCCTCTGCCCCCCACCCATCACGTCGCCAAACGCGCCGCGGCCGAGGATGTTACGCTGCCTCCTCCACTGGATTTACAGCGACGATATGACACTGCTCCAAACATGGGTTATGTTCCAAGCACCAAGACGGACGTCACTATAGTATGTATGAGATTTTGGATATATATCCTAGGTTTCTTTTCGTGGCCATAATACACTTTTTGAATGTATAAATGTAAGCTTCCCAAACATTTAGAACTTTGAATACTATTCTTCAAATTGGCATTCTTAGATTTTGAGCATATACCTACAAGTAGAATTGGGAATCTAGTAAATACTGGAAACTCGACACTTCTATTGGCTAAACAGTATAATCATCAGGAAGGCAAAAACGGAATAGAATTTAGTTAAAGCTTTTTGAAATTTGTGTCCTCCAAAAGTATTTTGAAGTGCTGACGAAGTTATGCTCCAAGCACCAAGACGGACGTCACTATAGTATGTAGGAGATTTTGGATATATATCCTAGGTTTCTTTTCGTGGCCATAATACACTTTTTGAATGTATAAAAGTGAACTTTTCAAACATTTAGAACTTTGAATACTATTTTTCAAATTGGCATTCTTAGATTTTGGGCATATACCTACAAGTAGAATTGGAAATCTAGTAAATACTGGAAACTCGACACTTCTATTAGCTAAACAGTAAAATCATCAGGAAGGCAAAAACGGAATAGAATTTAGTTAAAGCTTTTTGAAATTTGTATCCTCCAAAATTATTTTGATCTCTCCCTGCAGTGCTGACGAAGTTCTGCTCCAAGCACCAAGACGGACGTCACTATAGTATGTATGAGATTTTGGATATATATCCTAGGTTTCTTTTCGTAGCCATTATACACTTTTTGAATGTATAACAGTAAACTTCCCAAACATTTAGAACTTTGAATACTATTCTTCAAATTGGCATTCTTAGATTTTTAGCATATACCTACAAGTAGAATTGGGAATCTAGTAAATACTGGAAACTCGACACTTCTATTGGCTAAACAGTATAATCATCAGGAAGGCAAAAACGGAATAGAATTTAGTTAAAGCTTTTTGAAATTTGTGTCCTCCAAAAGTATTTTGAAGTGCTGACGAAGTTATGCTCCAAGCACCAAGACGGACGTCACTATAGTATGTAGGAGATTTTGGATATATATCCTAGGTTTCTTTTCGTGGCCATAATACACTTTTTGAATGTATAAAAGTGAACTTTTCAAACATTTAGAACTTTGAATACTATTTTTCAAATTGGCATTCTTAGATTTTGGGCATATACCTACAAGTAGAATTGGAAATCTAGTAAATACTGGAAACTCGACACTTCTATTAGCTAAACAGTAAAATCATCAGGAAGGCAAAAACGGAATAGAATTTAGTTAAAGCTTTTTGAAATTTGTATCCTCCAAAATTATTTTGATCTCTCCCTGCAGTGCTGACGAAGTTCTGCTCCAAGCACCAAGACGGACGTCACTATAGTATGTATGAGATTTTGGATATATATCCTAGGTTTCTTTTCGTAGCCATTATACACTTTTTGAATGTATAACAGTAAACTTCCCAAACATTTAGAACTTTGAATACTATTCTTCAAATTGGCATTCTTAGATTTTTAGCATATACCTACAAGTAGAATTGGGAATCTAGTAAATACTGGAAACTCGACACTTCTATTGGCTAAACAGTATAATCATCAGGAAGGCAAAAACGGAATAGAATTTAGTTAAAGCTTTTTGAAATTTGTGTCCTCCAAAAGTATTTTGAAGTGCTGACGAAGTTATGCTCCAAGCACCAAGACGGACGTCACTATAGTATGTATGAGATTTTGGATATATATCCTAGGCTTCTTTTCGTGGACATAATACACTTTTTGAATGTATAAAAGTAAACTTTCCAAACATTTAGAACTTTGAATACTATTCTTCAAATTGGCATTCTTAGATTTTGAGCATATACCTACAAGTAGAATTGGAAATCTAGTAAATACTGGAAACTCGACACTTCTATTGGCTAAACAGTAAAATCATCAGGAAGGCAAAAACGGAATATAATTTAGTTAAAGCTTTTTGAAATTTGTATCCTCCAAAATTATTTTGACCTCTCCCTGCAGTGCTGACGAAGTTATGCTCCAAGCACCAAGACGGACGTCACTATAGTTTGTAGGAGATTTTGGATATATATCCTAGGTTTCTTTTCGTGGCCATAATACACTTTTTGAATGTATAAAAGTAAACTTTCCAAACATTTGGAACTTTGAATACTATTCTTCAAATTGGCATTTTTAGATTTTGAGCATATACCTACAAGTAGAATTGGAAATCTAGTAAATACTGGAAACTCGACACCTCTGTTGGCTAAACAGTATAATCATCAGGAAGGCAAAAACGGAATAGAATTTAGTTAAAGCTTTTTGAAATGTGTGTCCTCCAAAATTATTTTGACCTCTTCCTGCAGTTCTGACGAAGTTTTGCTCCAAGCACCAAGACGGACGTCACTATAGTATGTGGGAGATTTTGGATATATATCCTAGGTTTCTTTTCGTGGCCATAATATTTTTTTTGAATGTATGAAGATCTACTTTCCAAACTTTTTGAACTTGGAATATTATCCCTCCTATGAGCATATATCCACAACTCTTCTTGACTAAGCCATGTAATCATCAGGAAAGCACAAACGTGATAGAATTTGGTTGAAGCTTTTTGAAATATGCCCACGAAGTTATAGTTCAAGCATCAGGACGACGTCACTATAGTATGTATGATATTTTGGATATATATTCTAGGTTTGTTTTCGTGGGCATAATACACTTTTGAATGTATAAAAGTAAGCTTTCCAAACATTTAGAACTTTGAATACTATTCTTCAAATTGGCATTCTTAGATTTTGAGCATATACCTACAAGTAGAATTGGAAATCTAGTAAATACTGGAAACTCGACACTTCTATTGGCTAAACAGTATAATCATCAGGAAGGCAAAAACGGAATAGAATTTAGTTAAAGCTTTTTGAAATTTGTGTCCTCCAAAAGTATTTTGAAGTGCTGACGAAGTTATGCTCCAAGCACCAAGACGGACGTCACTATAGTATGTAGGAGATTTTGGATATATATCCTAGGTTTCTTTTCGTGGCCATAATACACTTTTTGAATGTATAAAAGTAAACTTTTCAAACATTTAGAACTTTGAATACTATTTTTCAAATTGGCATTCTTAGATTTTGGGCATATACCTACAAGTAGAATTGGAAATCTAGTAAATACTGGAAACTCGACACTTCTATTAGCTAAACAGTAAAATCATCAGGAAGGCAAAAACGGAATAGAATTTAGATAAAGCTTTTTGAAATTTGTATCCTCCAAAATTATTTTGATCTCTCCCTGCAGTGCTGACGAAGTTCTGCTCCAAGCACCAAGACGGACGTCACTATAGTATGTAGGAGATTTTGGATATATATCCTAGGTTTCTTTTCATGGCCATTATACACTTTTTTAATGTATAAAAGTTAACTTTCCAAACATTTAGAACTTTGAATACTATTCTTCAAATTGGAATTCTTAGATTTTGAGCATATACCTACAAGTAGAATTGGAAATCTAGTAAATACTGGAAACTCGACACTTCTATTAGCTAAACAGTAAAATCATCAGGAAGGCAAAAACGGAATAGAATTTAGTTAAAGCTTTTTGAAATTTGTATCCTCCAAAATTATTTTGATCTCTCCCTGCAGTGCTGACGAAGTTCTGCTCCAAGCACCAAGACGGACGTCACTATAGTATGTAGGAGATTTTGGATATATATCCTAGGTTTCTTTTCGTGGCCATTATACACTTTTTGAATGTATAAAAGTAACCTTTCCAAACATTTAGAACTTTGAATACTATTCTTCAAATTGGAATTCTTAGATTTTGAGCATATACCTACAAGTAGAATTGGAAATCTAGTAAATACTGGAAACTCGACACTTCTATTGGCTAAACAGTAAAATCATCAGGAAGGCAAAAACGGAATAGAATTTAGTTAAAGCTTTTTGAAATTTGTGTCCTCCAAAATTATTTTGACCTCTCCCTGCAGTGCTGACGAAGTTATGCTCCAAGCACCAAGACGGACGTCACTATAGTATGTATGAGATTTTGGATATATATCCTAGGTTTCTTTTCGTGGCCATAATACACTTTTTGAATGTATAAATGTAAACTTTCCAAACATTTAAAACTTTGAATACTATTCTTCAAATTGGCATTCTTAGATTTTGAGCATATACCTACAAGTAGAATTGCAAATCTAGTAAATACTGGGAACTCGACACTTCTATTGGCTAAACAGTATAATAATCAGGAAGGCAAAAACGGAATAGAATTTAGTTAAAGCTTTTTGAAATTTGTGTCCTCCAAAATTATTTTGACCTCTCCCTGCAGTGCTGACGAAGTTATGCTCCAAGCACCAAGACGGACGTCACTATAGTATGTAGGAGATTTTGGATATATATCCTAGGTTTCTTTTCGTGGCCATTATACACTTTTTGAATGTATGAAGATCTATTTTGCAAACCTTTTGAACTTGGAATATTATCCCTCCTATGAGCATATATCCACAACTCTTCTTGACTAAGCCATTTAATCATCAGGAAAGCACAAACGTGATAGAATTTGGTTAAAGCTTTTTGAAATATGCCCACGAAGTCATAGTTCAAGCATCAGGACGACGTCACTATAGTATGTATGATATTTTGGATATATATTCTAGGTTTGTTTTCGTGGACATGATACACATTTTGAATATATAAAAAATCAACTTTTCAAACATTTTGAAGTTGGAATAATATCCTTCTGATTGTCATTCTTAGATTCTGAGAGAGAATCACAAATCTCGTGAAAACTGGAATTTCGACAATTTTCTTGGCTAAGCCGTAGAATTTAATTGAATTTTTTTGACATCTTTATGCTCCAAAATTACTTCCTGCATATATATGAGTATACCGGTTCTGGAAATACATTGAAAATAAATTCAAAAATTTCCATAATTTCAAAAAGCTTTAAAACTTACTTCAAGTGGATCAAACTCCTCAAAAAACTGATTCAACACTTCAATAATTTGTTTGGAAAATGACCACTGGCATCGGAAACGTCGATAGGCCAAATTTGAGCATTTGAAATTTTCTAAAAATACAAAGCTTTTTCGTCCTGCTCAGAGTAGTAACCTAGCATAATTATTTTATTGGAAAGTACTTTCCAGGGGGTCAAGGATTACCGGACAAAGTACAGACAGGCAGACAGACCGACACTGTCTATTCTGCAGGTTTTCTATAGATAAATATACAGTTTCTAGTATAGCCACTGAAAGTAGACATTCCAAATTTGAGAGTAAAATTTAGAACGAGATATTGTTCACACCGATCGAACTTGATTTTGACTCTTGAACTGACACGAACTGAATGAATCTCAGCTCCTGTTTGTCAAAACCGTTTGTGAAGGTTTATCTTCATTAATGCCTATTTGGAATTACGTCAATATTTCTTCCTAATTCATAATTATTATTTGAGAGGATAGATCCAAGGCATACGGTACCAACAGAGAGCCAAAATTGATCTTAAGGGTTTAGGTGTATTGTTACACATCACAATTGCTTCGGAACGAGAACGGAAACGAGAACGGTATCAAAAGCTATACATTTTGTATATATATATATATATATATATATATATATATATATATATATATATATATATATATATATATATATATATATATATAATTGTTTGTTGACATTATCATGTTGTCATTTGAGGTCTCACTGATATTTTTGTACGGATATCGAATTGAAATTTGATGATAATGAATTGTATTTTTATTCCATTTTCTAATGGGTGTACTTCTCTGCTATAAAGCAAATCAAGAGAACAGAAAGTAATTGCCTAATAACTAAACAAAATGGCTGACGCTGTCAAGTTGACAATAACGTTCGCAACGAGCATGACCAGAATTTGATAAATGTCTGTACACATTGACCACAAAACCGTGTAGATTGTAACCATCGGGGAACAAATCCCTGGTAGCTCATTCCACAACGTCGAAGTTCCGCAAAATGACGACTATTGAAAGAAGCTTGTTCGATTCGGTGTAAGCTCGACCTGGCCAGGATGCGCACGTTGAGCTCCTCCAGTCTTTGCTATACTGGTGTTATTATGCGAGACAGGAGCCTAGAAAATTTGGGAGCTTGTTGCATATTCTGAGCTTCAAGGATTCAATAAGCATTGCACCGATATTAAATATGCAAAAGCATTCCATGCCATAAATCATTTGCATATAAACAATGGCCCAAACTATTCCATCATCTTTTCACTACAAACTGATGGTACCCTCCAAATAATCTTCATTTTTGATTCTTGGTCTCTCCAAAAGTTCTTCATCCTCATAATGTAGACTACGATGTTGTATCGAATTAATTCAAGCTATGTTGGAACAAACTACATACATGTATACCTCAAAATTGAAAATTTTGTATGATCTTGTTCTATCGTCGAGTCAGAAACAGATATTGCTCAGGATAAACAATAACTTATATATGTATTATGCAATGGGAGTGAGTTATAGTGTAGGATTTTCAGCTGTTGCAATAATTAAAAAGTTGTTTACAATAAATCGCTGTTGTATTTTTGTTTATGAAAACTAAGGACCATTTAGTATAAAATATATATCGTATTTATACTAACAATTCGTTATCAGTAGTTGTAGTGGTATTCAATGTTTATTTCGACCTGGTTGAAACTGTATATACGAATATGATGTGGTCAAGCAAATAAATGAATCTTGTACCGTATTTGTGTACAAAATTTTGAATTTTTAGTACTACTTTGGAACAAATCGTTTCCGCATTTTTGAACTGAGAAAATGGGAGATGAGGAAATCTTTACATACCTATAATCATGTATGAACAATTGAATCCAGTTATACTCCATACTAGTTATAGATGATTGTTTACACATTCGCTTTCAAGAAATTATTTATTTATTTCAAATAACCCTGGACTGTGAATTTTTATGATATAGCGAACTTATATGCTTTCAAGAAAAGATTACTTTATGCTTTTGAACAGTAAAAAATATAATTCAGGTAACTTCAATAATTTTAATATGTTTTATGTATTTTATTATATAGGTGTATGTTTCTGTATACGTATGTTTTATTCCTTATTTTTTTATGCATCATCTCTGCACCTCAAATGTGTTCGTATACATTTTCTTTTATATACATAAGTTCAATATACACCATATATGGCGTACACAAACATATTTAAAATTAATTAGTTTAAAAAATCTCTTTAATAGTTAATCTACTAAAGAATAAACAATTATTCTTAATATAAAAGCGGGTTTTCTGGTTCTTCAAAATATAATTTATTCGTTGATGAACTTATCCTGGTACTTTGATATTTGGACTCGCAATTATGTGGCTGCTGGAATTATACTTGCTCTTCCATTGATCTTATTTTGGGTCTGAAGGGTATTCTCTCCGTTTACAGGGCCTCAGTATATCAATAGTTTCAACTTCTCGATGCCTGTTATTTTCACTCATTTTGTTACAAAATGTATTCATATGCTTCCCAGTTGTAACGTATGAGTTGATAAATCACTTGTGTTACTCTAATACTACAATACATCAATTTATTCATGGATTGGATGTGAATTGCTCATTCATACATTTACAAGTGAGTTCATGTTAAATTGGAATCTCTGCGATAAATGTCGTTTATAGCGTTTTATCTCTAGATGCGATAAAGTTTGTAAATATTTGTGTAAAGTTCGAATTTTATTTTAATTGTAAGACAAAATGAGCTGTTGTCAATAAATCACAAAAACCTTCATCTCGCATCAATTTTTGTCCGACTATTTTTTGATTGAGTGATATATATGCTCGAGATCAGGTACTTGAAATAAAATTCAAGTAAATTGACGCCACACAATGCTGACCTTGTAGAAATAAACAGTTGGATCCGATCTTGTAGCTGTTGATCTTTTGTATTTGAATTAAAAAGTATATTATAAAAAATACGCTTTCATAGTTTTAGAACAAAACATCGCTGGAAAATCAGCAAAGTAAGATGATCTCAGGAACTATTACTTTATATTGAATGTCTGTTCCACGTCAAGAGATCCGTCAGCTTGTGACCAAAAAATAACAGAAATGTTAACATTAGGTATAGAAGCCACCTCACTCACCACAACCAGAACGTTAAGAACAAACTCTCCTTATGTCCTAACTCGTCCATACCACCACGGTCAATCAAAAAGCAGACACCTTTCTTTTATATGATGTGGCAAATGAATCTTTCAAATTCAGTAGAAGATCAATATCCTTGAATTGGGTAGTGAGAAAAAATGTTATTTGAAACTTTGTACATCTGAGACGCGTATGAATGTATGTCAGATTAAGTTGAACGTTGATGTTTATTTACTCAACAGGGCGAAAGGAACCTCTTCGGTATGATCGCTACAAGTCGTTCTAGATAAAAATATTCTAATAATTAGTTACAGAGTGGGACTACATATA
This sequence comes from Bruchidius siliquastri, assembly GCA_949316355.1. Taxonomy (NCBI): domain Eukaryota; kingdom Metazoa; phylum Arthropoda; class Insecta; order Coleoptera; family Chrysomelidae; genus Bruchidius; species Bruchidius siliquastri. The sequence goes on along the minus strand of OX438538.1, from coordinate 21,286,426 downwards.
AAACCCCATATATACATATAAGTTGAGCTCTCAAGTTTTTTTTTTGACTTTCAGCCGGAACGTCAGTGAAGTTTGTTCCATGAAAATATGTGACTAATTATTGGATAGCTGAAGCTTCACCAATCTAGAGACGATTGCACTCGTCTTATGAATATCTGAGATCATCCTTATAGCGTGGCAGTTTATTCCAGATAAAATTGTATGATTTCGAAAATTCCTATAATATCCGGGATTTTTGGCAAATTTGTTCAATAAACTGATACATACCTCTGAAATACAGCGTGAACCTACTTGACGCGATTGCTAAATGGCATTTTCACAATTATTTATGATATTTATTCAGTTTATATGCAGTAATCTATAGTAGTAGTTGCTAAAACAGAAGTGGAACAAATTAGCACCCTCAAAAGAAGTTAGCTCCTTTAAAATGCAGTACAACTACTAAAAAATCAAATCGCTTATAGTTCATTATCTCAGATTTGTCAATTTTGGATTGGATGTGCTGATTTTAGCTGATTTACTGCATTTTTATGTATTTCCTATGGAAGTAATATGTACTTCTGGTATTCCCACTACAAAGCATATTGGTTCAAACTGAATCAGCGTTAAAAGGTAATAGGCAAATAATTCCGGCATAAGATACTTTGGTTTGTTGAGAACGGTTTTAAAAGTACTATTTGTGTAATGCATTTGTTAACATGTGGAACTTCCCGATAAAACAACAATGGGTTATTGGCTTTTATTGTTTAAAAATTTATATACATTTATATGTTTGTTTGGTAAATAAATAAGCATATCAAAATTTTAGCTTGTTACATTTAATGGAATTTTCGCTTCTAGATAATAACATGGAACTTTATGAAGTATTGTATAAATACTGATATTTGAACTAAAACAATTTCCAAAATTAGCTTCTGGGGCCAGCTGAAAATTAGGTACAGTCACGTACTTCCATCGTCATAGTAAAAACTGAGTCAAGTAGATCGACTCCATACTTTGGTTTGTCTGTCTATCATCTGATTTTTTTGTCAGCGTTGTTGTCTCTGTCTTCTGTTCGTTAAACTGAACTCCATCTGTAGATCTCCATTCGACACTTCTTTGTTGATCTAGACAGCATTGCTGCCCCCAGTGAAGTGCCCCCAGAAATACAAAATTTATACAAATACATCAGCTTTCGAACCGAAACTTTTTTATTTTTTTTGCTTCCGAGTGTCCAATAGACTTTCCTTCCTGAACACTGGTTTTCGAACAGTATCAGTGAAAACGGCGGAATGAATCGTTTTTACGCGGCATCGATTCCTGCGATTTGGTGCACCTATAAATTGTTCTTAACCCACCTGACAGTCATTTTATCGTGCTGATTAGGATATGCCGGTAATTTTTATTCGATTCGCTATTAAGCAGTCGGGAGCAGAGGCCACCATATTTATTTTGGCATAATCTAGATGTAATGGTTCGAGAATATCAAAAAATGTTTACACAGACCATTGAGAAAAAACAGATTTGTTTAGGATACAGGCACTTAGATATTTATAAGCATGAGCGTCCTCGGAAAAATATTCAGTGAAAAGATCGTCTCTTCAAACACCATTTTCCATCTATCAATTGTTTGGTGATCTACGTGTTTCTGAACTGCTGATCACGTTTGAGGGTGATGGAACAGTTTTAGGAGGTACGAATTTCATATATAAATGTTTTCTTACTACTCAAATTCTCCTCCAAAAGTCGTTCTTTTGGAGAACCTCGGCATTGTGGAATGAGCTACCGGGAACTTTGTTCCCCGATGTTTACAATCTACAGCAGTTTTAAGGTCAATGTAAATATAAATAAATCTTCTCGCAGCGCTTACGAAGCGCGATAGGATATCTGCCTTTGCGATAGGTTATCTATAAAAAAGTGGACGCTGTACTTCCTACGCAATGATATCAGTTAAGGAATGAAGTTTGTGTCTGATCTCGGAAATGATGATCTCTTGCAAATTAGAAAGAGAATGTATTGAGAGACTAAATAGTCAATCTGCCTGACGCCATTTCTGGAGGAGGTTGTATAGCACTGATGCTTTCTTTTCTGGACATATGTATAGTTATTTTGTAAGATTAATCTATAGGAAACCGCATAGATGTGTACATTTAGAATCTAATCATACAATGGAAGACTGGATAAAGTCTCTTTGCGACAGGGCAAAACGGATCTCCTAGAACCAATCAATCTGGTAGAGAGCAACAACTATTCCTTGAAAACGTTATTTGTAGTGATGGTTATCCTCAAGAATTTATCAAAACACAGCTACAATAACTTGATTCTCAAAGACAACTAGCAACGTCTACCATATCTGTAAGATGATGATCTGAAAGATAGAGAAACGTCAAAAATTTGAATATCGGAACAGAGATTTTAATACAATCAATGTAATATGATCCCTTCCTTCGCCACGCAAAACTTAAAAATAAATATATAGATAAAAAAGTCAATATATAAAATAGACTGCCTGTTGACCAACAAAAATCGATCAACTAGATTCGAATCATAAGTACGTGCCTTCAGATTGCATATTGGTCTTTTGGGTGTCCTTTGATTGAAGTGTGATTTAGCGAATGTTTGAAGGAATAAGAAGAATTATGGTTCACGAATAAAACCACATGAAGCAAGCTTTATTGTTTTAGGAAATAGTCTCATAAACAAAGTAGCGTAAACTTCGCTAAAAATATATTTGCTTTACAAACAAACAACAAACAATCACAAAACTAAATGGAGTTTCCTTATAGTAGAGTGATATTTGGAAGAATAAAAAAACTAAAATCTATTGTAGCAAAATTCCAAAAATCATTAATTGACCGGTATAGTAAATATCTTGTTTCTAATATGTATTGAATTTTAAAAATATGCTTATACATACAGATAGGCATGAATAAGTCATGAATACAAAATATTTTGTATTTTTACTTTATTTCAATTTTATTTCTTGAATGTTTCCCCGTTATCCTTCCTAATCTGACGTTCATGCGGTCTGATGTAGTTAAAAAGTAAATATTAAAAGTATGTATGGAAATTTATTACACAGGGAATTACTGCCTGAATTTAAAATGGGTCTTTCTGTATAACATCATCTACTGTTTGTTTATTTAAGCCCTCGTATATTTTTTATATAATTGTTCGATATAACGTATGAAGTGTCATCCATCAGTCCTTGCAAATATGTAACAATGTGTTGTTGACAAGTAGATATCCCGTTTGCGCTGTTCCATTATGATGGAAACAAATATTGATTTTTAAATACCAAAAGTTTTTGAAGATGCATATTTTCCTTATTAGTGATGCAGACATAGAACATAACTATATTAACATGAATAAGGTATTGAGTATTGAGTATTGTGTTCCTCAAGGATCTGTCCTTTCTCCAATGCTCTTCTTGCTGCACATTAACAATTTTTCGGAAATAACATCTAATCCTATTTATTTCGTTCTGTGTAGATGTGACACACTCTAGTATTCCCAAAAATCGATTTTCCATCATTCTCATCGGCTGCCCTAGACGCGCATCCTTATATGGAGGGCTTAGATATGGTAGAGGTAATCAACAGGGTGCATATGTGAATCTGACGTGCTTGAGTGAATCGAAAAATCCCCTATAGGCGCCTCTACTATAATATACTATACTATTCTCTCTGGTTTACTTGGAATTACTACTGGAAGATACTACAAACGATAATAATCAAGGACTCTATCATTAAGTAGTATCTCAAATGGAATCACGTATTTCTCAAAGATATCCTAATACAAGATAAAATGAAATGATTCAATGGTCTGTAGTTTAATAACAACATCTGATGCACGTTTCAATTTATAAAATATTCATTATGTTTATTATATCAATTATTAAATGTATGTATAAACGTGCGTTAACTGACTCAAGGACTTGTTGACTGTGAACCTGCAAAATTATCTTCCAGTATCAACGTTGACCTTGTATATTATTCCCCCCACAGTCGCATTGCTAGCCGTAGTGGATTATAATTTGCAAACATAAATTCCTTGTTTTCATGAACATCGATAACTGTGTATATACAGGAAAGGACATTAGAGACAAAATTACTGAACCTGAGCGGGTGCTGTGGCCGGAATCCCGGAATGCTAGAGACAGGGGTTCGAGTTCCGTCCACACCTAACATTTTGCTGGATTTATGTAATAAGAATGTGGGATGACACAATTGTACTGACAGGCAGACCGACGATAATGAGTGACATGTATATATGTGATCCCGCACTGGTCTAGGGGAGGCTTGCGTCTAAAGGGGCTCCGTAAATAATCAAAATTTTCAATTTTTCATGCTGTTACGTACCAGTTCTTTTGAGGTGTCGGACCCGGATTTCTACTCGGCGGGCCTGGATAGACTTTATTAGTCAAAAAGTAACAAATTCGAAGATTATGCGTTTAAAATAGCCCGCACGCCATCTGTGGGAAGTCAAAGTTGACATGACATTGAAAACAAATTTTGAAATGTACTATACAACACTCTGAAATTTGAAATTTCATTTTAAATAATCACTTGCACATCCTTAAACTGCTTAGTAACTGACGAATAAAAAACATATGTGGATATTACTGGTTAGCAAACAATTCTCGATAAGGATTATTCACAAACATTGTTCACGAAATATGTATTTGTTAGGCGACAATGTAGTGTATAATTCTGTACAGAGCGGTAGGTTCCTTGTTACGGAAAGAAATGTGTAGATATCACTTTTGAAGTATGAATAACTACTTGTGCATTGTCTTGCTCTCAAATCCAATCTCTTCTACATCCAGGACATTCAAGAAATTCCACTCTCTTCAGATTTTCTTCCCGTAACATAGGCTAATAGGATGCTTTTGATTTAACCTCCCACCTCGCTTCCCACGCATGATCTATCCATCAGTCTGTCTGTCGGTCTGTCTATCGGTGCATTGATTGCGAATTAATCAGCAGAAATGAAAAAACTGAAACACTAAGCTCCTTCCATTATGTGAGAGTGAATGATTTTAATCAGTAAATTTTTAGATTGAGACAATACGTTTCTCGGATGTTTTATGTCTACATATAGAGAATCCTTATTACTCTGTCGGTCTGTCTGTCGGTTTGTCTATCATTCTCTCTGTCGGTCTGTGCATCAGTCTATCTGTCAGTCTGTGTGTCTGTCTGTCGGTTCATTGATGGCGAATTAATCAGCAAAACTCAAAAAAAATTGCGAACCACCAAGCACCTTTGAATATGTTTCTAATGTTTTCAATTATTTATTCGGTATTTTATTCGGTAGTTAAAAGAATTTGAAGGCTCGACCGCTTAAAAGTGTCTAAAGCTCATTCTTCATGATGATTAAATCTTCAGAAATCCAATAAACTTCATTTTATATGCTTTTCAAGTATAGGCTCATTTCACAGGTGCTCACAAATATTCTTAGTGTATTTTTTTATTATGCCTGTCTAACGGTTTGTTTTTCACCTTTCTTGTTACCGCGTAATCCCAGTAAATGGTTTACCGATTTTGATGAAACTTTGTAAGGATATGCTGTGAGTCAAGAACGCACAATCTTAAATTTAATATCAAAACGTTACCGTACTAAACTATACAAAACGACAACGAATAAAAAATAAACACATTTCCAATATTATACCCGCTTGTTCACATACAGAGGGGAATTGAGGTTATGTACTACGAGTACATTCTAAAGGAATGCATTATGACCGGTAATGACATTTTAGACACGAACTTATACAAAACATATGTCTCTCATTTCATGTGTGAGATGTAAGTTGTACGATAAAAGAGTATTTAATGCTCCTTTACACAAGAATGTGTATTGGTCATCAAAAGCACAACATAATTATGCTCAATTTTTACCTGGTGTTTCCTGTAGAGAAGAAGTTATACGAGGGTATCAAATAAAATTCTAAGATTATGTTCAATTACTTTTTATTTGCTCCCATTTGATATTCAAAATCCAAAAGGTCCCCACGTCGCTCGAGTAGATCCCCATTTAACATCGTGGCCTGCATTACCAAAGAAAATTAACATCCAATTATCAATCAATGTGCAGATCCTCGGCAGATTACCATAACAATTAGATTATCATTTTACATTTTACCTAAAATTTTGACACTTAAGGCAATTGTCAAGAAACTATCCTTGTATTTAGATATTGGATTTTATTTTTTTTCTAATATGAGTATACAGATATTAACTGCAGTTTCTGAATACCCCAATATGTTCATCAGGTATCGTGATATACGTGACTCTAGTCTAGATCACTGAAGATTGTTGACATCTTGGATCAAGTGAGATGAAAGAATGAGCTCTTGTGTGTATTAGCATGTATGTATAGTCATAACAGATCACGTTTCACCATGTTATGTTTTATATACAACAACGTTGTATAGCATTAGTAGCAAAAAGTTGAATCAGCAGTACAAATTCTGGCTCATTTCAGAACTAAATGATGTATTGTTTATACGGTTTTGTCCTAATATAGTAAAAATCTACTTTATTTGCGAACCAGTTGTGGCTATTTGGAGAATGAATAATCAGATTTCTGTTTATGTGGCTTCCATGAAACACGGCGTCAAATAGGTTGATACTGTGCTTCCCAAGCAATGATATGAGTTTATAAATAAGGATTTTGATTAGATTCTGAATTGTTGGTAATGAGGATCGAATGTAAAAAATACTTTTTATAATTTCAAAAAAAAAATCAATAATGTCTTTCCAACACTATCAGCACTAACGTCCAATCAAAATCCTCAGTAAAGCGATACAACTGCACGTGAAATGAAGAGTTAATCTACTTGGTAACAATTTTTTAGAGGCTAAATAGGAGCTAAAACTACACTATACCATGTAGACTATGGTATACATGAATAGTATTGCAAGTTGTTTATATATTTGTTTATAGGATTATTTATACCGCTTTGCTAGTACACAAACATGTTATGTCTGAAAGTACTATTTTACAGCAATTTCTCAATATTTATCACATTTAAGGTGATATTTACTATTGTTATTGAAATACACAAAAACAATAAGCCGGTATTATAAACGTGTTATCAAATGATTCTTAGTTAAGAAGGTATACAAGGACAAAAAAAAATTTTTGTGGTTGGTTTGTGATAATAAAATAAAAATATGGAGGAATGCGTATTATTAGATACATATGAGACTATTATGATAGAAATTAAACCGAACTGATTATTTGTTTGCAGTTATGCTCAGCTTGCGGCCTGCATCTAAGGGAGATTCTGGAGGGGACTGGAAGGACTTCGAAAATTCGAAATTCCTTTACTCTTCCCTTAAGCGCTAGCATCTACAATCTTCTAATGACCATATTCAGATTTAGCGCCCACAAAAGCATTAGTATACTTATTCCGGTTTGCTTTTCGCGCCAACAAGGGCAGTCATTCATTGTTTACACCCTGACATTGGTAAGACAAATGAAAATATGGTGGCAATCTAGGAAAGAATTATCTGTGGAATGTAACATTGGGATTCAAATAGTCTATTTTTTGACACACAACACACTGTTCAACCATAATTATTATTACTACAAAAGTTTGAATCACCAGCCACACTACGTATTTTTTTCAGTGTAAGTACTGCGACAAAACAATAGCCGATTAAGCGTTACCGCATTAGATTGAATAAGTGGTTTTTTTACTCATTTTCCCATTTTGTATGTACTACTATAATTTAGTAACAAACAAATGAATCTTGTTCGAGAAAATTATCAGAAATTTGAGTGCAGGTAAAGGTACTTCAACCCTCTTATAATGAGTATTTTATGACACTAAGGGTAACTGCAACCAACCCAACGCAAAAAAGACCTAATTATAAATTTAATTTTTGGCTTTAGGCCAGCTATTCATCAAAGCGCAAATCTTTGGATTCAGCAAAAAAAAATCCATCGGATGAATTGGAACATAAAGGCCAAAGTTTTTTTTCACCCCGTAATGGAGGTTGAAAGACATTTTTCCAAAATTGTTGGAAATCGGTATGTAGAACCAATAAAATACTTGCATAAGCTAGAAAATTTTTGAATTTGAGTAAAGTCTTTTTGGTGTTCTGTGATATCTCAAATGAAGAATAAACTGAGGATACTGGTTTGTCCTAGTTTTATTTCACCTGGGACACTGAATATTTCCACGATTTCCATCCTTCCTCCGCCTATAGGCGTAAGAAGTCCTAATCTTTGAATGATTGTCTTAAGGATGCTAAATCTGGTCAGAAGTGGAATTCGTATCGTAATCCTCGATGCAAATTCCTCTTTCCCTTTTTTTGTTGTTCACGCCATAATGGTATCGTAATAAGTCCACCGTTTTAGGAATGAGAAAAAGGCTGGAACAGGGGACAGGAGGCAGGCTTTGTTTACCCCGAAGATTTAGGGACGGGGGTGCACGTTTATTGCCCTCCGTCGCGGCGTCGGCATCGGTAGCGACGTCGACGTCGCATCAGGCGTCGGGCATCGAGCGTTAGGCGTCAAGCATTCAGCGTCACTGTCGTCGGTCAGGGTTAACTTAATCGATTACAACGATATGCACCAAGAGACGTAGATGGGGTACGTTTGGTGCCCTACTGCTGGCAGGTAGTCACCCCTTTGAGGCGGACAGTGTTAGCTGAAATGAATATAAATTATAGTTTAAATAAACTTAAAAACACTCTTTTATAGTTGATCGAACTAAAAAGTAAAAAATAATTCATAACATAAGAATGGAATGATTAACGGGTCTGAAGGGTATTTTCTCCGTTTACGGGGCCTCAGTGATGAGTCCTGTATCGTTGTACTTTGAAGATTCTGTCTATAGATACAGATGAAACTATGTCATTCCACTGGTTATACGATTTTTAAAGTACTTAAAATTTAATCTATAATAAAACGAAGCCCTGACGAGCCCCTGGGAGGGAAGAACTTATGCCACTGTATAACCTAGCTGATACCTCCATCCTTGCGATAAGGTTGTTAGCTAACCCTTTTGTGTTAGAGACTCGATTTCTTAGTTTGACTAAGTTTGGTATAGGAAGTCACATATTTTAAATGTGCGTACGCAAAAGTCGCAGTGCTAATAAAAAGCATGAAAAACAACATAATAGATGTATCGTGTTCGCGGGAATTTTTTAATTCAACTGATGGAAATACACAAAGATCATCACCAGACAAAATAAAGTACTGAAAACTAGACGTTTTATGATTTTAGAGATTCCCAAAATTTTATTATTCTTGAGGATTTCCACAATGATCAACACTTACTTCGAGTGGATCAACAGTTCCAAAATCCAGTGAAAATCTTCAATATACTGATACTACTAAAAACTGAGTTAATCTACTTGACAACATTTTTTAAGGGGCATAATTCCACTTTTCTGATTATTTACTAGCCTCATTTAACTAACATGCGTTTATCTATAGAAGAGTTGGTGAAACAGAAGCGGCTCTCTTCAGAAAAAAATTAACTACGCCCAAAAATTACGCACACTTAAAAATAAATTCTCTGAAAGCTTTTCGTCCTTGTATTGTTAAAATTTCATCGAAATCCCAATGGTACTTTGCGAGTTATCAAAAATTTTGAAAATTCTCAAATCGAGGCTGCCAGAACAATTTTGCAAATTGAATTCGAACGTATGGTGTGCTTCCATTTATTATGTTTCTCGAGTCGCTGTTCACTCGTTGAGCAGTTTAAATCAATTTTGCACTGGTTCTAATATACCAAACTAAATCTAAACAAAGTTTGCATCAATAGGTTGAATTCAAAACTTTTATTTACATAACATGAAAAACTTGATTCACAATATAAGGACTATTGACCACCAAATATCAATAAAAAGAGCTTACTTTGGCTGAAACTCTGATTTCATTATACTGGAAAAAGGCACCAAGCAGAAAACGGTATCGTTCTAGCGTGGGAAGCATAGAGTCGGTCTACTTGACTCTATTTTCCAAACAGCGCTAAACTGTGAATTAACTTCATACTACAATTTTTCTTCAAGGCGCTTGATGAGTGAATAGACAAGATGAAGAGCGAACTATTACTTATAAATACGGAATTTCTCATTTCCTTTTAATAACCGGATGTTGAGTATTAATCTTGAATCATAATCACCTTCAGATCCTGCAAGAGAATCATGTTTACATGTGTATACAACTTCGTACCAAATGAAACAAATAATTGTGATAATTTACGCTTATTTCATATAACGGACGGAGCATTTTTTTTATTAACAGAACCTTAATAATTCATATGTTTACAAACTGCGCTGCCCGACATATCATTCGACCTTGAGTTGTTTATCAGTATAAAAGTATGATCAAAAATGCAAATATATTCTTCACTTATTTAATGTTTAAATTAGTGCTGTTATTAAAAATTAATGGCAAGTCATATGAAAATAATTACAACGACGAAATGAATCAGGTCTTTCTGGCACAACATTCACGATGTTTTCGGGAATACATCTTGAATGTAGTTACCCATCATGTTCATTGCTTGATGCAAATTTTATCATAGATTCATATGTCCCAGTTTTTATTTAATTCTCACGCCAACGGGTACGTTTTTTATAGATAACACCTTGCATAGGAATAACATTTAACGCACTCCACAAGCGCTGCGAGAGGATAAATGTTTATTCACATTGCCCTCAGAACGCTGTAAATTGTAACATCTCAAGTAAGAAAAATACTAAAATCGTTTATATTCCAAATCGAGTTTTATGAGGATATGATTTAAAAATTTGTCCAACGCACTTCAATCTGTGCGACACGAAACTATGATGTTGGAACGAACTTTATATCTAATCAAACTTCAAAATCTGATCCTGTGGTTGCCTATCTGTTTATTTATTATTTTTTACCGGCCGCTATCTGAAACGACATACGTATGAACGAAATTTTACTAACGTTTCAGCTGCCTCGGCAGCCTCACAGTACAAATGGACTGAAAAAAATTGTTAGAAAATGTAATTTTTATGACTGTGTCCACTGCTGTGTGTTTTATTTCAGCTTATTGGACAGGCAGCTTTATGGTTATTGTATGGCGGTGCATTATTTCTGTTTTTGAATTTATCAACAATGCATTTTTTATAAATTACCTCTCGCAAAATCAGAAAGCACCAATAGCGCTCCAGAAGCACCATCTATTCACATTGAGCTTGAATTATATAAATTGTGTAATGACGTTATATGTTGATAGTAAAAGTTTTTAAGGAAAAGTTCATTTTATTCTTTTTAGGGCATTTAAATAAATATAGTTAGATGTCTGTTGCAACAATGCACCTATAAATAAATGAATATATTACATGATAAAGGTACACAAAACCATCATGATATGTATAAAGGCAATATCAGCATTCCGGAGTTTCTGTTGAAAAAGTCCCTTGGCATAAAGCCCTTCCTGGCATATCAGAAGGTCGAAAAATACATAAAACGAGATTAAATTTTAACGTTTCGGTAAGCTCCCGCGTCAGTGACTGTAATTAAATAGGCAACTTTGAAGAAGAAAACTTCCGGAAAACAAATTTATCAAAAACCACAAAGATGCGGACGAATTTTTAAGTTAGAGTATTTACGGTACGCATTATAAGCATTCGGTCGGGCGACGTTCAGAGTCAGAGTCCTTTATCATTTCGCCAACTCCGGACAATAAGAATTAATTCCTGAGGACGATTAAAAATCTTGTTTACACTAAATTATGGAGCATTTTTTAATTTGTATGCTCTGGGAGGTCGACGACACGACATGCGTATGAATAGTAGGCGCTTGTAAACGCATATTATGGGACGCCATTATATAATAAAAATATGTACAATAGAAATATACGAGGGTCCTGCCTCGTTCAGATAAATTTGGTCTGTGAAAAAATTCAATTGGTTGTATAACTTTGTTGCGATCCTAATTCTGCCAATAATAAACAGCCGTAGCTAGGGTAGGACAAGTAGGCCGCTCGTTCTCGACGCGAACTGCAACAAAATAATTATGGACGGGAAATGTCAAGGGAGGCGTTTTTTGGCGTGCTCTTCAGGTATTAGGTGCGGAATGGTTACAGTAAAGAGGTTTTTTCTGCCCTTCGAGTTTTTTGGGGAGAATGAATTTCCGATAGGGCGGGAAATGTTGAAAATTAAAAAGCAAAAGCTTCAGCTTTGTAGCTTTGTCGCCTCAGTTCCTGTTCAAACGCAAGCTAAGCAAATTGCTGTGTCATATTTACATAAATCCTTACTTTACTAATACTATTTTTCTTTCCAGGTAAGTTCCAACAGTACTGTGGCTATTTTCAAAGTTGTGCGGTACGTATTTTACTTAGACTTTTTCGCCAAATTGAGAGAAAAGGTAACATTAGGATTAATAAGATTCTTATCATTGATTAACATCTACAATAGATAGTTTCGTAAGATGAGATTGAGATATGATATCTACTATCAAAAACATAATCAAGAGAAAAGATATCAGGCTGAAACTCATTTTACCTTGAAATAACATATTTAGTTATTTGTATAAGTGTAAACGGTTAACGGATTTTTCGTTGCGTAAATGACAATCATTGATATAGTAGTGATAACATTAATAAAAAAAGATAAAAAGCAACAAACACTGTTCTATGTCTGCATACCTTACAAATAGACATAATTTATTATATATATCAGCATATATGGTACTGGGCCATAGTTCTCTCGTTTTTATGACTTTTGCATGGCACCACGCGGCAACGCACAGCGAAGATACATATGCTTTCATCAATAATTAGACGATTACTGGTCTGAGCTGTGTATTCCCCAAACAGATGCGCTGTTGGAGTAAGCGAGATTCAGATCACTCAATATTTCATGTCATATTTTATTCGACAATATCGGAAATTAGAATTATCATATTTTCTGTTTTCTTGTCGATCACAATCTCGCTAAATGTACAAAAAACACAAAGCAAATGGAGCTCAGTTGCTCAGTTAATTTACCGAGCTCATAATTACACCAAGAGTGGCACGCGTTGATAGGCAGTATTTTCCCCGATGGTTACAATTTACAGCGTTTCAAGGCCACTGTGAATAGGAATTCACCCCCTCGCAGCGCTTCTGGAGCTCGAGAGGTTGCCTGCTGTTGCCGTCATCTATTAAAAAAATTTAGAGTCTGCGTGGACTCTTCGTGATATTCTGATTCATCATATTGTTGAATGATATTTCCAAGCAGAATGAGGAGTACCGAGTCAACCTACTTGACTCCATTTTTCTCCAGTAATGGAGTAGTTTAAATCAGGAGTTAAGTAATTGTAGCTCGGACAACGCAAACAATCGATAATAAAATTTATTGCATCATTATGGTTATTTGTGTATTTGTTGTTATGTTTGTTTACTGTTTGTTGGAACGATTCCGCAAAATACGTTACGTGCTTATTACTCACTTTGAGGTTTTGCTTCAATTTATATAAACAATTCGTCACCAATAATAATAATATAGTAATTTAATGCGGCATGTGTAAGTGTGTATTTACATATTATGTCATTTTTATGGAAACCGAATTACAGGGTAGGCTGGTAAAGTATCAAATATTTAAATATCACTGACCTCTTCGTCGAGGTAGATTTGTGGGAAAATTATTGATAGATGTAATTATGAATAATCGTTTGAAAAAAGCTCCGACGTAGATATTAGATTCCACTCCAAGAGCTGAATTGACGCCATTTTACCTCAAATGCCAATAGGCAGACGAAGTTTTGTAATCCCGAAAAGTGTCCAAATCGAGATAGTGAGACACATGGATGAAAATAGAGCTACTTTGAGTAAAACATGATGTCAAGTAGGCTGACGCTTTTCTTCCCACGCAATGGTATCACTTTGAAAATGAACATGTCAATCGGATTTTGGAGCTTTTATATCTTTTATGTTTTAAAAAAATCCCAAAATTTCAAAATCTTCCAAATCTCCAAGTTACTTCAACTGGATTAGCAGGTCATAAGTCAACAGTTCCATAATGCAAGCATAATTTTTGTCTCTAAACTAATACCATAGCGTCATCATACTTGACGTCAATTATCTTAAATATTCTTTTTTATTAGTGTTAACGCTTTTTATTTGTGATTCTATCTGCCAAATTATCAAAATTCAATACTAGCCAATAATAATGTTTGTAGTTGTAATGTGAATTAATTCAGACTTATGATTATTTGTATACAAAATGATTGAGAGATTTTGGCGCGTATTTGCTTTAGTGCTAAAAATAGTAAGGATGATACGTATACCTAGGATTTTTTGCTTAGATTATTTATTTAATTCTCAACTTAAAATACGAATGTTTTCGATAAACCAAATTCCACAAATACGGTTTTATCAGCACAGTATAGGAAATTTCGTACGTTTACGATATAACAATTAGGAAAACATAAATAAATCTAGATAATCACAGTTCAAGGATAGGCTGTGAATTATATCTAACAGTGAATAAACAGTCTCCACTTAGTGGTTACCTGTGAATATGTAATTATCATATCCAAAAATTATGAAACAATACAACAAAACAATTAGTGTAAAACCATCTTCAACGATTATTAGGGCCTCGTAATTCATCATTCTTGTCAAGCATTAATATAAAATACGTGCTGTAAATTCAATGAATTTGAATATAATTTATTACTTTTCTAGATGTCACTTATTTCATTTGTGGAGTAGTATCAAGGAGATCAACTCAGTATCTTTCTATCCATTGGTATTAACAGATATGCTTAAAATACGGATGAATATTCGTTTTGTAGAATTCATCGTTTAACTAATTTTATTATTTGCGCTATGACGTTCCATTCTCAGAAAAACAAGTATTTTCAAATTAGAATACATATTTGGGGCGTGCCAAAATACTTTTTTCTTCAATCTTGACAAAAACTATTTTTTTTAGTCGGGAGCCTTCTAATGAATTCGGCCTTTGATTCCGGGCTGGAACTATTAAAGGGCCTCGTAGGGTCATTTTGGTGCTTAGCCCTCTCCAATGTACGCATTGGGATTCTGTGCTTTAAGGGAAAAAATAATAGACTTTTTTCCTGCAAACATGACAATAACTCGTTTCCTGAGTAACTCTGAGGCGTTGATCAGAAAGCGTTTCTGACTCAGACCTAAAAGGGGCCTGAAATTTTGGATTCCTAACTGACACTGTTGTGTGGGAAGTAGAGCTACAACCTGCTTGACGCCCTTTTCTGTCGCTCATCCGTAGTAATTGAAATGATCAGAAGATCAAGTTGTCCAAAGGTTTCATAGAAAGTTTCTTACACTACCTACATTTTGCTCCTCGAAATATAGATATGTTTTAAGCTTCAGTCCGTCTGAACTGCTTGCCAGTTTACAGAGAGCAACAACAGATCTATTCAATTCTAATTAGATCGAATAATTTTAGTAGAAAAATAACAGCTTATGTACATCAGTAAATTGTAATGAATAATACAATAACAATAAACAACGTTTAAAAGATCGGTTGTGACTGACTTAACGAAAATTATAACCTTCCAATATTTCTAATTTTGTCGTATGGAATAAACAAGTGACGTCAGTTTATTTAGAATAAACAAATAAACGTGATGTACAGATAAAAGATGTTTATTATATTGTGTGTGTGTGCTGTACGGTTTAGTTCAGTTGGATACAATGAACATATGCTCAGGGCCGGACTGGCCAAAGTTTTACATTCGCTATCGACGCTACAATACTAGAACATCAAAACAGAACTTTTTCTTTGTGTTTTGTACGTTTCAGTTTGGTTAAATACAAAGAGGCTAACGGATAAAAACTCAGCAATTACTCTCAAATATAAACTCATGGTAAGATACACCACAGTACAGAAGATTCGCATGAAAATGTATGTCAACTAAACCACTAGAAAAGTGAAACAGTTTCGGAATACCCAGTTTCGCAGTGTCACAGTGTTAATCTTATCAATCTGTTGGAAGCAACCTTAGTATCACGTTTTACGGAAGTGATTACATGAAAAGCGTTTCTCCAGTGTATATTGCGCCTTTCAAGCATCTTGCCAGCCTCTCTGATGGGGTCAACGTCAATTCCCTTACCCCGGGTGGAAACGATTCCAACTTCTCACACTGTTACGAGGCATATTTTAATCTCTCTAGCTTTTTCTTTCTTTTCTTGCTCTCAGGTATTCAGGGGAGAATCTGAGGTTGTGACGTTGATGGTTGAACCTTCTTAGGGATTTTCTTCAACTTTGGTACCTTGCTCATAATGTGTGACTACAACATCACCGTTTATTCCGTTTTTCCAGTCTTATATACATAATGAAGCCTTTCTAGATTATGCCAAAATGGGTGAATCTCTAAAAATCTTCTATTTCCTAAAAAATTCCTAGTTTTTCATAGATAAATATCTAATCACAATGACCCTAAAACACTATAGATTGTAACCATCAGGAAACCAAGTTTCCAGTAGCTCATTGCACAACGCCGAAGTTTTCCAAAACTACGACCTTTAACAATTAAAACAAATTGGCGCATTTTTCTGCTAAACAATAATTTTAACAACAAACTTAGACAAAACCTTTCCGCTGAGGGTTAATTTTTGTAATTGTAGTCATAACTTCCAAATACATACAGTGCCGGGCTGAGCGTACAAAATTTTCATGGAAACTTCTTCGACGTATTTCTCACTCTGGCAGCGAGGCCTCCGATATACAAGGAGTTCATAGACAGTTGCTTATATCGAAAGGTGATAGATAGTTTTATTTCCATAAGACTCAATATTATAGTGTCTGAATATAGTCGTGTAAAATACAGGAACATGGTTAAAACAAACAATGAGTATATAAATATTACAGATACAGACGATGATATAAAATTACTACAGAATAAACGGAAGGATTGTCTGATTTTTTTCATTTGGTTTAGAAAAGCGATCACAACACTGATTGTCTTTATATTTAATGGTTATAATAATAACGATGAGAAGTTAATTTTACTCTTAGGTAAAATGGACCATTACATTTTATCAAAATCCATTTTCCTTGTGCTACAAAACATAACTTCAGTTTTTTCAGTATTCAGTACCAGTCTATTATCGTTGCAATATTTTAGCATAAACTACAAATGCTATGCAAGCATTTAGACTCAAAGAGTTGTAGTTTTTCCAGACGCTATTACGAGGGCTGTGTCGTCAGCATATAGAGAAAGGAATATGTAAAGGTAAATTAAGTGCAATATTATTGGAAAGAGAATAACAGTGTGGGACCTAAAATGCTACCTTGAGGAACGCCTGTGCAAACATCAACAGGTGGTTAAATTCGACGCTGGTCTTTTCTTACTATTACTTTTTATTACCTTACAAGTAAATATCATTTTTTTCATTCAAAAGGACAACCCCTTATTCCATAATGAAATAAATTATTTAAAATAATTTTATGATTGTCTCGGAAGGTGAAAACATTCATCAAGTGACTATCTACAATTCTATGTCACATCAGCTGAATCCGGTACTGTACAAATCGATTTGCGTCTCTCTCTGACTTACATTGTGCCTGGTCTTCACGCATGTAAACGTGTTGACTTATGTCTGTTTATTTATATTTGAACAGAGGCGTATCATAAATTGATTCCACCTCAAATTGAAAATGAGGAAACTAGTGGAAGTGGTGCTTGGTATTAATAATTGTGAAATTGAAATTAACACTGACATTTTTAGAATCTCTTGGTTTAGGGTTTAGAAGAACACCCTAAGTTTGCTGGGAAGGTTCACCAGATATATCGCGCGTTATGTGGTTCACTAGGTCGCTTCAGTATTAGTCTGCTACCACTGGATCGATATCTCAAAAAGTACGTAGTACTACCAGGGTCAAAAAATTGTAGATGATAGAACCAAAAACCATTTTTTTTAATTTTCCTCTCACCACCGCCACCCTCTAACCCCAAATTTAAACCCCTCAGGAAATTTGCCTAGAAAATTGCGTTTAATAGCAAAATGAATCACCAATTTCCAGGTTTGCTACGCATTAAAGAGAATGTGTGACGTAATATTAGAAAATTATTCTATGACCTGGAAATGGTAGAGCTTGGTAGTGACATTCCAAAAAAATCATGGTTGCCTTGATTGTACAATAATCGAATTATCTCATCGTCGTACAATTTTTGATTAATATAATTTCCTAGTTCGAGCCTGTGTTGACGATCTTCAGTTTTTAAGGTACATGTAGAGAAGATTGTCTTCTGTGTACGTGACACATTAACACTGTGTGTGCTTTGAGACGAATTTACTCGCCAAAGTTTAAATATAGTTAGAGTTCAAACAAGAAAAAATTACTATCGTATACCATTGTAGAAAAAGAGCCGCTCTTAGATTTAAAACAAATATACACTCATTTGTTTGTTAAATATTTCTTTGAAATCGCATTTTCTTCAGATGTATTGACAGAATGAATGTCAACAAGGCCTGAAATATACTGTTTGGTTGTTTGGTTGCGTCATATTTCCAAACTACATTCGTTTAACCAGCTGTTCACTCTAAGCCATGAATTAAATTTGATGATTTTCATAAACTAAATCGATCTGCAATTCAGTTCAGGTAGGGCCTTGTTCAAAATACGTCATCATATTTAATGCCATTGGGGCTCCTTGGGGCTGTTTGGAGCTCCCATTAGGTTTGAGCCCGAAACAAGGGATAGATCAAGCGCCCCCCAATTACTTAGGAAACGAGTTCTGGTACGCAATAAAAAAAATACTCCCTTGAATAATTGTTTCTTGAGAGAGAGAGAGAGAGAGAGAGAGAGAGAGAGAGAGAGAGAGAGAGACAGAGAGAGAGACAGAGAGAGAGAAACATAAACGGTAAACGGTTTTGGGTTACACATACGTATATTTTGGGGCGCCGAATACGAATACGTTCATTAAAAACCCTAACGAGTCGTGGGTGCCCTTTTTAAGGGGACAAATCATCAAAATGGTACTTCGCTCATTAGCGTGGGAAGTAAGAACAGGTTCCTCTACTTTCCAATACGATTGGCGCAAATTTTCTCTCCTACTATTATTTATCGCTTAACCCACTTCTGTGCTGTAGTGAGGATATGGATGTTTGTTAAAAATATAAACATAACAAATTTTAGAACCGTAGAGGATAAATAAACAGATCAAAGTAACAGTCAGACATTCGCAAACACAGGAAAAAATATCACGTCTTGGTTTATGTACATACCAGGCTAAGCCATCTGATTTATTGAAAATTAACAATAATTACTGTTACTGCATTATATAACTCATCAAATAAAATTGAATTATCTAATATCGCCAGTATACGGGATTGAGTTGGTGGCTATGTTAATTTAGATGGTCAATCAATTACTAAGTAGATGAATCTTTGACAGATTAATACTTTCTATGTAGTATTGAGGCAATACA
This sequence comes from Bruchidius siliquastri, assembly GCA_949316355.1. Taxonomy (NCBI): domain Eukaryota; kingdom Metazoa; phylum Arthropoda; class Insecta; order Coleoptera; family Chrysomelidae; genus Bruchidius; species Bruchidius siliquastri. Next base: position 21,267,048 of record OX438538.1, on the reverse strand, counting down.
AATCCAACGATGATGAAAAAGATCATAGACACACAAATAATAATTCATAAACTACTTCTTGCCTGGACAAAAATACTTGTGTGTGATTTGCAAGTGCTCCCTCCACCTGATACTTGTCAATACTCTTTTCCAAGGCCTTCACTTCACCAAAAAGAAGGTGAGAATAGTTGGTCTAAAGTCTGAAGGATTGCTCTGCGGAATATTTGGTTTTCCACCACCAATGCAACTATTTCCAAAAAAAATGGATTACCTACGCGATCTTTAAACTAAATCCTTATTTCTGAAGTTGGAAATACAGGGTGATTCAGTTAGTTTTACTCGTAATTTTTTTGAAATCAGTTAAAAAGAATCATCTCGATCACAGACCTGCAAAAAACTGCAACATTGTAACCATGGGGGAACAAAGCCTCCAGCCTCCGGTAGCTCATTCCACAACGCCGAGGTTATCTAAAAGAACGACTTTTGGAAGAGGCGACCTCACAGCTTGACCTGTTGAGGATGAGCCCGTTGATTTCCTCTAATCTTTGCTGTACTGGCAAAACAGCTCTTTCAAACATTCGCCATGATAATATCTATAGAGCATCCACCCTTCTTCGATGTTCTAGACTGTGGAGGTCCTTTGTGAGTTCAGTCGCATCCACTAGACGTATTGCTTGTTTCTGGATTGTGTTCAGAAGCTTTAGGGAGTGCTTCGGGGCACATCTCCAGTGATGATTTGATCTGGGCCTTATACCATGACATGTTATCGTTGATCTTGGTTCCAGACGCTTGATAGAAGATGATTCAAGCATTTGGCATCACTCTATCTCCATGGTTGACAGACAAGCATGTGATTTCTTATGAAAAAACAATGCCCGTTGTCCACCATTAACACAAGATAGTAATCAAACCTCCCTCGTATGTACAAAGTTAAATCTAATTTCCTCAAAACTTTTTCCATTATCTGCAAAAAATAGGGATTTCGGCGGGTTTTTAAAACGGGACACACTGTGTAACTAATGCTCACTATCTCTTCACTACGTAAATAATTTGAAAAAGTGGGGAGGACCAGCTTTTAATGGACCCATAAATCTGGGGAAGATTTTGATTCTCGAGTTATACGCTGTTAACTCAAGAGAATATAATGTGTACAGGGTATCTCGGCTAAGTGTCCATGATGAATATCATTAGGTTAGGGCTGTGGGGCCCTAGATAACTCCAGATACTCAACACAATTTTCAGGTGGGTGTGATTGCTTCGTCACTATAATTTTCATTTCACCCACTTCTATACGCAAATAAAAATACTGATAGAGTGGTTAATATTTCAGAGAATGACAAAACAAAAAAGATGCATATATCAAGTGATATCTGCTCTAGATGTATCTATTCTGTAGATGGTAGATGTTCAACCGAACTGTCTTGCATAATAACACCAAGAGTTGCCACTACAACAAAGACCAGAGCAGCTCAACGGGCGCATCCTCACCAGGTCGAGCTTACAAGGCCTCGAATGAGCCTTTTTCAAAAGCCGTTCTTTTGGGGACTCTCAGCCTTGTAGAATGAGCTACCGTAGACTTTGTTCTCCGATAGTTACAATCTACAGCATTTCAAGGTCAACGTGAATAGACATTTAGCCTCAGGCAGTGCGTATGAAGCGCGATGGGCATCTGCCTTTACGTGAGGCTATTTATGAAAAACTACTTTCCACGCAATCTAAACTGTCTCCCTGTTGCTGTACTCCTTGAGGTGAAAATTTTATGAACACGGATATCTTCCTTCCTTACTTGGAATGAGATGTCTTCTATTTATCTCTCCGACCACAGCACAGCGGATTCCCAAGAAAACGTATAAACGTTTAGAAACGTGCAACTTAAGCAACAGAAAACCATTTTTTCAAGTTTCAGGAAACCATAAAACACATTTATTCGTTGTGGATCGCGTCTCAGTATTTTGTGAGGTACTTCTACACAACCTTGGAGTACTTGTCTGACAGAAGATGATTATCTGAGTCACCCTGTACTTGGTTTAAGGTTCACCTTAATATTTTAGACAATGTTTGTACTATTTAATATTCGTTTTAGTACGGCAGAAGGGAGTTAATGAATGCGTGCAGTCGTACAATTCTCCGGTTCTGTTTCAGGAGGGTCCATTAGGATGGGATACGGGGATACAAGGATATATGGAAACAATAAACTTTGTGTTTAGACGTTCAACAACGGCGGAAATCCAAAGATCAGATGGCACAATGTAAACAAGAAATCTTGCAGCGATTTATTGTAAAGGGCACTCTGAACTGAGAGTCGTAGATAAAGTTTTCCGTTGGAAATACGGCAGGAGGACTATTCCGATAATCCAAAATTCACAACGTCGTGTTCAGAATTGAATGCAGAATAGATTGACTTAATAATCTGGTATATTCTATATAAACAAGTATTTGTCAGGGACGTAACAAGTCCATTTTCCAGGGGGGAGGGTTGACAACTTTTTACTTTCCACGCCAGTTGGCAAAAAAGTATTGTAAACGCGAAAAATTTTGAATTCCAGATATTCTGTTTATTTTATGTTGTATGACATATGAGGCACCATATTACTCATTTCAGTCGATATGTCTGTGTGTCTGTCGTTAATTCTTGTCTTCTCTATAACTTGAAAAGTGCGTTTGGATTTCGATGAAACTTTGACATTAGGTTACTATTATGACAAGGACGATTTTCTAAAAAAAAATAATCAGTAGAACACATTGTATCATCTACAAAATGTTCACCCAGGTAGTACCTCGTATTTTCTGAGATATCCATCCAGTGGTATAACAGCGCGCCCTCCATTGGTCAACATACCTACTCCTACTCCAGCGCTTAAGCAATACTAGCGAACACCGAACAGCCCCATACGCATTAGAAGTATGAAAATATAGATAAATACTCCCGGCTTTTGTCAGGCTCCTACATTGACTCTAACACTCTGGCGTACGCCACACATGTGGAGCAGAGCAATAGAGCTTCATGGAGAGTCTCGACTAGTCATGCTCGATATGCCGAAAGCCTTCGATAGGGTGTAACATGAGAGATTTTTGGTCAAGCTTGGGCTTGCTACGGGATGTGTGCCACTGGTTGGATGGTTCTCTCAGGGATTGCTCTTTATTTGTGGTGGTGGATGGATATGCTTCTGATGTAATCACCATCAATGCGAGTGTTTCTTCAAGGATATGTCCTTTCTCCAACGCTCTTCTTGCTTTACATCAACGATTTGTTGGAAATAACATCTTATTGTATCTACGGCAGATGATAGCACCCTTATTTAAGGAGCCGGGCAAAGCACTACCATCCTGAGATACCGTATTTCGGCATGGGCAGCATGCTGTTCAGATCAATGAGGACATTGAGAGAATCGCTGAATGGAAAGACAACAACCCTGACATAGAAGTCGCATGCTGGTCTGCCAGTCGTGGCGATTAAGGGAAACCCAATACTTGAATCATCTTCCATCAAGCTTCTAGGAATTAACATCAACCATAACATGTCATGTTACGATCATGTTGCTGGCCTCGCTAGATCGGCGTCCCAGAAGCTGCAGGTTCTCTTCCGCTCCAGGACATACACGCCCAGATGAGACCATCGTTGGAGTACTGATCGCATGTGTGGAGATGCGCCCCAAAGCACTTCCTGCAGCTTCTGGACACAATCCAGAAGGGAGCAATGGATCTATTGGATGCGCCTTCCTCCACAGCTAGCAACAACGAAGAAGGGTGGCTGATTCTATATATATTTTCATGGCAGATGTTCGACCGAGTTGTCTCGCATAATAACACCAAGAATTGCCAGCACAGCAAATACTAGAAGAGCTCATCAGGCGAATCCTCACCAGGTCAAACTAACAACGCCTCGAACAAGCCTGTTCCGAAAGCGTTCTTGTGGAGAACCTCGGCGTTGCGGAATGAGCTGCCGAGAAGTTTTATTTCCCGAAAGTCACAATCTGCAGAATCTCAAGATCAATGTAAATAGACATTTATCCTCTTACAGAGTTTCTGCATTTGCCAGAAGTTATCTGTGAAAAAAATCTATAATTCGATTTTTGCAAGAGAAAGAAAAATCGAATTACATGATGAACTCTGAAATATCGCGTGGAAATGTTTAATGGGCTAAAACAATTTAACATAGGTTTATTGAATTTCGCCAGACCTTTTTTTGGATTATTTGCAAATCGCAGACGCTTTATAGGTCTATTTTTACATGTATGCGGTTGAAATATACACTACTGTTAATTTCGGGACACAATGGGAGCTTGAAAATGGTTAAAATTTGTTAAATAATAAATTAACTTAAACAAATACAACAATAATTATTTGTGTGTATGCATATTTGGAATGGATTTTAATATTTTGTGATCAATGATTAATTATTTAGAAAATAAGTATTGCGAAACAATAAATGAACAGAATGATCGCAAAAACATATTTACACATCTAATAAAATGTAACCTTAGTGTAGGGATACATTCATTTCATTGCAGCATTATTAATTAACATTTCTAAAAAGTTAATAATTAATTCATCTACAAACTGCATATAGTTTCACAGTCTTTTTCACGAAATGCCAAGTATATTTCGTTCCAAAATTCGCTATAGAGGGATGTTTCTCAGATTCTTGATCCCCACAGAACGTCATTTATATTGTAGATGCTGATACTAAGTGAAACACAAAGTTTCACAAATAATACTGTTTCTTTCATTGATGCGTCGGGATTTAAATTTAAATCATCTTCACACGGTCAGATTTTACCATTTACAAAGGTTATCCAGGTTACTTGCTTATGAAATGTTCTATCGAATTCTTTTTATTTTTCCTGTCTTCAGGAACATATTTTTTTAGCAACTGTATTGCTGCAACAACGAGATAAAATAGTTTTTTCTTGATATTTGATGCTTTAAGATATTGTATTCTTTAAGCTTGTTCATACGTCCAATACATTCCATGTTTAACTCTCTACAAAACACTAAGTGAACTGTAGTAATTGAACAGGCTGATCTTTTGAACTCGATTTTTATCGACGCATTGCTATTAGGCTTCCATCTATTTGTACTTCTATATGTTAACGTACTCTTGAAATATCTAAGTCATGGACTGTATCAAGAGAATGAAATAGCTTGAAGAATATGATATTTTATCATATGAAAATATCTCAAGGTCATTTTGACCTTGATGGTTTGCAAATGCGGTCTTTAAAAAAAATAGTTCTTCTAAGACAGGAAAAAGAACAAAGAATTCAATATAACAGTAGGTAGACAAGAATAAATAGAACACTAGTTTTGTATTCATGATAAGACCGTGTTAGTTAGTTGACAAGTAACCTGGGTAGCCTTTGTGAACAGTCAAATCTGACAACTCGACGATGAATTAATATAAATCGAAACGCGTCACTGAAAGAAAAAGAGTTTTATTTGTGAAACTTTGTATTCTAATGCAAGGTTGAGGCAATGCCAATGTCATTATGATCTCAAAATTAAATTGTTTAACTTTGATTGAGGCTGCCGATGCAGCCGAAACCATAGAAAACACATTTGACCTATCGTAAGTGGATTTGATTAGCAGCCAGCTAAAGAATAACATGTGTTGACTAGTCTTCAAAAAACATTATATTAAATATCAAAACCATATAGCACAATACTAAACAAAACATGAACTATAGATAACAAAAATATTTCTAATTATAAAAGCTTCTTCGCGTAAAAATACGAAATAAATTATACGATGTGACCGCATGAAATTATAAGTTCATCCATGATAAACACTCATTTCCAAGTCTCTCCCTTTATGGGGATGCCCATTGGCAACTTACGAAGTCAAAGTTGCTAATACCTGGACTGTCTTGAAGCGGCGACAGATGTCCCTTACGACATCTGTCAACAAGGGTGAACTGATTGACAGCCACATCCCTTGTGCTTCGTAAACACTATCACGATGTACCGTTATCTCGGCTCATTCACCTTCGGAGCTGACAACTGTTCCACTGTTCATCAGATATGCTATAGACATGCATGTTTCGTCTTTAGCCTAGACTCGTCAGAATAGCCTGGTTAAAGACGAAACATGCATGTCTACAGTAGGTCTAATGCATGGTGGAGAGCATACAGTCAATATCAGTTGTCAGCTGATGGCGTAAATGAGCCGAGATATATAGTGTTTACGAAGAACAAGGGATGTCGCTGTAAATCAGTTCACCCTTGTTGACAGCTGTCGTTAGGGACATCTGTTACCGCTTCAAGGCAGTCCAGGTGTTATGACCTTTGACTTCGCAAGTTGCCAATGGGCGTGGGACTTCTGTTCTGTAGAAAATGAGCTGAATATGTTCTTTATTACAGCGACCTGTTTTTCCCAAGAAAAATAAACGTTTAATTGTTTGATAACACGGCAATGAAATTAATTATTAAGTTTATCTAATTATTAGGGGAAAATAAATTGAAACGTCGCAGACGCTCCACGAAAGTAGGTACACAAGAAACTGATTAAAATGTAAGAGAAAAAATTAAAAACTTTGCATTTCATCGTCTCTAACAAAGACAATTATCGATTGGAGTTAATTTTTGAAATAATGAAGACTGCACTTTGGCAGCGGAGAGTTTTTAATTATCAGTTTTAAATCCTCTTTTCGAGGACTAAAGACAAGACAAAAGCTCAAAGAAATCACCCAAAGCTCTTGGCGTACCACTACTTTCCCGGCAGCTGTTCATTTTAGATTTGATTGCGATTTCACAGGTCACTGGAGACTTTTGTATTTTCGGCGGAACCCCTCGCACAAATTTACCCAAAACAATGCAGAAATGAAATAAGATGACGATCAATCAATAATAAAGTAAGCCCTTTAATTGCCTCTCAATATTTCACATCAATGTGAACGTGCAAACAGTGGCGCCCTTGGTATGAATATGATAAATAGGGTTAACGTAACTCGTAACTCCTGAAGGTTACCCAGCGGTTGTTTCTTGGAGTCAGTACACTTTTCACTAGCTGCTAATTGAAACCATATACGACTTAAATCTCTTCACGTTTCGGCTGCCTGTGCAGCCTGTATCAAATTGCAAAATATGAAAAAGTTGAATATTAAATTATTAAGACATTGATATTTTTGAATGCTTACAGGGAAACAGTCTTGATTCGAAACAAGACCTTACTCTGAACTATTATGGGAGACTAGAATACAGACGATTTTTTATAGATAACCTCTCGCAAAGACAGAAAGCCTATCGCGCTCCCGGAGCGCTGCGAGATGACAAATGACTATCCACATTGACCTTAAAACACTGTGAATTTTAACCATCGGAGAACAAGCTTCCCGGCAGTTCATTCCACAGCACCGAGGTTCTGAAAGAATAACTTTTGGAAGAGTCTGGTTCGAGGCGTTGGAAGATCGACTTGGTGAGGTTGCGCCCATTTGTTACCCCCCCTTGCGTTTGCTGTACTGACGATGCTTGTTATTATGCGAGACAATTTGGTCGAATATTTGCCATCATAGTATCTATAGAATAAGGACTGATCTGCCATCCTACTTCGGTATTCCAGACTGTGGGAGTCTTTTGTAAGGTCAGCCGCATCCAGTAGACGTATTGATTGCCTCTGGATTGTGTCCAGAAGCTTCAGGGAGTATTTTGGGGCGCATCCCCACACATGCGAGCAGTGATGATCTGATCTGGGCCTTGGATAGTAGCAGTAGATGTTCTCACTCAATTTATAGACCCCCATTCCGCAATTCTTTCAATGTGCTCATTGATCTGAATAGGATGTTGCTTCCGCTGGAAAGGGTCTCTTGGGGTGGATGCAGATACAAATAAAAAACACGGAGAATCATCTACTGCTACACAGAAAAAACAACGCTGCCTCTACTGTGAGCTAAAAGAAAACTTTAGGCAGTGCGATCCCAAGGTAATAATCCCCTCCCTCATTCGTGATCAAAGAACAAACTATAAAGAAACCTGTAGGAAAACTTAGGTTATTCCTAATTTTGAGCTATGCGCGTTATTCGTATTCTAAAATACATAACACTAGTGGGTAACATGGACGTCGTTTGGAAGGGGCTGCAAGAGGGGGCACCCCCGAAAAATTGCGCAAGATATTAATAGTTTTTTTTGAATTCTGTTGCTTCATCTTGCTAATTATTTTCTTCCAACATCAACGTATGATAAGCGTTATTGGTTCCGAGAGGCCACATTTAAAATTTGTGTTTTCGTAAAAAGCGATTATTCTCATAAATGCTTCTGAATCACTAGTTTATATTTCAATATTACCCTGAACTGACCGACATAAGCACTTTTAACAATTTTTAATGGTAGTTTACTCCTAATATGCGATATTACATTCATTTTGAGAAAGGTTGAACTGTAAGACAAGTGTAGATACAGATTAGAGGCACAATTTTGGAGTACTGAAAATAAAAAATATTTTTTTGGGCGGATGAGACTCGAACCGGTTTCTCCAGTCCGGAACTGTGAATTGCGCGAGCTATAACGTAGCTTAGAAGACGCCTTGGATCAGCAGTTCAACTCAGTGCAGTGGCCGAGCGGCTACGACGTCAGCAGGGAATGCTGGATACACGGGTTCAAGTGCCGTTCGTCCAAAAAAAATAGGCGCATCAGAGAGGGTAATTTGAAAGACACCAAGAGACGTCATTACAAAAAACACTGGGGAATCCCAAACGATACGTACTCGCCTTGTATATCCTTCAACACCTCCAACGAGCCTTTTCCAAAAAACATTATTTTGGAAAACCTCGGCCTAAGCTATAACATATATTTTAATTTTATTCCTTACATTGGAGATAAACTTTTTTTAAGCTTATAACCCTTAAACGATGGAATGGTGAATTTGAGAATGTACCTCACTAAGTTAAGCTAAAGCTGAAAAGCTCAACTCCAAAACGAACCAAAAAAGATTTCACTTGAAATTTCTGATGACTGTGCTGTTAAAAGTCACTGTTATTTATTTGTGAAACCTTGGTGCCCCTGTTTCATCTATGTGTTGAGCAACAATCTAGATTCTCATATATAAAACTTTGCTTTCCGAATACCTGGCTATTTTATCAAATTTGTTTATTTTTTGTATTAATGTTATTGACTGTCATCTCAAAATATTTCAAGTACCTGGATAAACAAAATATGTACTCATTAAAAACCGATTTTGATAACAGATTAGGCTTCAAGTATGTTATATGAAAATCCAACATTTTAATCTACTGAAGCACTTTGTTTTTTTCCTGAAACTAAAAGTACATAGATTAATTATAGATGTTCTCACTTCACTAAACTGCTGCGTGATTACGATGGACATTATGTGAACATAAATTTTCACAAATAAATGCATGAAATATGTCATATTAAATAGTACTGTCAGTCTGACGAAAATCATGTCACGAATTCACGTTTGCAATGTACGTTTTCGTATAGTAAATAAGCATCATCGCCCAGTTGCAGTCACCACATGTCAAGAATAGCTGACAATTTTTTTATATTCTTGTTCGTTCAAGCAATATTTCAATACTAAGCTGCAATTTGAGGATCCTCACTGTCGACAGTGCAGACAGGTAATATTTCTCCTGTCGATCTGTCTGTCGGTCTGTTGGCGTTTTCTTTTCAGCGCATAAGCTCTTAACACACAAAGAAAAGTAGTATCAATTTCAAACTGATATTATTATTTATTTCAACACTACCATATCTATAATTTTAGTATTTTATCGCTGAATGGGAATTAAAATCAGGGCAGTTCATTTCATCACGGAGACAACATTTTTGTATTGGTTCCTATTTGGATATTCTAGAACACTGAATTAGAAACTATTCTAATCCTATAATTTTGAGAAAAGACATTTCTAATCATGTAGTACCACCAGATCTAGTCTTTTGATTGTAGTGTTGAATTTCAGTCTATCTAAGGTTTCACTTTAGTAATGTAATCTTAAGGTTAATGCTATCTCAACAAACTAAATTATTTTTGAATGAAGTGAGAGTAGTTGTAGGTTAAATATATTGTGAGCTCATATTAGACGTAATTTGCTTATAATAACGTAGCATCAAATTTGATGCTACCTTTTTTTTGTGGGTACTCATATGAAAACTGATTGAGCTAACATCGTCAAATATTCTACGAACACTGTTTGCAGTTGAATCCTAATGAATCTAAAGTGATGCATTTTACTCAAAACCATCTTCACGAAATTTCTAAAAATTTGATGTATTCCTAAGTGCAGATAAAAAGATTGTGTAATTAATACACAGTTTCACGTGAAATCAATGATGCATTGACGGCGGACTGATGAAAAAATTATCATGAGCCCAAATTTTTTGGCTGTTTTCCAATAATTTTCATTTGTAACAAAGCAAAATTTTCTTTCGGTAGCTCAAAAAATTATATACCAGAGAACGTCATAAGTAACAACAGAATAATGGACAATGACACGATAGCTAGCAGAATTTCGATAGAGAAACATGAGTCGATCTTCTTGACTTGAGTTTGATGATTGAATTTTTGTTTTGTTTATGATTCGAAATGCCCTTAAATGTGTATTTTGGGTGAGACCTAGTTTTTTCAGAATAACATCTCCCAATATTTTTCTCATAGAAAACTAAAAAACTAAGAGATGGCGACACCTTCACCATTTTTAAACGAAATAGTAGAAAACTGCTTATTGAACAAAACGGCGGGTGAATAATAGTCACGGCTAGTTTGCAATATGTAGGTAAAAGATTTTTTTTACCTAATGAATATATATGAAAATGTGTGCGAAAAATAGATAAACAAATTATATTTCAAAAAAAAATAAATGACTCCCCGAGGCGCCTCATAATTCTAAGCCACGAATTTTTTCCAGAAAATTTTACTCTCGAAGCAGTCAAAAATATTGTCATTATCATTTAAGAATCTAATTCTTAAAAAAACGTTATAAAGATATTCAGTTATTCACATATGGTTTCGATTAGCGGCCAATGGAAAATATAATGGGCCAGAATGACAACCACGGGATCAGTGACATTATTTTATCAGGTAGTTCGATCAGATTGATTTTTTATAGATAACCTCTAACAAAGGAAGAAAGGCTATAACGCTTCATTGACCTTGAAATGCTTTAATTATAACCATCTGGGAACAAATCCACTACGCTCGGGCTCTCCAAAACATTTGGAAGAGGCTTCTTCGAGGCATTGGAAGCTCGACCTGGTGAAGATGCGCCAGCTTGGTGAGGACGTATCTAGGCTTCAGTCTTTGGGGGGTAAGAAGGCATGAAGTTTATTTATGCTTTCACCATTTTTTGTAATGCCTTCGTCTAATAAAGAGAGAGGAGAAGCTAACAGCAAGTAAAACAGTGGATTCTTTATGCTCTGAGCTCTGATCCGCCACAATGGAGGCATCGTTTTATCAAATGAGATCAAACAGATGAATACTATGTGCTTTATCTCAAAATTTTTGTTCTGGTCGCATTATGGGATTTAGAGAATAGTACAAAAAATAAGCTGACTTTGAGTTCTCGCAAGGTTTGCAAAATTTTATTTTGATTCCGATGATACCAGACTCCTATTACTATTTCAAAAATAAGAGTTGTTCAAAAAATACGGAGAAAATGGAAACTGACAAAATAGGCTAAAATAGAAAAACATCATGTAATGGTCTGTTAATTCGATTTTCAACGCAATGTATAGGAATAGATACCGAATTAGCAATACGTTTATATTGAGATTATGCAACTCAGAAGAAGATATATCGAGCGCGACGTCTGAAGACTCCATGAATCAAATATTTTGCGACGCCCATGGCTAAGGCCCTTAAAGTGTACCCTACTAGAAACATAATTGGGTTTTTTCTCGGCGATGCTTCAAGTGAGGATGAAAAAGTGTAACATCATCGTTGTTTACGTTGCAGCGAAGAAAATGATAGCTCGAATGCACCGAGTCATGCTCAAACGCATTTAAAAATTGTAAACAAACTCACCATTACGCGTTTACATCGCGGTTTTTAAGGTGAATTTGCGACTGGAATGATGACACTAATCATTCTTCGAAATGAACAAACAAACATCCATCGTTGCTAGGAGAGATAGTAGTATAGTATAGTCTTGCCAACACCTGTTATTGCATTCCCCCATTCGTCGAAAATTATATTTTCAGATATGCTTAAAGCTGTAATAATCTTAAAGTGAAAATACTATATTTCTGATCATTAAGCGTAAATATTTTCAATTCAAACCTGGGAAAGTCTTGGAAGTGAGAATACCAAAATCTTAAATTGAGCATATGTTAATCTTAGCACAAAACAAAGAATATCTGCCTATAATGCTAATTGAAGCATCTCACAATCTTGTTGCAAATAGTCCAACTTCATTATTAAATTTTGTTCCTCTTGGAAGAGGAATCTAATAACATTGATACGAGCATTCGGTAATTTTGATGAGCTGTTACCAAAAAGAAGAACAAAAAATTGTCCAAGGTGTACCATTGTGACTTATTCTACGTACTTTCTCTGCGTCATATAGTATTTTTTACAAGCCTTCATTTAACTTGCAATGTCTGTCTGTATGATGTAACTATGTTTCAGATGAAAAGATTGTGTAATCAACACACAGTTTCATAATTCAATTCAGTTTCAGTGACGCGTTTCGTTTCATATTTAAATCATCGTCTGACTGTCAGATTTGACTGCTAATAAAGCTACCCAAATTACTTGCCAACTAACTAACTAGATCCTATCATGGATACAAAACTAGAGCTCTCAAATCTAGCATTCTATTTTTCTGTTGCATTTTATTACTCAAATTGCACATAAAACATTGAACCAGCAAAACAAAGCACATAAATAGAGGCAGGGAAAAAATATTTTGTGCCGCTGTTAATATGTATTCGACGAGGAGCAGTTTTTCATTTACACTGACGTGTTTATGTTTGTTTATGTTTCTCAAAAATCTTCAAATGTATCCAAACTTCGTTTTTACATGTTTCACAGGCTTATGATCATTTGGAGATGTAATTAGAAATTGAAAATAGAAGCGTGCAAGGCAATTATAACATTTAATATAGTTGTGTATAAATGGAAATTTGAATACAGTGAGGGTGCAAACGAAATATACATTTTCAGTTATCCCCTCCAGAACAATGAGGAAATCATCTTGTGTAGAATGGCATGATACATTAATTCTCTCTATAAATAGCAAATTGTATAGGTTGCATTTTACACATACATAGAAAGAAATTCTCAAATAAAGAATTTCGATATTCTTGTGAAGATATACTCACGACAAGAACATTTGATCTTACTCTAAGATAATTTACTTACAAAATTATCATTGATTTGAACCAAGAAAAGTATAATTTCGAATTCAATACTTATTCTAAAGAAATATATAATTTTCTTGACAACTAATATTTCAATGCTTTTCTAACAAGTATTCTATTTTTGTTGTTGTTAGGTTATCATATTTTCCAAGGGAGCTCCATTTACATCAGTCAAGAATACGAACATCTTGCGATTTCCTCCAAGTAATTCATTTTGTTGTTTGGCATCGCCATATTAGTCAACGGTAATCCAGCAGTACTCATGTGTATATTTCTATTGGATTTAATTTATCACCTCTCAGGATGAATGTGCCATTGGAAAGTTTGGGTTGTGACTGTTTTTGAGGATCTCATGTATCTGTACAACTTTTAAGCCTGAATTAGGAAAAATACTATATAACGCAGATACATGTAAAAAAGAAGTCACATTGGTACAGTTTTGATACTTCTTAGGTTCTTCTTTTTAAGGTTAAGGAACCAACAGTAGCTTTGATAACAGCTCATCAGAATTACATAATGTTTATACCAATAATAAGTTATATAATGAACTTGAATTATTTGTGCCAAGATTATGATATATGCCTCAATTTGAGGTAAATTATGTATAGGGAAATAAGCATGGTACATGAGGCAGAAAAGAGACTTTCCTAAATACACGATAAGATCAAAGGATGACATGGTTGATGACCCAGTACGGTGATTCCTCTTTCTGGTGCTTCAGCAGCCCTGTCAAAAAATATACGATAATAGTAGACAGAGATTCTGGACCGGTGATTAGCAAACAAATAGTGGAATTGGATGGTTAGTCAGCCAGATATGTGAATCATAGTGACAACTAATGATGTAAAGGTTATCACTAACTATATTTGTCTAAATGGGTACAGATTCCCAAAATAAAAAAAAAACTATTTTAATTATTTCGTATGTCTACTGTATACAAACAACACACAAACAGGTTCAGGGTGCAGATTAATTTCAACAGTAATTTTATTTTCATGAGTAAACTTATGGATATTGTACAATTCTAATTTAACTCATAGAAGACGTATATCAAACATATTATACTTAGAAATTCTTTTTAATAAAAAAATTAAAATAAATTCAGTAAATGTTCAACATCATGCCATATTTCAGAGTTTATAGGAGTGAAAAACTGACTGACGATATAGAGCTCCATGATTCTATGCTAAATAATTAATAAATCCTCTTACCAATAAAATTTTTCAGATAAAATCATTGTGTAGTTCAGTCTGAAAGAAAAAGAGTTTTATTTGTGAAACTGTGTGTTAATTACACAACCTTCTTATCTGCATGATGGAAGAGTTCCACCAAGTAAGAGCACCTTCAATCTGCACATACGATTCAAACAAAATCTAACAGTGAAGTCTGATAGCATCCTGTAGCTAATCTACCCCAATGCAAAGCAAACGTATTTCGATGACTGCTGAAGAATTTGAAGATAATTCTGTGACTTTTAACATCTCACAGTCAATTGTCTTTCTGGGGCATCCAAAATTATGCTGAAACATTCTAGAAGATCTCGTTTATGAACAGTTTCATATCTCTACCTATGTATCATTTTAGAAGTGCCTTAATTCGCTTAAATTAGAAGATCAATTTCAAAAAAATTGGTTCATGATGGCCCTATCTAAACAGTTCCATACATTTTTTACTTTTCCTGTTCATTTCCTCTGTTTATGTTTTTTATTTGTCCCTTTGAGGTTTTGTTGTTTCTGGGATGTCCATAACTGATAAATTTGATAAACTACTAACTAGACTGACTGGAAGACTGTGATTCCACAAGACCCGATGGTCTAGACAAATAATGAAACGATCAAAACAAAATAACTTGAGATGAACAAGATTTTGGAATGTGAATAAATAGTGCAAGCTGTAGGAAGTAGATACATAGTTAAAGTGAGGCTTACTTCAATCAAGACGTTAATGAGACTGATCAGACATGGCTGAGTACAAAATAAGTATGCAAGTGTATGTTTGTTCCTCTCCACAAATGGTATAAGTGAGCTAGTTGAAGAAATAGCGAGATATTATGTAGGAGTGCAAGGCAATTATAAAAATGTATTCGTGTGTAGAAATGGAAACGAGAATAAACAGTAGGGAAGGGTGGGTAGCAACGTAGCTGAAGTATAGCATCCATCAGCAAGAAATAAATCAGGATGATCAGACGTGGCTGGGTGCAAAAGAAGTATGCAGTTTTATTTGTGCGGTGGGGTGGCGGAGAGGGTTGGTGGGGGTATCGAGTTGTGGGTCTGGCGCACTCCCTCCAGGTGCAGGTTCTCCATCCTTCATTCGCCGGAGCAAAAGCAGCCCGGAGTTCGTCTAGCCGGTTCGCCGTCATCTAAGACTAGTTTGATTTTGTTGTTTTATACAGATCTCTAAATAGAATAAATGTGTTGTGTGTTGTAGGCCGCACCCGTCGTCGTGGATTCGCGAACTGGGCGGGTCGCAAACTTTCTCGTGCCAACCAGGTGGAGAGTGCGCGATCTTGTACCACGCCTCCCGGATTCCTGCAACGGTCAGCATTGCTGGTGCTGCTCCTGCTGCTTCGCTTCGACACCGACAACCGTCACCGACAGACGACGGCAGACGGTACACGGTACACGGTACACCGCACACAGACGCACCAGGACTAGACGCCTACGGAGACGACTACCACGTCCATCGACAAAATAAACTAAAAGTAAAATAACTTTTTTTTAAAATGCGCTAAAAAGCATAAAATGAACTTTTATTATCAACTTATAACGTCATTACACAATTTATATGATATTGAAGCTTGTCGCGAGATTTAAGTACTCGTATTTACTTAGTTTGAAAATTTTTGAAATTAAAATTAATCAGATCAAGTTATTTAATTTACTTGTTTATCTACACATGTAAATCTTGCGATAAGCTTTTATATCATATGAATTGTGTAATAACGTTATAACTTTTGAAAGAAAATTTAATTTTATTCTTTTTAGCGCTTTTAAATGAAATCTTGTTTAGTCATCACTAGAGAGGTCTGTAAAAACCCCAGTACACCCAAATTTCAGACGGATTGGAGCAACGGAGCGTATGATCACCATCTTTTTTTTACTCTCATTCATCTCATTCTCATTTTTTACACCCATCTTGGGTGTTCCGCCATGTTAGTTTTAGAATAACGTCACACAGCTAACCATGCAATGTCATCCAAACTAAACGTGTATACAAAATTTTGGCTCAATCGGTTGAAGATATCTGCTTTAACTTGAGCTGCAAGATTCCACAGACTCAACATAGTTACATACATAGTTACAGAGATACATACATACATACATAAATTACAAGTTGAATAAAAACTTGTAAAAAAAAACGCGACGCTGCTGTCGGCAAACGCGAAGATGATCTGATTCTCCAGATAATAACAGTATTTCAGACCACCTGCCTATTTTCAAAATATTCTGGGTAATTATTTGATATTAAATGCCTACAAACTTATCTGGATTATAGATGTTCTTGGAGAAACTCTTCCATCATTCGGATTAAATTGTGTAATTAAAATACAAGGTTTCACAAATAATACTGTTTTCAATTACACAATTTTAACCAGTCGTAGCTAGGGTAGGGTAAGTAAGGGTCTCGCCCCGGCGCAGTGTGCATGGAACGCAAAGTCTTGGGCTGAATGGTCTGGAAATGCTGTCAGTTGGAGAGGAAGAATTTGCAATATGGTGGAAAAAGGTTTCAGTAGAGGTATTTTCCTTTCAGGTTTTTCGGTGGGGGGAGGGTAGATTATGTCCACAAAGGGGGGCGCAAACTACCGAACTTGACCTGGACGCCACAGTTGCTGGCTACGACTCTGATTTTATCAGCCTACAAAGTCCCTTAATTCTAACTGTGTCTTTTAACAGCTAACGTTGAGTTACCCACCTTGATGATTCGATGTGTTGTGTGGAAAAATGAAAATGGAGTCAAGTAGACCAACTCAGTATTCTGCTGACTAGAATATTGTCATCCGTTGTAATACATTTACTTCGAGGTCGTCTCTTCTGTTTTCATGCAAGAGTGAGTAAAAAATTGTTGTCGTTTTTGTTGTTTGTCGTTGCTGTTTTGTGAAAACCACTTACGATTGACTGACATATCTTCTAGCCCATATTTTGTGTGAATTGGATGCATATTGTTCAAACTAAATCTACGGAAATAGACTAGAAATAAACGATTTTTAAAGTGTTACTTGAGTCAAATTATGATTTTCTTCCAAACTTTGCTTCACTAGAAAATAGGGAAATATACCAATGCGATAAGGATATGATTTTGGAAATTCATTATATGAAACAACTTTTTTAACGAGACTTGGATCAGTGGCGGTTCTAGAATTTCATTGGGGGGGGGGGCTATGATTTGTTGACAAGATTTTTTCATAAAGAGAAGCTTCCACTTATTAATATAATTATTGAATGAAGGGCTTCTAACTTCTTACATGATGTAACATAATTTTAGATACCTTTTGATTTGAGAATGAAAATATAAAGTGAGGGTAGTTGATGACATGACATCACCTCAGCAGACAGATATTTTGACACATATCGCTCGCTTAACTAATTGCGTTCAGTTGCAATATCTTTTGAGGTCGACGCGGTTAAATTTAAAAAAATGTCTTTTGACTTTGAAAGTAGTGCTATCCGTGCTATTGTGTATTGAATTATTGTCCTAGGCTGGAAACGACTCGGGCACCTGTCTAGTGAATATGATAGAAAACTAGTTTGAAGGAATGTCGGTGGTCATAGAAGACAAGTAAGAGGAATTAAAAATCACTATGGAGTCCCGCAGGGCTCAGACTTGAGGCAATTTTTGTGGGATGTGTTCTGTGATGGAGTGTTAAGGATCAACATGTTACCAACAGTCAACTTCGTTTCTTGCCCCCCTTTAGGAAAAATATTCCACGTCCTGAATACTGTACAATATGGAAAAATTTCAAATAATATGAATTTGTTTGAAATGTCTGACACCCCTGCAAGAATTCTGTATTTTCCTCCTCGTCAGATGACTTCATTCCTCATCCGCAGTCAACTCAACAGAACAAAAGTAGTCAAGCAGATCGACTCCATAGCTTTGAACTCACTTTTCTAGTTAAATATCTCATGCATCCGGGCTTGCATCCTACCCAGCGCGAATGGAAAATTTCAAAACACTTGAAACTAATATTCTAAGAAATCATCTTATACACTCACTAAAAAAAAATTACCCAATCCGAACACATATGCACACATCGCACGCTATGAGCTGGCTGAGGGTTATGAGCCAAAGGCTCTGTGACACAAAGCCTTTGTTATAACTCCGAAAATCTCAATACTCTATCGTTCCCTCCTTTTCTTCCATGCTTCCTCTCACCCGCATACGAGAAGCCAAGCCAATATTGACCCAAACAGTGTTGCCAGATATGGCTACTTGTATCCAATTTGGCTCCTCAAAGGAAGTTAGTGACTACAGGAAAATCAATTTGGCTAAAGTATGGCTAAGGATTGGTGAATATATATGAAAACATGTTTTTTGAACCCACCACACAAATTCACAAAAGCATTTTGAAAATACACATGATACACTTCTGTGAGTTTCAACGTCTTGAGCATTACCTCACTTTTTATAATCTTGTGCGATTGTGAATTTTAAATGAAGTGCCCCACAGAGATTCAACAAAATGAAAGAACATGAGCAGTTAATTTTTTTTATTCCGTATACACAAGTCTGTATAGAAGTCTGAAGCAGGAGCAATTCAGTGCCCTTTTATGTTTAATCAGCTAATTGGGAAAACAGTACAGGGGGCTATTAATAATTTAACAAATTACGTCTTGATTTTTGCCCAGACACAAAACAAGGTTATTAGAAGGAGTTCGGTTAGTAGCGGGATATATATTATTCAAGACAAACAAATGAATAGAGCAGACCGACCGGCTTCCAGATTGCCTGGCTCCAGGCTATGCCTATGCTTACGCCTTCGCCTTCTGCTGGCTTCTGCTGCCTTCTATACCCTTATATAATCAATATTACTTCATAATAGCATTAAGAAACGACAAATAGTGATTAACGCGTACAAGATTAATAGATGGGTTAAGTTTGAACTTGGAGATGTATGTATATACAGGATGTTCAGGAGTAGGGGCGAGTTGGCTATGGAGGCAGGTAGATAAACTGTCCAAAACTCTTCTTCATTGATATTCATCCGTTATCAAACCGTAGAAGTTGCTGAAGTCATAGCATTGCAGTCTTACGTAGTTTGTTTTTCACAGGCCCTAGGAGAGAAGGCACAATTTTTAAGGTGGCGGCCCTTGGGTTTGAGGGGGCCCGAATATATTGAGTATTTTTAGACATAAACATTTACAGCTTTCCACATTTTTCTGTGCCATTTTTTTAGATCTTCAGTCTTCTTTTCTGTTTTTTGCTCGTAAAGTCTCCAGGGCCAATGAGCCAGGGTATTAATTAGCAATTATTGATGAATGAAACACCTTTATATAATCATTATTACTCCATAATGACATTAAGAAACGACAAATAGTGATTAACGCGTATAAGATTAACAGATGGATTTAAAATTGACCTTGGAGATGTATGTACATAAGAATGTTCATGAGTAGGGGGCGAGCGGGCTTGATTAGCTATAAGGGTAGGTAGATAACTGAACTGTTAAAAACTCATTTATGTTGAGAATTATCTGTGATTAAACCGCACAAAAAACAGTCTCTGGCTGTCCCACTCAGTTACTAAGGTCGTAGCATAGCTGTCATACGTGGTTTGACCCTAGGAATGAAGGCACAAGCTTAAGGGTGGCGGCCCTTGGGTTTAAAGAAGGCCCCGAAATAGGACATCAAAGTTTTCAGTTTTTCATAATTTTATGTGCCATTTTCAGATCCTCAATCGGCTTTTCTTTTTTTGATGGTTAAGTCAGGGCCAATAGGTCTGGGTATCTATTATCATTTTTTGATAAAGAATACAACTTCTGGCTTCTATATCCCTATATAATCAATATTACTTCACAAGAAGAATACTCAAAAGAATTTTTAATTTACGAGTATTATTCGTTAAATAGAAGACGTACTTAGGTATAGTAACTATGGAGCCCAGGCAAAATTCCGTAATTTGCGGGCGATTTGAGATAAATGCTGTCGAAGCAGCCTGAACGTCTGGAAAATTCATTCGGTAGTCATATGTGGTTTTAATCAACGGCAAGGAGTATTAAAATCTTATATCAAGTGAAAACACACTCTTCTGGATCCTATTCGCCTTTATTCTTTCCCGTATTTATCACTGTGTCTTGAAAACTTACCCTGTATATAACAGTTATTTATATGCTCAGTGCGAGGTTCTCAGTTTTTAGGGTGACCGAAAGTAGAGGCGCGTTAGAAACATTTGGCATCAATTGAGAAGCTTGAGAGTGGATTTCACCCTCGCTATTGTTGACCGGTGTTGGTGTCGTCTGTTAGTATGGTCAAGTTTGGCGAGAGTTACATTCAGAACAAAGGGTCCTTCCCACGCAATCATATTAATATTTGAATTGAATAAAAAAATATTTGGTCGTTTTGAATAAAAATTGAAAAATATTAGAGATATTGGAAGACGTTTTAAAAGTTCACAAAATATTCAAGATTCCAAAAATTTATAAAATTCCTCATGTTTTAAAACATGCTTCAACTGGATGAGCAGTCCGAAGATCCGACCAAAAATTAAAAAAAAACTTATTCAACCGACTTGACCCCATTTTTTTAAGAGGCTATAACGATTTCGATTTATCTTTAAATCATCGTTGGACTGTCAGATTTGACAACATGCTAATTTGCTCACATTTACTAGATACACTGAAAGAAAAAGAGTTTTATTTGTGAAACTGTGTGTTAATTCACAATCTTTTTATCTGCATCTACCTAACGTATCTTTCTGACAGGTAACAAACTTTAAAATTTTACGATGGCAGCACAAGTGTATAAGACAACTAGTTGTAATATTTCAGTTTTGATCTTCCCCTGAAGATGCTAACATAGTTAGCGAGACACGTACTGGACTTAAATAGAACGATTTGTCGAGTGGTAAAGCTGTTTAGTTTTTGCAGTTCTAGTATGGATTTCGACCTCTAACGATCGGTCTTCTAGTGCTTATGTCGAGTTGTCTGAACTTCACTGGACTGTAGGGCCAGCAATCTGAAATTGTAAATAAGGAGGCATTTGCCCACTTGAAGGGGTCATCCGCTCCTCGTCGAATTGGAAAGACGGTAATCAACTCGCTACCCTATTGTGTGTATTTTGAAAAATGGGAATACTTTACTGCAGATACACGCCTTTAATTTCATTCACGCAATTTACTTCTAAACTCGCCAAGTGTCGTACCATGGGCGTTAGATCATTTTTATAGCCAGAGTCAGAAATTCAATGCAAAGTGTTATGGTGGTATCGTATTTCAAGCAGCGATAACTCCTCTAGATCACTTCCTTTTTGTATATCGGTCAAAGATGGTATGTGAGCAAGATATATTGTGAGCTTCTGTAGTTGATTTTGCACTGCTTTAGTATACAATCTTGGCATACTAGCTTCGATTCAATAAGTGAAGGATTCGTCAGATCAATCAGATGCAGTTATGCAACAAAGGCTCTTAAAATTAAACAACAAATGGAGTCGAGTAGCGTCACTTGGTACTTTCCACGTTGTATTTGTTTGGAGATATCGTTCTTTCAAACTTTAATTGCTTTTTCTATTTCCGGCCCTATATAACTCGGAACGTACTTATCGGACTTTTGATGAAGCTTTGTAGTGGAGTTATCGGTTGAAAACGGAAATAAAAAAATCTAAACTGCCGTTTTGGACGTTTCTGATGCCCCTGATCATTTCCTTTTTATTGGGTGGAGGGTGAATTTTTTCCTAATATTACATAGGAACATCAAGTGTGATATATCCTCATTCTATAGATTATACTATGGTAAATGCTCTTCAGAGCAGCCCAAGTTGCATCAGTACCTCGAATACCATGAAAGCGCAACAGGTTCATTTTCACTTCTAACTTCTTCGCGCCTCTTCCAAAAACCATTCCTTTGAGGAACCGCAGTCTTGTGAACTACCAGGGAGTTTATCGAAGAATGCTTTCTACCATCTCCAGGTGAATTGTGGAACTGAACATGAATATCTCTATGTCAACTGTATAGATTGTCTCATTTGAATACCAGAGGAAATTTTAATAACAACCTCTACTTATTCAAACTAAAATGATATTGCTGGATAAAGCTGGGAAATCGATCATTGTTGGGGAGAAAAACGGCTACGGTTTTTCATTCATATACAATATAACTCACTTGGCGATAAATTTTGTATTCAGCCGATCTACTTGATATCTTCTAATATAAATGTATTTCTGCGACTGATCTATTGATTCGATTTTTAATTTCGTTTTTCACCCCTCTTACCTTACTCGTCGGTGGTTCTGTATAATATTTTATGCTAATCAGACAAAAAATCGAGCTTTGCTTTATATGCAACCTTAGAGACTTCTCTGTATTTTATATTGTCCCTGTGCTTGGAATTTCGGGATTTGACATCAGTTCCTAAGATAGAATTGTGCAATAAATACACAAGGTTCCACAAAAAAAAACCAGTTTTTTGTGACGCGTTTCGCGTGAATCTTTGAAGCATCTTGCACTCAATCCCAACTATCAACAGTTCCAAAATCTGATACTAATCCTTATTTCTAAACCGATATCAGTTCCTGAGAAGTTCGATGTCAACCAAGCAGTCCTGGTTTATCCGCTGGGCGCATGGGGCTAGCGTCCAGGAGCCCGGATCCTGGAGGGGCCCGGGTAGGCCCGGAACTCATATTAATGAAAAATTAATAAAAAAAATATAAGAACTTAATCTGGTTTTAAAAATGTATTGTACTGTTGTTATAATAAATATTAATATGAAGCATGTGTTTATTTACTAACTGATCAAGAAGGGCTATGAAGGGGCCCAAAATCTCCAGCGCCCAGGGGCCGAAGTTAGGTGAAATCGGCACTGTAGGAAGCAGCAAATCGATCTACTTGGCTCCACTATTACTGACTTCAATAACATCTGCGAGCATTTAATCGCCCGTGTTTTTATGAAGTGATTTCTCTTTAGCGCCGAATATTTTTAACTAAACATCTTCTTGCCTCAAGCACGAGAAAAGGACCGTTTATAACATTTTTTATTGGAATCACGTCCAGGTCTGCGAAATCCAACGTTCTCTCAGCGGAAACCAATAAATGCCCATTAATTATATATGATATACTGTAATAAAAAGAGCCTCTCAAATATTCAAATCACGCGCGTAATATTTTTTAAAGAAAGCTGACGCTATTTTTCAGAAAAGTGCTATAATAATACCACCATCCCCCTAATTTAGATTTTTCCGCCCCTCGCTTCTGATAGCGGTTTATATGACGCTGCGGTATCTTATCACCTCCTTCACGTCCTCTGTCGTTTATATGTAATTTTTTCTTGTGTTATAAATGGATCTCCAATTTTTTAGACACCTTTGCTTTCATATAAGGTGGTTTCATGTAAATACGTATTTTTATAGATAATAATCTCTCATCAACGTACAAAGCCTTTGGTGCTCCCGAAGCGCTGTGAACTTTAAACTGTACCTTTTGGGGAATGAACTTCTCATAACGCTGAGGTTCACAAAATATGAGAGGTTTTCGATATTTATTTTATTCTCAGTATTATTATCTGAGACTGCTCGGTTGATCAGTTTCCATGGAAAAATCTTTAGATCAGAGAAAGATTTGGTACATATCATTATACTGGAGAATCACTTAGGTTATACTGTGGGAGGTACCAAATCGACCTACTTGACTACATTTTGGCTTGGGCGTATAACGAACTTGCGAAAGCATGGTTGGAGAGAGATAACTGCAGACAGTCCAAGAGGTTCATAGCATGCCTCAACAAGCGTAGGAAGCTATGGCTATCGAAACGGAGGAGAAATTCACTCCACTTGTTGGTAGGGATCCTCACAGGTGACTGTAGATTGAACAGGCACCTGACACTCATAGGAGTGGTCAGAGACCCAATCTGTCAGAAGTGCTGGGAGGAGGACGAGACCTCGTTCCACTTCCTGGGTGAGTGTGCCGTTAGGGCTGAGGTGTTCGGCACAACAGAGTTTGATAGGAAAGAATGCTACTTAGCGGAATGGTCGGACATCATGACCTTTATTAAAAGATCTGGAAGGTTCGACACTAAGGAACGACCATGTCTGCCATAGTTCTAGTTATGGTTGCCGGGTTGGCAAAAAGGGCTAAAGGTGGCCTGCTTGCTAGGCTTAGCCTCCCCATTACTACCACTACTACTGACTACATTTTTTCTTTCTTGAACCTGTAGCAACTTCAAGGCATAACTTTTAGTAGTAGTCGAAATTTCACTCAATCAGTCGATTGACGAACCAAAGTTGATAATACTTTGGCCAGTTTGAGGATGAGAATCTCAGTCGTAGGAGGTATCATCCGTAATCACTGAGGTGCCTCACTGTCACGTAACCTCTGTTCCATCTCCTAAATTACGCCCTGTAGAATAGGAAACACCTCTTGAAAGCTGAAGCCCACACTCGTATTACTTTTTGGGTCGAAAACTTCTCCAACTATAACTGTATAGCTTTAAATAGCATAAATGTCAAGGAGAAAGATAAATCTTCAACATTTTTCCGTCCTTACAAAGTTAAGCAAATAATAAATCGTTGTCGTTAGAGTTGGGCTGGGAGGTCAGCAATAATGCAGTATATTCCAGATAATCCGGTCAACTTAATAATCGTAAAAAGTGCGAAGCAGGAAGATTGTAAATGGCCCAGAGGACGTTTATCCCAAATGGACGAGTGTCTTGGGACCGATAAAATCATGCCTAGGTGTCATTTCGGTGAGATTTACCAGTTTGTGTGTACTAGGACGTGATGGCTACATTCCATGGAATCGAACCAACCGACTGAAAAAATATAATTTGAAAAGATGTTTCTTGTATATATCCTTGAAACTTATGAGCCAAAAAATATAGTTTAATATTTAATGCGCATAACACTCTCTATAGAGGAGTAGAATTGTTGTCAATGTTGTGATACTACATAAAGTATTTTATTACTGTTCATCAAATGGCAGAAAAGCTGAACGGCAACTAACCATAGAACATAGACTACAAGAATAGAATAAATTACATTTACTTCTAACCTGAAAAAAAGTTAGCAGAGCATGCGATTTAAAACAAAAATCTAGCATTCAAATTGTGGATGGGCTAACTTGTTAGCCTTTAATCAAACTTTTACTATGACGTTATGTTTTTTTTGCTTATTGTAAGAAATATAATTAATTTCAGCTTGAATACAAGTAACTCTAGAGCTTCATCATTTTATTTCGATTTTTTTGGTTATAGGATGATGGAAATATGGATCAAAGCAGGGATGGAGAAGGTGCAATCAACTTATCAACGTCCCAGCGACCATCGGCAGCTACTACTCCAACTGAGAGTCTCCCAAATGAGCATATAAGTATCGTAAGTTTATTTTTGTCTCATTACGTATAAGCTGTATATAATTTTGATTTTGAGGGAGTCGCGGATATGAAACCAGACCCGCTTCAGCATGATTTTAATAATACTTAATATCCACGCTGAGTGTTTCTTTTAAAGGTTTATACTTCCGAAGAATATTCGAGAAAAATATTGTGATTACAAATAAGTTTTTTGGATGTTTCATGCCTACATGACGACACAAATACTGTCGCTCATTTAGATCTGTCTTTCTGTCTTTCTGTCTTTCTGTCTTTCTGTCTTTCTGTCTTTCTGTCTTTCTGTCTTTCTGTCTTTCTGTCTTTCTGTCTTTCTGTCTTTCTGTCTTTCTGTCTTTCTGTCTTTCTGTCTTTCTGTCTTTCTGTCTTTCTGTCTTTCTGTCTTTCTGTCTTTCTGTCTTTCTGTCTTTCTGTCTTTCTGTCTTTCTGTCTTTCTGTCTTTCTGTCTTTCTGTCTTTCTGTCTTTCTGTCTTTCTGTCTTTCTGTCTTTCTGTCTTTCTGTCTTTCTGTCTTTCTGTCTTTCTGTCTTTCTGTCTTTCTGTCTTTCTGTCTTTCTGTCTTTCTGTCTTTCTGTCTTTCTGTCTTTCTGTCTTTCTGTCTTTCTGTCTTTCTGTCTTTCTGTCTTTCTGTCTTTCTGTCTTTCTGTCTTTCTGTCTTTCTGTCTTTCTGTCTTTCTGTCTTTCTGTCTTTCTGTCTTTCTGTCTTTCTGTCTTTCTGTCTTTCTGTCTTTCTGTCTTTCTGTCTTTCTGTCTTTCTGTCTTTCTGTCTTTCTGTCTTTCTGTCTTTCTGTCTTTCTGTCTTTCTGTCTTTCTGTCTTTCTGTCTTTCTGTCTTTCTGTCTGTTTTTCTGTCCTTCTGTCTGTACTCTGTGCGGTAATTCTTCATTCAACTAGTTTAATAAAAACTTAACATGGTAATGTCACAATCCCGATCCCCGATGATGGATGCAAAGTCATCCGAAAGCTCAGAATAAAAGTTAAAAGAATGCACTTGCCATATTCTTGCCAATTTCACAGCGATTTCTGCTACCTAGCATTATACTCAACAGAATGTGATCATGAGGAAGTAAACTACTTATGGGGAAATAAATGCTCGTTGAATACATTTTTCCACATGATGTGAGAATATGAAACCATGGCCTAATCCTGGATTGTTCTAGTTTTTGTCATGCAGAATGATGTTATTGTATATATTATAACTAATTTTAAGCTATGTCATGGAGAAGCTATCTTAGGTAGATTTTCCCGAATTTTCAGTTGAAACATCTTTTATTTGAGCAGCCTTCATTGGAAAACATGTGCCAAGATAATCTTTCAGCACTTTTTACGGCTCGAATTCACGAATGCGTTCTATCCATCGTAAGCGACAGCTAATTTTGGATGGAGGAGAAACGTGGTTGAAGATAAGTTGCCGGTATTACCAAACCACGTGGACATACGGCCAACTTAATTGATTGAATTACATACAATACGTGCTACATAATTGATAATCGTACATGGACTGAGAAAAGATTTGTGCGATTTGTATAGTTCGTCCAGTGACGTAGAAAGGAGTTGGTGATAAAGGGTGTTCCAATTCAAATTTTCGGACGTTGGTAATGGATGAATGGAATGCCGTGTGCCATACTCAGGAGAATATATAGTTTTTTGAGGACTGCATTTCTATTAGGGTTGAAGAAAACTTCTGGCATTCAATAAAGAAATAGGTTACTTGAAACTGGGGTAGCCTTTGTGAACAGTCAAATCTGACAGTCCAACGATGATTTAATTATAAATCGTAACGCGTCACTGGAAGAAATAAACGACATATTTGTTACAATAGGTTTTTTGAACACTGACTTTGTTGTCTTGTTTATCTGGTACCATCCAATAACGTGTTCAATCGATATAATCCGATTGTAACTACCTTCAGCAACAATAACATCATGCAATCTAAGAAACAACTGGTCAAATCAAAATTCACCCGTTTTTCTCTTTTTATTATATTTCAAAGGCATCATCTGCTTGGAAATGTGTATGGACATTTCTTTTGTGATTATTTTGGTTGGATGATCCCTATCCCTTGTTGGCGCGGGTGTAACATCAGCTTGGCATAGCCGTAGCTGTAGCCGTAATAGCTATAGCACGAATACTAAATAAACATAAGTTTTAATTGAAGAATCTCGTATCTGGAAGCGATGTGGACGGCATTCTCGCTTTCGGCCTTCTCCCGCTGGCTCCTTCTCCCTCTCCCTCTACCGCTCCGCTTCCCATTCCCCAGAGTTATTATTAGATCGCTACAAGCTGATGCAAATACAGATTATAAAGATCGTCCAGATGAAAAATGAGATACAGTATTCGCATTGTCTTATGTTATGACAATGACGGTTCCCAACGCGACCCAGACCAAATATTTGTCTTCCACCGTAATGGTGACGCTCCGCTCGCTCTTCTCTACTCCGCTTCTCTCCAGTTCCATCAGTGCAGGTACACAATGAAAAGATCAGGGTGAATTGATCTCACATTTTGTATTTTCATTTTTGGTCCAGTACTATTTATATCGATATCTTTACAGTGTGTACGTAAAAGCTGGAATATATTGAATAAAAGCTATATGGCCAAATGCTTGGAGACACAAGGCCCTATCAGAGGTCCTGTTGTTAGATAGTGAAAATGTAGCAGAATCTAGGGACACGGTACTTTTCTGAGCTGTTTAATATAATCACATCAACTCTAATCAGCAAAACGATTACCCAGCCTCTTCCAAAAGACATTCTTTTAGAGAACGTCAGCATTGTAGAATGGACTGCCGTGTTGTTCCTCAATTTACAACATCTCAAGATCAATGTGAATAGACATTCATCATATCGCAGCTCTTCTGGTGCTAGAGAGGTTTCTGCCTTCGCAAGAAGATATCTACAAAAAAAACGATTTACATTGACTCATCTGGCATAAAGCAGATGGTAGACATTTCGAAAGTAAAAACCGGTTCAAACTTGTATGTGTTCCGTAAACTTTGATTATATTGAGCACATCTAGGTAGGGTTGCCAAACGGTCCAAGTGATAAAAATGGACAAGCGGACATTTTATAATCATCCACCCCCACCCCCCTGAAGTAGCATACATCCTGGAGGGGGTCAACTTCCCCCCCTCCCCAGCAGGATTTCACAATTAACAAAAATTCTATTTATACCTATTAAAACTTCCTTTTTCAACAGCAAAGTGTAATCCCCCTCCCTTATAAAAATAGCTGTGCACTCCATTGCCCCAACCCCCCGCTTGACGTTTTTCGGGTAAGCAAGATTCTGGGTGGAAGCTTAGGCGCAAAATTTGAATAAAGTATATGTTTACATTACAATTCTATAATATATGAATTAAAGTAATCAATAGATGATCATGTGTAAAAACTGATACGATATCGATCAAGAATAGAGCGAACGTATGGTAATTCTACATCTAGTACCCGTTCAAACTGTCAGGATGCGCCCTTGTTTTCAGTGCCATTCGCGATTCGCGTTTTGCGATTTGCGTTTGCCGTCACCACCAATGCCGACGGTGAAGCTGCCTTGCATATTTATCATAGCCAGTACTGTTTGTATACCTTTAGCCTCACATCTGGATGCACACGCCACGAAGAAACTCGACACGCTCTCAGGCTAATCAGCTCTACCTCCAATGCACCCACTCACATATTATTGTGGTGATATTGTACGCTTCTTTCTGAATCTTTGGATTCAATTTTCTACATTTTCTTTAACTAGTTTGATATACTTTTCAAAATGTGCAAAATATTCTTCTATCCCGTCCATAACCTCCTTTGAGGTATTTTTTCCCTCCAGTCATGTCTTCATATCGGTAAACGCAGGGAGCTCGATCGGGTGTAGGGTGGGTGGCCAAGACAATTTGAGCTGGCCCCGATACCCTTCCTGGACATTAGCAGAGTGCAGGTCAGTAATGCCCTAGATCCTTGGGCATATAACGAACTTGCAAATGCATGGTTGGAGAGAGATGACTGCAGGCAGTCTAAGCGGTTCATAGCAGGCCACAACAAACGTAGCTATGGCTATTGAACCGGAATAGGGATTCAGTCCACTTGTTGGTAGGGATCCTCATAGGTCACTGCAGATTGAATAGGTACCTGTCACTCATAGGAATGGTCTAAGGCCCAATCTGTCAGAAGTGCTAGGAGGAGGAGGAGACATCGTGGCCTTTATTAAAAGGTCTGGAAGATTCGGAATATTATAACTTCTTCAAACTTAGTTCACATGTTTCAAGACGAAAACTGATGAGTTTTTTGCATAAAACGTTGGAAAGTGACCAAATTTATTTTTTACGTTTCACACAAATTTTGATCAATTTGGGCGTAGCCAGTAAATTGACTGTAAGCTCTTTTCTGTTGAAACTCTTCTTCAATATCTTCAATTTATCGTACATTTTTGTACTTCTTAAATTTACCAATGCACTGCTATTTCATTTTTATATTCCTCAAGTCTCCAATTATCTGTCGGACAGTTAAAAATATTTTAGAGGTCTTTGGACCGATTGCAATGATACCAAACTGAATAGAAACGTAAGTAGACTATTTAAGATCATTGAGTAGTTGAATTATACCGCACTCTTTAACAAAGGTGAATTCTACCTCCCATCTCCTCTGTCATTTGATCAATGCTTCTCCAATTGATCGCTTCCAATTTGTTTCCTTTCTACAGCGTTCACATCTGCTATTACCTGTGTTATTATTTTAGAAAATGAAAAAGTTGCGTCAAGTAGATTGAGGTGAAATAAAGATCTGGATCGGACCTTGAAACTGTTCTTTTAGAATTATTTTTTCAATATCCAATGAAACCCACACTGGGACAGTCTGAACGAAAAGAGTGACAAGGCATTTTGTATTTTATATCTCATGAAAGATCAAGAGGACATTATATCTCGAATTCTATATTTTTGCTATTATTTACGTATAGAGTAAAAAGCATCTATGGATACCTCAAGGGTGTCAGAAATACCAGGGCCTTGAAACTATATAATGAACAACATAATTACCCAAAAACTGGGCAATTCATTCTTATCTGATAACGACGTTCCCTACAAAACCTTAAGCAATAATAATCTGTCCAGCATGATTATTGCAGGAAAAGAGCAGTATAAAGGGCCAAAGCAAAAGCCCTCTTATTATCATAGCCACTTTTGAGGGCTGTTATGAGGCTTCGTTATATGTATGGTACAGTTAAATTAGTGTTCTCGTTAGGGAATAATTTCAAACTGTTTAAAGATGCTTTGTAGGATAATCTCACAACTGAATTTTACAACCAGACCTCAAAAAAAAATAAAATGACAGTTTCACACGTTCTGTATTAGTATTGGTATTACCAAAAAAATATGGTAATAAGTGAATTTGGGTAAATTTTGGCATACAGCTGGCACTGTTGAATACAGAACGCAGACATGATCATGATTTTTTATTGTTTGAAATGTCCCCCCACATGATTTTCTCTGTGAAATTTAAACTATGACTCGGATTGACCTCTTTTGCTGCTTGAAAATTATTGGCCAGTTCACTGACCCACCCCACAGTAATATGTCACATCTAAGGACATAAATGGATTTTCTAAAGTACATTTACTCCGAAGGAGGCAAAGGTTTGAGCCAAGATTTTTTAGAGTTCGAATGAAATATCCATTTTTCGGACAAAAAAACATTAAGTAGTATAGTAAGCAATACTCATTAGAAGAAATTCCGAAGTCTTCATACAAAAAGGTGAAAAAACATTCAGATTCAGTTTGAAAACACCCAAGAGTGGTAGACTTGTATTTTCAGCATAGGTACTAAGTTTTCTAAGAAAAAAATTATAGATATCGACCCGGAAAATTTGTCGCAATTTTCCTGGCTGTAATCGCTGTAAAACTTCTCCACTTCACCAGACTATTGTGCGTATTTCGTGGTTGTGGGGTGGCGCAAAGCGGCAGCCACCCTCTTCTGAGGTTCGTTTTATCAAGGCGCGTTATCTCGTGACTCTTTATCGATTTCGATAGCAAAAAATAAATTACGGCCGCGCGAGACGAAAATTTTAATATTATTGGCACGTGGTTATAGTCAGGTGGTGAGGTGTGGCATGCCGTCGTCGGCGTCGTCACGCTGAACCACCAGATACTCTTTTTTTCAACGTTTAATATCGACAGGGGGTTGGATGCTCTCGAATTCAGCCGATAGTTGTTTTTCTGTTTTAAGATAGACGCCCTGCTCCGCAATATAGAAGCCTCTACTCACATGCTGGATTTCGCACGCGATTTAGTCTCAACAGCGGCGTATCAAGGATCTTTATCCATTTATTTATTCATTCGTTTATCCGTTTATTCATTTATGCATTTATTCATTCATTCATTTATTCGTTTATTCGTTTATTCGTTTATTCGTTTATTCGTTTATTCGTTTATTCGTTTATTCGTTTATTCGTTTATTCGTTTATTCGTTTATTCGTTTATTCGTTTATTCGTTTATTCGTTTATTCGTTTATTCGTTTATTCGTTTATTCGTTTATTCGTTTATTCGTTTATTCGTTTATTCGTTTATTCG
The DNA here is from genome assembly GCA_949316355.1 of Bruchidius siliquastri. NCBI lineage: Eukaryota > Metazoa > Arthropoda > Insecta > Coleoptera > Chrysomelidae > Bruchidius > Bruchidius siliquastri. The sequence goes on along the minus strand of OX438538.1, from coordinate 21,234,681 downwards.
TTTATTCGTTTATTCGTTTATTCGTTTATTCGTTTATTCGTTTATTCGTTTATTCGTTTATTCGTTTATTCGTTTATTCGTTTATTCGTTTATTCGTTTATTCGTTTATTCGTTTATTCGTTTATTCGTTTATTCGTTTATTCGTTTATTCGTTTATTCGTTTATTCGTTTATTCGTTTATTCGTTTATTCGTTTATTCGTTTATTCGTTTATTCGTTTATTCGTTTATTCGTTTATTCATCTATTCATCTATTCATCTATTCATCTATTCATCTATTCATCTATTCATCTATTCATCTATTCATCTATTCATCTATTCATCTATTCATATATCCATCTATTCATCTATTCATATATCCATCTATTCATCTATTCATCTATTCATCTATTCATCTATTCATCTATTCATCTATTCATCTATTCATCTATTCATCTATTCATCTATTCATCTATTCATCTATTCATCTATTCATCTATTCATCTATTCATCTATTCATCTATTCATCTATTCATCTATTCATCTATTCATCTATTCATCTATTCATCTATTCATCTATTCATCTATTCATCTATTCATCTATTCATCTATTCATCTATTCATCTATTCATCTATTCATCTATTCATCTATTCATCTATTCATCTATTCATCTATTCATCTATTCATCTATTCATCTATTCATCTATTCATCTATTCATCTATTCATCTATTCATCTATTCATCTATTCATCTATTCATCTATTCATCTATTCATCTATTCATCTATTCATCTATTCATCTATTCATCTATTCATCTATTCATCTATTCATCTATTCATCTATTCATCTATTCATCTATTCATCTATTCATCTATTCATCTATTCATCTATTCATCTATTCATCTATTCATCTATTCATCTATTCATCTATTCATCTATTCATCTATTCATCTATTCATCTATTCAGCTATTCATCTATTCATCTATTCATCTATTCATCTATTCATCTATTCATCTATTCATCTATTCATCTATTCATCTATTCATCTATTCATCTATTCATCTATTCATCTATTCATCTATTCATCTATTCATCTATTCATCTATTCATCTATTCATCTATTCATCTATTCATCTATTCATCTATTCATCTATTCATCTATTCATCTATTCATCTATTCATCTATTCATCTATTCATTTATTCTTTTATTCTTTTGGATGGATCACCTAACAGAAATGAAATTTACAGAGTGGCAATAACACAAGGAAGATGTATCAAAGTGACAAAAATACGCAGACCCATGATATCTTTTATTCAGAAAATATGATGAAATAAAATAAAAGGTAAAAGTTTCACTGAACCAGAGCGCTATCTGAACCAATCAGGACTAGCTGTCCCAACGACACGCCAACGAAATGAGTGTAATTAGCTATCGAAGGCACATGTTCGCTAGTTCACCTGAAGACGATTGAATATAGTTGATCAATCGAAATGTGACACTCAATAATTATATAGACAGGTCCGAAACAGACTTTTAAAGGACATCATTAAATCTGACTTTACTAACTTCTTGACTAACAAAAAACATACTTAATCAATATTAAGATTAAACATATAATACACAATTTTGATGTGAAAAAATCATAATCATTTTGGCGCCGATGAGACGCGAACCCAGCATTTCGTGGTGACGCCGTAGCAGCTCGACCACCACACTGAATTTCTCCCACTCCAAACCATGCACGATCTGGAGAACACGCCACCCTGGCCCTTAATGCAAAAATATGTATCTCCGTTGTGCCATGTCGTCATGGAAATAGTAGACTGGACACCACAGTGTGGTGGCCAAGCCGCTACGGCATAAGCATGGAATGTTGGAGACACGGGTTTGAGTCTCATCCGCGCCGACTGTGTCTTTAATCTGTATTCATACAGTTACACACTGATACTGACTCATCCAACTGGTCTTTCGGAATCAAACAAATCTGAGTTACAATGGTGAAATATCGGTGATTATGGTGATGCTATAAATACAAAAAACAAGAAAAGGAAAAGTCGCAAAACTATTTTTAATACGACCCGATCCAAGTTTATTGGCTAGGGGAAACAGAAAAAATAGAACAGTTGCAAGAAATATCCTTTGTTCTCTAAAACATATAAAGTTTACATTAAGAAAGAAAAGGGTGGTAGAAGGAAATATATCGCAGCTATAAATAAGATATCGCTGTATCGATATCCATTAAATCTGTAAACGATTCTTATAAAAAAAGAAGGCTATGATGTGTGAAGAAAAATAGCTCGAAATGCGCCTTTCGGGGCAATATTCGGTAAATCTGCGTTAGCATTACCCCGCTTTTTTTATCGATGAGAATCTCTTGTCATTCAATAATAGCATCTCCACGGTTTCGATCATATATTTTCTAAGCATTAAGCACTGACATACTTGGATCAGTCATGCGGAAGGCTTTAGAGCCACCTTGCCATAGACAGCGATAAGTATTTTTTCAAAGGGACTCAATCTTTTCAACTGTTGGAAATAGCATCTAATCCAATCTACACCGTCGCAGATGCATGGAACAATAAACAGTTAGAATGGGGATCTACAAAGACAGATCAGACCAGTACTATAACAAGAAAATCATGCTGGCATAACGTCCAATACTACGGCCATCTGCGATCAAACTTCTGGGGATTAACGATCATGTTGTCGGTCTTGCTAGGTCGGCATCCCAAAAGCTGGAAGTTGTCTTCCGCTCGAGCAAATTTTAGGTTCCAATCAGACCATCACTGAAATACTGCTCGCATGAGCGATTCGCTCCGAAGCACTCAGTCAGTCTTCTGGACGCAATCCAGAAAAGGGCAATACGTCTAGTGGATGCGCCTTACCTCACAAATGACCTCCACAGTCTGGAACATCGAAAAAGGGTGGCTGATCTGTCCCTATTCTATAGATGATATTGTCATGGCACTTGTTCGACTAAGCTGCCTCGCATAATAACCTCAAAAGCCGCCAGTGCAGCACAAACTAGAGGAGCTCATCGGGCGCAACCTCACCAGGTCGAACTTACAACGCCTCGAACAAGCCTATTCCAAAAGTCGTTCTTAAGGAGAACCTCGATGTTGTGGAATGAGCTACCGCGAACTTTGTTCCCCGATTGTTACAATCTACAGCGTTTTAAGGTCAATGTGAACCGATATTTATCCTAGCGTAGTGCTAATGCTAGGGCGATAGGCTATCTGCCTTTGCGCGAGTTTTATTAAGTTTTTCCTTGTTCTAATTCATTCCCTCAATTAATATCTTATAACTTCTACAAGAACTGAGTTGGACAGAACGACTTCGAATACGAACAGAAAACAATGCCACCCAACTGGAACGCCACCTGAACCAATCAGGTTTAGCGGCGCCAACGACACGCCACTCAGAGAAGTATAAATGGCTATTCAAGGAACATGTTGGCCAGTTAACCTGAAGACAGTATAGGAATCGAAACGTCGTGATATTCATGTAGACAATGGAAGTCCGAAGCACAACTTCTGAGATCTATGATAAATCCATTTGTAGCGGCTATGGTGGGCGCGCATAAATGGAAAATTGAGGAATCTGCCGAAAAGTGCCAACGCTGAACCGAGCGCCCTTCCTCCTCGTCATAATTTTCTTTCTACTTACATGAGCGTCGAGAATGTAAATTAAAAAAAATATTTATATTCCAGCGATGCGCCTAAAAGCAAAACAAATATAAAGTATTTAAATACATTTCAATTTCAAATGATTCTTTTTTGTTTTGTTTGTACTTACTTCAGATTTGTATATACATCAGATGGTGGATTAAAAATCATCCCCTTTTTCCCACGTAACAGCACTCCATATTCAATTACCTGTTTTCTTTGTTTCTAGCGATTCGGCATCCATTCAAAATTTAATATACAAAACTTTCATTTGATCAGGCTCTATTTATTTCCGTCCCATTATTGGTAAATAATTTATCCCCCAATGAATGTTTCACATTCCATTCCAGTATGATTGAGGACATGAATTCTGATTCCATTGCACTATCCGTAAGCAAGACTTGACTAATAAGTAGAAAAATCAGAAATAATTTTGTTTGTCGCCAGTACGAATCGAACCCATAACCTCTCGCCTGCTAAGCAGAACGCCAAATACCCAAGGTACCTACCTCGTGCAATTATTCCTTTCACTTGTATAATCTGTACAGTTCGATCTTTTTTAGACATCTGCTGATACGTATGATGTAACCATCGTTGAGGCTAAGTCAGAAATATGCCGCCATCACAAAAAATCATGACAGGTTTTCATCCGATTCCAAAAGCGAGATCCCTCCAAGAATTTCTTGGACAACGATCAGGGGCCTCAAAAATGTCTAAAAATGAAGTTTTAGCGTTTTTGTTTTTTGTCGATAACTCCGACACCTCATATTTTTCTTGTCACAGAAACTGTTATGACATTTCTCAGCGAAAAAGCTCGACGGAGTTGTTTTATCAATCTTTTCGGCCCGAAGTACGGCACTCCCCGAAATATGGTAGACTCACTAAAATCCCTCGCCGCTATGTATCCCACCATGGTAGTACTCTTTGCATTTCGTCGTGTTACAATTCATACTAAAAGGTATTTGTCTCATTCCCTAACCCCCTATGTACATATCGTTAGCCGTTTATTTCTGTTCAAACCCCGGATTACGAAAGCCTATGGTTGGCTTCCTTTTCTGTTCCTTTCGTCAAGTACTTTAGTTTCCATTATATGCCTTAAAGTTGGCTCAATGCCACTTCATTTGCCATAATTTACAAACTTGTCTAAATTGCCAGCCTTTCTCCTAAAGACAATTCTAGTTTTCTCTGGCCTTCCACCCATCTACTACGCTCAAGTAGATGATTTGTAGTATCCTCTTCGTCAAAGCAATATACACAGTTTGAGTACTCCCTCTTTCTTAATATGTCTCGTAAGAAGCTGTGCGGTCTAGTGGTCTACACGCATAGCTTCCTTGTCAATCCATTCTCTAACGTCTGGGATCAGTCTTCTGGTCCATGGAGTGTCATCTTCCATCTGCTCTGCCATTTCAGGAACAGCTTCTCTCTTACCTCACTTCTGACTTCCTCGTTTCTTCTATAGAGTTCAGATCTCACCAGCAGATCGATCGGAGAAACTCCAAATACTGAATACCTGGCAACCCTGGGTCTGACTACTTCATATCAAGAGATTCGCCGGCTCTAACGCCGTTCGCCGTTCGCCGCTTGGCTCTATGGCTCATCCGTTTTTCGACAGATTCTCCCGCATATCGACTGCTTCGCACAGGCATTGCACAGCCGCACTTCCAGTTAACAATACCCGTTTAATTGCTTTTACAGTCTCCTGCACTCTTTTGCCTAAGTATACTTGAGCGTTTCACTTCGGCCGGTAAACATGCACGATTAGAAAAAACTTTATTTCGTTAAGTGTTTGGCGCCCTCATCCTCTAATTGTAAGTCCCTGATGCTCTTCCTAAATTAAAACTCGCAGTGTTGGTTTTATCCCCACCTGCTCACTTCCTTTCGCTCGCATTTAAGACCAGTGATTCATAAAGAAATTATAATTTGAACATATTTGAAGCATTCTTACCGGACATCAACTGGAGTCACTGTAGATGCTGGTGTTCCGCAAGGTTCAGTTCTGGGGCCTATTTTATTCATTTTATATGTCAACGAGATCAAGACTGTGTATGAGCCGTCGCTTTTTACATTGTATGCAAATGATGCATCAATATTGATATCGAGCAATTCTGAAGATGATTCAAAAAATAAGTGCAATAATGTTATTTCAAATGTCAGTGATTGGTTTCACAAAAATCAACTGCGTTTGAATACTAATAAGACCCATTTTATAATATTTCATAATCCAATAGGCATTAAGATTCTATAAATTTGACGATTCATGGAACTAATTAACTATTTCATCATCTGGATAGTTAAAATCGCCGTGGTAAAATGTAATATTGTTCAATAATTTGAAATGCGTTTCGAAATTTACTGAAATATGAAAATCCAGGCAATAATATGGTCATTAAGGGTTAGTCACATACAAATCTTTAAATTTCCACTCCAAAGAACAAGATTCATAAAAGCTTTTTGGAAAAAACGAAAAAGAGGACCTGCTACCTTCCCACATCACATCCCTGCGCAAAATTTCTTAAGAGCAGCCATTACTGAAAAGAGCTGCACACAGATAGACATCAGACAGACCGATGGAAATAATGGCATAGCTTTAAATAACGTATTATATTTCAAATTCGAAAATTTTCGCCATGCGTGGGCAGTGAAGTTAGAGAAAGAAAATGCCTACATTAATACATACGAATAAATTCACAATCATTTTTTCGGGAAGGTAGTATGTATACGATAATTTCCCAACAATCAGTATTGGCCAGCATAAGGTATTAATCAGATGAAAATCGCTTGTCGTCGATTTCGCCCTAACTCCTAAACCTGCAGCCCTCCACGGGTTTTATTGGTGTACTTTTTCTTTATCTTTTTTCTTTTTTTGTCGAAGGCACTATGCCGATGGTATGGATTAGGTTGACGTGTGACGAAGGGCCGCAATCAAGGGCCAACGTCTAACGGTCGATTGCTGACCGACCGCCGGTAGCTGGATGTACAGACCACTTTTCAACTTTGATTTAGCCAAGATACGAACGACAGGACACGCCGATACGATCCGACGGACACGTCGCATTCTCCAAAGGTCTTTTCTATCTGACCGTCACAATCTACCCTCATTTGCAAGGATATTTTCGCCCAGGCAAATTCTATCGATAACGTGCGACGGCGGACATGGGGTTTTTTCAAATCCAGTTAGGATTCAGGTCTCGGATTTCGCCTTGGAATGTAGTTTGTTTAAGTATCCACTCAACTGTTTGACGTGAAGTGGCATTTCATATAATGTTCATTGTATCGAAAATGTGTTCAGAAAAGCATTTCAACGCAGCCTGAAAAGTGGCGTCAAGCAGGTTGACTTGGAACGGATTTTTGAACTATGAAATATAAAATTTCAGAAACATGCAAGGTTTCAAAAAGTGGATAAGTAGCTCTGAAATAATGAAAATCTTCAATAAACTGTTCAAATGCACAGAGTACCACTTGACACAAGTAATCTGGGTGGCCTTGTTTAAAGTCAAATCTGACAATCCGACGATGGTTTTAATATAAATCGAAACGCCTCACTGAAAGAAAAAGAGTTTTATTTGTGAAACTGTGTGTTAATTATACAATCTTTTTATCTGCATATTCCATTAGGAATGTATATTTTTTAAATAAAAAAATTTCCGCCTGTATGTATTTATTTCGTATATTCGTTATATGCATTTCTTACTTTTGGATAAATCATCAGTTCAAAATGTCTTGCTATAACGAACAAGAAAAGTGGTGATTATCTCTGAAAACATCGTAAAATTATATTTGAGGAAAATAAGAAAAAATCCAGTTATACCCTGTATGATTAGAAAGTGATAGAGGAGACTAGGCGTATCGTCCATCCCTGCATACTCGTACAAGCAAAAAAAGGGAATACGTGAGGGGCCCGGGCATCGCGTCGGGGCGATTTCCGTAAGACCGCAGACCACAAATTGAGAGCAGACGACGGCATGGCGATGGCGATGGCGATGGCGATGGTCGGTTACAGTCCTCCGAATCCGAAGGAAGAAGTGCTGATGTGGCACGGGCCACGGTCGACGCAAAATGGACATCGTTCGCGACTAATGGCTGGCTAGCTGCCACTTATTCCATTCCGTCTAAATTGTTAAGGACGACAAAAGCCCCCGACCTTTCGCGGCGGCGGCGGCGGCGGCGGCGGCGGCGGCGGCGACGGACCAGATACTGAATAGGCTTGGAGATACACAACAATTATTAACATTGAATTATGTCAATAAAACACACAGTTTTATTAGTATTGTTCATTTGTGGGAAAATCATTTTGAGAGGTTTCACCATACTGAACTATATTTTGATGATGATGTTTAAGTTACTTGATATCCATTTTGAACAAAGGCTAATCACAATACAGGTTTCAAACGTATTGTTTCAAGAACTGATACACATCTAATTATAATGTTAATTCGAAACTTATTGCTTCAAAAATATATAATGGGACAAATTTATTAAACTATTGTATTGTCATTGATCCTTGATATGTGTGAAGAATTTAAAAATAATCAGATGTTTTGAAGTGGATGAAAATAGCGTTCGAAGATTCCGTAGAAAACATACATACATACAAGTGAAGCTAATAAATAGCCGGTTAAAAACCCATAGGAAGCATATATTAGATAAAAATTCATGCATGAATAGTAATCTAGAAAATCCTTAATACTTAATTTTACTTCAAAATATGTATACATAAATTTTAATGAACTTATTTAAAATTAAAACTCCATAAAGTGTGTAAACAATATCATTGATGTAAATGAGGCTCTAGTGTATGTATGAAGTATATGCTCTTTCTTGTGGGCAGATGTCGTAAGAGACATGTTTCAAGGCAGTTTTAGAATTTTGATTTTATAAGATTCCAATGGGCAGCTCCACCGTGCGCGTCACTTGGAGGTGAGTGTTGAGATTGCTCCAGTGTATAATCTTACTACTTTCTCTTAGATATCTGACAACCAAGAGAGGTTCACGACGATACGTTGTTCTCTTAGACTATAAAACTGATTTAATACAGCAAAGAGAGACTAATGGGAAAATTCGACGGGAAAAAATAGATAAAGATCTCTGGGATTACGCCTGTACGTGTATAGGGCTATTAATTATATGCTATATTTTGTTTACAAGAGAGAAAACAACCCCGTAACATTGTTATCGGTTTTGGATAAATCACCATAACGAAAAGCTTCATAAGATTCTTAGATATATTTTATTACTGAAATTGAGGCAGGCAACTTGTCATCAACACATCTTTGGAATAAATTGGTTATGTATGGGAAAAATTATAGAATATACAGTTACAGTAACTACTGAAGGTTTCAAACTGTTAATAATTTTGGAAAGATGTAACTCTCATAGGTTTATCTACTATCAGTTTGTTACTATTTTTAGAGTATACATAGCAGAGTGAAAGTATCATCTGGAAAAAATTTAACCATTTTCAGAACAAACTTAACTTTTTTACGCGATTACATTACTTTTCCGCCCATTGACGTGAGGAAAAAATTCACTCAATTTTTAAATAAATTTCAATACTAATTAAATTCAGATAATGGTCACGATATCTTGAATAGTCAAAAAAATGTCCTATGACACATTAAAGCTTAGTTTTGGACATGATATCAACTTTGACTCAAGAATATATGAAAAAGTAGATGTATCCTGATATTTTCCGAATATGATTTTTCCCGCTACAAAAACTGTACTAAAGTGGTAGGTTTTTCTCGCATTGAAAAATCCAAACTTCGAACGTAAAACAGCCTGCTAATGTGCTTCTAACATTTGATATCGCTATCCATATCAAAATATCCTGAGCAAGGAAGGCAATTTTCGAGCGTTGTGTACGTTTATATCTGACGGAAAAAGGTTCCCTAGGGTAGAGCAAAAGAAAAATGAAAAGATTGTATCTGCGAAATTGCCTTTATTTCTCAGTTGACACCAGTGTCGATTATTTGTTGAAACAGTAGGTCGTGAATATTGGTATATATGAGTTACGGCATGCGGATACCCCGCACATGTTGCACCTTATGAAAAGGACTGGACTCCCAGTTCCATATTATTAACGTTTTCCTGACTCTGGAAGAGTTTCTCGCAGTTTTTATGGTAGAATGCTCCCAAACAATATCGGCGTGACATTAAATGCACGGTAGTTTCCAAATCCAAAATGATAAAATTATCATTGAGGGGTTGCAGTCCGGGAAAGTAAGAGAATCAGTGCTTCCCCTCATAAAATTACAAAACATCATCTTATAAAATGAAATCTTTGAAATAGGAAACAGTTATTTTTGTTACATTAAAAATGCGAAAAATTCTACGGACTACAAAGCTTATCATCTAATAGAATCTATGTGGCCGCAAGCTGGAAGCTATCTTTGGAGTAGCTTCTTCATGGATTATATCTTCCGCTGGCCGCTAGTTGGAACCAGATACGTATGAAACAATCTTTACTGACGTTTCGGCTGCCTAGGCAGTCTCTATCAAAGTACAAAACTGAATGAAAAGCATTATTTTCAAAATATAATGATTTTAATATTTATGACTGTTCATTGGCGAATTTACAAAAAGTGATCAAAGAATACTTAAAATTTCACGCACGCCACTGATTTTGACGCATACGCTATGGACGAATTGTGACCGCCACAATTGTTGAATTTGAGCTGTGACTTAGTCTAGTTTCTCTTATTGCCGCTAGAGTCGCACTCTAACAGCTCTAACAGCAGGAACGTGATGAATAAAGAAGGCCTGAGTTCGATTGATACTAATGTACTCGAATGGTATTTGCGAGCCGTCGGATAATCGTATAGACTGTAGATTTCCCTAACTAGCAACTCAGTCGACTGCCGATGAGAATGGTCGGGATCTGGAGTAGCGCTGAGGGGGCAACTCGTCGTCGCCGTACTGCGGCGACTGAGCTTGGCCGCTTGTTTGTGTTTGGTTTCGGGATCCATCTGTAAAACAAATACTGCTGTCAGCCCCGACGCTCTTATTGTCTTTTTGTTATAGAAATAAAACTGGATGGAGAAGGCAGCGGCCATTTTCATTCGTCTCCGTTAAACAAAAGCTTAATTCGTTTATCGCTCCGTACCCGCAAAAATATTCGATCATTTGTTTTTCCAACAAACGCTCCGACTGTCCCTCCGTTGCTGCCGTTGCTGTTGTTTGTCTTTAAGACTCAATTGCTTTCATTACGTATTGTTTCGGCAGCCATGCTGTGGCATGCCGTTTCTATCCGGACTTGGAAGGATAATGCCGCAAAAACGGGCTGGAATACTGTAAATAATTATCCCCCCGATAAATACTAAATTCCCTTTAAGAAAATGCCACCTCCATTTCTGCTGCTTTTACGCATCTATTCTTTGTTCGATCGCAGGGCCGGACTGTCATCTGTTGTTTGACGTCAGTGTAAAACAAGTCCGGATTTTCATTCCACTGAGAATTTGAATTTCACAACGTTTCGATAAATGTGGTATCTCCAATTGACTGCAGATGTTGGCTAGAGAAAAAATACACAATTATCACTTCAATGAATACTAAATGCTCGTTGAGGAAGTGTCACATCCATTTCAGCTGCTTTTCGCATATATTCTTCGTTCGATCACAGAATTTGAATTTCACAACGTTTCGATTTATGTGATATCTTCAATCGTCTTCCCGTGTTGCTTGAAGGAAGAATGCAGAATTATTCCTCCAATAAATAGTGAATGCTTGTTAAGAAAATTTTACATGCATTTCTGCTGCTTTTACGCATCTATTCTTCGTTCGATCACAGGGCCGGACTGTCATCTGTTGTTTGACGTTTTTGGACATTGTAGAAAACATCTTCAGTGTAACACAGCTTCGGATTTTCATTTTATTGAGAATTTGAATTTCACAACGTTTCGATAAATGTGGTATCTTCAATTGACTGCAGATGTTGGCTAGAGAAAAAATACACAATTATCACTCCAATGAATACTAAATGCTCGTTAAGGAAGTGTCACGTCCATTTCTGCTGCTTCTCGCATATATTCTTCGTTCGATCACAGAATTTGAATTTCACAACGTTTCGATTTATGTGATATCTTCAATCGTCTTCCCGTGTTGCCTGAAGGAAGAATGCAGAATTATTCCTCCAATAAATAGTGAATGCTTGTTAAGAAAATTTTACTTGCATTTCTGCTGCTTTTACGCATCTATTCTTCGTTCGATCACAGGGCCGGACTGTCATCTGTTGTTTGACGTTTTTGGACATTGTAGAAAACATCTTCAGTGTAACACAGCTTCGGAATTTCATTTTATTGAGAAATAAGAATTTCACTACGTTTCGATTTATGTGATATCTTCAATCGTCTTCAGGTGTTGCCTGATTAATCAATCAAATCAATGGTGATATTTGCATGCATACGCTAAAAGAGACTGAAATACTGCAAATGATTATCCTTCCGCAAAATACTAAATGTCACATCTATTTCTGCTGCATTTATGATTAATTTCTTAGTTTGATTCCTGATTATAAATAAATGATTCTTAAAAAAATGGTGAGTAGATCATTGGCTAACTCAATATGACGCCTTTTCGTCAATGATATGCATCTGCACAAAAATGTTTAACTATCTCAAACACATTCATAGTGTCAATTAACACTTAAATCTATACCAGTGAATCTGCATGACTTGTAAATTAATTTGATACTTAGCCTCACAAACTTCCATCTACGGCAATGAATTTCCCCTTTAGTCTAATCCCCAGTCTTAACGAAGTTTCAGCGACACGCTTAACGCCGGTTCCTATAATTCCCCAAACAGAATATATAGTTGTCTACTGTCAACAACTCCAACGTACGATGCATGGAGATACAGGTTATACAGGGTTATTTCAGGTGCTCCGTCAAGGAGCTGAAATCAGCACTTTACAACTTTACAACTATATTCCCTGGTTAATTACACTTTATACAAGCATACCAAATATGTTGTTAGAGGAAAGGAAGACCAAAGACACAATTAGTTAGTAGTTTGTGGATAGTTTTCTCAGGGATCACTCCTTGTGTTTCTCCAACGATCTTCTAACTGTACATTAACGAACTGTTTGAAATAACATCTAATTATATATGCAGCCGATGACAACACCCTCATTTCTTGTATGGAATCGGGCAAACCACTACCATCTCAAGAGAGCATCATGCTGTTCAGATTAATGAGGACATCTTTATAATTGTAGAATGAGGATCTACAAATGGAGTTCAGTTTAACGCCCAGAAGACTCTGATAACAACTCTGGCAAAGATCACATGCTGATCTGCCAGCCGTGGAGATGGAGGACGCCAAATACTTGATCCATCTTCCATCAAGCTTCTGGAAACTAATGCCGCATTTCGATCCCCATTACGAGGTTAAATAGAGTTACTTAAGGATCTCTCCTTTCTCCAACGCTCTTCTTGCTGTACATCAACGATTTTTTGAAAATAACATCTAATCCTATCTATAGCTTCGCCCTTATTTCCTACGCGGAACCGAGCAAACCACTACCATCCCTAAAGGCGAGGGCAGCATACTGTTCAGAATGATGAGGACATTAAGAAAATTATGCAATGAGAATATGAAAATGCAACTCAGTTTCTGCCAACCGTGGACATGGAAGGACACCCAGTTCTTCTGTCAAGCTCCTGGGTATGTTCATGGCACGATCATGTTGCCGGCCTCGCTAGGTCGGCATCCCAGAAGCTGGGGGTCCTATTCCGCTCCAGGTAATTCTATCCTCCGGAACAGCAGCTGCTACCCTCTAAGGTCCAGATCAGACCTTTGCTGTATGACTGCTCTCATGTGTAGGGATGCGCTCCGAAGAACTACCTGAAGTTTCTGGACACAATCCAGAAACAAGCAATACGTCTAGTGGATGCGCATGACCTCACAAGCAATCTCCACAATCTATGAAATCGAAGGGTGGCTGATCATGGCAGATGTTCGACTTATCTGTCACACCAAGAGTCGCCAGTACAGCAAATCCGGAAGGTTACAATCTACAGCATGTGTGTGTGGTTAATGTGGATCGACATTTATCGTTTCGCAGCGCTATGAAACGCAATAGGATATCTGCCCTTGCGTTATTTGAAGTTTGAATCGAAATGCGTCGTACAAAAAGAGATATAAATTTGTGAAATTCTGTGTTCAGATTACAATTCTTATGTAAATCATTTGATTCTAATTTTGAACCGATCAAAATACATTTAATTATAATAACTCAGTGTACTTGATTGCTGTTAAAGAAAACCTTAATAACTAAAAATAATCTTTGACTTTTCAGAGTGGGTTGCTATCAAAGCTTGTTTTTCTGTTTTTTTAAGTATAGTTTATCGAATAATAAACAGATTTTACTGACAGCAACGTCTGCCAAACAATATATCAAAGAAGTCTTGGAAACTGAAGCCATCAGCAGCAGTTCGAAATAAATTTTGGTCGTTACATGAGTATTAGTCATATATGTGAGTTTTGTACATATAGTAAACCATAAATAACATATTGAAAATTATTTAAAAAAAAAACGTGTGTAGCTTGATATTAACTCGTATGAATATTTCATTCGTAGTTTTTGTAAAAATGAAGTGGACATTTTTACAATTGAATACATTTTTTAATCACTTTATTCATATATATTGTAGATGGTCTTCCATCATTTTCATAAAAACTGTCTAATTTGAACACAAAGTTTCACTCTTTGTTCTTATGCGTTTCGATTGAATGTTTCATTTAAAATTTAAATATTAAGTCAAAACAAAAACAGAGTTTTATTCATGGAACTTTGTGTTCAGATTTTCATCTGAATCACTTTATTTTATTTTAGACTTTTCATAATAGTTTAGTTTAGTTTATAAGTTTGCTAGTATGATACAACAAAGTACAATCATCAGTATATATATATATATATATATATATATATATATATATATATATATATATATATATATATACCCTAAAAACTTAAGACTAGAACAATGGTAATACTTATAGTTATAATTATAACAATAACAATAATGATGAACAGATAAAACTAGAATTAAAAAAATACGAGATATTTCAAGAGAATAAAAAAATACAACTTGTTTAAATCTATATCTGATCATCAAAAGTTATTATCCAGAAACCCCTTACTACTATCATTAGAAATAGTTCAATAATTGCTATTGAAGCGTTTATTTTTTTAAACTATGATCTATTGAATAATCAACAGATTTTACTGACAGCAACAACTGCCAATCATGATCTCAAAGAAGTGTTGGAATCTGAAGCCATCAGCAGCGGTTCGAAATAAATGTTGGTCGTTGCATGACGAATATCCAAATATGTGTGTTTTGTATATATAGTAAATATACATAACATATACATCGTGCAGTGTTGCGAGGATTGTGAGGTGTTTACATCGGCGACGTCGGTCCTGCTTTTGCCGGGGAGTGGCTTGCTATTTCAAGCAGAATAAACACATGGCTGTTTTCTTTGTTCCGGCAAACTAAACAACCATCCTGGAATCCAAACAGGCCGGCCAGTCCCAAATTCAATTTAGTCTTTGCATGCGGCTATATGGTCATGTGCTGGCTATACGACGCGCGGCGCGACGGCCGTTGAGAACGGCGTCAGCGTTGCCGGCACCGGACACACCACACCAAAGTGCCGACGATATCAAACTCGGATATGTATACACATAGGTATATACAGATACCGCACACACCGTCAACTCGCCTGACAATGACGTAGTGAGATGCCACTGTAGTATCACAGGTATAGGCACACACACTCGCCGCCTGATATCTACGGGTGTCCATTTGAAAACTTCTCACCATCCATATCAATCTTTCTCTAAATAATAATAAAAATCAAAATGACAAGTCTATTTATTCTCAAGGGGGGCACTTTTAAAAGATATGTGCAACCTTCGTGGTTCAACCCCCTGCGACGGGTACCCTTTGAATCGTGAATGGGAAGGCACCATTTTAAAGTCCGTTCAATTTTTTTCGAATAAACCCCATTTTTTTATTTGTTGTTTCAAAAAAATGCTACATGTCCACACATGGTGGAACCAAGCGGCATTGCACAACGGAGAGACATATGCTGTAATCAATGGCCACAGGATGACTGGCCTGGTTGACGTGTTCTCCTGATCGTGCATGGTTTGAAGTGAAAGAAACTCAGATAGAGATCAATAAGCAGAGCGAGAATATACCTTACAAGATCGGCGGCAACAGTACGAAATGATAGAGACTCGGGTTCGAGCTCCGTCCACACCATAGCCTTTTCTGGATTTTTGTCACTCAAAAATTGTGTCTATAATCTGTGTTTACAGTTTAACACGCAAAAGACTCAGAAAACAACCCTGACAAAGAAGTCGCTTGTTGGTCTGCCAGCCGTGGAGATGGAGAGACACACAATCCTTGAGTCATCTTCCATCAAGCTACTGGGAATTAATATCAACAATAAAATGTCATGGCACGATCATAAGGCCGGCCTCGCTAGGTCGGCCACAAGCTGAGGGATCAGCCCAGCTCATGTGTGGGGATGCGCTCCAAAGGGCCGCCCTGAAGCTCCTAGATAAAATCCAGATGGATATGGCTAACCTCACAAAGGACGTCCACAGTCTAGAACAGCAGAGAAGGGTGGCTGATCTGTACTTATTCTTTGAATATTATCATGGCAGATGTTCGACCGAGCTGCCTCGGTCAGAACAGCAAGGACTGAAAAAGCTCAACGGGTGCATCCCCACCAGGTCGAGCTTACAATGCTTCCGAAGGACCTCATCCAGAGGTCGTTCTTTTGGAGAACCTCGGCGCTGTGGAATGAGCCGGAGAGTTTCCCCTATGGTTGCAATCTACAGCATTTTAAGGTCAATGTGAATAGACATTTATCTTCTCGCAGCACTTATGAAGCGCAATAGGTTATCGGCCTTTGCGTGAGGTTATCTATGAAAAAAGTTGCTGATGCTGATTCATCCGACTTGTTTTCCTCTCCAAATTCATAACTTTTTTGACTAATATGGCAACAATAGCGATAAACAGACCGAGAGAAAGACCCACATACAGACAGACCGAATGTTACCATGGCAAGAATCGCTCAACAAGCATCAAGAAGATGCTAGAATAGCGATCTGAAGCGTGAAATAATGTCGATAACCTAATTGTATTTTATCCGATACACCCTCGTGGCTGTGCACGTATTTACGTCCTTGGGAAAAAAACAAAGCAGGAGTGCGTTATATGCCATAGATTAGGGTGAGGGCCGAGGGCCAGTCGAGCCGGCAGTTGAGCAGGGGTGCGGGGTACAGTTAAATGATGATGCAGAGCTGAGGGATTGCTTGCCCACTTTACACACGCCTTAATGCACTCACTTTCCCTCTGCCGAATCGATATTGTTAGCATATTGCATTCTCGGTGGCAATTTATAACATGTGCTGCTCCTCCTCCTCTGACTCTCTTAGGTCCGTTCTTATGTTTTTTCTTGCCCTAAATGCTTGTATAGGTCTGCACTCTTACTTCACACGCAAAACCGGGCGAGTTATTTACTTTGTGAAATGGAGGTTCTTTGGTTTGGTTTGGGGATATTTGAGAGTAGTTTGCTGCGCTTATAATCTTGTTTAATTTATATAATAACAATATTTTTTGAGGAAGCTCTAGAAAATCAAAAATGTGGCAATAAAATCATGTATGCAGATGATACTATAATTTCTTATGATAATCTGCATTATCACGACCATCTGCTGGACTGTGTCATTGATACAAACCTACACTTTCATGGACAGACAATTGGAGGAGTGCATTTTTTTAATATTTGGGAAGTTGTCATGTTGGACATCTACCCTAATAAAAAATCAGACATAGAATTGAGCTAGTTCGTTCAACCTTAATCAAAATGAAATATCTCTCCTGCAATAATAACTTCTATCTAAAGCTACGATATAGAAAGGTACAATGCTACATATGATTAAAGCTCTTGCCTGATACTATTAGTCGGGTTTTGATAGAATTTGAACATCCATTTTCGAGAAACAAAAAATTAGAGAGAACTTCCACCCCTCGTTTTTAAGATTGCACTATTAATTTAGGACGTCGTCGAAAACATTTTATGGGCTTTCAGAAGTCTCTGAACTCATTTTCACATAATTCTGATACTGATCAACTGCCAGCCAACTTTGGTCTCTTTCATCATTGGAAGAACGCCTCCAATTGCCACGCCACTGGTTCCGCTCGCTCTGAAGCCGGCATCATTCAGAAGAATTTGCATGAAAAATCACAGAAAGACAAGAGAATGAAATTCAGCAATTAGGCGATACATTTTAGAAATGAGACGTGTCGTCAATAAAGTCCCTTTAAACTTCCCCTGCAGCCTTTCATCCCGCCTAATCCATTTTGAACTGAAAGTAAGCAAATAATTTTGGACACGTTGCATTTTTTACCCTTTCGGCTTTCTTCCCGCTCTGCGTCGACTTAAGAAAAACAGAGCATAGGCAATATAGAAATACGCCTCGGAGGGATGGGAAAAAAGATCAACTGTTTGCTTTACAAACACTTTTGGACAGTTGTGGACACAGGTTGATACGTTCCGAGTTTACAGTTTGTTCCCTTTAGGGCGAGGTTTAATACGATATAGCATCTGGTGACGCGATGGTTCGAAAAAGCAGAATTTCAATTAAGAATTTCAGGTTTTATCTATCTTGCTTATATGGACCAACTGTTGGAAAATCAGCTATTGTTTCGATTGAACATACCACATAATAATATAACGTCTTTGCAATAGCCGAAAAACATCTACCACGTGCGATTGTCTCTGTATCGATCAGACAATCAAAATACTCGTTCTGTTCTGTTCCGTTCGCATGGAAATTCGACATTCCCTTCCACTTGGCGTCCAAGTCCTCTGTTGTTTATCTCGAACTTTTTCAAACAAATACATTCCTCGATCAAATTGTTTTAGTTTTGTTTGTTACCTTGGGGCAATGAGCTATTTGGTCTAGAATCTTCAGGATGCTTACTGGATGCAGGGGTTGTGCCGGTTAGTAGATATCAACCATATCCGTAACTGTCAAGGTCCGTGCTGAATGAATATGAGCATAGCGTATTAATAAACCATGCATCTAGGAAAATCAGTATCAGAAGAAAAATAGCTACTGGGGATTGCAGGGACAATATAATTACTGAGAATCACGAGTTCCAGTTAAGTAGTAATTTTTTTCAGATATTTAACGGCACCCTTATACTTGACCTTGACTACACGACCTCCAAGGTCATCTGGAAATCAACGCCATTTACGGGATAGTATAAATGTACATATTTAAATCGATACGAGTAAATATTTCATTATTCAAAGAATATTTCAAAATTTCCGAGATTTCCAAAACTTTAACTGGAATAATATATTTGAAACCCGATAAGGATATTCAGTAAACCTACTTGACGCTATTTATTAAAGGCTAAATATCACTTTTGTAATTATTGTTCATACTCATATTCTAGATAGAATGCAGGACAAACTAGAGTTTCATAATTTGTGCTTCAGAATTCCATTGTCTATATAATTTTTAGTGTCACGTCGTTTCGATTGCTTTACTATCTATGATCATCTTCAGGTGAACTGGCGAACATGTTCTTTCGTAGCTATTTATACTTCTCTGGCTGGTCTGTCCTTCAAGTGATGTGCTTTCCTGCTGAAGTGGCTGTTGGGTGGTTATTTCGCTGTAGTTTCTTCATTTTTCTTACGAGTATCTGTCATATTGGATTTATTTCGACGTTAGCCTTACTATAAACATGGTCGTTATGAGCAAAGAAAGTTATAGATGCCATGAAATATCAAGAAAAAACAATATCGTAAATTCAAAAATGTTCGCGATTACAATACTTCCTTGCACAATTGGTGTGAGAAGAAGCAGAGAAGAAGAATATACAGTACATATTTTTAACCAAGGTATTAACCTAGTACGAAATAAAAAATATATAACATGAGAAAATCCAGTCTGACCATAAATACTTAACATTGGGTCTACGAAGGACACCTGAAGGTCAAAATAGAGATTATGGAAAATGGTTAGACCTCTCGATAACCAAAAAAAAACTTAAGACCACAAAATTGTACACCAATGTAAAATTTTACGATTTTTCAGTATCGGGGGTATCAGACATACAGAATTTAATCTGAGATAATTCAGTTAATTTTCAAATAAGGAGGATCAATCATCTGATTTCAAAAATCTGTACAGCGTTGGTATTTTGGAGAAGGCAAATTTGATAGTGCACAGGTCAGTTGTGGACTTAAATTGACCCTCTTCTAATATCCGTGGTCCTTTATGAAAAAATAGAATTGACCTCGAAATCACTATAAGGTTCATGTTGAAGGAAAATTGCAAGGCAAGGGTCTTCAGATTGCTAAGAAAAATCGCACAGATACATGCAGCATTGTACTCATCAACATTCGAACACTCTATAGACTTACTATAATAAAAAACATTTTAGATGTATGACCTTTGTAGTTGTATTGGCCTTGAAAAATGCGCGTATACAATGGGGGTAACAAGGGTAATTTCCACCCCCTCAAGATTATTGGAACGTACACTGTTTATTTTAGAGTTTAGGCGTGTAGACAAACCTCTATACTACTACATCATCCTTTCAGAACTGAGGTATTCATACGGATCTGTGTTGAAACGATCGATTATACTATATCTAATATAGGCATTTCAGACTAAAAATCTAGGAAAGTTATTTTAATACTTTCGAGCGGTTACACCAAAATTGTTTCTCTTGAATATCAAGGTTATTTTTCCAGTTTTCCAAATACTGGCCCCAAGACTGGCCTAACAATTTGTTACCCGGCAGTCATCCGAAATCTGTAATTATTTGTAGGGTATTTGCAGAAACATCGGGAAGTTCACATCTGATGCCGCTTTTTTCAATGGTCGTGAATTGCCAAAGCGTTTTCCTTCTTCTGTTCCGCAAAGAATATGACAACACCTTTCATTACTGACTTTGCTCTCTCGCCATTCTCCTTTCGAACAGATGGTGCACGTCTTTGTTTTATCACATGAGCTGCAGAATGATGATGTTCTGGACAAACGACTTAGCATTTATTTTCAATGAAAAAAGTGGCTACAGTTGATTATTAAGAAAGTTCACAGAATCCACATTGAATTACGCTCGGCACAGGCTTTTTAATTGAGGAGGTGTAAAGAGAACAGAAACCACCTGGCACTCGACTTCTTTAATTAAAAGAAGAAAAAATGAAAATGGACGCCGAGTCGCAGTCTCGGACTTCTATTCTAATTATACACCAAATATCTTAATTTCGGAAAAAGTTTATCGAAGACATCTATCAAGGCAAAGTTGGCTTAATTTATGCCACTTGAGACCAGATACGCCCTCAGGGCTGCAACTGTTACTGCGAACTCCCCTTGATACTCGCAATATACGTTGAATGTCAATGGAAAATGCAAATCAGGAGGAAACACTGAATAAAAACTTATTAAAGCGGAATTAGAATATTTGGTTATCTGCTTATTCCTTTATATTTTATGAAAAAAGTCACTAAGCTAAAGATTTATAATATAAAGTTGACTGTAAATCCACACGTCGGAATGTATGATATCATTGGCATCAGTTAAAGATATAATAAATTATAATTTATTTTTAACTTGGTCTTAAAGCGAACTTGAATATAAACAGTAGTAACCAGAAGGTTCGATTTTTTGACCAGCTGAGAACCCATTTCACTTTGGAAATTAAATTTTTTGCGAAAATTTTATGTTCAAATTTTATAAAAAAAACCTAATTTTTTTTGCAAATTGTTTTACTGCCATCGATCCTTAATACGTGTGCAATTTCCAGATTAACCAGAAGTCTGTGAAAATTACCTTGAAATGCCGTTACATAGATACAGGTGAAGGTAATACGAGCGTGTTGAAAAGGAGTTATGTCAAATTTGAAAAATGTTGCGTTCACAATACTAACCCGTTTACGCGTGGGAGGTAAAAGTTATACATCATGTAGCATTTCCGAATCTTGGATACCCTACCAAGGGAGGGTTTAGCATTCTCAAATGTATATTTTATTCCGAAATCGAGAGTTTAACCGGTGTATCCATTTATCTAGATAAGGGGAATCCAGTTGTAGGCATTAATACTGTCGGTATCTGAAGCAGTATTACATCTCACTTAGAGTCAGGGCTGTTAGCTAGCGAAAATACGCGTAGAGCCTTTAAGACGCAGCATTGGAATGTCGTTAAACGAGAGAGGAAACACACAATGCCAGATACAATTGGATGTTTTTTAGTATCGGTTTGAGGGGAAGTCCTGTCTGCGAAAAATTCCCTTGATTCTTCTTATACGTGCTTTGCGGAAAGAAACTGTAACTGGATTAGAGCTCGTAGAATTTGAAATCACTCTTGCTATGTACGAAGAAACTGGCGTCAAGTGGTTCGACTCGGTTCTTCCCACGTCAATGGCCGGGAAAGCATTGTAATCGCGGAAAATCATGTCACTCATTTCCGTCTGTCTGTTTGTCTGTCCCCTAATCATCAACCTCTCTGAATCTCGGAAAATACCATTAGGATTTTGATCAAATTTTGACACGATATTAGTACTGTCTCAAGGACGAGAAAGCATTGTAGCTTTTGAAAATCGGTAATGACGGAGTTATCGTCGAAACTTAAGTGTTAACCTACTTGACACTATTTATACTTCAGATGATAGAGGTTCTTACTTCGTGGAACATTTCCATCATGCAGATAAAATGATTGTTTATGTTACAAACAGTTTCACAAATAGAACTCTCGAAAAAGCTTCAAGGCGTTCGAGAGTCAGTTCAGTGGCAGCGAAGTTATCATCAAGAATTGGAAATAAATTAAAGTAGAAAAACGCTTAAAAGAATAAAATGAACTTTTCCTTTAAAACTTTTACTATCAACGTATAACGTCATTACACAATTTATATAATATATCGCTTGTCGCGAGATTTGATAGTGGTATTTACTTTTTAAACATTAAAATCAATCAGATTAAGTTATTTAATTTACTTGTTTATCTACACAGGTTTATTTCAAATTCAATTTGTTTTACCTTTTTGTTATCGCAGGACAGGTTTCTCAGTCTGTTCATCTCATTCAAGGCATCATTGTTGCAAGGTCGTTTGCCGGTTAATTTCGAACAGTCTAGCTCTTCAATAAGGAGATCTTCAAAACTTAGTCCAATATCCTTAGAAATCCTCCATGTTGGATTTAGAGTGACGTCACTTTATTTTTTTCGAGTTATTCCCATCAAGCCCTTTCATTTGATACCCATATCATGAGGGTTACTATAAAAAAGATAAATCGCCATTTTGTAACGTCTGCCATATTAGATTAAAAATGGCGGCATATAAGTAATCGTGCATTGTCACGTGAACCAAACGTGTGTACCAAATTTTAACCCGATAGCTTCAGTGGAAGTGGGTGAAATATTGATTGTAAAATTCCAATACAAACAAGTGAGGTTAAATAAAAGCTTTTAAAAAAACTCAAACTTGGTGCTTAGACATTTCCGAACCTCCTGAAAATTTCTTTGGGATCAAAATTGGGGGTAGTGTTGGGATGGCAGTAGGAGAGGAATGAATTTCAATTTTTTTTCAAGTCACAATAATCCATTTCCTGCACGTGTTTTCTAAGGACACTATAAGTGATTTTTCATGATATGAGGGATATTTTCCAATGGAGGAAACCGAATTTCATTTATTTGCTATAATTCTTTTTAATACACTAGATGTTAAATAATGGGGTGGTGGATTAAACGCTCACCAGGGGGGCGGGGGTGTGAAATGGTGGCATAAAAACCTCACGTAATTGATAGACGACCCTTTAGCGGACAGTACAAGTAAGATGGTGCGCCACTGTAGGAAAGACGTAAGCCTCACAAACGATCTGTTTTGCTGTTAGGTATTTGTGTTTATCGGCTTCAGCTAGGAGACGGGGGTAAAATAGGTATCGTCTAATTTTGCAAATACGAGAACGCGAACCCTATAAAGTGACCACATCAGGGAGCGACGGGATATTTATTTGTTTACGAGCTCGATTCCCTCTTCCCATCTTCATCTGTCATTTCGCTACCCTCGCACCGTGAATCACTTTGTCGCTAATAAAAAAGTCATATTTTAAACCGAATGCCTCGCATCTCGCATTGATTTACGCTTTATCTATTTTGTTTTAAATGTGTGAACCGCCTCATTTGTTTACCAGATTATATATATCGCCATAAATGGAAGCTACCATTAAAATGAAGCTGTCTGGATTTTTTCTGAAGGAAAATGGGTGAATAATTATTGGCAAATATGCGTATACATTTTAGGTATTGTGTATTAATGTAGCATCGTATCATGTGGCGGTTCAAGGCGGATCAATATGTATGATAAAAAAAACGCTTGAGCAACCCTTATTGTATTGTACAAGTTTGATGGACACAACGTCCACTTTACAGCCTGTCTTGAATCGCAAGATGTTCGTGTTTTTGATCGAATTAAACGGAGCTCCGTTGAAAAATATGATAACCTTACTAAAAAACCAGAGCATACTCAGCCAAACTGGGTCACAGTCTACTGAGAAATTGGAATCATCGTTCAAGTTCATAAATGCAGATTATTTGACCATCCTCTTGTAATTGTTATCCTCTTAATATTAGAAGCTTGCTCCTATTTCACTGCATGCCCGCAGCATCAGCAGGAAATGCTAGAGACACAGGTTTGAATCCCATTAGCATCCACAATGATTATTCTGTATTTTTCTTACTCCAAAATTAGGTATATAACCGTTATGAAGGGATCAACCAAAAAAACTACTCGGAGCTCTCGTCTTTACGCAACGCAAGATGATAAACGCAAAGCAATAATAAGAACGAACAGTCTTGGGAAAAAGTAAGGAACAAAATACGTACCTGCGTTATGTTGTACAGCCGCCTGCCTAATTTTGTTTCTTTCTTTTATTTACTTTGGGAATGCTGGGGAGTATCCTAATTCTTTCTCAGGATTCGTGGGGAAATCGCTCTCTTTTTATGCTGTGTTTCATCTTAAAATTAAACATGTTGTCTGCCCATAGGCGCCACTTGAGAGAAACCGGGTGCAATGCTACTTTTGCTCCCCTAACATCAGGGAAATATCTTACTTATACAGTTAGACCTGTACAACAACTTGTATAGTAATTTGTATAAATTTGTCACTTAGACTGAAGATAGTCGCTAATCTACAAGATTGATAAAAATTCGCGTTTATTGGTTAATTTACTTGACGCAGTTGATGCAATTTTTTTACGTCACATAGCAGCCCTGAACAGCAATCAGATCGGCAGAACGCATCTGAAATATCACTCCTATTAAACTCTCTGATCATCAATCACGACTCCGTATCAATGTTTCATTCAGTATTTTAGTTAGTAATTACGCTAATAAAGGTAGACTACTTGCTATTCACTTTACTCGTATATATCGCTGAAAACGGCACAATAATTTCAAAACACAATGTGCAACCTTGTGCAATTCATGAGGAAAGGAGTAATACTTGAGGATTGTATTTTATTCTACTTCGGATGTGTACAACCTCATCTATAGCTGGCTCTCCTAAATAAGGACAAAGTAAATGTGAACTTCTATGTAACTTTTCGCAAATTAGTACTTTTATTGCAGTAAATAACGCATTTTCTTGAAAAATCCATAATTCAATGATAGCTGCTTGAGATGGAGCTCAACCAGGATATTTAACTTTTTTATTATCTTGGTCGGAATCGATATTTTCGGGTAGAAGCTGAAGAAGACATGAATTGCTTTTGATCTCCTAAACTCATCCATTATAATCTCTTTTGAAAATTATTTTATGCGTAACTCCTTTTTCCCTTTTCATATAGAAATTTACATCATGTATTTCTGCTTGAAAATTTTGTTAAATATATCATTGAGTATGTATTAAGATATAGATTTATGTGTGATGTGTGATTGTGTGATGAAAATATAGATATAGATAAAAGTCAATTAGATTGACTCAGTTCTTCCCACACATTATTGAGAGCCAATATTCAACATAAATACTTTTGACGTTTTGAACATATAAAATGAAAATTGAAAATTTCTATGGATTTCTGTACCACGCCCAAAACTATGCTTGAATACTATAACGAAATAATAATGTAAATGAGTGAATTTAAAAGTAGGAAAGTGCAGGAAACAACTGGATGAAATTCCAAGGGAGTAAAAGGAATGCTGTTTCGCTATACTTAAAAAAGAAAAGTTTCAGAAAGGATTAAACGCGAATGGAAATTGTTTCAAATAAATAACACTTAGCTTTCAGATAACTCACACGTAGACAAATAGAAGTTGAGGGAAAATTTGAAAGCATTTTAATGTGAAACGGTAACCTCAAAAAATATGCGAAAAAAATAAAATAAGAGATGCTAGAAGTAACAGACGAGATGAATTGTAGAAGTAAAAAAAAGAGAAGATAACTATCACGTTAGTTGCTGCATAAGTTTAACACTAAGAAACAAAGTTTATGAATAGAATGTTAAAAGTATGATTTGATTCAACTTGTGTCCAAAGGGTGAGAAGGAGGAATTTAAAGTTGAAGGAGAATTTTAAAGCATTTCGAAAACACGCCAAAAAAAATTGAACGTGAGATACTAGAGAAATTATAACAGATAAAGCGAGTTACTAAACTAAACAAATCGACTCCAGTTTTACCATGTGCTTGCTGCACGCTGTTATCGGTGAAGAGCAAACCAAATTATTAATGAAATGTCAAGCATTAAATTAATTCATCGGGCTTCCAGACTGTCAGGTATGTAATTAGGATTCAAAATTATGTAATGTAAGGAGCATAGAACATAAATAAAACTTTAAGTTTGATTTGATCCTTTCAACCACTGAGGTGGTGTTCCAGAGAATCGAAAAATGACAAGTGAGATTGAATCAGTATTGAAAATTATGTCAATAGGAAGCACCAAGTTGTAAGGGCAAAAGAAGTAACTACATAAAAGATACTAGAGAAACTATAACGAATAAAAGTAAAAACGTGCTGCCTTCAACAAACTCCAAGAGGTAAAGAACGGTTAAAAATGATATGTCAAGTTACCAGGGAAACTGTTTTAGTTCCCAATTTTTATTGGAATTATAGCGCAACGTATGCACCATGAAAATTAATCTGCAAACGCAAAATTAACAGTAAGGAGTATAAAACATAAATTAAACGTCAAGGTTTGAGTTTATTCTTTCAACCTCTGTGGTGGTGTTCCAGTGAATAAGAAAATGACAAGTTGAAGTGAACAAGTATTGAAAACTATGTGACGCAGCAAATTTTGAGGATAAAAGGTAGTAATTATATAAAAGATACTACATAAACTATAAGGAATAACATTTAAAAAAGTCACTGTTACATACTTGCTGCATTAAACAAACTCTAACGGTTATAAATAAAATGTCAAGCTTTCAGATAACTGATTTTAGTTCCCTTATAGTAGTTGCGCAAAAATTGAAAAGCATGTAGATGAGAAGAGCATCCTCAAAAAATATGCGTGAAAAATAAAATAGGAGTTGCCAGAGCAATTGCAACATTTAAGGGGAATTAAAAAGTATATCAATAATGCTGCCTAATGAATTGAACGAGAGAAACTATCTAGCTTGCTGCCTGAGACAAAATCTAAAAAGCAAACTACGATTATGCGATTATGAATAAAATTAATGTTGAAAAGGTATGATTTGATTTATGTTTGTGCCCAAACACTAGTGCTCCAAAGAGTGAGAAGAGAACATTAAGAGTTGAAGAAGAATGATAAAATATGACAAGACGACGCATAAGGAATGAGAGGAGAGATACTAGAGAAATTATAACAGATAAGATGAATTATAAAAGTAAAAGGGGAAAGACATGCCCGAAAGTATGAATTCATTAGGAGGAATGCGTCCCCTGCGTGTATGTGCGTGGTTCAGTCGTAGTTTGATGGTCGGCTTCGTTAGAGGTGGCTGTGAGCATCGCCGGAGTCTGGAGCGGAGTCCGGAGTCGGGTGAGGCGGTGGCGGTGGCGGCGCGAGCGTCGGCGGCAAGAGCGTCGCGGCGCGGCGCGGCGTCGGAGGCAGCAGGCGAACTGCAGCGGCGCATCCGTAGACTTGTGGCACCGCCTCCAAATTCGCTTTGGCCGTCGCCGTCTACTTGAATGACCGTTTTTGCGCAACAACACAACTAACTCTTGTTCTTTCTACCGAAAAAGAAATAATTAATAGAACGCCGCTGTTACCGTTTATGTGTTTAGTTGTGTTTAGGTGTTGTTCTGTGAGTGCGACTGTTTACCGCTACCGATGAAGTACTGCGAAACTCGAATGCTGGCTTCTTTTGCACAGGTATCGTTACTTATTCTTAATGTTTACACTTTTATCTGTTGGTCTTGTGAATTTCCTGGTTGTGTAACATAGAACACGTCTTCGAATTACACAAAATTGTGTACGGGGCAACTAATTCCAAAATTCACGCGGTTTCTACAAGTTTCTAATAGCCTGTCCCTCTAACATCAAAATATTTTAAAGTACTTACCAAGCATTGACACCACAATATTTTCAGTAGTTAGTTAAATATTTGTCAGCTGTCGGCTATTTACGAAATACTCGTCATAAATTTTTATCATATTTTATTGAAATATTTATGCCAGTCCTAACTTACTTTATCAAAAAAATTCTATAAACGCGTAAAATCATTCTATTTCCATGGCTTGTAAATTTCTTGATTGCTTAACATAGAACGAGTCCCTTCAAATTGCACAAAATCACGCATAGTGTTTTGAGTCAACTGAAACTTTCGGAATTTACGAGGTTTCCACAAATTTTGGATATGTTATAAGTCCAAACATTTCAAAGTGCTTGCCCAGCATTTACATCATGAAAGTTTGACTCATAAAAGCCAGATCAACTATAATGGGTCTTCTTTAACTATGTATATCAGCTGATATTTTATTGAAATATTCGTGTTAATAGTCTCGGTAGTGGAACATTTTTCATGTAGAAAATGGGATTATACAATATTTTGTAATATTTATTTTCTCATCATATATCGTTTAACTTATGTTTATGAAACCGTACTACGCGAAAACTCGCTGACGTTCAAAATATTCGCTGTATGACTGTGCGACAAAAACTGTGCCCCTGTACCCTAAATTACTGCATCAAAATACAATAAAGCTGAAAAATAGTCGATAAAACTCCAAATAATCCAATTCTGCTAACAATGAAGTACTGCAAAACTCGAATGCTGGCTACCATCACACAGATATTGTTACTTATTCTTTATATTTACCCTTTTATCTGTATGTCTTGCACTTACCCAACATTTAACCAGAATATTTCGAATCATGAAAACCAGAACTTGATTGGTTGCTTATGATCATAAAGAAATGAGCAAGGATTTTGTGTTATATTTTTGAACACATTCGCATTTTTCTGAAGCTTAAATGTTGAGGTATGACCCATACTGCCTCATCCATTTTAAATTATTCTTCAGATCATAACCTCACGTACGGTGCTCTGTGGAAGTTACTTAACAGTTTGCCTCACATTTTTACGTCGTTGAAATTTGATTTGATAATATTTATGAGAAATATAAATAATAAAAAATATTCTGAATTAAACTTCTGAAATTCTTAGTCACTCGACCTCGAAACACCCTTTTATGAGTAAAAATCATATTATACAATATTTTAGACAATCTATTTTCTCAGCATCTCCTCAAAACTATGTATAACCTGAATTACTCCATCAAAATTCGTAAACGTGAAAGAGTTTCGTAAAATCTTCAAAGTGCTCGGTTCAGAAAAAATAGCATTCCTGATACTACGTATTTCACAAACTGCTTTTAAGTTTACGCCATGTGTTTTTTTGTGATGATCAAACTGATTAACTAATGTTCTTCCGGTAATTGCATTTGTAAATTCAATTATTTCAAAAACATTGCGTTTTGGAAGTTTGATAGGAGTTTGATGCTATCTGACACAAAACGTTCAGTTATAAAAGATGCAAATACTCAAAACTAGTCGCGATGTCTAGAAGTAGCGTCCTATCAACAGTATAAGTTCTCTCATATAAAACATTTAACATAATATGCCTGTAGATAAAAAAATGTTCAGTATTACTTACTTCATCATACACTTTTCACATGCTGAATAGACATAAACTCAGGAAGTCTAAGGATATGACATTTTAGAAAATGTAATTCAATATTTTACATCAGAATTTATTTGAATATGCATAAAATCAGTTTCTCAGTGAACATACCATTCACGTCATTTTTGATACATGCCTAAAAAGCTTGAACATGGGAATACAATGACTTATTCCGAGCTAAAATTCAATAATTCGAATCATACCATCATAATATATAATATGTTTCCAAGATTGTTATATTTATAGGTGCTTAAATCAAAAAGCCATTCAAAATACAACGCAACTGGTACATTAAAGATATGTAAACCCTTAAACTAGATCAGTTATTTGAAATGAATCGATTCTATTCCTCTGGTCTCACAAAATATTACCACAGCTAATCCAAACTTCGATTTTTATATTTATCAAATTACGATTCTTTTTAGGGCATAGTTAAATACATATTTTTGGGGTGTCAAACATTTATACAAGTATCTTATTTCATTTTTAAGTACTCAAGTTTTTGATGCAATTTTTAGGGCATATAAAAAAACTGTGGGGACCATTTTTATGTGTCATTCCGTGAACGTTATTAAAAACTAATTATATGAATTAGTATTACTATAACAAAAATACCAGGAAGATTTAGTAGCACTCATCACCATCCTCATGGTTCTATTCCATTTATAATTTTTTTTGAGTCCTTGTTAATTCATAAGGCAAATAATTTGAGGTAAACTGTTTTCAGTTCCCACACATATTTGAATATCTGATTAATTTTTGTCACTCTGTCTAATTATACTCTGTCGATGTGTCTTTTGTCTGTGGGTCTGTCGGTATGTTTGTCGGTGTGTCTGTTGGCGTTTTTAATTGCGCGTAATTTCTGAAATCTCTGGACTGATTTTGATGGAGATTGGGAAGCGGTATGATCTAAGGTCCTAAAAGGCAATGCTGCTACATTTTTGAAAATCGCTACAAAACAGCAAAACAGAAAAAATATATAATCCCAAAACTTCGTTTACGCTTTTTTTTTCTAGTTCATCTTTTAGACGTAGTCGAAAAAAAATACGAAGGGAATTGATGTACTTTACTTCATGTTTCGATTCAACTATCACAAATTGCTTGTGAGCTATTTGTCTTGTTGTATGTCGTACATTTCGACGTGCAGTGTATTATTACATCCATCACTAAAAATCATCTCAATTTCACAGATCAATAAAGACGCTTGTGATGAAGTTAGCAAATCACATTTTAATGGCGTATATATCCGACTACATATAAGGCACAATTTCATGGAAATCGCAATAACTCTGGAGTAGTTTTAAGATATTTCGATTAAACTTTGTGGGCGGGATGCAGCATCCGCCCAATTGTATGTAACGAGTGCCAAGACGTCCAATGGCAGAGTGCCTCGATACAGGGTGTTATTTGGAAGTAAATTCATCCTTCTCAGTCAGCGGTGAGCCACCGATTCTCATTTGCCAATCTAGTGTCCTGATATTCACATCAAAGGTTCAAATGGAACATTTTCCTTAATAACATGCCACCTTTTAGATAATTGTCTAGAATGCTAAATAATATTATCCTTAAATAAATAAAATGAAAAATTAAATGCAAATCTCGTCATAAAAAATAGTTCAACAGTAATTAGCTCAAAGTTTAAAAAAAAACTCAAAAAAACAAGTCATCAAAAATGAAATACTTAATTTTTTATTTGAAACTGCTCAAGATAATGATTTGTGAAGTTTCTTATTA
This sequence comes from Bruchidius siliquastri, assembly GCA_949316355.1. Classification (NCBI taxonomy): domain Eukaryota; kingdom Metazoa; phylum Arthropoda; class Insecta; order Coleoptera; family Chrysomelidae; genus Bruchidius; species Bruchidius siliquastri. Next base: position 21,203,131 of record OX438538.1, on the reverse strand, counting down.
AGTGGGCTGGCATTATGGTGTTGATAACGTCTTTTAGGTAAGCAGGATACAAAGAACGGGATACACCAAACAGCAAAGCTGATGTATCGTATATCTTTTTTCATGGATAACCATGGATACGGTGTAATATTTTCTCGTCGAGAAATACATACCTAATGCACTACAATTCTCAAAATTGCAATGCTTAGATTTAGAAGTAATAGCTGTGGCCTTTCTTTGGTTTCAATCCGTGGCCAGAAAAGAGTTGATTCGCAGTTTGTAGGTCTTGTGGTAGTTCAAGAGTAGCTTGTAAAAAGTTTTCAGGCCGTAGGAAATGTGCATCTGGGTTTCATCTGCATAAGAGTTTTGCTCTAATCTTTAAAGCAATTTTTTTTTCAAGTACTTTGATGTTTTTGGAAGGCCAATTTTTTCAATAGATAACCTCTAAAAAAAGTGTTGGGAGATAGTATAGATCATTCCACAACGACGAAGTTCACCATAAGAATGACTTTTGAGAGAGGACCGTTCAAGCTGTTGAAAGTTCGACCTGGTGAGGATGCGATGGTTGGGCTTTTTTAGTGTTCGTTTTACTCACGGATCTCGGTGTTGTTTTCGGTAACAGCCCTGTCGAACAATCACCATGGTAGAATCTATAATATAGAGGCAAATCACCTACCTTCCTTCAACATTCTAGACTGTGGAGGTCCGTCGTAATATCAGGCTGGGCGACTAGAGCTAGTATTTTTTAGTTTATTCATGCCAAAAGCTTCGAGTGTTCCTGAGCGCACACCCAGACATCTGAACAATATTCTTAACCTCCATAGCTGGCAGATCAGCGTGTGATTTCCTTGCCAGGGTGATTTACTGAATCTTCTGGAAGAAAAAGTTTATTTGATTCTTTTTAGGGCATTTCAATAAAAGCATGTTTTTAAAAACCAAAAAAAACCCCAGTACACCAAAATCTCAGACGGATTGGAGGAAAGGAGTTTAATTATCACCATCTTTTATTATTCTTATTCATATTCTCAGCAAGTCCTTTCATTTGATACCCATATTGTAAGAATGCATTAAAATAATATTAGTCCACCATCTTGGGTATTCCAGCATGTTGGATTTAGAATGACTTCACACAGCTAACCAATGCACTGTCATCCAAACTAAACGTGTATACAAAATTTTAACTCAATCGCTTGAAGATATCTGCTTCAACCGGAACAAACATAGTTACATACATACATACATACATTGCAAGTTAATGAATTGTTCAGTTTTAAAGACATAGCTGTTAGTCTGACATTCGTCAAGCTCATACAGATAATGCGCAATATTTAGTACTGCTGCTTTGATTTGTTTAACTACGTATAGAAAAGACAATTTAAACATCACCAAAAGAACCAACAATGAACATATCACCCATTAGCCGTGGAAAGTTTTTTGTTTGCAAATTATGTCCCACAATGTTTGTTTTCTCTATATTTACATCACAAACGTAATGCTCTAGAGAACTTGTTTTTCATTTGTTTATATAAATAGCTTTTATTAGCCAAACATAAATTATTAAATTTCATTCGAATGATTATATGTACCTACAGCGGTTATTACTCCGGTTGATGTAATTATTTTATTATGAGAATTAAACAGAGTATCTAAATAAATGGATATATAACAAAAAAAAAAAAGGTAGAATATCCGCATTAAGCTTTCAAGAAATCACATATTTAAAATTCGTAAGCAGTTAGGAGTTGATCATCTTTTAATTATTTTTGTATAAAATTTTTATATCGGAACAGTTTTCTTGAACAACACACACTACCGGCGGGGATTTTAGATCTAGCAAGTGTTGAATCAGGGGACATAAAAGTTATATATCTAATACGGAAACATCAAAATCAGCACTCGGTGAATATGTTCGGGAAACGGGCTGCTGATTGGGCATGAATCAAAGGAAAATTGAATCAATGTTATCCAAACCTACATTTGGACCATCGCATTTCCTCCAGGATGTCTTATGGTTTATTCTTGCCACAGACTGAACAAGTGCAAACAAACAGGTTAGTTTGACTATCTACGAGAGAACCTCGTAATATTGTTCGAATGATTTACATCCCCACCAATGGGCATGAAAATATTGCGAAAAAAGATCGAATTCCGTCGGTCTGTTTGCTTTTCTACTGTATTTTAACTAAATAGAAATTTTAAATAATGCTAAAAGTGTTATTTAGTCTCTTAATGAATTGCATCAAGTATATTCACTCTGTAATCCACGTAAAATTTAAGATTCTTATCGGATTGTAAGCTGCCAATCCACTTGAAGTAAGTTTGAAACATCCTGTAAATTATGGCAATTATTGGAAACTAAGAACATATTGTAGATTGTAGATGCTCTTACTTGCTGAAACTTTTCCATCATGCAGATAAAATAATTGTATATTTATTTGTGTGTTACATATGCAATTATTTCATCTGCATAAAAATATTTTGTGAATGGTTGCAATTATCAAAGATTTAAAACTTAATCTTTCTTAAATTCCATTTCAACTCTCAACAGTTCAAAAATACGATTTCCTCATTTCCAAGCAGACACCTTTGCGTGTCAATCTAAAAAAAAAATTTTTGGTCAAAAGAATGACAGTGTGGGAAATACTGAGCCCTCCACTTGAACCGTATTTTTACCAAAAAAAGCATCCTCACTTTTGAAAAATATTCAATGTTCGATGTAGTTCGCGATCCGTCGGCAGGCGACGGCATAGGCAAACGGAAAGGGCGACCTCCCTGTGCGCCTGTTGGGGGAGAACTGAAACGGCCGACGATCCAAGCCACCCCAACCTTGTACACAGTTGTATACTATATATAGCATCAAAATATACACGTAAACATTGGCCCAATTCCGCAAGCGATTCACGCTCTCTCTCTCGCTCTTCATTCAACGTGCTGCGCGCTGAAGGGCTGCATCCGGATACAAGACGTGCTTTTCCGGCAGATCACAGACGCAATTTTTTTCTCTTGTATCTCATTTACACTCATTTAATCTTCGCTTTTTTATTTGGCGGTCAGTTCTTGCGTTTATGCGTTGCTTCGTGCGACATATTTTATGTCTAAGCAGCGACAAAATACTGATTCTGTTCTTCGTATTGACGAACGCCGTGGGCACAATGATTGAAAAAACGCAAACTGTCACAAAGTCCTCAAGAAGGGCATGAAAAACATGCCCAACTAACGAACTCAGTCGAATTTTTTCCAAAACTAGTTCTTTTTGTCGTCGTCGTTCTCGGCGTTGCGAATTAGGCGGTGTTTTAATATCAGTGAAAATAGATAATTATCTTCTCGCAGCACTCCTGGAGCGCGATAGACTTCATGCCTTTGCAAGAGGTTATTACGACAAAACAAACTGATTTTTATAACTCTCACAGTCGAACTAACCTTACATGCATAATGTCACGATTATATATTTAATGCTCCTTCACCATAAATGCAAAATCTAGCCTCCACCATAAATGCAAAATACGAGCTTCCACCAAAACCTGAAATCAGCAATAAGAATTCCCGTCAAACTTTTCCATATATTTTTAAGGCTCAAATATGACAAATAGCTGCAATTCAGAGATAAAAGTGTGTTATATAAAGCGGGTGCAATATATGGAAACGCAGAGTCGAAAGAGGTTGTAGAATACCTTGCTATTGGCAAAGTTGAATGTTTACTGGAATACAAAGATTAAATATTTCGTTTCTTTCACCAACTGTCATCAATTTTGTCATTTATAATGCAAAAACCTCGCACGCCTGATTAATATTGAACATTTTAACATAAAATAACAAAACTCCTCCGTCCTTGTTAAAGTGGTAATTTAGTGTCAAAATATTTACCAAATCCGAATGGTACCCAGATAACAAACAGACAGACAAAGAACATCAAAAAAACCTAATATAATGATACAATTCAGAATTTGTCGCGATTGCAATTTTACATTATTACAAACAAGAATGTTGGAATATAGAATATATTTAAATCCATCCGTCAAATTATACAATCATGGGATCACTCAGTCACGAATATAATTTCCTGAAAAAAATATTGTCCAAAATATAACACTTGGTGTATCCGCGAAGAAATCCGAATTAACGGGAAAAGTTAACAGAGACACCGATTGCTAATGGAATGCCTACGTAACGAAATAAAAAAGGGGATCGAAGGGATGATAACTGAAGGGGGAGAAGGAAGGGGTGTTGAGGGGGCAATCGACACAAGCTGCACGAACAATGAAACCTGTGCGATGGGCCGTTCCGTCACGATAGTCATTGAAATTGTCTGCAAAAAATGGACGACATTGCCAATCGGCAAATATCTAAATCATCCCGAATTAAGGCGTTGTATATTTTATTCGAAAAAAAGAAGGGGACCCTGAAACACTGCATTGTGCTGATAAAGGTGAAACGCGAGTTTATAATTGGTTTTACGGTTGTAGATTGTAATCTAGTACAGCAGATTCAGCTCGAAAGAATATGGTAAGGCGACATATGATTTATTGCAATTTTTCTTAACTGTAACGATTATAATACAAATGTTCTTGGATATACTTAGTCCACGGTTCAAACGATAAGTTATTTAATCGCGGAATGAACTTAAATTGCTTAATAAAACGTTTTACCTACTTTCCACTAATAAGCGAGGAAAGTATTTTGATCGCGAATATTTTCGGATGTGAGACAATACGTTTTTTGAACGTTTCATACTGTCTACTGTCTACATCAGGAAAATATATGTTTGTCGGATCATCGCTTTGTCGGTTTTTTCTGCCCATCCGTCTGGCTGTCTATCTGTCTCTTTGACAGTCACTCTTACCTCAGTAACCTTTGCACCGATTTTGATTAAATTTGTGGACTAATATGGGGTAAGGACATCAGAGGTTCTGCTGGTGTATTTTTTCATCGATCCGGGTCAGACTTATGTAAGATATGCAGAGGACCATTCAGGTGATTTATTTTTCTTCTTCTTTAAGTAAAATCTTTATTCAGAAGGTTGGCTATCATCACAGAACAACTCAACAGAATTTCGTCAGTACCACTGTCTTGAACTGCTGCTTCTCTTTCCCTGTATCTTTATGGTTTTTAATATTACTTCATTTTTTCAATCAACTGTAAAGTAAACATATGAAGCTTCAGTAGTAGTAGTGGTGGGGAGGGAAAGCCCACTCCGAGAACTATCACTGAAACTGAAGTTAACCTGGTGATTCCTTAGTGTCGAACCTACCCGACCTTTTGATAAAGGTCATGATGTCAGAACATTGTTCTAAGTAGATCTCTTCCCTGTCAAACTTCGTTGTGCCCAACACCTCAGCCCTAAGGCCGCGGTATATGACCTTCTCTCCTAGGAAGTGGGACAAGGAAACATATAGTGCTTGTTTGACAACACATTCAAGTAAAATACTACTTCTCATGGTTCCCATAGCATTCTTGAACCCAAATTGGTAATCAACCAGATCTTGCTCTAATTTTTCAGTATTTTCTGATGTATTATCTTCAAGAAGACTTTAAAAGTTTGAATGATTGTTCGATAGTTATTGGATTCTTTCTAATTAGGTAATTTAGGTAAATTAATAAACGTTGATATCACCCTACGACTCGTTTGGCCTTTTTAATAGGCTCATCCGGATTGCGCACTTCCAAAAGAATTTCCTAGTAGTGGCAGTGGCTTTTCCGGTGAACGTGATGTTATGGAGCGAAATAGAACCCCCATCATCATTCCAGGACATATTATTCATGTTAATCTCCAGAATCTTGTTGGAAAAAGCTTCGAGTAGACGAACATATGATTTTTTTGTCTTCTAATATTTCTATATGTTCGTTGATCTGGAAAACATATTGCTCCCATCTGTGTAAGGTCTCCATGCAGTAACATGGGTTGCTTTCATGTGTGGAACTATATATTAGCTTGAATGTTATTTCCAACAGTTCGTTGATGTTCAGCAAGAAGAGCGTTGGAGAAAGGGCAGATCCTTGAGGAACACCTGTATCGATGGCATATCCATCCACCATCACTAATAAGGAGCGATCTCTAAGGAAACTTATACAACCATTGGCACAGACCCGATGGCAGCCCATCTTGATCATACATATAATCAGTCATATTTAGCAAATTTCTGAATACAGCCACTCTGAAACCTAGAAGAAGAAAGAGATACCAAGTCCTTGCGATGGGTATTCACCAAGTCTAGATTTATCCAGCAACCTGCATTTCCATTGCCTAATTGGCTCGGACTATTTCCGTGAGGAGGAAAACATATCTACGCCCAAACCGTCAAAGTTTGCATTTTACATACATGTAACTCCAATTCTTCCTCAAAGCTAGATATGCATTATGCAATTTCAGACGTATGCAAAGTGATGTGGAATGCATCCGGAAATTATTTCCATTATCAAAATGAACGGATGATTTATATATTCACAAACATTTAAAAAAGCAACGTTCTCATCTGTCCTCGAAGTTTAATTTGAATTTTTAAGGTATCCTCTTTTGAATAAACATTCAGCAAACCCTTTTCGGTCGACTAATAAATATGCACAAGTTCCTCAATTCGAAAATTTACATCTACTTTGAATTTCCATTTTTATATTCGACAGTTCCTGATTGAAATTAACGATAAACTGCGCGAGATTCTGTTGTGGTAATTCGATTAAACGCGAATCTCCCGATGTTTTTCTCCTGAATTTTACAGGTCAAGTTAGAATGGAGATAAAAAATATAAAGTTTCACGTTACACAAATCATGAGACTAGAGGTGAAATCAAATTATAAAATCTTAGTTGCATCAATTTAGCGCAGAAACTCATCAGAAATAAAAGTTTGGCGTTACAGAGCATAATTTTCTAGCAGCGTATACATTTTTAGTCATGATTATTTTTCTCGTCACTATTGACTTTTTTCTATAGATAACCTCTTAAAAAGGCAGAAAGCCTTTCGCGCTTCATAAGCACAACGCGAGAATAAATGTCTATCTATTACGTATTGCTTGTTTTTTGAATACATCCAGAAGCTTCAGGGAGTGATTCGAGGCTCATGCGAGCAATACTCCAGCGATAGCCATATCCAACAGCAAGAAGAGCGTTGGAGAAAGGACAGACCCCTGTGGAAAACCAGCGTTGATGGTCAGTCACATCCATCCGCTACCACATACAAGGATGGGCTGTGGCTAAGATGTGTTAAGTATGCTTCAAGGAACAATCTAATGAATGTTCTCCAATCCTTCAGGTATACCATAAGTCTTTCTCCCAGTTTTGGTGTGATTTTTGCATTGGAATGATACTATTATTTTTCGTTTCCTCTCGTGAGACTGACAGCTTTATTTATGAGAAGACGCCTTATATAAATTGAAGATGCTTGACTTGGTGGAAGTCTTCGCTCGTTTTGATAAAATTGGTTAATTTACATACAAGGTTTGCCCATACTTTTTTTGTGACTCGATTCGATTCAATCTTCAACTTTGACTGACAAAATTAACGGCTTCTACCCTGATTGCTTGTCAACTAGCTAGATAGGTCCTATCTTGGATATGATACTAGAGTTCTAAAATCTAGCATCCTGTTTATTCTCTCTATTACTCTTAAAAATTCATTTTTCGCGCCCTTTAGAATGAATATTTTTGACAGCTGCATTTGAACTGGGATAAAGGAAAACTCCTAGAAAACCACAATCATCTCCGCTAAATACTCCTTGAAATATTTCATGCCTTAAGATGGCTTAAGCTATTTCATTTTTAATAAACATTTTATGAAAGTAATTTTAAGAATAAATTAACATATAGAAGTATACTCAGAAATTTATAAAGCGATACAAAATGAATTCAAAAGATCAGTCTCTTGTGCTGTCAGGGTTTGGTAGATATTTTTTGATGTCAACAGGACGAGCACAGCAATCACAGCCTGTTTAGCATCCTTGTATTCCCTCAGCTATCGTGAGGTTTGAATATGAAAATGTCGCAATTTTACTAGAAGTACTTCAATACAGAGTAAACTGCCAAAAAAATGTCCGGTGAATTTTTTAAGGAAAGCTGGATTCCAATCACTCCAAACACATTGACTTTGTATCGGTTGTACACACCTCTCGTTACCAATTTTGTTCCAAATTTGCACGTTACCAGTTAGGGGTTGAATCTCCCAAATGGCTATAAAACGTACAGGACAATGAAAAACGAAGTTATGATTTTTTTTCAGGTTCTGGAGGCCATTATGGAATAAGTAAAATAATAGTAGTATAATTCGTTCCCCTGAAACCGGAATATCTTTAATTAATGGCTGTCTCGGACTTTCTTAGTATTTCCTTCCGGGAAGACCAAAAGGCGCCGGCTCAGGGCCTTTTTCATGAAACGGAAGTGTCAGCGCGCAATTTAGCATCTTATTAGATGCATCATCTTGACAGCCGAATAAAAAACTTGGAGAAACATAAAACATCACATTTTATTGTAATCACTTGCTTTCACGGGGTATGAGAGAATACAATCGCAACATATGACATTTAGTCCTAGTGCACAACCAAAAAAAATTAATATGTTTTTTGTTACGTCTCAAGCCGATAGGCAGGGAGGTAGTGTAGTCGCGAAAATTTTTGATTTAGAGTCAGAGTGTTTCCTTGCTTTTAAATAACTTAAAAAAAGGAGCTGTTATTTTTCAAGATTTAATATGTATGTCTATGTATGCATGCATGTATGTATGTAGGTCAGAAATCATTTCAAAAGCTACTGAGCATTTAGGAATAATGTTTGTGTCATTAGAAAGCTCATTTTCTGAGAAAGATTATGTGCCTATCCTTAAATGTTGTTTCAAAAAGGTGAGATTCAGGTTTTTTAACGTTGCGTGATACTTTAAGAGTATCAGCATTCACAATTATTTAAACTGTGATTGAATAATTCTGGAATTTTAAAATGTTCTCAAATCCTGAGAGAAAACAATACCTGGCCGAAAGTTCGAAAAAAGTGACGAAAAACTTGAATCAGGGAATGTAAGATCAGAAGTTGAAAGCAAAAACAGAAAAAGTACAAATGCCACTATGAAACATCTACATAATAATCGAGAATAGTTTTTGTGGTGTAATTTTTTTCAACTAATAATAATTGAACATTGCTGCAAACAATCACCAAAATGGCCTTAATGATGCCTTTGCGGAAGCACATGCCTAAAATATGTAATGTTGTAGAGGTAACCCTTCCCAGGAAAACGAATCCTATTTTATTGCCTATTATTTCAAAATTTTTCAAAAAGTTACTCATCAAAGTCCCAAATCACATATTTTTTACAAAAAAAGTCTAGGCTGAAGACAAAACATGCATGTCTATAGCACGTCAAAGGTATATTAGAGAATTTAATATTAGTTTCAACAGTAAATTAATCATTTTGGAAACATTGGGGTTTATAACGGGAACCAGTACATTTGATGAATCGCATTGTCGGAGTTTTCCAGTATTTCCTCTTGGATGTGCTGGCTGAAGAAGTTTCTCATAAAACGGAACTGTCAGCGCGCAATTTAGCATCTTATTAGATGCATCATTTTAGCAGTCAAATAAAAAACCCCCAAAGAAACATAAAACATCCCGTCCCGTAAGGGTGAAAGAACAATGAAATTAGAAAAGACGAAGGAGGGAAACACATAAAAACTCGATGCAAATAATTTAGCGAAGAAAGTACACTTCGGTAAATATCTGTATTTGTGATGAACGGAGGTGTATTTGGGCGGAAAATTATGGGCTGCACTGTTCCCAACTTCTGATAAAATGACAAAGAGGGAATTTTTATAAGGCAAAGGGATATCTTTGACGACGGCATTTCCATGAATAGCGACTGCATTGGAAATTTACTATAAATTCAAATAAGCAGTACAATGTCAGAAAAAATTTGGTACTGGTGGGGATCCAACTCAGATCTTTCGGTTTCCATCCCGACGCCTTAATCCATTTGGTCACAGTACCTTGTGAGCAAATACATCCAAACGCCGCTAAAACGTTCAACATTTATTCACTGACCATCTGCTCCAAACATCCTTTCGTTTGGATTTGTTTCCGTTGTTGATAGTATTTTTGGTAGAGAATCAATGCAATATATACTAGCCAACTTAAGGACAAATGTGTTTTTTAAACACTCTGGTGGAATTAATGCTGCAAATGCGCGCATAGATTCAGGATTCCTCCAACACCGAATCAGTGGCTGGTAGTCGTTGGAGGCGAAAACACAAGGACGTGAGTCAATTTAGAATGAATAACTCGGCACGCAGAATACAGCCTGCTTTGACGAGCATTGTCTATGAAAGCAAACTTGCTCTTAATATAATAACCCTCCTTTCTGATTTAGATTACAAACAGAAGGGTCTGCACTGTTTTGCTGACGGTATTAATGATTCAATATCAATTAGTGGGTACCCTGAATAATATAGGGGCCAATCTTGGCCTTACAACAAAAAAATCGCGAGGCCTTATAAAATATCTATCTAGATCACGTAAATTAGAATTCCTTACCCTCCGCGTGTAAACCTCGAAAATATGCAGGGCCTTCTTCTCCGCCATACTGATTAATGGAGTTTTATTCAAGCCGTGTGCCGTGTGGAGGATCTAGTACTGTGACTTTGAATTTCCCATGCAGTGATTGGAGTCCAGTGAAGGTAATGCATTCTTTTACTTTTTATGTCAAAATATATTACATATCGTTATTTTGGTCTGTTGAGCTTTTTGTCACTGCATACCCTCAGTAACCGCTGTATAGATTTTGAGGAAATTGGCGGAACAGACCACAGTAAGATAATAATTTTGAGATATAGTGGAATCAGAAGCGGTGAAAATTAAACTTGTCCAATTTTAAGCTTGTTTTTTGCTTATTTATGGTCAAGCTAAGTAGCTTCCTTATTTTACTAGCAAATGAAAACTTGAAGGAATAAATAAATAAAGGAAATAGTACTCAAGTTATGTGGACACCTATCAAACATGAATTGGGAAATAACTATATGACCCAGATAAATGTAAGAAAGAAGTCACATTGGTTTTAATACTTTTTTGGTTCTTCTTTTTAAGGTTAAGGAACCAACAGCTCAGCAAAATTACAGAATGTTCATACCAACAATAAATTATATAATGAATTTGAACTATTTGCGCCAAGATCATGAATTGCTTCAGTCAACACTATAGTGTTTTTTTCGTGTGAGATTTCCTCTGTTTTGTGCCAAGATTATGAAATGCTCAATTTGAGATTTTGGTATTCTCATTTCCATGACTTGCCCAGGTTTGAATTGAATAATATATTTACTTAAATTCGCTGTGTATGATCAAAAATACAGTAATCTCACTTCAAGATTATTATAACTATGCGCAGATATGGTATACTTAAATGAAAGCTCATATCCTTAGTCTGATAATTTATTTTTATGTGTATCCTTCTCTAAATTTCATTGGAATCGGTATAGCGGTGACAAGAACTGCGACCAGCGACAGATAGATGGTGATGAGTGGTATGCGTTTTTGTAATTTATCCACTATTAAAAATCAAAAACAAGTATTATCTCGAATTGCAACTTTTAGCGAATACAATACCTTCTGAACATTTTTGTGATGTAAACAATATTGAACGTCAAAAAAGTGTCTAATCTCAAATTTGAAAATTATAGTAATAAAAGTGTCCTGTTTCTGAAAAATCAGAGATAGCAAAAAGCCAGGGAATCAAAAGGTGGGCATGGATAGTCATCGATTGTGCGGGGCTTTGAGGCGTTGATTGTGATGGTTGAGATGTTCTAAGAGTTTTTCTTAACTTAATTGCAAATGCAGTTACCAAACACTATCCTCCTTCAACGCATAATCAATCTTCATACACATATCATATTGTACCAATAGAATCAGCTAGGAAATCTAACATTTGGTTTCAAGACCCCCTTGAACCTTAAGGATGTTATTGATAAAACGTAATTGTTAGGCAGCTAAGGCTTCCTTGAAGCTTCTTTGAAAATAAGGTAGCTCGGTTGCTACCACAACATGCCTTTAAGTTAATTCATTTGTCAATGGATGAGCTGTTAACTTTTTCTTCTGGTTCAGTCGGAAACTGTTTTGCACGTTTTTATTATAATAATGTTTCATAGTGATTGTATTAATGTTGTAAGTATTCTTTATACATTTTTGACTCTTCCATGAATGCTAACCACAAAATGGGAAATGAACCTATATGAAATATATAAGACACTGGATAAGACATTGGATGTTAAACGCGATTCCCATAGAACAGCAGCGAAAAAATTAATCATGTACGTTGACGTTTGACGTAGATTAAGGATTTATGCTGATTTATTTCTGGAAATCGTTCCAGTGGCGGCAGGATCATTAACAAAAAAAGCTACGATTCAAATAAGATTTTGCTTCTGTTGAACTATTGAAAAAACAATTGTGCATTCATGCCAAATCCTAGTCTATTAGATCATGTGTAACCTGGGTATTTGTGAAACCTTGGGTTCTAATTACAGATTTACAATGGAAAGGTAGAAAACATGACCAAGTGACTTCATCTACAACCTACATAACCCTGTATTCTATTACGGATACAATTTACCTTGATATAATAATCCACAAATCAAACATTAATGTTTACGAAACGTCGGATTGGTCAACAAATCCTGATATCGTGTCTCAGTCAGGTTGTTTGTAAGTGAAAATAGTTTAGAGTAGCCACAAGGAGTTACCCTAGTCCGAACCGGATACGAAGACGGTTCGGAATTAAATTATTATATTGGAGATGTTTGCACAGCCAAGATGAGAAACCATATCCAATACTAAAGCTCATAGTACGGGCGATATGCCGTATTCGGATTTCATCGAAAACTTAACTTATAATGACAGATTTGTATCGATTTTTTGCTGAATCTCGTTCAAATGAAGGTCACTTATTTTGATTTTTTACCCTTAGGAGGGGCTCTACCTCGAATGAAAGGCGTTTCGCCTGGGTTTCCAGTATTTCGTTTCCAGCGCTCATTTTTCAAAATAATGGAACGATTTTTTTTGTGCAAACGATAGAGAATGGTTGGTTCTATGCTTGGACAAAGCCTTTTTCTGTATAAAAAATATTTAAATTATGTTTAAAATCAAGCGCTTCAAACAAAATATTGTGGCCCGGTACATGAACATATTTCTTCCGCTCTTGCGACAATATCTAGAATTTTGTATAAAAAATTGAAAAAAGGGCTTCGCACGAACATAGAACCTACCCTTTTTTATCATTTTCAGAAAAAAATCATTCCATTATCTTGAAAAATGAGCGCTGGAAACAAAATACTGGAATCCCACGCAAAACGCCTTTTATTCTAGATAGAGTCCCCTCTTAAAGTGACTCTTTTATTTTGATGTTGGGGATAAGCAAAATAAAAACATTCAACTTTCTGTGATTTGCTAAACTCTATCATGCTTATACTTAGTAATTCGTACTTTTACCAAAACTGTGTGGTGAATCCTAAAATTTACTCTTCAAGTCAGGTAAAAAACCGAGGTCGAAATAATATGAACCATTTTCGTGCTTTTACCACTTGGTTTCAGCAAGTCTTAGGCTCAGCGCGTTCTACCATAGTTTCGACATTTACAGTGACATATAAACTGACAAAATCGCAAATTTAAGTGGTGCTGGTGTAAGGAACATTACCAGAATCAATAATCATAGATGGAAAATGCAGAAAACTACTTTCAATTATAAAATATGGAAGAAAACATGTAAGAATGAAAGTTTTTTAAGTTTTACAGCTCACAAGCTCACAATAATCATTGTATTTTAATTCTAGGATCTCCAAGTTAGTTTGGGTTTCATGCTTTCAGCACCTGTACTGAATGGTAAAGCTTATCGTTCAGTGTCTTCAGATATATAAGCGCATTAGAGAGGTGACCGTTCATAAACATCGACCTACCCGAGGGATTTCGGATTTTTGCCCTTCGATTTACTGCTCTAAAAGAAATCGCTAGCTAAGAATAGAAAATAATGTATTTAGAAATACAAGATCTGTTTAGATACATACAAAACCGCAGTTTATACAAATTATTTTAACTTTCGAAACTTTTCCTGTGACGTCTGTCTGATTCATCGTATCTCGTTGCTAATTAAAACCTCATGTGATTAACTAAGTAACTTTACTCTGCAACGGAGTAGTAAAAAAATGCGGAAAAACTCCAAAGTTCTAGTATCAAATACTGTTTAAATGACGTAACATCATAGATTGACCATGATGGTGGTGCACCTTTTGTCTAACATCCATTTCAAAACTAAAATCCTGAATATTAGCTTTTTGATAGAAAAACAGGTATCAAGTAGATTGACTCGATACTTCCCACGCTGTAATTCTCTTGGGGAGAACATTGAAAATCATAATTTTATGAGGTTCTGACGTAGACCCTCAAGCTGTGCTATCAGATTCATCAACAGTGCAGATTCATCATCTTATTCTGGCCTTCAATAATAGTTCATACAAGATCTGTTCGACTGGTAGCAGACAGAAATGTCAATGCCGTTATAATTACAAAATTAAATATTTGAATGTTTTGTATTTTGAACAATGTTGCCGAGGCAGCCAGTCCATCGTATGTGGTTCAATTAGCAGCCAGAAGTAGAAAATATATTGGCAAAGAGTTGTGTCGAAAATAGCGTGCTATTCAACTTATAAGTTGTATCGCTTTCAGTGGCGCAATCCTGCCAGTAAATCTGTTACAAGAATTCTCGTTCACGTTCCGTTCCGGTCGAGCTTCCACCTCCATTACGATCCTCCATTGGTCCACTCCACTCCTCCACGGCCGTGCCGTCCCTGCCATTAGGCATTCAGCGGCGTGTGACGGCGACGGCGACCACTCGAATTAACAAATCACCCAAAATCCTATAAGAGTTAGGTAATCGCAGTTATTAATATTTTGCGACCTCCTTGTTTAGACGTTCACCCTGGATGCGGTCTCCCTATAATACAGTCATTGTGGATAGGAGAAAATCCTTCAGAGTATGTCGAAACTTATCTCCAACAGTCGCGCACGGTGGCGTTACCCATTATCAGCCGTCGAAGTCAAGGTCCCAATACTTGGACTGCCTTGAAGCGGTGACAGATGTCTCTTACGACAAGGGTGAACTGATTTACGATGTACCGTAATCTCGGGTCATTCACAGTAGAAGCTGACAACTGATATTAAGTGTATGCTCTCAACTATGCTTCAGATCTGCTATAGACATGCATGTTTCGTCTTTAGTCAAGACTCGTCAGTATAGCCTGGCGGTCCAACCGTAGAGAGCAATCGGGTGGTCCGCGCTCTGTAACGACTGACCAGCTACCCAGTTGGTTCTGTTGGTCAGAGCGTCCGAAATGAAATCGGAAGATGCAGGTTCGAATCCCGTAATGGGTCTTCTTTTCGGATTTCTAAATGCGAGTTTATGTAAACACAGAAAGCTTCTACTTTGACTGGTCTATTCCGAATTAGGATCCTAAGAGTCCAGTTCGTAGTTGTAGAGAGAAGTTGAAGAGAGAAAATCGACTTTGCAATGGGGATGGGTAAACAAGATAGACAAAAATGTCATTCTCCGGTGCAATGGAGTAACAATTGTATGAAGTCCCCTCGTAGTTCCTCAAACTGAATATTTATTTGCACTTTTTGCGAGTCTGTAGTCGAAACGACAGACATTACAGTGGTTATCGTGATTATTATATGACGTAAACAGAGTCGCGGAACTCACGTATTGATTCATAGTGGACAGCCTAGAGACCTACCTACCTATTTGGTATTACGAATCTTCAAGCAGGAAACAAATGAAAACTCCTGCTAGATACAATGCTATGACTGCAATCGTTATAGAAACTGCGATAGATCAGTTTGAACTTACACGGGCGAGAGCAACATGTTATCGATATCAACGCAGACATCGATAGAATTGTGAAATGGGGATCATCAAATGGAGATCAATTTATTGCACAGAAGACTCAGAGAACAACTCGTTTCGGAGCACCGCCACAATCCAGAAAACAGCGATACGTCCAATGTTTGCGCATGGCTTTACAAAGGACTTTTATAGTCTGAAACATCCAAGAAAGGTGTGTGGCCTGTCCCTAATTCTGTAGACTAAACCTTGATAAATGTTTTAGCGAGCTATCTAGCATAGTGCCATCAAGATTCCTCACTACAACAAACACTAGAGGGGTCCAATGGGCGCATCTTCACCAGATCGAGCTTCCAACACCTCGAACGAGCCTTTTGCAACAGTTATTCTTCTGGAGAACCTAGAAGTAGTAGTAGTAGTAATTGGGAGGCAAAGCCTGGCAAATAGGCCACCTTTGGCCCTTTTTGCCGACCCCGAGTACCATCAACACTAGAACTATGGCAGACATGGTAGTTCCTTGGTGTCGAACCTTCCAGACCTTTCGATAAAGGTCATGATGTCCGACCATTCCGCTAAGTAGCACTCTTCCCTGTCAAACTCGGCTGTGCCGAACACCTCAGCCCTAAGGCCGCTGTATATGGCACACTCACCCAGGAAATGGAACGAGGTCTCGTCCTCCACCCAGCACTTCTGACAGATTGGGTCTTTGACCAGTTTTATGAGTGACAGGTGCCTGTTCAATCTGCAGTGACCTGTGAGGATCCCTACCAACAAGTGGAGTGAATCCCTCCTCCGTTTCAATAGCCATAGCTCTCTACGTTCGCTAGGGCCTGCTATGAACCTGTTAGACTGCCTGCAGTCATCTCTCTCCAACCATGCTTTCGCAAGTTCATTATATGCCCAGGCATTTAGAGCATTACTGACCTGGCCTCTGGTAATAGCCAGCAAGGGTTCGGGCTCAATGCATGCACCTCTTGCTCCTATCCTCGCCAGGTAGTCTGCTCTCTCGTTGTCTGGCACGCCGCTGTGACCAGAGGTCCACATGAGGGTCACGTTTTTGGATTGGGCTAAGTGCTGGAGGGCAGCGCTGCATTCCTGGACCAGTGGTGATCTGATCCTAGGATATACTACCGCTCTTTAAAGCTGCCTAACTAACGGAGCATTTATAGATGTCATGCTCCGTGCACTGTTGTACTTCTGCTGTATATGCCGCCATTAGGATGGCAAATATTTCCGCCTCAAAAAGTGACGTGTGGGTTCCCAGCGCTACGCTTTCCTCCACGCCCCATCTCTTTTCAATGAGATCTGGACAACCTAAGAGTTGTGGATTGAGCTGCAAGACAGTTTGTTCCTAGATGGCTACAGCGTTTTATGTTAAAGTGAATAGGCATTTATCATTTTGCAGGGCTTTTGGAGCATGATAGCCATACTGCCTTAGCAAAAGGTTGACTGAAAAAGAAGTTGCCCTATTAGATGCCACTGTCCAAGACCAGCTAAGACAGCAAGTGTGAACCCAATCTACCTTAAAAGATCGATTCAACTGTGGATCGAATTGTGACTGCCCATCTCTACTTGGCAGTCCAGTTACAAATGATCCCTGTCGCTGGCAGACGTTGGCAGTCTGGTGCTACTGGCGATCTGGCGCATCGACAGTTTTGTCCCCAGCCGCTAGCCGCCCATAAATTTGGACCTCTGTTAAGTACACCGTCGCAGCCCGTTTAAGTGAAATTCACCAATCACGGCAGTTATTGAGAATGGACCCCTTCTAAATTATGCGTTCCTTTAAAACTCAACATTTGTCAACGGATATGCCGAGATATGACCCAACGTCCGAATACCCGAGTGCCGCACACCCTCCTAATTCTCGTCCATTAGCTTCACCTACATCCGGTGCTCAACAAAGATATACAAAAATATCGATCATCATCACACTGTCACTGTTAAGGGGTAATTCGCATGGTATCACATAAGATCATCAATAATACAACCCCTTGAAACATCGCCTCAAGTAGGTTGAGTCTGTATTTGAGAATCAGCTGTGTCAATTTATTGAAGATTGCTATTGGATCCACTTGAAGTAAGTTTAGTAAATTTTGGCCATGAGAATTTAAAATAAAATTTGAAGCTTTTCGTTCAATATTTTTTAAATTCAATTTTGACTATCACAGTTCCAAAATCTGATCCGAACCCTTATTCCTAAACTGATACCAGTTTAAAATTGCATGAGTACACAATTATCTTATCTAAATTGTCTAACTGTGTAACTACGAACTAAATCAAAAATCGCCATTTTAAACTCCCATACCCACTAATTTGATTTTGATTGAATTTATTCGATAATAATTCAAAATTGAATTGAGAAAACCAAAAACTCCAGATAAACGAAACGAGACGCAATAAGCGTTTTCTCGTCTCGTCTCGTCTCGTCTCGTCTCGTCTCGTCTTCTTGCCGCAACTCTAGTGATTCGGTAGTTCTTTCGGAACTGGGCCTGAGAAAAATCCCCGGAGGACCATTTTAATGATTTGCCCCCTTCACATTGGTACCTCACGACTTGTGGATCATTAGAAAAGGTTAGCGCATTTTGGAGGGGGGGGGGGGCGATTTCAAAAGGAACCAGCTCTCGAGGCCTACTCAGGAGTTTCCTTAGGCATAGACTAGAATCTGAGTTCAGATTAGTGATCTGTTTCATCTTGTTTGGTAAAATATTTCAAGGCCTATCGATTATCGAACATTACCTTTCGATCTCCATTAATTCTTTATGTTTCACTCCATTCGATGGAACAATTTCTGCTGAATCCAATGGTATGCTTAGATTTGTGTTACGACGTCCTAGGAAAAAATATTGTGTCTGCAACTAGTCAAAAACTCGCTTTTCGTACAATTTGAGGACGCTGATCACGAATCTGGTTTCCGGACCGGACCTGAGGGAGTGCTCCGGAGGCCATGCTTTCCCTACACCACATGTCCTAGATGATTGGGCATATAACGACCTGGCGAAAGAAATGTAGAGAGAATGAGAGATTCACTCCACCTGTTGGTAGGGATCCTCACAGGACACTGCAGATTGAAAAGTCACATAGGAGTGGTAAGAGATACAATCTGTCAGAAGTGCTGGGAGGAGGACGAGACCTTGTCCCACTTCCTAGGAAACTGTGCCGTAGACCGCAGCCTTAGGGCTGAGGTGTTCTGCACAACGGAGTTTGGCGATGAAGAGTGGTCTGATATCATGACCTTCATCGGAAAGTCTAGTAAATCCGACACTAAAAAATTATTAGTTTTAGTGATGATTCTGGTGGTCGGTAAACAGGGCCAAAGGTGGCCTAATTGCCCGGCTTTGAGTCCCCAGTACTACGACTTCTGGACATATTGTGTATAAAATAAGTAAAGCACGCACGTGTGTATACGGTGAAAGCTCAGCTACATTTTCGAGACATATATCTTGAAATATATCTGAAGCCGTTAAGGGTTAGTAGCCTAAATAAATTTAGCCGAATATTGCCTCGCTGGCACTCACCTATAGCATTGGTATTCACCGCGTTGCTTCATGCAAAACTTAAAAAAAACTTCGCAGCCTGATCACATATTTCATATGCAGGGGCGGTGTTTTGCTAGCTCCAGCAATATTATTTCCATATTTTTCACATAATGCGCCGCTGTATATGGGTTTTATTTCATGTGACATCATGGTAATGCATTTTAACGTCTTATCATTCATTGCGGTATCCACACAACTCCTTATAAAAGGAGAGGAACGGTAAATATTTGTTAAGGGTTGACTCCGGTTGAATTTATTACCTCATATTCTCACCACTGCGACACATAGAATATAACCATATACCTTTATTTTTACTATTCATCATCTGCCGAAAATTTGGTGTCTTAGGCGCGCATTTTTTATGGAAATTGCACCCTCCTCGTTTCTGCTTCGGTCCCAGAACCGCCTCGATACTCTTAAATTTTAAGCCTTCGGTATGAAATACTGGTTAGTGGTTGGAGTAGCTCAACACCATATGAGGAGCTCTTTGGAACCTGCGCCTATACAAGGCAAGTTTAATAGCAGAAGATGAAATAACAGGTTTAAATTTTAGACGCTCTTACTTAGTGGAACTCCTCCATCATTCAGATGGAATAAGTTAAAGCATGAAATATCTTAAGAAGTAAAATATCTTATGATATGAAATAGCTTAAGCACATTTTGACGGCGATGGTTAAGGCTTTCGACGGGTTTTTCCTTAACATTAATGCAAATGCAGAATTTCCCCTAAGACACACAAAAAAAATCAGAATTCAATAGAACAATAGTTAGACAGGATAAATAGAATGCTAGATTTGGTAATTCCAGTTTTTTGTTAATTTACCTATGATAGGACCTAGTTAACTAGTTAACGAGTTAATTTTTGTTGCAGCAAGCTGCCTCTTTAGAGAAGGTGCTGAAATCGCAACAACAGCAGCTGGAACTAGGTCGAGGGTGGGACCAAGAAAGGGAGAGAGATCGAGACAGGGACAGCAAAGGCAATGGCAACCACAGCCCCAGCTCAGAGACTCGAATGCAGGAGCATTCGCCCTCTCCATCGGCCGAGGTCCAGAAGAACCTCAGCGCGACTGTACCGCCTATTCCGGCACTTCCTCAGGTAAAAGATGTGTACTACTTTTTCATACATATGGACAAGAAAACGGAGTCAATGTAGCTTATTAGCTCTTTGTGTGACCTGTTTTCTCCAATAATGAAAAGAATTACAGAATTGCTAAGACGGTCCGTAGATCAATATCTTCAGCTCATTGAAAGTGAAGTTATCATGAAATCCTTGATGTTGAGAAATCTATCAAGACCGGATGTCGATAAGTCTGATGATTGAATTCATTATCAAAATTATTACTGAAAAAATTGCATGTTATTCAAGTCAAAGAAAATAGAAACAACTCGAATTTAATATGTCGTCTTTTGAAAATTCATGACACCTACACTGATTCCGGTCGGTATGTCTGTGTGTCGCTGTTATTTTAATCTCTGAATCTCAGCAACTGCTGCTGTGATTGTGAAACTTGTAAAAAAGTCTGGTATGCTCTAGTAGTAGGCAATCCTGCTAAAATAATCCGTGTACTAGCGGGGAATTAATATGCAAAAAAACAAAAAAAAAACCAGAGAACTTTCCCAACTTCTCATGTTTCTTGATTTTCCAATAAGAATCAGTTTGAGTATCTACGAAGTGGGCTCATTCAAGATACCGTGGAATGTTCTTTCCGAGTAAATTAAGCGTGGAAAGTACTGAGTCAATCCACTTGATGGTAGATAAAAAGTGATAAATTTCTTTACTTACAGAACGAAACAAAGCTGAATAATGAATACCCCACGTCATATGGACAGTCGCCACCATCTAGTACACCCGTTATGACAGCACCAACGTCAAACCTACACCATATGCAACAGCTTCTCCAACAGCACGTCTTAAGTCCCAATCAGCTACAGAATCTGATGAAGCAACATTCGTTGTTACAGCAACAGCAGCATCAGGTAGGGAGAACATACTTTCTTATTGACACTAATAATGATGATACTTTGAAGAGCATATTGCTTCTTCATGGAGTTCTATTGCTCTGCTCCACATGTGGATTACGTGAACCAAAAGATCCCCCGTTGATATATGCTTTTGGAAGCCGTACTGGCGATCTTTGGGCGTTGGTGGAACTACTGATTAAGTTACTATCTTTAATCGTCTTTAGGTGGCTTTGTCCTATGAAAGACAAGTAACTGTTGAATCTGCAGTGGCCTGTGAGGATCCCCACCAACAGGTGGTCTGAAACCCTCTTTCTGCCCTTTCCTTCCAATTTAGCCTACCGTTAGATCTGAACCACTGATCGTTTTTCCAGCAACACCAGTTGGCGGAGCTGGGCAAGAAGCAGATGGAACAGACGATGCAACATTTACAAGAACAGTTGCAAATGAACTTCTTACAACAGACACATATCGTACAAAATTCAGATAAGAAGAAAGCAGCTGGTTCGCTTCAGCAGCTGGCATTGCAGCAACAGCAATTGATTCAGCAGCTGCAGTTGTTCCAACGACAGTACATGGTTCATCAGGGAATCGGTATGCAACCTCTGATGATGCCACAACCACAAGGTAGGACTGAACTCTTGCAATTTACTATTGAATCAACGCACGGGCGTTACGAAGACAACTGTGATGAAACTGAAGCATTTTGAAACTAGTAGTCTTAAATCAATATCAAATTATCAAAGTCTGCAAATTGAATTGGAAGTTATGAAGTCACGATTGAATGTCATTATTGAGCTAGTGTTGCTTCTCATAAGTCCTTTCTGATCAAAAGTTGAATTAGATTCAGTACCTTTTATAAGTGCATGCTGTTTGATTCTGAACAAGAACAGGAAGACTTCAGAGGCGATTATGATTCCAGTTAGGTGCGTATTTTCCTTTCCATCAATCCAAGCAAACATTCCTTTCCAAATAGATGGTATATTGTTATAATTAATAATACAGATGGTAGAGCATGAAAATTTAGTAGTTATGGTTTTTTCGTGAGGAAACTTGAGATTTTCACTGGTTCAAACAATTAAGTGAGCGGAATAGAGGTAACCTGCCTTAATTTCTCTTTTTCCCGTGGAAATGTATGTTTTAGATCTAAGGATATTCCCGATTCTCGTGAGCCATAAAATTCTTGTTAATTCTTTTAACTGTGCACCACCTCTAATTATTTTTTGGAAGGGTATTTTCTGTTTCCTCACTCAAAAACAATGCCTCATGCGATACTACCTGTACTACAAAAGAATTACACGCTGCTTATTCTGAATATGAATGATGTAAAAGACATTTTCTGTAGAAGTACCTACTGCAAATAATATACGTATAAGGTCAATATTCACTCGTTTGTGTGGCCAAGAAAAAATCAACCAGGCGGCACAATTTGTCAAGGGAGAAAATAGAAATAGAATGTAATTTCAACCCTTGACAAAGTATTTTCATCTTTAAATATGAAATAGCAAGGAATGTGGCTGTAAATCAGTTCATCCTTGTTGACCTGTTAGGACCATTTGACTTAGTAACGGACAGCGTTGCTTTGGAGATGTGATTCACCAATGTTGCTATTATATCAAAGATAAGACATTCGCTATTTTAACACATATAGAAGCAATATGTTCAAAAAAGTAATGTTCTACTCCCCAGGAGGAAACGATTATCTCTCCCCTCCTTGCTCTCCTTTGGCTGCATCCTTGTATTCATCGAATAATGCTCTGGTATGTTTTTTATTGAGTGCTAATCTCATCATTTATTTAGATTAACTACCATTATCTGTCATTCAATTTAGTGAACAGATAATTACAAATTTTTCAAATCGCTCGCACTGTATGAAGTCTGGTTGATATCGTGGATGATTCAACGCAGAAATAGCATTTCAAACTAGTAGTTGAGGGACCATCAATGAGTTGTGAGTAAATGTATTAGCGTGCATGAGACAGCAACTTCATGGATTGTTGTGATAAATTGAAAGCAGTTACGCGAAAATTCGGACGAATATGTGTTAGTCGACTTTATTCAACAAAATGAGAACTACTGTTTACAAAAGGCCTGTTCATTCGCGTAAGTACAAATTTAGGTTACTTTTAGACATCAAACACACATCATACTTCAAATGCACCACCAATTTCCATCCGTGTATTGTCAGCAAAGTAATCAGCAAAAAGCAAAATAAATATCAAATCATCCCCTAGATCCGTTTTTATATATTTTTCGAGTTACTGATCATCTTTAGGCGTAATCAGAATTTCAAACTTCGTACTTGTAGATTTATCAGATTACGGCGTGATAGAAAACGTCAGGTTCTCAAAACTTTCGGAATGTGGTGAAATTTTGACACAATTCACTGCATGAATTCAAAAAATTCATTGACACTATGGACCCATAGTAGCTAATGCTATTTCCTGAAATACGAACAACGAACATCGATTAATTAGGAATCAAAATGAAAATAAATTTATATGTTTTCTAAGTTTCGGATGTAGCCACATTTTTTATAGGTCACAAATTCCAGAAATTCCAATCTATTATATATCCATATCTTTATATGACAACGTTTATCTCCAAATGCCACATAAAGTGACAAGGCCATTTAGCATCTTTACAAAGTCAAAGGTCCTAACAGCTTGGACGGATGACCCGTACGTCTTACATCAACGTTATAACCCTCAAAAATATAGAAAGTTACTGACCTGAGTCGTGTGCTATCCAGATAGTGCATGATTCAAAGTGAGAAAAACAGAGAAATAATGGCAAGGGCGAGAACGAACCTTACAAAACGGCATCAAAACGGATTCCTGAAGATATGGGTTCGAGTCCCGTTCGTACCTAAAATCTATCTAGGTTTTTCTCACTCCATAAGTATACGTTTGATCTACGCTATTCATTCATACCGACCAAACAGATGTAAGGTTCAAGCAGTGTGTAATAATATTCAACAACATTTAACCTAGATGCTTCAAAGTTTAGCAAGTGCACCATGAATATTTCAGACTAAATTATGGGATTTTGTAGTGTGATCACACTTTTTAAAGACATCATTTTATTGGTATAAATGTTGAACAATACACAGATTGTGATATTCCAAATGTTCTATGTGGGAGTTTAATGTGCAAAATCCCAAATGGTGGGTCAATATAAGATACCAACTCCTCGTTCATCTTATATTTCTACTCACCGCTAATTGAACTACCTACGATTAACTGAATACCTTTCCTAACGTTTCGACTGCCTAGGCAGCCTTTCTCAAGCTAAATATTGTACTTTGGTAAAACAAAAGTGCGGATTTAATTTGTGGCAAGTAGAAAATATAAGATGTACCAGACAAATAATCTCAGGATTGATAATAATCTATTCATAATAATAATAATAGCGGTGCTCAAACTTTGAATCATTCAATAATAGGGCAATTCCACTTAATCGTTTTTGGCTCTGATAATGTGACTTATTCGCTTTTTGTCTGAATGCTTGCAGATTCTTGTAAATTTCAATTTATGCATATCTTGGTGAGCAAAAATTAAATAAACTTATGTTTTAAACTATTATTCCTCATTCCTAAGACTCATTAATTTTCAAGTTCCAAAAATGAATCGATATTTTCGACGTGGCCCGATTCCATATGACGGCTTGTAGATTTCAACAGCTGGATGAATTGGCTTGATGATATAATGCTATGCAATGACAGACATATCTGCTGAAAAATCCACCCAACGCGTCTTTATTGCATGATATCATCTCACCTCAGATAAGGCATACAGGTACAAGTTGCTAAAAACTATATCCTCCAAGAATCTGTAATTACAGCAATTGTTGTATGTACATATTGAGAAAAAGCAAAGTTCACACCCAGAATAATGGAAATGATTATGTTTAGCTGCTCAAAAAATCAATATACAGTGCTTTAGAAAAGTTTGTAAATCGTCGGTTATTGTGTAAAATACACAAGGTATCGAAATAGGTTCATAACAAAAGTTTTAGAGCTCTTAAATATCTATTTTCCAGTAAAAATTTGAACTATACAGCCTTGGTCGTCAAGTTTCATTTTCCAAATGTAACACCCTGTATATGATATTGTAGGTAAATTCAACCGTTTAGAACTTATCAAGTTTCGAGAATGATGAAGAAATCCATTGAAAATAAGATAAAAGCACTATCAGTATTGGAATACACCTCAAATCGATACATCTAACCAACACCTGGTTTTGACATGACATGATTGTTATGATCAGATCATTTTTCACGTCAACGAATTGCCCAGTTTCAACTTTCCTCCTAGTTTGGTGTAACTGGTGTTGCACTGGACGATCTGTTCAAGAACTATCATTTAACGAAGCCAATTCTTCACAACAAGGACCAGTTTTGTAATTGTTGATTCAGCTATTGGCGGTTGATCTGGAAACCTGATGAGACAAATTTGCCACATGATCGTAGCTGGAACCCTTTTACAGTATCGTCTCATCATAAGAAGGTATCACATTTTCGCTTAAATGCATTGCACTGTGGAGCAAACCCCACATAACTAGATGAAAATGTTCAAGTAACAGACGCAAAGAATTAAATCACTTAACAAATTTTGGTTAGATGTATCAATCTGCTGTTTCGACAAACCTAATTTTTTTAACCTATTTTATTTATCATTTTCGAAACTCTATAACTCGGAAACAGTTGAATTCAGGTAAATTATGTTTTTTTACAATTTCTCCTCAAAATTCAAAGAAGAATTAGAATATCTAATAATATATAGAATATTCAAGTTAAAAAATGCAGCTTTGGTGAGCTACGACTTTATGACCAACTCATTTAGGGACTATCCTAGTGTAGAACTTCAAAATTTTAGTACTGTTGCGAGGACGGTTTTAATGAAAAGTACTAAACCTATTGTTTCCAAAATTTGCAGAAGTATTTATTATAAAAATAGGTATATGTAAAAAAAACATGGGAAAATATTAAAAATTGAATTATCTATGCGCCATTTGGTGAGACCATGAAAAAATATATATCTACACTGCTGCAGCGATTGTGACTGAAACATGTAAATTCGAAATGATTATTAAAATATATGACATTTATTATACGATCAACTAGTATTTTCAAAAAAAATTGAAAATTGGCGAAATGACGAAGTTTTGAAAAAACAAGCTTGAAATTAATTTGTTATAAAAAAATCTTGGTTTCTAAACTGCCAAGTTGGCATTTTTTAGCCAATCAAAAAACCCTTAGTTGATCGTATAACTAGTAACTTTTGAAACATGCTGTCAATATGTATGTCTCGGATGTTCCGTTTTAGTATATATTTAAAAACTCCAAAACACTTATTTTAGACTTTTTTCGATACTTTCTGCTCTAAAGCCCTGTATAGTATAAACACTAAATTCTGTGTAGCATCAAAAAAAATATCTGTAGTCATCTGTAAGCGAGCCAAATAATGTCAAAAAAATCACAGAAAGCACTACCAATACGAGTATATGTATGACGAGCAAATATTTCCAAGCAGAATGGGAAAAACGATTTTGACGAGACATGGAATTGCCCTATACCATGATAAATAGACAAGAAGATGGTGGCAGGTGAGTGCCCATAGAGCAGGCCTTGCACACGGGACTATCCGGTTCGCGTGCGGTTAAAACTATTGGCACTTACCTGGCCAGTGTTTCTCCGATCCATCTATCCTAACAGTCCCTTCCCTAGTATGCTGCTGGAATCATAGACACCTCTAGTTTTAAACGCACGTGTACCGGTTTCTGGTCCACCGTTCAAGTTCTGCACTTTGCCAGATTGATTAAGTTTGTGCCGTTGTTGCTATCATTGATCCATGTCTCAGGTGTCAGGAAACGGGGATTAGAAACACAAATTTGGAATAAGAAAATTCGGTTCAAGAGAAACTTTTTGTATGCAGACGGGATTCGAACCTGTGTCTCCAGCATTCCGACCGACCACTGCACTGCACTGGCGTCAGCACGGGATCCTGGAGGCACGGGTTTGAGTCCCGTCCGCACAAAAAGAGTTTTTTGGATTTTTCTCAGTCCAAAATTGTATGTGTCAGCTTATACAAGGTAAAGTATGTATAAAGCAAAATATCGCATCTACTGTCTTGAAGGACTATTTTTCCTACTTTTTTAAAGGTTTTTCAAAATATTGGCCAGCAAGTACCTAACCACGTTATTGCAAGTCATAGCTATTATTATATTATTTTGATCCAGAAGTAATGTTTGATGATAACGCTCAAAAGTAACAGATAAAAGTAACATAGATAAAAAGGCAGAAGAAACCGCTTTTAGGACCTTTTTTCGTTGTTTTGCAATGCTAAACTCATCAAAAAAGTATTCCACAGAAACATATTGTGAAATAACGTTACAAGTTTAATTTCTTCTGCGATCTATGTGGCAATTTCGAAAATCGTAAGAAATACGAGAATGGTCTATTCAAAATCATGCTTCAAAATCAGGTTTTTTCATGCTTCGCCTTGTACAATATCGAGTTTCTAAGGGGAATATAATCACGCTGCCTGACTCTGAAACGTGTATACTCATACTTTATGAATCGTAAGAGTTCCAAAACTCGCATTAACAGTAACTGTGCAATACGTGTTAGGCAAGACAATGGCAATATATCTGTTGATTTTTTGACAGGAATGAACTCAAGGGACGTGATAAGCCCTTGGAAGGAGTTGAACGATCAGCAAATTGTTAACAATAAACCGCCTCCAGAGTTAAATGGTGAGTGAAATCATAAAACCCATCGTAAATATAAGCGAAAATGAAACAGCATAATATTAATCCAACTGTTGGGATAACTATCTTCCTTTATATTCTTATCCTTATTAATCATTCTACCCTTTTCATCCGAGACAGTGCGTATACAGGGTGACTATTTATGAGTTAATTTGGAGAAGACAACATAAGGGTCTTGCATTTTTTGCTCTTATTGTGTCACAGAATTTTTAGGGGTTGTTAATGGAATATGCTCATAGAAAAAAAATTTCAAATAAATCGACTCGGTACTCTCTTCACTGAGATCAATCAACTCTTGGAAGTATCATCCTATGGTAAAATAAAATCTGAATTTGATGAGATCTCTCACAGATTTTCTAATTAAACCTGACCTTTTTGGAACTTCTTTGCCCTATAAGATTTTTGAACGCCGCATTTTGACCCTCATTACGAGGTTAAAAAGTGTTCCTCAAGGATCTGTCCTTTCTCCAACGCTGCTCTTACTGTACATCAACGATTCGTTGGAAATAACAGCTGATCCTATCTAAAGCCCTCATTTCCTGCACCGAACCTGGCAAACCACTACAATTCCAGAGACCTTATTTGGTCGAGGGCAGTGTGCTGTTCAGATTAAGATATTGAGGAAATTGCGCAATGGGAATCTGCCAGTCGTGGAAAGGGAAACCCAATACTTCAATCATCTTCCATCACGATTTCATTACACGATCATGTTACTGGCCTTGCGAGGTCGGCGTTCCAGAGACTGGTGGATCTCTACCGCTCCAGGAAAATATATTCTCCGGAACAGCTACTGCTACTAGACAAGACCCAGATCAGACCATCGTTGGAGTACTGTTCGCATGTGTAGAGATTCACTCCAAAGCACACCCTGAACCTTCTGGACATAATCCAGAAACAAGCAATAGGTCTAGTGGACGTGCCTGACCTCACAAAGGACCTCTACAGTCTAGAACATCGAACAAGGGTTGTTGATCTGTCTTAATTTTATGGCAGATGCTCTACATCTCTCACATATTATCACCAAGGGTTGCCAGTATAGCAAAGATTAGAAGAGTTCAGTGGGTGGATCCTTACCAGGTTGAGCTTACAACGCCTCGTACAAGCCTCTACCAATAGTCGTTCTTTTGAAGAACCTCGACGTTGTAGACTGAGCTACTCGGACTTTGTTTCCCGATGGTCATAATCTACAGGTCAATGTGAATAGACATTCATTGTCTCGCAGCGCTTATGAAGCGGAATAAGCTGTTTCCCTTTGCGTGAGGCGGTCTACGATACTGTGTATTGGATTAGGAGGCCCTTTCACTTTCCAACATTTTCCAGAATTGTTTAAGGGAGTCAAAATTTGGGTGAGGAGATTGGAGAAGCGGAATATCTGGAAACAATATTAGGTAATAGTAGAATACGATCTATTACCCATAAAATTTATCATCAACATCTATCAACAGTTTCAAAATCGAATCCAAATCCTTATTTCTAAACTGATATCGTAGCGTGGAAACCACAGTGTCGACCTACTTGACACCATTTATTTTCTATCAGTCCGCCGCCATTCCATCGATTTCCATATATCTTAGCTGGGGCAGAGTTTACTGAGATCACGCAGTGATAGAAACGGAGACAGGAAGACTGACAGAAATGGGTGATACAAATTTTCATAATAAAACATTCAAAAGACACATTAATTCAATAATGTTTTCAAATCCCAGTATCAACCACTTATCGTGGATTTTAATAGGAGAGTAATTGAGAAAGCGCTGAAATTCTTCCTTGGTTCGTACCAAAATTGCCTTTTCCATTACATCTTTATTTTATTTATTTGTCCATCTACCCTGTCTAGTGTGTGTACATATTTCACCCCAATTCATTACAATGTATCGATTAATGCCGGAGTAGACCGTGATAGCTTTTTATCTGTTTTTCAAGTATTCTCGCTAGAACTTTAATACTTTTCTAACAATACGGCTGTATATTTTACTGTTATTCCTTCGACGTTCCAATGGGAACTGTCTTTTCTTGGGAGGTTTTGCTGACTAGAATCAAAAGTTTCATTTCATAGGGGGTTAAAACGCTTTTACACGGTGAGATGTAGAACACAAACAGCTAGAGTGCCATCTATAGCAGTTTAGGGTAGGAAGGAGGGACTTCTGGCTCAAACGCTCATATCGTACATTTGTACAGATTGTATCAAAGAAACAAGACGTTTTAATCCATATTCTTCCAGATCCAAATGTGTAACAAGGGGATTTCCATACAAAAAATGATTTCATGTAGATTAATGCTGTATAGTTTGGAAATCGATATTTGGATCGAACTTGAAAGTTTTCGATCGATTGGAATCAATTTTCAAAAATATAACACAAATAAAAAAAACAATGAAACTTTTTCAATTCAAAAAATTAATATCTTAGTTTTTTTTGACTATAAGTACGCCGCCACAGAATCGTTTTTCAAAAATGACAGGGCTCCTTTTCCTTGTCTTAGTAGTAAATTATTGTCAAAATTTCAAAGTTATTGAGGGACCAAGAATTACTGGACAGACAGTCAGACAAACAGACGGATAGACCAACGGAAAAGAGTCACATTGCAAAAATTTGTCCCATATTTGGTACTCTAACAATGACTGAAGTGCGAGCAGAAGTGTTTGGAAGTTTATTTCTTTAAACAAATTCAATTTCTAATTTCATTGGCCAGTTTTTTGGAAGTTTTATGATGTTTATAGCAGGTAAATCCGTGCCACTTGATTCGGTAGGTCTGTCTGTCCGTTGTCGTCTTTGTCTCTGCGTAATCTCAGTAACCGCTGCACTAATATTGATTAAATTTGGTGAGCGATATGATCTAAGCTACTAGTTGGTAATAGTTTATTACTCAAGTTCCTGATCTTCTCGGAACCTTGTTCATTTATCAAGAAGTTAAAAACACCCCGAAAGGCTTCAGGCAGGGATCAGTTATAGGAATTTAAATTAAACAATCAGTAACTACCAAATACAAATAAAAATCTCGCTTGCCCCAGACTCAAAAAAGGTGCAAAAAAGCAGACACTTTCAATGCAAAAATCTAGGAGTGTAATATTCTTATTTCATTATACATACTGTAAAATGATAATCGTGAACGGAAAAGTGTAGCACAACATTGAGGGAAGCACTGAGTTAGTCTGCTTGACTCCATTTTTTTATATTAACATATATTACTATATCGTCCTATAGAACCTGTTTTCGTTGCAGAAAACCCTAATGCTAGCCTTTTGGGAATTTCTACGGGTAGAACTAGTCGTGAGGATTCGGTAGAAGATAAGCCTGAGCGAACAACGACGCCCGACAGAGTGCACCACCTATATGGCCATGGGGTGTGTAGGTGGCCTGGTTGTGAAGCAATCTGTGAGGATTTACAGATGTTCATCAAGTAAGTAAAGCATGACCCTGACCTTGAAACAATAAGTTCAGCTGCGTATTTGGCGAACGATATTAATACAGTACCAATCAAGAAACACCGGAACACCTGCTGGCTGATTTGTCTTGAGAGTCAGATGAGAAATGCCGCCTTTCCAAAAACTGCAATACTTTTACCGCATTCTTTCCATCAATCTTCTAGGTATTGTACCCCATTGAGGAAACAAAGTGTCGGATGTCAGGGGAGGGGGAACGTCCCCTTATCTCCCTCCAAGAGCGGATCTAGACTGTATCCGGTCCTGACCCTCTCGGTCTTGGCAAAAAAGGAAGCAATAAAGACACAACGCTTCAGATTAACATTAAATCTAGCAACGTGGCCATCAAACGCCTTGCATATTAATTAAACATAGCGTAATTAGAGTTTTTAAACCTCGATGTCGCCTTTAATTTATTCTTAGGTCGCCTTTGCGCTTTTTCTTTTGTCGCGGTGGAAACGAAGGCACAAAATATTGTAATTTGATGGTTTTGTTAATTCCCCTTTCCTTTTACATATTAATTACCTTATAAAATGCTAAGTATAGCCTAAATTAATGTTGACTGACTTGTCAATGTTCTCAGGCGTACTTTTTCCGTGAATGCTGAGATAAAGCTGATAGAACACCTATAGTTCTTCTCCTATGTCTTACAAAACAACTCAATGGATATTGCAAGAACTGACAATAGCATTTTTGATTTTCTTTTGAAGTCAACATAACAAAGAAACTATTCGAGAAAAACAAAAACCTGAGATAATTGTCAAATACCAGAGCCGTAAATATTTGTTACAGCTATCTAACGATGACTGTATTTGGCTTGTATTTTGGCGTATTGTTCCTAAATCAAACCCCATGTTTATGATCACGGAGATGGAAAAAGGGTAGTTTTCAAGTTTGATTTTAATTATGGCAAAGGAAGAACCATCGGGGTAAAAACTCATTTTATACATACTATAGCATTTAGTTTGGCTTCAGATGATTTTCACAAGTCAGAGGATAAGAGCAATTGAAAAAGCTTTTCAGGATCTCTTGAAACTTTGAATGTAGGTATTTCACGTCATTACGAAAATCTATTAAATTTTCCCGATTAAAAGAAAATAAATCATTCTCAATTCAAAATCAAGTCTTAATCATTTATTGTATCTATAATAAAAACTTTTGGTGGAACGATGAGGACAACCAAGTTCAAGGTTTCGGGAGAATTCTAAATAAAAGTCCTCATGGACACAAAGCACGATAATGAATGAAGTTCAATATATTATGTTTTACCGTAAAATTTGATGACGCATCCGAAACATAATTGTAATTATGATTATTATACTTTATACCTTTGAGATCTGTTATAAAATGCTTAGAACAACCTAACTGCAGAGTTCCAAGATTCTGATACCCGAGGATTAAATGTTTTTCTCAACGCAATGTTGAAAAATGGGGATATAGTCAAAAATATAAAGTAAACCGTATAACGTCAAATTAAAAATTCCAGACAACTAGAATACCTCCTCATCTATTGGCATAAGAAAAAAATATTCATGCAGCTTTTTCAGTTTTCTATCGATAACGCCGCCATCACTGGAAAAATCATCTCGTTTCTTCCTAAAGTGCGTGACATAAAAATTCTCCCGTTCAGTAAAAACAACACTTGTTTGTTTCTTTTTTCATCTGTGCCCGACCCTGTTGAAGGGCTGCTATTTATTGATGAACCAAGGCGTGGACGTTTCTTTCTTTTTTGGAACGTACACTCAGCGAAAATTGCATTAATGAAAAATCGGTTTTGCGTCAGGTCTGTTTCGTGTCTGCAAAAGTACATTCTTTTGTTCATTTTCTCCGACGATATTTCAATTATCTAATTATCAAAATCTTGGATTAGGGTGTTACAGAACCAGGGGCGGTGCAACAAGGTGATGTCACTATCTTTTTCTCACAATTTTTCTAAAAAAGATCACAGATGATCTGATCTGAGCCTTGTAGAGTAGTAGTAGTGGCCGTTTTCTGGAGAGTAAGAGAACCCCCAGCCTCTGAGCTTTGGAGAAAGGACAGATCCCTGAGGAACACAACAAGTCTCTCATGCCACAGCCTATCGAAAGCCTTCGATATATGGAAACTCGTATGGTCAAACTCTCCTTAAAGGCTTTATAGCAGTTATGGTTTGAGCTTTCTTTTCTTGCCTGCTCAAATAAAAAACCTAGAGACAGTTTATCAGTTATTGTAAATGTCATTGTCGTTTTCAAATTTCCATTTTTTGTCATCTTGTACTTTGAAAAGGGCTGCCTAGACAGCCAAAATGTTATTAAGTTCCAGTATTACTGCTTCGGGCATTGTGATGAGTTGTTTTTGCCTTCTACCTGAAGATGATTGAGGATACCACATAACGCAAAAGCCCGAAGCATTTGCCATAGTCAGTCCACACATTTCATCCATCAGCTAGGATTGATTTAGATTCTTGTTTTATTTCAGACACCTCAACACGGAACATACGCTGGACGACCGATCGACAGCACAAGCACGGGTCCAAATGCAGGTGGTATCGCAACTAGAACTACAGCTCCAAAAGGAGCGTGACCGACTCCAAGCCATGATGCATCACCTTCACCTTTCCAAGCAGCTGGGCTCCCCCGATCCCCACAAGGACAGCAGCGGTAAGATGGGCCCAGGTGTGCCCACATCGGGCACCGCAGCAGGTCCTGTGCCCTCGATGGGGCCCATCGTCAGTGCTGCTGTTAGATCGCCTGCCCTTCATTCGCCGGCACCCAATGTGCCTGGGCCAATTAGACGGAGGCTCAGTGACAAATCGGCGCTGTCACTTGCTGGGGGTGAGTCTAGAAATATTTGCATGTTGTGGTTTCGTAGGTTTCCTTACAGGACGTCATTCAAAGACACGTAGAATTTTTGATGGAGTTCAGCCTGTGCAACCACAGATTAAAGACACAACTTTAGGTTGACAAAAAGTCCAGCAAAATTATTTTTGACGAACGGGACTCGAACCCTTGTCTCCAGCATCCCGTGGTAATACCATAGCAGCTTGGCGAGACCAAACGATTTAAGCCATCTTGTGAGAAACGATCTTATTCGAGCCATTCATCTCTCTGAGATTCTCCCACTCTAATCGACGCACGATCTCGAGAACACGTCAGTAGTCCTCTGGACATTGAAACGAGCATATGTATTTCCGTTCTGCGATGTCACGTAGTTTCAATGATGACGCTAGCCAGAACGCACAAGGCTACCGCGTCAACACGGAAGCTGGAGACACGGGTTCGAGTCCCGTCCACGCCAAAATATTTATCTGGTTTTTTCTCACACCAAAATTGTGTCTTAAAACGTAACTACATGAATGAAGTTTAATCATAATGAATCAGAGATCATTTTTCATAATTATAACTATGCAGCACGAAACATTAATTAAGGTGAAATTCTACACTTGTTCAGATGATTTTACGTTATATGGTTACAGTTCTCAAAGTTTGGGCAAATTGATTTTCTGTAAGTGGTTTTTATCAACCAAAAAGTGTATAGTTTAGAATAACTTAGACACTCCATCTTCTACAATGTATATTTCTGCATGGAACTAGTCGAACATATCAAATATACCTACTTAAAAAGATAATACATCCGGTATATTTCTATACTGATGATGACTGAGAGCATTTCACTGCAATCCTCTCTTCAAAATATCATAGTCATAGTACAAAACGAAATGTCCAAGATAGTTACCGATAAAGAATATCGATTTAGAAAGTGATGCCCAAAAATCTGTTATCTCTTAATAGCTGCAAAATGTAGCGTCAAAAAATAATTCTATATCTTCTGTTATTGTGGTAATTTGGTGATTCATTTGAAATGTTGGCATATGATTCACTTTATGACTGTTTTAAAGTGCTTTTGTTATCATTGTATAAGGTTGGTGTGAAAATATGAATGTTTCATCACAGTGCATGTTATATGAATTCATTTTTTGAAAGTGTTCAAGAAATTTACCAGAAATCATTGATATAAGTATAATTGAAAATATTTTATATGTATGTATGTCATTCTCTGCAAACTATCATTTCATTCCACTTCAAAGTAAGCTAGCTAGTATAAAATAAGAAGACTGGCTCCTAAACGTATAATAACCAGTTCCACTAAGATGAATGCTTATTAACTTATTGATGGGATTTGTTACCTGTTGAATATAAAAAATAAATAGATGATAGTTTCCATAGAATGATTCATTAAAATGTCCTAGCTCTCCTACGAAGTTATATGTAAGAAATATGTTGATTCCATATTTATCTTCCATGCTGCATAAAAAGGTTTACCATATATGCTCGAACGAGCAGGACTAGACGTTCAGCAAGGTATTTTAGATTATTTCTCTCGATATTTTTTGAAATATTGAAAACCAATTTGAATAGTGTATCCATAAGGTTTTCGATTTCTGGAAATAGTTCATCTACCTGCCAAAAGTAATTTATGCTTTCCTAAAGTTAAAAATTATATCAAGACCCTTTTTACCTCTCACGCATAAGCGAAAGGACAATTGTGATGGCGAAAATTTCCGAATTTCCCACCGACAGGAGAAGGAGGTATAGGGAGGGGCGTGCCAGAATTTCCGAATGTTCACACTGAAAACGTACCAGATCGTTTGGGCCTTCAGTATGGTTCGACTTTTCATGTCTTCATGCTACCTTATAGGCGTTTAGTGTCTAGTTTCATTTTGGCTGTCGAACCATACAGTGATACGCCTCCCAGGCCCTCTCTGTCCCTTAATACAAGATGCACAAGACAGAATGGCATAAATCTCCGCCTGTTAGACTGTAGTGGTCCATTCTATTTTCATCTTAGGTCCTTGTTTGTTTGTCTGGCAAATAATAACATTCTGAAGTGTAAAGTGTAAATTGGCTCGATTCAGGCTCGCACAGAAAGTGCGAGAAACAAACAAGTTCAGTTTGAGAATCTACGGAGGGGTCTCGCTAGACTCTTATTTCATTAAATAATAATAATAATATTAAATGTCTTTATTAATGGAGTATGGAGAAATGGATACTTTATAATCATAGTTGGTCAGGTAATATTCTTACTAACTAACTAATAAGTTGTAAAAAATTGATGAAGCTTTCAATTTCTGGGCCCTTTTTTGAAACCCAGGCCAACCCTCTCCACGGGACTGGTTGGGACTGTTTCCAAACATGAGAAGCTTTTAGATATACTAATACATAATTCAGCACATATATGAGTAAACATTTTCAGAAATCCAAAGAAATAGAGAATTCTATAAAAATGCCGACGTCAGGCCTCCATTCACCTATGCATCTCTCATACGTCAGGTTAGTTACTTGATCAAATTTTGGGATAAAAATATGACAATAAACTCTATAAATTCTAGTCCATCATTGAATCACCTGATAAGCAGTTGACGCTCAACGAAATATACAACTGGTTCCAGAACACTTTTTGTTATTTTAGGAGAAACGCAGCAACGTGGAAGGTACTGTATGATCTTTTTATTACCATAGTAACCTTTACCATGATATGTATTTTTGAACTTTTTAAACGATTGCTAGTTGAAACAAATGTATTGCTCGGAAATTTTGTTAATTTGAAGTGCTACACAATCTGGAAATTTGGATCAGTGAATCTCTCTCTCTCTCTTTCTCTGGAAACTTTCTATTCGTCATATTTTCAGTCAGTTACATATTACTCCATACATATATAATCATTCTACAGTCCCTAGTTTCAAAATTAGCTACCCTTATTGCTTATCGCTTTTTCCTTCGTCAGCTTTGGATGATTTCAATCATACTAATGTAGTTGTCTTATACTATCCATGTAATCTGAAAGCCCATCTGGTAAAAGACTGTTAGCATTCCTGAGTTAGTAAAATTTTCAGGTAATCATTTGTTTTGTACTGAAATTTTAATATTAACCTGAATTGATTTTTCTAGAATCATTGTGATCGGTAATGTATAGATGGATATACATGAATACAAATTTTTTTGTTGATTTTTCAGCTTTTAGCTTTATCTGTTTTTCCATTTTTCGTTTAATTACCTACATGTTATTATTACGTTTCATTACCTACATATTATTATTAATAGTTTAACGATTACACTTTTAATATTAAATGCTTTTTTTTAATTTCCGTTAAAATACCACAGTATAGCCTTACGATCCACAGGGAAGCTTCTTTTCCATATGGTTTTTTTGTAATAGATGAAGTTTTTCATACGAAAATCTGCTTTATAGTTGAAAGAAGCTGTCCAAAATCTGGAGCTTCTACAGTTTGTTCAATCTCGGGGATTACTTCTAATATGAGAATTACCATGCATGTCCTATATTGAATGCTGAGAAACGCTCCTGGTTATATTACAACGTAAATATCAATATATATCAAGATTGAAGTCATCTTCAGTATTTGCTGGCATAATGATAATATCAATCATCATTTCTCAATATATCCACATTTAAACAAGCTAGCTGTTATTGGATGGAAAGCCATATCTCTATAAAACTGGTACGAAACTGTATGTGATGAATAAGCGACATAAAAGGCCCAGGCGGTTGCCCTTCTACAGGTGCTTTTCCGTTGTATGGCCCTAGTTTACAGGCTCCCTTTTGGACCTTTTAGAAATAAAGTGTATCACTCTTCTAAAGAGAATCAAGATGACTTTCTTAATGTTAGTGCTAGTATGAATATGGATCGTAATGCTATATATTAAGTAATTAGTACGACCGTTCGGCTGCCTGGGACCTTAGACTAGCTCCGTTTTGTTTATTTGGCCATGTTTAATTTGTTGTTAGAACGCAGTCCGTCACAACCTGTCTCTCCACAAATGTTTCATGCGCGTGGAGAATGTTAAAGGGGCTGTTTGGACAGTGGACGAAGTGGAGTTCTACAAGAGACGGCCTCAGAGGTGTTCCTCGGGGCCACTGCCCCCTCAAGGGCCCCCAGTTGTTGGGTACGTCAACGGTCAACGGGCCCATCTTCATATACCTACCTACCTCTGCTTGACAGCCTAACATCGGCAACTCATTCACTATATTTACTTCAAATAGCAATGTACAGTTGAAATTGCCTGAAAAATTTCCATATGTTTTAAAGAAGATGGAAAAAAATAATACATTGAATGCCCTTCATCCTGAGATTCCAAATATCCTTGTTCAATGAATCAAATAGGAACATTTTGTGGAAAAGCATTAAGCTTCCAAAATATCTTAATAGAAATGGAAAACGAGTTAATGAGATAGGTACTCAGTTAATAAATTATTTTATATTCAAGTAGTTTGATTAATTTTACTTCCCACATATATAGAAAAAGTTCCACAAATTATTGTGTCCAGATATGGAACAGTAATAATGTCAAGTTTGTTATCCATGTTCGCAAAATCATTCTTGATCGTTAAATAATTCATCCCAAATTACTAATCTTTACCAAACGCTTTCAGAATTATATCATTAGTTTCGAGTCTCAGCATGAGATGTGATAAATTCAACATCGTAATGTCATCACGATATTCTGATACCTTCTGAAGTTGCCGATGTTAGCGCTGTCCTTACTTTTGTGATTTTTAAATCTTTTTCCTTATAACCTACCTTTTAATATTTTAAATTTTGTCCTCGTTAACATTTTTATCTTGTGGCTTGTGTGAATGTGGGAGTGAATGAGATCGGTACAGAAATTGCATCTCGCTACTGGGGCGACTAACATCGCATCAAGATCAATGACATCACTTGGAAGGTATATGACAAATATTATGGAAACAGGGTGTCACCGAACTGCAATATCACCTTTTACCTCACTTGGCCAGTCGGCAAGTCGCATTCAAGGTAGTTGAGGGAAGATGTGGGGGCAGGACTGCAATATTCTCTTTATTTTGGTCATGAGAAAAACATACTTATACGTACATAACATTAACTTCTTAGGGTTAACCTGATTTCGCATAGTTGTTCCAATGTTTCCATGTTCTTAGACCGTCCCATTTTTCTGTTTTGGTCCGTATAACATGAATGTGACAAATAAAACTGAAATCATTGTATCTTATTTAAAACCAATACATATACCAATACAATGCAAAAATAAGGAAAGTTTTGGCGTCTAGCTTTGAAAAATAGAAATATTTGACCAGTTCAGAATTTAACCTGGGATATTGAATTAATAATTCCGTCAAACAAGTCTGAGCTGCACATATCCATGTTTATTGTAATTATTCTAACATTCCAATATTAAATACAAATAATCGAAACGTTTCAAGGACCTAAACCTTGCATTTGCACTATGAACCAGCAAATTTGTGTTTTGAGCAAAAATTAATATTTTATCAAATCTGTTTTCTATTTACCATTTTTGCAGTACTCAAGATTATGTATGAATATCTCCAGCAGTTTTCCAGCATTGGTATTATCTGAGCTAGTTGAGAAATTAATGAATATTTTCTATTCTTGTCAATAAAACATATTCAAACAGTATTTTAGTTATGTCTTTCATCAAGACCTGGAATAAAGAAAATGAATTGCTCTAAACCAGCTCTCACTGATTTTCGCAACAAAAAAGTGTTGCCTACTGGCCTCAACTTGACTGTTGTATTTTTGTTTTCTTGATGGGTGTGTAGAATGCAATACGCACGAACCTGTCACTCCACAAGTGTTTTGTGCGGTACGAAGACGACTTTGGCTCATTCTGGATGGTGGATGATGCTGAGTTCGTGAAGCGACGGCATTTATCACGTGGCAGACCTCGGAAATATGACCCAACCCCATCACCTACACCACCCCACAGTGGCTGCGCACAGTAAGCACAAGGATATATCGGCAGACCACCATATCAGTCTGCTCATTATCTGCAATTTCTCTGCTGTTATATTATTGTTATTAGTTGCCTGCTTCGAAATCGCAAGTTGTTTGGTGATGAATGGAAGTACAAATCATCTCTCTTGCTGATAACAACATTTTATATGCGATTGTTGCCAAGTTTCCAGCTACTAGTATACTCTTTCAACATTCAAGATACTGATCTGATCTGAGATGGGATAATGCTTTAATTGCATGGCATTATCCCATTTCTGGTTATGTTACATTCTTAATTGTTGAATATAGTCATACTTAAAGAAGTATAACAATGCAATATCTTTACTGTAAGGGAAAATTTTATGATTTTATTACAGCAACGACGTACTGTCGTTATATACTTTCTTTTATACTAGTATTTGGAATTGAATCACGGGAGTAGATGAAATGTTGTTATCCAAATGAGAATTTTAAGAATGCTGGCGCTATATAATCTTCTTGTTCCTCCAGACAATTCCACGAGTCCTTTAATATTCATTTCGGAAAACTTAAGTTCAAGTATTTCCATGTCCATCGCACACCTTGATACTGACTCACCAGATGACGGATTGTGAGAAGAGTATGATTCAAGGTTAAGTAATTTCGTATTGGTATGGTCCCATAGCTTTGTATTTTTGATTAAATCATTCGATATGCTGGTATATTCAGATTTGTATTCAAAGATTTTAGGATGAGCATCAGTGACTTCTACTTGGAGTCGCAATGGTTAGATCTTTCCGAGCGCAGTCACTTAAATATCGTCTTAACGCAGCCTCTATTGTGCTCTTAGATTTTTCTCAACTCTTAACTACGTAAGTTAAGAATGAATCTCACTTCTCTCTTCTGTAATATTTTTCTCTATTTTGAAAATCATTTCGACGTCTATTCTAATGTCAGTGCACGATTCTGTAGTACTTTGGGAACTCATGTTGCCATTTTTATCTATTATCTCATTATAATGTCTGTCTCTCTCTGATTTGGGTCGATATTTTATGGTTATTCTTATAAAAGGGTTAATAATGCTAGCAACTATTTCTACTTCTCATCAACCAAATAACTTGGATTACCTCTCAGGTATAGCTGCTACATCCTCCTCAGCAGTTTTGTTGCGGCTATTCAACTGTAGTTCGCCTTTTTGCTTCAGATATTTCGCAAAAGTATCTCGACCATAAAATATAATGACACGGTTTTTTCATGAGTTTTAAAAAAAAATCTAATCATTCCTAGAATTAATGTGTAGGAATCACTTCACAACTTAATTTTCATTTAGATAATCACATGGTCCATCTGAAATTCAAAATTCCACTTGTAACATTATCAAACCTTCCTGACATTAGAATTATAGTCAATGAATTTCAATCTTCCTGAACCAACTGTCACCAAACAACGGATCTTGTTTCCACCAATTTTATCATAAAGACCTTTATCATTCTTGTCAG
Organism: Bruchidius siliquastri; assembly: GCA_949316355.1. Lineage (NCBI taxonomy): Eukaryota > Metazoa > Arthropoda > Insecta > Coleoptera > Chrysomelidae > Bruchidius > Bruchidius siliquastri. The sequence continues at coordinate 21,161,376 of OX438538.1, read as the reverse complement.
CTATGATATGATACTAAGAAATCCACAAACAGTAATCTTCAAAAATCCTTCAAATTTTATACATGGGTAGAAGGCAGAACTGATGATGTACAGCTAATGTATTTATTACTACTTTTTTTGATGAATAATGGACAGTTCCTACATCCAGTAGTATATAGTCTTTCTGGAGACTTCGACCCACTAATTATAAATAAAAAGCACGACATAATTTACATTAAATACTTGATATATTTTTGTGTGGTCGAGGTAGTTTAGCGACAGTATCATCCACATTATTGCCAACTGAAGCTTTTCGACCACTTGACCACAGATACAACAAAGACTGCCGCGCACAATTGAATTTATTTTTATATCAACCCCACAAATTCCACTAACAGGACAACAAACTGTTTGGCTCATAATATCTTCAACTCTTCCGTTTTCACTGACGGTTACAATCGCTATTCTTTCATTCTCCTCGAATCCATCTGCGGATGATTTTGATCATTGGAATTATCAGTATTTCGAAATGCAAATTAACAAATTGATTTATATTTTGCATTCCAAAACAAATCACTGATTTTCATTTTGCGGAAGAGCAAATAAATGCTGTTCTATTTTTTCGAGGCGGATGATTCAAACATTCGTTCTTTTAAGAATTTTTATGTTTATTGCTTTTCTCAAAAATTTTTATCACAGGCAAGGAGTGATTCCGCTTAATTTGCCATTCACTATTAATTCCCTATTTTCTAGATACGTCTCGTATAACCCTGCAATATTCACCCCCAGTAATAAAATTATAAAATTTTGAATTCAAATGGACAATGCTTGACAATGATTTTGTAACTTTTTCTCACTGCAGGGGCACTCGTAACGTTTTTTTTTTCAATAAATGTGAATTCAAATAATGGACATTAAAAGGGCAATAGATTATAAAGACAATCACAGAATAAATTTCAAAATCTATATTAATGACTGATTTTTCTCTGTCATATAGACATAAAATTTTAATTTTCGAACTGCGACTGTCTAACGTTGTTAGTAGCAATTGAGTTGGCAATATTGGTCTATGTATAGCAAAAGGCTCACGAAATTTGGACGCACAGCTTCGAGAAAAGTCCAAATTTTGTTAAAAGAGACCATAACGTAGTAGTGCAGTAGAGGCGTTTAGAACAGCTACACCAAGTCAAACAAACTAATAACACGCACAAAACCTGAGCTTGTCGCTTTAATATGCATGTCCTATCCACATAACCATCAAAATACACAAAAATTAAGTGCTCCATCATATCGCGTAACATATATTAATGATAATCATCTTCATAAAGCTAATAACAAAATATAACAGACTGCTGTGGCTCAGGAAGTTTTTTGTTTGTTCGATTCATAGACTTTTTTTTGTAATTACAATCTAATCTCCCCAGAATAGTAAAAATTAAATCAGTTGGTATTTGATTCCAGCTAACTGTTCCAATTCAGAGTTCTTTGAAACCAGCACCACCAGCAGATCTGTGTGTGTTTTGAAATGCTTTGATCAAATGATGTTTTCTTTCAAAGCAGATTATACAGTGTATTTGGCAGATGGTTGACCTAATCAATATGATAAATAAGTGACATTATTTGCTACTCAATAAGCGGTGATAACCTTATCTTGCTTTGACGTTTTTGTATATATCAACTTCTTTGTGCCTTGCAAATGACGTTCATGCCTCATTTCTTTTGTTACGAAATCAACATAATATATTTTGCACTACCCAATAAAACAACGGGCTTCAGAAAATAGAATTGATGAAAAATCCTAGGAGTATGATACTGCTTTGTCAAAGAAATTGTTGTTAATTTTCCTATCAGTACTAAAAAGCAAACTTCGGACTCTATTTCCAACGCCATTTTGTTTTGAAGCCAAAAAACATAAATTTTTATGGAGATATAAGTAAAAATCACATCTGCTGTATTTCAACTCTTCTGTCAAGATTTATGGAATAACTACCCTAGCAAGTCATTCACTATTCAATGAAAGTATGGCGATAATGATTCAACCAAAGCAGCATCAGTTATAGTCATCTACTCAAAAATATTCTGGTCTTTGAGGATTTTATCAATATTCCTGGCGATGCCAAAATGCTCTCTGTCATTTTCCTCGTAATAAAATGGCGTGGAATTTTCGTAAAAAATTAACTAAAAGCGTCAGGAATAATAACTGGCATGTTAAAATAACAGAGCAGAGCATGTATCAGGCGACAAGCTCAACGTTGAAAGTTTTTTAATTAAAGACCGACAAATATTCTCATGTTCGCGCGTCTGGAAATTCCAAATTCCAATAGAGAGGATATATAACCGATTGGGGAGTTCGTATCATAGGCGCTCCATAAGAGGAGCAGAAAACACCTTATAAAGGCGCAACTCGCAAATCAAAACAATTATATTCGAAACGGTAGACTGAGAAATGTTTCGTTGACCTCCCAAGGCAAAAATTCTTTTGAAAATCATACGTTGATTTTTAGTTAAGTAATGAAATATATGTAAACGTTCATTCCTCTTCCCCACACACCCCTTCATTTCGCATTATCGAATGTCGTATATGTACCTATTTTCACGGTTGTGAGCCAATTTGACTCATAGAATGGTTTAATAGTTTAACAGCCTGGGCAACAGTCAAGTCGCCTGTGATTTTGTTTCTCTGATTGTCACTTGTTTTCGCTACATTATTACCCACTTCTGTCATCATTTCGATTTATACATCACGTGTGAGCCGTGCAGTGAAGTAAATAATAATAGAAGGACTCGAGTAAATATTTCACGAACAGATGTTATTTTCCAATTGGCTGAAGAGCTAAGAAGTAAATGTAGAGAAGAAGTCGAGAACACTTCTATTCCAATGACAGAAATTCATGCTACTGACGCACGGAAGAGTTGTCAAGTTCAACAATCATGCAAAAGAAACAGATCTTCAAACTATTGTACTAAATGTAATAGAAATGTTTGCGGAAAATGTGTTCCAAAACCAGAGTATATATGTAAAAAATGTTTTCCATGAATTTTTGATAGTAAACATTTCATCTAAATTGATTTGGAACTATTTTCTCCGGAAAAAACTTCAATTTTATTGTATGAGTCAAATTGGCTCACGTCAGTAAAAATAGGTACATAATCAACATCCGTAAATCTAGTGTTAAATGAAGAAATGCGATTATCATCATTCGACATCTTGTGCCAATATCTAATACGTATTCACTCAAACTACCCAAATAGCAAAATTAATTCAAATTTTATCAAAAATAAATGCCTTAAATGATATTTCACTGAAAAATCAAACGGAATACAATAAAATCGCTGTATAACGGTGAATATAAACTTCCAAAACATATGGTTATTCAATGGCTCGGTATGGGCCGAATGTGTTATATTCTATCAGGTTGGCCAGGTTATAAGCCGCTTTCTGATTTCCAAATTTTCCTCGTTTTCAGGAAATGATTTAATTAATTTTTTTTCCACTATTATTTTACACGAATTCGTCACCCAACAGAATAAAATATTTTAGTACAAAACTGAGGTTACGTTCACAGTATAATAACGCAGATCTTTGAATAAATTTCTTTGGCCACGCAGTGTTTTATCCTATAAGGAGTATGAGGCATTCATAAAAGAGAAGGTCTTATAGTATATTAAGTTCAGGTATAGAAGTTCCATTGCTCCACATATGTGTGACGTAGATCCATGCTTGCAACACAGTATAATATATGATATAACACGTATTCATTCATATCATACAAACTAGTGATTTTGATCAAATCTTTACTGTTATGGTGATTAAATCAAACAAACATAAGCAAATAAAAAATGAATGGTCATGATCTGACAACTAGTTTCGGAGAATTGCGCGGTCAAACATGCATGCAAACATACATACAGCAATAAAATTTTGTATATTTAGAAACCCTAAGACATTATTATGTGAATATTATGCAGTTCTAATAATATTACATACGTGCCCAATATATAACTTCCCTTTTTGAAGTCGTTTAAAAATGAACCTACCTAGATTGAGCTTACATGTGGCTAGAATTCCAACTAAGTTAGCGCAATAAATCCATAATCTGCTGCAGTGGTGCTTTCTGTCCCCTCTAGGACGCCTATGGGGGGTTATATTAACTAGATGAAAAAATAAACGAAAAATCAGCAAAAACCGTAGACATGTGACACCTGTCCCAGTGCATGAAAAATACAAGCGGCTGCAATATTAGATCATAGTTTCCGGCTTATGGAATGTTTGGTTTAGCGCATCGGTACGTGTATCATTCGATTTAGTCCTCTACCTCGATTTTTCCCCTTTTCCCTTTTTTTCCTTTCGCTCCGGATACCGCGCGACATTCCCGCTCAAAAGTATCGGTGTTTACATAAACAAAATGTGATGAATCTGGATGTCCGATTCATTTTTGCTACTTCGATTAAAATCGGCTTAATTTTTTTTTTCACGCCCCACGGCTGACCCTGCATCGGCAGCGTGCTTCTTGTTGAGGGTTTTGTCACGTAAAACTACATTTCTCCACTTTGCTCAACAAAGGGAAACGACAACATCACGAAAAACCATAAAACCCATTTCCTCCAGTCTGCCTGTCTGTCTGTCCGTCGTATGTCTGTCTAGTAATCCTTCACCCTTATGTAACTATGACAAGGACGAAAAAGGTTTTTTTTTATTAATATGTACAGTAGCGACAAAGTTATGATTAGAAAAAAAAATAGGTATGCTCATATTTGGCATTTTGAAGAGCCCCAAACATTTTCTAAAAATGTCTGGATGATAAAAACTTTCTAGCGGAGGGAATCTCGATTCTTTGCCGTTATTAAAAGACTTTCTGCCAACTATGAATCCCGGTAATCCTATGTACTAGTTTTACATAGATGATTATTGACACTTTAGGCTTCACAATTTAGAAATTATAGGTTAATGTTTGTAAACTGTAAACTATGTTTAGCTTCTTAAATTTGGCGTCAGGTTGACTCTAAAGTTGACATGTAATCAGATTAGTGAAGATTTTGATCGAATTTCAAGTGATAAAATCCATTTGAAATAATTTTTAGCAATATTAGAAATTATGGAAAACTAGAAAATTATTGGAATTAAACTTAAATCATATTTTCAATATTTTTTTAATTTAATTCTAAAAGATCAACAGTTCCAAAGTCCGATAAAAATCTTTATTTCTAAACTAACGGTATCATCTGTAAAGTACAGCGACAACCTACTTGATACCATTTCTTTTGACATATAAAACTGCTTCGGGTGTATAGTGAAAAAGAGTATTTAATATTATCTCTCGAATATAAAAATATAAAAAATGTATACCATACACGACTTTTTGTTAACAATGATTCCGGCTCCCTCATTTATTTCGAAATTTTAAGAATCCATGATCTATGAAGATAACAAAACCATCGTATGATTTGGGTATTGAAATATACAGTTTTCTTCTTCTTTTACTTCGACATCGCTAGGGTATGAAAATTTGCTTTGAAGGTATTAAAAAGCTGATACATCTCCGTTTACAGCCCGTTGTCACAAAATGGTAAATGCTGATGGAAAAATACTAATTGTAAGAGAGTCAGAGTATCCAAGATTCATCCATAACTCCGATCTTGATGAATAAAAAATAAGAAGTATACCCAAAAAACTAACGTTTCAAATGATCACCTAATTTTGGGCATATAGACTGAAAGCGTGATAAAAATATAACGTATGTTCCTGAATATTTGGAATTCATCACCGACTTTGATTTGAAGCTATCATTTTTATATTGCACGATTAGATTCTGCAGATTCAAAACTATGAATATAATATACTCTTTCAGTATGCCAGTATTATCAAAAAACATTAATTTGCTTACAATAAACTTTACTGATGCTAACAATAATATCATAAAAATGCTAATAAAAAAATGTTAAGTTTGTTAAATACTAAAGAAGAACTAGTATGGAATATACGTCTTGCTCTTAAATACAAAATAAACAGAAGGTCATAGAGGAAACTTATCATGCACCTTCAGTTTAAAGAACATCGATTAAATATTTGCCTATAGTATAACACCGCGATTATCCTATGGAGGAATTCAAAAAGGATCCTGATGTAACTTTCTACAAGGCGTCCCACAGTGCAATTTTTTGTCACACGAAATCACCAAAACATATATTAAAACCGAATAGAAACTGTTCTTAACGTACTTTTATCCAAAAAACTCAATGACGACCTTTGCACTCTATGTAGATCGCCTATTGTATAAAAAAGATTGCTTGTAATCATATGAATACCGTTTTGTTGTTTCTTTAAAAGGCTTTTTAGTCACATGTTATAAGGAAACATTCTGCGTAAATCCATCTCTCCATCAAATACAGAATTGACTCCGATCCTACGAATGATACACGTACTCTTAGTTGCACGTTCTTGTATGGATGCGACTATGAATCTCGGTGTTTTCAGGTCACCTTATGGAGGTAAGAACACAGGTAATCAGTTGAAGAATAGATTAGACCCATTCGTCACATCTGAACCGAATACTTCGCCGATGACTAATATTTCCATATAGATTTTTTTATTCCATAAATTTTATCTGTCCTCACTTGAGTGACATAACATTGCTGGTAATCCAAGCGAATTAGCTGCGATAAAATGTTCTTTCTTTGACAAAACGATATTTTGATTGCACTACAAATACGAAAAATCAATATGCTTCACTGCAATTTCAAATGTGCTTCAATAAAAATTTGGACAATTGTTTTCCATTGTTGAGGTATTTTGCAATTGTGAAAGAATCAACTGTTTGAATTGTTTTGTAATATGTCACATATAATATAAATGCATAGATATTTTTCTCTGATATATCAATGAAATTATGCATACCAATTTTTATCCAATACTCAGCAACACACATGAAAATAAATTCTCAGACCAAGAATATGTGCTTTCATTCAAGTATACCATATCTTTCTATATAATCTTAAAGTAATAATTCTGTATTTTTGATCACATACAGTAAATTTGAGTGAATATATTCGCGTCAAACCTTGGAAGTGGGAATACCAAAATCTCAAATTGAGCATAATCATAATCTTGGCACAAAAAATGAAAAAAACTAACCTAAAAGAATACTGTGATTTTGACTAAAGCATTTCATAATATTGACACAAATAGTTCAACTCCATTATATAATTTATTATTGGCATAAACAGTCTGTAATTTTGATGAGCTGTTATCTAAGCTACTGTTGGTACCTTAAGCTGTACAGATAAACAGAATATAAAAAATATGTACCTGTAATTGAGCCAAAAAATATACGTCCGACATTTGTAATAGAACTTATTCATAACTCACATTTCACATCAACACCTGTACACTTGTATGAGATCCTCACAACAGTCACAACCCCAACTTTTCAACAGCACATTCATCCTGAGAGGTCGTTGGTAAAAATTAAATCCAATAGAAAATAACGGGAGCCAAAACAGACACAAGCTTACCGCTGAATTGCCGTTGATGAATATGGCGATGCCAAACAAGTATATGAATTACTAGGAGGGAATCTCTAGATGTTCGTATTCTTGATTGAAGTAAACGGAGCTCCGTTGAAAAATACGATAAACTCACAAAAAATATTGTTAGAAAAGCATTGAAATCTTGGTTGTGAAGAGAATTATATTCAGTTAGAATATTGAATTCAAAAATTTACTTTTCTTGGTGCAAATTAATAATAATTTTCTTATAGAATGAATTGTCTTAGAGTAAGGTCAGATGTTCGTTTCGTGAGTATATCTTTACACGAATATCGAAATCCTTGAATTGAGAATTTCTTTTTATGTGTGTGTAGTGATGTCTGGAATAAAAACTGAGCAGTAGAGAAATGATTTTGGAAAAGAATTATCTATCTATATATCGTTCCATTGATATCGTTAATTTTCACGAACATAGTACCTCAAAAACTGAAAATTTATCAAAGATAAATGCTTGGAATATCATTGTAGTGGAATAAATATTTCATGTAGGCCTATCCTCACTGAGATAGATTTATTCCACTATCTTCTATAATTATTGGTATTGGCAAATTTTATCTCTTTTTTAGAATATTTATAATACAGGGTGACGATTAAATGTTTTAGTTACATATATATATATATATATATATATATATATATATATATATATATATATATATAAGGTGTACACTTTTCCATTACTTCTCCATCGCTGCAATATATGTAATCAAAATGTTGCTAGCAATTCAATACTTTTGTAAATTTTGAAATTCAGTACTCCCCAATTAATTTCATTAAATTTCATCTGATTAATATACCAGAATTTTGTATGGTAATATTGCATATAATATACTCGTTATAATCGATACTTCATCCCCGTTGCCTAACTGGAATACTTTCAAGTGACAGATCTATAAAGAAAACTTCAATGTCAATTAATTTTCACTAATGAAAAATCGCAGTGAACTTTGGGAGTTCCGATTGTTACCAAATACTATAAAAACCATCGGTAATACAATTATTTATTGACTATAGTTTAAAATATTTATTAATGATCAAATTGTACCCACAAAGTAACAATCATCAACTCATTTTCGTTGGTCCACAGACTTCATCTCGACTTTATATTAACATCTCATTTACTTTACTAACCTGCTCATAAACTGAATGATAGTACTGGAATGGTGATTACCTGTTTCTCATTTTTTAAATTTTTTACATTCCATATTTTCTACTTTTATCCTCAATAAAACCCAAAGTTGTGGCGCAACCATGTGTGCTAAGCTAAGCAACTTTGATTTTTCATATTTTTTACATCTCTATGTCACATAGCATGGATATTCTCCCATAATCACTCGCAAAAGATTCCTGTATGAAATGTTTCTCTTTTTACATTTTATAATTTTATATTCATGGAAACTGCATTGAACCTTTTTGTTATCTCAAAATATTAATCATTACCATGTATACATGCAGTTTTCATATAATCTTATTTGGACGTATAGTCGGTCTTTATCCCAGGATTCTGAAATGGATTTACTTTACCTATAATACGAAATATTAAATGGATTTATGAAAAGTTTGATTTCGGACTTCCATTGTCTATAAAATTTGAGTATCACGACGTTTCGATTGATGTGCTATCTTCAATCGTCTTCAGGTGAAACTTTTCATAAGACTTTTTACGATGTACCGTTATCCCAGTCCATGTTGTTAGGACCTTGATTTCGAGAAGATGCCAAAGGGCTGCGCTTGGAAATAAATGTTACTATCACACCCTTACCTGAAGTAGATATACACCACCCAAGTGCTCTCTACAGTGAGACTGCCAAGCTATACTGACGAGTCTAGGCTAAAGACTTCCATGTCTAAAAATAGACGTTGATATATTTTTGGCTAATCTATTTGAACGACGGAGGAGTTTAATGACATAAACTCCATAAGTTGTTTATGTTTTTGATCTAAAATATATTTCTGATCATGATAAAGTATGTCCACTTCATCTACCAAGAACCAGGTAAACATACAGGAATCAACCAAATCCACCTCACACTTTTTATTAAATTATTCGCATAGTAGACTTTGATACTTTTACATAATCTCGGCTCACATTCAATCAAAGGTCAACGAATCTGAAGGTATGGTGTTTTTCTATTTATTCGCCTTTTTTATTAAATATTTTCGCTTTGATGTTAAGATTTGATGTTTCTATTTATTAGACTGGATTATAAATGCGTATGCGTTAGATAACAAAATTAGATAAAATATATATATTGCTGTTCATATAACTGTTTACCATTCCTTGATGGTAGGCATGAAGTTGGTACGTGGATGGTACGTACGCTCTTTACTCCTTGATTTGTTCCAATCCATACTCAATTTCACTTGCCAATAAAATAAGTTCTGATGCTCGGGGTATATCTAGCGCTTACGTATAAATTACTTGTGCCATATATTCTAAATATTGCATGTATTTGAACAGGGGTGTTAGTTCGAAGAGTCCAACGTTGAGCCATAGTCCAACGCTATATGGAGAACATATATCGAATAACGTACAGGTAATGGTAATAACTGTTTAATTTTCCACGAAGAAGTGAAATCGGTTTTGTAATTCAGGTCATGTAATGCCGAGAAATATTTATCATTTACTGGTGACGTGAGTAATTTTGAACTCGATCGTAAATTTGTCAGAATGTGTGATCAATGTCTGTTTACAGTATCTCTGTTCCAACAGATGATCCCATCACCGTTCTCAAAACAGTAATGAATTATTTTAAGCGCATGTATCACAAAAGCACAAGCTTAAGATTATTTTTGAATTCGATGATGGAACAGTAGATTCTTTGACAATTACTTACTTGCTTTTTTCGCAAGATGGAAGCTGATACACAATTCGCATTTTGAAATCCGGAAAAAACTGGACCAGTGGATTCGAACCACACATCTTCCGGTTGCCAGACGGACGCTCTGGCCAACTGAGCTAGCCGGGCGGTTTTTCCCGGATTTCAAACTGCTGATTGTGTATCAGTGGATTCTTTCCTCCGTCACAATTTTTACATGTAAATATCAATCAGAAAATTTGGGAGGTTGCATGTTCTATGCCCTAAGAACTCTACTATACAATGCCATAAATTGATCGCATACAGTATTAAGTTTAGTTGATCGAGCTAAGATCCGAGATCAAGTATAGTCCAAACAATTTCATTTTGTTCAAACTACCTACATACTAATAGTACTCACCTAAAGAATATTTATTTTTGAATGTTGGTCTGTCCTAATGTTCTATATCCTCATCACTAAACTCTAATGCTAAATACTCATCGTCATTACGAGTCCACCTACTTGACTACATCTTTTTCATGCAGTACCAGATGTATTGTAATGCTTTTTGATATTTAAACAAAAATAACCATTTCACTCTACTAGGCTTGGGATAATATTGCAATAAGATAACAAAAGGTATTAAATTGGTCATAAATATTCAGAATATGGAATGAAAAGGTTTAGTTGCCAATGTATAATAATAATTCGTACAACATAGCAAAATAATTAGATCAATTATACAATGAGCTTTTTGATAGAGAAGAGTCAAGATCAGAAGATTAAAATCGAAAAAGATATTTAGTAAACATGAAACTTATGACTGTAATGAGATAAACAGGTAAAAAAGCTTTTAATTCAGCTTCAACTGCCCACTGTAGTATTATAATACATATTTCCTTGTCCAAGCAAAGCAAAGAACAGCGACCTCGTAAGTTCGTATCAGTTAAGATCCAAAATACAAATTTTCATTTTTTTTACGATTTCCAATTCTCTTTATTCAAGGTCATATTTTTCTGTGCAGTGTTTCTATGAATGATCGCAATTCAAAATCGATCGAACTTCTTCATGAGAATGTATTATTTATTGGAATGCCTTGATTAACAAATTTGGAACAGTTCATGCAGGCATCTATGATGGAGGAAAACAACTTGTCATTCTTGGCGAACTCTTCAATGATGGCGAGCCGGTCCGGGGGGAGATCACCCACACCTCCTCATGACCATATGATCAGGTAAAACTTTCGTTGTCAACGTTACTGATAGAAACCGTTCAACATCTATATTTCAGCTAAATTCTATGTCATTAGAGTCCGCACATTAACACAATGTCATTCACTTACGTATGTAGGCATACCCTATTCAGTTTTCATTCACGCTGCGTCAATACGAACACTGGCGTTCAATCTCCGAATTGTCACATTTCTATTGGTTCCGTGATATATGTCAAGTCATTTATGACGTATCGGCGATCCAGCGCTGTGTTTGTTTTATCGCAGCACAAATCAAACTTGAATAGAGTATAGTAACGTTGCTACAAATATCTCTTTGCTAATGCCAGTGTGATCTAGATCACCAATGAATGGAGGTCTGCACATCAAGCAAGAGATCATCAGCCAAGAACACCACATGGGCAGAGAGCAAGAACAGATGCACCACATGATCAAACGGGAGATGATGCCTGAGTACGAAGACTCGGAGCAGGACCAGAATGCCGAAGAGCACGTCGCTGAAGATCTCACAGTTTCATCCGAACAAATGGAGTCGAACATGCTAGACGCATAGCGCTGAAGTGTGAGTGATTGTGTACATGTGCGGACACATTAAAAGGTACATAATTGCTAAATATTAATACTCGAATCTGGACTTTCCATTTTTACTTCAGGGAATAGGTACTTTTTTCTTGCGAAATGTGAAGCAGTCTGGTTTTTTTCTTATATCATTATAGCAATCTAATGATAGATTCAAAATCGCACGGCAATAGTACATAGTAAACATTAGGCACGTACGGTCACTCTCGCCTAAATTATTTTGAGTTTTGGAACCCGTTTGGAGCTCGTTCGAGGTGGATTTACCCTGAAGCAAATCTACTCCACTGGCTGTCTCTGGTTTGGAGGTCCTGTAGGGTTCGAGGTTATGTCAAGGAGCTCCTAGTTCCAAGTTCAATGATAAATTTAAAATTTCAGTCAAGCTATCCCCACCAACCTACTTCTAAACGTGCTGTAACCTACTCCGATAAAAAAAATCTTACGGCAACCCTGCTCTGGGGACATTGAACAAACTGACTAAAATTCGGTATAATCAATGTGATAGGAAAATGTATTCTCTACAAATAGTAAACGAACATCTATTCTTCTGGATGACTAGCCGTTCTAAACGCAAACGGCACTACGTGTAAATTTATCGCTTACCATTTCGTTGACTGTTGACCGTACAGATAAATGTTACATGGCTAAAGTTTCGATAATTTAATTCTTATTAATTTTTTACGTAAGATGGATAGTTTAAGAGGTAAACAAACAAATCCGTACGTCAAAATGTATCAAGAAAAACCAGACTGCCTCACTTATTGTAGAACTTTATACTTCAAAACGACCTACTCCCTGGACGATTTTTAGATATCTGACGAACTATTCGTTTTTTTATCTTGTCCGGTTGAGAAGTTGAAGGTGAGATTTTGAATGACCAAGACTGCTTTCTAGGTCGTGACTGTCATTTCATTCACATTTTTCTAGTTGATAAGGTGGTACCTAAGTTTGACTGGGATTGTTATTACTTTATTATTCCGTCATATTTGAACAGTTTTTTCAAAATGTCCAAATTTGACAAACGTTTCAGTCGTCTCATTGCTCAGGGCTGTCCAAGACTATCGTGGATAAAGCCCTGGCAGTTAACGTGATTAAAAAATGCTAATTCGTAAATCTGAAGTTTTTCAAAAAATCAATGTTACTCAAACAAAGATATACTTAAGTATATGATCTCCACTATGCATCAGACCTACTATAGACATGAATGTTTCGTCTTTAGCCTAGACTCGTCAGTATAGCCTGGTGGTCTAACTGTAGAGAGCAATCGGATTGTATATACGTAACCCAGTCAAGGGTGTGATAGCAACATCTACTCATCTGTGTCGCCCTCTATAGAAACGTTCTGTTGCTGCTTCAAGGCAGTCCAGATGTTAGGACCTTTGGCTTCGCAAGATGTCAATGGGCGTCCCCATAGAGGGCGACACTTGATGAGTTGGAAGATATACTTGTTTAAGTCTTTCACATGTGAATATATAAAACTGTTCAGAAGCCACAATGTTTAGAATATATCTTTTCAAAAGTCTTGCTGAAAATACTGTAGTGTTTTTCTTGCAAATCATGAACCCAAAACGTTGAGGGATATAATATATGATAAATCTGGGAAAGCAGAACATCTCATGATAGCACAGACATCACAATCACATAATTATATTTTGTGAGTTAGCCCAGTCAGCACGAGATTTGTCGCACAGAAATTGTTTAATGATCTCAATGCCATGTTTAATTCAAAATAATATATGTATCAGTTTAATAAACTTTCCACAATCTTGGGTTAGAGTTCCCTGTCACACCTAGAAGTGTCCTCAGAAATACACATTGCGAAAAAGTAAAGTTCGCATCCAGAAGAATGGAAATGTGCGAAATGGCAACATCGCCAGCGAAGTAGTTAAAGGGTTTCATGTCATGGAACAATTCATGTTTCTGACCTTTTATCTGCATTGCTGGTAGTGCGACGTTGCCGTTGGGCATATTTCACGGATTCTGGAAGCGAACTTAATTTTTTCGCAATGTGTACAACTTCACATTAACATTCATATATGCATTAGCAGCATTTCGTCATTTTCTATGGTGGGTATCGGACGAATTGGATTATATTGCAAGGGTAGAAAAATATCTTTTTGCGGCCTTGCCATGTGTACCAAAATATGTTCTTTATTCAATAGACTGAATAATTTTTTCCTTTCGGTTACTTCGAAAACCGCGTTTCCTACATCCTTATATTTTGTATGTCCCACAGTACCACGAAAACAGTCCCGAAATGAGTAATCGTTTAGCCTAATGTATCATAATTAGCATTCATTTTAGATCTGGAAAAATCTAGAAAAAATGTTTGGTGTATCCAGCATTGACACGTCACTTTTTTAAGTATTCGAGTCCGCCTTCGAACTTCTCAATTAGGCTGTTATGGATGGTTGCACTTGTAAAATTCATGTGTAAATATAGGAAATGTTATTCTATGAACGAATGAAACGTGATAAGCACTGTTATTTCTTTTAATACACCGAAAATTTCGATTGAACAAACGAAGTTGATTCCAAATACGTTATAGATATCTTTGATTTCATTTTTATGGGAGACTGCTCTGTATATGCTATACAAAAGGAAAAGCAGATTCTTTCTTCTTTATATATATCAACATTTTGATGGTCCCCAAAATTTTCTATGGCTTCAGCAAAATGATAAAGAGTGAGGAGATTTAGAATATCGACTGGTGATCATTCATCTTGAGGAAGCTGTCGCTTCAAACACAAGCTGAATTCTTCTGAGATAAAATGTACTGTTTGGAATCAACCTTGTTGCTAGATAACAATTTATTTATTAATACAGGGTTATTCGTTAGACGGACTATTCTTTGGCCAAGCCAAGTCTATTTACATTATAGGCAATGTTATCGCACTGTCTCTGTTCAGCATATCATTTGCTATGTGTGCGCTGTTTATAATAAAAAAAGATGTGCGAAAGGTATCATAATTTCTTACGCTAGGCAAGCCAGCTTCATGGACATCAAGAATAGGCATGGAAGATTAGAGTCTATTATACTAGTTCAAAATATCACTGAAACTCAGATGTCGTAGATGGTTTTGACCAATTGTGTTCTATCATCTTGTGTCGGATGATTTTCGAATATACATGAATAATCACGAACCCATTCGAAAGGAATTGTTTCAAAGCAAAGTACACACCGTTTCAAAACAAAGTTCGTCAAAACTTTCTGTGATACATAACACGTAATAGGTCAAAGACATATACAGAAACAGCCTGTATATTTTAAGAAGAAATCAAGGCCAACTTAAATTTGAGACATTGTGCTCGATGCTATGTCAAACATTCGTTCGGTAATCGTCTTGAAGTTTTTAGTTCAGCATATGAAATTTAATCTTCTCTGCAAGATTCTACGAGATGCACATGTTAGCCTCCATTTTTATTTTTTTATGATTTTTATGCCACGTTTTCCCTGATTGGAATGCCTCACATTTCTGAAACTATAAATGTGATTCAGAAATGTCAAATTCATCTCCAAAATTTTCACTGCTGCTTTTTATTATTTTAATGCCCAATGACTTTGATCAATACAGTGGTGAAACTGTTCCAAAAAATCCTCAAAGATGAATCATCTGAAGAGATAATATAAAATTTATTGATTTGGTTTATTGCATCCTTTGGGAAATCAAACCAGCCATAACCACATAATATGCTGGCTGCATGAACGGTGTGTTCTAATGCCAAAAAACACATAATATAACTTTTGAATAAAGCGCATCTTTTTCTT
The DNA here is from genome assembly GCA_949316355.1 of Bruchidius siliquastri. Lineage (NCBI taxonomy): Eukaryota > Metazoa > Arthropoda > Insecta > Coleoptera > Chrysomelidae > Bruchidius > Bruchidius siliquastri. Next base: position 21,145,477 of record OX438538.1, on the reverse strand, counting down.
TCACCAAGCTGGCTAAAATGAATGTAACATGTTTTCCACAGAGCCTGTTATTTCAGCCAAATATTTCAGTGCCATACTATGATTTGTGATCATTCCATATTCTACTTTAGGCATGTTCAAGATGGGAAAACTTTTTAGCTGTTCCTATTTTCATTATGATCGAAAAATAAATGACAGTGAAAACTAAGAGGGCGTTAGCATCTCCTTGTGTTAGGGAAAGAAACGAGACCTCAGCTTATGAAGGTAACTTCACGGACAAACAACTTTTGCAAATGTATTGAGCATCCTAAAAGCATATTTTTGGAAAAATATGGACAATTCTCTTTAGTGATCTATTAAACTTTAAAGTACTTCGAACTGTCAATCGTCGTTTTGAGTTATTTGTCACTATTCTTTTTATACAAGTTTATGGAGTTGTTATGTGAACTCCTTTACCATATTCTCAATATAATCTAATATCTTGCTGGTAGAATGTTTTGCTTGGAAAAATTCCCTAGTCTGCAGGATTTTATGCTCTTACGGGGACACGAGCTCCTTGGGTATATCTTATCATGTACATTCAGGGCCGGATTATCCAATAGGCTAAGTAGGCTATCTAGCCTAGGGGCCCAAGACTTGAGAGGGTCCTTAACTAAGGCCTGTGGTCCGACTAATCCGGCTCTGTGTACATTATAGAAACCTAGAAGCCCTAATTAAGGTAACATTTTTCCATTTATACGAGTATTTATATCTGTCCCTTACTGTTGAGGAAAGTTTCTCACAGATGTGTACCTATTAAATATCCAGTGAGCTTCATGGTAAAATAAAGTGGTGAATATCGTTTCAATATTCAGACCTGATTTCGTCAGCTAATTACAAAAAAAAATCAGTAAAATAATTTTGAAATATTTGAAGCATTTTGAAAAATTATCCCTCAAAAAGTATTTGTTTTATATTATAGTGATATGTATTGAAAGATTAAAATCTAGCGATTGGGGGTTCAAAGTACAATTAAGACCAACGAAATAAACTGAATCGATATTTTTCGGGACGCCTAATGCTTTTGCCTTAGACGATTTTTATGTTTCGCCCATAGTGATGTAAAATAAGCAATATTATATAATTATTGATTACCGTTGGGCATATTCTATCTTTATGAGGAATATTGGATTCCATATCATTATCTGAAATAAATCATATATCAATGTAAAAATAGTATCCTTGCATACGTGTAAAATTAGTCATTTCTTTCAAAAAATATCCTCTCATTGGTTACGTTATTGTATTTCAATTATGTATTTATTTTTCTTCCTATTTCCTCTTGCGTCAGGATTTTGATATAAAATATCACACAAAGTCGAGTGTCTGCTAAGCACAATAATTTTCACGATTGTGTTACAGTAAAACTACTGTTATATTCACCAAAGAAATTTTGACATTGACGGATAATAGTTTAGACTTGCAAATCCTATAATTTCCATTTTCATGAAACTTGCTGAATGTATATTTCAGACTTGTACACACACCAACGAAATATTTGGCATCTGTATTTCCCCATGTCTCCTTAAATCACTAAAAAATGGCAACCACGCATCGAAGTCGAGGAGCCCAAAACACAGACGCTAAATACTTTGCAGATGTGTGTACTACAAATCTTAGTCTAATGGGCGATGAAGTGGCTGTAACATCCAAAGCCAAAGCTACCCTATTTTTGACCAAGATAGCTTAGATCGTAACTTGAAGGGTAGTTTCTCGAGATCAAACTAACTTTAACTTATGTAAGACAATACCTTGTTCCTGAGCAACCATAATCATGAATTACAACTGCAATTTTCAAAACGCGCACATAACTCTACCTTCATTCGCGTGTGATGGCTAATATCTAATTATGACAAATAATATGATGGTAAGTTGCTGTGATGTTCTATATCAACAACCGAAGCAGTAAATGTCTTGTTGCGATTTATTTTTATCCGAAGGACTTTAGAGCTCACAATGTTTTTCACAAAGCACAATTATCCATCAGATTGACTCAGTACAACAATTGTTACGTCACTTCGATAGCTTCACTAATTGACATACCCACAGACCGACAGGTCGACACAAATTATGGACATGGCGGTAATTTTTCAAATTTTAATAACTCCGTCTATAGCGAGTATGTTTTTTCAAACTGGACTTGACTTAATTGGTTAGGGTAAAAAATGAGGTCATCAGAAAGTAAAGGGTATATTTGAAGACTTTAGGTAAAAAATGTGACATCGAAGAAAATAAATATCGTTTCTAATGAGATTTTTGGCTGAGCTAACGATATACCTGATGGGACTAAAATGACAATATGAGCCTGATGTTATTATATGTCCAAGTGGAGTTGTGTCTCAATTTTACAATGCTAATGTGAATTCCCACTTATAGTGATGCAAAAAGATCCAAATAACGTTTCAATTGTCCTTCAATAAAAATAAAAGCATAAAATTCAAGATGTAGAGCTATAATTTTGTACCTGTATAGAGTGTATTATAATAGTAGACATTCATTATTTATCGTATTTTCCACTATCCCTTTTTGAAAATCCTTTTATATAGTCTACATTTTTAAATGACACTTGTATTTTGATTATCTCCTGAGATGTTAATTAGATTTTCGAATCTGTCATTTGAGTTGTTGCCAAATACATTCGCATACATGTGATAGTATCTTAGTTCAAATTTATTAAATATCTACTGTATGTATAGCTAGAAAAGCGTAAACATTGCATAAAAAAATATTTCTCATTATTTATAATTTTGATAGACAATCAGTTGAGGTCTTGTGCTAATACGTACATTCGTCAATCTTGTCAACTATATAGATGAAAAATAATTCAGATATTCACATTTGGAATTTCACATTTGTAGAATAAATACAATGTCAAAGGTTAACAAGATCTCCGGGGTTTTATCTTCGGAAAAATCAGACTCAAATAAATGAAGTGAATGACATTTCAATAACTGATTTGTTGTATAGTTGTTTTAGTCAACAATATTTGAAACCATAGAAACCACAGACGTGCCATAGAAAGCAACAAAATTAACGATCTAGGTCCCCATTGCAACACAATAACTTCCACGGAACTAATTTTTTGGACGTTACTAACAAAATATGAGCGATGACAAATCAGAAATGGATACGGTATATACCAAAACAAATTGCTGGTCGTGGCTTGAGCTAAAATTTTGTTTCACTTTTTAGATTTTTCTCAATCCATTTATGTCTTTATCTCCCTCTCCGACGGGCTTTTGTTTTGTATAAAACAAATCTATTGATACAATATTGTTTTATTGTCTCTCCATCACACCAGCAATACGTGAAAGCAATGGTGCACACAGTTCTAAAGACCCAGCGTTTTAGCAGCACAATTCATTGCGATTTCTATGGAAAACCATTTTCACTGGAAGTATTCTCACATTATTTCAATTTGGTGCACAAATACAGGTGTTTTTTTCTCACCCTTAACCTACTATTTCGTTCATAATCTTCATATTTTGTAAGAACGTATTTACCGAGAAGAACTGCCAGATCAATTCATTGTGCGAACAGTATTATTTTAAAGACCTCAAACTTCACTTTTTTACGCTTGTTCTATTCAAGAACACACACGAAATGTTTTTTAATGTAATGTTAGTCATCCACTTGTACTTATAAAATACATTTATTTTTATTTTACTTTTAATATGTGCTATACTACAACTGAGAATGACCCATCAATTTATTTTCTATTCCTAACATTCCTAGGACCATTGAATTTTCGAATAAGAACCCTTACATATCACATGATTATGAAAAAATAATTGTAGTCTAATATCAACTGTATTTAAATGGTAGTTCGGAATATCAAACTTAGCCCTTTTGCATTTCGGAAAGTTCGGTTTTGTAAATAGCTACTTTTTTGTTTTTGGTAATAGGATAAATTATAATAGCCCAGTAACATTAGAATTATACAGGAAATATTTCCTATGAAGCTGGATATTTGCTTTAATCATCATTTAAAACGCATATCAAGCGTTCATCTTAAGTATAAAAAAATGTGCTTCAAAGGCTAACGAAGAGAGAACTGCGTATTCACTTGCTTTGCTAAATATATTTCTCCATGGTCACGCTACAAAAGTCGATTTTTACTCACAAGATTGTTGTGGTAGAACTACGTGTGTTTTCTTAATTTGGACATTACGTCTGATAATATAAAATTCGCAAAAATACATCTTTATAGGATTTCTTTCGATGTGGAAGCCATTTTACCACCTTATGGTGCTGGACTATAGATTTTGTATAGATATTGGTACTTAACTTGATGGATCTTTTCAGTTTGGTATTTTCAAAGAAAATGATCAGTATGTCTCATATAAAATTGTACGATATTTCTCGTATCATACTTTTTGTTTGTTTCAAGAAAATATAACAATACGAACATGGTAACCCTTTCATTTTCCCGAAAAGCTCCCAGTTCTCAGTCAAGGTAGGTACGTATTCTTTTTTATTCCTATCCTGACACAATCATGTACCCGGCCTTGAAATTTGGGCGTCCCAGAAGCTGCTGGGGGTGGCATTCTACTCCAAAAAATAATATTCATCCCAGCATCTACTATTGCTCTACAAGGCTTAGATCAGACCATCTCTGTGATGCTGCTCGCATGTGTTGGGATGCTCTCTGGAGCACTCCCTGAACCTTCTGGAATTTGTCCAGAAAACAGCAATACGTCTGACATATTAGAAAAGTGGCTGATCTATAGATTCTACTATGGTAAATGTTCGAACAAGCTGTCTCGGACAATAACAACAAATACTGAAGACTGAAGGCGCCCAACCTCACAAGGGACGGGCTTCCAACACCTCGAACGAGCCTCTTCCGAAGGTCCTTTCTTTGGAGAACCTAAGCGTCGTAAAATGGGCTGCCGGGCAGTTACTTCCTGGATGGTTACAATTTACAGCGTTTTAAAGTCAATTTGAATACTTATATAGTCTTGCAGCGCTTCTGGAGAGCGATAAGCTTTTTCTGCCTTTACGATAGGTTATCTATTAAAAACCGAAAAACACTGCAGTTTCGCAAATGCCGTATTCTTAAAATATAGTTGTTTCATAACAAATAAAAGTTGACGGCCAATGTTTCTCTGCTTCTCTGCTTTTTCCGTCCCAAGGTCGCATCCAATACCCGAATGTATTTGATTCTCTGCGCGAGGGTGTCCGTAATTATGCAAGTTGTTTCTCGGATCAACCCACCCTCCAACCCTCTGTTTTCGTGATCCCCTATAAGGGGAGCCGAAATGAATAACCCTGTATTGAATGGTAGGTGACAGTGGACAAACAACTTTATGGATTTTTCCTTTAGTGTTCGATAAATGCGACATCTATCCGTTACTCACTGTATTAGCTAGACGGAAGCATCAAAAGTGCGTCATCTATCGGAAGCAATCTATACTACGGTTGACAACTATACAATATTTGCCGCAGTCCACATTACCACCAACAGATGGCGTGCGCTCCAACTCTGACAAAGAAATTATTTGTATTCAAAGGTATTCCAAAGTAGCTGTCAAACCAGCAGCTGATATCTTTGATTTCTGAGATATTCTTGGAATCAATATCAGTCTAGCAAATATCATTTTGAAATATATGTTTTCTCGCTTGCCAGGGTATCACATCCCGAAACATATCAAACGCTTTAGATAAATAGGGAAATACCCAAACATTTTTGGTTAGCTGACAACGCTGCTATCCTGTTAGGAAATGACAACAGTCTCACAAAACGGCTAGTATCTTCAAGAAAGCGCTGTACCCGCCTGCGCTCTGCCTGGCAGCGTATTCGTTTTTTGAAAGTACTTTTGCGAAGATTTCGGATCTAAAATTGCTCCTGATAATCTTATCTCACCTATCAGAGTATATACATATAAATACACACTTGGCTAGGGGGGCCGGTCCCCCCTCTTAGCATACGAATTAAATGCTTCTGCCTGAGAACTGTTATAATGACCCCATTATAAAAGTTAGCTTTGAAAAATTGCGCAATTATTTTTGGGGCAATCTGAATCCAATTTTTCTTCCAAGTGAATACGAAATATGGCGTAAAAACCATCCACCACACTAGAAGCTCTTGACCAGTGGTCTGACGAAATCATAAATAATTTGGCCGTAAGACGTAAAAGGCTAAATTTAACATTTTAAACTTTCCAATAATACATATTTTATTCGAAATTACTAAATGTGAATATTTCAAAGTTCTAATTCGCGTTCTAGCAGTCTCTCTGGTCATTACGCGGGGTTCAAGGTCACAAATTTCATAAAACATGCCGTTTTCAGTCAATGTTGAGGAGTAGTGAAAAACCATTCAGCTTCTAATTTACAAAATTTATTATACAAATCGATTTGAAAAATAAATGACGAATACTGCTCCTAATATATATAAATACCGTACGAAGCATACTTTATACATTACAAATAAAATCCATTCCTTATTTTGAATGTCAATAATCTATGAAAAATACTATAATTATATATTCATACATTTTAAGAGATCACAACGATTTAGGTACAGTATTTAAACTCAATTATACATTGCATTTATATAGCAAAACACATGAGCGCATAGATATGAAAAAGCAAGATTTGGCACAATCAAATTAGAGCTACATAACTCAGAAATCCACTTAGTATGCTCCACACTAGCTATGGCGACAAACCGACAAAAAATAGGTATGCGACAATTTGCAACCTCAGCCCGAGTGATATGACGGCCAGTAATCATTGTATCTAAGTTTTTCATTTCAAATTCGTTATAAATTTCTATGAAATGTTCAAAAAGATATGGAATATTCCCGAAACACTTGAGGAAAGAATAGGTTTCATTCGCTTTTTTTGCAAATCATACGCGTGATTTCTCTACAGCAACTGAAAGCGGCTCAAAGATCAAAAATGGACAGCGAAATGTTAATTTACGGGAATCAGCAATGAGAGATTTTTCACACTTGAATCCTGAATACTTTGTGCATAACAGTAAATTCTAATAAGAAGATAAATGGCACATTAGTTCAGACTATTTTAATCAACACAACAAAAGAGTGGGGCCCATTTATAGTATTTGAAAAACACATGAAACATTATATTCTATGGTCATTGAGATTGTATCAGACAAATGCCGGTATTATACCACATGAATAGAATTCGGCCGAGAAATAAATATATATTTCAAAGAAATACTTCTGTTATAGTATCCCTAAAGTCAATTCAAGAAATTCGTCCAATTGCCATAATTCCCTCAAAAACGTTCAATTTTGCAAGGCAAACTAATGAAATATTCCTCTACGTGTTGGGAACACTCATGGTTTTATGCAGCCAGAGAGCGGTCAAAAAACCAGTTAAATACTGGAGTATCATTACGAACAGTGTATGACATTATTTGGCCTCGCACGCCTCTACAAGATCGATAAGTACGCCTGATAAAAACCACTGAAAAGGATATGCTTTTACGATCTTCACTTAACTTTGAAAGAATTTTGAGTACTTGATATATAGTGACGTAGCTACGCGAGTGTTACGGGTGGCGATCACCGTGGCGCCCTACCTTAGACCCCTCTAATCCGAGTCAACAATTCATAAGTATACTATACATAAGAGCTGCTATAGACATGAATGTTTCGTCTTCAGCCTAGACTCGTGAGTATAGCCTGGCGGTCTATCTGTAGAGAGCAATTGGGTTGTATGTACGTAACCTAGTCGAGAGTTTGATAGCAACACTCATCTCCAGACATCGCATACGGTGGTCCATTGGCATCTTACTACATAAGTCAATGTCCTAACACCTGGACTGCCTTGGATATCTATCAGCGCTTCAAAGTAGTCCAAGTATTAGGACCTTGCACTCGTAAGATGACAATGGGCAGCGCCACCGTGCACGACGCTTAGAGATGATTGTTGATTTCATTAGTTCTTAAGCTAAATATGTGTACTTTTAATGTTTTTTACTTTCAAATTATATAATTTAACTGCAAATTGCAATAAGTTACTAAGTTTGCATTAGAATGATATTTTCTCAATTTTCCAGAAAGTTTTGCATCACACAAAAAGGGCTAACTATTTATTAGACATTTCCTATCTTCGGGTACTCGTTTTTCAGGTTTCGATAAAAATTCAAAAAACCTGCTTATATCCCAGCTCTGCTCAAAAGATCAAAAAACTCATATTTCTGCGCGAAGTTTAAAATTAAACCCAATATTTTCTTACTTCCACACTCCTGCAACTTCCATTGAAAAGAAAAATGGGGGATTCGCTGAAGATTAAATCGAAAACTGTTTGACGAGGCGAAAGTCAAGCGTTAGACATTTCAGTTTATTTTCCGCGATCGCCATTTTGTTCACTGAACATGTTTTTATATTCAATCTCTGTTGTATTGTTTATGTTTAATAACAATTGTGATAAATCGTCTTGAAGAGACTATAGTTTCTGTATAAAAATATGTCCCGAAAAAATGTCCACGTGGATCGCGCCGCTTCCAGCTACGCCACTGTTAATCATACAAGTTAAAGGAAGGAATTGATCATAGTAACAATTTCAACATGCTAGAATCTCATTCAATTAACAGAAATGTACAATTTTTCAAACTCTATGACACCAGCATAATATAAACATCAAATGTTCGTCGAAACTTGGGCAAAACTTAATTTGAATATTTCCACTTAAAGCTAACAAACATCACGATAACACTTAACTCCCAGCTACTGCCATTTCTTCTACTTCAAGATAGCTTTTTGGTCATAATAAAAAAAAATGATTAAGACTTATCGAGTATAGGTATTCTCATACGCCATTATAGTTCCAGCACATAATCAGAATCAATCAGTAAGGGCATTGTTAGATTTGTTAGCATATTATTTTGTTCCTACCTGCCATCTTGGGACTGGCCGAGCAGATAGGATCATTTTGATTTATAATTAAAAAAATACAAAGACAAAATATGTGGCAGGTGGGGATCAAACCCACAGCTTCCAGCATTCTAAACTATAAGGATTGTGTCCGGAATATGAATTTTCCTGTTACCAATCCAGGGATTTTGAGATATACATCAGACTTTCCTAATATGAAAACGCATATTACTTTTCAACCTTCATCATAAATCACTACAGCGGTTACCGAGATCACGTGGTGACAAGAAAGCTAGGAACGACAGAAAGACCGATGAAAATAAGTGACTTGAAACATTAACTCGAAAATATTCTCGCTTGTGCGTGGGAAGTAAAACACCCTGAATCTTGTAAAAACAATTTTACGAGACTAGAAAGTAATGCGAAAATTGATATTGATATTTGTAAATGATAAACCATAGAATGTAGCCCCTGAAACTCATCCTGTGGTTATCTCTAGTTTCTTAGCTAGGAACTAGGACGCCCTTTTTGATCTTCATCCCCTCCACCACCCAGAAAACCTGAAGAGCCAAAAAAACCTCGCTACTGAAGGCATCTCTCCATTATTAGCCCAAGATTTTCGCCCCATGCTGACAGCACCTCTGGCGGAGATCTCGGTATCTCTGCCCTAGCTACGACCCTGGTTGAATCTCAGATTCATCTCATATCCCATCCTGGTCGCTAATTAAATCCATATACGATTGGCTGAATGCCTTTACTAACGATGGATACTGCATTGTTGTATTGAAATAACACTACTGTTTTTTTCGTTTTATCTCGAAGAACAGGTGGTTGGTGAGAAAATACCAGTATTATTATGCCACTTGTTTTGAATGCATCCAAAATGCAACTGCATCATCTATATTCTGGCCTTTCTTACTAATCTCTCCTAGGAAGCAATCAAAATATAATTTTTATTGAAATATTCCAGTATGACTCCATGATTCGAGGACCTGACAGAGCTAAAAGCTGCTTGATTCATAAAAATAGAGTACGACAATACCCATACTTATAAAGCCTTATGTTACTTGGAGCAGTAAAGATTTATAGTAATGTTTGTCAGACATAACGTGTCAGCTGTGCGTAGAATTCCTGTAAGCACACGTGCAGTTGCGTGAATGTAGGCCTCTCATCAGCGCTCATGGCCCAGCAATACGCCATTACAGCAAACCTGAAAATAAAAGTTTGCTTTCAAATCAATAATGTTCCTTGAATAACACTAAATCAACAAAATTATGTCAAATATGTTGACACTGTACTTCCCACACAATGGTATCAGTTTGAGAAATGAAGATACGGATCGTATTTTAGAACTGTTGACTATTTGGAATAAAATTTGAAATTCTAATCACAAACCTAAAATTCATAATTTTATTGAAATTGATGAATGCAGCCCATTTTTAACGGTGGTGCTGTTAGTTTTCAATTTTTCCACTTACGTGGTTTAAAAGATGAATTTGAAAATCCAACCTTCACTTAAATTGCCCGCCTACGGATCAGTCGACGCAAAACGAGAAGAATGTGACTATCATGATCCATTCTTTTCGGCGTTGTCTTTTACCAGATTTTTGTGAAACTTCACTTACTATGACTGTATGTCAGTGAAGCATTTTGAGGCGAATTTATACTGGTATTTGGTCAATTTTCCAAAAATGGAATGGCGGATGAATAACAGAATATATAGACAGGGTTGGATGACTGAATAGTGACAATGTCAATCCATGAACATTTCATAACTTATATCGTCTAGAAAAAATAAGACAAACTTCTGATGTTGGTAGTTACAACAACTTACAGTCACATTCTAAATAAGAGACACGGAAAGACTTACTACGTCAAAGCGTTGGCGCGTAATTTTATGTTCGAACTTTGGAGAGGATTTTTTACAACTTCTTGTTCGTATAAATAAGAAAAATGCTCAATACACAGTTTTTAGAGGCAGAACATTAATATTCCGTCAAAATATTTTTTTAATAACCCATTCCATAACAGGCTTCATGTACATTATTTCATCAAGAGAACGTTTATATTTAAGATATAATACATTATGTAATTAGAAATTGCATTGTATCTCTTTTATCGCATTTTTTGACTGGTAAATTATTTTGGAGCTTTTGTGTACGAGTACAAAACGTACATTAGCGAAATCTTATGTCACATATCCATTGGTCGATCTGTCAGACTGTTTGTCTTTCTGGCTGCATTATTGTCAGTGTGATCGCAATGAGCACTGTACCTATTTTAATGAATTTTGGAACACATTGGGGTATGGCCTATAATTGCTGCTTGGTTGAAATCACGACTTTGGCGACGAAATAATTAGCAAGCAACAAAAATTTGACATTTCTGATTGAATATTGGATATATTTCTATACTTACAACTCATCGGGACAATTTATTGGTTGTGCCAAACGATATCCATCCTTCAAATAAGCAGCCATTTCGAAGGGATCAATCTCAATGTATGGCTGTTGAGCAAGTGTAGTTAATTCCCAAACCAACACTCCAAACGACCAGACGTCAGAGGCGGGAGAGAATGTTTTGTGCAGTAGACTTTCTATTGCTAACCATTTGACAGGTCTGTTCTCGTTATCTCCCAAGCAATGGTAATCAGAAGGAAAGAGATCTCTTGATAGAGCATTATCTGCTACTTGCACATGAAGTTTGTCATCCACCCTTCAAAATAAAAAATCAAATATAGTGCTACTTTCACTTTAAATGAAATGGATCAACATAGTAGAGACTAGGAAATTTAGTTCATTTAATTTTTTGTTTTAATTTTTAATTTGAGAAAATTTTGATTCCTTCGTGAAGCAAATAAATATCAATAAATGACTTACATGCAGTTTCTTGCAGCCAAATCTTTATGTAGCAGATGTTTCTTATGCAAATATTGCATTGCTTGGATTATCTGCAAAGCCATCTCCACAACTTCTTGTGTAGTCAGTGTATGATGTACACCTTCTGATGAAAGTTTGCATTTTTGCAAGAAAAGCTTCAAATTTGAAGTATTTTTGTATGGATATAACAAAAATGGTGCAGAATGGTCTTGTATTGACACCCTCAGTATACTTAATATGTTTTTATGATTCAATGAATACATTGTCATTCCTTCTTGAAGCAACAGTGCTATTTGTACTTGACTTGCATGATCTGTCACTGTTTTTATAATAACTGACTCTTCTGCTCCATCCTCATTTGTATAAGAACCATAGTAGACTCTTCCAAATGTTCCTTCTAAGAATATGCTGCTAAGTCTAATTCTGCATCTGAAATATAAAAATTCTGTGTCAGCCAATTTGAAAATGAATTTTAATAATTTTTTGAGTTGTGTTTGATATCTCCGGACCATACTCCTTTAAGAAACAAGGGCTGTAGGAACAAACTTGAACTTAAAAGTTCCATTGAAGTTCCATATTGACTTGAGTTTTATTTTCAATACATCAATGATATACTATATGAATGAAGCAATTGCAATCATATTATTCTTGCCTATAGTGCAACCATTTTGCCAAAAATTTCAACTGAAAACTAACCACAATGGAGTGAACACAAAGATCTTGTCTCTTGACCTGTTGATGTCATTGTTACAATTTTTTTGATTATATCCCCCACATTATATCTTCAGAACGTTACACCTCTTGAAATTTTATGCCCAGAAGTTCAAGCTTCTTAGGCTGCTGTGAAAATATGCCCCTGAGCAGATCTTAAAGCAACCTGTGTCAAGTATCATATTTTTGTGCAATGCACCTCAAGGTATCTGTGAAATCTACCATATCTTATACAGATGTAGAATAAAGAATTATTACTGTCCAGATACAACGTTCTCTTAAAAACATTACAGTGTGAAGGTCTGAGTACCATCCAATAGAACTGCTGTAAACCATCAATATGCTTTATTTTAAATATTGCACAAACAGTCATCATTGAAACATAGATCTCATATGACAACAAAATATGTTTTTGATACAAAAAACACATAAGAAACTAATTACCTTTGGACAGTCAACTCAGCTATCCTATCTTGTAAATCTTTGGATCTTTCATCAATGAGCGAATAACTTGGCATCCGAATGAAGCTGCCATATGACGATGCATTCACGCTATTCCTAGGCAATGCTGATAAAAACGTAGTTGCTGCAGTCGTTGGTTGAACAGTTCCAGATGGCCCACACTTCTTGTCTCTTATATAATATAGAGTCACCAGAAGTATCAGCATTATTATCATTAATACTGCACAACATATTGCTATGTAAAATATACTAGTAGAGTTGGGAAGCTATAAAAAAAACATCATTTCTTCAATGAAAGATTTTTAATAATTATTATCTGAGTAATTTATTGGAAACAAATATATTATTGGAAGCCATTACAACATTGCAATATTTTAAAATTTGGACTAAATACAACATATGTGTATGTGTATTAAATATTTGGTTTATTAGTTTTATATTAGAAAGTATCGGAGGCCATTTTCACCAATTCTTGTGAAGAGTTCTGGAACTATTATGCTTATCACTAAATACATATAACCGGTTTTGGTATGTTAAAATCAGACAACTAATAACAATATAATATCTTAAACAGATGTGAGAGGACATATTATTATTCAGTTTCTTACAATCATTCATGCAAACTGTTGCTCTTACCTGTAATAAAGAATCCTTTGCAGCATAGCTTACTGAGTTGTCTAACATAAGACAGATTTTCTTCCTCATAAATGTTACCTTGGTGACATTTTTATTAGATAATGTTATGTTAATAGTTATCTTTATATCAACTTTGGTTTCTTCGAGACCTGAGCATGGCAATGAAACTAAGAATGTTTGAGTTGACTTTGGCACTACTCCAACATAGGATATGTTGAGTTTTGGTGGAGGCAACACATCTGGGTTTGATGTGTGTGCAGTAATTGCATATGGCAGCTGAAAGATGAAAAACAATTTTAGTCTACATATATTCAAAACTATTGGCATTCTATGCAATTCAATCTTCAAGTGAATTTCAAATTCAATATTTTAAGCACTCAATACATTCCTCACATATTGGCCTGCAGAAAAATGAATGGCTAGTAGATGGTTGGCATATCTAGTCCCAAATTCCTCAAAAACTATAAATTTGTTATGTCAAAAATTTTCTACTACTGTTAATTGAACAGCAATCTAAATTGAAATATGTAATGGTTGAATATACTAGATAATCTATCTAGTATATTATAAATATCAGAAATTGGAATAATTATACTGTTTCACTTACTGGTTGTTCTGTTAAACTTTCCCATGTGAAATACAGTGTATTAACATTTGATGGTATTGGGACCACAAAATTCAAAGCATTGTTATTAATATTGCCATTTCGAATATAATACAACTGGGCTGATAAACCTAAAAATAAAAAAAATTAAAATAAAATTACTCTTCAAATAAATATAAAATGTCACATTCAATCAAACACAACTTGAGAACTCATAGATCAGATCATATCTCCAACAGAGTCTGTTAGTACATATTCTAGACATCGTCATTTTTAGTATGAAGTTGGTTTATTAACATTCAAACCAATATTTCTTCTCAAGGACATTGGCTTCAATAAAAGTTTTTCAGTAAAAAAACTTAATACAAAAAAAAACTTAAAGGAGTACAATCCTAATTAATCTCTGACTTTGCGTAATCTGATCTACTATATGACAAGAAGAAACGTAATATTAGTATCAAATTAATGCTCCAGAAGATGTGAAGACAAATCACTCACCCAAGAGCCTCTGTACCTCCGAGAGTGTCAGGTATAGATTCAAATATCCGCTAACAAATGATACATGTACAATTATCAACAAAATAACATGACTGCAAATAGTTTTCATTGTAAACTAACAATAAATTGTTAATTTTATTTTCATGATTAATGGGTAGTTTATCATCGACTATGTAAAAGGATACAGGGTCACTTTCCGAAGCTACACCCTCTGCCAACCAGTAATTTGTATAGTTAAACTAGAATCAGCTAATCTCCATAATCCAAGCGTAAACAACAATTATTGGAGTCAAACTTCTGCAGTCAATGCAGTCAACCACAAAACGGGTAATTTGTAGATCAGGTTATGGATGAAAAATGAAGCACAGAATACAAAATTGAACTCTAACCAACTAGTTGTCAAAATATATAGAGCACTGTTGTCATATATAGATTTTGTCTCCACACGTAAGAGCTGGCAACAATGGCCGCTGTCATAATAAAACCAGGAATTATAGAGCTGTTGGATTATCGATCTTATGCATAAGGTGATTACGATCTAGAAAATGACAGAAATTACATAAATTCAAATTTTATTTTCTCCTTGACTATATTTAAGACTTTGAAGTGCTAAATCTGTAGTTAAATTGTTAAGAATATTGGAAAGGTATTAAATTATATATATATATATATATATATATATATATATATATATATAATCATATTATATTTCTTAATAAAATACCACTTCCTAGGGCATAAAGACTACTGAAACCTACAGACACTGGAAAAATGAATGAAATAAGTTATCGTGATATACCTAAAAGCCTAATAAAGCCTTTGAGGAATATAATGTTTATCAATATGGAATTATTAAAACAATTCACCAACCTAGTCTTTCTTTCATCATGCTACTTCAGTGGGTTCCTAAAATTGGCGCATCGTTGATCTAGAGTGCACGGTTGCCATGTTGTAGGATTACAAACTGGTGCAATGTTGAAGCCAATGTATAATAGTTTAATAGTTCATGTCAGGAAACTTGTTTTTATGGTTGGGATTTAATTATAGTATTTTTATTTTTTTAATGACAATCCATTCTTGCGATCTTGCTGAATTGAGTTCATGCAAGTACTTGCAGCATATATACGCATGCAGCTGAGTGACGTATTGTGAGTAAAAATGGATGTAGCCTAATTTCGAATCATAGGCTTATAAAATATGAATAATGCAGCGATACACAAATAAAGGTTTTCATAATCTTGCTCCTAAAGCTTTGACCATGACTCTTCTTGTATCTATTATCTCATATATTTACTAGTTGGATTACGGTCATAAAAAAATATATAAGGGAATATTTTACCTTTATTTGATTCGCTCAGTGGATATAAAATTAACTTGACAAAAGCGTACTCCCATGTCACATATAATACTCAATACTCAAAAAAATCCACTTGATATATTATAAATATGAATTGATTTTCAAATTACGTACGCCTACAAGCTCTGACAACTTGAAAAATGTATTTGGTATCCCCAGAAATCACATTTAATTCCGACACTACTAAAAAGTACGCACTTTCAAAACATTTTGCACTACCTCAAAACTCTTTTGATATATTAAATGTTCATTGATGTCCCCAGGCTCTTTTATCAAATACCAGTCACATGAAAAAAGTATTAAAAAAAGAGTACGGAATTTTCCAAAAATTTTTAACCGCCGGAAAAATACATGAAAAATGATCGCAATCTCGGTAAATATAACAAAGTTCGTGAATATTCAAATACCTCTCGGTTTCCTTTTTTGCTATTCAATTTGCCGCACTATATGGATTTCACAATGGATTTAGCGGTTACTGAGATTATGTTAATAATAAATGAAAAATAAAAAAAATAGCAATAGACAAGCCGTCAAATTCAAATTCTAGTAGTCGCAATAATAAAAATAACAAAAAAATAAAATTAGCGCTGTACCAAAAAGTGGAATAGGAATTGCCTATTGACCGTCAACTTCGTATACTGCTTTTTAACATCTCTATCGTTAATCACACATAATGTACAAAGTTCAATTCAAATAGCCTAAGTTTTGAACGTGGCAACGTTGGAGATCTTCTCTTCCTCTTCCTAAAGTTTTCAGTTTGCCGCCATAATGAAATTCTGAGAATAAGAATAAGAAGTCGGCAAAGTTGCCAAATTAATTGGTACTACGGCGTGTGTACTCAGATCAGAGTTAGAATAGGTACCTACCTACTTTCATTATTAGTGTTGAAGTTGTAGAATTTGATTATTCAGGGGTAGGTATACGTTTTTAGTAGGATTGTTTATTTCTTTGGATTGAGATTCTACTATTGGTATTTATTGGATATCTGTTCCCAAAACATATATATCAACTATATCTGAATTACGTACAGGGAGAAAACATAAGTAATCGTGACTTTTTGATAACAAAAGTATTGAAGTCAAGTAGATGAACAATTAATATGAAATAATAGCGCAAAAATGATAATTTACAGACAGACTGGGACACAGGTAGGATTTTAAAAAAAATTAGAGACCCTGAGTACCTTTTTAAAGTTACTCCACTGGCGCGCAGAAGCCTTAGTAGCCCAGGCATCGGGTGCAGAGTTTTTGGGGGCACAAAATTCTGAAGATATAACGTGGGGAATGTAATTAGAAAGTAACAAGGACAAAAGTATAGGATATGGAGTTCAAATAGATCGAAAAGAAAAATCGACATTTAAACAAATGTCTATGCCTGGACAGCCTTCATCAAATTACAAAACAGAATGAGAGAATCTGATTTCGAAATTATAATGTTATAATTTGTAACCTAAACCTTCTAATAATATATCGTATGAGTTCACTTTTTAATCCCAATTTTATCACCATAAAATAATAGCCAATAATTTTCGCTGATTAGATGTAGTTCAATTTAATTTTGTTTAACCATTATTCAGAAACAAAAATTGTATAATAATTCTTCGAAATAAAACTAATCTTTCATGGTGTTTTATTTACCGAGATAATATGGTTGAGGAACCTTCAAGGGTTCTAAAGAAGCTTCATTGTTGTTTTGCAAATAAGGGTTCCTCGTGCTATTCAATGGCAAATTCACTGACGGATTATGCTTTGGAAGTATTTGCTGACTAAACTGACGCCACTAAAATAATCATAACTATCTCATACATTTTCCTACAACGCGATTTTCTTCCATAACAATCAATAGGCGAAATCGTTAATAAAACAATTATTTGAGTGACCTACAATTGCTGCACTACGTAGGCAGAGTTTCCATCCCACTATCTATCAAACTTTCTTACTCAAGCATTACTAGCTCCGTTCGCCCCACACAATATCTTTATTGAAAATGCCGAGCATGAAAAAGAAAATATCCTTTTCATCATTCTCCTAAGCTACTAGGTTATTGAGTATTCGAATGAACAATAGATACATTAATAACAATGTCTTCAGTTTCCCAATGATTGCGATTGGCAACGTTGTAAATTCGCAGAAAAACATCAGAAAATCTTCGTTGCACACGGCCCGAGGCCGCGCCGGCGATCGGGCGATTCCATCATTCTAGCATTTTTTGAGAAATATGTCACCTATATATAACCTTCATGTTATTCGCTGGAAAGTCCTGACACTGCCGTCGTCTACTGGTACCTATGTACCTAAATGTTCTATTACAGTCCGGAAGATAATTATACAGTATTGAAAAAACGTACTTTTTGTTGCAAAGTACTATTAATTAAATAATTGTAATTCCTCGTGATCTTTGGCATTATAAAACGTATGCGAATTTTGGCGCCTAGGTATTCGATGACAATTACTGTTCTACCCAAATAATTTCTTCCGATTCATACTGACCTATATGTCAAAGAATTGCTCACAGTAAGCTTAAACCACATATATCGCGAAGAAAATCAGTAGCATTTTCCTGAAATTCCTTACTGGAAAAGACACTATAAAAGCCAGCGTTGCTCCTTGAAACCTCAAATTGTTGCTGATGCCTCTGACTAGAGAAAAAAGAAGAATCGCACACACAGACAGTGTTCCCAGAGTTCCCAGTTGTAGTGGAAAATATAATATTTCAGTGAAACATTCGTAGCAATTTAAAGAGTCGACTGATGTCGCCATCCGCGTTTCTTCATTGTTCGGAAAAATTGAAACCTGATTTAGACAAGAACAGACTGACTCTTCGACGACAATAGAATAGAACTTATAAGCGACGAAACCGTTGGTTGTGTGAAACTGTTGAAACAAACCAGCTGCGCAGGTCTCTATGCCTTCTCTCATATATTCAGAACTTAGATGTTCCGAACTATCACCGACATGAAATGCTAATATTGCTCTTAAAAAATATTTATAACACTTATACTGTAAATATGTAAAGTAGTTATATAATATATTATATATGTAAAAATGACTCAATTTTAAAAATTACTAATGACAGATAAATTCAATTTTAATGTCTGGAAAGGAGTTTAGCAGACGAACGAAGCGACAAAAAAGATATTATGAATGTTTGCAGTTGATGTCGTTACCGAGTTTTAAGTGACACTTAACTGCCATGTAGACGTTAGCGAAGGCCGTATGAGAAGCCTAATACACTTTATGAAATAACGGGTAGGTAATTAAAAAATGATGCAGTTTGAGAAGATAGAGATCGTAGCAAATTAATAGCTACACATTAAATACGGTATAATTACCAACATTCAACACAGAAAAGCTAAATAAATATTGTGACCGCGGTAAGGCTTTCCTTAAGGCCGACTCTAGGATTCTCGGAGTGTGAGAGAGACAGACATCATATTTTCGGAAAATCCAAGTGTACCATGGGTAATAGTAATGACAGCTCATCTTTTTTTGGTTATTGAAGATTTTTTTCTTGAAAGTTTGAATTTAAACAGCAATTATTAGGATGCTAAGATTTATTAAATGTACGACAAATGTTCTAAAAGGTTTAGGTACTTAGATCTAAGATTTCAACAAA
Source organism: Bruchidius siliquastri (assembly GCA_949316355.1). Classification (NCBI taxonomy): domain Eukaryota; kingdom Metazoa; phylum Arthropoda; class Insecta; order Coleoptera; family Chrysomelidae; genus Bruchidius; species Bruchidius siliquastri. The sequence continues at coordinate 21,125,845 of OX438538.1, read as the reverse complement.
TTCAAAAAATTTACAAAAGATGTTCAAATTGTCTTCCTTCAGCCGCAATACAAGCTCGACATCGTCTTGAAAAAGATCGGTTTATCAGACGGGCAAATCTACCATTATTGACCACTTCAACTGTATCTGTTATTCTGTGCCGTAGACCATTTAAATTTTCAATTGGCTTGAAATAAACTTTTCCTTTAACTGCTCCCCAGTAATAAAAATCCAATGAATTTAGATCAGGTGAACGAGCTGGCCACGAGATCGTTCCAGACCGCCCTATCCATCTACCCGGATATTCGTCATCAAGATATTCTCTCCTTGGGTGTATTAAAATCATTTAAAGTTAGTAAACAAAAATCGATCAAAATTGGGTATCTTACGAAAAAAAAATTTGTCGTAATTAAAGAAGTAATCGCGCAAGTGCCATACCATTTTGAAATCCTTATTGATTGCTCCGATTGCTGGGAAAAGTATTAATTTTTGGTTCTCGATTCGGCAAAAATTGCAATTTTCTCCCAAACTGGAGCAGTTGGCTTTCAGTTTTATGCAACAGCTAACAAACGCAATATTCAGGATTACATAATAATAATAAAATTGACAAAAACTAACAATTTGAATGAGCAGCAGTTAAAAGACCATCCTAGGGTCTAGATTTTTAAAATGCCTATAATTTCAGAGACGCATGACTTAGATTTTTTTTGATATTTTTCTGATAACGACTAAGATATGGCCGATCGCCTAATCTCGGCTTGACGTCGACTTCTGGGACACCCTTTATATATAACACCTATACAACACCGCCCACAGACATTTTCGTAGGGGGGTCAAGGGTTTTATCACACTGATATAAAATTCCAAAATAATATAGCTGTTAGTTTATATATTTATATTGAAATAATATGAGTAAAAATAACACCTGATTGTTAAAGCTCTTACTTCAAACACCTGAACGTAGGGCTTTTGATGTAAGGGAAGGAATTCTAGATTTGCTGTGCAAATGCAAATGTGGGCTCGGAGTAGGCGTTATCATCGCCACTTTGCTTTAGGAAGCATGATTTTCTATTTTCGGTGAAATGATAAGCAATACACAGAGACTCAATCCAAGTTTTACAAAGCTTGCATTTCAGTATAGTTTGACTATTTGTGGGCGTACTCGAAAAATATTTTTAGTGACTCATAACTTTTGAGAAACGCTAAAACTACGCTTTTGCCTGTCTGACCATTCAAGTTGATGGTTTCAAAAATTTTAAATACAAGGCTCGGAACGTTTATCAAGTATGTGGAAGTAGGTATACCTAGTTAAGAAATTTATTCATTCAAAAATTTCTCCTATAACTAGTTCCAAAAATAGGTTTCTGATACCTTGGTTTATCATTACCTTTCTGTATACCTACCGGTGTTTTTTTTTTCGATCATATGTAGGTAACTAGGGACTCTGTGAAATCTAATATACTTGGCAATGACGTTTAGGTAACCACTGTTACAGTAGTAACAATATGTACGTCAGGCAGTCTGCACATCTGGGCTTGAAATTTTTTGTTTTCACTTTTCAACTATTTTGCATGTTTTAGCTTTTGTCGGTTTAATAACATTTCATTTATTCTAAAGAATTGTTTCAGCTATAGTGTTTCCAAGACCCTGGATGTGTCGTAAATGTGAAATTTATTAAAGCTTTATAGAGATATCGCACTTAAATGATGACACAAAAATGAAAATCGATGGAATACTTACTAGGTTTCAAAAGGATCGGAACTGGTGCTAATTCGAAAACGTCTGAGAACATTTTAAACGGATTTCCGGGAACGATAAGGAGTAAATTGAATTTTAGTTGCAAGATTTAATTCTACATCTGTAAGCAATTAGTCGAGTTGCACAAATCCAGATTTTCTGTGACAAACTTAACTGGTGTTAACCCTTGGTAATTTAATCACCTCAGAGATTCGCGATTTGCTTCATTTGGAATCCGCTAATTCAATTTCAAATCGCTATATTAGGGTTTTGATCGTTGCTGATTTTGAATTTGAAAATATTTCCTAGAAAAACAAAATGGCTGATCAAATATAACACAATAAATTAAATTCGATGAAATACTATATCCTAGGATTTTGAAGGTTGCTGATTTCAAATTTGAAATTATGTAAATAGCTGTAATTGGTGTCTTGATATGCTTTAACTGTAAGTATTGTGAATACTAGAGAAAAACTTCTTCTAAAGGCTCTTCTCTTGGATTTTAGATTGAAAATCTTATATCGCTTATTCCGGAGCTTATAATAAGTAACGGGCAAAAACAACTAATGAACGACACTAAACTAAATGTAGACTTGGAGATATTTCAATACCTATCTACATTATCAAGCTGTTCTCTACGTCGCGATCCATTCAGAAAATTCAATTTCATTAACATTTCTCTGTATTAAAGAGATTATGAAGTCTAGATTTTTTCGCATATCACTGCTAAAGTCAATACTTCCCAGCACCAGCACATACATAATAATTATACAACTGTCTGTGTGAAATGATCAGTGAAAAAAATACAGAAAAAAAACCCCGAAATTTTCACGACGAATTCCAACTATATCATAAGAGAATGAATAGAAGCTAGAACGGCATAAGGTAATTACAGGTTTAATTGTCTGGAGTACTTTGGAGGCACTTGTCTCTGAATTAGACCATGCCATCTAATAGACGTTTTTCGCAACAGAAACTATAAACAATGATCAGTGCGTGATGAACGCGTGATCGATAGGAGAACATCTCACAACGCCGACGTTGGTGGCCAATCAGAGTAAGAGAACCTTCGGTGGCCGGTAAAGGCAGAGAGGATTTTGATGAAGTCTGTGCGTTCGAGGGAGTTAAAGTTACCATGGTTCGTTGCCTGATAGTAGACAACCTGGATGTTTCACAAATATTACTAGGAATTTCCATCCTCTATATAGTTTCACGTTCCTATTTATATGATACCTTTGTAAGCTATATGGATGATGAAATTCAGAAGTATAGTATTTTTTGAATAATATATATTGCGGTATCAATGTCATGTTCAAGGACCATGGATATGTACCTACCACTATGTTTCAAACAAAATGTAAACGGAGCAAATAGTATATTTCTTGCAAATAATCGTAGAGAGATGATCAGAAATTTGAAATACATTCTGTTTAGTTCGTGAATTTCTGATTTCTCTAATATATATTATTTAAAAAATACTATACTTCAGAATTTCATCATCCATATAGCTTACACAGATATCATATAAATAGGAACGTCAAACTATATAGAGGATGGAAATTCCTAGTAATATTTTTGAAACATCCAGGTTGTCTACTATCAGGCAACGAACCATGGTAACTTTAACTCCCTCGAACGCACAGACTTCAAAATCCTCTCTACCTGGTCAGGTGTGCTGATATATAATCACCTTGCTGTTTAATAATCGACAAACTCTCACTTCATAAACGGCGATTTTGATTTATTCTATTCATCTTAGTTCTGATAGGATTTCACTGATATAGTAAATGAGATGAAGAACAGAATGCTGACGACAATGATGCCTGATGAAAATTCAATGGAATATCAAAAGTATAAAAAATATTAACATTTGGAATTGCATTTGTACTATTTGTAACTTTTTCTGAGATAACTAACTGTAATAGAATGTTTGAACCACATATGATACATTTCGATGTATGACGAATTCAAAATGAATAAAATTGAAAATATTATCACCTCACAAATACAACAATGTACATCTCATGAGAAAGGATTGCAACATAAAATATTTCAATCCGATGGGAGCGATATACAAGATTTTAGGAAAATATATGATTTGCACCGAACTTACAATTTTTTTGAAACGATTCGGCCTACACTGCATCAATTCAACCTATATTCATTTAAAAATCCGAAAATTGTTTCTCCCTTAAACATAATAATTATGTGATTTCAGTAATCAGCCATCAGAAATTACATTTATATTGAAAATCTTACTCGATTTCGAGTTTGCGGCGAACGACAAAAAATCCGTAATTAGGAGTTTCACATCTGTATCTGTTAATACAAAATAAAACGATTGGTTTCGCCATTCTATTTAATGTTTCCACCGGCAGACTTTATTAAAAGAGTTCGTATGTAATATGGTTGAAGCGCGAGGGAAAACCATTTAATATCGAACACATTCCATAACAATAAGTCGGAATGTGATTTTTGACAATGACTGCTTTGGCCTGGAAAGGGCAAAGAGCGGCACTGGGTCACGTTAAAGTTTAAACAATTACCAATTCTAATTTTAGACCGGTTTTATCGTTATTCCACGGTTTGATATAAAAGGTTTATGCGAGAACCATAGTACATGTAGTTAATGGATTTCTCTAATATCTTTTATGTACATTGAATGGAGTTTGAGGAGTTTATCTTTTAAGATGTATGTTTTTGATTTGTATCAGCATGATTTGCAGGACTCATTCAATTTTTATATTTTAAGCTAAAGCAGTTCCAAAGATGAATTGGTGTAGTTAATTTAATTGTACACAGTACAATTTTTTTAAATTTTCAGTGGTTGAGTGAATCTGTAAACGAAACCTCAATAGCAAGAATTCCATTTTTGGGACTTTATAAAGATGTACCATGCAATAAAAAATAACTATAAAAATAAAGTCACAGAAAATTCCAAATTAACGAAACTATGTTAAGAGAAACCAAAAAACAAACTTTGATATTTCAATATAATTTAAGGTTGAGAGTGCTTTTTTTCGCAGCAAAATCGTCTATAAATTGTGAAAAATCTTTCCCATCACAAATGCTTTTCTCAATTGAAATTAACGATAGCCCAACTAGTTTCCGTTGCGATATAGTTGAGCTAGGTAATTTTTAATTAGTTTTAATTTGATTGAACGTATTTTAGTTTCTGCGTCGACACGCGTCTCTGAGGTAATTATTTCCTTATCGTGAAAAAATCACGTCAGCGCGGGTCTGGCCTAACCGCGGGGCTATGTGCAGTGCATACTTTGCCCCATCATATATCCGGCTCTGCGAGGTTTGTTTTTTTTATAAACTTGATTGCACCACATATAGTCTCCGTGTAGATCAGACACTGAATATTCCTCATCAAAAAATATACATAAGGCTTGTAGCTAATAGCTCATTAAGGTGATGCAAACCTTAGTAGTAGGGCTTGAAATGCTGACAATACTGTCGTTGGAGTCTTGAAGCGGTCTTGCAAATTAACTATCAGCTGGCCGGTGCATGGTAATAAAATAGCGACTCTGAAGTGAGCGGCATTATATAATTATGAATTGTTTCGGGGAGGGGGGGTCCGGACCCCCTGGACCCCCAGCTCATAAGTGGTAGGCCAAGGTTCAGGAAGTGTAGCTGGACTTTTTCTAAGGAGAGTTGAATCGTTCTGTTTCTGTTTTAGTGGCTTTAACTATAGCGATTTCAACTTACTACAGATTACTACATTTTAACTGAATCGGGATCTTGGATAATGAGAAAAGTTCGTTATAGTCTCTTGAAATACGGTAGGCTTTCGATCTAAGAAATACTGTTACTTCATCTTTTAAAGCATTTTGTTCGATATACTTTAAGATAAATCACACGAATGCTGCAATGAACATTTTTCAATAAAACTTCTGCAATATCATCGATACAATTTGCACCTTCTGTTTGATTAAAGTATTTAAGGGTGAATGATTTTTTAAATGCTCTAGAAATTTGTATTGGCGTTGGATTTCTGGCGTTCCTACAACAATTTCTTGTCAAAAAAAGTTTTCTATGCAATCTTGATTTAAGTTTCTGGTGAGTAGAAATGTATACTGTCGAGACTTTAAAGATTCCCACAAAGCTTTATGGAAGTGATTGTTAATTTCCAACCATATATAAAATGTACTTGATTATTTATACACTTTTCCACACAGCTGTCCTGGCCTCTTACTCTAACCGTTTCAACAACCTTCAAATTATCAAACATAGATTCAATTTCTTCCAGGAATTTTAGTTGTTTTTCTGTACCCATAAAAGTGTTGAAATTATTTAAAAGACATGAATTCAATAAGTCAAATAAATCATTCATGGTTTTAATGAATTTTGCTGTGACACTTGCATTCGAAGGCAAAACTTTGAAACCTATGTAAGTTTCAAGAGCAGCTTCCACAGAATGACTAAATATTTGCGATGCTAATTTTACCTTCATTTTCTGAAAGTTACCAGGATAAAGATGTTCGTTGGTTAATTTAGGTCTATATTATTTTTTTTTATCGTGTGCATAAAAAGTATCTAGATAGCATTTTTTCACAGTCTCTTTTGGTAACCGGTAATTGTAGGGAAATAAATTATTTCTGATAGACTTTAACAGATGTGGCACGTCATATAAATAAACAAGTCTCAAGTTATCTACGTTGAAGTAAACGTTTTCCGTGGTTACTTTTAAAAGTTTGTTAACCAATTTTCTAAAATTGCATCCATGATCTGAAACAACCTCGGTATATCCGGCCGCCGACGCGACGGTCTCCCAGAAGTCAGCCTGCCAAGTATATCGCGCGCGGTGCTTTGGTGACTGCATCTACCACGGCATGTAATCATGTATGATTGTATGGAGCGTATGAAGTTAAAGTAGTGTCAGCTAGCGAGAGAGATAGGCATATTTCGGGGCGGAGCTTGGAGCTTTCTTGTCTCTGTTTATGTTCGGTGCTGGAGATAAATACCAAAAATTGCATCCAGCAGGTTCACGCTGTACTTCCCATTCCATGGTAATATTTTAAAAATAAGGATTTGCTAAAATTCTAGAACTGTTGATATTCGGAAATGAATTGAAAAAAAAAACAGTGAAAAACTAAATTTTTTGCATCCCCAAAAACTTCAGGTTCTTAAAAATTTGTATTTTCCAAAATGTCAAGTATATCAGCAGAATCAACTTCATTCACACCATTTTTCCGTAACCTATAGTAAAAGCCGATAAAACAGAAACAGAACAAATTATCTGCCTGAAGATAAAACCTCACTAGGCCCCCTTCAGCATAACTCACCACTTATATTGACCGCCAAGTCAAAAACTGAGCTCTAGTAATATAAATTATTTCACCTTGTTTGTTTCTCGATCTTTTTAATTCAAACAATACAAAATGATGAGATTTCATGATCGAGTGTGACTTTCTCACATCAAAAACATGATCACACGTTACCAGTATCGCCGGCCTCACTGAGACGCGCCCGAAAAAGACAATAACTCTCGCCTCTCGATTTATCCTAAACGTGCTTTTTGCGTAAGGGATCGACGAGTATCTCGCATACATGCTCAAATTTTTAGAGGGCGATGTGCGAAGAATCATCTCTGTTTAAAATTACTGGCAATTGCCGAGGCCAAATTTGTACAGACCAACGCCGAAAAAAAGTTTGACCGTTTTACTGTTATTCGTTATTTGATGATAGATAGCTCTGCCACATATTTCTCGGAAATGTCCAAACATAGGTTTGAGCGTTTATTTTTTGTTATTTGACGATAGTTGCAAATTGAACTATTCCATTCTTTTGTTTTCGCCGATTTTTCTTTATAATAAATAAATATAGTCTGTTCTTTCATGAACTCATTTTGAATGTTATTTGATCATCAATACCTACTTATCGAGCATAAATCGATAATTAAATACTGGAATGTTTGCTGCGTTGACTTTAGTTAACCATCCGGTATACATTCAGAACTCTCCTCTCACAAGCGAGCATAAAATAGGACATAAATTATCTTATGGTTGCGCCTTTTTATTGTAAGTTAAAAATTGAGGAAAAGGTATAAATTGTAGCGAATTTATTTGATTTTGTAATCAGGAAACTATTTAAAAAAAAATAGAATGATTTGTGTCTGCCTACTGATATTATTTTTTATTGCATGTTGCTGTTTGGCTTGTCGATAAATTTTCGGCATTCTATACATATGACTGCACGGAACGTTGTAAGTTCTTGATTATAGAGTAGAAAAAGGTTAATTAATACAAGAATTATATATCAACTAAGCCTTTGTGTATGGATCTAATAATACATACAGGCTTAAGGACATTGGGAACATATCGACCCATGCAACGACTTTTTTTCAATAATGTTGAAAGCAAACATCTATAACGTCAATCAGAATCACTTAAATTATAATCTTGTTCATTTTCGTTACTATTATCACTCTCAATATCTACGTTATTTTCACTATTGATCTTCCGTCTCTTTTGTATTTTCTTGCCTTTCTTGGCTTTAAGAGAAAAATAGAAATTATAGAATAGGTAAGTCTTTAAGAGCATCGCTTTCCGTTCTGTTCCTTCGAGGATTTTTTTTCAATTTTACTGTCTTTAACTCGTCAGCATAGTCGTACTTAAATTTCATTTCATGAGGCCATTCTGACGAAAAGTGTACTTCTTTCATCTTGCTTATTTTTATCTTTTCTCCGCCATCATCCTATCCCAATTTTCCGATTTTACCTTCTGTTTAAAACAAAAAAAGTCATTTTGTGCCATCTCTTTCACAATATATGGCTTTCCAGTCACTTTTGCCATGCGAATCAACATGATCCACTGATCGGTGGTATAAATTGCAGATTGCCGCTTTTTGGCATTCTCAATAACAGAGTGCATCCTGTCACCTTCGTTTTGTGTGTGACCTGTATTTAGGAATCGATGAATTATTTGCAGGTTCAGGGACATAGCAGCATAAGAAAACATTGAGAAAATAAAACGGTTATGATTTTGTCCGCCACAGTTATCAGAAAAAATAATAAGCTTCTTGACTCCCTTTCAATCCTGCTTTTTCAAAAAAATTAAAATACAGCTGCTTATTTCGTTTGGTCGCCTCTTCGTAATTACCTCATGCCAAACATAACAGTAGCCTTCATGATTTCCCATATCATAAATTGTGAAGTGATATGTAGCGAGCTTGCTCTTGTAATAGAAGTCGCTCACAGCAGATTGGGGTGTTATGAGGACTTTTTGTACATCAAAACAATTCATCTCGGTTCGATTATAAACAGCTATTTTCACACATCTACACATAGGTATTAACCTAACCTCCAATTGTGCGGCGAAAATTATAGTAAATCAAACTTACTACACCTTTCGCCGTTTTTTGCAACGAAGACTAAGAAGACAGAAGAGTAAGTTAACTTAATATAGTGTTCGCCTGTAGGAATGTGGGTTATTACACTTACTATACACGGAAGTTGTTTACTGGTTGCCTATCGTTCATGACCGACTTAATTTTCACCAAAAAATCTATTGATGCCATATTAGTAAGTCAAAACCCACGTTTTTGAGTTACTATAGTCTTCGTTGCATGGGTCGATATATAATCTAAAGGAAACTTTGCTCTTTGGAAAGGCTTCATGAACAGATAAACATTTTTTGATAATAGAATCCATATTCGGACTGAATTCAATGACACATCACACACATTCAGATTTGACTGACTTTCCACGAAAACGTGGTATATTGTTAATGGATACGAAAATGGTGTATAATGTTTTTCCCAATGTTTATGGTAGATCTTGGTCTGAATTTCAGTTGTCCCAGCATCATATTCTTTGAAAAAAAGATTGAAAAACTGCGCTGACAATAATTAGGAAATTTGAAAAAAAAATTAAGCATAAGCATAAAGATATTTTGATTTTGCTACAAAAATCATCCTGTAATTTTTCTCCAAGCTACTGAATCAACTTCGAAGCCATCAACTGGTATCTATCAAGAACTATATAGGTTTCCAATAATCCGTTCTGCTAACCGTATTTTAACGTATGAAGGATTTTGATAACCACACTTTGCTGTAAGTTGATCTGCAACACTCATTATACTAGGTGGCACAAAAGTATATATTTTTGCTTTATGTTCTAACACTTTGAGACTGAATATAAGCAGAATAAATATGAATAGGTTATGATATGAGAGATAATGGGATAAATATATCAATAATAAATTCCGGTACACTTCATCACATATATCGCATCTGTTGGAGATCTTTTCACGGATGCCAGGGATGCCGTTTTGCGAAGAAAAAAATGTAAGCAACTGAATTAACATAATCAATATACATCTCTATAAAAAAACTGTATTCGGCCAAGGAAAAAGGTGAACCCAAACATATCCACGCATATTGCACGTGATTCAACGTGAAACCGTCGAAAACACAACAGGTCCGCATTAAGATACTACATAACGAATTAAATTATCTAGATAATTATAAGGAACAAAACATACTCATATACTCGTTCTAAATGAATAAATCAAAATAACGATTTTTTATTTAAGAAGACTGCAATCATTTTTTCCAAGCTTACATTAAAATACGTTAAGAACATCTTCCCAATCCATCATCTTTATTTAACTGCACAGATATAAAAATAATAACAAAAATACTCCGTAAAAAAATACAGCCAGCGTAATTAGCATTGATTTTTCAATTAAACATCATAAAGTTAACAGCAACATGAAAACACACACACAATAAGCTTTTCTGATGAATTCAAATTTAATGAACTGCTACTGCGTTTATTAGGTAGTTCTAACAACTTGAATAAGTAAGAGCATGAAGCAAGCCAATAAGTAAAATGAAACTGATAGATTTACTCTGTAGAAGAACTTGAAGTATCATTAACATTGTTGATATCTATTATAAGGGGTTCATCTTGAATGTCAATAATATTATCTATGTCCCACATTTTGATTTCAATTTTTTCCTGAACATGATGAATGCAATCTTTCCATTTATCAGCCGAAACTCTGTTGACGGCATCATGAAACAGATTTTTAACATCTGAAAATCTGAAGGTCGTGTTGTTTGACGCTAGGTATTGTTTTATATTAGCCCTAATTAACTCGATAGGGTTCAGTTCGCAGTGGTAAGGAGGTAGTCGTAAAAGTTTTATTTTTCTTTTTGGCTATTTCACCAATAATATTTAAGTTATACTTATATTTATGTTGTTTTACTAATTTTATCAAATCCGCTTCAAACATATTTTCATCAAAATTGATTTACTTAAAATTAAGCCATTCTTGGGTATCCGCTTTTTTGTACACATTGTAGAATTTTTTTCTAATTTCCTGGAATGGTATGGTGCATTATCTAACACAATTACTGAATTATCTTCAAGTTTTGGCAGAGTTTTTGAAAACCAAATTTGGAAAGATTTACCATCCATTTCTTCGTGATAGTCGCCTGTTTTCTTTGACTCAAATGCCCATAAACCATCGGGTACGAAGCCGTCCTCACCACCAATGTGACAAATTATTAACAAATCAAAACGTAAAACAGATGTAGAGCTGGGAGTCAGTTCCAAATGGTATAACCTGATTGTTTAACTGGCCTGCTAACTAACGGCTTATTAAAATTATTTGTAAAGTTGGCTCTCAGTATAAGAAAAAATAAATGATAATATAATGATTAAATATTGAACAGCAAATTCAAACTATAATTTCAATTTTTTCCATGGTTTCTTGGTATTACAGCTAATCTAAATATATATTACCAGTAGGATTTTTCAGGCCAGTCGAAAGTCCATCCAAGAAAGCTTGTCTCGATGATCTAACTAACTGTCCACCCAAACTTTTGCATGAGTATGTCCAGCATTTACCCACGTTTCATCTAAATAATATATTTTTCGACCTTCGTTACGAAATTGTCTAATTTTTCTGAGATATTCCCGTCTTAACACAACTATCGCTTCTTTTTCTAATAATGAACTGTTTCTTCCTCGTTTCAAGTCCGTGCCATCCTTAACTGCCTTTAAGATTTCATCAACTGTAGGTAATTCATTACTGAAGAAAAAATTATGTACTTTTCTTCCAATTGTATTCCCGTCAAAGTCATCGATTGCTTTGATTTTTTTTCTTGTGGGATGCGATTTAGACCCTGGCAATGAATGTTTAATTTTATACTCCATAATAATTTGGTAAACACTTGACCGACTGACTCCCGAAATCTCAGCTACCCTGCATACAACCTCTTCAATAGCCAAATCATCATATTCTTGCATTTGCTTTTTATAAATATTTAAAATAATTCGCTTTTCATTTGCGCTAAAATGCAGCTTTTTATCTCTTTTTTTTGGCGGGGTAAGGCTAATATCGACAATTTCGTCAGCTGTATCCGGGTCAGAAATTTTCAAATGAAACAAAGTTAACTAATGAACAAAACGTACAATAGCCAAACGCCTCTGAAGTATATGAGTTACTAATTGCGGTCCTGTGCCTAAAAGAATTCCTTACCGGCAACCGAAGGTTCTCTTACGCTGATTGGCCACCAACGATGGCGTTGTATGTCAGCTCGACCAATCCGGGCCAATAGAGCGGTGGGTGTGAGATGTTCACCTATCGATCACGCGTTCATCACGCACTGATCATTGAACATAGTTTACGTTCTGTTGCGAAAAACGTCTAGTAGATGGCGTGGCGTGGTCTAATTTAGAGACCAGTGTCTTTAGAGTACTTCAGACAATTAAACCTGTAATTACCTTATGCCGTTCTAGCTTCTATTCTATTCTAATCATTCTCTTATGATATGGTTGGAATTCGTCGTGAAAATTTCGGGGGTTCTTTCTGTATTTTTTTCACTGGTCATTTCACACAGACAGTTGTATAATTATTATGTATGTGCTGGGGCTGGGAAGTATTGACTTTAGCAGTGATATGCGAAAAAATCAAGACTTCAACATCTCTTTAATACAGAGAAATGTTGATGAAATTGAATTTTCTGAATGGATCGCGACATAGAGAACAGCTTGATGATGTAGATAGGTATTAAAATATCTCCAAGTCTACATTTAGTTTAGTGTTGTTCATTAGTTGTTTTTGCCTGTTACTTATTATAAGCTCAGGAATTAGCGATATAGGATTTTCAATCTGAAATCCAAGAGAAGGGCCTTTAGAAGAAGTTTTTCTCTAGTAGTCACAATGCTTACAGTTAACGCATATCAAGACACCAATTACAGCTATTTAAATAACTTCAAATTTGAAATCGGCAACCTTCAAAATCCTAGGATATAGTTTTTCATCGAATTTAATTTGTTCTGCTATATGTGATCAGCCATTTTTTTTTTTTTAGAAAATATTTTCAAATTCAAAATCAGCAACGATCAAAACCCTAATATAGCGATTTATATGAAATCCAAATGACTTTTCGTAAACCACATCCACCATTTTCAAATCAGCTATTCCAAAGTCTATGAGATACTACGTATTAATTGATCTTCATATTATTTCGGCCAGATATTCACGATTGTCAATTTTCACACGTGAGAATGTGTAAGAAATATTATTTTTCACAATACCTGTTACCTACATACAAACTTTAAATTTGTTAGGAGCTTAACATATAGTTCTTTGTTGAAAGTAATATAAACGGCTCCTGTCCACAACTTAAGTTTTCATATTATCTTGGAAAATGTATAAAAGCGCAAGGATGTTTTTCATCAAAGAACAAATTAACCAAGAAAATTGAATTAGCGGATGCCAAATCGAAGCAAATCGCGAATCTCTGAGGTGATTAAATTACCAAGGGTTAACACCAGTTAAATTTGTCACAGAAAATCTGGATTTGTGAAACTCGACTAATTGCTTACAGATGTAGATTTAAATCTTGCAACTAAAATTTAATTTATTCCTTATCGTTCGCGGAAATCCGTTTAAAATGTTCTCAGACGTTTTCGAATTAGCACCAGTTCCAATCTTTTTGAAACCTTAGTAACGGTTAACCAGACCGCTAGAACATAACTTCTGCTGATCTCTATGGCTCAACTCGTACTTACTTTGCCAAAAACGAAAACCGCCAGGAAATGAAGTTCACCCAAAAATTCAAAAATATATATGAAAAGAATATCACCAAACTACAGTAATGCTTAGTATGTATTCCATCGATTTTCATTTTTGTATCATCATTTAAGTGCGATATCTCTATAAAGCTTTAATAAATTTTACTTTTACGACACATCCAGGGGCTTGGAAACACTATAGCTGAAACAATTCTTCAGAATAAATGAAATGTTATCAAACCGACGAATGCTAAAACATGCAAAATAGTTGAAAAATGAAAACAAAAAACTTCAAGCCCAGATGTGCAGACTGCCTGACGTACATATAGTTACTACTGTTACAGTGGTTGCCTAAACGTCATTGCCAAGTATATTAGATTTCACAGAGTTCCTAGTTACCTACATATGATCTGGAAAAAAACACCGGTAGGTATACAGAAAGGTAATGATAAACCAAGGTATCAGAAACCTATTTTTGGAATTGGTTATAGGAGAAATTTTTAAATGAATAAATTTCCTAACTAGGTATACCTACTTCCACATACTTGATAAACGTTCCGAGCGCTTGTATTTAAAATTTTTGAAACCATCAACTTAAATGGTCAACGTCTAAAAAAACAGGCAAAAGCGTAGTTTAAGCGTTTCTCAAAAGTTATGAGTCACTAAAAATATTTTTCGAGTACGCCCAAAAATAGTCAAACTATAAACGCTCCAGTCTCAGTACCGTCAAATGACAGACATACTTTAATTATACCGTAGGATAATCGCATTTATTCCTGACGAAACCGAAAACAAAGCTAAGAGCGATGATGTAAAAAATTAACTTTCCTACAAACGAAGGCTTTTATGCATTACTGACCAATCAGTCAATCACATCGCATCTAGCGCCCACGGAAATTCGAAGAAACTATCAACCAGTAGCACTGTACCTAAAAAAGACAGTGGAAATATAAGAATAGGAATGCTATCGATTTTAAATATTTATGCCAACTTTCAGGTGCTGTAAATTGAAAAGTATGGATCGAAACTTAAAATGCCTTCTTGTGCACCACTTTCGTCGGTCTGTTGGCGTTTTTGTAACCGTGTTTTAAACAAATATAAAGCACATGAATAGACCTAATTTACAATAATTATACGACATTTCAGAGCGTAGATAAATTATTTTTCCAAAGGAAGCCAATTTGTTCGGTTTATGTTTTAATGACTTTTTCTGTAGATTACTGCATTTTAACTTATAGGGAACAGAACAGGTATTTTGCGTCTTAAAAGGTTGCGTCCAGTAGGTTGACTCTGCATTTCGCGAGCAGTTGCAGTTGTGTCACTTTATTGACGATTTTGATCACATTCTTCTTAGATAGTGTCTAATCCATTTTACATAACGTTTGGCAATACTTCAATAATGGGAATTTCCGGAAACTTGAAAATTTTGAAGATTATACAAAGCGTTTCGATATTTTTTAAATTCAGTTTCAGTCATCGATGAATATCTATCTCCAAATCCTTATTGTCAAACTGATAGTATTGCGTAGAACATATATACCTACATCATGGAATTTTATGTCAGTAATTTCCGTTGGCCTGTCGATCTATGCCTTTTGAAGAAGATGGTGGAAACATCTGACATGATTTTTCCAAACATTTTTCTCTTCATATTTTCGAGTTTTGGACAGTTATCGAGCATAATCGATTTTTTTCAATGTTAATTATTTTTTGAAAGATATTGGCATGGGAGGTCAAAGTTTTTGTCACGAAAGCTTAAATTTCCGCGGTCACAATATTTATTTAGCTTTTCTGTGTTGAATGTTGGTAATATACCGTATTTAATGTGTAGCTATTAATTTGCTACGATCTG
The DNA here is from genome assembly GCA_949316355.1 of Bruchidius siliquastri. Classification (NCBI taxonomy): domain Eukaryota; kingdom Metazoa; phylum Arthropoda; class Insecta; order Coleoptera; family Chrysomelidae; genus Bruchidius; species Bruchidius siliquastri. Next base: position 21,110,240 of record OX438538.1, on the reverse strand, counting down.
TTGTTTGAAACTTGTAGACAAGGTGGATTTACACCTGAAGACGATTGAAGATAGCACATCAATCGAAACGTCGTGTTACTCAAAATTTTATAGACAATGGAAGTCCGAAATCAAACTTTTGCTACGATCTTCTATCTTCTAAAACTGCATCATTTTTTAATTACCTACCCGTTATTTCATAAAGTGTATTAGGCTTCTCATACGGCCTTCGCAAACGTCTACATGGCAGTTAAGTGTCACTTAAAACTCGGTAACGACATCAACTGCAAACATTCATAATATCTTTTTTGTCGCTTCGTTCGTCTGCTAAACTCCTTTCCAGACATTAAAATTGAATTTATCTGTCATTAGTAATTTGAATCATTTTTACATATATAATATATTATATAACTACTTTACATATTTACAGTATAAGTATATAAATATTTTTTAAGAGCAATATTAGCATTTCATGTTGGTGATAGTTCGGAACATCTAAGTTCTGAATATATGAGAGAAGACATAGAGACCTGCGCCGCTGGTTTGTTTCAACCGTTTCACACAACCAACGGTTTCGTCGCTTATAAGTTCTATTCTATTGTCGTCGAAGAGTCAGTCTGTTCTTGTCTAAATCAGGTTTCAATTTTTCCGAACAATGAAGAAACGCGGATGACGACATCAGACGACTCTTTAAATTGCTACGAATGTTTCACTGAAATATTATATTTTCCACTACAACTGGGAACTCTGGAAACACTGTCTGTGTGTGCGATTCTTCTTTTTTCTCTAGTCAGAGGCATCAGCAACAATTTGAGGTTTCAAGGAGCAACGCTGGCTTTTATAGTGTCTTTTCCAGTAAGGAATTTCAGGAAAATGCTACTGATTTTCTTCGCGATATATGTGGCTTAAGGTCACTGTGAGCAATTCTTTGATATATAGGTCAGTATTAATCGGAAGAAATTATTTGGGTAGAACAGTAATTGTCATCGAATACATAGGCGCCAAAATTCGCATACGTTTTATAATGCAAAAGATCACGAGGAATTACAATTATTTAATTAATAGTACTTTGCAACAAAAAGTACGATTTTTCAATACTGTATAATAATCTTCCGGACTGTAATAGAACATTTAGGTACATAGGTACCAGTAGACGACGGCAGTGTCAGGACTTTTCAGCGAATAACATGAAGGTCATATATATAGGTGACAGATATTCCTCAAAAAATTCTAGGAATAGATGATGGAATCGGCCGGTCGCCGGCGCTGCCTCAGGCCGTGTGCAACGAAGATTTTCTTTTTTTTCTTTGAATTTACAACGTTGCCAAGCTTAATATCGCAATCATTGGGGAACTGAAGACATTGTTATTAATGTACCTATTGTTCATTCGGATACTCAATAGTAATACCTAGTAGCTTAGGAGAATGATGAAAAGGATATTTTCTTTTTCATGCTCGGCATTTTCAATGAAGATATTGTTTGGGGTGAACGGGGCAAGTAATGCTTGAGTAAGAAAGTTTGACAGATAGTGGGATGGAAACTCTGCCTACGTAGTGCAACAATTGTAGGTCACTCAAATAATTGTTTTATTAACGATTTCGCCAATTCATTGTTATGGAAGAAAATCGCGTTGTAGGAAAATGTATGAGATAGTTATGATTGTTTGAGTGGCGTCAGTTTAGTCGGCAAATACTTCCAAAGCATAATCCATCAGTGAATTTGCCATTGAATAGCATGAGGAACCCTTATGTGCAAAACATCGAAGCTTCCTTAGAACCCTTGAAGGTTCCTCAACCCTATTATCTCGGTAAATAAAACACCATGAAAGAATAGTTTTATTTCGAAGAATTATTATACAATTTTTGTTTTTGAATAATGGTTAAACTAAATTGAATTGAACTACATCTAATCAGCGAAAATTATTGGCTATTATTTTATGGTGATAAGATTGGGATTAAAAAGTGAACTCATAGGATATATTATTAGAAGGTTTAGGTTACAAATTATGACATTATGATTTCGAAATCAGATTCTCTCATTCTGTTTTGTAATTTGATGAAGGCTGCCTAGGCATAGACATTCGTTTAAATGTTGATTTTTCTTTTCGATCTTTTTGAGCTCCATATCCTATACTTTTGTCCTTGTTACTTTCTAATTACATTCCCCACGTTATATCTTCAGAATTTTGTGCCCCCTAAAACTTTGCACCCGATGCCTGGGCTACTAAGGCTTCTGCGCGCCACTGGAGTAACTTTAAAAAGGTACTCAGGGTCTCTAATTTTTTTTTAAATCCTACCTGTGTCCCAGTCTGTCTGTAAATTATCATTTTTGCGCAATTATTTCATATTAATTGCATGAGGGTGAATTATACCTAGTTCATCTACTTGACTTCAATACTTTTGTTATCAAAAGTCACGATTACTTATGTTTTCTCCCTGTACGTAATTCAGATATAGTTGATATATATGTTTTGGGAACAGATATCCAATAAATACCAATAGTAGAATCCATAATCTCATCCCAAAGAAATAAACAATCCTACTAAAAACGTATACCTACCCCTGAATAATCAAATTCTTCAACTTCAACACTAATAATGAAAGTAGGTAGGTACCTATTCTAACTCTGATCTGAGTACACACGCCGTAGTACCAATTAATTTGGCAACTTTGCCGACTTCTTATTCTTATTCTCAGAATTTCATTATGGTGGCAAACTGAAAACTTTACGAAGAGAAGATCTCCAACGTTGCTACGTTCAAAACTTAGGCTATTTGAATTGAACTTTGTACATTATATGTGATTAACGATGGAGACATTGAAAAGCAGTACATGAAGTTGACGGTCAATAGGCAATTCCTATTCCACTTTTGGTACTCGGCTAATTTTATTTTTTTGTTATTTTTATTATTGCGACTACTAGAATTTTGAATTTGACGGCTTGTCTATTGCTATTTTTTTTTATTTTTGATTTATTATTAACATAATCTCAGCAATATAAATAACGAGAAAGCTCCGGACATATCTACGGCATTGAAACAATATTTCGAGGGTATTCATAGACATATAAATTTTGTGACTTTTTTGTGTAACACGTACCATTTTAACAGTCGAAATATCAGCACACCACTTCACCTGTAATACTAAATCACAACATTCTTTTCAAAATTTCCTCAAATCCTTACGTTCTAAAGTGAAATGATCGTATGGCTGGATATCAGGAATCCTGTTTTTGTAGTTTTTTTCTAGGGAGGCATATGAGGCGTAAGCGTGTAAGGGTATGGGGTGTATGTAATAAAAATACAATGTCATAAAAAATTGATTTCGACAGGAGATTTCATAGTAAAAACAGGAGGAAACTGTCGAAATCCAATTTGGCGTCCTCCAGCGGTTTGGACGTGACTTAAGGTGCATCATAAATTCATAAGAGTGACAGTGAAGTCAGCGAATACCTATGGTATAGTGAATACCCCCTGGTAGTCAACTTTCAGCTCAGCTGTTTTTGTTTATCATGTTTGATAAGTTCATTTTACAATTATTTCGGAAAAGCAGGGTTGAGCTTATAGAAATATCCGAATTGTAACTCAACTTTCTTTATTATTTTTTCCAGTTGTTTGTACTATATATTTTAAATGCCGTGCAACCTTATATCGTTATACCTTCAACAATAAGGCTTTTTGTAATGCTGGATACCTGTGCTGGATACAAAGCAGGCTTTGGATGGCATTTATTTTTGTAGAATAAGAATGGACCTAACAAGTAATAGAAATAATAAGGTAATTTGTGAAATACCTCCTATATATTTTTTTTTACTAAACTATCAGGTATTTATATTATTACAGTATTATGTACCTTCATAAGAATCACCGCAATACTCTCTCCATTAGATTATCATGAATTTGATATACTCGGAAACCGATCAACTAATGTCTCACATTCCTCAAATCCTATTGGTGGAGAATAGCAAGTCCTTATAACGTATGAAATGAGCGAAACATCAATTTTCACTTATATATGGCGGATTGCCAGGCTGATAAGAATGCTGTGAGTTTCAGAAAGTGCCCTTTTTCATAATCAAATCTTATTCCATCATTTTGTGTTGTCATTCAAGAGAAATCACTAATTTTCGGGCTCTTTTGACAGTACAATGTTTAATGGCATTTCACAAAGGTCTTATGGTAGAGGATCCAATAAAAGTGGATGCTTACCTGCTTAGTGCTTGAGAGTAATTTAATATCAATTCTAGTATGTTGGAAAACATTGTTCGAAAGGTTAAATTTACAAAAAAATGCAATAGTAATTTTGGAGGCTAGAGGACCTACGAAAAACTGTCGTAAAATTCTGATTTCATTATTCAAAGATTTTTTTTTCTAAATGGATAACTAAGCGAAGGATACTGAGTGAATCTATTTGATTTCATTTCATTTCATTTTCACAATCTCAAATAGTGTTCGAAATGAGTACCAACCTCCTCCCGATATGGGAAGCATCTTGTAAAATTCAAGAACTGACTTTTAATCGTTGATATTTTCTTTTTCGAATAGCTGCAAGCTATTCAAGTTGCCTATCAAAAAATCTAGTTCAATAAAAACAATTTGGCCACGTACACGAGAGGCGGAATCGGAAATCGATGGCAGCAGCGAACAAGAGAATCCATCACCGGTGCCAAAACGAACGCCACAACGCCAGCCTAAAGCCTTCTAGATTAACCAGTCTAGAGATAAACGCTACGTAGAGCTGCGCTGTGCTGTGTGACGGCGTGACGGCCCGACCCGGCCGGGTTCATATTTTGAAGAAATTAACTTCCTCTCTGATGCTCTATCAACAGCACGTGGTGGCGTATCAAGACGCAAATATCCTTGACACACGTACAACTGCTGGTACTCGGAATGAGATTGTTTTGTTGAGGTGCATTTAATATTTCGGCGATATTTTAAGCTGGTTTAGATTGATGATTTGCTTTATCAAAATTGAGAATTTATACTAAATAAAATAAATGCAGATTGTAGATGCTCTCACTTGGTGAAACTCCTACCATCATGCAGATGGTATAATTGTGTATCTGATACACAGTTTCACCGTTTTACAGTGACGCGTTTTGATTTATAATGAAAGCATCATCGTACTGTCAGATTTGACTGTTTATAAAGGCTATTCGGGTTAACTAACTAACTAGCTTCTGTTATGGATACAAAACTGCAGCTCTCAAGTCTTGCAATCCATTTATGCTGTTTAGCTATTTTTCTATTAAATATTTTTTTATTTGTCTGTCTATGGGAAATATTTTTTTAGCGACTGTGTTTGAACTACTGCTAAAGGAAACCCATAGAAAACATTAACAAATGTCCTTGAGATATTTCACGTTATATAAAATATTTTATTTCATGTTTTAAGATATTCTATTCCTTAAGCAATTTCATTCTTCTTAATACATTCCATGACTTGAGATATTGTAAAAAATAGCTTTATTCGTGAAAGTGTGTTAAATACACAATTATTTTATCTTCAAAATAAATGTTGCCGAAATTTGTAAAAAAAAACTATCTTTCTGTAGAGTTTCTGGGACGTGATAGACTTTCTGATTTTGTTATTTTTTATTAAGCATACCTGTGTATGTTTGTAAGTATCACATTTCTGCATCTTTTTAGTTTCACGTTTACTAAACTCCACTTTTAGGTTGCAGCGGCATTCTTAAAAGTGTGGAACATGACGAATACTCGATTACTAATCTTGAGGAGAATTGCGACCCCTGGAGCGAATTCGAATGATGGAAAATAGTGAGTAATGTGTTGAATTTTGCCAACATTCTCTCGAGAAAACATACATTTTTAGCAAATTTATGCTTCACATTTTTGTTCGAACATGAAATTCTTGTGATCTTTTTTATTTCCGGAAACATAATGAGAGTAAATAGCCAAATAAAGAACATTGTTGACAACTGCGTTACTGGTCGAGTGGTCTATAGCGTCAATTTTTACAGTGAGATTTTTCATGAGCGTAGGTTCGATTCCAACACCCCGAAATTTTTTCAATTGCAATTTACATCGTCATAATTCATTTGAAGTCTATCATTTTGGTTTATATCTTAATTAATGTGTCCTCAGGTATGTCCAAGGTACTTTTGAACATATTTTATACACAACAATATATTTTAAATATGCACTTTCTTCGGGAATGGACTAAAATATTTTCATGGTTTTTTGTAGCAAAAATAGCCAAACTATTGTTAATCATGGATGAAGGAAAAGGAGCCGAGTACCACGGAAAAACTCTGGAGGGGATTGATATGGACTTAAATGACCTAAACAGAGATAACATCATGGCTGCAGAAGTAGATAGAGATACTGGTAGGCTTTGTGGAGGTTTCTATTATCTGTGGTTTAATTTTTGTAAGTTTTTTTTGCAGAATCCAACATAGACAAGATACATCAGCCAGATGGACTATCCCAGAGTGCCACTAGGTGCAAAAATTCCGAATCAGAAGAATAAGAAGATGGTAAACTTATGATAATCTTTTCTACATACCTCTATAACTTAATCATAAAGATTTTTACAAATGTATATTTCCTTATTACTTTAATATTCCCTCTATTGAAACACTACTAATAGGAAACAGTACTTATAGTCTAAGATCTGGCTGCATAATGTCTACGTTCATCGCGTTTTTAATCAAAATGTAATTTTTATAAATCACTATTCATAGAGAAATACGTGTCCGCAAGGTTAACAAAATGTTCCGGCAAGTATTTTTAATTAAATAATTGATTTTATTGGAAAAATTTAATTCATTTCTTTTTTAATTAAATCATCAATCATTTCAAAGATAGATATATACCCAACTTGAAAAGTTCTGCGAACTTCATACCATCGTATAGAGGAAAAAATTAGCTTTAATTTGATATATCAATGATTAAAAAAACGTTATGAATGTCAAAACTCAACGGAGCAGTACCTGTTTATACCAGGTTGCCAAGAGATTGCGGTCAGGTGAGTAAAGGCAACCAAAACTATTTTAGTGGTATATATATATATATATATATATATATATATATATATATATATATATATATATCTGGACGATTTATCTATTACATTTTGATTAAAAACGCGATGAATGTAGACATCATGCAGCCGGATCCAGTACTGTTATATGTTCACAATATGATGCCAAGAATGTTTGCTGACCTATAACTTTTGTTTAGTTCCAGGAAATATTGCACCACAAGGGTCAAGTAAAAAAAAGGAACAAACTCGAGGATTATGGGATTCAAAACAAAAAGCTACTATGAAGAAATTTTTCAAAATGCACAAAAAAAAGTAGGATTTCCCCCAAAAAGGATGAATGCCTCGAATTTAAAAAAAAAGCATCCTCTCCTATTCCAAGAGAAAACTTGGATACAAATTAAAGTATTCGTTTATAATAATTACAGATTAAAACAATAGAACTATACAAATTTTATTTGGATCCTGTTTCAATTCCATCTAACAAAATTATCCTATCTGCTCTACAAATGCTTCAGCGCATTGCTACCGCATGCTGTAGTGGAAAGAGCCGCCGCTTCAAAACAGGCCGAATACGCTTGCTTTCATAGGCACAGAAAGCAAAACACAAGTACATAATAATATACATCCTACTATGACTCACCAATGAAATTATTTTATCGCAAAGATGAGATCCGCCGCATTGCCAAATTCTCGTATCTCAGTCTAAGTGGAAAGTATCACGCAAATATACAGACTCACGTACGCTCTCTGCAATTCCCAAGGTGATCTCACCTTAACTAACATTTACCACGAAAAGATCTCATTCTTCCCACATATAAATATATATATATATATATATATATATATATAATCATATTATATTTCTTAATAAAATACCACTTCCTAGGGCATAAAGACTACTGAAACCTACAGACACTGGAAAAATGAATGAAATAAGTTATCGTGATATACCTAAAAGCCTAATAGAGCCTTTGAGGAATATAATGTTTATCAATATGGAATTATTAAAACAATTCACCAACCTAGTCTTTCTTTCATCATGCTACTTCAGTGGGTTCCTAGAATTGGCGCATCGTTGATCTAGAGTGCACGGTTGCCATGTTGTAGGATTACAAACTGGTGCAATATTGAAGCCAATGTATGATAGTTTAATAGTTCATGTCAGGAAACTTGTTTTTATGGTTGGGATTTAATTATAGTATTTTTATTTTTTTAATGACAATCCATTCTTGCGATCTTGCTAAATTGAGTTCATGCAAGTACTTGCAGCATATATACGCATGCAGCTGAGTGACGTATTGTGAGTAAAAATGGATGTAGCCTAATTTCGAATCAGAGGCTTATAAAATATGAATAATGCAGCAATACACAAATAAAGGTTTTCATAATCTTGCTCCTAAAGCTTTGACCATGACTCTTCTTGTATCTATTATCTCATATATTTACTAGTTGGATTACGGTCATAAAAAAATATATAATGGAATATTTTACCTTTATTTGATTCGCTCAGTGGATATAAAATTAACTTGACAAAAGCGTACTCCCATGTCACATATAATACTCAAAAAAAATCCACTTGATATATTATGAATATGAATTGATTTTCAAATTACGTACGCTTACAAGCTCTGACAACTTAAAAAATGTATTTGTTATCCCCAGAAATCACATTTCATTCCGACACTACTAAAAAGTACGCACTTTCTAAACATTTTGCACTACCTCAAAACTCTTTTGATATATTAAATGTTCATTGATGTCCCCAGGCTCTTTTATCAAATACCAGTCACATGAAAAAAGTATTAAAAAAAGAGTACGGAATTTTCCAAAAATTTTTAACCGCCGGAAAAATACATGAAAAATGATCGCAATCTCGGTAAATATAACAAAGTTCGTGAATATTCAAATACCTCTCGGTTTCCTTTTTTGCTATTCAATTTGCCGCACTATATGGATTTCACAATGGATTTAGCGGTTACTCAGATTATGTTAATAATAAATCAAAAATAAAAAAAATAGCAATAGACAAGCCCTCAAATTCAAATTCTAGTAGTCGCAATAATAAAAATAACAAAAAAATAAAATTAGCGCTGTACCAAAAAGTGGAATAGGAATTGCCTATTGACCGTCAACTTCGTATACTGCTTTTTAACATCTCTATCGTTAATCACACATAATGTACAAATTTCAATTCAAATAGCCTAAGCTTTGAACGTGGCAACGTTGGAGATCTTCTCTCCCTCTTCCTAAAGTTTTCAGTTTGCCACCATAATGAAATTCTGAGAATAAGAATAAGAAGTCGGCAAAGTTGCCAAATTAATTGGTACTACGGCGTGTGTACTCAGATCAGAGTTAGAATAGGTACCTACCTACTTTCATTATTAGTGTTGAAATTATTTATTTCTTTGGATTGAGATTCTACTATTGGTATTTATTGGATATCTGTTCCCAAAATATATATATCAACTATATCTGAATTACGTACAGGAAGAAAACATAAGTAATCGTGACTTTTTGATAACAGAAGTATTGAAGTCAAGTAGATGAACAATTAATATGGAATAATAGCGCAAAAATGATAATTTACAGACAGACTGGGACACAGGTAGGATTTGGCGCGCAGAAGCCTTAGTAGCCCAGGCATCGGGTGCAGAGTTTTTGGGGGCACAAAATTCTGAAGATATAACGTGGGGAATGTAATTAGAAAGTAACAAGGACAAAAGTATAGGATATGGAGTTCAAAAAGATCGAAAAGCAAAATCGACATTTAAACGAATGTCTATGCCTGGACAGCCTTCATCAAATTACAAAACAGAATGAGAGAATCTGATTTCGAAATTATAATGTTATAATTTGTAACCTAAACCTTCTAATAATATATCCTATGAGTTCACTTTTTAATCCCAATTTCATCACCATAAAATAATAGCCAATAATTTTCGCTGATTAGTTGTAGTTCAATTTAATTTTGTTTAACCATTATTCAGAAACAAAAATTGTATAATAATTCTTCGAAATAAAACTAATCTTTCATGGTGTTTTATTTACCGAGATAATATGGTTGAGGAACCTTCAAGGGTTCTAAGGAAGCTTCATTGTTGTTTTGCAAATAAGGGTTCCTCGTGCTATTCAATGGCAAATTCACTGACGGATTATGCTTTGGAAGTATTTGCTGACTAAACTGACGCCACTAAAATAATCATAACTATCTCATACATTTTCCTACAACGCGATTTTCTTCCATAACAATCAATAGGCGAAATCGTTAATAAAACAATTATTTGAGTGACCTACAATTGCTGCACTACGTAGGCAGAGTTTCCATCCCACTATCTATCAAACTTTCTTACTCAAGCATTACTAGCTCCGTTCGTCCCACACAATATCTTTATTGAAAATGCCGAGCATGAAAAAGAAAATATCCTTTTCATCATTCTCCTAAGCTACTAGGTTATTGAGTATTCGAATGAACAATAGGTACATTAATAACAATGTCTTCAGTTTCCCAATGATTGCGATATTAAGCTTGGCAACGTTGTAAATTCGCAGAAAAAAAAGAAAATCTTCGTTGCACACGGCCTGAGGCAGCGCCGGCGACCGGCCGATTCCATCATCTATTCCTAGCATTTTTTGAGGAATATCTGTCACCTATATATAACCTTCATGTTATTCGCTGGAAAGTCCTGACACTGCCGTCGTCTACTGGTACCTATGTACCTAAATGTTCTATTACAGTCCGGAAGATAATTATACAGTATTGAAAAAACGTACTTTTTGTTGCAAAGTACTATTAATTAAACGTATGCGAATTTTGGCGCCTAGGTATTCGATGACAATTACTGTTCTACCCAAATAATTTCTTCCGATTAATACTGACCTATATATCAAAGAATTGCTCACAGTAAGCTTAAACCACATATATCGCGAAGAAAATCAGTAGCATTTTCCTGAAATTCCTTACTGGAAAAGACACTATAAAAGCCAGCGTTGCTCCTTGAAACCTCAAATTGTTGCTGATGCCTCTGACTAGAGAAAAAAGAAGAATCGCACACACAGACAGTGTTCCCAGAGTTCCCAGTTGTAGTGGAAAATATAATATTTCAGTGAACATTCGTAGCAATTTAAAGAGTCGAATGATGTCGCCATCCGCGTTTCTTCATTGTTCGGAAAAATTGAAACCTGATTTAGACAAGAACGGACTGACTCTTCGACGACAATAGAATAGAACTTATAAGCGACGAAACCGTTGGTTGTGTGAAACTGTTGAAACAAACCAGCTGCGCAGGTCTCTATGCTTCTCTCATATATTCAGAACTTAGATGTTCCGAACTATCACCGACATGAAATGCTAAAATTGCTCTTAAAAAATATTTATAACACTTATACTGTAAATATGTGAAGTAGTTATATAATATATTATATATGTAAAAATGACTCAATTTTAAAAATTACTAATGACAGATAAATTCAATTTTAATGTCTGGAAAGGAGTTTAGCAGACGAACGAAGCGACAAAAAAGATATTATGAATGTTTGCAGTTGTTGTCGTTACCGAGTTTTAAGTGACACTTAACTGCCATGTAGACGTTTGCGAAAGCCGTATGAGAAGCCTAATACACTTTATGAAATAACGGGTAGGTAATTGAAAAATGATGCAGTTTGAGGAGATAGAAGATCGTAGCAAATTAATAGCTACACATTAAATACGGTATATTACCAACATTCAACACAGAAAAGCTAAATAAATATTGTGACCGCGGAAATTTAAGCTTTCGTGACAAAAACTTTGATCTCCCATGCCAATATCTTTCAAAAAATAATTAACATTGAAAAAATCGATTATGCTCGATAACTGTCCAAAACTCGAAAATATGAAGAAAAAAATGTTTGGAAAAATCATGTCAGATGTTTCCACCATCTTCTTCAAAAGGCATAGATCGACAGGCCAACGGAAATTACTGACATAAAATTCCATGATGTAGGTATATATGTTCTACGCAATACTATCAGTTTGACAAGAAGGATTTGGAAATAGATATTCATCGATGATTGAAACTGAATTTAAAAAATATCGAAACGCGTTGTATAATCTTCAAAATTTTCAAGTTTCCGGAAATTCCCATTATTGAAGTATTGCCAAACGTTATGTAAAATGGATTAGACACTATCTAAGAAGAATGTGATCAAAATCGTCAATAAAGTGACACAACTGCAACTGCTCGCGAAATGCAGAGTCAACCTACTGGACGCAACATTTTAAGACGCAAAATACCTGTTCTGTTCCCTATAAGTTAAAATGCAGTAATCTACAGAAAAAGTCGTTAAAACATAAACCGAACAAATTGGCCGCCTTTGGAAAAATAATTTAACTACGCTCTAAAATGTCGTATAATTATTGTAAATTAGGTATATTCATGTGCTTTATATTTGTTTAAAACACGGTTTCAAAAACGCCAACAGACCGATAGACCGACGAAATAGTGGTGCACAAAAAGGCATATTAAGTTTCGAGCTATACTTTTCAGTTTACAGCACCTGAAAGTTGGCATAAATATTTAAAATCAATAGCATTCCTATTCTTATATTTCCACTGTCTTTTTTGGGTACAGTGCTACTGGTTGATAGTTTCTTGGAATTTCCGTGGGCGCTAGATGCGATGTGATTGGTCAGTAACGCATAAAAGCCTTCGTTTGTTTTTTGTCGAAAGGAATGCGCGAATGTTATTCGGAATACGGGCCATTCCCATTCCGTGTTTGGTAAAGCATTAGGACAGTAGGAAAGTTCATTTTTTACATCATCGCTGTTAGCTCTGTTTTCGGTTTCCTCAGGAATATATGCGATTATCCTACGGTATAATCAAAGTATGTCTGTCATTCGACAGTACTGAGACTGGAGCGTTAGTGAAATGTATATACAGGGTGTCCCAGAAGTCGACGTCAAGCCGAGATCAGACGATCGTCTGAGTTGTTATCAGAAAAATATTTAAAAAAATCTAAGTCATGCGTTTCTGAAATTATAGGCATTTAAAAAAAATCGAAAAATCTAGACCTTGTGATGGTCTTTTAACTGCTGCTCATACAAATCGTTAGTTTTTGTCAATTTTATTATTATTGTGTAATCCTGAATAATGCTTTTATTAGCTGTTGTATAAAATTGAAAGCTAGCTACTCTAGTTTGAAAGGAAATTGCAGTTTTTGCCGAATCAAGTACTAAAGATTAATACTTCGCCCAGTTTCAACTGACTATATTGAGAAAAAATTGTATTACTCTAACTTGGCAAGTAATCTTAAAAGTTGGATCATTTAGTAAGGATTCCAAAATGGTATGGCACTTGCTCGATTATCTCTTCATTTATGAAAAAAAAATGTTTTCGTAAGATACCCAGTTTTATTCAATTTTTGGTTTGCTTACTTAAAGTGATTTTAGTGTACCCAAGGCTTTCCTTAAGGCCGACTCTAGGATTCTCGGAGTGTGAGAGAGACAGACATCATATTTTCGGAAAATCCAAGTGTACCATGGGTAATAGTAATGACAGCTCATCTTTTTTTGGTTTAAAGATTTTCTTCTTGGAAGTTTGAATTTAAACAGCAGTAATTAGGATGCTAAGATTTATTAAATGTACGACAAATGTTCTAAAAGGTTTAGGTACTTAGATTTAAGATTTTAACAAATTCAAAAAATTTACAAAAGATGTTCAAATTGTCTTCCTTCAGCCGCAATACAAGCTCGACATCGTCTTGAAAAAGATCGGTTTATCAGACGGGCAAATCTACCATTATTGACCACTTCAACTGTATTAGTTATTCTGTGCCGTAGACCATTTAAATTTTCAATTGGCTTGAAATAAACTTTTCCTTTAACTGCTCCCCAGTAATAAAAATCCAATGGATTTAGATCAGGTGAACGAGCTGGCCACAAGATCGTTCCAGACCGCCCTATCCATCTACCCGGATATTCGTCATCAAGATATTCTCTCCTTGGGTGTATTAAAATCATTTAAAGTTAGTAAACAAAAATCGATCAAAATTGGGTATCTTACGAAAAAAAAATTTGTCGTAATTGAAGAAGTAATCGCGCAAGTGCCATACCATTTTGAAATCCTTATTGATTGCTCCAATTGCTGGGCAAAGTATTAATTTTTGGTTCTCGATTCGGCAAAAATTGCAATTTTCTTCCAAACTGGAGCAGTTGGCTTTCAGTTTTATGCAACAGCTAACAAACGCAATATTCAGGATTACATAATAATAATAAAATTGACAAACACTAACAATTTGAATGAGCAGCAGTTAAAAGACCATCCTAGGGTCTAGATTTTTAAAATGCCTATAATTTCAGAAACGCATGACTTAGATTTTTTTTGATATTTTTCTGATAACGACTAAGACATGGCCGATCGCCTAATCTCGGCTTGACGTCGACTTCTGGGACACCCTGTATATATAACACCTATACAACACCGCCGACATTTTCGTAGGGGGGTCAAGGGTTTTACCACACTGATATAAAATTCCAAAATAATATAGCTGTTAGTTTATATATTTATATTGAAATAATATGAGTAAAAATAACACCTGATTGTTAGAGCTCTTACTTCAAACACCTGAACGTAGGGCTTTTGATGTTAGGGAAGGAATTCTAGATTTGCTGTGCAAGTGCAAATGTGGGCTCGGAGTAGGCGTTATCATCGCCACTTTGCTTTAGGAAGCATGATTTTCTATTTTCGGTGAAATGATAAGCAATACACAGAGACTCAATCAAAGTTTTACAAAGCTTGCATTTTAGTATAGTTTGACTATTTTTGGGAGTACTCGAAAAATATTTTTAGTGACTCATAACTTTTGAGAAACGCTAAAACTATGCTTTTGCCTGTCTGACCATTTAAGTTGATGGTTTCAAAAATTTTAAATACAAGGCTCGGAACGTTTATCAAGTATGTGGAAGTAGGTATACCTAGTTAAGAAATTTATTCATTTAATAATTTCTCCTATAACTAGTTCCAAAAATAGGTTTCTGATACCTTGGTTTATCATTACCTTTCTGTATACCTACCGGTGTTTTTTTCCGATCATATGTAGGTAACTAGGGACTCTGTGAAATCTAATATACTTGGCAATGACGTTTAGGCAACCACTGTAATAGTAGTAACTATATGTACGTCAGGCAGTCTGCACATCTGGGCTTGAAGTTGTTTGTTTTCACTTTTCAACTATTTTGCATGTTTTAGCTTTTGTCGGTTTAATAACATTTCATTTATTCTAAAGAATTGTTTCAGCTATAGTGTTTCCAAGACCCTGGATGTGTCGTAAAAGTAAAATTTATTAAAGCTTTATAGAGATATCGCACTTAAATGATGACACAAAAATGAAAATCGATGGAATACTTACTAGGTTTCAAAAGGATCGGAACTGGTGCTAATTCGAAAACGTCTGAGAACATTTTAAACGGATTTCCGGGAACGATAAGGAGTAGATTGAATTTTAGTTGCAAGATTTAAATCTACATCTGTAAGCAATTAGTCGAGTTGCACAAATCCAGATTTTCTGTGACAAACTTAACTGGTGTTAACCCTTGGTAATTTAATCACCTCAGAGATTCGCGATTTGCTACATTTGGCATCCGCGAATTTTTTTGGTTAATTTGTTCTTTGATGAAAACATCCTTGCGCTTTTATACATTTTTTAAGATAATATGAAAACTTCAGTTGTGGACAGGAGCCGTTTATATTACTTTCAACAAAGAACTAGGTATATGTTAAGCTCCTAACAAATTTAAAATTTGTATGTAGGTAACAGGTATTGAGAAAAATAATATTTCTTACACCTTCTCACGTGTGAAAATTGACAATCGTGAATATCTGGCCGAAATAATATGAAGATCAATTAATACGTTGTATCTCATAGTCTTTGGAATCGCTGATTTGAAAATCGTGGATGGGTTTTACGAAAAGTCATTTGGATTTCATATAAATCGCTATATTAGGGTTTTGATCGTTGCTGATTTTGAATTTGAAAATATTTTCTAGAAAAACAAAATGGCTGATCAAATATAACACAATAAATTAAATTCGATGAAATACTATATCCTAGGATTTTGAGGGTTGCTGATTTCAAATTTGAAATTATGTAAATAGCTGTAATTGGTGTCTTGATATGCTTTAACTGTAAGTATTGTGAATACTAGAGAAAAACTTCTTCTAAGGGCTCTTCTCTTGGATTTTAGATTGAAAATCTTATATCGCTAATTCCGGAGCTTATAATAAGTAACGGGCAAAAACAACTAATGAACGACACTAAACTAAATGTAGACTTGGAGATATTTCAATACCTATCTACATTATCAAGCTGTTCTCTACGTCGCGATCCATTCAGAAAATTCAATTTCATTAACATTTCTCTGTATTAAAGAGATTTTGAAGTCTAGATTTTTTCGCATATCACTGCTAAAGTCAATACTTCCCAGCACCAGCACATACATAATAATTATACAACTGTCTGTGTGAAATGATCAGTGAAAAAAATACAGAAAAAAACCCCGAAATTTTCACGACGAATTCCAACTATATCATAAGAGAATGAATAGAAGCTAGAACGGCATAAGGTAATTACAGTTTTAATTGTCTGGAGTACTCTGAATTAGACCATGCCATCTAATAGACGTTTCTCGCAACAGAAACTATAAACAATGATCAGTGCGTGATGAACGCGTGATCGATAGGAGAACATCTCACAACGCCGACGTTGGTGGCCAATCAGAGTAAGAGAACCTTCAGTGGCCGGTAAAGGCAGAGAGGATTTTGATGAAGTCTGTGCGTTCGAGGGAGTTAAAGTTACCATGGTTCGTTGCCTGATAGTAGACAACCTGGATGTTTCACAAATATTACTAGGAATTTCCATCCTCTATATAGTTTCACGTTCCTATTTATATGATATCTTTGTAAGCTGTATGGATGATGAAATTCTGAAGTATAGTATTTTTTAAATAATATATATTGCGGCATCAATGTCATGTTCAAGGACCATGGATATGTACCTACCACTATGTTTCAAACAAAATGTAAACGGAGCAAATAGTATATTTCTTGCAAATAATCGTAGAGAGATGATCAGAAATTTGAAATACATTCCGTTTAGTTCGTGAATTTCTGATTTCTCTAATATATATTATTTAAAAAAATACTATACTTCAGAATTTCATCATCCATATAGCTTACACAGATATCATATAAATAGGAACGTGAAACTATATAGAGGATGGAAATTCCTAGTAATATTTTTGAAACATCCAGGTTGTCTACTATCAGGCAACGAACCATGGTAACTTTAACTCCCTCGAACGCACAGACTTCAAAATCCTCTCTGCCTGGTCAGGTGTGCTGATATATAATCACCTTGCTGTTTAATAACCGACAAACTCTCACTTCATAAACGGCGATTTTGATTTATTCTATTCATCTTAGTTCTGATAGGATTTCACTGATATAGTAAATGAGATGAAGAACAGAATGCTGACGACAATGATGCATGATGAAAATTCAATGGAATCTCAAAAGTATAAAAAATATTAACATTTGGAATTGCATTTGTACTATTTGTAACTTTTTCTGAGATAACTAACTGTAATAGAATGTTTGAACCACATATGATACATTTCGATGTATGACGAATTCAAAATGAATAAAATTGAAAATATTATCACCTCACAAATACAACAATGTGCATCTTATGAGAAAGGATTGCAACATAAAATATTTCAATCCGATGGGAGCGATATACAAGGTTTTAGGAAGATATATGATTTCCACCGAACTTACAATTTTTTTGAAACGATTCGGCCTACACTGCATCAATTCAACCTATATTCATTTAAAAATCCGAAAATTGTTTCTCCCTTAAACATAATAATTATGTGATTTCAGTAATCAGCCATCAGAAATTACATTTATATTGAAAATCTTACTCGATTTCGAGTTTGCGGCGAACGACAAAAAAATTCGTAATTAGGAGTTTCACATCTGTATCTATTAATACAAAATAAAACGATTGGTTTCGCCATTCTATTTAATGTTTCCACCGGCAGACTTTATGAAAAGAGTTCCTATGTAATATGGTTGAAGCGCGAGGGAAAACCATTTAATATC
Organism: Bruchidius siliquastri; assembly: GCA_949316355.1. Lineage (NCBI taxonomy): Eukaryota > Metazoa > Arthropoda > Insecta > Coleoptera > Chrysomelidae > Bruchidius > Bruchidius siliquastri. Next base: position 21,092,119 of record OX438538.1, on the reverse strand, counting down.
GAACACATTCCATAACAATAAGTCGGAATGTGATTTTTGACAATGGCTGCTTTGGCCTGGAAAGGGCAAAGAGCGGCACTGGGTCACGTTAAAGTTTAAACAATTACCAATTCTAATTTAAGACCGGTTTCATCGTTATTCCACGGTTTGATATAAAAGGTTTATGCGAGAACCATAGTACATGTAGTTAATGGATTTCTCTAATATCTTTTATGTACATTGAATGGAGTTTCAGGAGTTTATCTTTTAAGATGTATGTTTTCGATTTGTATCAGCATGATTTGCAGGACTCATACAATTTTTATATTTTAAGCTAAAGCAGTTCCAAAGATGAATTGGTGTAGTTAATTTAATTGTACACAGTACAATTTTTTTACATTTTCAATGGTTGAGTGAATCTGTAAACGAAACCTCAATAGCAAGAATTCCATTTTTGGGACTTTATAAAGATGTACCATGCAATAAAAAATAACTATAAAAATAAAGTCACAGAAAATTCAAAATTAACGAAACTATGTTAAGAGAAACCAAAAAACAAACTTTGATATTTCAATATAATTTAAGGTTGAGAGTGCTTTTTTTCGCAGCAAAATCGTCTATAAATTGTGAAGAATCTTTCACATTACAAATGCTTTTCTCAATTGAAATTAACGATAGCCCAACTAGTTTCCGTTGCGATATAGTTGAGCTAGGTAATTTTTAATTAGTTTTAATTTGATTGAACGTATTTTAGTTTCTGCGTCGGCACGCGTCTCTGAGGTAATTATTTCCTTATGGTGAAAAAATCACGTCAGCGCGGGTCTGGCCTAACCGCGGGGCTATGTGCAGTGCATACTTTGCCCCATCATATATCCGGCTCTGCGAGGTTTGTTTTTTTTATAAACTTGATTGCACCACATATAGTCTCCGTGTAGATCAGACACTGAATATTCCTCATCAAAAAATATAGATAAGGCTTGTAGCTAATAGCTCATTAAGGTGATGCAAACCTTAGTAGTAGGGCTTGAAATGCTGAAAATACTGTCGTTGGAGTCTTGAAGCGGTCTTGCAAATTAACTATCAGCTGGCCGGTGCATGGTAATAAAATAGCGACTCTGAAGTGAGCGGCATTATATAATTATGAATTGTTTCGGGGAGGGGCGGTCCGGACCCCCTGGACCCTCAGCTCATAAGTGGTAGGCCAAGGTTCAGGAAGTGTAGCTGGACTTTTTCTAAGGAGAGCTGAATCGTTCTGTTTCTGTTTTAGTGGCTTTTACTATAGCGATTTCAACTTACTACAGATTACTACATTTTAACTGAATCGGGATCTTGGATAATGAGAAAAGTTCGTTATAGTCTCTTGAAATACGGTAGGCTTTCGATCTAAGAAATACTGTCACTTCATCTTTTAAAGTATTTTGTTCGATATACGTTAACATAAATCACACGAATGTTGCAATGAACATTTTTCAATAAAACTTCTGCAATATCATCGATACAATTTGCACCTTCTGTTTGATTAAAGTATTTAAGGGTGAATGATTTTTTAAATGCTCTAGAAATTTGTATTGGCGTTGGATTTCTGGCGTTCCTACAACAATTTCTTGTCAAAAAAAGTTTTCTATGCAATCTTGATTTAAGTTTCTGGTGAGTAGAAATGTATACTGTCGAGACTTTAAAGATTCCCACAAAGCTTTATGGAAGTGATTGTTAATTTCCAACCATATATAAAATGTACTTGATTATTTATACACTTTTCCACACAGCTGTCCTGGCCTCTTACTCTAACCGTTTCAACAACCTTCAAATTATCAAACATAGATTCAATTTCTTCCAGGAATTTTAGTTGTTTTTCTGTACCCATAAAAGTGTTGAAATTATTTAAAAGACATGAATTCAATAAGTCAAATAAATCATTCATGGTTTTAATGAATTTTGCTGTGACACTTGCATTCGAAGGCAAAACTTTGAAACCTATGTAAGTTTCAAGAGCAGCTGCCACAGAATGACTAAATATTTGCGATGCTAATTTTACCTTCATTTTCTGAAAGTTACCAGGATAATGATGTTCGTTGGTTAATTTAGGACAAAGTCTATATTATTTTTTCTTATCGTGTGCATAAAAAGTATCTAGATAGCATTTTTTCACAGTCTCTTTTGATAACCGGTAATTGTAGGGAAATAAATTATTTCTGGTAAACTTTAACAGATGTGGCACGTCATATAAATAAACAAGTCTCAAGTTATCTACGTTGAAGTAAACGTTTTCCGTGGTTACTTTTAAAAGTTTGTTAACCAATTTTCTAAAATTGCATCCATGATCTGAAACAACCTCGGTATATCCGGCCGCCGACGCGATGGTCTCCCAGAGGTCAGCCTGCCAAGTATACCGCGCGCGGTGCTTTGGTGACTGCATCTACCACGGCATGTAATCATGTATGATTGTATGGAGCGTATGAAGTTAAAGTAGTGTCAGCTAGCGAGAGAGATAGGCATATTTCGGGGCGGAGCTTGGAGCTTTCTTGTCTCTGTTTATGTTCGGTGCTGGAGATAAATACCAAAAATTGCATCCAGCAGGTTCACGCTGTACTTCCCATTCCATGGTAATATTTTAAAAATAAGGATTTGCTAAAATTCTAGAACTGTTGATATTCGGAAATGAATTGAAAAAAAACAGTGAAAAACTAAATTTTTTGCATCCCCAAAAACTTCAGGTTCTTAAAAATTTGTATTTTCCAAAATGTCAAGTATATCAGCAGAATCAACTTCATTCACACCATTTTTCCGTAACCTGTAGTAAAAGCCGATAAAACAGAAACAGAACAAATTATCTGCCTGAAGATAAAACCTCACTAGGCCCCCTTCAGCATAACTCACCACTCATATTGACCGCCAAGTCAAAAACTGAGCTCTAGTAATATAAATTATTTCACCTTGTTTGTTTCTCGATCTTTTTAATTCAAACAATACAAAATGATGAGATTTCATGATCGAGTGTGACTTTCTCACATCAAAAACATGATCACACGTTACCAGTATCGCCGGCCTCACTGAGACGCGCCCGAAAAAAACAATAATAACTCTCGCCTCTCGATTTATCCTAAACGTGCTTTTTGCGTAAGGGATCGACGAGTATCTCGCATACATGCTCAAATTTTTAGAGGGCGATGTGCGAAAAATCATCTCTGTTTAAAATTACTGGCAATTGCCGAGGTCAAATTTGTACAGACCAACGCCAAAAAAAAGTTTGACCGTTTTACTGTTATTCGTTATTTGATGATAGATAGCTCTGCCACATATTTCTCGGAAATGTCCAAACATAGGTTTGAGCGTTTACTTTTCGTTATTTGACGATAGTTGCAAATTGAACTATTCCATTCTTTTGTTTTCGCCGATTTTTCTTTATAATAAATAAATATAGTCTGTTCTTTCATGAACTCATTTTGAATGTTATTTCATCATCAATACCTACTTATCGAGCATAAATCGATAATTAAATACTTGAATGTTTGCTGCGTTGACTTTAGTTAACCATCCGGTATACATTCAGAACTCTCCTCTCACAAGCGAGCATAAAATAGGACATAAATCATCTTATGGTTGCGCCTTTTTATTGTAAGTTAAAAATTGAGGAAAAGGTATAAATTGTAGCGAATTTATTTGATTTTGTAATCAGGAAACTATTAAAAAAGAAATAGAATGGTTTGTGTCTGCCTACTGATATAATTTTTTATTGCATTTTGCTGTTTGGCTTGTCGATAAATTTTCGGCATCCTATACATATGACTGCACGGAACGTTGTGAGTTATTGATTATAGAGTAGAAAAAGGTTAATTAATACAAGAATTATATATCAACTGAGCCTTTGTGTATGGATCTAATAATACATACAGGCTTAAGGACATTGGGAACATATCGACCCATGCAACGAAGACTATTCTAACTCTCAAACATAACAAAAAACATTTTTTTGCAAAATTTTATAGACTTACACTTTTTTTCAATAATGTTCAAAGGAAACATCTATAACGTCAATCAGAATCACTTAAATTATTATCTTGTTCATTTTCGTCACTATTATCACTCTCATTATCTCTGTTATTTTCACTATTGATCTTCCGTCCCTTTTGTATTTTTTTGCCTTTCTTGGCTTTAAGAGAAAAATAGAAATTATAGAATAGGTAAGTCTTTAAGAGGCATCGCTTTCCGTTCTGTTCCTTCGAGGATTTTACTTCAATTTTACTGTCTTTAACTCGTCAGCATAGTCGTCCTTAAATTTCATTTCATGAGGCCATTCTGACGAAAAGTGTACTTCTTTCATCTTGCTTATTTTTATCTTTTCTCCGCCATCATCCTATCCCAATTTTCCGATTTTACCTTCTGTTTAAAACAAAAAAGTAATTTTGTGCCATCTCTTCCACAATATATGGCTTTCCAGTCACTTTTGCCATGCGAATCAACATGATTCACTGATCGGTGGTATAAATTGCAGATTGCCGCTTTTTGGCATTCTCAATAACAGAGTGCATCCTGTCACCTTCGTTTTGTGTGTGACCTGTGTTTAGGAATCGATGAATTATTTGCAGGTTCAGGGACATAGCAGCATAAGAAAACATTGAGAAAATAAAACGGTTATGATTTTGTCCATCACAGTTACCAGAAAAAATAATAAGCTTCTTGACTCCCTTTCAATCCTGCTTTTTCAAAAAAATTAAAATACAGCTGCTTATTTCGTTTGGTCGCCTCTCCGTAATTACCTCATGCCAAACATAACAGTAGCCTTCATGATTTCCCATATCATAAATTGTGAAGTTATATGTAGCGAGCTTGCTCTTGTAATAGAAGTCGCTCACAGCAGATTGGGGTGTTATGAGGACTTTTTGTACATCAAAACAATTCATCTCGGTTCGATTATAAACAGCTATGTTCACACATCTACTACTTAACGTTTAGAGCCATTAATATCAACCTAACCTCCAATTGCGGCGAAAATTATAGTAAATCAAACTTACAACACCTTTCGCCGTTTTTTGCAACGAAGACTAGAGTAAGTTAACTTAATATAGTGTTCGCCTGTAGGAATGTGGGTTATTACACTTACTATACACGGAAGTTGTTTACTGGTTGCCTATCGTTCATGACCGACTTTAATTTTCACCAAAAAATCTATTGATGCCATATTAGTAAGTCAAAACCCACGTTTTTGAGTTACTATAGTCTTCGTTGCATGGGTCGATATATAATCTAAAGGAATATTTGCTCTTTGGAAAAGCTTCATGAACAGGTAAACATTTTTTGTTAATAGAATCCATATTCGGACTGAATTCAATGACACATCACACACATTCAGATTTGACTGACTTTCCACGAAAACGTGGTATATTGTTAATGGATACGAAATTGGTGTATGTTTTTCCCAATGTTTATGGTAGATCTTGGTCTGAATTTCAGTTGTCCCAGCATCATATTCTTTGAAAAAAAGATTGAAAAACTGCGCTGACAATAATTAGGAAATTTGAAAAAAAAAATTAAGCATAAACATAAAGATATTTTACTTTGCTACAAAAATCATCCTGTAATTTTTCTCCAAGCTACTGAATCAACTTCGAAGCCATCAACTGGTATCTATCAAGAACTATATAGGTTTCCAATAATCCGTTCTGCTAACCGTATTTTAACGTATGAAGGATTTTGAACCACACTTTGCTGAAAGTTGATCTGCAACACTCATTCTACTAGGTGGCACAAAAGTATATATTTTTGCTTTATGTTCTAACACTTTGAGACTGAATATAAGCAGAATAAATATGAACAGGTTATGATATGAGAGATAATGGGATAAATATATCAATAATAAATTCCGGTACACTTCATCACATATATCGCATCTGTTGGAGATCTTTTCACGGATGCCAGGGATGCCGTTTTGCGAATAAAGAATTGTAAGCAACTGAATTAACATAATCAATATACATCTCTATAAAAAAACTGTATTCGGCCAAGGAAAAAAGTGAACTCAAACATATCCACGCATATTGCACGTGATTCAACGTGAAACCGTCGAAAACACAACAGGTCCGCATTAAGATACTACATAACGAATTAAATTATCTAGAAAATTATAAGGAATAAAACATACTCATATACATCTTCCCAATCCATCGTCTTTATTTAACTGCACAGATATAAAAATAATAACAGCAATACTCTGTAAAAAAATACAGACAGCGTAATTTGCATTGATTTTTCAATTAAACATCATAAATTTAACAGCAACATGAAAACACTAAGCTTTTCTGATGAATTCAAATTTAATGAACTGCTACTGCGTTTATTAGATAGTTCTAACAACTTGAATAAGTAAGAGCATGAAGCAAGCCAATAAGTAAAATGAAACTGATAGATTTACTCTGTAGAAGAACTTGAAGTATCATTAACATTGTTGATATCTATTATAAGGGGTTCATCTTGAATGTCAATAATATTATCTATGTCCCACATTTTGATTTCAATTTTTTCCTGAACATGATGAATGCAATCTTTCCATTTATCAGCCGAAACTCTGTTGACGGCATCATGAAACAGATTTTTAACATCTGAAAATTTGAAGGTCGTGTTGTTTGACGCTAGGTATTGTTTTATATTAGCCCTAATTAACTCGATAGGGTTCAGTTCGCAGTGGTAAGGAGGTAGTCGTAAAAGTTTTATTTTTCTTTTTGGCTATTTCACCAATAATATTTAAGTTATACTTATATTTATGTTGTTTTACTAATTTTATTAAATCCGCTTCAACCATATTTTTATCAAAATTGATTTACTTAGAATTAAGCCATTCTTGGATATCCGCTTTTTTGTACACATTGTAGAAATTTTTTCTAATTTCCTGGAATGGTATGGTGCATTATCTAACACAATTACTGAATTATCTTCAAGTTTTGGCAGAGTTTTCGAAAACCAAATTTGGAAAGATTTACCATCCATTTCTTCGTGATAGTCGCCTGTTTTCTTTGACTCAAATGCCCATAAACCATCGGGTACGGAGCCGTCCTCACCACCAATGTGACAAATTATTAACAAATCAAAACGTAAAACAGATGTAGAGCTGGGAGTCAGTTCCAAATGGTATAACGTGATTGTTTAACTGGCCTGCTAACTAACGGCTTATTAAAATTATTTGTAAAGTTGGCTCTCAGTATAAGAAAAAATAAATGATAATATAATGATTAAATATTGAACAGCAAATTCAAACTATATTTTCAATTTTTTCCATGCTTTCTTGGTATTACAGCTAATCTAAATATATATTACCAGTAGGATTTTTCAGGCCAGTCGAAAGTCCATCCAAGAAAGCTTGTCTGGATGATCTAACTAACTGTCCACCCAAACTTTTGCATGAGTATGCCCAGCATTTACCCACGTTTCATCTAAATAATATATTTTTCGACCTTCGTTACGAAATTGTCTAATTTTTCTGAGATATTCCCGTCTTAACACAACTATCTCTTCTTTTTCTAATAATAAACTGTTTCTTCCTCGTTTCAAGTCCGTGCCATCCTTAACTGCTTTTAAGATTTCATCAACTGTAGGTGATTCATTACTGAAGAAAAAATTATGTACTTTTTTTCCAATTGTATTCCCGTCAAAGTCATCGATTGCTTTGATTTTTTTTTCTTGTGGGATACGATTTAGACCCTAGCAATGAATGTTTAATTTTATACTCCATAATAATTTGGTAAACACTTGACCGACTGACTCCCGAAATCTCAGCTACCCTGCATACAACCTCTTCAATAGCCAAATCATCATATTCTTGCATTTGCTTTTTATAAATATTTAAAATAATTCGCTTTTCATTTGCGCTAAAATCTTTTTTTTGGCGGGGTAAGGCTAATATCGACAAGTTAACTAATGAACAAAACGTACAATCGCCAAACGCCTCTGAAGTATATGAGTTACTAATTGCGGTCCTGTGCCTAAAAGAATTCCTTACCGGCCAACCGAAGGTTCTCTTACTCTGATTGGCCACCAACGATGGCGTTGTATGTCAGCTCGACCAATCCGGGCCAATAGAGCGGTGGGTGTGAGATGTTCACCTATCGATCACGCGTTCATCACGCACTGATCATTGAATATAGTTTACGTTCTGTTGCGAAAAACGTCTAGTAGATGGCGTGGCATGGTCTAATTTAGAGACCAGTGTCTCTAGAGTACTTCAGACAATTAAACCTGTAATTACCTTATGCCGTTCTAGCTTCTATTCTATTCTAATCATTCTCTTATGATATGGTTGGAATTCGTCGTGAAAATTTCGGGGGTTCTTTCTGTATTTTTTTCACTGGTCATTTCACACAGACAGTTGTATAATTATTATGTATGTGCTGGGGCTGGGAAGTATTGACTTTAGCAGTGATATGCGAAAAAATCAAGACTTCAACATCTCTTTAATACAGAGAAATGTTGATGAAATTGAATTTTCTGAATGGATCGCGACGTAGAGAACAGCTTGATGATGTAGATAGGTATTGAAATATCTCCAATTTACATTTAGTTTAGTGTTGTTCATTAGTTGTTTTTGCCTGTTACTTATTATAAGCTCAGGAATTAGCGATATAAGATTTTCAATCTAAAATCCAAGAGAAGGGCCTTAGAAGAATTTTTCTCTAGTATTCACAATGCTTACAATTAACGCATATCAAGACACCAATTACAGCTATTTTCATAACTTTTAATTTGAAATCAGCAACCTTCAAAATCCTAGGATATACTTTTTCTTCGAATTTAATCTATTCTGCTATATTTGATCAGCCATTTTGTTTTCCAATAAAATATTTTCAAATTCAAAATCAGCAACGATCAAAACCCTAATATAGCGATTTATGTGAAATCCAAATGACTTTTGGTAAAACACATCCATCATTTTCAGATCAGCGATTACAAAGACTATGAGATACCACGTATTAATTGATCTTCATATTATTTCGGCCAGATATTCACGATTGTCAATTTTCACACGTGAGAATGTGTAAAAAATATTATTTTTCACAATACCTGTTACCTACATACAAACTTTAAATTTGTTAGGAGCTTAACATATAGTTCTTTGTTGAAAGTAATATAAACGGCTCCTGTCCACAACTGAAGTTTTCATATTATCTTGAAAAATGTATAAAAGCGCAAGGATTTTTTTCATCAAAGAACAAATTAACCAAGAAAATTGAATTAGCGGATGCCAAATCGAAGCAAATCGCGAATCTCTGAGGTGATTAAATTACCAAGGGTTGACACCAGTTAAATTTGTCACAGAAAATCTGGATTTGTGAAACTCGACTAATTGCTTACAGATGTAGATTTAAATCTTGCAACTAAAATTTAATTTATTCCTTATCGTTCGCGGAAATCCGTTTAAAAGGTTCTCAGACGTTTTCGAATTAGCACCAGTTCCGATTTTTTTGAAACCTTAGTAACGGTTAACCAGACCGCTATAACATAACTTCTGCTGATCTCTATGGCTCAACTCTTACTTACTTTGCCAAAAACGAAAACCGCCAGGTAATGAAGTTCACCCAAAAATTCAAAAATATATATGACAAGAATATCACCAAACTACAGTAATGCTTAGTATGTATTCCATCGATTTTCATTTTTGTATCATCATTTAAGTGCGATATCTCTATAAAGCTTTAATAAATTTTACTTTCACGACACATTCAGGGGCTTGGAAACACTATAGCTGAAACAATTCTTTAGACTAAAAGAAATGTTATCAAACCGACGAAAGCTAAAACATGCAAAATAGTTGAAAAATGAAAACAAAAAACTTCAAGCCCAGATGTGCAGACTGCCTGACGTACATATAGTTACTACTGTTACAGTGGTTGCCTAAACGTCATTGCCAAGTATATTAGATTTCACAGAGTACCTAGTTACCTACATATGATCTGGAAAAAAACACCGGTAGGTATACAGAAAGGTAATGATAAACCAAGGTATCAGAAACCTATTTTTGGAACTGGTTATAGGAGAAATTTTTAAATGAATAAATTTCCTAACTAGGTATACCTACTTCCACATACTTGATAAACGTTCCGAGCGCTTGTATTTAAAATTTTTGAAACCATCAACTTAAATGGTCAACGTCTAAAAAAACAGGCAAAAGCATAGTTTTAGCGTTTCTCAAAAGTTATGAGTCACTAAAAATATTTTTCGAGTACGCCCAAAAATAGTCAAACTATAAACGCTCCAGTCTCAGTACCGTCGAATGACAGACATACTTTAATTATACCATACCGTAGGATAATCGCATTTATTCCTGACGAAACCGAAAACAAAGCTAAGAGCGATGATGTAAAAAATGAACTTTCCTACAAACTAAGGCTTTTATGCATTACTGACCAATCAGTCAATCACATCGCATCTAGCGCCCACGGAAATTCGAAGAAACTATCAACCAGTAGCACTGTACCTAAAAAAGACAGTGGAAATATAAGAATAGGAATGCTATCGATTTTAAATATTTATTCCAACTTTCAGGTGCTGTAAACTGAAAAGTATGGATCGAAACTTAAAATGCCTTCTTGTGCACTACTTTCGTCGGGCTGTTGGCGTTTTTGTAACCGTGTTTTAAACAAATATAAAGTACATGAATAGACCTAATTTACAATTATACGACATTTCAGAACGTAGATAAATTATTTTTCCAAAGGAGGCCAATTTGTTCGGTTTATGTTTTAACGACTTTTTCTGTAGATTACTGCATTTTAACTTATAGGGAACAGAACAGGTATTTTGCGTCTTAAAAGGTTGCGTCAAGTAGGTTGACTCTGCATTTCGCGAGCAGTTGTCTCACTTTATTGACGATTTTGATCACATCCTTCTTAGATAGTGTCTAATCCATTTTAAATAACGTTTGGCAATACTTCAATAATGGGAATTTCCGGAAACTTGAAAATTTTGAAGATTATTCAAAGCGTTTCGATATTTTTTAAATTCAGTTTCAATCATCGATGAATATCTATCTCCAAATCCTTATTGTCAAACTGATAGTATTGCGTAGAACATATATACCTACATCATGGAAATGTATGTCAGTAATTTCCGTTGGCCTGTCGATCTATGCCTTTTGAAGAAGATAGTGGGAACATCTGACATGATTTTTCCAAACATTTTTTTCTTCATATTTTCGAGTTTCGGACAGTTATCGAGCATAATCGATTTTTTTCAATGTCAATTATTTTTTGAAAGATATTGGCATGGGAGGTCAAAGCTTTTTGTCACGAAAGCTCAAATTTCTGCGGTCACAATATCTGTTTAGCTTTTCCGTATTGAATGTTGGTAATATACCGTATTTAATGTGTAGCTATTAATTTGCTACGATCGTCTATCTTCTCAAACTTCATCATTTTTTAATTACCTACCCGTTATTTCATAAAGTGTATTAGGCTTCTTATACGGCCTTCGCAAACGTCTACATGGCAGTTAAGTGTCACTTAAAACTCGGTAACGACATCAACTGCAAACATTCATAATATCTTTTTTGTAGCTTTGTTCGTCTGCTAAACTCCTTTCCAGACATTAAAATTGAATTTATCTGTCATTAGTAATTTTTAAAATTGAGTCATTTTTACATATATAATATATTATATAACTACTTTACATATTCACAGTATAAGTATTATAAATATTTTTTAAGAGCAATATTAGCATTTCATGTCGGTGATAGTTCGGAACATCTAAGTTCTGAATATATGAGAGAAGACATAGAGACCTGCGCCGCTGGTTTGTTTCAACCGTTTCACACAACCAACGGTTTCGTCGCTTATAAGTTCTATTCTATTGTCGTCGAAGAGTCAGTCTGTTCTTGTCTAAATCAGGTTTCAATTTTTCCGAACAATGAAGAAACGCGGATGGCGACATCAGTCGACTCTTTAAATTGCTACGAATGTTTCACTGAAATATTATATTTTCCACTACAACTGGGAACTCCACTGTCTGTGTGTGCGATTCTTCTTTTTTCTCTAGTCAGAGGCATCAGCAACAATTTGAGGTTTCAAGGAGCGACGCTGGCTTTTATAGTGTCTTTTCCAGTAAGGAATTTCAGGAAAATGCTACTGATTTTCTTCGCAATATATGTGGTTTAAGCTTACTGTGAGCAATTCTTTGACATATAGGTTAGTATTAATCGGAAGAAATTATTTGGGTAGAACAGTAATTGTCATCGAATACCTAGGCGCCAAAACGCGCATACGTTTTATAATGCAAAAGATCACGAGGAATTACAATTATTTAATTAATAGTACTTTGCAAGAAAAAGTACGATTTTTCAATACTGTATAATAATCTTCCGGACTGTAATAGAACATTTAGGTACATAGGTACCAGTAGACGACGGCAGTGTCAGGACTTTTCAGCGAATAACATGAAGGTCATATATAGGTGACAGATATTCCTCAAAAAATGCTAGGAATAGATGATGGAATCGGCCGGTCGCCGGCGCTGCCTCAGGCCGTGTGCAACGAAGATTTTCTTTTTTTCTGTGAATTTACAACGTTGCCAAGCTTAATATCGCAATCATTGGGCAACAATGTTAACCTACCAAAATAATGGCCGTTTGACAATGACATACGTCAATGGTGTTTTCCCATAGCTAACAGGGAATTGTATCTTCTCAAGTGTATGTTTTACGGTGACTATTATGTCAAAGAGATTTTACAGGTATTTTCTCTTGTTTTGTGAATTTTCAATTTATATTTGGTCGAAGGTTGAACGTAACACTCGTGTGTTGTGTATATCACAGTGACCTGTTGCTTGGTGCTTGCATTGTCATGTTTACAAATATGTAAAAACTGTGCAGTTGATAGTTGAATTTAGTTTATTGCCTGATTAGTAGTGGTGTTCGTCAACAGCTGCAACGTGGGAAAAATTTATCTGAATGTGCAATTTATTATGATTCAACTGACATTAGCGTTACCATGGAAATGTGATTTATGTTTTAACAATTCTAATTTACCAAAAGTGAAACTTGCATTTTGAAAAGATAAAGGTGCGAGTTTGAAGATACCAAAATGCTGAGACAAAAAATTGATATGCTTGTTTACCGTCAGTCACCTCAAGCAATATATAAGTTGATAAAGAATAGATTAATAGCTCATGATTATGCAGAGTATCAATTTATGCAACATAGCAAAATTCCAACAATGCATTTCCAGAAATCTCTGCCTCGTCTCCCAATACCTAAAATGGAATTAACATGTGAACGATATCTAGGAGCCCAGAGGCCTTTGCAGATAGATGAAGCATTTAGAAAAACTGAGTCCAATGTCAATCAATTCAAAAACACCTCTGGGAAACAGCTGCAAAATATGTTAAAGGATTATGATAAGGCGAACAAGAATAGCAGTTACATATCAGAATTTTGGTTTGACTATTATTTGAGAGACAGGAAGCCCATTCCAGTAAACTATAATCCAGTATTAGTATTGCATAAAGATGAAAGGCCTGAATATATGGATCAGTTAATTCGAACATCAAATTTGGTAATAAGTTCATTACGTTTTTACAATTCTCTAAGGACTGGTATGTTGGAACCAGAGGTCTTCCATATTAATCCAAAGAAGAGTGATACTGAAAAATTTCGAGCAATATGTAGTGCTCTTCCACCATCAATTTCTTGGTATGGAGCATATCTTATGAATGCTTATCCTCTAGATATGAGCCAATATCCAAACTTGTTCCACACAACTAGGATTCCAGAAACTGATAAAGATAGATTATTGACAAATCGTAATGGAAGACATATTACTGTACAGCATAAAGGACATTTTTATGCAGTTAGAGTATTATCTGATAACCATGATATCCTACCTCCTGAACAAATTCTAGCTAGACTGAAACTTATACTTGAAGATGATATATCTGAGTGCGAATATCCTATTGGGGTCTTAACAACTTTGGAGCGCAATAAATGGGCAACTTTGAGACATGAACTTGCTGAAGATTCGAATGAACAATCTTTAAAACTTATCGACTCTGCACTGTTTAATGTGTGTTTAGACTCTGAAGAATTAGGAGATGATCCATACATGATGATTAGGACATTTTTACATGGCGATGGAAGAAATAGGTATGTAATGTTATATCCACTAACTTGCTTAAAAACTACACTTTGGTGCAAAATAAGCATAATAAATGAAATATATAATCTTCACTATACACATGACTAGCTACATGCATGTTTTGGTGTTGGCTTAGGAGCTCAACAGTGCAGCTTGCTGTATTGGAATACATAAGGTTTCTTATCAACTACCATTTATCCTATTTTGTTACATACAATACAATGTGGAGTAATTTTTTAGGCAAACCTTGCTAGATGAGCTAATTCCATTAAAAACCATATTCCAAAATATTTTCTTTTGGGACATTCTTATGTAGTGGTTCCACTACACTGTGATGGTTTGGCAAGATTGAGGTTTTAGATGCAAATTCCTGTGTCATGGCTATAGATTCTAATTTTAATATTGAAATTAGACACATTGCTTTGAGCAGTTTTAATAGGAAGCTTAAATTTAATAATCATAGTGGCATCAGGTTTTCAGGGCAGTCCCTCACTATAATCTGAACAAAGGGTTGCTTGTCTAGCATGATTTGCTAATGATATTTCACAGGGTGTTTTGAAACCAAATGATATTTTACCGACAAAATAGGGGGAATAGAAATGAGGACTGCATGTGCAGACAAACACTAATGAATGTGAATTTCAGTTGTTTTGTTTGCTTTGCACTAGAGTATATGTGTTGAAATAAATTGAGAGCTATCTATCAGTTCCTCTTTTATTTGTTTGTCACAAAATTATCATTGTGATGATTGTCAAGGGGATAATATAAACAACTAACACTCCCATAAGTATTTAACATTATGCACTCAATTAACATGAACTGTGTTTCTCATTATCTCATGTTTTTTGCATCATTGTCATATGGCATGATCTTCCATTTGATTCCAGATGGTTTGACAAATCTATTTCGTTGCAAGTGTCTAAAGATGGACATGCTGCTGTCAATTTTGAGCATGCATGGGGTGATGGTGTAGCAGTATTAAGATATGTACAAGATATTTATAAAGATTCTAAAGAGAGATCATATGTGCACCCTGACACAAAGCCTCATGATGATGAGAGTGATGTTGTTCGTTTAGGTGAGAAGTTTCTTGATTGCCAAGATGATAAATCATGAATCTAGTTTTACTTCCCACACAGAAGTAATGGATATACTTGTATAATATTACAAAGCTAGAGGTGACTTTTTGAGGCATTATGTATATTTTTGTCAGTCTGTCCATTAGATATGGTGTTCTAGTAAATTGGAATTTGTTTTTTGTATTCAAGACATGTTGATGTGGTTTACCATATACCTCTTATCACTAATGTTTGTATGTTGCTTGGTTTGTACTTTTGTCATTTTTGTCAATGCATGTTCTCTGTAAATGTTGCATGGATTTCAATGAAATTTAGGGAATATGCCCATAGTAAAAAATAATAGGTAATGGCTGTTGAAAATGACAAAATTTAGAATTTTAAAATGTGTGTAATTTCATTTCTAAGACTTTCAACTTCCTTACAATTTTAGGGCATATTTGGGAAAAATTTGGGCCTCTTAACATTTTTCAAAAACACATGTGTCAATGAAACTTCTGAGATTGTTTATCTTGTATTGGCTGCTAATATATGATTGATGAAAGAGCTTTCCTAACATTTTGGCTGCCTGGGCAGATTTGATCAAAGTATGAACAAGAAACATTGAATTTCGAAAATAATAATGACATTAACACTGGTTGACTGTAGCCAGGAAAATAGTGTAATTTCCAACTATGAACTATCATGAAATTCTTAAATTCAGACTGATTCACATGGTTTGGTGTCAATGCCACCTCACAAATACAACAGTCAGTTTTGGGAATAATAGTAGTAATTTGAAGATGGATTCATAATGATGTGTGGGAAGTGCCAGGTCAACAGAGTCTCCACTCCACTATAGCACTATAAATGAATTTTCTTTTTTTAGAAATGAATCTGTCTGATAAGATGAAACAGTGTATCAAGGAAGCTACAGCCGAATATGCAAAAACATGCAAGGGTCTCGATATTGACTACTTGATATTCGATAGAATCGGGAAAAATGTGTGCAAGAAGCAGGCAGTCAGTCCTGATGCCGTAATGCAATTAGGCTTCCAGGTCAATATCACAACATAATCTAACTTTTACTTAAAGAATGTTGCATTCTAGGTTGGATATTACAGGATGACTGGAAAATTTGTCCCATCCTATGAATCGTGCAGCACTGCCGCTTTCAAGCATGGTAGAACTGAAACTGTCAGACCATGCACCATGGCCACAAAGGTAAGATTCAATCATGATGAGTTTTGATTCTTGAATAGTACCACATCAGCCACCACAACACATTTAAGAAAAAAATAGTTTGATATTCTTCAGTACTGTTTTTAAAATATCCAACTCTTACCCAAAAAATATGGCGTCAGGTAGGTTGACACTACTTTCCACACATTAGTGTCAGTTTAGAAAATGAAATTTGATCTTTTGAAATTACTTTTACAAGATATTGCCGATATTCATTTTCAAATAGTACAATAGTAAGTGGCCAACGGTTCTAAACCCAATCAATATTTCGAATAAACTGACGTCACACTAATATGCAGTAACCTGTTAGGTCGTACTAGTAGTTGCTAAAACAAGTGGGGCAAATTATTCTCCTTTATGAAAAACTTAACTACGCCCTAAAATGCCCTACAAATCCTTTAAAAATTTGAATGGTTATAATTAGTTTGCAAACATTTGAAATGCATTGGAAATTACTATATTCATAAATCGGATGTATCTTGAAATTCCAAGTTCATAGCTGTTAAAAATAAGTCCCCACATTACAACAGACCTCTACAGTTTGAAAGAAAAGTGGCAGATCTGACCCTAATCATTTCTACCAATAAAACCAAGAGATATCAGTACAACAAATACTAGAACGGCCCAATGGACTCATCCTCACCAGGTTGAACTTCCAACACCTCTAACAAGCTTCTTCCAAAATTCAGAGTTTTGGAGAAACTTAGGAGAGTGAGCTGCCAAGGAGTTTGTTTTTGGAGTGCGGTAGGCTTCTGCAATTGTGAAAAGTTATTTATGAAAATATTTTGTCTATAACAAATTGAATTGTTCTGATTAAAAAAGTTGCAAATGCAATATTGAGGAAGGTGTCAATACAGGTTTTCGAATTTTTTGATGTATTTTTGCAACAGGTAACAGGTAAACGTTTATTTTTATTGATCCTCTGTATATCAGATAATTGAATTTGAAACTTCTGGTGTTCTAAAAACTAAACTGACTATGCTATCAAAGGTTATTTGAAAACACACTGTAAAATGATGGAAAATAACAAGAAGGAATACTTTTTTTCATTATATACTATTATAGACAAGAAGAAGAAATTTAAAATTCGTGTGTTCTGAAAAATAAATACAAATCATATCACAGACACTGTAACTGTGTAAACATAGATTAAAGACACAATTCTGAAGTGGAACAAATCCAGACACTTTCTTGGGCGGACAGGGCTCAAACCCGTGTCTCCAGCATTCCATGTGGACATCATAGGTGCTTGGTCGATCTAGGTGTCTTGTAAGATACATTCTCGGTCGCGCAATTCATCTCTGGATCTTGAGCAAACGCCAGACCAGCAATCCTCTTTCCATTGAAGCGAGCAAATGTATCTCCGATGTGCGATGTTGAGTGGTTTCACCACAGGGGAAACAATATAGAAGATAAGTCTGATGATTCAGCGTTCTCAACTGTGAATGATGCAAGCGAGAGCGTACCTTACGAGACGCCTTGACATGTCTCCGCAACACAGAAAGTTGGAGATACGGGTTCGGGTTTCTACCTTATTAGTATATAAATATATTAGGAAAACATACAACCTCCCTGCTGAAGGAATATCCTGCCTTTTCAGCCAACGATTTTGCATCTCGGGCGTGGGCTCCTGTTACCCTACCCTAACTACAACACAGCATATGAAAAGTACATATAAATCGACAGCTCATTGTCACCACATTCCAGAATTTTTATTTTTCACCGTTTTATTTTTGTCCATGGAGGGGGGTGATTACCCCCATGTGAATGGGTGGATGTCTTACCAGATAAAGGCTATAATAGCTTTCCTCTGTCTGAAAAACGGTGCCAGGCCATTTCTATGGCGCTACCGAGATTTATACTTTCGTATTAATATTTCTAATTAATTATTTCCAGGCTTTTACTTTAGCGGTCACTTCAAACAATAAACCATCTACATCCGAATTGAAGAGCATGATTTCTGAATGCTCCAGAGTTCACAGCCAGCTCACGAGGGAAGCTGCAATGGGACAGGGCTTTGATAGACATTTGTTCGCTCTAAGAAAATTGGCAGAGAAGAACAATATCCAAAGCAACATCTTCGAAGACCCTGGATATGCATACTTGAACCATATCATACTTTCCACTAGCACCTTGAATTCTCCTGCCATCTACGCTGGTGGTTTTGGTCCGGTGGTTAAGGATGGGCTTGGTGTTGGGTGAGTAGTTTGGTTCAGTTATTTTTTATGTAAGCTTGTGAGAAATCAAGGGCATCATAGAATTTGAAAAAATCTGTTTATTTTTATTTTGGTACCCTTGGCCCTACATTTCGGCATAACTCAACGACACTTGGTTCAAACAAAATTATTTTTGCTGTCTAAATTACTCCTCTCTTATCTCTTGTGTATGGTGAAGTTTGCTGGAACAACGTTTTTTTGGTTTGAATTTTGCTAAATGTCTGACTTATACTTAATCAGCAGAACTGTTCTAAACTTGGATAATGGTTATATATAATTTTATATTGTGAATTCTCTATAATTCTATGTGAAAATTGCAGTATCACTGTCTAAATAATTGCGTCAAATAGGTTTACGCTATACTTCCCACACAATGGTATCACTTTGGGAAGATTTCAATAAGATTTTGCACTGTTAATCTTTTGAATTCAATGAAAAAATATTGGAACTACTAGGAGACCTTACATCTTTTATGATTCAACAAAATCACAAAGTATCAACATTTTTCAAAATGTCCATCAACTGGTCCAAAAATCCGATAATTGTACACTTCACGTGGAATACCGAGTCAACCTACTTGACACTTGATTTTAGAAGGTTTTGGGTAGAATTCAGTATTGTGTATAGTATTAGCAGTTGTTGAAGAGTGTAAGAGTATCAGGGTTGTCGCAAACGTCCAAAACACTTTCAAAAACTAGACGTCTTTCGTTCTTGTCAGAGTAGTAACCTACTGTCAAAGTTTCATCATAATCCCAAAAATTGTTGAGTTATGAAAGAGCCAAGAGTTACAAGACAGAATCCGGACATACTGAAACTTTGAAACTTGGACTTGATAAATGTCTGTTCAAATATATTTGTTCTGTTGTCGTTATGAGGGGAATTTGGCAACAAATTGCCAAAGCACAGGTCTCATGTATTTGAATATAATCAGAAGTAATGGCTTATTTCTTTCCAGGTATATCATCAAGGATGATGAACTAGGTGTGTTGGTGACAAGCTATCCACCATACCAGAATGGGTCCGACTTCATTCAAGCATTGAGAGAAACCTTTGAAGAATTGGTAGTCCTGCTTCAAAAGGACTAAAATGTGTCCATGACTGATAATCATTTGATAATGTTTTGATTCCATGTTCAGTTTATTTTTTTATGCATTTCATATGTTTAACGAATGTTAATTTTGAATTACTTTAGGTTTATGTTTCTGTGTTTAGCTCCTGATGGGTGTTTCAACTCTATGTTTACCATTTTCTGCTTATACTTTCCATTTCAGGTGCATGTATCGAAAAGACTATGTTGGTGCCTTCATTGTAACGATAATAAATTTTATATCTGAAGTATTAATAAATATTTTATAAACAAAATATTTAGTTTTAATTACAGTATACCCATTACGCAGTACGGCCACTCTGGCCTATATTTGTCAAACGAGTAGATTTCTGCGCCCATCCTGGCGATGCAATTACCGACACGTGTTTGCAAATCGTTTTAGACACGGTCCTTGGTTCATTAGGAATGAGAAGTGTGAGGCGTTGCACAGTCCTGTTTTTTAATTACCAGTGGCGGTTGATCAAAAGAGGCAAGAGAGGCTCAGCCTCCCCATGAGTTTACAAAAAAAATCTGAAGTGAAAAATTTTCGAAAAAATTTGACGAAAATTTGGTAACTCGTAACTGAAATAGACTTGTTTGCAACAAGAATAAATAAATGTCAAAAATTTGTATCATGGTTCCCTGACGCAGGAGATTTTTTCACTGACGCATTAACAAGAAACTGGTCCGTATATTATTTTTATGCTTTTTCGCCCTTTGCAGTAATAACAAAAGTCATGGAGAAAATTATACAGTAAAAGGCATTAGAAATTGGTATTCCTTACTGACCTACACGACCTTGGTACCCGTTTTTTTGCAAATTATTAAAAAAAACCTTGTTTTTCAAACCTGCTCTTGTTTTAAGAGACAGGTACCAACAAACGCTATAGAAATAATGATAGCTACTCTAACAGAAGGAACACTGAAGCAGTATTCGGCTTGATTAAAGAAATACTAGGAATTTCGTAAGCATAAACAAAAAGATCCTTTTTGTATACAACTTAGAAACATACTTAGGTTTTCTCACCGAATCAATCGACTTACCTTAAGGAAGATTAATCCTAATTTTACGAGCTTCTCCGAATATATAATACCCGCCCTCCTCTCACTCCCATTGGTTAGGCGATTTTCTAAACAACACTTCAACGAATGACTGTGCAGGAACGAGCAGCAGAGTATTGGTAGGCGAAAGACAGATGGTTTTTTGTTTGATTTTTTATGGTAATATCGTGCTGACGAGTAGATTTTACGGAAACTACATCGTATAATTATATATTCGGACAAGCTCGAAAAATTAGGATTAATCTCACATAAGGTAAGTTGAGTAATCGCTAAATTTCATTTCTTCGGATAGATAGTGACTTTCATATACTTTTGATATGTGACATTATAATATATGACTGGATTTAGTTGATTGTTTGTTTTGATAGCCAGGATGATGTGTGCTGCAATCATGATAACTCCGTTGGGAGACAGCTACACAAGGTGAGCCTGCATGAGATCGCCAACTACCTCTGATTTATTCTCCATCTACCTACATTAAGACTGCTCAAGAGTCCTTGAAGAATGAAATCAAACAAGAAACGTCTCTGCAAACTGTAGAGCCGGAAAGGAGTAACCAAGAAGAAGTAAACTCGGAGACATTCCATTCAAGTATGTACAAGAAAAATAATAATACTTGTCCCCTAATATGCAAAAAAAATACGAGTTGTATTTATGAAATCTTGAATTTAAGTAATACGGTTTCGGACGTCCATTGTTTTGATATTTTTGCATGTCATAACGTTTAGATTGATGTGGTATCCTCAATCGAAACGTTGAGAAATGCAGAAATCTCAAGATGATAGGAGTCCAACAGTCAAATCTAACAGATTTCTTATCTGGATGAATAATCTTTCCTATGGATGGTTCAGTTATTTTTATCGTTTTTTCATTCTCGCTGTCTAGGCTAATACGGTATCGCCAGCCGGGCTATAAAAAGAAACGTGAACAATTCAACAATTGAAAAGTTCCTTGTTTCATGTTTGTTGTTTTTTCCATGCGAGTGATGAATGAATCGTGAATTGGTCGGTACAAACGATTCACATTAATAAATTAATTAAGCGTATCTTATTTTTGAACCTCATAGTAATAATAGCGAGGAATATTCAAAGACATCGTTTTTTATATGTCTTTGGGATCATTACTCTGAGCTTTGAACACAATTTTCAATCAAGAAACGGTTCACTTTCAGGGGACCCATCTCTAACCGCTAACTGTCGAACTTGTCATTTGTCAGTATTCAAACTAAACCTCACTCTTTTTTGCCGCTATTATCGAGTAACCGGCGATGGTGTTCAGAAAATACGTTCATCAAATAATTGTGATATAAAAAAAACGATAAGTTCTAATACCTCTACGATGGAAGCGTCTGCCTCCGAGATATCCAGTGAAACATCACAAAATTCAAACGCAGAGACTAGCAAAGCAGAACTGAAAAGGCTGAAGCAGTTGAAAGATGAGGAAGCAGCTGCTAAAGAACGGAGAAAAAAGGCGACAAAACAGATGAATTACCTTATTGATTTCTGCAAGAAATATTGCGATTTCATCAAGCACCAAATCGATCCTACAGCGAATGAAACGACCATCAAGAAAAAAAATAAGGCAGCTCCCACGTTAACTGATCTTAGAGAGGCATACAAAATAAAGGAGACAAGTCAAGAGAACGATCAAAACAGTCAAAATCTGTTGAATGGAGAAGAATGTGCGTCTAGTTGTGACGTCGCTGACAATAAAATGAAAACTGAATTTAAATTGTTCAAAGGTACTTTGCGGCCTTATCAAATCGAAGGCGTCAATTGGATGATTACTCTCCACGAGAACGCAGTGAACGGCATCCTAGCCGACGAAATGGGCCTAGGAAAAACCATTCAAGTGATTGCTTTGATATGCGCTTTGCTGGAAAATAAAATCACCGGCCCTTTTTTGATAGTGGTGCCTTTATCCACTTTGCCTAACTGGAAATCGGAATGGAAGAAGTTTGCTCCAGATGTACCTGTAGTCTCTTACCATGGCTATGCTAACAGTTATGAGGCTTTAAGACAGAACATCAAAAGGAAGTACCAAGTGGGGGAGGACCAACACCAAACGCAACCAGTTGTTTTGACGCCTCATCATTTCATTTTGAAAGATGCCAATTTCTTGAACCTGGTCAAATGGCAATACATCATCATTGACGAAGGTCATAAATTGAAGAATAACGAATGCCTATTCACAAAGACTCTCAAAAGATTTTTGGCAGGGAACAGGTTGCTGCTGACTGGCACACCATTACAGAACAACATCAAGGAGTTGTGGTCTCTATTAAATTTCATTATGCCGCAGATCTTCAATAACGTTGATACATTGGCGACCTTTTTGATGTTGGATGATGTCAGAGATGAGAACAAATTCATTGAACAAGAACAAAAAACGCAAATGGTAACGACGATTCATCAAATTCTGAAACCATTCATGTTGCGTAGATTGAAAAAGGATGTTCTCCCAGATCTGGTGCCGAAGAAAGAAGTTTTAGTGTATTGCAACATGGTTGAAAATCAAGCCAGGCTCTACGAATCGGTTATTGAAAGAAGTATGATGTTGCTATTGCGAAAAACTGAAGAGGAAGTCTGCGATGACCAGCCAAAACCAAAAAGAAGGTGCACATTAGGAAGAAAACTTTACAACATTGAAGAAAACATAGATGAGCTTTACAATACTCATCTAGACTCTGACATTAGTTTTTATGGTACACCACGGCGAACACCAGAACGAAGCAATAGCATCAGTTCAGAATCGTCATCAAGCGTGATTTGCACTCCTAGCAGTTCCTGCAGTGGCTCAACTGATGTGAGTTTCTTGGACAGAATAACAATGACCAATCCATTATCTATGTTAAGGAAGATAACAGATCATCCGTACCTAGTACGTATCCCACTGGATCCAAGTTTGAAAGAAAAAGTTATGTTGATTGATGAGGATGTGGTAAGAAATAGTGGCAAGATGATCGTGTTAGACCAGATGCTTGCCAAGCTGAAGCAAAAGGCACATAAAGTCCTTATCTTTTCCACTTTGTGTATAATGCTGGACATAATTGAAGACTATTTGATCATGCGTGGTTACAAATACTGTAGGCTAGATGGCACGAAGAACTTGTCTGATCGTGGAGAAAGTGTGGATGAGTTCAGCAATGATCCTTCTGTCTTCATATTCCTCCTGTCGACCAGAGCTGGAGGTCTCGGCCTGAATCTCACTTCTGCAGACACTGTGATATTTTACGATAGAGATTGGAATCCTCAAGTGGATATTCAGGCTCAAGATAGATGTCATCGAATTGGTCAAACTAAACCTGTTATGGTTTATACTCTAGTCAGTAAGAACACCATCGACGAAACTATTTTAGATCGTGGAGTGCACAAAAGGATCCTCGAGAAACTGGTCATTAAAGATGGAAAGTTTGAGGGCTCTTCCGCGCATAAGGATAGCAAAAAATTGGGCAACACTTTGAAGGAGCTGCGTGACGTGTTTAAAGAGTCGAACAACATCAAAAAACAAGATATTTCTGAGGCTGAGTTGGATACACTTTTAGATCGTTCTGAACTTTACAAATTGATGCGACAAGAGCAGTACTGATAACTACTTTTTTTATATGATATTGCTCACATTTCATTCCATATACATATTTGTGAAAATTGTTCCAAAGATCATCAATAAAGCTTAGTTATAAGTTTCAGTATTTTAATTTTAAGAGAATTTTGATTAATTTGTTTCTATTTACATGTCTTAAGTTGTTTCTTCCGTATTTTAATTTTAAGAGAATTTTTTAATTTGTTTCTATTTACATGTCTGAAATTTTACAATAAAATTTTATAGAAAAAATGTCTTTTTTTAGGTAGTCAGGAAATGGGCTACCCGGAAACTTCCGGGTGGCTCATTCCACAACGCTGAGCTTCTCCAAAACAACGATTTTATGAAAAGACTCGTTTGTGGCGTTGTAAGCTTCACTTAAGGGGGGGAGAGGGGGTACTTAAACAATTGAAAAAGGATAGATTTCATTTTTAAGGTATCCACAAGATTCTGGCGAATTTAGGGCCTAGTCTGCATCATTTTTTCAATCCATTCAAATTTTTGTAGTCGTTGAATATCCTTACTAGTATATAAACAGCGCTTACTACGACAGAAGTTCTAGTATCATACTAATCCTAGTACTGTATATTTGCATTCCATTCTTCCGTATTTGTGGTTCTTCATTTGTTGCTTAAAACTCAAACTGAGCATAAAGGCAGACTATAAATGTGTCAGATATAAACGATTTCTTATTAAATATGATACAATGGAGACTAATGGCCGATTGTACCTACACCTGCTTAAGAAGGGAATAGTAAAGGAGTGGTATTAATATTCGCGTAACTACTCACATTGATGTGGAACATTCTACTATTTAGACAATAATTTTAACAGTTCTATAATCCTCTCACTCGAAGTGAGGGGTACTAATAAATGTATTTAGTCTTTTCAAATTTAAAATGAATCAATACGTTCCATTCGATTTTGGAATCAAGAAGTAGGATGAATAGCCCCAATTTGTAATAAAATACTGATGGATTGTTGAACTCAGACAAAAGGTTTTTCGAAACTCTTAAAGAAATTCCAGAATACGGCATCGGTTTAGAGTGAAAAGAAATGGATATTATAATACCCATTTTTAGACTCTTGCCTCGTCTCTTGTTAGCATTTTCCATTTATGTAAGTATTTCGAAATATTTCCTGCATAAGAGGTACCTACCATCTTAGTTATTTCTGTTTGTAGTATCTCCTAGCTTCTTTCTTCTGATATCTTGGTGACTGATGGTACAACAACCTCTCCCCTCCTCTGCTCTTTCATCTTGGAATTTGAAATGAGGGTGCTTGTAGTTTGAAAAACGCCAAGACCTTTTTTTAAACCCACTACTAGCTTTTTTCATTGCTTGATGGTTTTTAACTGCCTGTGCATAATCCTTCGAGAATGAATATTTATATATATCGGAAGATTTAGCCACTTTCTTACAATCTGAATTCAAGTCAGGGATAATCTTGAATCTGCGATGGACCGACATTGCTTTAGACAACAGTTGAAACGCATCAGCTAATGATTCTAAATTATCAGATTGTTTTTGTTCCGGCATTAATGTTTCTATAACATTTCCTACCGTCTGGTTGCTCATGAGGGGAACGAACCTGCGACGCGACCTTCGCGTGATCAGCACTACGTATAATTATATCGAAGGCAAGTGAAGGAAAATTAGGATTGATCCTCCTTGAGGTACGTCTTTACGAAGGAATCTCATTACTGGAATCCTGTGTGAATTTGCCACTGCGTCACGTTTTCTTGAAAAAAAACAGTTTGTTTCAAGGTTTTTGGAGGATACGACCCCCATGAGTCGCCCTCAGCTTGTATCCATCCCTAGGTGCGTGTTAAATAAGACACAATCGTAAAAACTTCTTCTTATGTTTAATGGAGAAAAATTACTGTAGACTATCGATCAAGACAGAATATTACAAATAAAAGTAAAGCTCTTATTGATTTCTAATAGCAAAAAAGGCAATTTTATTTGGAGATCATATAATTGGCATAGTGTGCAAATGGACATTTTTCATTAACATATTGGTCGAATCAAGATATTTAAAATAATCTAGATGGTAGGCATAATGGTATAAAGACAGCAAACTGCAAACATCAAACATCAGTGTTTTGAATGAAATGAATAAAAATGATACAACGATTTAGTGAAAGGACACACAAATACGTAATAAAAGACAATTAAACCTCTACAAAATTCTAAGGAGGTATGCTGGGCATGTATTCAACTCTACATATATTACAAGACTCCATTCACCGTCACATAAATTTTTACATACAGAAGTTACAATCACAAATACTCCCGAACCTCAAATGAAGTCCGATTCACTATTTTAACACAAATATTTGAGAACGCTGTTAATTACTCTGATGGACGATCTATGGGATTTTTTTTGTACATCAGACTGCAAGAAACGTTCAAAATTGCCATGGTTATGCCTTAAAAGTAACAGGGATTGAAAAAATACACAAAAAAGTTGGCGCTTTTTTATCTTTACCGCTGAAACATTTCTTCACAACAGCCAAAAACAACTGGGGAACGGAAAAATGAGTTTTTCCATTCCGGGAGCTGAAATTTATGTACAAACTAGTTCCAATAGGGTTGATATTTTCGAAAACAGTGTATTTTTAATAAAATAAGCAGCTGTGTGTTTTTTATTGACTTTTTGGGGTTCGATGAGTGAATCAATTATACTGAATGGGAGCTGGCAATAAATAGTAGTAACAAAATAAAAATGAAATTATCGAGACAACATACCTTTAAGGTGCTTATATTATTAATACATGTACAAATATAAAAAATTAAATATCTTTACAATAACTCACAACCTATTAAATAAGAATGTGCAATGAAAATCATTTGGAATATAAAAAAAAACAGTGGAACAAAACCGTACCAATACGCTCAAGTGTAATCATCCAAACGGTAGTTCCAATGATACGATTTCAAATCATTTACCATATTTATTCTTGTATTTTGCGACAACTTGTTTCTTTAGTACACGATGGAACAAGTAAAGCCAGGCTTTGCCTCTCCACTACTACTATAAATATAGGTTGAAAAACGATCAATAACTATCGTGGATGAAAGCGTTTGACAGTCAATCCTCAAACTGCGAAGGATGAAGTATGAAGTGGATAGAATCCTGTTAAAAATACTAGACTGTGTGAAATTCGGAAGGCCGAGTCTGGGGAAATTAACGTTAGGTCGGGTTACCCCAAGGGTCTCATTTGGGGCCAATTTTATTTTTACTCTCCATGAATGATGTGACCACTGAATTCAGTAAATGTAAATGTCTCTTGTATACGGATGACTTGGAAGTTACAAATAATTAAGTTGCACGGTGCACTGCCAAGTTTTTAGAATAAATCTGACAAAATGTTTGAGATTTTGCAATTTTTTGATAGGCTTTATTCGTTGTACGTATCCTGTGATATAAAGGCTCATTGACATTTGGCAAGTTTAGTGGCGGAAATTACCGCCCTTCAGCAAACTCGCCGCCGTTTTCTGTTTACACAATTTCTAGTTCAGTCTAATTAGTCATCTACAGTTTTTCTTTAAAATATATTTTTTATATCCCAATGAATTTCATATTTTCATGAATAAGTGAAAATGATCACTGTTCCTCTTAATTTTCAAATGAAACAATGAACATCTTGAACGACTTTTCAACGGCTACATACTCACGGAAACCAAGCACAAAGTAAGTCCAGACAGGAAAGACGGCTTCCCAACTTCTGCTTGTCGATGGCCGGCAAGTATCCAGTACACGTACGTTGGGTTTCAGTTGGCAAGAACTTAATAAGAATAAACTTGCCAATAATTGTAAATGAGCCTTTAGAACTAGCAAGCTAGTTGTCTATAATTATATAGCTTCCTCATTATAAATGCTTGCATAAAGCTTGGAGGTGTTCAATATCTATATGTTTAACAGTTATGAAATATTAATAATAAAAAATACGAATTTCATATAAAGCCACCAGAATACAGAGGATGTAATGTAGGGTAGCCTTTGAGCGTGTTCGAATGTAGGATTATATTGGTGCATGCTGGCTTTGTTCCACCAAATCTCACAAGATAAACAATTCCTATGAAACTGAAGAGCTAGACGAGTTGTTTGCTTTATTTGCATCTTTCATAAGAATATCTATAAAAAGTCTATTTGCAAAACGCTAAGCGAAGTAATTCCGAAAGATAGAAAGAAGAATGCTCATATTTCGTAAGATCGAATTTTTTGTGGTTTTTGTGCCAACAAAAATACAGTTGTCACTTAGTCCACTGAAATCTTATGTCAACCTTGGATTGTGGATAGAACCAGTTTTATTTTCTTGTAAAAAGAGCGATCAATGCGAGTTTGAAACTAAATGTTCAGGATTGGGAACCAAAGTATTTCCGTGATATCCACGTAACTATGCGCCTCAAAAAATATTTGTTTCAACATTTTTTTACGTTGATGTAATAATAAATATGTTATCTGCTTTCGATAGGGAGTGGCATTTGGGACTTCTGGTCAAGTTTGCTTTTTATGGGCTACCACCGCCCGGCCTATACCAAATGCTGGATAGTTTTATCAGGGGCCAATCCTTATTCGTGGTAGTGGATGGATTCAATATCAACTGTAACATGTCCTGGCACGATAATGTTGCCGGCCTTGCTAAGTTAGCAGCTTAGAAGCTAGGCGTTTTCTTTCGATCAACTACTGCTATTTTATAAGGCTCAGAGCAGAGCAGAGCATCTCTGGAATACTGCTCGCATGTGTGGGGATGCGCTTGGAGCAGTCCTTAGACACAACACAAAAAAGAGAAATACGTAGGTGCATGCACCTGACCTTACAAAGCACATCCAAGTCTGGAAGCTCGATATATAGAGAGCTTTCATGCAAGAGAGTGGAAAATGTCTTTGTTGCTCTTCAGGTTTTTCTGAACGGGGGGGGGGGGGGTAGGTGGACGGGGTAGATAGGTTATCTTCACAAAGAAGGGCGCAAATTACGTAAATTGTCCTGAGCAGCGCCACAATTCCTAGCTAGTCATTAATGAACCATGATCCATCTTCATTGTTTTTTTAAATAAATAGTGAAAATATTTCATACAGACTTCATCTGAGTTCAGTTGGAAAAGCAAAAAATACAATAAGCACAATCCTGACACTTGAAAATGAGGAAAAAATAATCATGGTGAAGCGAGTACTTCATCAGCCAGTATATGCTTAATGCAAATAAAAGGCATATAAGAACATTCTCCTTTTTTTGGGGATCGTATTAGTACTACTTAAAGCACTAAAAGGTAGAGCGGAGGGGGGAAAGGGTCAGGCCAAATATTACGGTGCATCAATAGGGAGAAGAGGGAGAGGTCACGCCATACGTTACGAATATTTTTGTTTATAAATTTGAATGAATAAAATTGCGTAACATAACGAACAAGGACATACGGGTCAACAGGGGTAAAAATTTTTGAAAAAACTGCGTTATGCAATACTTTAACACTTCCTTCACTGCTTTTTGCGTAATTCACGACCGTTTATTTCAAATCTATCTTCAGAATTGTGAGTTAGAGAACACCATACCCACCTACGTCCTGCTACTTGTCACTAAGCCTAAGCATTAAAAAAATATTCAAAAAATGGACTAGAAAATTTTTCAAATCTTGTTTACATTAAGCAAATTGTTTCAAGCCCGAACTCTCAACTATTATAGAGGTCAGGTTGCCACAAGTGAGATATTTGACAAAATAAGTACAAATAAATGGAGACAACTACATTTGCCCCATACTTCACATGTTAAGAATCCGTTTTCAAAAGATGTACATTTTTTGTACATCAAAAAATTAAAGAAAGAGCAGTGGTGACTGACCAGTCTTCCTCCTGATTCGGGACTTAAAAAATATTCAAAAATAACTTTGGCCCTCACTGATCAATAAAATCAATGATGTGGAAATGGTTACGGTAAGAATATTTCTCTCGATTAGGAGAGAAAAAACAAGTAATACTGCTTTCTTTTGGAAAAGAAATAATCATTGTAGGCTATTGCAAAAACATTTTGAGTGGTTGCAATCATACCAAACAGAATTTAAACCTCAATAGGCCTTAATAGGCGAGTTCCGCAATTTTCTTCACGTAATATGATTACCATGAATCAGTAAGTGGATAGTACAAAATATCAAGAGAAATGATTTTACCTGCATATAAACAGTAAATAACAGGCCAGCACTGTTATTAATTCACGAGGCGACCTTGATTCATTATAACGATTATACTGGGAAATGTTCTTCCCAAGCAAATTAGAGCATGGGAAATACTGAGTCAATCTACTTGAATCCATTTTTTCGCTATTTCTTTGAATATAAATGTATACACTAAAACTGAGGACACCTATTACTTCCTCTCTTCGCTACCTCACTTCCACATGAGTGGCAACTTATCTAACAACTGAGAGATCGATCACGAACCAACAGAGTAACGGTTTTCATCCATACATTTTTTCAAAAACATTTAAATGCATTCTCCTCTAGAACAATATAGAGAATTTATTACGAAAATAATCTTTGATTGGTTTGTACACATGGTACCTAAACGATACCATTTCGGGCATATTTCTCACCCCACTTAATAAACTGCAGTCAGTTTCAAGAATTATAACAGCCAAGGAAATTGTAATAATAGTTACGATAATTAGAGAAGGTACAAAAGCTCCTATAAGATTGAACTTTCTACTCTTAGATTGAGTAGCGATAGATGTAGTTTGTAAGGTGACACTGCTATTTGGCAGGCATATACGCCCATCTACCTGAGAATGAGACAATGGTGTTTGGCTTCGACTAGACCTGTGAGAAGGGTTCGCCGTATCGTAACGGTAACTGTTATCAATCAGTTGGGACTCCGACGAAGAATGTTCGAACGAATCCCGGAAGTAGTAGTCACTAAAGCGATCCATCGGGTCTTCTGTCACCACTGAAAATAGAAATTATCACTCAAATAGATTCAACGTCGGAGCAAGATTTAATTTTTTTGTAGGCAACATACATTTACGCAACAGGGCAAAACCATTTTGAAATGGCTTCGCTTTCCATGTATATTGTATATCCTCTTGCTCGGTGCAACCCTTCCTTCATTAAGATAAAATTTAGAAGGTTTCACTTGAAGAAGTCACAAAACACCGCCTTTTATGTGTGAAACTTTTATTATCTTATTTTTGAATTTTTCAAAATGTATTTTTATCGAAAGGAGAATCTTTTGTCAGTAATTTCAGCTCTTTGATAAATATTCCAAGGTCATAGGGTCGAAGACATAATTGCAGTGATACAATGTTGCGTAAAGCCCTAGATATTTTGAAAATGTAAAATGGCATAAACTGCTCACCTGTTGTTCGAAGTTTATTATAACCTAATGCTTCGTGGTCTTCAGTAACAGTTTCTAAGGCAGCAACGTCATTGTAAGTAGCAAAGGGATAACTATCCAATCCGGACAAAAGGCCTGTACTACCACTAGGTTCCATTCTGGAGCATCCTACATCTGAGTGACTAGATTTTGGTAAATTACTATATCCTGTGAAAAATGTCTAGGATCATTCATTTTATATGTTTGAGGCTATCGAGAATGACTAAACCTCAATGTATTTATGATAAAAGACGCATTTATTCCGATTACATTTCTGGCTTACTTAAAAACGAAAGGTTGAATTGTGTTTAACATTTTGCACTCCGAATAGCAGCGTTAGGGATTAGTAGAGAAGATGTCTAATCAGTGGAATGGTCTGACATCATGACCTTTATCAAAAATTCTAGTAGCTTTGAAATCAAGAAATAACCATGTTGGTTCTCGGGGTCGGCAAAAAGGGCTAAAACTGGTCTACTTGCCTCCCCACTACTACTACTACTACTACTACTACATTTCTCACTATATCCAAACACTACAGCGACATACAAAAAGCAGTCAGGAGTATTTTGGAATAATTAATGACATAATCTTGAATATAAATTTTACCAAAAATCATCATATCCCTTGGAGAATCTTGGTTAATTACCTAAATGGGGTTGCAGTGGTGTTGAAGGGGTAGCAGGTACACTAGAAGCTTTTCGTCTTACACTGGACGTTCTTTGAATGATGGGCTCTTCTCTGTTTGTATTGTCTTCCAGGATTTCCTTCTCTGTCCTTCCAGTGTATTTGAATTTTGTTCCCCAAGAGAAGAACCCACCACCAGTAACCACTGTTGGTGCGTCTGAACTAGTTGGCAACCTAGAAGACAATTCAATGAAAATGGAAAATACTTTTAGATTGTAGATGCTTTTACTTGGTGAAACTTTTTCATGATTTAGATAAACACAAAGTTACGCAAATAAAAATATATTTTTTGTGGGGTGTTTCGATGTATATTTAAATATGAATGGAAACGCGTCACACAAAAAGAGTTTTGTTTGTGAAACTAGGTGCTCAAATTACACAATGCGTATCCAAGTGAGAATACTGGTTTGAATATGGCAGACCAACAGACAGACCGACAGCAATGATATGTATTTTTATCAGTGGTGTCAACTCAGCCGTGTTGGTGTCTACATTTAAGGAAGATTAACGACACATTTTTGGAGCAAGAACATTTTTATGTGCGGTCGGGATTTGAACTCGTGTCTCCAGCATTCCGTATTGATGCCTTAGACCGTTCGGATACCACACTGCGGTGTTAAAACGATCCTAATGGAAACAACAAGTTCCCGAAAATACATTGAAATAGTTTTTATATTCAACTATACTTACGTAAAAAATAACATCTGTTCAATGGCACATTTCCAGACATGCCGACAGGCTTGACCCGAAGGGCATTTGAACCCTACCGTGTGTCTCTTCTAGAAAAATACTTGTGATTATATGTTACATTTCAAGCATACACTGTGGTTACACATAGATCTAACTAGCTGTTATCATACAAAATTTGTTGCGACCAGCTGTAGTTGTTTGGAATAAAGTATATCAGTCTACTCTTTGATACCAAATGCTAATAATATACACTTGTTGATGAACATATATACGGCAGATAGATAATTCCTGTGATTAATAAAATAATATCACACCCATTTTTGTAGCATTTACATTATTTTCTCCATTAATGATTTTATACAGGATAATTCAAATTACAAATATTATATTTGAAATATGGTGGGTAAAATATGCTATTTTTCCTGTACTTTTGAATTATATAATATAAATCCATATGAATTTTCCAGGCTTATATATGAGCTGGTTATATTATGGCTATCATAATCTAGGTATAACCCCCATCTTGAGTATTATACATCATATATAAACTTACATCATTAGAATTTAAATGTATTATGAACATTTTGCCTTCATAATTGATCTTCTGTACATCAGGCCAGCGAAAATGGTGGGTCTTTCTGCTACCCTGGAAGGTTAATATACCACTATAGTTTATACCTAAGTAAAGTTGTGTGCCTTTGTGGTCCTGTAATAAACTCTGTTTGAAAAAGGGTAAAATAATGTCTAACTGTGCACTGCTTCAGAAAATTTAACACAATATGATTTTAGGGTACAAAATAGAAAGCACGTCCATATGTCAGTGTCTCATTCTGTTTAAAGCAAGTTGAATTTTGAAGAACAATATTTCTATATATTGGATGTAGCATTTTTAAGTGCACCAACTATCAATGTGTTAAATTTATGAAGCAGTATACCCCTACTTTACCTTTACTGGATGAGGGTCAACTCCATATGTATCTAACTGGCAAGCTAGCTTCAAAAATGAATGTTCCACCTGACTTTGGCTTTGTCCTTTCAACTGTTTTTGATGTATCTCCATTGCTTTATCTTCTATTGCTTCTGTTTGTTTCAAAAGAATTTTGAACTCAGAAATGTAATTGCCAACATGGATTTCGGGATCGTAATCGCCTAGTTCACCTATACATCATAAACTGATATTAGAAAATCATTTGAGGTTTAGACATGCAACAATATGATTTATATTCCTATGTAATGGATATTTAGGTATGTATCTGGGAATACTCAACATATCAACACAAAAAAAGGTTTGTATATGCACTTATGTTATAAAAACTGTCACCAAATTTTAGAAGTACGATAAGTGTATACCTGGACAGTTGCGCCGATGACGTGAGTGCTCCGGGGTTCAAGCACCCATAAAATAATTTCTGTGGGTGCTTAGCACCTCAGAATTTCTCATCGAAAATATGTTTTTTTATAAATAATTATTACAAGAAAGCAGCTAAACCGCACTGTTGTCGCATGCTGGTCTGCCAGCCAATTTCCTATACCCATCGCTACTGAAACCATGGTACTGTTCACCATCGGTGGATTTTAATGTTAACAATAATAGGGAATGAACACCCCAGACGGTTAACTAAGTCCAATTTAGTTTCAACATTCAACACAGAAAAAAGTATTATGCAATAGACATCCATGCTACACTATACACTATAAAGCCAAGCAAAATACTAAAAATTAATTTTCTAAATACACCCTAACCCAACCTCAACCAACTTTTTTATTCATTTCAAACGTCAAAAACAAATCTCCTTTGACTCGTCAAGGAAAGCAGCCTCCACTGGATATGTAAAATATTTGCCTACGCATAATGGGTTGCCTATTTTAAGGGTATTACCGCAAGCATTTTTTAACGAGAGGAAGCAATCACGGTATAGCTTCCTCAGAAAAAAAAATATAGACAAAAGTATTTAGTTTCAAAAACACAAATGTATCCAGATATATTCAATTGTCTCATTGTGTTATTTGATATGTCAGTGAAATACCTTGCAATATCAATGCTGCAAGCATTGCAGCATCATTCGTAGTGCAATAAAGCCGGCCATGTAACAAATCTCTCTTCAGTTGCAAAAATATCTGGTACCGTGTTATTTCTTCCTTAAGCCTAAATGGATCTGGTGGGTAGAACTTCACACGAAAACTGAATAGCACTGGATCAAGATCCTTAACTTGCTTAGTAATTGACTTACCCAAGTCCAACCAGTGCTAAAAATAACAAAAAAATACGTCAGAATAAAATGCTTGTAATTGGTGTCATATAAGGCAATATTACATTTACGAAAGTACCGTTTCGAAAACGTCGTCGCGACGGTACTTTCGAATTATTTTCGTGTTATTTTCGCACTTGCACGACGGCAACCCTGCTTTCACGACGACGAAATTAAAATCGCGTCCTGCGCGATTTTACCTCGAATATACTTTCGCGCCAGTACTTTCGCAAATGTAATCGTTGTAACTAGTCGCAACTTGATAATGGCAATGGCGGGCGAGAAAAAGTGGAACTCCGCAACAAATATAAAATTTATTGGAGCATACCACCATACTGTGTGTTTGTGGGACACCAAACATCCCTTATATAAAAATAGAGAAGCTCGAGATGCTGCATATCATAGGATAATAGAGGCTGTGGAAATGGATATCATGTTCTACTATTCCCAACAAAAAGTTGAATTTATCTGCCGTCATTCGTAAATAGTAATAAACTTTTTGTATCTTCGAATGATAGTTCAGTCATTAAGGTTTGGGCACCCAAACTTCTTCTAGTGAGCCAGTTCCGAACCCAGCATCGGCGTTTCCTTCTTCGCAATTTCTTTTTCAACACATAGATGATCATCTGATTGATTACGTCAACAACGGCCACACGTAATTCAACCGATCGCGATGCCATTTTCTCAACTGCATGAAAATAATATCAAGCTAGACTCACGACAGCACTTTCAACGTTTCAACACATGTTTCCGATCGACGAAAATACTTACGCGAAAATAATCAGTTTCGCGACAGTACTTTCGTAAAGGCGATATTACAATAAAAAAAGTAATTTATCATTAATTCGCTCACAGGAGTAACTGAGACAGAAACCATCATCATCAAAATCAAACATATATACCTCAAAGGCATAAAACATTGATTCAGAAAAGAGCTATGCATACATGAATTAAATCAGATTTCATCTGTGCCTACGCGTAAGTACAACTTTATTCTAGAGTAAAATGTTATCTGGTATCACCCTTATCAGCAGTTGAGCACTATGTACAAAAACAATAATTGAGGATAAAATAATTATCATGTAACTAATACTGATAAGTAAGACCAGTATCTATTATAATATGCAGCATCTGTATTGAACACTATAATAGTTATCAATTACTATCAGAGAATTGCTTGTTATCATTCCCTTAAATATCGATAGATATGAGTACTTACTCTTTGATTTTGATTATCAACATATCTCAGTCCTAAATAATCATGTTCGACAAGGTTCAATTGTTGACAGACATATTCTAGCAGATACTTTCCTTTATGGTATGGCTGAAAAGTTTTTTTTGCGTAGAGACTTAATTCTTTGAATATAAAATACTTTACCTTATATTCGCATTCTAGTATTTCTGTGTCTTCTAGAAGTCTTACAGTGCATTTATAAACAATATTGCTATCATGCTTTGA
This sequence comes from Bruchidius siliquastri, assembly GCA_949316355.1. Lineage (NCBI taxonomy): Eukaryota > Metazoa > Arthropoda > Insecta > Coleoptera > Chrysomelidae > Bruchidius > Bruchidius siliquastri. The sequence goes on along the minus strand of OX438538.1, from coordinate 21,055,339 downwards.
GCCAAATTTTAGCATGGTTTACATTTAGAGGATTAATATTAAACACTTCTGTTGAAACAACGTTTTTTGGGCTAGATTTTCTTACAGATTTTATAAACAAATATGATCATAGCTAATTAAATCCACATTTATGACGTAAAGTTGGGGACTTGGAGCCTTTGAGTTCAGCTTTATGTCACTTTTAATGTTTACTTTTGCAGACAGATATCACAGAGCGTATATTTCTTCAACTTAGGGATAATTTGATAGATACAGTTGGTACTCAATACTTCACACACCATAGCACACTACCACGTCACACATGGATACTATAGCATAGGGTGATACAGACAGTGGACTCCCAAATGTGTCCGGATGGCGCTACTGTCGCTACAGTCTTTGCCGCCAAGCTTTGCTCCTTGGTCGCCAGCAGAAATAAATCATAGAGTCTGTCAATGTGAAATGTAACCAATAAAGAAGGAGTCTTCACCAACTATCATCTATCATAAAACTTTTTACAAGGTAGGGACTGTATCTACTGAGGCACATCCGTCGTGTGGAACACAAAATTCTTTCTAGAGAGCGTGACTGCGTGATCAGCAGCTAAGGACAATAATGATCTATCTAAAAATAGCTATCTACTCTGGAACTGTAGCTCAGAACAATTTTCTAGGCGGTCTGACAATTGATATCCTAACATTCGTAACTGATATGTGTACCTAGACGAAAAGAATGATAACCGATTTCGGAGCGATCGTTTCAGCCGTTTACCAGGAGAGTTCTGGTACACATATTTCAGTTACATCATAACCCGTTACAGTATGAGGATAGTCTGAAAAGTTGTACCATTGATCAGGGACTCTTACTTACTTAATGGTTATACATAAAAAAAATAATATGAATTGAATCGTGATGTCGCTAAAGTTCGGAAAGGATCCAACAAACTGAGCGATTTTTGGAAATTTAAGATATTTATGTTCATCACAAAAAAAATGAAATAAAAGAAGGCAGCACCGACTGACAACAGGAAGGATTGCATAAATCGTCAATAATTGTTGATTCTGTGAAAGTGACTCTCATCAGTCTCATCTCTTATGTAGATGTTTTGTGTCCCTCATTTTATGTTCTGTCTTCAAAAAATTGCAACCACAGACGTTGCAACTTCCAACGTTCTTTTCCGATTTGCGATTTCGGAAGCTTCCTAGGCGTGTCTTCGATTTCTAAACTATAGGTAAGAAAAAAAGTATTCCAGGTTATATGATGAGTTGTGTATCCATACATATTTTAGTAGATTTTTTCTCATTGCGAGTGTTACAATTTCTAGAAAGTAACAAGCGTAACTAGTTCCAACTGCAATAAATGGCAGTATTTTTAAAGGTGGGAGAAGCATCTCTTAAGATTTGCAAATCATAGACGATTTATAGAAGCATTTTTTGTTATCAAGTAATTACTGATAAAGTTCAGATTGCAATGTCATTGTCAATTGATAGAGGTGCTTTTTTTTCTCCTAAGAAAAGTTTGAACAGTTGGATGGCGTCATAAGTGAATAAATTTCTTTGAGCTATTTTGTTCGATATCTTCATATCGTCTTTTTAAAAAAGGTAAGAAAAAATGTAAAATATCTTGAATATGACCCATATTTCATCATAATTATTCGAATAGTACTATATTCAGCGCAACGTTGAGAGCAACTGATAGCTCCATTATCAAAAATTCCGTTGAATAAGAGAAATCCTTGTTTCCAGCTTTATTTGAGTCCTTTATATTGCTCACTGTGAGGTAAATGGTAAAAAAGCTATGAGTCAGTGTCAGGGTGTCAAACGCTATTCTTTTTCCTATTATGTGCTATAGGAGTGAATCAAATAATCTTGAATGTGTTTGTTCTTTTATACCTCTTTTGATACCTCAAAAAGCTTCAAGGCAGTCAGTGTTAGGACCTTTGACTCTGTATGTTGCCAATGGGCAGCGCCATAGTGTGCGATGCTTGGAAATGATTGTTGATGTTATAATAGGTATTATTATAGTGATAATGGCTTTATTTATATTCATGCAGTACATACTGTGCGAAGTTCAGCACATAGGTATTCTTACACAATGAAGAATCATGAATTCAATGTGAATGTGAATAATGCCCTACAGATGTCACAGCAACATGGCTTTCATAACAATCATCGTTACTTGTCAGTATCATTATCTTACTCTTAGAAACTACATTGTTTGTATATCAAATGTATATGGGATTCAATATATTTGGATTATGATGCTTGCATTCATATATGAGGTTTTCAAAAATTATTAAGTCTTGCTGTGTTTTGTTTGTCAAAAAAAAGAAATATGTGAGTAACTTTCTTAGCAAACTACCTTGAGACTGTTTATGCCAAAAAATATTGATAACTACTGCTATTTTCATGTAGATTGTAGATGCTATTATTTGGTGAAACTCTTCCATCATACAGATAAAAAGCTTGTTTGCATACAGATTCACAAATAAAACTCTTTACTTTCAGTAGCAATGATTTAAATATAAATCAAAACGAGACACTAAAAAAAAAAATTTTATTTGTGGAACTGTGTATTAAACACAATCATTTTACCTACTGCTATTTTGACCACACGTCAAGAGTTTTTTATTTGGGAAATAAATATCAATAATTTTTACAGGATCCCGTGGCTCCAACTGTTCCAGTAACCAGGTGTAGGTTTGGTAAGTTGTTGGATAAAATTGATGGCACACTGAGGTGTGACTTTTAATTTTACTGTTATGTTACAGACTTTTGTATTTTCTGTTATGAACACTGGATATTATACAATTTTTTATGCAGCAATATTAGCTACTTGTAATAAGATAATCATTGAATATCTATATATCTAGATACCTCCATGTAGGGTTGTCAGATACTGGCTTGTGATATGTTGGGACATAGTTATACACCAATTAATTAAATTTTTGCAATAAACAAACAGAACAATACAACTTGGAATTAAAAATGAACAGCTCTCTTTGGCTTTGCAAAAATAAAATTTAAGTTTACCACTGTAATTTGCCATTTTTCCTGTCACTACTTTGGAAAGTTGATAAGATTTCTGAGGAAAACTTTTCAAAATTAATGATCCTGCAGTTCAGATGAGAATGGATCCATGGCCATTCTGGTTCACTCTTGTCTCTACAAAATAAAAGACTGAATATTATCTCGCAAATGTCAATTTGTCAAAAAAAATTATAAAACATTTGTCTATATTGGACATGTGACAAAATTAGGACGAACTATGTCTTTTCCAGATTTCCCGGCCATCTGCCAACTCTACCACCATGTTTCATTTTGGTCTGAGCATAGCAGGGAGTATGGAATAGAGAATACAATCATAGGGTTAAATGTAAGAGTAGCCAGGGTTAAATGTAAGAGTAGCCTTTGGCTAAATTTCGCCCTAATAAAGACGTATTATTATTATTATTATTATTATAATTGAACTTTATGAAGGCTGATCTTTTGACTCTTGAAATTATCTTATTCTACACAAAAGGGGGGAACAATTTCAAGAAGATCAAAGAATGGCTTTTTGAAATCAATTTTTTTCTAATTCAGACTAGTTTCTTTAAATATGCTTCAGGTAAAAATTAGTCAAATGTTCTCCAAACCTAGGGTGGACATAGGCCAGATTTTTTTTATGGTTTTCTGATCTGGTGTGTGAATGTCCCCCATTTTGGATTTATATGCAGAGACCAAAGTGCTGCATGGGAATATCTAGACATATAGATCATATTACTCCAGAGGATCATTAAATTGCAGTTTTAGTCAATTGAATTACATAAAAAATATTCAGTTGTCAAACCTGTGACAAAAGTCCATTCAAGATAGAAACATGCATTCAAAAACATTATGGATATATGTTTGAAACTATCTATGGTCAAAGTCAGTTACAAATGTTTTGAGCTTTCAAAGATTATTATTTCTCAATGTTTCATCAGCTTTGATTTTATTTTTAATTGATGTCAGTCTTCCGATTTTTTTTAAATACAATCTGTATTTTCATTTTTAAAGTAGAGAACCAAGACTACCTAGCTGTATTTGGATAATTTATTTAGAACAATTATGGAAACAATGCATCATCATCATCATCACTTTTCATTTGTTTAATATACAAATAGCCCACTTGAACATAGAACATGTCAGATATACTGAACCTAACATTGAACTCGATCACTTGAAAACAAATTCAAATACACAGTATTTAAATATGTTTGAAAATATTCTAATAGACTCAATAGACAATATTTGCAATTAGTTTTCCACTTGTCTACATAGTTCAGTATATTGTTCTGTTGTACAATTACTTCATTATTAGATCTTCTAAGCATTGAACCAATTTGGAGAGTAGTTGCTTATGATTTTGTTCATTCATATTTTTTTTCCGTTTATTGAGAAACACTGATGTTTTGCTGCACAAACTGGCAAAAGTGGAAAATTTAGGGAATCCAATCTTACCATGTAACTTGCTGTGTTGAAGGTGTTATTAATAATATATAATATAATAATCAATCATAATAATTTCTTATACGTAATTTATTAGTAGTAGTAGGATTAGTATTAGTAGTCTTGAAAAAGATAAGACAGTATCTTGATGCATTGATGTATTTTTGTAATGAGCACAATTGAATATCATATTCTATGAGCCATTTGAATTTTTGTTACAATTTGCCATCTCAAACCTTAGATTATCTCACTATCTAACTTGTAATTGTTTGCTTTTCATCCTTAATATCGTTTATTAATTTTAGGATGTGATTGTATGTAATATTATTGTTTGATATTACAATTTGTGACCCATGTAAATGTACCTTTGTATTTTTACATTAATAAACAAAAAAAAAAGAACATAAATTCTCTTGATTTAGAAACTGAAGGGCCATATGCACAAATATGAATATATGACTAAAAAGGTTTTTGATTTCAAGCATAAAGAAGATGAAGCCAAAACCGAAGAGGAAAAATCAGAAAGATCGGAAGGGGAAGGCGCGAGCACAACATCTGGCATCAGGGTTCGTAAATATCATATTTATTGAAAATATCAAAATATCGGATATTGACGATATATATCGGATATATTATATCGAAAAAATGGACAATTATACGCTTTTTGGTATCAAAATTTATGAATCGAAACACATTTGGTTTTGAAATTAATTGTTCAAAATAATATCAAGAACAAGGATGAACATTCATCAAAGCAAAACAACAACGTTTTCACTTCAATAATTTATTTTAACAAAGTCTTGAAAACATGATGATGTGTGATGTCTAAAACTAAAAACAGCAGAATTAAGAAACAACATTTTTACTAAATTCTAACTCTTATGAACATAATTTATGAAACTGTAGAAAAGAAACCTTTCTTCTAAACAGTCGTACAACTAAAAATACCAGAACTTTCACTTAGATTTACGTACAAATATAGCCAGTGGCACATCATCTTCAGCTTCAGAATCGGTATCTAAAACAGCAGATACCTAATTATTGTCCTCGAAATCTGTGATCCAATGAATTGGCTAAATAATGTGCGGGTGTCAAAGCCATTCCTTTTCGTTTTAAAACATTTTTAGGCTGTTCCATAAGATCTCAACCTAACTTCCTCCATATTTCAACTGCCACTGCTATTGTCGAACCATCTCTTTGAATTCTATCCAGCACAACTTCAATAGGTTTCATTCGAATCAAGAAGTCTCTGGCATTGTTTATGATGTTTATGTCATTGACAATTCTATAAATATTGCCGTCAACTGATTCTCGTTTATCTTGATAGACCTGGACTAATATACTCCGGTTTTCCAAGTTGCATTATATTGCAACAGTTGCGGTGTTCCAATGTACTTCATGTGGAATAACTAACCTTTTTCCGTTCGCTGCCTTATATCAGGCTTCTGGAAGATGTGTACTTCTAAAATATTTGATAACCTTAATTATGTGTTCCATTACTTCTGTATATCGCTAGGCAGCAAATGTAAAATATGAGCTGAACGTCCATTCTGAATAATATCTATTTCTGGGACAGCCTCTAGCAATCGTCGCATTTTTGATACATTTGCTGCATTATCTGTGACTAAACTTGTCACCTTTGTTCCAAATAACTTTTCATTTTCAGTTATTTCCTCAATAGCAATATCTTTTCAATAGTCAGTAGTGTGTGGGTGGCCAGATGTAACAGTTTTGATAAAAAATAATCTCCATATGCTGTCATAACGGAGCAGCAAATAATTGTTCATTATGAACATTTATTTAAAAAAACGAAAACATCAAGCCTACCTTGTTTATTTATCGAAGTCTGTAGATTTTCCACAAGTTTCTTTTTCGTTTCTCTGTTCTAATTAAATTTTCAGGTCCCACTGTACCTTGAGAAGCATCAGTTCCTTGTGATGATTGGAGATAATAATATGACATGTAATGTCTAATTAATCGTTGTGGTATACCCCACATTTCAGCTCCACACTTTTTACACTTCGCCCATTTACCACCATTTTTTTCTTTTGTTTGGCATAGGCATTTTTAAAAGTCCTGTAACTATAACTTCAATATGTTTTTTTTTTCAAAAATTTCACAGATACGAGGTTTGTTCAAAAAGTATCGCGAATTTCATGTTTTTTCAAGAATTATTTATTTATTCATGAATATCTATTTTGTCCCCTTCAGAGTAATCCCCATCAGACATTATACACTTGTGATAACGTTTTTTCCAATCCTCGAAGCATTTTGAAAAATCATTTTTTGTGATCTTGTTCAGCTCCTCCTTCGATGCCGTCTTTATCTCCTCAATCGTGGCGTAGCGTCGTCCTTTCATGGGCCTCTTCAGTTTCGGGAACAAAAAAAAGTCACAGGGGGCCAGGTCTGGGGAATACGGTGGCTGCGGCATTATTAGTGTTTTTTTTTTGGCCAAAAATTCGCGCACAAGTAACGATGTGTGAGCAGGGGCATTATCATGATGCAAAAGCCAATTTGTGTTCTTCCACAAATCCGGGCGTTTCTGGCGGATTGCTTCTCGCAAATTGCGCATTACTTGAAGGTAATATTCCTTATTGACCGTTCTACCCTGCGGCAAGAACTCATAATGCACCACGCCCCTGCAATCGAACAAAAAAGGTCAGCAAAACCTTCACATTCGACCGAACTTGGCGTGCTTTTTGTGGTCTTGGCTCGTGCGGCAGCTTCCATTGGGATGATTGAGCTTTGGTTTCTACGTCATAACCAAAAACCCATGATTCGTCACCAGTTATGACTCTCTGGAGCAAATTTGGGTCGTCACGGACAGAATCCAACAGCTCCTGAGCAATGTTCATGCGATGCTGTTTTTGGTCGAAATTGAGCAATTTTGGTACGAATTTCGCGGCGACTCGTCTCATGCCCAAACTATTGGTAATAATCGAATGGCACGAGCCAATCGATATATTTAGGTCCTCAGCAACTTCTCTGACGGTGATTCGACGATTGGCCAATACTAGTTTCTTTACTTCATCAATGTTTTCGTCTGTTGTTGACGTGCTCGGGCGTCCGGAACGCTCTTCGTCGCTCACATCTTCTCGGCCCTCTGAGAACATTTTGTATCACCGATAAACGTTGCTTTTGTCCAAAGTAGCCGAATGATTTCACAAATTCAATCCAGGTAACATTTATACTAATGAATGTATATCTGGATATGTTTTGGAATCTAGCATTCTTGTGATTATATCCAGGTGATATTTCAATTTTATTTGTAAAATTGTGTCGGATTAGTACAATTTTGTTGTGGAGATGGATGAGTTTCACAAGGAACATCTACAATATGTATGTCAAATCCAAAATTCTGTCAATAAAATCAAAATCTGATCTCAAGTGTCATGATGATGCCAAGTATAAGTAAGCATGTAAGGGCGCGAACTGGGCAAATTTGTTCCGTTTTTGTTTTAGCAGCTACTGCTACAGATTACTGCGTTTAAACTGAATAGGAATCAAATAATTACGGAATTGCTTTTTTGACATCTTTGACAATGGCGTGATATAGGATGAACTTTAGTTTACGTGTAATGATTCCAATTCATTGAAAATTCGGGTTCGGGTTTTAGAACTGCAGCTCTCTTTAAATGAATTTCAGAAATATCCGGATTTACGGAAATTTTGTAAATTTTTGGGAATTATAACAATTAGGTGTCAATATTTTTAAAATGTATTTCAAAGAACGACAGTCTCAAAATCCAAACAAAATCTGTATTTCCAAACTAATATCATTGCGTCAACCTATTTGATGCTATATTTTTATGGCTCAACGTCTTCACTTTTAGCGGTGTAGCTGTTTTTTTTTTGTCAATAACTCAGTTGCCAATTTTTGTATTTTCACCAAAATGATCTGCCAAGTACGAATTAGATGTAGGAGCTTAATTTTGGATTTTTTGTGAATGACTGAAATTTGACATACATTCAGAATAAGCCATTGTACTTGTTCTGCCTAAAAAGAGTGGTTTCAAAAATGTCTCACTGTTAAAAAAATTCACATCATAAGGAGAGAAGAGCCGGTGCACCACCCCGCTATAATATTCTTGACACTTTTAACCTGTGTAGATATTATTATAATATAAAATACACAGGCCCAGAGTCCTATCGAGTTTCTATTGCGCGCCGTGCTGAAAGCATGCTGTTTGAAAATTGTATCTGGCTTTCTCTCCTTATGGTGTGACAACAATATGGACACTTAACGCTTGAACATTAATGAAATACAGCAAAAGTAAATTAATATTTGTATTATGACTGTATTCAAGCAGGATAAATGTTTTTATGTGTGTTACTGAATCATTTGACCGAAACATCACTAAAAATATATCCAGTAAAAGTAAAGGCTGTAGCCATTTTTTGCCCTTAGTCACTCATGGATCAACCACTCTTCAAAGTAAAATATGCTTAGAAACCCTATGCTTATGTAGACGGTTGATCAGCTTCCTTTGGCTTTGAATTATATCTCATTACTTTGACTTGACTATGGCTAAGATTCATCAAATGCGAAAGTAGTTAGTCATTTAAGCTGCTGAGCACCCAAGCAAAATGTATATAGCAGATTACCAATGCAACCGAATGCACTAAAAGTCTTAAAATTATGTCCCTCTGTTGTTAAATCTCACGCTAACTTTTTTTTGTACTTGGTATAGTCGAGGCAACGTCGACTTTGCTTCATAATCATGTGGTTTTGATTATTGGCCAGGATAAGTACGGTGGATCAGAGACAACCACACGACAAGTTTCACAAGTCTCACCGATAATTTTCCTCTTTCGCCAATTAACGAAAAAGCTTTGTGGTTTTTGAAGTTCGGTTCAGTGGCGACGGTGTTTTTGTCAAAAAATGAAAAACGCCCAAACATCGTTTTTGAGCGTTATCGAGGGCCCTGACCATTTTTTAATTCTTTGGATGTGGTTAAAAATTGAAGGTGGGGCGTGGGAAGAAGACTATCTCAGGTTTTTTAAAGTTGGTAAAAACAGTCTATCGTCTGTAAACATTTGAGGGCGGGGTAATTGTCAGTACTTTTCAAACATAGGTGATCGTTCACACATTCGCCTTCTGAACAGATGAACAGGTATGTAGACTGCCCGTCGGTTCCCTGCGTTACAAAAACATTGCCGTGGATGCATCGAGAGGCGAGGGTAACTGTCTCTTTTGAAAGCGCGTTTCAGGGCAGGCAGGTGACGTACAGTGATACTATGCTTTCCTGGGAGATAATGTTGACGGAAAGAATGTCATAGTCACACTTTAATGATAAAATCTCACCCTTTGGTGTTGCTTGAATTACAAAGGTAGGTTAAACAAATAAAGCGGAATAATATTCATTTTGCTTCAGTTCAGTTTTGATTTGGCAGCTAGTAATAGTGTTTTAGCGGCTTTTAGTACAGATTACTCTGTTTTAACTTAATAGTGATTTCGAATAATGATAAAAGTGCTATTTAGTCTTTAAAAGTAGCGTCAAGTAAGTTGACTCTGTATTTCACGTACAGTTGTATCAGTTCACTGAAGATCGGAATTTAGGGCTGCTGCTTCACTCCACAACATTTTGGGAACTGAATTGAGGTTACAAAAGATTAGTTTTTCAAAGTCAATTCCAACTACAGACAGTTTCAAGTTCCTATCCAAATTATCTTTATTGAACAGACACCATTGTTCAGGAAGTACAGCGTCACCCACTTGAAGCCATTTTTTAAGTTGATCGCAAGAAATGCAGTGCTACAGATTTGTCTTATTTATTGATAGTATACAAGGTGTTTTGCTGCGTTGCTGGCATTCGCATTCTACGATCGGAAATCGAAAAATCTGCCGGCGCTCTACAACCAAATACTATCTGCGAATGGGTCCCGGTGAACAACGTCGAGGTTACAAGACACTTATCTTAGCTGGGTTCTATCGATTAGTTGGGCTGCTGCCTCTTTCTCCATGGGTAAAGAGAAATGTGATCGGGGTGTTAATACAAATGTAAGAAAACTGGAAATTAGATTATAGAGCATTCAATTGATATGACTGCGCGTGAAGCTCAGCGACAAACTACTTGATGCCGTTACTCCTCAATCATATGGGAAATTTAGTATTGTTTGTGATTTTAAGAACATTTGCACTATGACCATCACTATCATCAAAGTATAATCAATGATTCTCTTGTTATTGACTTTCCTTATTTGTTCCCTTTTATTTCCATCAAATATTGGTATAGTACTCGATATATAATTTAATCCATGCTGATAGATAGAGATATCTCAACAACAAAGTATAAATATACAACTATTTATCAGGAGATTCTAAATTGGAATTTTCTCCATCAAAAGTAGCGATTTATAGCCCACTAATTGCCAAAATGCTAGACAGTGTTGATGTATAATAAATCCTGTTTATCATCTGCAGTTGAGAAACAAAGTTACGCATACAAAGCTGTTCCTTCCATTATTACTAATTACTACACTTATTAGTAAGTTTGGAATTTGTTAAAGGAAGATTTCTTGTTCATTTTACTTATTATATGTTCAAATTGATTTTGAAAAGTATGGGAAAACCAATGATTTCAAGGTAAGTACGAGTAAACATTAATAAGTTGAATAAAAAAAATGTGTTCCAACAAGCTTTTTATTTTTCCGACCGCGATATAATCAATGCCTTTTTCATGTCGACGTTTGTTTCTCCTCTACCAAAAAAAACCTGTATGCCGAACACATGGGTTAAGAAAAAACTGATGTTTAATTGAACATAGATAGCCACCAATGGAAAGTATATGCCCAAGCAAACCTGATAAGTTTACAATTTTTAATTCAAACCAAGCTACGGAAAACAATGCAATAAATGCAGTAAATCAATTTTATTTGTCGTAAAATACCGCTACCGGGCTATCGTCCAACGCCATAAATGTCACTTATTTTGAATCAGTGCGTTGAAATGTGGCTGCCCCTGTGTTTTATGCAACACTTACAGCAATTTAATGTTAGTGTGGCTTCAGCATAATACACGATGTGACAGTGTTCGGCACAGACTATACCCAGAGTGTTCGGCTTTGGTCTTGAAGGTGGTCCTAGCTGGCCAGCTCGTCTGGCTCCGTAAGCGTATTCATTTATTCCATGAATGAAAGAGGATGATCGTTTTCAAGAGCCACTGATGTGACACCTAATCGACCCTTTTCAGGCCCTTTGTGGGGTATTTCAAATTTTTTTTTTGAAAATTCCTTGATGGTACATAACTACAACCTCAACCACCCAGCGGATAAACTGGTTCTGTGTGATTGTTCATGGAACGATCCAAAAACTGTTCCAACTGAATACGTGACTGCGCGGGACGGTTTCTGTACGATACATACCGTTCAGACCATTCCAAAAGATTTTATTTCTGTACAAGGTGCCATAGAACGAACGCATGGGCATTATCAAACCCAACAGTCGTCGTAGGAACGAACCCAGTATACATTGATATGAAAATGTGTGTCAAATGTTAAAATTGTCCATTTTGTGGCCTGTAAAATTGAATTTCGCATATATATTGGAAGTATTTTACAGCTGCGGAAGTTTAAAAATTCACTATTGACTAATGCAAAGAATATTGAGGAATCATCCAAGTACAAAAAATGCGACGGAACACCCCATTACGTGTTTTGTGTGGTTTCCGTGACCGTTCAAAGGGAACGTAGCCTTTTGTTGACAGGTGACAAATTAGAATGTCATCAGGCTTATGGTTTTGACAGTTTAGAAATATGTGAAAAATTTATGAAGACGTAAAATTTTTGAAGTGTCTTAAGTATTTACCGAATATTTAAATGTATTTTTTTCAAGAAGTAAGGCAGACACTGACAGCATTTGTACAGCTCTTGTATTGATGTTATCATTTTACATAAATAATATGCTGCCAGCAGCTTGTTTTAAAATTATCTGTTGTAAATAATGAAGAACTCTAACTAAGGCTTCGGTGTACATAATGCTTGATAAAAAGGTAATACCGCTGTACATAGCAGACAGCCTTGCTGCTCTAGATGCATTGGCGCAAAAAGATGATATTTTCAAGCATCTCAAGAAGTATCACAAGTGAGTAAGATACAATCCTCTCCAGGAATTGAAACACTCATCGAAATTGTCGTAGGTTTTCCAATTTAGCCACCAAAATGAAAGCAGAACTATTGTCATGTCCAGACGATCAAGAGAAATCCTACATACTAGCTAAACGCTATGTATCACTTATGGATCACTTGTTTAAAATCTCAGACGATCCAAAATATACGCGTACTTTGTTTCTCAACGACTATAACACTGTAAAAGAACTCCTGAATAATCTCAGAAGTGATCTAGATGACAGGTATGATATTGCTTTGGTTTGCATAAAGGTATGTAGTTGAATATATTAATGAAGACCTTTGAGGCACTACAAACTGACCATCTTTGCTTTGTACCTTTGCATAACTGTATTTGCTATTTGTTTAAACTGTTTTGAAACTTAATATTCTATTATTTGAAATTTTTGATACTGTAGATAGCATGTATCAGTGAAATATTGACTATTGATCCTGTGATAGTAATACCATTGAAAAAATTGAGTTCCAAAATTTCTATCTTAGTTTGCAAGTAAATGAATGTTATTTTAGTATCTGAAACATCAATTATCTCTCAATACTATCTTAATTCAGCATGCTCTTGGCCCTTTTTATAGATAAAGCAGTCTATTTAGAAGTGAGGCTAAAGGATAAAGTTATACTGAGGTGAAAAGGTGAAGTGATGGTGTTACATTTTCCAAAACACATGATGCAGCATTACTATATATTCCCAGGGATGGATCCAGGGTGGGGGGACTGGGGGAGAGTTCTGCCCCAAAAGTAAGTGCAAGAGAAGGAATCCCTTACACAAATTCGGATTTAGAAATTGGGAAAATCTGATCCATGATAGGATTCAAACTATGTATCTTCTGATGGCCCACCATCACTCTACCAATTGAAATACATAGGCTTCCTCTTCTTTTTCCTCCATTTATAAATGCGAATTTTGGTATTGTCTCCGTCTTGCAGATTAGCATGTAAATAACTATCAAGGGACAGCTTGTTTTGACTAGATTTTTTAAGTTTAAAAAAAAAGTTAATTCAAATAACAGTTCCCCACACAATAAATTCTACTCTGGATACACCTCTGATAGCATGGCATTCTCACTAATCATTGTAGAACTAGAAGGCATTCATAAATACTGATTGTAGCTTGGAAGAAATCAGACCAAGTTGCCTAGTGAAATTAAAGCAGTATGTGTAATGAGGCATGCGACTTGTCATGAATGCTTTATTTTTGCCTAAGAGTATATATAAATTCTTATGTAATGAATTATTTAGATACCGTGTACTAGCAGATGCGCTCCATGACAAGCTCAGTTTAAATCCAATACGACCAAGAGCACCTTTCAGCAACAGTACAGCATCAGGAGCTTCATCTGTAGTACATGAAAGTGATTATATAAGGCCTTGTGGAGAACCAGATCCATTACTCAATGTAGAACCAGCGCTAGAGGAGGATCAAGAACAGGAGCCGGAAGTTAGAGAAGTTAGAAATCCACCACAAGTATCTTTAACGGGAAATGGAGGTAAAATTTCATGCAATATAACAAACTAGGTATATAAATTACGGCTTTGCCATAAAATTTCTAGAATCTTTGGAGTGATAGGAAGATAGTATGTGTATCTATTGTCTACAAAACTTTGTATAAATTTGTATTAAAATTAATTTTCTATTTCTACTTTCAACTTACAGTATGCATAAGGTGATATGGTATGGATATAACCGAGGTTGCTTGTATCTCATTTTTTAAATATTTTGTTTAATTTGTAGCTACATCACATGAAAATTTGTCTTGCCATTACAATAACTTTAAATGTCAAGTGTATGTATGATTGAATGGCCTAAATTTTTGTCATTTGGTAACTGCACTTTCCTGATTGTAATTTGAATTTTCAGATATTTTCATTACACCGAAACAGCTCTATGAGAGGCTTATGAAAGGAATGAATATATTAATTGTTGACATACGCCCCTCACAGGACTATGAACAGTGCAAAATTAAGAGAATCAAAAATACTGAGATGATCAACATACAACCTGAACTCATAATACCAGGGTAAGATTTCCTATTTTCATAGTTTATATTATTATTTTTGAATAACTAATGTACTGGGTAGTGAAATATTGTTGCCTACCAGTGGCAGCCCTTTAGCAAGAAAATGTGAGCAATTGAATTCTCTTGAGTTTTTTATACAAAACACACCAGACAACGGCTGAATGTGAAAGTTAGAAGTGAACTTAGATTTAATTACATATAAGGTAAGGTATATAAGTTGTAATGCTTTTGAACAATTATCATTACAATCACGATGACAACGTCTGGAGTGAAATGATAGTTTTGTAGACTGAGGAGAATGAAAACTTTCCTTAAAAATACAATTGGGATGGATTAAATGTCTTTGAGCAGCTACTGTTGTCAACATTTGCTCAAGGTATTCATTTTGCACAAATCAGACATGTGCTCTACTCAAAATAATTTTTTTTTAATAATTTTAGCCAGTGCAGACTTTCGCCTAACATTGAACTGATAACCCCTAAACTGTGTTGCTTTTGGTTTCAGATTATCTGCAAATACCTTGGGACATAAGTTGCCTACAGCAACAAAGATCATTTGGGAACGTAGAGATAGTTTTGATTGCATAGTCATGCTGGACTATGATACAGAAAAATATAACTACCCTAGCTCGAAGTTAGAACGTCTTCGCAGCTTCATTGCCGAGGTATGTTTCAAACTGCTTGAGGACCATTTAAATGAAATCTGAGAAAGAATGGAGGAAAATTCCAATAATTCTCGTTTTTCTATATGCAAATTATTTTCACTGCTGTTCTATTTTCATTAAAACTTTTACTGTTCATTGTTTTTTTTCACCATGTCATGCTTTCATTTCCTAAGCATATATTTGCTTATTTTATTGCTGTTTGTATCTCTTTTCATTCTTCATCCATATTGAGTTTATTGTATTGTCTTCCATTAATCCTATTTCTCTCTTATCCTGCAACTCATTCATCACATTTTGAGTTATGGGTGTTTAGCATAAAAATCAACAAACATGACGAATGCGAATTATTACTAGTTGACTCTTATTTTTTAAAGTGGGACTTCAACAGAACTTATAAAGAGCTTCCATACATTCTCAATGGCGGAATTAAAGAGTTTGTCGAGTGGTATCCTTCAGAAGTGGAGAACCCAAGCTTTCTCTATGCGAAAACCAATTCCGAGATTGACGAGCTGCTCGATTTGGAGACTATTGCGTATCCCGAATCAGGAACTGGAGTGCATAAGAACCTTCGTGTCGATTCAGCTTACTCCATGGGCAATTTGCAGAGAAGGATTGAAAGAGACTTTGGTGATGACGAGGAATCCGACGACGAGGCGCTCAGACTACGTAATATAAGATCAGAAGGCGCTCTGCCTAGGGATTCGTACCAGATTAAGGATCCAGGAGTTGCTGGACCATACAGTAGTATTTCAGAGGAGCGTCTTCATAAAGAATATAAGGAAGGAAATATAAACCCAGCCGCATCAACCGATTTCATCAAACCGCAGGACGCGATGTCACCAGAAGATAGCAAGGTAACTGCTGTTTGCAATAGTGGTATGTTTGATGGGGTTGTCACTTTGAAATCCATGAAAAGAAAATTGTATTGAGTTGTATTGTTCCCTGATAGTGACACGGCGGTCCTTTTTGGGGGTCCTCTGAATGATTCAACCTCAACTAGCTGACTGGTCTTGCTACTTTTTTTATTTATGCAGACATATGTCCCATGCATAAGAATTCTTGGTTTTCCATCATTTTCAGCTTCGCTAAGGGGGTTAAGATTAACAAATATTAATTTTAGGTGATCAGAGATATCATGGCTGGAGACAGAGAAGAACTCCTGCTCAGAGCACGGTTGGTAAAACCAACACATATCCCGGACCAATGGAATGAGGGTGACCGCTCACGGTCATTCGAAAAACGGACCGATCATTTCGAAGCTGATGTTGCCCCTGATGACGATGGTTCAACATACGTTTCCCCACCACCACCATCCTTCGATCGGAGTTTCAAGCCTGCTAGAGTCAAGAAACCCGAATTGGAGGTGAGATTTTTCATGTTGAATATCAGTTTATGTACAGAGTTAATTTTTATTTATCAATTTCTTAAACTTATACTTCCATTTTTTTCTTGATCAAAGCGTAAACGGAAAAAGTATGCAGTATATCTTGGTTTCGAGAATATCCAGAGATATATCTGTTATCACCTAACTATAGCGAAAAGTAGGATTCAAAAAGCGCATTAAATGTTCATATGGTTACATGTATATATTTTTTGATTATTCACCTATCCGCATTTTGTTCCAGGATAAGAAAGATGGATTTACCGGAATCAAGAACTACAAGAACAGCTGTTTTATGAGTTGTATCTTGCAGTGCCTCAAAGTTGTCCCAATGATCAAAGAATTCTATGTAATTACAAACAAATACATGCTCCACAACAGAAGAATTCCCCCTGTGTTCAACATCATCATGGGCCAGGTGAGATATTTGATGTGATATATATAATTATATTGATTATAGTTCACGCCAGTGTGCGAGAAAGCATTATAATCGCGAAAAATGTTGAATGAGGATATTGTGCTTTCTTAATATTTCATGGCATATAAGTTCTTACATGGTTTAAGTAGACTACCAGCCATTTTTGTGAATGACCTCTGAACTTTGCGTATTCGTATGACCAAAATCATTTGTCTTACCTCTTAGCCAATGAATAAATATGATGACGATTATTATGATATGCATCAAAAAATATCACGGCGCTCATTTCTGTCGGTTTGTCTGTCTCTCTGTGTTCGTCTGTCTGACACTAGCTACTACAAGCAGAGAAATACATATTTTCAACTGACACACACTCAAAACCACACAGAACACAAAACAATTTTGCGAATCGAAATCATAAAAAGATTTTTTCTGTTTCTGTTTTCTACTCCATTTCTACGAAAATATTTGTTCTACGCCACATTCTACAAAGGTTGAAGTTCTACAGAATTCCACGGCGATCGGTAACCCTGGTTGAAACATCAAGAAAACGTAATAATTCAAGTTCGATTTTTTTTCGGAATTACAATACTTTCCCTGCCTCTTGGTGTGATAAGTGAAGACTTCATTGTTTATAGTACTGACTTGGCTTTAATTCTCTCAACAGGTATTCAAGAAGCTGTGGGAAGGCACTGAAGACCGCCCAAAAGTCTACCATCCTCAAATGATAAGAGACAAAATAAGTAGAGTGAACACAATGTATGAAAAGGGTAACCATGAAGACGCTTTCGAGTTCTTCGTGTTTTTCTTCGACCAACTTTGCCAAGATTGCATCGTTGACATGCCAAGACCGTCCGTGATGACTGATAGTGAGACAGCTTGGTATAGCGCCCTTCAAGGAAGATCCAGCTTATTCATAGATACGTTTTTCTACCAAGTAATAAACACGAAGATTTGCTATAAGTGCAAGAAGAAAAGTTCTTCCTTTGAGACTGAGGGGACCCTGAATCTATCTATGCGAAATCCTGAGCCGTGCGAGCTGATAGATTTACTTGCAGATTATATGTCCGACTATTTGGTGTCAGATTTCTCTTGTGCAGAGTGCAAATCCACCATGACTATCATTAATAAGAGGGCTGTAGTAGTCGACCCTGAGGTCCTCGTGATTGCACTGAAAAGGTTAGAGCAATAATGTTTATGTTGTTTGACATATGTAGACAACGTCGTTGTTTCAAAAGTTCTGAGCTACTATATTGAATTTTCTTTTTCACCTTGATTCATCATATTTATGTGGCGTTTGATATGATGAAGGGATTAAAATGAGGGTGTAATTATTATTGTAGATACACCATCACCCCAGAAGGAACAATCAAGAAACATGAGGGTGAAGTCAGCTTCCCTGACAACGGACTGAGATTCGGACGTTCTTTGTACAAGTTGTATGCTGTTGCTCAACATGTTGGAGGCATGTCACACGGACATTATTATGCTACCTGCCTTCTTGATGCCGAGAGGTAAGTCATCAAAATTGAGACCCAACTTGGAATTCAAGTCCAGCAATCCTTGTATAATCGTTATTATAAGGTTGATATAATGAAGTTGTTGTGAAGTGAAACTCCCCTGGAAGTATTTGTTGAAGGTCAGGTGCCTTATTCATTTGACAGTGTATGATCAATATGGAATATTAGGTCAGTCTACTTTTGTTAAATTTTCTATCATGATATTCACTCTAGGGATGACTGGATCGAGTTCAATGATGAAACTATGACAAGAATCAACACTCGACCCCTGAAAGATGCTCCTGGATTACGTAGCACTGCCGTTGGATTCTTCTATGTTCGTCAGGAAACCCTAGATCCTTCGACTACTAAAGATGAATAAATGAAATTGTGATACTAGGAATAATTACTCAGAACAACGGTAAAATCATTCCAATAGAAAACGCAGTATTTTTCTAGTAATATTTCGCCATGTTCCTTTGAAGTGCCTATAGTTGTAGTTTTGTTATTCAGCATCTTGTCAGTACATATTTATCCCTCTATATAAATGTATGAAAATGAAACCTGTCCCATTGGTAAGTTTTACGTACTGGGACAAAGATTGTTATGCTATGGTAAATTTCGCTGGTTGGGAGACAGAATCAAGCATTTGTTCATTTTTTTTTAAATTATTCATGTTTTCTAAACAATATAAATTATATATTTGTTACACCAATGGAAACTGTTCTATTCGAAGTTCATTAAATTTATTTTTTTCACAACAAACCTGATACGATCAAAACAAACTTATTTTGAGTTAGTAATTTTTGCAACCATTGGACTGACTTGTCACTAGATCGGCATTTAGAATCACCATTCCAAGAGTATGATTAATCTTATGCAACAACAGAATGACAAATCATATCTACCAATGGAAATCAAAATATGTATGAAGCAACAACATTACTATACCATATGCAATGAGAAGTTACGCCGCGTCAAAACAAACAGGGCGCTCGATTGCCGAATCATCCCGTTCCTATTGACCAGTAAATCATAAATTATTGGGCCAGCACCAACAAGTCAATATGAGGGAAAGAATTTGGTAATCGAGCCTTTGCGGTTTTCAACGCGGTGTTAATGTAATTTGAATGAAGTATAGATATCCATAGTATCGTTCAAATGTGTTCTGACTGGATGCTCCATTTATATGTTTTAGTGAGTATCATTGGGGTACATATACTTATCGTATTATTATTTTCATAATCACATGTGGGAAATACATGTATACAGTTGTCTTGGAGTCATTTTGCAATATTGCTTCCACATCTTGTTCTCAATATTCATCAAAAAGCAACACCCCGATTGAGGGAAGACAACTTGTGCATTGTATCTCATAATTTACTTATCAGGCCATTGATTCCAATGTGCAATAATTTATTTATCTATCATAAGCTTGACTGAGCAGTCGATTGGTATTGTTTGAATATTAAATTCCAGCTCAAGCATGCATTTTGATGTGCCCCAATAAAGATATTCATTGTTTGGATATTTACTTATCGTTGTTTGTTATCATTAATGTTGTCATATTTTATCCTGGGTTCAGTTTGAAGCGAAAAAATGGTAATTTAGTACAACACCGGAATTTAGAATATTACTTCACTAGTGTTGGTGATATTTTTGCATTCATCATTCATCATCGCTAAAGACTGCCTAGACGTTAGAACATCACGACAGTTCCAAGCATTAAGATACTCATTTGGTGAAACCAAAATGAAAAATACTAGGAGCTGTCCAAACAGCAGCTACTAGCAAATCTTCACTAGCGATACATTGATTGTTTTTCAAGTCAATTTTTGATAGCAGTGACAATCAGACAACAAGGTATATAATATGGCAACATATTGAATCAAAAATTTTTCGTCTCGAAATTTTAGTTTATGTTTGTGTTTATTTATTTCGATAATAGGTTTTCAAGAGTATTCAGACGGCTTAGCACAAGCTTGGCAAAATAATGATGCAAAAACAACATATTTTTTAAAAGAACATGATTTTCCAAATTGTAAGACATGGTACTATATAAAAAACTTTGATGCGCTGTTCATTGATTGCAAACAATACTCCACCTTCCTGAAAGTTTGTGCTCTGTCCATAAAATCAAAACTGGCTTCTGTAGCTTTTGTATATTCAAAAAATATATATTTTTATAACATCGTAATTAATGTTCATGATACTCTGTGGCCTGTCATTTTTATTTTGATTAGCAAATACCAATGGCGACTATGCTCATGAATTCTAGTCTAGTGGATGGAAGAAGATCGTAAATACATATTTATGTAGTGTTTTGCTGTAGGTATTTGTTAATTCAGTTTTGTGTTTTGTTTGACGTCCTTCAGGACGATATTTTAAATTCACAGTAAAAAAATAATATAAAATCGTGTTTCTCTTACCCTATACTTCATCCTTATATAACATAGACCGATTTTCGAATAGAATACATTTTTGGCAGAGCTGATCATTCGCCTTACAATTGAGGGAGGGGGGTCTAAAGGTGCCCGGAAATGTTGGATTTCAAGCATATACACTGTTATGTACAAGTTCGTTCAAGTTTTCAGTAGGTCATGCTCCTTTTCTCATCAGGTTGCCGAATTTTATTTCCGGTCGAGCAATGTGATTCATAGTCTAAGAGCCAGTGAAACTCGACCCTACGTCATTTCGTTTTACACATGGGTTCAGTATACGGGATTATAGGTAGAACCTCCAAGTCTGCCAGGAAAATGCTGTAAAAAAATTATATCCACGATTTTTAGTTCTTAACTGTTTGACGTCTGAAGACTACTTTACTGCTGTCACTAAGCTTACATATTCTGTGGCTGTTCTTATGCTCTTATAATAATATATACAAAAATGCCCACCTCGAATTTTCCATAACCAAATTTCCAACAATCTTTTGGCGGGATATTAAGACGGTCCTCATCGCCTGTTGTGATTTGATGTGCTCAATCTCAAATAAAATAGATTGATGAGACTAGAACTGTTTGAAAGTGATTTTCCCCTTCAAAAAAGGCTGTTCGAAAATCTAGTGTTCGAACGTTGAAAACTTCAGGCGGGAAAATGGACATTTTTAAATGGAGCACGTAAGTTGTTTGAATTTATTCGCATCCAATTTGCATGTAATTATAGAAGCGTCATTGATAGTACGGATGAAAGACTTACTCAAATGAGAAAGGAAAGATCTAAGACTTTGCATTGTTCGATCGATATTAGTTGTAGGATTATATCATGAGACTATCGGTTTAACTATTGATAGTGATAACTTTTATCCGATCACGGTGAAATGTATGGATACAGGATACTATTAAAAAAGCTTAATTAATAACCATCAATCTCAGCAGTACTCGCTCTCAACTGTTGACTTCTGTACAAAATTTCAGCTTGTTCAGTTTTAGATCAGATGAAGGTATTTTGTAGAAAGCATGTTTGATCTGGATTAGTTTTTGCCATTTCATTACAATTTGCTCGGTCATTCCCCGTCATCAAATCTTTGTTTGCTGGGTAACTCACCTTCATAAAAGAAAACATAGTACACGAAAAAAAAAATAGTTTATTCTTACATACACTATTTACAACTATTTATTTACAGTTAATAAATCTAACAGCAATACTAAAGTTACCACATTTGTACCACTTTTTAAACACTTGTGCCCGAAAAAATTGTTCTCCTAATAGTAAGCAAGTTCAGATTTAAAGTTTAAAGTTAATAGTGCATTGTGCCAAAAATCGAAAGAAAAAAATTAAAAGTAACATGGCTTTCTATGTCTTCTCTAAAAAATCATTATCTCAGTAGTCCTGCATAATTTGCGCTATAGCAGCTATTCTGAAATGGAAATCCTAGAGTAAAGGTAACCCAATTATTTTAAATTTTTTGTCATGCGTTTTCTTATCTTTGAAACATAAACCTCCAGGTACAAAACAAGAAAAATACCTAATAACAGACTCTTTTATAAATAGTATCGATAGATTTATGAATTGGAAAAATATTTCAAATTGAAGATCAAAAACCGCTCTAGCGGGCCATATGAAAAAAATTGGTATGTCGCCCAAGTTAGTTGTTGATAAAGTTCGTCCACTTTTTGAGAACAAGAATGAGTAAAAACTTTAATGTCTCAAAAACAATCTATAAAAGTTAGACGGTGCGGAAAATCACTCGCAGCTGCAATCGACATCAAAAAGGTAATTCACATTTTCTGTGGCTAAGGATCTGAGTTAACAGATTATTATCCTCACTCTATTAATTATCCCTTTCTAAATCGATGAAGCGCAATTAGCAGAAACTCATAATCTGCAATCCTATAATCTACTTATATGAGTAAAAGAAAAAATATAGCAAATTGAGAGAAAAATAAGTTATAAGATTGCAATTCAACTTAATTTTTAGTTCTTTGGTGTGTATATTAAAAAAATATACATTTGTATGATCCAGTTTTGTAGTAAAAACTTTATAAACAAGTAATATACAAATGCTGATACAAAAACAAAAAATGCTTTTAATGGAAAATCACTTCACTTATACGTACTAAGGAATGGTTATCATCTCTTTTATTTGCACATTTCAGCTGGTGTTTATGATATTAATACAATAGAACAATTTAGTTCGTTGCATTTATAAAAAACACAAAATAAAATATCAATATAGTGGATAAATTATACAGAGTGACACAGGTTCAACAGGCAAATACATTGAGATAATCTAAGTACTTAAGGTACACATTTACTCATAACCACAAATATATGTAATGTAGTAATCGTCTCTTTCCACACAAAAAGCATTTTTGAAAAATTCGCACTCCAAATTTAATATTAACATTTATTTATTGGCCTCTTCTTAGCACTATCATGTCAAGCACGCCATTCTATTGCAATATTTAGAGAACTCATCATTATAAGGAGACAATGAGCTATGATTCAAAAATAAAAAAAAAACACTTGATTCAAATATTCTACTTGAAATGTATTCACATGACAAAAACGCAGCAGGTTGACAGACAGACCCAGGTGATATGCATTTCTGTGATGTATACCTCACACTATGGAAAGTAGAAATCGATAATCTCGAGTAATTTAGGTACCCTTTGTTTATATTCGAGGAGGTAATACTTATAAAAACTACAAATTTCAACTCCGAAATATATACGAATATTAAACGGTTCTTCGACCTTTTCCGCTTTTTCGAATAACAGCTAATGAAAACATTCATTATGTAGTCTGTGTGGAACATAGATGTCGTTCATCGGCAAGTTTAGTGACTTTGGTGAGTTAAGTTTGGCGGTATACATTTGGCCACTCTGCAAAGTTGACATTTCTGTCAGTTTTCCACCCGGGAATACAAATCAAATTCATTTGGTTATTAAATCAGCAATTAAACTGATTTTCAATATTGGCTGATCAACAATTACATATAATGGAAATCTGCAACAGTCAAGACCATATTTACAATCGTAGTGTAGCATTTGCAATAGTTGACCACAAGGTTTTTGAGTGGTTTTTGGAGGCTCGTTACAAAGATCAACTTGTTTCGGGTAATGCTTTGAAGTGCCAGGTTCGCCAATTGGCAGGAGATTATGGATTGGAACACAAAGGATCAAATGGATGGTTGCATAGATTCTTGAAGAGGCATGAAATTTACTCTATTGGATCAAAAAAAACTCGTACTTATCACTGCGACCTTGTCGAGCGTTACATATTCAAAAGAAATTCTAGAGATTTGGCTAAGCTTCAAAAAGAACAACAAAGTTTGGATGGAAACATTGGAGGTACAAGAAGAGGTGATATAAGAATTGTATTAGTATTGCCCAATTAACATTGGATTCATGAATTTTGATACAATTTGGTTTCCCATTTTCTTGGATGCACCATTTAATTTATTGTCATGTTACGATATATACAGAGTGTTCCCACTCATTTACCAACTTATAGATTATATGGGGTCCATAGAAAACATTTTTAGATAGGAACCCACGCCCGGAAGATTTCAATAAAGAGTCATTCAGGATAAAATTACACAATTCAATTTCCTATTTTAAAAGAATGACTAATAAGGACCCTCAACATATCTAATCTAACAGCTTGTGCATAAGTCGGAACAAAATCCTATATTTTTCTATAACTAAATGAAGTATGTCAGTTAATAATTGTTGTTCGTTGATAAATATTAATAAAATAATAATTTGTTTAATTATAAACATGAGCTTTTATTTCTGTATTGATACTGTGACTGTTTTCTGTGTGACTGAAGTCGATATAGGAATTTCCATTCAGAAAATAAACCTGGGTCTATTGCGGGATTTGAACCACTCATCTTCCGATTGCCAGTCAGATGCTCTGCCAAATATGCTAGGTTGGCCCTCCGCTCACTGGATCTAGAACGCTGATGATGATTCTTCTCCCAGTGCTTGAATCGATAACAAACCCCTTCATCGAACAATCATAGCACTCCTATTTAAGAAACAATCATGACAATGAAAGGTTTTTTTTACCAGCCGACTTAGCTCAGTTGGCAGAGCGTCTGACTAGCAATCAGAGGGTGTGTGGTTTGAATCTCGCAGTAGACTAGGTTTCTTTTGAGTTTCTGAATTCGATTTTGTATAAAATAATAAAAAGGTCCTCATAATTCCACAATTTATCTCCTATGAAATGATAAAATTTAATTTTTGGTTTCAGTTTGTATGATTTACTTTTATATTTATGCGTCATGTCGCTCAAAGTTTTCGCACGACTGGTGCGTGCGACACGCGTTTTTCCCGGGCAATTAATATATTCCTCCTCAGCCAATATAAAAGCTACATTCACGAAACCAACACTTAAAAACTAAAATGCCTATGTCACTCTGTACAAAACCACCTAGTAAAAATAGCAACATTAGCATTTTTCGTTAATATAAAGATCAATCCACTTGTGATGTGTATAACAGGGTAGATATGCCATTATCTTATTGTAATTAATGTTATCCAAGTTAGAATAGCTATGTACCCACAGTATTGGCCATTCTGTGTAGAACGCAATTCAAACAAATTGGCTTTATCCGTAATTACAGTGACAATCCTTCGACGTTGCTTTAGACATGCTGTTTGCCCAAATGCTCAAGAGAATCAAGTAGATTGCCATCCATTTTTTCATAGCTTGCTATAGGGTTGGATCAAATTCTGATTAGTAGAACAGCTTTTGTTTCTCTTTCCATTTGGAGTGTGTATCCACCGTTAAGTGGTTTTTTATTTTTTTATTGAAAAAACGTAGATATTTTTGAAGTTACTTTAAGTTAACTTTAACTTCTTCTTTTAATCTGTATTTTATTCTAGTGATTCTAGTGCTCTTGACAAACTTAAATCTCGATAGTGTCAAAGATATTCGAGTTCTGAGTTAAGCTACCTCACTAACTTGTGAAACTCAAATATATGGCCCAAAATAGAAACCACATATGTTTAGATAAAAATTCTTAACGCTCCGTTGTCTGAACAGCCTTTTTTAGGTACAAAAAATATATAAAAAGAAATTAAATTCAAAACCTAATTGACACCTATCTCAATGTATTAACTGTCCAGCACATAAAAAGGTGTATTAGAAACCCGAGTTCTACACACTTTACACACCAAAGAGCAATTACGAATCAGAATGCATTCCCTATGAGCCTTTAAGAACTGGAATAAACTCTGCGGCGCTGTCTGAAAGTATCTGCTTTTTCTTCGAACGTGAAGATGATGGTGTCTCATCCTCTCTCGTCAGTGGTGGTGGTCAGTGTAGATAAATCCTGAATTAACATTTATTTCTGCAGTCTAATGTTTCTTATCATGTTAGGTGATGTGTTAAAGTGACAACAAAATGTCACAAATGGTAGATGGTAGCATGTCAGAACCAACTCACTGTATGTAATTGATCTGATCACTGGAAAATACACAATAAGGATGTGCAAAGTATGAACTAATTGGTGTTCGACTTTTATGTGATATAACTGGTTTTTCAATAAGACAATGCCATATATTTCAATTATTCACCTTTAAAGTCGGGCCAGCCGTAAATATTTTTAAACCTACTGAAATTTTGTCATACACACCACGCGTAGTTAGGTACGTAAAGTCAAATTGAACACAACTTCGGTTAAACATTATGTCTATGTATAACTACAACATAGTTTATGAGAGATTGTCGACTTGAACCACTGATTCATAATACTGGATGGATGTATGAAACTTGTTCAAAAATACGTTGGATTTTAGTATGTCTTTTTTAATAAATGGTGTATAAGAGGCTCAAAGGTATGCGAGTACAAAAATTTGGAATTATGATAAAACTAAAGCGTTCAAACGTGAAGTTTTACTGCTATTTGCATTCCATGATGTCGATATTTTTCTCAAGGTTCATTACACATAAAAAGCTTTGATGGCATCAAATTTTGATACCTTACTTTTGGAACAAATAAGTAGTAGATTTAATGTTAAACAAATTTTATTTTAAATTCTACTTTTTATTTTTCAAAAGTACGTTGCTTCCATGGATTTTCAGCAACAGGCTGTTGCATTACGATATAACCAGAAATAAAGTAATTAGCATTACAATTGAAACTCATATCTATACATGGTCCGTCAGGAATTCGGATGGATCTCGATACATATTCCAATTCAGTAAGAGTACACAATTATCTACACATAGTCAATTTGGCCACATCTTACTCTTTATTTAGTCCCAAACAGTGAATGAATCAAAATATGCAATCCAAAAAAATCAGTGGAGAGATAAAGAGATTGTGAGATGTTCGAAACTTCATGCTATGATGAAGATTAATCTTTCAAGAATATCATTTTGAGTACAAAAAATGACATTGTATTACCTACGTCTTGTCATAATGAACAACTTTTTATTTTTCCTTCTAAACTCATCAGATTTTTCTGGCGGACCTTGTATTACGCGAACAAGCACTCACTGGTCTTTTTAGACACTCATAATATGATAGATAGAACCTGATTCTAACTTCCTACGTATGTGTGAACATATTCCAAAAACGACGAAACAAGTAGATAGATATTCATTAGACATGCCCAGTTTCGATTCTTAGACTACGTACTTGGTACCCAAATACATCCAAGTATTTTGTTAAGGCTTGAATAGAATGAGAACCTGGCTGAACAAACATAATTGAACCCTCTTCAAACAAAAAACAACAAATATCAAATCCCACGTCCTGGTGAAATCAAGATGATGTGTAACTTAATTTGAATTGGGTGATGTATTTGACCAGTAGTTGGTTGTTTGCTTTTGTCATTTACTCCATTCATTTAGTGTCCAACTCAGAGAGAGTTTAACCATGTTTGCGCTCATTCAGCCAATTGCTTTATTCCGTGTTTTTGTAGGGTAACAAACGTGTACTTACTTCCCGAGCCTACCCTCATCGGTAAACGTAAAACTATGATCAACAATATTGATGAAAAATGTCGATCTAGTGAGGATATGGTTTTAGCCTTGACAAAAAACTTGACAGGGTTATCAATCATTTTACCATATTACTCTCAAGCTGCTTATAATGTTGACGTATTCCTACCACATCCCATGTCTTTGGCAGTAGGTACCTATAGAACACCGTCATTGTCTTTTCATGGAAATTTTCTTTTCGTATAGCTAATTAATTATATTATTCACTAGTGCATGCAGAGAGATCTATAAAACATTTAGCATCTTATATCAAATCTGTCCGTCTTTTTTGGAATGGATCATTCCAATTTTACACCTCAGTGATTGAAACGCAAGGTAGTTTGGCCCCTAGTTTATGTCGTAGGGACACCTCACTGACTGCCAGTTAATATTACACAATGCAACATCAAATTCGTTCAAAGAAAAGCTTAAAACAGTTCCGAACTTCACTTATTCTGGAAAAAATAGGAATTATCGGTGCGACGTTCGATCTAGTGGTGCACGGATCCCATTTTTTGACGGATCGGGGATCCTTTGAGAAAAGATCCGCATCCAGATATCAAGATAGGAAACGGATCCGAATACGGTTCCAAAATTCGGATTATGGATCCGGATCTAAGATTCGGATCACGGATCTCTGATCTAGATCCGAAATTCGGATTCAATTTCCGCATCATGACAGGAACCGGATCCAAATACGGTTCCAAGATTCGGATTATGGATTCGGATCTAAGATTCGGATCACGGATCTCTGATCTAGATACGAAATTCGGATCCAATATCCACATCATGGATAACGAATTAATGTTTGGACATACAAAAGAAGCAGTATAATTTACAGCACAAAATATCAATTTCCTATCAAGCACTATAAAACGAATACATTTTAAGTAAAAATGCAGAAACAACATTCCTGATTTCATATACTAAGGTGTGACCATCTTTTCCGAAGAAAGACAACTTCTCTTTGTAGGAGTAAAATATAAACTTACGGTTCATATTGATCATAATTTCACACTGACAGGTAGAAGCACAAGTACCGATCCGAACAAAAAACTCGCTTAACAAGTCTAGATCATGGAACACAAAACCTAAATTAACAAGAGAACAAATAACGAAAAAACGTCCTCCCGCCAAAGAAGATTTGTATGGAGTACTCATGTTATAAAAATAAGTCAAGTAGTCATAGGTAAGAATGAATACAACAGACAATTTGAATTTGAATTTGTTGGAAGGTTAAAATGGCTCGCCACAAACTCGGTGAAATTCTGAACTGTTCTGAACTCTTGTTGGAACGAACTTAGTTCCCGGCCCTAATTTCAATCAATGATAGTTCAATATTGAAATTTCATTAGATTTTTACTGTTTTTGGGTGGCATCAGCAAGTTAGGGCAAGCTTGAACGTGAACCTTTCAGCAGAGCAAACCTAAAAGCAGTGTTAGAAACTATGACACGTATAGGCCAACTATGGATATATCAATCAAATGGAAGTAAATGGTACAATTTTTTTTTAGTGTTAGTCCGTAAAGTGGCGTGGACACATATTGATAGTAGAAAGGATATTTTTTCTTGAGGTCGGTACCAACTACCAATGGTGCCAAATGGAGGGAAAAAACTTGAATCGAACTGCTTTTTGGAGATCTGTTCACGACGATATCTATCGTATTCTGATTTTCCTTCCCTACACACTCTGAGCCAAGTGTCCTATTTTGGATTTGCCATTATAATATGATTATTTCCCGTGAATAATGTCTATATTTGGTAGGTAGTTACATTCCGATTTTCTCACTATGTTAAAAATTCGATTACTTTGTTATTTTTGAAAAATTAATTTGTTGTGGAGATGACCACTGCGTGGCATCTCTCACACATCTCAAAAAATATAGATGGCGATATTGGTCATTAGTTATTCCAGTTTTCAGCGTTTGCTCATCCGATGCGTGATTTTGGATCGCTTTTATTTCATGTCACAGTCATCAATTGAGCTATATAGAATTTATAGGTACGCTAAAATATCGAATGTATTTTTCTACCCACAAAACATAGTCTTATTTCAATAAATACTTAGTATATAATAGTATAAGTAAGTAAACTGGCCTTTGGGATCCAAGTATACCTTGCGTCAATGCGGGAAGTTACAGAAGGCACTGAAAGGTTCAAAATATCACAAAATCAAATATGAGGTCGTCCCAAAAATCTTGTTTACGCCCTCACTGGTAGATTATTGGAATGTTACATTAGAGCCTATTTCAGCTCGTGCATATTTTTACTTAGCAACAAGTTATTATGAGGTCCAGATAAATGTCTGATCAATTCGGGCAAAGACTCAAATGATAACGGACAAAAACAGCAGTTGAATCTGCACGAGTTGCCGTCATTTGAGGATATCACGTTTCTGTGCACTGAACACAAGTGTTTCAACAGATGCGCTTTCTGTTTGAACATAGCCACACATAACCTACAAGCGAACGGTTTCTCGCCGGTGTGCACGCGGAGGTGAGTTTTTAGGTTCCACGACATGCCGAACTGTTTGCCGCAATACTCGCACCGGTATTCGCGCACTTGCACGGCAGGTAAAGTTGGTTTACTACTGCCCGTCGCGTGAGAAGAGCTCTCCGCATTGGTGCTGTCATCGTTGACACTCGCCGAAAAGGAGGGAGGCGCTTCTCTGAGGTCTTCGCTGGCAGTCGGGGCGTTCACTTGCGTTTGACAGAGCGACCAAGCGCCCCATGTGTGCTCGAAGCTCTGATACGTCTCTGAACTGAGTCCTTGGTCGGCACTTGGGGGTCTGCAAATATGGAAAAAACATTATTAGGCCATGCTAAGTTCTGAACACGATACATTGTTAATGGAGAGAATACACAATCGGCAACCAAACTTCTGTGGAGTAGAACAACCTACCTGTACTTCACCACAACGTTTTCTGGAGCTCCCGAGGTATCAGGGTGCTGACCTGGCGTTGGGGTATGAGTTCTATCCACTAAGAACGGTGGAGCTGAAAGAGAAAGGGGATGATGGGCGGCTAACAAGGGAGGAAGAGTCTTATATCGATGCTGATGGAGAGCAGTGTCATCGATATAAGAAGGAGAAAATGGAACGAAAGGGGGATTTTGAGCGGGGGAGTTGTGAAAACCGGGTCTACGTTTCCTATGAGGCGTAACGACATAGTTATCTGGACTTTGCACAAGAGATATGAGTTTCTGGTCGCCTATAGGTGGTTTCAATTGTGAAAAATCTTCTTGTTGCTTCAAATCCATGGGTTCTATGTAGGTGTTCTTCCGTTTCATTCGCTGTTGGTACTGAGAGAGTTCGTGGACTTTCGTTGCTATTTTCACTGTCGTCTGGCCAATCTTTAACATGTCCGATTCTTTTTGTTCCGATTTCTGAAACAAAATGTCGCAATGAAGGGTCTGAATTATAGCATAAAAAAGGTTTCGCATTGCAAAAATACTTTGGGAGCGAATATTGAGATCATCATTGTAGATTGGTGCTTGAGATTCACGAAAGCCATACTTTTACATATGCTCCTTATGCCATAAGCCAAGTGTAGCAAGACCTTACTTTGCACTTGCATTTATAGTTATTATATTTATAATCTTTATCGGATACACATAGCACGCTGGTTGATAAAACATATTTCCGTTAATAAAACTTATCCAAATATTTTGCGGTTTTTCACATTCTGAATAATCTTCAAACGGCGGCTATGGAGTTCAAATGGCACAATTAGAATGTGTACGAGCCTAGCAGTGTTGACATATATTACCATGTGGATGATGAGGCTAGCAACTAGTTAATTTTAAAGAAGCATTCGAACAATTTTACAGCGTCGTGTTCCAGCAAAATATAGGTCATTCGCATTAAGGGCATAATACAAAACTGTTGTCACACGAAAGCTTTTTGTAATTTTAAAGAGCGATTTTACTTGGAACACTATAATCCGTTCACTTTTTGATCCATTGTACATTGTATCAGCATCATCATTTCTGCATGATTGCCAAACGTAACCTTTCCAACGCACAGTGGCGTAGTTAGAGGCAGTTTTGATCAGCAATCCTGGAATATATTTAGTTCATAATTAAAAGTTCAAGTAGACAAATTCGGTACTTTCCTCTTAGACGTTCATGTTGTCGTTTCCCTTTATTTCTTAGCAGACAAATACAATTATATGGAAGGAACCTACTCGACGCCATCTGCAGCAAATTTCTAGCAAAATCAACTTACCTCTGAATTACTTTTGAATTCGCCTTCGTTTTCGTCATGCTCAGAATTTTTCGTGTTGAGCGATAAATTGACGGGATTGGGAGAGCCTGAATTTTGTTCCTCATTGTTATCGTCAGCCGTATCATCGTCATCATCATCTTCATCATCTTTAATTTCGCCATCTTCTTTTTCGTCCTCATCCGTTTCCTTCTTCACTGATACTTGGTCGCCATTCCCGTTCTCGGTCGCTGTCCAGTTGCTTTCGTCTTCCGACTGATTCTTGGCCTCTTCTGTTGTTGAAGACTGCCACATATCAGACTTGATTTGGAGCAACTCGAACAGTTCCTGGATGCTATCCAATTCGCTGGACTGTAACAAAGAGCAGAATAAGAAATACAGGGTCGTTCCATTACACAGATAGACACAAAAATGGTTCGTACAATAGAAACCACCTTGATGACTTCAATGCGACGACGACATCTGCCGACAAGGATGACGACAGCCTTTGTTTTTCGTAAACACTATTTACGATATACCATTATCGCGGATCATTTACGTCAGAACCTGACAACTGCTCTCTACAGTTAGACGGTCAGGCTATACCGACGAGTCTAGGCTAAAGACGAAATATGCATGTCTATAGCAGGTGTGATGCATAGTGCACCCTGAATACTAATCGTATTTTTGAGGTTGCGCATCCAGAAAAGATCAATACTTCTGGAACAATCATGATACAAGCCTTTGCTAGGTCGGCGTCTCAGAAGCTCCAGATAGTTGTATTAACATAAAGAGGTACTACTGCTCTCCAAGGCTCAGATCAGACCATCGCTGAAATACTGCTTACATGTTTGGAAATGGGTTTCGAAGCACTACCCGAAGTTCTGGATACAATTCAGAAAAGAGCAATACATTTAGTAGATGCGCCTGACTTTACAACGAACATCCAGAGTCTGGATCATCGAAGAAAAGTGGTTGATTTTCCTCTATTCTATAGATTCTACCATGGCTGAGGGGGAGTTTGTTCCCAGATGGTTACAATTTGCAGCGTTTCAAGGTCGACATGAGAGAGTTTATCTATAAAAAACCAAATATTCAATTATAAACTGATATCATTACGTAAAAAGCATACAGTGTTGTGGTTGTAACACCAATGATAAATGTTTTCCACTAACCTTAATGCAGGCTTGTCCGTTGTAGAGGAAATCGAGGAGGTGTCTAAGGTGGCAGCTTTTGATCCCAGGTATGAGCACGACGCTGGGCCCATGTGCATGTACTGTTTCCCCCAGGATGCGCCTGACCAAGGGACTCGCCGACGCCATCACCAACTTGTGAGCGCTGAGTGTTGTTTTGTCATCGCATACGAACGTCATGTCTGCAAAGTTTTCCGATGCGAAACAAGTCCTGATTTCGTCTACAATTGTGGCGTGGTGTTTCCCATAATGCAAGGTTAACAGTCCGTGAGATTCCTGTTCTTCCGAGTACATGGCGGATTTCGGTTGTAAGGAAGAAAACGATCTGTAATCCGGAAAAAATCACTCTTAGCCTACTACTCAAATCCTACGAAATCATAGCTTGGAGACACCATTTTGGTGTGAGAATAATCCAGACATATTTTAAGGTGCGAAAGGGACCCAAACTCGTGTCTCCAGCATTCCGTTCTGATGCAGTGGCCGCTCGGCCACCGCACTGCATCGTACAGTCCATCTAAGGTCTAAGGTATCCTGTAAGATACTTTCTGATTTGCGCCATTCATCTATCCGACTTTCTCCCACTCCAAACCGTGCACGATATCAATAACACACCCCCCACACCCCACACCCTTCGATCATAAGCGAGCATATGTATCTCCGTTGTGTGATATCGAGTGGTTTCACCACGTGAGGAATAGTAAGGGAAAGAAGTCGGATCTGTCAGCATCCGTAACTGTGTGAACAACCATTTTTTTGTGCGGACGACACTCGAACCCGAGTTCTCGCTCGTGCCATTCACTTCTCTGCCTCCAAACCACGCACAATCTGGAGAACATACCACCCAGATCAGATCCTCCGACCATTGAAGAGAGTATATGTGTTTTCGTTTTGCAATGTCGCGAGGCAAATAGTATGAAATGTGAAATCTTGTTTACAAATTTGCGGTTGAAATGGAAGAGTTCTAACAGCTTCTCCCAGTCATTCGGAGCGACTCACGTCATTGCTCTTGATAGTAGCAAGACTTTTGATCAACTATGGTATGCAGCTTTCCCCATAGAATGTCTGTACTACAGCCTCCTAAATGAGCTTTGCAGATGGTCAACGGACTTCATCTGCTGCGTAGTCTTCTGCCCCCAGGTAGTGATGACCTGATGACCTCCGGATCATTAGACTGCTAGTCTTCTTTTTTTCATTCATTTGTAGAGGTGGGTCTAATAGTCTGAATGCTACAGTGCATTGCTGTCATTCTATTATTGATTTCTGTCGGCCTCTCTGTGGTCAGGTTTCTCATCTTGTTGTCACAGCCAGTACTGCTTTGAATAGTGCTCAACTTCACCATTGCATGTTTTTCAATATGTCGATCACTTTTGGGTGGAGCAATTTTTTTAAATGTCCTAACTTTTTACTCCTTCATAGATATTTGTCAATAATGTCTAAAAGAAAATCTTTTGATAGCTATGTATGGGAAGTATCAACTCAACCTTTTAATTTTGATTAATTTTGGTCTACTGGAGGTTTTCATACTAACCCGATGTAGAATGCACCATTCGTCGGCGTTGAATAGTCTTCCTCTATCTTCCACGGGCCCAAAAAGGGGCAGAGGCTGAACCAGTCTTGTAGATACCTGGAAATAAGAGAAAATATTCACATCAGCTCCATTCATTCTGCGAAATCAAACTGGGATTATATATATACAATTTGATGTAAATTTTATTATTACAAATATTTCAGTATTGTATAAGAATGCTGCCAGCACTCTATCCCTAAAAAAACTACAGTTGGCCAGTCAAACACTAACGTAGCGTTACGGCCAATGTACAGTATTGTTTGGCCTGGCTCGCCTCTATGAGATGTACAAGTAATAAAAGACATTGGTAATAATCTTTTTTACCATTTTCAATTGAATTTGGGAGAACTATATCTTCAAGTACTTCAGGAAACGTTAGGAATGCTATAACAAACATGTCCTGGGGACCAGTAGCAGCTGGTGAATTTTCAGCATGGGGGGGGGGGTAGGGTTAACTGGTACATAAAATCTGCGTCTCCGCATAATGGGTTGCCTAGTTTTAGGATATTACCGCAAGCATTTTTGGGGAAAGAGGAGGCAATCACGGTACATAATATGGCTTCCTCCCCGTATGTGGGCTGTTGCCATGTTGCCAGTGCCGGAATTAAGACCATAATTGATTGAAATTAGATTTATTTCGGACAGAAAAAATAATATAGCGAACATTTTATTTTCTTTCAATACCTCATGGTGGAGGCTGAGCCTTCCTTGCCGCTTCTGACCGGCCGCCACTGCTGAGGACTTGCGTTGATTCCTAACAATCGATCTCGTGTTTTGGTTTACAGCACTAGCCGTGCCTTTTAATTCTTTGTTGAAATCGCTTAGAGCAATTTTATATTTACATATTACATGTTGTATGCGGAAATTATAGTTACCTTGAAAACTCACAGATATCATATTGCGTAATAACAGCTTCTTTCAAGAATTTACTGACTAGGCAGAACAAAAAACTATTATGAGCGGTAGCTAGATTGCCGCAATCAGGGGCGGACTTGTTTGCATATGCAACATAACATTAGGTCGGGTAATAAAGGATTCCAGATCATATGAATTGGCATTCAAAATTTTTACACGGGATGCTATTGGGATCCGAAGTAGTCAAAATATATATTTTTTTAAATAATGGAAAAATACGTATTCTTAGGAAAACGTTCAGTATATATATCCTCCACTGAGCACGTGATCAGCTACAGCAATGCATGTGTCGGTCTTCGCTTAGCCGCCCGCGAGTGCAGCTCAGCAGTCGAAAGCAGAGAGTAAATAGTTGTGTATATATTTCAGTCGGATAAGGAGATTCAAATTTGTATGAAATATTTAAAATGTTTGGAAAATATACGTGTTCCACGCAGCTGCCAAAATATTGATAGTTTTCTCATCATTATATCGATCTTAGGTACACCCTATTTGGAATGTATGGAATATCGTCGCTGTAAAACAATGACAGAAATTTTAGTTATATATCCATAGACAGACTTTCACAATTAAAATCTTACACATTATATGTAGAAAGCTTATCCAAGTATGCTTTAGTTGTTATTTCACCGAACATACATTCTGTTGCTTACATCATTTTGCTCCGACTTTTTTTTACGATTGCTTGGTTGCAATGACCCTATGCTTTCTAAATATGAGCATTACATCGTAAATTGTTAAACTGAAATATATATTAAAACTTCTGACTAATCTGTATTATTGTAATATTTCCCAGTTATTTCAAACACTCCGATGAAATGTTGTAATAATGCAATCTGGACAGTATGATTAATATGATAATTATCAATTATGAGAATATACAATCAATAATTGCATTTCATTACAGAGTTTCGATTCTCACTATAGACATTCCGACTGTTTTATCTGTGGTGTCCAGTAGAATTTTAATCACAATACATCATCTTTGTTCTCGTTTGAGCTAGGTGAATTTATCCATTTATTTATTCATTCATTATTTCCTATTGGTCGCTAATTAAAGCCCCATACGATTGACTTTAATACCTTCTAGCGTTCCGGCTGCTTAGGCAGCTTTATCAGAGTACAAAAATTATTAAAATAAAGACCGTATCATTATTATTATACATCATTCCCCATTTGGAAAACAAGAACAAACAATAAGAAACCCTGGAGAAAAATGTATGATCCATCTGTGGGTTTGATGAATATTAATGAGATTCTTTCCTGAAGCATGCTCAAAGTGGGTCACAATCAACTGTAGAATTAGAAATACAAAAATTATTCAACTTTATGAAGGCAGATCCTATGACATTCCTCTTGGAATTGTCCTCTTTGTGTAGTATAGAAACATACTATGTGCCGATTTTAACATTGCCCAAGTCCCCGTAATGGTGTTTTGAGAATTTTTTGAGGATAACCATTAGGTACTGCAAAGAGGGTTTTCTGGGGACAAATTCTCCCTATCAGAAACTGACTGATCGAGATATTTATCCCCATCTAAAATACCCTTTATGAAGCCTTTCTTTATTGTCAATCTATGATTAGATTAGAAATGTATAAAAAAATGTTTAACTACTCCTCAAATGATCAGAAACTTATTTTTTTTAACCCGTCAAAATATTTAGCGGGTCAAATTGGACGTAACGGTTACAACAATGAATCGTAAATTGATCAGCAACTTATGAAACGTGCAGCAATTAAGTTTGGAAAAATTAAAAGTAAATTATTACATTTTCGTGTTTTTTATACTTACTCCTTGCAGCAGTTACTGAGGTTTTCGGTGATAAAAACGACTGCTTCATGATGTAGATATCAAAATATTATTCCAAATTCCCATGGTAATGGGTGAAGTACTGTAAGCGTGAAATAAATCGAAATTGAGATTTTGTGTGTTTTTATGTTTCATGACATCACGAAAAACCATGTCACTCATTTCTGTCGGTCTGTCTGTCTGTCCGGGATCCTTGGCCCTTCAATAAGACGGAGAGCACCATCCTGATTATAATGATTTTTTTTTGTTGTTTTTGAAGATTGGTTCATTGGCGGTCAGGGTATTGTCAAAAAACGACCACTTTGTTTTTGAACGTTACCGAGTCCCTTGATCATTTTTCTTTTTGTTTTCCGTTTTATTTTTTTTGTGTTGGTAAAAGACGTTCTGTCTTCTATAAATTATTGACCCCAGTAATCCTCATTTCTGAAATTAAATTCTCCCTATCAACTGTTCTACAATCCAATCAAAATTCGTATATCTCAACTGACAGCGTTGCGTAGAAAGTCAACCTACTTGACGCCATTTTTGCATTCTTATAAGATCCCTCAAAAATTATGACTACCAATTCATTATTATTTATTCATTTTAATTCATCACAAAATTATATATTATGTTTTCGTTATTTGCTCTGCTTACCTGGTTCTTATTGATATTGCGTTTGCGAGTAGCTTAATCACTCTGTAAGCATGTTGTCATGCGATAATACAAAACAGCGCAAGGCGTTGGAAATCTTAAGAAAGCTTGACGCAGTTTTGCAATTTCCAATAGTTTTTGTACAATATATTTTCATTGCAAAACAAAAAGAATTCGAGTTGTGAAATTATAAATAGGCGAGTTAAATTAACTTTCACAGAGACATACTATACCAACCACCTACTAAAGCACGCAGAGTCTGGCATTAAAAATCAGCGTAGTGGGACGAAATCGGGGATTTTTACCCGTCCTAACCGTGGAATGACGCCTGTTTCAAGTCCTGAGTCCAGCCAGTCTGTGGCAAAGTATAAAAGACGTATAGAAACTTACGATATGCACCTTGATAAACGCAATTATTAAAGCAAATTATAGATTAACTTTTTTATATGTATCTTCACGCAAAGTCGGAAAACCTATCACGCTTACATGTCTATTCACATTGACTTTAAAACGCTGAAGATCGACTTCAGGGTTGTTGTTCGTGTCTTCTGTGCATTAAACCATTTGTGAATCCCCATTCCACAATTTCTGGAGTTGCAGACATGCAGTTACGTCATGAAGCCACTCTAAACGTCATCGATAACAGCAAGGAGGACCACAACCAGAAAATTAAAAACAATCTCTTCTCTAGACCTGACAAGATGAGGGGAGGGGCGGAGTTGAGGGAGTTTGATACGAGATCTGTTCACACTGTTATGTATCAGTTTTTTCAGGTCTTCAGTGGGATGTTTTAGTGCTCTTCAGGTCTTCAGGAGGGCCCGAATTGTTTCTCGACGGGCCTGCTCTTTTCATGTCCAAACTCGTCCACATCATTCAGGTCTATAGGTACGACTGTCAGCCAGAACTTTTGTTTTTCGTCTATACCACCATTGTCAAAAGACGGAGGATCCTTTGCCTCCAGTTTCAAAGAAAAATCAGATATCTTGGGACGGGTGTTTGCTGACCATTCTAAAAACTATGAACTTCCTCCACTACTGCATCCACTTCTATCAGCGGTTAGGCTTCAATACCATCATGTAAAATGCATCCTCAAAAATTGATTAGGCAAATACCAGCATCGTCCTCAAACCTTGTATCGATTGGATGATGGAAGACCGGTGCAACTAATCCTTACAATAGTCATCAACTAAAGATCTTTGACTCTTTTATTTGCATCATTTTCAATGTTTTTGGAGACTGCAGTTGACGTGTAGCATTATCAACGATCTCTAGTACGACCTCCGTCAGCATAGATCCGTGGGAGTTCTAGCCTACGATACCATATGTGCAGCTTGATGAAGAGTTTCGAGTCGTCGACTTCTGGTTCCCCAAAGATTTGGTGTCTTCAATATTCCTATTATTGTATAGAACCAACTGTTGGAAATAACATTTAGTCCAATTTACAGCTTTATAGATAACAGCATTATGATATCCAGGTTAACCATTACAATCCTGAGAGATCTTCATCAACGGCAGCAGCATGCCATGCTATCCAGATCAACGAAGACATCAAACAAATTGTTCAATGTGGATCTACAGATTGAGTTCAATGCACAGAAGACTTAGACAACTGATTTGACGGTCTACCAACCGTGGAGGTAGAGGGACGTCCAAATTTTCAGTCATCTTCCGTCAAGCTTCAGCGTGTTAACATCAATGATAACATAGACGACAATGTTGTTGTCCTTGCTGGGTCAGTATCCTAGAAGCTGATGCTCAGATCTCAGATCAGACCATCTTTGGAATACCGCTCACACGAGTGATGATGCAGTTCCTGAAGCTTTTGGATGCAGTCCAAGGGCACGGTTTGTCAGGGGTCTAAAGATTAAAAATAAAATGAAAATGAAAGTTTTTCGATGTCCCCCGTAAACACGACTTGCAGAAGTGACGGTAAATGGTAAATGGTAATTTTGTCCCGAGACGTTACTCCTATAAAAGCGACAGCTGCACACTGTTGCCAATACGCTTGTAATTTTTTCCTTTGCGTTGTGTGTGTCCGAGGCCACGAGTGAAAGGATTGCAACCAATTTCTCACAGGTTGCCAAAATACTCGGTATCTCAATAATTTGTTGTGTATTTTTAGCGAGCTGAAGGTGCTTGTGACTGGATTTGTTGTATTATTAGTTATGCTAATTGTGATAACTGATTTGTTTTCATCTGGATGGAATCTTTTTCTTCTTTGATGTTCATGAATAAAATAATCATCGAATTTATCTTGTTCCTTTCTATAGTTGTTTTTCTGACCGATTGAGGGGGTGATGAAGCCGATATGTCAATTTTTTTATGCAGTTTCCAACCACATTTTATTTAAGTGCTGAGAGATTTTGACGGCGATGGTTAAGGTTTTCTAAGGGTTGTGCCTTAATAGGGGACTCTACTCAGAATAAATAGCATGAGTTATAAGTGACTAAAATATCAAGAAAAGGGCTTCGCATTGGCATAGAGCTGTACTTTCTCTATGATCTGCGCTTCAAACGAAATATTGTGTGTAGTTTGGGTACTATTAAATAAACTTAGTTAATCGTCTTAACAGGGCCCCAAAATTATCAAAATCTTATGTAACATTCAGAAATTAAATTTATACACTTTTTGAACCCTACAAATACATTTTTCATTATATCAGAAGATGATCAAAACATACAAAAACTACTAAGAGTCCTAGTTACTCCGGGTAACAATAATTTCATATAACCAAATGAATGTCCGAATCTTCGATTTCTAGTCTATCATATAGTAAGAGGGGACTGTGACGAATTATATTAATATATTCAAATGTCCAATGTTCTTAATTCGAGGACATACAAGTGTTTGTGTATAAACTGCACCAATAAAAGCTATTACCAACAAATTACTTCAATTAAAAAGAGGAAAAGCAGCATAATGCGGAACGGATTTTAAATCGGAATTACATATGCAAATGACAGCATTTTTCTGTCCTGCAGGCAAATCGCTAAATCGGTGAATGTTTCAATACTACTGGTTCAGACTTCGATTGATGTCAAACAATGATAGCTGTTGTCAGGAAGGCAAAGTGTACAAATACGGGAAATTAATTTAAAAAGTGAGATGAAAATGGAAAACTGGATGCTTATGAGGGTACTAAATTGCACTGATTCAAAGCACAAATGGAGAAAAGATAGTGAGAAATTGACTCGCCAACCTCTACTCTAGACATCAATTGTCCAAATTCTACTTGGATGTCCATGAGTTCGGTAAATCAGAACAAAGAGTAGTGTTAAATTTGGTCAATACCGCATATGAGCTGATTGAATATGACAAATTTTTCTTATCGAATTCTAATCATGACATGTCTAAAATAGGGCGGCCCAAAAATTTAGAGGGGAAGGTAGTTTCCATATCGTGTTCACCATTCTGCTTGGCGGCCTCATCATGGATGAATGGTGAAGGGTTTGTCTAGAATGCAGAAGCTTCTTGGTTCGATCCCCACTGATGACAAAATTTTCTAATCATATGGTCAAATAAAAAATTGGAATAACAAATGTTCGAATGGAATATTCAACCCCTAATCTTTATACTACATCCTAAAATCTCTAGCATATTGAAAAACCAGCAAAAATGACAAGTATAGTCCAAATATACAACCTTCTTGGAGTGAAAGAGAGCTGGAGTCCTGGAACGATGGTCATGTTAGGACATGTTACTGTTGATGTTAATTTCCCAAGAAGCTTGATGGCAGATCAGCATGTATCTGAATCTTTTCTGCTTCAAACCTGGTTAAAGGATTGAATGAACTTTTTGAGCATAAAAGTTTGAGATTAATTAGTTTGTTGTTCAACTTGCGTTGTCATAAGTTGGCTAACAGGAAACTGTTCTACCGAATTGAAGTATATATAACCTCTATCCTTATCAATTCCGACATTTGTAGATCTGTTTTGTGTAGGCTGAGATATTTTTTATAGAATTGAGTATTATTCAGTCGAATAGATATCCAAATGACAATGATATATGCGTTCATGTTGAAATCAATTCGACCATTACCTGCCTGTCCCTACTGCTTTCAACACAGCAGAAAATGTGTTCACCTTCATAATTTTCATAACACGCTTTTTCAAAGAAAATGAATGATTTTATTATATACCAACCAATCATTGAGTGTAAATTACGCCTATTAAAATATATTCTAACAACGCCCAAAAATTATCCTCAAATCGAATTAATTAGAAGTCAAAAAATCTTTTGAATCAAGGGTTCATTTAAATGCGCTAAAAAGAATGAAATGATCTTTCGTTATGTAGACAAAACGTCCAAAAAACGTATAAATCTCAAATTTGAAAATTTTTGCGATCAGAGTTCATCCCTATATTACTCGTGGTAACTAAAACATGTGAAGAAACAAGAAGTTTTTCGTTCAGGTAAATAGTCTGTTTCCTCCAAAGAATCAAATTAATCTATTCCAAATACCCGTAATCTTGGATCAAGTCCATAATATCAAAAGGATGTTCTTAATTAGAAAAATGTTCCTATTGTGCATATTATGTGCATAAACTGTTATTGGCAAAGTTAACTGAGGAATTTCCTTGGAATGGTAAGCAATTGTTTCAGATATGAATTGTGTGTGGTTTGCTATGACTTAATGATTTAAAGGTTTACTGAATGCAGCAAGATTTCGAGCGATGATAATAATCTGCAGTTTGTTTACCAGACAGGTCTTTAAACTGGATTAATCAAACACATTGAGAAACACATTTTTTAGCTATAGTTCAGGAATATTCAGAAAAGTAACCTTGAATGGATGAGTATAAGAAAGCCTCTTCCAAAAATCGTTCTTTTGGAAAACCTTCGCGTAGTATAATTAGTTATCGGGGACTCTATTTCCCGATGGTTACAATCTCGCAGCGCTTTTGAAGCTTCTGCGTGAGGTTATCTATAAAAAACGTGATCTCCATCCACGGTATGAGGGTTAACTTTTTTTACCAGAAATATGTCGGTACTGCCCAAAAATTAATTGACAAGTAAATTGTAGATGCTCTTACTTGGTGGAACTCTTCCATAATACATGATGTGTAGATGAAAAGTTGTGTAATTATTTGTGAAACTGTGTGATAATTACACAACTTTTTATCTACATGACAAGTAAGTGTAAATTTGATATATGATATATTTGATGTACTTCACTATTTATTATTAGATATAGATTATATTGCTCACAAATTAATTTCCGAACCTGATCTTATTTTAGAATCATATATACATATCTACATGTATCCGGTTTTATCTAGGAT
The DNA here is from genome assembly GCA_949316355.1 of Bruchidius siliquastri. Classification (NCBI taxonomy): domain Eukaryota; kingdom Metazoa; phylum Arthropoda; class Insecta; order Coleoptera; family Chrysomelidae; genus Bruchidius; species Bruchidius siliquastri. The sequence goes on along the minus strand of OX438538.1, from coordinate 21,011,747 downwards.
TGGCTGAATTCCACTGTATACGAGTATATAGCCCAATATGGTACTGAATCAAATATAGAATGAATATATTTCTTCTTTATCATGAATTTACATATTTATAATGCGAATTAATCGAATGATTAATTATAATAATGTTACTAAAAAAGGAAATAGGTGAAGTAGAATGAGGCTGCACTCCCTCACAAGGTTGAGGATAAAAAATATAATTTCCTGTCTTCTGTCTTTTAAAATTTGAAAATGAATTTTACGAGGTTCCTTGGTAGATTCTCTAACTGAACTCTGCTGTATTGTGCACTTCTGGTGAACTTGTGGTCTAATGGCATTTCTATTAATAATCGGTAGTAGGTACTTATTGATGTGTCAGACGCTGGTTAGCATTTGTAATGTTCATTATGGATGTTACGTAAACAAAATCCTGGCGGAATTTACTTATTGATATGTGCTCAAGTTACATTCAGCTTGGTATTATTTTAACCGGTATAAACTAATGTTTTAATTTACACAACAAATGGAGAAGAACTCAATAAACATAGAACGCTTCAGGTAAATTGACGTTGTACTTTCCACGCAATCGCATCACTCAAGAAATAGAGATTTGAACCGGATTTTAGAGCTGTTGACATTTTGAGTTGTAGTAAAACAATATTGAAAAATAGCAAAATTTTGGAATGTTCCAAAGATTTCCAAAACTTACTACAAATTATAATAATTTATGTTGTTACAGTTTAGTTTTTGATTTGGCAGTCAGTAATAGTTAGAAGCTAAGCTAAAGGAAGCATAGTTAGCTTTTTTCTTAATTTGTTAATTTGTTCTGTTTCTGTTTTAGCAGCTTTTACTAGAGATTAATCCATTTAAACTGAATAAGGATCTCGGAAAATGAGAAGTGTTTTTTTAAAACCTGGGATTTTTTGACATTATGAAAGATTTAGTTTTATTAGGTAGAACCTACAACGTGTCTATATCATAACCCTCCCAAATATCATCAAAATCGAGGCAGCAGCGATTCCTGAGATTGCAGACCGATGAACAAACCGACGGAAATTATGATGGAATGATATGAATGTTTGTGATGTAGACATTATAAAACATCTATGAACGAATTATTGTATCAATTTAACCTGTAACGTATGTTTCTCGAATCCCTGGTTATTTTTAATATTGCGGTGAAATGCCGTTCCGTATACCTTATTTTTAAAATGAGCTTTCATCAATCCGTAAAGATTGTGATCAATCTACGTGATACCATCAAAAACATGATTTTTTATGTATGCATAAAATATTAAGATGCTTGCACTATGAAATAAATTCACAAAGGAATAAATATTTAAAGAGTAAGCGCTAATGCCACCGAGTATGTCAGAGTTACCTTAATTTACAGATGCTTGATAGTAGGTTAAATGGGGAAAAGAGGTCATTCATGGCATTTGTTAAAGATGGCAAAAGTCAACAAATGCCGCTAATGTGTAGAGGGTGTCACAATTGCGATTCATAATCTTATCTAGGAAATTATGGAAGAAACAGGTAAATGTATGTGGTTTGAAACTTGTAGACAAGGTGGATTTATCAGAAGTTTGATTTCGGACTTCCATTGTCTATGAAATTTTGAGTATCACGACTTTTCGATTGATGTGCTATCTTCAATCGTCTTCAGGTGAACTGGCGAACACGTTCCTTTCATGCCTATTTATACCCCGTCCGGTGACGTGTCGTTGTGCGCGGTCTTCTTTATGAGTGGCTGCCAGATTGGTTTGATGTCTACGCTGGGTTTGCTGTACACTTTGCTGTTGTTGGTGATGAATGCCGCCTCCTTGAATTTCCTTCGATACCAATGCGGTTCCTTGGCAATTTTATAGACAATGGAAGTCCGAAATCAAACTTTTGATAAATGTATGTGCTTCTAACGAGACAAAACTTGAAGGTAATCTTCAATGTTCACTGAAATTATTATTCACTTATATTGCTGTTTCCAGCACACTTTTATAGTTGATCGAATGATTATCAAAAAAAATTAATGTTATTGTGATGAAAGTTAGTTTAGTTAGCTCACACTAAATCTGCATTTTGAAATAGAACAAGTGAAAAAATTATAACAACTGATATCGGTGAGTCTGCGATACTGAAGGACACAAACATATTATATAGCTAAAGAAGACACGTCCAAATCAGCACTCGGTAAGCACGTCAAATAACAGAGAAATAAATTAAATTCTGAGGGAACTTTTAAACTAATAATTTTCATCCTAATGGTAGATAATAAAGTTCAAAATAGAACGAACAAAAAATTAACAATGTCATATTTCAGTAGAAAATACAATGAATCGAAGGGACAACCACAGGATGAGTTTCAGATGGACTACATTAGTGACTAATTTGCATTAAAAATATATGTTTCCTTTTGCCAGTCTTTGTGTACTGTGTATGTTCGTCTCTCATTGAAATTTGACATTGAACATTTTTTCCGACTAGCATCCTGAGTGAATTGTATGCTAAATTTTTAAACGACTAATTTCCTAGGTATGCATGTGTAATTTTAGATAGTGTTGGTTTTTTTAGGATGCCTTATTAAGAATCAGAGTTAATTTACACTATTTGAAAGGTGATGTAACCAACCACGCAAATGTTTAGGAACGACCTTCGCTAAAGAAGAAAACAGTAAGATGACATTGAGAATAGAGAGAATTGGAGCTCTAAAGTCCATCGCTTGGTGCAGAATCACAATAAGCAAGATTATGTTTTTCTTAGTTCATACAGGGTATTCAGAATAACTTTCTCATTATCTGATATTGCAGTGCAATTTGGAAAATTACGAAAAAACGTAAATCTGAGCATACCATTGGATTGACGTCTTATTTCTAATACAAATAATATGTTTTCCACAATAAAAAAACTGGTATCATCAATAATCTAGATTGAACGGAATCGACTGAGTAGTCCGCATGCAAAATATGTTCCCACTATGTTTTTATTTATTTATTTATTTACGGAAAAGTCAATTTTTACAATAATTGAAAAAAATACACTAACTGTATAGTGAGAATAACATAACAAAACAAAACAATATTTATATTAAACTTTGAATACCAACTCCGAGACTTCTATGAGAACTAAAGTTAGGTATATAATTAGTTGATTATTATAATTATGAATTAAATTTATCTATGATGAACTGAAAGGGTCCAGATTAATATCATTCATAATACGGCACATACATGCATAGCGTAGTCCGTTGGGTGCAACGGTATAAAGAACAGCATATTATTACGTGTTTTGCGAGAGGCAACAAAATATATAGACCTCAAAAGTTCCTCATAATCAATACTACCTCTGAATAACTTAAACAAAAAATACGAAAACGACTGTGCTCTCCTGGATTCTAATGTTCGAATCTGAACTATACGTAAGAATCTTTTCTGTACACTTTCTATGTTGTCAATATTTTCGTACATAGTAGAATACAGCTACAGCTCTCCTGTTACACTGCTAGCTTCCTCACTCTATCCTATCTGTCCCGACCTACGTGAAATTTCATTTTTATGACCCACATACTCGTATTTATTATGTTATGTGCGCACTGATATTTCTAGCTTTCATTGTTAATGGAATGAGTAAACTTAATCACCCTTTTTATTTATCGAGCCATGGTCATTGAGTTGAGATTCAAGGAGACCTGTCATCCTTAATTTTTTAAATGGCTTAATGAAATATTTGCTTTGGGAACTAAAATACACATAAACGGTGCAATAGAGAAATGTGGGACCACCAGACGGTCAGAGTTGTAGATGAGTATTGATGAACTGAGCATGTTAAACACACTTCCACAAATAAAAATGCGTTGAATCTTTACAGATTCACGTTTCACTTTTTAATAAGCATCGTTAGGCTTTCTGGCTCAAAAATAACAGGCATTGATAGCAAACCGCACCGGAAAGTGAAAAAAAAGAGTGATTGAGATTTTGTTCAACGGCGACATAAAGTTCATTTACTAATTTATTTATAGTTCACCTCACGCAAAGTCAGAGATCCTATCGCGTTCCATAAGCTCTGCAAGAGGATAAATGTCTATTCACATTGACCTCAAAACTCTGTAGATTGTAACCATTGGCGGACAAACTCCAAAACGGTAGCTCATTCCACAACGCCGAGGTTCTCCAAAAGAAAAAAGAACGACTTTTGGAAGAGGCTTGTTCGAGGCGTTGTAAGATTGACCTTGTAAGAATGCGCTGGTTGAACTCCTCTAGTCTTTGCGGTACTGGCGACTCTTGGTATTATTATGCAAGACAGTTCGATCGAACATCTGCCATGATAGTATCTGCATTTGAATCATCGTCGGACTGTCAAATATGAATCTAATCGAAACGCGAGTTTTATTTGTGAAACTGTGTGTTTAAATACACAATCTTTCCTTTTTATCTGCATATTTGTTATAATAAAACGATAACATATACTTACTTGAAACCATCGAAACCATCTTGGAGTATAAACGACAGACTTACCTGAAAAAAATAAGTTAATTAGACAAGTAACTACACATGTATCGTCAATAAAAGCCATGATTTGAAGGGAAACTATACAATAAGCTTCATGATTCATGAGTTACATAATATATGTATTTATAAATATATTTCATAGTGCACCTTTTCAGGCACAGCTGCACGGTGAAGCTTCTGCCTAGAATGCAGGAGGCTATGGGTTCGATCCCTATTGGCGGAAAATTTTTATTTCTACCGCTCAGGCCCGTCCGGTAGCTACGCCACTATGCGACAGTTTCCCGCATTTGGTTCAGCGATCGATTGAAGATATGCATCAATCATTCGCCACTAGATGTCTAGCCAAGATCGAACTGTACTGGTTAGGAAGTTGGAAGGAAGAATTAAGCACCAAGGTTGTGCGGACTTCTCGTTCTGGGCGCATGTTTTTTTGGGGGTGGGTATAAGAAAGGACTTTATTACTCTTCAACGACTCAAGTTTATATATATATATATATATATATATATATATATATATATATATATATATATATATATATATATATATATATATATATATATATATAATTTTTAAAATGCTGCACACCTGTATTTTAAACCAAATATGAATGATGACGTAAACCACTACACCAATTGGACGTCTAGGCTGAACTGCGGCGGCGGCGGTAAGACGGTATCAATGGTGGACTGATGATGTGATGTCTCGTGCATAAAAGGGGAAGGTACCAGATAAGTTAATTTGTACTGCTACTATATTACTGCTATCATTGAGGGAAATACAGCGTTAATCTGCTTGAAGCCATTTAGCTGAGCATGCATAGATACTCGTATCTGTTACAGTTACAGCAACTACATTCTTCAGATGTAAATATAGCGCATAAATGCAGTTGTAACCTTAAAATGCGTTCACTTCATAACTAGTAGTCGTGTAATGCTGAGACAAGTCTGGTAAAAGTATGGGTTTGCTAAGTATAGGTGAATTAGAGTGAGAATGATTATAGTTATTTACAACTACTTGGCTGCTTGAATCGCCTTGGATAGTTCTTCTTCACTTCTTCTTTTGTCCGTCAGAGTGATTGTTTATTATTGCTATTTCCTCAAAATGCTATAGATAGTAAACTTTACACGCATAGTATAAGTCTAAAACGTATTATAACAGCAAGTTTTCTAATTCGAGATATTTTCTGAGTTTGGATAAATCAGCATTAGTGACTGTGTAAATACAGGAAAGGGAAATCAAACACACAGATTTGGAGTAAGAAAAATTCAGGAAAATCGTTGGTTCGGGCGGGACTCGAACCTGCGAACTTGGCCGTGGGAGAAACACAGAGATAATGGCGAGAGTGAGAATGTACCTTACAAGACGCAGTGTGATGAACGAGCGGTTAAGGCATCAACACGGACTTCTGGAGACACGGGTTCGAGTCCCGTCCGCACCAAACGTGTCTTGGATTTTTTTCACACAAAAATTGTGTGTTTAGTTTGCCCGCCTGTTGGCGTGGGAAAGAAAAAGTACCGAGTCAATCTATTTGACTTCATTTTTATTCAATGAACCCCATATGAGATGGCTGCGTAAAGCTTTGGGTTGCCACCGGAACCATTTACTATGGTAAGCACTCAGAAACGATCAATTTCGCAATGCAATTTAATAAAAATTTTTGCTATTTTATTTATAGTTGTGGTGAACCATCCTGGTATAATATACATGCTGCGTCCAGCTCATATCATTATTTGGCCTGATTCGTCTCCACGGGATCGATAATTACCCTTCACAAAACCACTGGAAATAATATGTTTTTGACTATCTTCAATTGAGTTTGGGAGAACTGTATAATTTGCAACTTTTCTCGTTTTGTCTGAATGCAAATCGTGGATAGTAAGCGTTTGCTCAATAGCTGCATTCCGTTTGCGTTACGTAATGCCCGCTTCTATTATTTTTATTGCATCTTTCATTAAATATCGCTTAACCATTCGAAAGAAATCGTTTTAATTAATAAATAACCGTATCATTTGGGTAATCCGCGGACGAGAGCTTCTTCCTTCGACGACAAATGTTTCGTTAAAATCATAATTTTATTGAAGTTAAGTGTATAGACATGTATGTTTCGTCTTGAGCCTAGACGCTTCGGTATAGCCTGGCGGTCTAACTGTGGAGAGCAATTGGGTGGTATATACGTAACCCAGTCAAGGTTGTAATAGCAACATCAAAAAGTGTAAGGACCTTTGACTCGTAAGTTTCCAATGGGCAGCGCCATAGTGCGCGACGCTTGGAGATGAGCAAAATTAAAAAGTATTACAATTCTACTAACACATGCGATATTTTCTAATTTGAAGTACCATATTAACCAAATTGATGCCATTTTTTCAGCATTTGCTTCCTGGTTACGGTCCTGTGCTCACCATATGTAATTGGCGTTATTTTAATTCATTACGAGGCCTACTTTAGACACTGCTTCTTCAATGGCTGGTGAAGGTTTTTTTTCATTGCGCAAGGTGCAGTAGTGCTTATATCAATGTCATCTGCATATGCTAGTTGTTGCATAACTTTTTTGTTCAACAACAGCTGATAAAAGATTGCTTATAACCCAAGCATCGAAATGGGAATTTTCTGACCCTGTTCTCTTTCAAAATTATCGATATTCTGAATGCAATAGCAGTTATTCAATGCTTGAACTGTTTCATTCGAATAAACATATTTTTGCTGATTTTAATCTCAGCCAGTAGCTGTAAAATATCGGAGGGTTTTGATCGAGTGTCACAAGAGTTATTAAGCCCGTAGCCATAAAATTGATTTAGGGGGGGGGGGTCTGAACCCCCTGGGCTCCTCCACTAGCTGCGTACTTGAGTGCTGTCAATGTTGGTATCTCGGAATGAAAATACAATATGGAACATTCCAAATATTTGAGTCTGATAATCCCCGAAAATTCAAAATTTTATTAGACACATGCAGGGACGTAGCGAGGAGGAGCGGGAGTCAAAATTTTCCCAATTATATCGGTGATTTGCAAATGAAGTCCTATTACACAGATCAGTTAGAAAACAGTTTTCAAGTATTTGATAACAAAAATATGTATAAGAAATATATAAATAATTTATTATACTTATTCAGATAAGCAGTCATAGGTAGTAGTAGTTGCTAGAACAGAAATGGAATAAATTAGCTCGCTCAAGATGAAAGTTAACCACGACCTAAAACGCTGTAATAATTGTAAAAAAAATGTTTCGAATATTAGACGTGTATCATGCACCGAAAATTATTGTACTATATATGTGAAAGATCGTAAAAGTGTAAGCTCACAGGTATTGAAAATAAAACTTTCATTTTTATATTTGGAAGGCAAATCTGCGCACAACCATGTATGTCAATCTAGTACCGATAATCACAAGGCCAAAAGATTATATATTATAGAACGTCTCTTACCAAAGCTAAACATTACGACTTCCCCCACCCTCTGCCGCCAATTCTCAACTCCCAAAATTTTATCAGAAAATGTTAATGATCAGGGTGTCTGGAAACGTGCAAATTACAAGCGTTTTTCTATTTTTTCGATTTTTGACAATCACTTTACTACCACTGCACCGAGTTTCAAAAACCATGACTGTTTTGTAAATAAAATAGTAGTGGCCAAGTTTCAAAAATTCATCAAAGTTCGAATTGCAGATATTCTCTGAATCATAGAGGGGCAAAGGATCACCGGACAGGCAACAGACGGCAATACGTTTTTTTATTATCATTAAAATCAATATTGAATGATACCTATTCACTTTCTACTTGGTGCATTATGTCATTATAGCTAATTTTCGGTTAATTGCATTAAATACATAAACCATAAAAACTCAATAACTGTGTAATAAACACTAAAATGTTTTAATGAAACCAGCAACTTTAGTTGTGTGTTGCAATTTAGTGTGAAAATGCCTAAAATACCTGTGAGCACTACGATTTTTAACATTGAAACTATCTTTTACAAGTTTTTACAATGGACATCGCTTTTATTCCTCGAAAAAAAAAATACTTCCAGGAATAAATTATCATTATTTTACGGAAAATACGGAAAAATTAACGTTCTCTGGCTGCTACTCCAACCTCTTCTAGAAGGACAGGAATTGAACATTACATTCATCAACATTTATTGAATCAATGAAGAGTGAACTCTACCAAACATGAACTAGCACAGCGAACATTCTCCTTACATTATATTTGCTCGTACATTGTGCTATTAGATAGAATCTGGACCACTCCGTATAGCCAAAACGCACTCGTATTCATATCTTCAAACTAATCGTAGCTAAAGACGGTCAGCAGTACTATTGGAAAAGCAGTAAAAACATGAATTTGAATGGATTAATTCGTTAACTTTCTTCTCTCTTTAACGTAACAGATTACCAATTTCACTATAAATACGTAATAGCGATAGTGCAAGTTATACAATCGTGAAAGAAGAGAGTAACCTACTTAGACATTTCTTCAGGAAAGTATCACACGCGCATAAGTAGTGAGACGCAGATAAACAATATCCATTAATCCATGTTAGAAGTATTTGCAAATAAATTGGATTGAGGGTGGGTTTATAAATATTTTTTTGAGCGACGAGTGTAATTTGATGAGAACAAAAAGCCTAGAGAAGCCCGACCAGCTCATCTTCACCAGGTCAAATTTCGAGCAACTCAAATGAGACTCTTCCAAAAAAAAACTAGGGCGAGATAGGATTGCCTTTCATACTCTACAAGGCTCAGGTCGGACAATCGCTGGAAAACTGCTCATACACACATAAAAATAAATTCTAGGACCAAGAATATGTGCTTTCATTAAAGTATACCATATCTTCCTATATGCGCAAAGCTATAATAATCTTGGATATTTGCTCATATAGAATTTAAGTAATTATTTCCAATTCAAACCTGGGAAACTCTTGGAAGTGTGAATATCAAAAACACTAAAGTGGGTCGCTACCTTTGCGAAAGTATATCAATAAAAAGAGATTTACCAAACAGCATCATCCACAATCTTTTTACAAACCTAATGCCCTTCAAATGTAGCATTAATATAACTGAGAAGTGAGAGTCGTAGAATCTAAATACATAGTGTTGTTTTAACTACGAAAATGTAAATAAATGTAACTACTGGGTGGAATTAAAAACACATGTGTATGCAAATATGCAAGTAAAAATACCTACATGGAATATATTATTCCTAGATTATATCACTGAACGTAAAGATATTGAGATAATTAAAAGCTCGACTCAGAACTTTCCCTTTCTAATATGGGATAGTACTGTACAATGAAGGACGAATGTTACTTTGTCATTGTTTATTGTTGCCAACGCAAACTGAAAGTGAAATGAGCAAGACTTCAAGAATAATAGACCTGTGGAAATACTTAAGGATATACTTATATTATGTAATTCACTTGCTTGTGCAGGCTTTCTTTCCAAAAAAATCAAATTGCGATGAAGTATTTGCATATGGACATTCTATTTTAAAACAGTTTTGTTTTTACAGTTCCACAAAAATGCAGTTTTAATTCCCTCGCCAATGATCCGAGATATTGTGTCTGTTGATGATGTTCCATGACCTACCTACATCATGGGAAACTATTTGACTTATTTTGGTTGATCTGTCTGTCTGTCTGTGTATTGTTCGCTAAACCTTGGCGAACAGTAATTTTTGAATTTTGAACAGGACGGAAAAGCTTTGTAGTGTTCGAAAACCGGTTCAGTGGCGGTGGAATTACCGTCGTTTTTTCGGGCTGTCGAAATTGGGGGTAGGTGTTTGCGGAGTCGGGTATCTTCATTTTTTGACATTAAACATTCTTTTGTTTGTACAGATTTGACCTCGGCGATTGTCAGTACTTTGCAAACATAAATTATTGCTAACACATTCGCCTTCTGACCAGATACTCACGATTCGCTACGCAAAAAACAATCTGCCGTGGATGCATCGAGAGGCGACAGTAACGTCTTAATGGATACAACCGACTCCAAAAATAATTATAATTGTATGAAGCAATCATTTTTCACTTTCAAGTGCATTTCCAGTTGATTTTTTTGAATAGTTTTTTGTACAATTTTTTTGTACTATTTGTGCTGTGTTTCAAACGTATCCATTAAGTGCTAATTTCGAGTTTTCTCCTCAGTCATATAATTTTTGAGATTCGATTCAATCCTTAATATGATATGCCACAAGGTTGTGCAACACCATGAATAGCCAAACAGTTTTGAAATAAGTACATATTTATAACACATCAGTGTTGTGAAAATATGACATTCGCATTCAATTATGTTTCTATTTCGGTGAGACACCCTGTATGTGTTTGTCCTCATAAAATGGGTATAAATGTATTACATAAATGTGGAACATTTTTATTAAGAAAGCAGCAGCTGTTGACCTCCCAATTATCTCAATTTCTTCAGCAGCAGTGATGAAAAGTGTAAGCCACCAATCGACTACCTTCGCCATCTACAGTCACTTTTCTTATTCTTCATATTTGTTTCAGAAGACATGTCATGAATGTCATATTACGCAATAGATGCTCTACATTTATTTCCGATGAAAGTCTCTGAATTTTCTCATGCTTCATCCTAAACAGCGAAGCTGTTACACCACTTTGCGGTTTATAGTCGAAAGTTGATAGCGTTTGGTAGGTTGGATGTAGCAGCACGAATCCGAATACACCATTGAGTTCAGCGAAAAAGTTTCCATCAGTTAGAGGTGAACATAAAAAAGGGCTTCGTAATGGAGGTCAAAGAACGGCGTTCAAAAATCGTCGAAAATCAATGATATGAGAGTTTTTCATTTTTCTCGTCTGCCACTGAATCGATTTTTGAAAACTACAATGCCTTTTTATCTTTGTCACAGTAGCAACCTCACGTTAAACCTTTGTGAAAACCTGAAGGGTATTTTTTGATATATAGATGTAAGACTTGTGGACAAACAGACAGACCGATGGAAATGATTCGTGATATATATAATAATAATAAAATCGGCTTTATTGAAAATACACAGGTACAAGAGATAGACAAGAACTATGACAGGACGCCTCATGCAATATAACAGATTTAACTTTCCTTTTAAAACTGGATAATGACAAGGATTTCCAGGTATTATCAATGTTATAAAATTTCACAGACAAATACGGAAAGCCGCGTTTAAAAAGGGCAATTCGGTGATACGGGATAAAGAGACTATGTTGATTCCTAAAGCTCTTACTAGAAGAATCACGATGGAATATAAGCTTCTCTCTTCAGTAGCCAGGTTTAGATTTCTTCAAAATTTGATGAACAAAAACTGTATAATGGAGTCTAATGATATGTCATGAAATATAAAGAAAAGATATCTCGATTTCGAAAATTTTCACATCTACAATCTTCAGTCTATTGGCGTAGGAAGTAAAACTACAGTCCACGGAAAATTCAAACAAATGCAATTAAAATCTAAAACACCTTGTATAAAGTTGATATAATCTTCTTTGTGCTGAGTAAATACCTTTCTAATCCTGATTTGGGATAGTCTCAATCAAGGACGTACAGAAATAGAATAACAAAGTGACGACTGTATGAATGAGTATCTAGTAGCAGCTAAGTGACATTGCCAGGATAGCCGATGAAATGTTTTATAGTCTAAGCGATATTATTGAGGGTTCAAAAACTGCAGTTGAAACTGAGTTATCGGAATGTGTCATGTTTTTGACGTTGTAAAAGGAATTCCACAATCCTTTGACACCAGTTATTCTCAGCACTTGTTAGACAACTGCTCATTAAATAACTATTGACTTTCATTATACGTCTGATTTATGAAGACACTAGATCGGTCCAAAAATATTTTTGGGCGACTAAAAAAATTAGTAATTTGGTCAAACTTGATCATTTTTTTAAGGATCCCGATCCATCAGAAATTGGGATCCGTACACCACTGATACAAACAAAAAAGACAGTTTGTATTAAAACTAGAAATATTGGGAAGTAGTAGTATTAGTAGTGGGAAGGCAAAGCCTGGCAAGTAGGCCACCTTCGGCCCTTTTTGCCGACTACAAAGACCATCACAAAAAAAACAACAACACTATGGCAGACCTGGTAACTCCCTAGTGTCGAACCTTCCAGACCTTTTAATAAAGGTCACGATGTCCGACCATTCCAGCTAAATAACACTTTTTCCTGTCAAGGCTGCTGTATAAGGCACATTCGCTCAGGAAGTGGAACGAGGTCTCGTCCTCCTCCCAGCACTTCTGACAGATTGGGTCTTTGACCACTGCTATGAGTGTCATGTGCCTGTTCAATCTGCAGTGACCTGTGAGGATCCCCACTAACAAGTGGAGTGAATCCCTCTTCCGGTTCAGCAGCCATAGTTCCTTACGTTTGTTGGGTCCTGCTATGAACCTCTTGGATTCATCTCTCTCCAGCCATGCTTTCGCAAGTTCGTTATATGCCCAGGCATCTAGGGCATACTAACCTGGCCTCTGCTAATGCCCAGCAAGGGTTCGGGGCCAACCCTTGCTGGACATTAGCAGAGGCAACATTGGGAAAGTACAGATTGTTTGTCACCACAAGCAGTAAACATTCAGTTAAAACATATTAAAATAAAATTAATGAATTATTATTTATAATTGCGAAAAGCAAGTGCCGGAATTTCCGGCTGTTGTGGCAAATGTAGGGAATTTGTAAGGATGTCCACTAAATCCTCCCAAACCCCCCATTCCCAACGCCTGACCTCCGAAAACATTTTTGGAAAATGAATAGTAACTTAGGGAAAATCTAAAAACGAAGTTTCACAATCTGAACTTCGCCTTTTCACCATAACTAAAACTGTAAAGCAGTTACTAAAAATGGATAAAGTCTATTATTATTATCAAGTAGATTGTAGATGCTCCTACTTGCTGAAACTCTTCCATCATTTATCAGATAAAAAATTGTGTGTTTAACTCAAAGTTTCACAAATACGACTATCTTTTTCAGTAACGCGTTTCGATTCACATACATTTAAAACATCGTCAGACTGTCTGATTTGACTGCTTACAAAGGTCTAGCTATTGTTAAATGTTTCTAGGGGATTCCTCTTACCACTAGTGTTAATTCAGTCAGTTTTCTAAGACAGGCAAAACAAAAAATAATTGATTAGAAGAATAGCAGTTACATATTATCATACTTTCATCAAAATCCGAGTGGTACTTTCCGCATTACAGATGGAAGAAGGGTTACCGGACAGACATACCTACAGAAATTTGTTGCAATTACAATACTTCCACAGCATATTGGCGTGGAAAGTAAAATTTAAGTGGTTTCGTCTGATCTCCAGAATGCTTGAAGCTTTTATTTCCTGCATTTATACACTCCAAATACTATCACTATAATTGGAAATCGCTTGAACAGATACGATGACTGTACAGTTACACGAACAAAAAATAAATAAAGCTTGATCTATCTATAAACTTTCTTCTTTCTCTAACAGTCTAATGTAACGCGTTACTAATTTCACAACTAACACGTAATAGATACATCAGAGTTATACAATCGAGCAAGAAGATACTAACCTACTTATCACATTAATTTGTGTTCGTATGTGAATAATTTAATAGATAATTGTTTGCTATTCGTATCACTCTCAATAAGTTGTCTAGCTCGTTCTTTCAACATTATTGTTTATTATTGTCTATTGCAATGCGGGTAATTACAGCTATCACAAATGGGACTTTGATTTAATTTAAAGGATTTGAAACTTGAAGTAGCAAATTCAACTCCAGTCAGAAAATCAGATGATTGATGATGATTATCAGAAAGATTTAGTTGCAGAAAAGGAGTCATTTGGATGAATTCAACACGGAATAATAATAATAATAATTTTATTTTATAATAATAATATTATATAGTTTGTTGGAAACACGGGGTTCGCGTCCAGTCCCTATGAAAAAAACTGGATTTTTCTCATATAATATGATGTTATTGCTGGAATGGCTCTTTTAAATGAAGAATTTCCTACTTGAAGTAATTCGGTGAAGTAGATGGCCTTCATACTTTTTCGAGTACGACAAAAAGGTGAGTCACTAGAAACACTGTGATAAAATAAAATAAATATGATAGATCAAAAGTTTGATTTCGGACTTCCATTGTCTATGAAATTTTGAGTATCACGACGTTTCGATTGATGTGCTATCTTCAATCGTCTTCAGGTGACAATTGAAGATAGCACATCAATCGAAACGGCGTGATACTCAAAATTTTATAGACAATGGAAGTCCGAAATCAAACTTTTGATAAATCCACCTTGTCTACAAGTTTCAAACAACAAATATGATAGACTATTTTTTCATTATTTTTTAAATTCAATCGTCTATCAACAATTAGTTCCAAAATCCGATTCAAATTGTTATTTCTAAATCGACACCATTGCGTAGGAAGAACAGCGCCAACCTAATTGACGCCATTTTGTTGACGATTACTTCGCAGCCATTAAACCAATTTCTGAAAACCATGAAGTTTCTTTGTCATAGTCATAGCAATAATCTATTTTGAAAACTTCATATAAATCAGAATAGTACTTTCCGAACTATAGAGGGGTCAAGGAGTACTGGAGGAGTGAGCTGGTTGTTTGTGATGTAAATGCCCATTGGTGCAACAAAGTCCTATTGCTAGGATAGTTTGGGCCTGCTGTGTCAGAATCGTAATTACCTAATATCTACTATGTGCTTTTGCGGAGGAAGTTAAATCAAGTGGAACAAGACAGCGGTTGTTCAATCTGTACCGATCTAAGAATCAGAACTATACAAACCACGTGAGACAAACATTTAGATGAACTAATCGCAGACCGAATTGACAACTTTCTTCTTCCTCCTACGTAACAAGTTATTAATTTCACTGAAAATACGTGGACATTAAAAGTTATACAATCTGAGAGGAAAGAAGTGAAGCGATAATTATTACAGTTATCTGAGGAGTGGTTTGTCACTTCCCACGCCAATTGGCGGGAGAAGTATTATAATCCTGAAAAATCTCGAATTTGAGGTAAGAGGTGTGATAAATAAAATGCAGCATATGCTTTTGCTTCAAAATTACTGAGGTAATGTTCAAAAGTATATCCAATAATTTTTTTTCTAGATCACCTCTCGCAAAGGCAAAACGACTATCGCACTCCAGAAGTGCTGCGAGAGGACAAATTATCACTCCCATTGACCTCAAAACGCTGTGGATTAGTATCTGGGATAGACTCCCTGGCAGCTCATTCCGCAACGCCGAGGTTCTCCAAAAGAACGAGTATTGGAAGAGACTGGTTCGAGGCCTCATTTAGCACCTCTTGTCTCTGCTCTACCCACGATTCTCAGTATTTATAGAATAAGGACAGATCAGCCACCTTCCTTCCATGTTCCAGACTGTGGAGGTCCTTTGTAAGGTCAGGCGCATCTACCAGATGCAGTGCTGCGTTTCTGGATTGTCTCCAGAAGCTTCAGGGAGTGCTTCACATCGCATCTTCACACTTGAGAGCAGTCCTTCAGCAATGGTCTGATTCAAGACATATTTTTTGGAGTGAGAAAAAAATTCGGTGCGGACGGGCTTAAACTCTAGAGCTGTCGGCCACCGCATCAAAATAAAAGCAGGAAAAAGTAGTGTTAAAGTAAACATGGCAACCGGAGAACGTCTGTCTATATTATATATACTATAGACATTTAATTCTACAACTGAAATTTTATAGAAGATGGAACATCTTCTACCAACACCTAACTTTTTTGACCCCCGCAAAAAAATTAAAAAATGATCAGCGGTCTCCGAAACCTCCAAAAATGCATGAGCGTTTTTTTTGTTTTCTGACGTTACCAATTGGCGTGGGAAGTAAAAAAGATACAAAGCAAATAAATATTTCCTGAGAGTGTCTCTATCAATTTAGAATTCGACTGCACTCAACACGTACTTTCACCCAAAGTATATATGATGGACCCCGTATAATCGAAATTCATACTCACAAGATAATAATTAATTAAAATAAATGAGTAGAAGGGACTTGAGTGCAGGATTTTATTGTTGTTATTTCATATTGATTCTAAGACCGCATCAGCGTATGTAGAGTAGAAATTTAAATTGTGTCATGGATTACTAAACAAAATATTACAATACTTAGCCATGCAGAAGCACACAACTAAGAAATAGAGCTCTCGAAATAAATGAATTGCGTAGGCATATTTATAACTGTAATTTAAGATAAAAAATTGGTGCTTACATTACAATTTTTTAATCTTCATGTTCCTCGTGGCTCATAGTTATCAAACTGAATAAAAAAGTGTTATCCAATTGTCATATTCATTATATATTTTGTTTCACTTCTCTATCTTTATCTTACCCTCTGTCAAATTGCAGTGTTCAATAACATGGAGTTTTTGGGATTGAGTGAATTAGTTTTTTTTATTCCGGCCAAAATGTTCAGAAAATTCAAAGCCTGGGAGATTTAAACCTCATAGTATAGTAGGTATTATTAAGAATTTCCACAAATCCACTGACGTTAAACTAGGGCCCTTAAGGGCGCCATAAAAGCAATAAGTTTGACAATCATCATTTGATTTTTAGAACAGTTCCTATAAAAGTGTGTTTTTTATTTATTCAAAATATAATTTATGCTAGTGCTTACTGACGGCCATTCGAAAATTCCGCTTAAACGAATAAAGGCATTTAGGCCTACACTTTTATGAATAAAGTAATTGTTGGACGAACATATCCATTAATATGCTTACGACGCGCCGACGGCGACGGTCGCGGAGAAATTTTTGGACAAGTATCATTGTTTTCTACAGATGTTACAACTGTAGCGCACAAATTTAAGGAACTGGGTCATGGATTATCAGAACGATTATGGAATATTTAATCAGAAGACAATAGCCCATTTCTAATTTCTAACAGAATGAGCTTATTCAGTTGTCATTCATCGGAATGTGTAAAGCTAGGATTACCACCTGCGTGGAGATTTCATCGTCACAATAATACATACATAAATGAATGTACGAACTACTGAAACTGAACCTGAGCTCCGTGAGCTTATGAAAATAAATATTCAATTGATATGAACGACAAAATGAACAAGAGATAAAGCAAATTCAACAACGACTATAGGTACCAGTAGAATATAGTATGTATCTTCATTGTATGTTTAGGTACTAAATTTTGTGTGTAATAACATTTTTGTATGAAAGTGTCAACATGATTTTTGAATCTGCACTGTTTCTGCATATAAATTCATCAATGCAAATCGCTGATATCCAGCCACTAGCATTTTTTTGTTAAAATATAATGATAAGTATAAATGGCCAGGCATATTACTTCAACATCATGAACAAAAATGATAGGCAACATTTTTAATATTCCTGTATTCACGAACAGAATCTATATATTGACTGTCCACTTGTTTGTTTTTTCAGTCTCAACTGCATATCAGTGTTACATTCAGCCGCTCGTTCTTTTATTTATTATGATTATTTAAAGACTAATAAATAAATTAGAGAAGCATTAATTCTTGCGCAATATTATTTGTTATTGGAGTCGACAGAGTTTAATTTCATTCATCTACATGATTTTGTATCATATGCTCTTACTTGATGAACCTCTTCCATCATTTGCGCAATTTACATTTCACAAATGTCTCTCAATGATTTTTGTTTCGCAAGCGTTTCTTTGTAGACCGCCAAAGTCCGTGTACCTAATAAAAAAGGTGGTGAAGCTGATTGGTGGTGACGACTAATGAGTGAATGAGTGATCAAAAACAGCTGTTCTAGTTCTAGGTGTATGTTGAAAGTGGATGTGAAGAGTAGCAACAGGTAGTATGGCTTACCCGTATGAAAGTTATCCTAAACAACAGTGGCAACAGGTGCTATAATATCCTGGGGAGGGTCTGGGTATCCTGGATGTGGAGGTGTATAGTTGCAGTCGATCTGGAATGTAGGGCAGTTGGGCATAGCCATTGCTCCGAAAGCATCCACCTTTCACTACTACCACTATCGACTTCCGTTGATCGTAGATCGATCGCGATCGAAATCGATGTTCGGTAATCCGTAATCAGGTGTTATCGGTGTCGGGAGCGCGGCACAAACCCGAAAATCCCGGAGAACATCAACATTCAACATTCAACATTCAACATATACCGCCCGTCCCGCTGACTTGACGTTGTCCGGCCTCCGCTCCGCGCCGAGTGGCGTGTATTTTTGGGGCACGAGTTTTCAACACTGGCTTGCGCCACAAATGAAAGTAAAAGTGAACGAGTTC
The DNA here is from genome assembly GCA_949316355.1 of Bruchidius siliquastri. NCBI lineage: Eukaryota > Metazoa > Arthropoda > Insecta > Coleoptera > Chrysomelidae > Bruchidius > Bruchidius siliquastri. Next base: position 20,993,028 of record OX438538.1, on the reverse strand, counting down.
AAGCGTGAGCCTCCGCGACCACGGAGTATAGAGGAATGAGTATACGGGCGATATCCCAGCTGTAATCCTGAGAGATGGTGGATGGTGGATGGTGGTCGGTGACACCCTGGATGGACTGCGATTACCAGCAAATTGTCAACATCACCTTTTCTCACGGGATCGCACATAATACTACTTAAGTCTTAATTTCTCCCTTTACTTTCCCCCCTTTCCTTTTCAGTCGCCCCACTCTGCGCGCACAATTTTTTTCCTATAGCTAGCTCTCTCGCGATTTATCTTTCTCTACTTTCAAGGTCGCAAAGAGCAGGCGATTGCGCGATTTCAGCTGAGCGGCGGGCTGGCGTTATTCGACGCTTTCACGCTATGCGGCGCGTTTCGTCTTTCGTCACCGCATACTGCATAGTCCCATAGTCGCCTTCGGTTTCAGTTTCCGTACTCCACACTCGTTGACTCGTTGGTCGTTGCGAGCTGCGACTTGGCTTGGCTTGCATGCTGTAGCGTGGGCTGTTGCTGCTGCTGATGCCTATGACTATCAGTGCAGTACCGGTACATCAAATCAAATATCTACCAGGTCTGGGAAAACAGCTTTGAGTGCCCCTCATTTTTCTCCCAATCTTTTTTTATTTTTTTCAACTCTCTGAACCTTCTGGATACAAGCCAGAAGCGAGCAATACGTCTAGTGGATGCGCCTGACCTCACGAATGACCTCCACAGTCAGGAACCTCAAAGAAGGGTGGCTGATCCCCACCAGGTCGAGCTTACAACGCCTCGAACAAGCCTGTTACAAAAGTCGTTCTTAAGGAGAACATCGCCGTTGTGGAATGAGCTGCCAGGGACCTGGTTCCCCGATGGTTACCATCTACAGCGTTTCAAGAACAATGTGAATAAACATGTATCCTCCCGCAGTGCTTATGAAGCGCGATAGGCTATATTATGCCTTTGCGTGAGGTAATCTATATAAAAAAATACCTGGGCTGGCAAGAGAACAATCAGATATTTTTTATGCGTTGGTTCTGAATCTTGTGTCGCCAGACAAATTTTTGTATCGTTTTCTACTTTGATGAAGGCTGCCGAAACGTCAGTTAACATTCATTTGTACGTATGTGGATTCGAATAACGGTCAGCGAAAAATATAGTGAATAGCTATCAATATAATCAATAAAATAATGAAAATAATGATAGACTCTTGGTGCCTTTTCCAAAAGTCGTTCTTTTCGAGACCCTCGATGTTAAGCAATGAGTTTGATCCCAAATAGTTACGATCTACAGCGTTTTAAGGTCAATGTGTATAGATACTGGTCAACTCGCAGCACTCATGAAACATGATAGGCTTTCTGCCTTTGCGAGAGGTTATCAACAATATCAATCAATATCAATCTGCCGTGATAATATCTATAGAATAGAGACAGATCATCTACCCTTATTCGATGTTCCAGACAGTGGAGTTCCTTTGTGAGGTCAGGCACGTCCACTAGACGTATTTCTTGTTTCTGGATTATGTCCAGAAACTTCAGGGAGTGCTTTGGAGCGCATCTCAACACATGCGAACAGTACTTCAACGATGGTCTGATCTGGGTCTTGTATTTCCTGGAGCGGAAGAGAACTAGCAGCTTCTGGGACGCCGACCTAGCGAGGCCAGCAACATGATCGTGCCATGACATGTTATTAAAAATAGTTTTCATGACATTTGATCCCTCTTATTAATGGAGAATCACATATCCAAACAAAACTTTAACATGTTATACAACATTGATATGTAGATATAATTTTACGATGGAGAGATATCACTTATAATAAATTTGTCAGATCAAATTATATTTTCCACTAAGAAATTTATTTTGTATGCAGAATAGTCATGTACGAAAATTCTGTAAAAATGTCTCAGGATTTTTCATAGACTCATGTGATCTCCGTGCCCCCCCCCCCCCTATATACGCCATTGCATTGCATGCATAATTTCATCTTTCAACCGAATTTTTGTCATTTTGCCATTCTCAATTATTTTTACGTCTCATTTCCAGAACTTTTTGTCATTCCTGCAATGGTATTATGCTACTTGATAGTTGGCCAGAACTAGAACAATAAAGACTTTTCTGAAAATTATTTTGTGGCCTAAAACTCGCCGACTTAACAAATCAAAGTTATAGTCTTTTTTACATGATACAACTGCTGAACTCGGTTGAATATTAGAAATAACATTGGTGCGTTTATATTGTCTATGTTCTAATTAGCTGTAACTAGGTAGCAATCGCTAGCGGCAACAGTTTGGCGGCGTGAGGCGCATTTGGCTGTGCGCTGGAGCTTACGAGCAGTGTTCAGCATTCCTGTCGTTTCATTTGCTTTCACCGAGTTCGCCAAGGAGACTCGTCACTGACGGGGCCCAAACCGGGGGCCACAACCGGACTTTCACAATACCTGCCTGCCTCCTGCATATACGCTGCGTTGCGCTGACTCTCAATCTCAACCGCGATCGGGGGAACTGTTGTATAATACCGATGCCATGCCATGCAATACCACACACACTCACACGAAATTGCTTATGTTCGCATATACTCATTGCCAAAACGGATGACCTGAACGTCCAAAATGAGCTATCGGGGACTTTGTTCCCCGATTGTTACAATCTACAGCATTTCAAGGTCAACGTGAATAGACATTTAGCCTCTCGCAGCGCTTATGAAGCGCGATAGGCTATCTGCCTTGTAGAACCAAGGGACCAGGAGCTCATGCATTAGCATATGTCAGGTCAATACCGCCCTTGACAGATGGCCGTTCAAAAAACCTGCGAAAGCAGTGGCTGTTGGGTAGGGAATTTCTTTGCCTTTTGATAGGAATTCTCACGAGATTCTGCAGACTCAACAGGTACTTGTTTCTCATTAGAGTGGAAACAGATCCTGTAGATCCAAAGTGCTGGGAAGACGAATAAACCTCATTCTACTTCTTAGGCAGATGTGCGGTATATTCGGCACAACGGAATGGTCGGCTATCATGAGCTTTATCATAAGGTCCGTTAAATTCGATACGCAAAAACACCGTGTTCATTTCAATGTTGGTTCTCGTGGTCGGCAAAGGTGACCAGGATTTGCCTCCCCATCGCTACTACGACTACAACCTCTCCGTCAAACTCATTGTTCCATACCTGATTTCGATAGTGGACAAATACTCGATAGTATGTATGTCATCTAGCGAACCAAAAGTCAGTTCACCTAGATTCATAAGATGCACCCCTCTTTGCGAGGGTACAGTCAAATGCTAGTCCTTTATGACTCCTGATAGTTGGGATAGTAGAAAGAAAAACATTGCATACACAGAGAGTTACAAATTCATGCTTTCATCCAAAACCAATTGTGGACGATCTCGTTTCATTCTCCTTGAGACTTATCAACACGATGTAGACTTGAACACTTGAACAAATGATACTACCTATCTGGCAAACTCATAGTTCCATATACAATATCGATAGTGGCGAGATACTCGAAAGTTTGTGCGCCATATGTAGTGCCAAAAGTCAGTTTACCGCGCAAAACTATAATAAACTTAAAGTAGGACTACAGTATCTTGGATCATATAGAGTAAATTTAAGCAAATATATTCAATTCAAACCTGGGCATATCATAATCGTGACACAAAACAGAGAAAATCTAACCTATAGGAATACTATAGTGTTGACTGAATCATTTCATAATCTTGGCGCATATAGTTCAACTTCATTATTGTTTTTTTAACCTTAAATTAGAGAATCAAAAAAGTGTTAAAACTGTACCAATGTCACTTCTTTCTTACCTTTATCTGTATAATATAGTATTTTTTCTAATTCATGTTTTAAAGGTATTGTACAGATAAACAGCGTATAAAACATATGTACCTGTACTTAAGCTCGAAGATATACGTCCACCATTAGTAATACAGATTCATTTTTTTATCCTGAGAGGTAGTTGATAAAATTAAATCCAATGGAAAATAACAGGCGCAGAAACAGGCACACGGTATCGCTGAAATTCCGTTAACCAAGATGGCGATGAGAAATATCTAAATGTATCACTTGGAGCGAATCGCAAGATGTTCGTATTCTTGATTGGAGTAAATTGGGTTTCGTTAGAAAATATGATAACCTTACAAAAAAAATGGAATACTTGTTAGGAAAGCATTGAAATCTTAGTTGTGAAGAGAATTATATTCTTCCCTAGAGTATATTTTCTAAGAATGATGTATTGAATTCGAAAATATGCATTTCTTGGTTCAAATTAATAATAATTTGCTCATCAAGTAAATTGTCTAAGAGTGAGATCAGATATTCTTGTCGTGAGTATATCTTCAAACAAGAATATGGCAAAATCAAAAGTTTGATTTCGGACTTCCATTGTCTATAAAATTTTGAGTATCACGACGTTTCGATTGATGTGCTATCTTCAATCGTCTTCAGGTGAACTGGCGAACACGTTCCTTTCATGCCTATTTATACCCCGTCCGGTGACGTGTCGTTGTGCGCGTTGTGATTGAAGATAGCACATCAATCGAAACGTCGTGATACTCAAAATTTTATAGACAATGGAAGTCCGAAATCAAACTTTTGATAAATCCACCTTGTCTACAAGTTTCAAACAACAGTTACGAATATGGCAATTCTTGAATTAAAAATGTATTTCATGTGTATAAATTTTTATGAGAGCAAACATCAAGTATCTCAGTAAAGAAATTACGGTCGCTTAGCTAATCGTAATCGCACTAGATGAGTTGAGTCGGTACTGCACTGTGGAGTGTTTAGTGCAGGCGGTACTTGTATAGTTGTAGTCAGAATTGACTCGGTACTGCACAATGATATAATAATAATAATAATAAAAATCCAATAGGCCTGTTATCGTTTTCAATGGAAGGCAGAAAGAGTGATCTATTTAATAGACATCGCTATTCTCAATGACAACAACGGTCAAAGCACCTATTTTGTGAAGATACCTAAATATACAGATCTCGCAATCGAAATTAAACGGCTCTGATAACGATAAAAAGTTACACAAGACCTTCCAAAAGTCTGTGATTAATAATAATTTATTTATCCGTCAGATTCTAGTACAGATATTGGACACGTTATAGCATTAAGTTATACACAAACAATGTATCTATATAAACAACAACAACTTTGGCACAGATCAAAAAAAATTAAAAACTCCTGTATGGAATACAAACAATTGTCCCAGAGGTAATGCTTCAATTAAATATAACATCTTTTTATTTGTGATATTCTTCATGGATCAGGGCAAATAATCAAAATTCTTGTGGCCCATGTAAAAAGGACTGTTTTCGTATAATGTTGTTCCATGTTTGATGGCTACCACTCTTCTGATATCATAGTTGTGTAAATCACATGTAAAAGCTGGCAACAGAGGCCATTGTCATAAGAAAACCAGGAATAAAGAGCTGTTGGATTGTAATAGATCAGGATCTACCTTGATGTCATACTTGCTCAATGCATGCAAGTCCTTTCATCGATACCCATATTGTAGGAGTGCATTAAAAATAACTAGTTCCGCAAAGTTGGATTTAAAACCGTGCATTGTCATCCAAACTGGTTCATTTCGACCTGGTGATGAAGCCGTTGGGCGTTTCTAGTGTTTGTTGTACTGATGGCTATGTCTTATTATACCTGACAATTTCATCGAACATATGCCATCTATAGAGACAGAATAGTGGCTATTCTTCAATGTTCCAGACTGTGCTGGTAGGTAAAAAGCTTATCGATCTAGAAGCTTCTGGGAATGGAAGGAAACCCCCAGAATCTGGAACGCCGACCTAGCAAGACCAGTAACGTGGTCGTTGATATTAGTAGCATAGTACTTGCACTTAACTCAGAAGATCTCCAGTGAATCAGAAGCCGTTCTGACGATCGTTGTTACTCTTTTAGTTGTAGTTAGATACTATCTGTACTACCTGTACTACGGTTCGCCATGCCATGGCTGCGATGCCGTAATAATCTATTGTTTTGTTGTATGTATGAATTACGTGGCACGAACGGCATCAGCATCGACTTCGGCATCGCCAAGGGAAAGTAGCGATAATACACTTTCACTATCGTGTAATGTCTGTCTGGACCCAAGACCTCCAAAACAGCTTTAAATTATATACGTAATCTTCGAAATAGTTTACAACACAATCTCCATGTTACAGCGTAACCGTTTTATAGAAATCTGTCTCCATTTTACACAAATCTAGGTGAATTTTGCTTTTGATACAAGCAATACCGCAACTAGCAACGCTTATGTACACATAAAAATCAATTCTCAGACCAAGAATATGTGCTTTCATTCAAGTATACCATATCTTCCTATATGCGCAAAGATATAATAATCTTAAAGTAAGAATACTCTATTTTTGATCATATAGAGTAGATTTAAGTAAATATATTCAATTCAAACCTGGGGAAGTCTTGGAAGTAAGAATACCAAAATCTCAAATTGAGGCATATATCATAATCTTGGCACAAATAATTCAAGTTCATTATATAACTTATTATTGGTATAAACATCATGTAATTCTGATGAGCTGTTATCAAAGCTACTGTTGGTTCCTTAACCTTAAAAAGAAGAACCTAAGAAGTTTCAAAACTGTACCAATGTGACTCCTTTTTTACATGTATCTGCGTTATATAGTATTTTTCCTAATTCAGGCTTGAAAGTTGTACAAATAAACAGAATATAAAAAATATGTACCTGTAATTAAGCCAAAAGATGTACGTCCACCATTTGTAATAAAACTTATCGACAACTCACATATCACCCATATCACATCAACACCTGTACACTTGTATGAGATCCTCACAACAGTCACAACCTCAACTTTTTAACGGACATTCATCCTGGAAGGTGGTTGGTAAAAATTGAATCCAATAGAAATTAACGGTTGCGGAAAACAGACACACGCGTACCGCTAAATTGCCGTTGACGAATATGGCGATGTCAAACACGTAAATGAATTACTTAGAGGGAATCGCAAGATGTTCGTATTCTTGATTGAACAAAAAAAAAATATGGAACAGTTGTTACAAAAGCATTAAAATCTTAGTTGTTAAGGAGATTATATTCTTCCCTTGGAATATATTTCTTTAGAATGAGTATTGAATTGTAAAATATACTTTTCTTGGTTCAAATTAATAATAATGTTCTCATCAAGTAAATTATCTTAGACTAAGTTCAGATGTTCTTGTGGTGAGTATATCTTCACAAGAATATCGAAATTCTTGAATTGAGAAATTCTTTTCACGAGTGTGAGGATCGAACCCACATATACAAACCATTTGGCATTTCAGCATTCAGCAGTTGGGAAGAAGAATTCGTCAGAATTGATGAATTCTATTCAATTGATCATGATGTTCAATGATTAATAGTTGTGTATGTGATATCACACACGAATACTACATTACTATTTTTACTATGCTTAGGACAAACGAGCCGCAGTGAGCATTATCATCCAAAAAAAATTTTCCTCTAATAGCTAAATAATCAAGACGTTTAAAGCATGCCTGACCAGCGTAATACTATTTTAAGTGGAACACCTAACACCTTGCATGCGTGCAAAGTTGGATTGCGTCTATACCTATCGCACATTTCATATCCAGTTTTACATGTTTATAGTTCAAAACAGGTGATAAATTGCACGGACACTGAATCAATGCCACAACGATGTTTGGTGGAAGCAATTAATTAAGTGATTCTACATATACACGTTTCGTTCTGTTATATAGAAAAACGCTGGCTGTAAAGGACGAAAGTACGATAGAAAGTCATTTTGGATCTCCACAAGGATCGATCTCGGAGGCATTGTTGTAGAGTATGCTTTGTCATATTGTATTGAGGAAGAAATTGTTCTCAGGGATCAAATTGATGAACAAACGCTCAGAAATGACAAGAAACTAAGAAAAAATCGGTATGGCGTTCTCAATTTATTGAGAATACGAAATTAATTTTTAGAAAAAAAACGGTCAATTCAGGTGACGCTGTAATTCCCGCCCAATGGTATTAGTTAAGAAATAGGGATTTGGTTCGAATTTTACAATTAAAAAAATATCGAAAATCTGGATATTTATAATCTCAAAATTCCACAGTACAGTGGAAGGGGATCAGCAGCTCTGCAATCCGAACACAGTTTCCAATAAACTGATACAACTGCACGTGGAGTAAAGAGTCATCCTACTTAACGAATTTTTCCAAAAGGTACCCATTATTTATGAAACTGTTCAGCATCATCTCTTCGCGCCAGGTATATCTCTTCATCTCAATTTGCAGCATTACATGTGTGTGCTCAAATGCAATATTGTCAGCGTGTTGAGAGAGAGAGGTAGGTCTGCCTACATTTCAATTTGGGCTGTTTCGATGGCTTCCCACGCTTAAGTGAAAGGAAGTACCAATTGTAAAAATGCCTGAATTGAAGGTAATAGGGTGAATTCGCTTGTGACCGGCATTTTTTTGGATGCAATAAAAATTATTGAACAACCAGGACACCGTAATGACTGAAAACATCATGAATAATATTTATCACAGTCTGAAAAATAATTTCTCCCAAGTTCTAAATTAATCAAAAACATTTATTATATTTTCTTCTACCACAGAAAGGAATATTTGTTTTTTAAGCACATTCCATTGTGCTAGGATGACAGTAGAAATTCCAACTGAATTCTGTAACTACGCGCTAGAATGATCAGAAGCTTGGGAAACATGTACAAATGAGGTTTGAATACCCTGTAATAATTTCTCCAGTCTCTCGAATTTTTCAACTACGCTCGAAAATGATTGGTCAACAGAAAAGCAAGACGTGTATTTTTTTTCGTTTTTTACTTATTACTCCGCCACCAATGCATCAAGCATAATCTGTGTGTCTACATCATATTCTTTACCAAATTTCATCCAAAACAGTGCAGCAACTACTGAGATGACGCGGTGACAAAACGCCAGCAGATAAACCGACAGACATACAGACCAACAGCCAGTGCCTTTTTGGACCTCAAAGAAAATGCAGAGGTGAATTGAAGCAGGCCAACGCCGATATTAGGAAGATATATTTTGCTCTTCAGAAAATAGTCCCTCGCCCCTAAATGAAATTCTCGGTACGCCCTTGAAATTGGTTGCAAAAAAATGCTTGTGTCGTTATGCATCTATGCACAATTGTGAATATTTGCACAGTAACCATAATCAAACTTCATACTCAAGTACGCAAAACAGAATCTATGCAATACATTGTCAATGAGAAAATCGTATTTAAATTGAAAACGAACTGCTACTAGTTACTGGCGAAGTACATAGATAAGTTTTAATTTAAGCACATTATCGAGAGATGAAAGGATATTCAGTGCTCAAAGCATAAAATTGATTTCAAAATAGATTTGCCCACCGCTCACGAGAAGCGTGGCAGCGTGGCAACGCCGGTTTCTAGCAAGACCACTTTCACTTCCCTACAAAGCAAAGACCTTGAAAGTTACAAACAGGTAAAATCAGTCTCGAGGACAGTCGAACCAACACAAAACGATCAATTACTTAATACAACGTTTGCCTGTAGTACGCCATATATTATTTATGAATTAGACATCAGCATACTTATACGGGGGGGCGACTTTTCATGTTATCTACTAAACCGTGGAGATGATAGGAAGCGATTGACTTACTATCGGTTTTCGGGTGGTGCTACCCCAACCACAGCTTCCTTCTGATGCCCAATGGCGGTTGCGGGTCTAGGATCATGGGCGTCGACAAGGGGGGTAATGGTGGTGATTACCCCTCCAAAACCTCAAGATACTGTTACCGAACAAAAATCGAAGTGAAACCAGGAAAAGATAATTCATGTTTTGACGAAAATTGCGCTCTATTTTCTCGAATAAATAAATTGAATAAGCTATATGGGAAAATCTACTATGTCAATAAGTTCTATGTATTGTAAAATTCTAAGTTCTCGGCAGTAAATACGGTATAGTAAATTTTGTTTATCTTCAGAAGGCAAATGTATGAATAATCATCTCACATGTTTAACAAATGGGAACTTTTTTCCGATACTAAAAACATTTTGAGGTCTCCCTCTCTCCTCTCAATCCCTATCCCCACTTTTCACCCCTCCAAAAAAAATTGAAAAAAGATCAAGGGTCTCAAAACGTGCAAAAACAATGTTTGAGCGTTTCTTTTATCTTTTGTTTTTGTTTTTTGACGAATACTACAGCGTCACTAAATCGATTCTGAAAAACTACAATGCTTTTTGTCCTTGCTATAGTTGTTATCCAGTGTGTGAATTTCATCAAAATCAGAATTGTACTTTCTGGATTTTAAAGGGTTCACGTATTGCAAGACAGACCGACACAGACAGACGAACAGAGAGACATTCAGACCGACGGAAATTGCCACTGCATGGTTTTTGTGATGTAGGTATATGTCATGAAAAAAACAAGAAAACACAAAATCTCGAATTCGAAATGGTTCGCCGATTGGCGTGGGAAGTGAAACAATTTGTTGGAAGGTTAAAAATTACAACATTCCAAGGAAGCGCAAAAGACGCTGGGTGACTCTTATAAAACATCTGCAACCTTCTATAGCCATTCAATTCTCATGAATAATGTGACATTCAAATTTCTCCTTGGAAGAAAAAGTCCTATTTTATTTGAGCGCAACATGTCCAATTAGGAAATCAAAAAAAAGCACTAGAAGTCATCGTCGCATAAATATTTATAGACCCTTGAACCCAATGCGTCTCGCAAACATCAAATACTGACTACAGCCCTTAGGTCATAAAACCGAAAAAAAAAACCTTAATGGTCCTGCAATAAAAGTAACAAATGACAATCAAGTAGCCGCTCCTACCGTCGGTTTTTTGCTGCGCGTTCATAGGGTAGATCAAATAAAAGTGAAACTTACGGACTTTCGTAGGTAGAAGAACCAACCAATGGCGGTCGAGGAGATTTTATTGTTAAATATTTACGCATTCTTGTTTCAGTGCAGTTGTGTCCTCCTAGGGTGCTGATAATGGGTCTTCACAAGGACAGGCGACACTTTCTGCCTTTTGCCTGAAAGGGAAACCATTTTTTTCTTCTAGGCACTATTTTACGAGCCTTATGAGAATCTGGGCCATTAATTTGCACTGGTGAAGGATAACAGGTATACAGAAAAGAAAATAAATGTTCTGTCTTTGTAATCAGACCCATCATAGCCTATATATTTCCACAATTTTCCACACATTGTGAGATGGAAGGAAAACCATTTTTTTTTTTGGAATTATGTCCTATTTCATGAGACTAATGGAAATATGTGCCATCATTTTCGAGTGGTGAAGGATCATGGGTCTACAGAAAAGAAGATAAATGTTCTGTCTTTATAAGCAGACCCATAATTTTCCATGTATTTTGGTGCACTGAAACTAAATTTGGCAAACATATTACGCCACGTCAATTTTCCCACCCCTCATAGAGGGCCGTTGAGGGCAAACAAGGCCAAGGCTGAGCCCATTCGAGAAGCAGGAAAAAAAAACAAAAAAAAAACGGAAAGTCTATCATTTTAGGACCCTTCAAATGGAGGAATCATCCATGGCATCCCCCTGTAGTCCCCCCCACAGATAAATATAAAAAAATGGCGTCAAGTAGGTTGACACTATATTTCATCCTCATTAGAATAAGTTTAGATATTTAGAAATAAGGAGTTTGGAATGGTTGATAGTTGAATTTTAATTTAAAAATTATTTTCGGCTTCGAAAATTCGATGATTTCAAAATTTCACAAAAAAAGTTTTAATATTTACGAAACTTACTTCAGCTCTAAAATTCGATCAAAATCTTCAATGAACTAATACGACACACTTATTTTATTTGTGATACCTATTCGCTAAAATGTCGTAAACTTGTAAAAGAAATGGTTATAATATTGTTTGAAAGTTCATATTGTTCCGAAGACATATTATGTCGTCGTAAAAATATATTGAGAAGATTATAATATTGGTCGAACTAGTACGGATTCTACAGAGATCAAAATTTCATGAGTGATAGAATGTAATTTGACAACAACTGTTTTTTTGGATTTCAAAAGAATTGAATACTCATGTTTAATTTGAAAAATACTCAATGAAGTTTGTTGCATTTCATAAATTCTGAACACCCAAACAAGTTGAGTACATCCTAAAATAGTTAAAGGCGTATGAAACCTGTTTAAGTGAGTTGATTGTAGGTGCTCTTACTTGATGAAACTCTTCTATCATTCAGATAAAAAATTGCGTGCTTGACACAGAAGTTTCAAAAAAAAACTATTTTTTTTATAGGGACAAATTTCGATTTATATTCAAGTAATCTGGGTAGCCTTTTTAGCAGTCAAACCTGACAGTCCGACGATGATTTGAAATATAGATCGAAACGCGTCACTGAAAGAAAGATACTTTTATTTGTGAAACTTCTGTGTTAAATACACATTTTTTATTCGAATGTTTGAATCACGTTTGCTCTCTACTATGCAACAGACCTGCTATATCGTAAGTTCCCAATGGGCAACCCTATAGTACGCGAGGCTTGAAAATGAGTGTTAAATCAGATTTAGTTACCAAAAAATATAAGAGTACCCCAAAAATGTGTATTCTACTTCTACTAAATATGCCTGGCACACGAGAAATATGAATAAACGAAGTTTTGGAAGTTGTGATATTTTATTGTTTTAGTCAAAAACGGTGCAGCGATTACTGAGATTACGCTGCGACAAAATACCAAATGAACTAGAGACCGTCAGAAATTAGTAGTCCAAATAAAGCATTATCTGAAATTCGATCATTTTCTCGATGACAGTACTGAAAACATTTTATTTTGATGTTTGGTGAGCTTTTTATACTTTTCAAACACTGTGTGCGCCGGAACTATCTTAGGGGCCGTATAACAATGCGCACAGTTTCCTCAGCCCCGATTTGAGAAGTTATCCTAATGCTTTAGATCTTTCTTTGAATCATAAAGTAAACTCAATGTTTGATAAAGGGGCATGTAGGCATATAATATCTTAGATGGGAAAGGGAAAGATCTGAATAAGATTTTGGAGCTGTTGATCTTTTGAATTCCAATAAAAAAAATTACTGAGGTACTGAAACACCTCAAATCTTTAATGATCAAGGTTTCAAAGACTTACTTCAACGAACTCCGAATCTCTGATTCATTATAAATATACATTTAGTATTTTACGCGAGATTAGATTTCAGATTTGAAGTTTCTGTAACAGGTATATTGTTGTGTGTACCCAAAATTCAACCGGATTTAAAATGTCATCGCTTGTTGGACCATGTGCCATGCCATAGTGAGCCTTTGAAAGGCAAATGATGGAAATTAGGATATGTAAAGTGACGAAACTTCGCACCTTATTATTCTATTAGCAAGGCAGTCAGTTGAATATACTAGATTAGTAAACAAGGTTGTTGTTATGCCAATTCCTCTGTTATGGCTTTTTTACTGGCGAATAAGCATTGCTTGTTATTTTACAAGTAGACAACTGGGCATGCATGAAATTAGAATACAGGGTCACGTCAAATGTCTGTGATAGAAATTTTAGTTACTTAACATCTTATATCATACTCCAGATCCTCAACTTATTGTGATTTATTGTTACGAATGATGAGCTGTGCAAGTCAAACTCATTGCTTAACGTCGAGGTTCTCCAAAAGAACGACTTTTGGAAAAGCCACCAAGAGTCTCCAGTACAGCGAAGATTAGAGGAGCTTATCTGGTGCATCCACACCAGGTCGAGCTTTCAACGGCTCCAACAAATGCCTGTTACAAAAGTCGTGAGGTTATCTATGAAAAATCTGGTTCAATCCACATCTCAGGTTATAAACTTAAATATATTTTTTTGACTATTTGTTTTCCATGGAACTCGTACCTGAAGGGGCCTGCCTCTAGATCACTTCCTTATGACAACAGTCAACATGCCGCAAACGAATCCGAATTCTTGAAAAGTTGAAGCTTTCTTAATCTCTTATTTACACTGTAAACCATCTATTTTCTAGATATCGTTATTTATATTTACCCCAAGAAAATAAAGTTGTTGGAAACTATTGTTTTTATTATTAGGACAGGTATAAAATTCGGCTTCTCTAGTAAATGTCACCATACAAATTGTGGTCAGTAAATATACAGAATGATCAGTTATCTTTTCGAAATTGCAGATATCCGGTGGTTGAGTAGTTGCAGAAGAGTAGGAGAAATAAATATATGAATGACGTGAAAAAGTTATTGTTTAGGGGATGGAAATGTTTCAAGTACCTATAATCGCGTAAATTTTCGAATTTGTTGTTCAAATTTCGACCCTAGATCGGTACTATATATAACAAGTATGTTTTTTTCAATAAGGATTTGGATCAGATTATGTAACTGTTGATAGTTTAAAATTTAACTTAAAAAATGTTGAAAAAGTTAATCTTTGTGCGGTATATACGTAACACAGTCAAGGGTGTGATAGCAACATCAACACTCATTTCCAAGCATCGCGCTAGTGCCATAGTTGGCAGCTTACGAATGTCATATGTCGTAAGGGACATCTGTCGCCGCTTCAAAGCAGGCCAAGTGTTAGGACCTTTATCTCGTAAGTTTTCAATGGGCGTCCCCATATAGGGTGACACTTGGAGATGAGTTGATGTTGCTATCACACCCTTGACTGGGTTACGTATATACCACCTGGCTATAGTAACGAGTCTAGGCTAAAGACGAAACATGCATGTCTATAGCAGGCTTGATGCATAGTGGAGTACATACACTTACTATAACCTATTTCCAAGGGCGCGTGCGCTTAGAATGTAAAAACACAATCGAATTCATTATTATTTCATTCCGTCCTTTCTCTATAAATGACTCGATAATAACGCAATTTTAGAAAGAACCGCATTGAACAGACTCTAAAAGAGAATGTAAGTCATGCATGTTTAGAAATGTATATTAACTACTTGCACTACTCTGACACCAAAACTGCACACGACCTTCATTATTATTAGGTAACACTTGGAATAAAACAATTACAAATGTGGGTACGCAACAGCACATTTTGTTATTGTTTCACACATTATACAAAGGAATAGTAGAATATTCCAGTCTTGAAATTTGATAGTTGTCAGCGCCAGAGACAGGGTTCGCTCCCAAAGACGTTCTACCTACCTAAGCTTGGTGCTTTTAATCACAAAATGCCGTCAAGTCCCTACGAATATTTTTGATTATACATGGTGTTTGGCACATGAACTGACAAACAACGGAGATGTGTAACTTTTTTAGTGGTTTTTGTATAGTTCTCCAAAACATCGAATGAATGTTGCTATAACTTTAGCCTTTATAACAGGCCCGTACCCAGGATTTTCTCTCGGAGACTTGGAATTTTGTTGCAAGAGGGGGAGGGTTTGGAAAATCTGAAGGCGATATGATTGAGAATGGTTTCAATATACAGTATGTAGATATTTCCTACCAAATAAACTGCACCAAGAAATATATATCATGAAAACAAATATGAAATTTTTTCTAGCACTGCTGCGGAAAGATACAAACAATTAAATTTTCTGAAATTTCGGGGGATCGTGGCCCCCCTGGGTACATACCTGCTTTGTGAATGTAATGAATAATCTGGGTTGTATTCTAGAATGCATGATCATTCCACGTTAATTATTACATGATATGGTCGGTGGTGATACAAACGATACCAATAATACGAGTTATGAGCCAATGTTGTCAACTATTTTTCCTGGAAATCGTAGTAATTGTGCAGAAAAATGGACATCTAGAGCACTCAAATCTAGCCCCCCACCCTCCGCGCTATTGTTCCTTCCAACTTTATAACTTGTAGTAGACATCCAAGCATGATAGCACCAAAAGTCCTCAGTACATTAAACACAAGGTGGGCCAAACGAGCGAAACCCTACCAGGTCGAGCTTCCAACGCCTCGAACCAGCTTCTATCAAAAATTGGTTTTTTGGAGAACCTCATCGTTGTGGAATGAGCTGCCGGGTTTGCTGGTTTGTTCCCCGATGGTTACAATTTACAGCATTTTGAGGTGTAAGTGAATAGTCATATGCCATCTCGCAGCGCTTTCTGCCTTTTATTTGTCAAAGCTTCTATCAGTTACACAATAAATTACAGTCAGTAAACGATGGGCATCTACAATTTAGAAATAAGAAATCTTTTGATAATAGTCTCGCGCCTGAAGCGGGTCCTGGCGAGTGAATATTTACATAAAAGGGAATGGGTAAAATTAACACTGTTTTTAGAAATGGAGCCGTACAATTCAAGGTTCTTTCCAAACAGTGTAAAAATGTTCTCTCGCCTTGATGAAATTACCGACATAACATGAGATTTTTTATGAGTGTGAAACAAAATTAAGGAGTTAACTTGTTTTGCTAGCAAGGAAAAGGAAACAGCTGCTATTACATAATCTGTATAATACACAAAAGTTTTGATCTGCCACCTAAATTACTCCCAAGACAATTATTACTGACTCATTTGAAAATATGCTTTACCTTTAGATACTGAAATCCATTCACTTTGTCAGATATTTCACAATAGCAGAAGAGAACTAAGCAAATTGACAGAAGTGAGAAAAATAGTAGGAAATCAGATTTAGTGCTTCGGTAGGGGCGTCAAGAAAAAATCCAGGCTAGAGGGGAAATCTGGTGGCCATTTTGAAAATCTGAACCTCAAAAAAATTGATAGGAAACAATGTGAAACCTTCAAAATTTTGATACGCCCCATTATTTTCAGGCCCACGCCCTAGACAACGTCTGTCCGTCTCATAACTCTAAAAGTACCACTCAGATTTTAATAAAACCTGACATTAAGTTACAATAGCAAATCCTGGATTGAGGATTAACGTGTAGGGAAAGTCAGAAGTTAAGATAAACGGTGGATTTTTCATGAGAAATCGTTTCACATCGTTTAACGTTTTTTCCATTACTTAATCACTACTATCTCCTGTCTACTTTCAACCACCGTGATTCTCAGTGCTTGTTTCACACATTTACCTCCGGAACACAGAAATGATAGATTCATGATTAATAAAACAAAATTTGACCATTTAATTTTCTTGCGTTGTAGTGCTTTTTAAAGCGTAGTTTACTTTCTTTGATAGGAATTCATTTGGTCCACTTATGTTCTAGCACAAGATGATGAACAAGTATCATGAATAATTACTAGAGTACTATTTAGAATTTGATAAAAACGTCAAGTAGATTGACTCTGTATGTGACGTGAAGTGGCATCAGTTCACTTTTCATCGGATTTTAGAACTGTTGATTTCTTTAAAGTAAGTTTTAGAAATATTGTGAATTTACGATATTTTGTAAGTTCAATTCCAGAAGATCTTTCGTACCAAAATAATATCACGACCTCAATCTGAATCAGTCCATTATGAATACCATACATTAAACTTTGATGGAAATTACCAAGCTAATAAGTTTTCCACTATACCTCTCATTCCCAGATGACGTGACAGGTATCAAATACGAATTCAACGTGAATAATATATTTTTCACAATTTTTTTCAAATTATTATATTTTGATCGGTACTTAATATGTGTGCAAATTGTCAGATTTATCATACGTCCTAAGGCGATGAAAATTCCGTTGAAAGATTCCGTTACATACATACATGCAGGTAAAGCTATTATTATAATATGGTTGTGGTATCACATATATATCTCTACACTACATTTTTTCTTGTAAGTAACCAAACATTCCTGAACTATTGATTAAAACAACTAACTAATACCGTATTCTGCGGAAATTACACAATAATTATACACCAAACAAAGGTTAATTCAAAATTAAAACCAAAAAGACCTTCAAATAGTATGCTGATGATTCACTGATTTTTGTATAAATGAGTTCTTGTATTTCGTACATATAAAGATCTCAGCTCACCATTGTGTTACTAATTGCAAGATACTAACATCCTTTTATTTTTCTGATGTTTGTTGTTAAAATGCGATTCAGAATCAGGCTTCATGTTGCCAGCTTCCATAAGATTTGATTAATGTTAGGTACTACAAATGGAACTGAAAACGACTCAATGAAGCGAAGGCAACTAGCTAGGAATTAGCTGTTATAATACATCTGAAGCAAACGGACTGTTCACTCTTCTATTCTCATTTCTTGTGTTTCTGGACATGTAAAAACTATTGTAGATTATACAGATGAAATAATTATGGATGGATTATGGACACAGTGTCACAAATAAAACTCTTTATCTTTCAGTGCCCCTTTTTTGTAAGATTTCGCTCTCAGTACCTCTCATCCTCCTACCCCAATTTTTGGCCTAGCCCTCAAAAATAATTAGAAAGTGATCAGACAGTTTGAGCGTTTTCCATTGTTTGACGATAACTTCACCGCCACTGAACCGATTTTCAAAACAAAATGAGAAATAGAAACCTAGTGCCAAAGTTTCATCAACATCCAAAACGTAGTTTCCGATTTGTAACCCTTCTACAAGTCAGTATGGCCCTTCCAAGGATTACCCTACAGAGTACAGACAGACAGACCGACGGAAATGAGTGACGTGGTTTTTTGTGATGTTATATGTCGTGAAACATGAAGAAAACACAATATCTCGAATGCTATTTTTTTCGCGATCACACTACTTCTCCTCCAAGTGGCGCGAGAGATAAAAGAGTTGAAAAGATAAAATTATTTCGATTTTGAGAGCAAACATAACTATTATAGCTGACGCATATTGCGTTTTCGTAACACAGATCGCAAGAATTATATAACATAATAGTTATTGGTGCTTTCTTTACCGAAAATTTTCGTTCGGCTTTCACATCGTTGCTTTACATGCAACACTGTACCAGCTAACAAAAGAATTAATGTCTGCATAAAAACTACAAAAGGTGCGAGCCCCCTGGCGTGTTGTATGTGTTATTAAAAAAGCATGAGTCGATCATTTCTTCTTTGTGAAAAAATATATTTCAATGTCACGTTCGAGATTAATTTCTCAATCGTTAACCTTGAAGACTATGTTAAGAACGACATACAACATTTAAATTATATTGTTTTTCTGTTCGTTTGTTGTCATAAGAGATGCTTTAGAATAGAAAATTATTTTTTTGTTGGTAGAATAAACACAAGGATACTAGATCATTAACTTTTTGCTCTCCGCAAATGTTGGCTTATAAATGAATTAAATATCTGTTACGAAATATTTTTTTTCATATATATTGCAACGATGCAAAACATTGGGTGAAGCAAAATTGTACCTTAAAAAGCTTCAGGGTATAGAAAACTGACACCAAAGCCTTAATTACAAACATGAAATTGGAACTGTGTGACTGATCACACAAAATGTCAATAACATTTATCCGCAGGATGAATTAGAAAAAACTGCGATCAATCATTCCTATTCCCCCGGTGGAGACGGTCAATGATATTGTCAATTACATTGCCAATGGTACCCACTCATTGATGCATCTAATTGATTGTGTAGGAAGCGATTGATGTCATTGTCAATCGATTGACGGAGATAATGATAAGAAATTTGATTGAAGTGCATTGACGGCAGCCAAAGTGAACGTCGAAATGCCCAAATCTATATTTGTGAACGCCATTATACGAGTACATATCTACTAGTTCACAATAAAGAAACTGGGAGTTAACATCAACAATCATGCTGCTGGTCTCGCTAGGTCGGCGTCCTAAGCCCTAGAGGCTCTCTTCTACTCCAAGAAATTATATTCTCCGGAACAGCTACTGCTACTGTACAAAGCCCAGATCAGACCATCGGCTGAGTACTGGGGACCTCTACAGTCTAGAACATCGAAGAAGAGTGGCTGATCTGTCTCTGTTCTATAAATATAATGGCAGATGCCCGACAGAGCTGTCTCACATAATAATATAACAATAGAGGGCGCATCCTCCCCAGGTCGACTTTACAATGCCTCAAACAAACCTCTTCCATAAGTGGTCAAGTGGTTCTTTTGGTTTGGAGATTCTCGGCGGTTTGGAATGAGGTACCATGGACTCTGTTCCCCGATGGTTACAATCTACACCGCTTTAAGGGCAATGTGAATAGATCGCTATGTAGATGACACATTCATCATATGGAACAATGGAGAGAGCCAACTAAAAACATTCTTCAGTCATCTGAACAACATGCGACCTTCGATAAAATTCACGAAAGAAGAAGAGAGCAACAACTGCCTTCCATTTTTAGATGTTTTAGTAACGAGAAGAAACACCAAAATAGAAAGAACAGTACACAGAAAACCAACTCACACAGGTCAATACTTACATTACACTTCAAACCACCCAACAGCCAGGAAGAAAGGCGTCATCCGGACTTTAGTCGACCGAGCTAGGAATATTTGTAACACACAAGAGGGACTACAAAGAGAGCTCAATATCATTAAACAAGATCTATTAAACAACGGATACTCAAAGAAGCTAGTGGAAGTAGCAATACAGGAAAATACCAACAGTAGAAGAATAAAACACGAAGAATCTCAGCACTTACTCATTCTGCCTTACGTCAAAGGAATATCAGATGGAATCAAAAGAATAGGTCAGCGATACAAAATCCAAACGAGATTCTCTAGGACTGCCACCCTCAGAAGTATCCTAACAAAAACTAAGCCCAGGAATGAATCTCAAAAGACAAAGGACTGCATCTACCAGATACCATGTCAATGTGGTAAAATCTATCTTGGAGAAACAAAAAGGCCACTGGAAGTAAGAATCAAAGAACATCGTATCAACACCCAGCGAGCAGAGACAGGAAAATCTGGAATAGCTGACCACGTATGGACGGAGCACCATAAAATAGCTTGGGACCACGCTAAGGTTATTGCCAAGGAACCGCATTCAGCAACCCAGCATAGACATTAAACCAATCTGGCAGCCACTCATAAAGAAGATCAATAGACTACGACTGGACCAGACAACAAACAATGACCGACAAACAGCCACGTCAGCAGACCGGAATACCGCGCATCGGGAACCAATCAGAACAGACCGCGCACAACGACACGTCACCGGACGGGGTATAAATAGGCATGAAAGGAACGTGTTCGCCAGTTCACCTGAAGACGATTGAAGATAGCATATCAATCGAAACGTCGTGATACTCAAAATTTTATAGACAATGGCAGTCCGAAATCAAACTTTTGATAAATCCACCTTGTCTACAAGTTTCAAACAACAATGTGAATAGACATTTTCGCCGCAGTGCTCATGAAGCGCGATAGGCTATCTGCCTTTGCGTGAGGTTGTCTATTAAAAACAGTATCCTTTGTCTTTCTGTCAATATAAAAAAATAGGATAATAGGAGCTATGACTAGAGATCAACACAAAATTTACGGTGATAAAGGTGTCTAAATCTGTCAGGGTCAATATATATTTTTATGTCGGATCAACCATAGTTATTCTTGCCACTACCACATGATTCTCAGTGGACATATGTTACATAGTGTCGGAGACTACAGTGTAAGCTTCGCAGATTATAGAACAGTTGTATTGAAATTGCTTTAACTGTAACTGGTTTCTTTCAAAAGATTGATGCTCCAATATTATATGTAAGCTAGACTTGATGATGAACTGGAGAGGTTGGGTTGAATTTTGAAATGTTTAATGACATTGCCATTTGTGACTACCGCGGGAACAAGTTTGTTTTTAAACAAGATCTTAGTATGAACTACATATTTTATGAAAGGTTAGAATCTGGATCATGCATTTACATTGTTGATACATACAAAACAATGGACCGCCATTTGGGATCCAGAACAAACTATAAGGAAACTTATGTGGGTAGGCTTGGAGAAGATTTATTTAATCTTTTTCTAAAGTTCTAATCTTCTGCTGAAGATTTAGGAATTATAAAAGATCCAAAGTTGTCTGTTGGTTTGTATTTTGGTCTATCTGTGTGTATGTTTGTCCATCCATGTCCATGTCCATGTCTGTTTGTCGGTCTGTCTCATAGTCTGTCTGTCGGTCTATTTGTCAGTTTATCTGTCGGCCTGTCTCTTTCACGTATTGAAAGAGAATAATGGATGGTATAAAATTCTATGTAGCTTCAGTATACTGTAAAGTTACGAAGAACATGAATTCCTGACAAATACTGAGTTGATCTACTTAACCCATTTTTTTGTTTAGTAGTAGCAAATGCACTTACTTAATTAACATCAGTTTTTGTAGTTTTGCTGTTTCAATCCATACTGGAATTGATGTATTTAACATCTTTTCTTTGATTAAATATATCATTATCACTGCACTGCCATATCGTTGTATATTTTGACCTTCCGTGAGCTTCCGATTTGGATAATCTTATAAATAGCGGAATGTGATCATTTTTCTCAATGGTGATGATATTTTTAGTCACACATTTCTATTTCAAGGCTACGCTCGAAAACTCCTGGCCTATAATCGTATTTCAATGAAGAGAACGCATGTTGTAAAGTGCTAAATATAAACGGGAGTAGCATTAGTGTAGTAGGTTATGACATAACATTCCAGCTGAATTTTGAGGGGACCGAGGTCTGAAAATACGGTTAGTTTGCGAAACAAATTCGTCACTAATAGAAAATAAGATATTGTTTGTAGTGCAAAGATCTGGCGGCTTTGATTGGGTTTGCAGATAGAATACTTACAGAACGGCAAGGAACTTCTCAAACGCCTGAAATACATATTTCTGTATGCGGTTACAACTATTGGCTAGCTATCGAATCTCCTTGAGGCTGAGGGCTCAATTAAATCAAAATTAGGGTTAAAAGTAGCAATTCAGTGAATATTGATTTTTTTACTTTAACGGGAGCCACTATCAGCTATATATTTTAAAAAACATAGACAGAGGGTGAAAAAATTGAAAAAGTTTTTTCATACAACCTGTGATATGTCACTAACTTTTTCTAAGTTGGGTGAGATTTCTGTTGTTGAATTCAAAATATGTAAAATAGTTTATTGATATTATTAATATAGTGAGTCTTGAGCAAGTATATGAAATGGAAAGAAAAATGTGTATTCTATATTTTGCTTATAATGACTCGTATAAAAATATTTCTTTGTATATTGTGAATTAGTGCACTGAAAAACTCGACAGATTTTCATCTAATTCCGCTTTAAATACAAACTTCAGAGCCAGAAAAAGTTATTCGTTTCAGGATTGTAATATTTGAAATGTTTGTCATATCAAGGAAGTGTGAAAAGTAGAACATCTATAAATATAATGTTTTAAATTTTGTATGAGAAATAACATTTAAAAGTTGAAGTATCAATACTGTACTGATATTTTATGGTACATATTACATACGTTATTAGAAGTGAGGTACCTAAGAAAGACCCGACGTCAATTACCACACTCAGGGACGTCGCAATAGGGGCAGGGGGCCTCCCCTACCTGCAGGTGAGTAAATGTTGGTAAAAGTTGAGAGATGTTGGTTTGCAAAACTTGATCAAAGTTGGTAGAAAATGGACAAAAGTTGGTATAAATTGCTAAATTTGCAGATTTATGGCAAAGATTTCGACAAGTGGTAACGCGCCATACGATTATCCGTAGTTTGTTTTTGCTTTACATGTTTTTCAAGGAAGTAAAATTTCGGATATAGTGGGCAAAAATTCATCTTTTTACAAAATTTCATTTCTTCCCCTTCAAAAATGGTCTCGCTACGTCCTTAATTACATGGATACTCTCCACTAAGGATGTAGCCTGCTGTACACATTGATACGTGTCTCGATGTAAAAGAAATATTTTTTCATCAATAACAGAACGCATTAAACCAATGACCTGAATTGTTTACTAAACAAGGGCGGAACTCGTGAAAACAATTATGTATACTTGTATAGCACCCCACTAAATATATCAGATATATATTAATCATGCTAGTATAAATTTCTTGGATTACACCCTTTAAGACGTTTACAGTCTACACCTCTGGATGAAATTTTGAATTCCTAATAATACCGTTGAATGCTCGACGTATCGGCAACCCTAATATCATCAGTTAGGTCTACTGATAACCTTGTGTTCCGTGAATGACGACTAGATAGAAGTATGCAGTGCCTAGCTTTAATAGGCAAGTTATGAGCGTCTGTTAATAATATTCCCAGTATCTACTTCGCGGGCCAGAATTACACCGTTTTATCTATACAGTGGCATAAATTAAATGTATTCGATTATTAATGCATGATTCTGATTGTCTTATATGTATATTGGAAGTGTTAGGAGGTTTGGCATTCGTTCGGTATCCATGATTTGCTCTTTGTAATCTTTGATAATGTTCTGTGAAATTGATGTTTGATTTGTTACGTTTTGACGTTTTGATGACGCACAAAATTGACGTTTCAGTTTAAAAAGGAACAAAAAGACTCCAGAATAACATGAAGAAACGTATATTGTATGTGGTCTAATAATTTATCGTTAATGTTGAATAATGCCATTTATTATGCTCAGTGGGAAAATTGGAAAGAATAAGAAAAAACCCCCACCACGACCTCCACCTCCAAATTTTAGCAAGTACAAGAGTAAGTCCTCGTTGTTCTTGAACCAGCAAACGGACAATCTTATTGATTTGGACTGTCCAGATTCGCCAAAGGCAGAAAGAAAACATAACATTGGAGGAAGCGTGTCAAGCTCGTTTAGTAGTAGTACTAGCAGCCTTGCATCAAGCAAAAAGAGTCTCGACTATGATTTTCCCTTTTTGAACAATATATGGCCCATAAGTCCCACAAGCACGTCAAGCACTAGTTACAGCCAGACACAGACCCGAAGCTCTTTCTATACTACAACTGCAGTTTCCACAACTGCAAACCAGGGTACAAGAAAAAACATTTCAGCTGTGGGACCAACTATAATAAGACCAAACGTGCCTAACACTATAAAGGAGACTTTTACAAACAACGATAAGTTACCAATGCCTGATATTCCGCCTCCTAGTCCACCAAAGGATGTTGATGATGTAAATATTGCTTATGGGATAGCTCTATATGATTACCAAGGAATTGAACCTTCAGACTTGTCGTTTCAGGTAATTTAATTTGATTCAATTATTCTACTGTCTATCGACATCATCTTTCGGTAGTCTAAAGTCTGATTGATATCTATTCTATTATGTGATTATTCATTAGTGATTTTGAAGCATCTGAGAAATTAATTCACTAGCAAGTACATTACATGTCTTGCAGTTAGCATATGTTATATTGGATATCAATAAAATGTATTTTTTATGGAGCAGTTTAGTAATTTTAAACTAATTTCGCTATGGTTTTATAATATTATCATTATCCAATTGAACTATGTAGTAAATTATAGTAGAATTTATATACCCAGAATTGATTATACCCATAAAATTATATTTGTAAATATATTTCTACAACCACCATAGCTGTTATACCAAAATATAAAAATAAACAGTATCAATTTTTCAAATTGAAATAATTTTTGTTAATTGATAAACTAATTCCAGGGTGACATTGTATAGTTGTATCAGATAATGTCAAATCAGTTTAGAAATTCAATATGTTTTGTTCTATCTATACTCTGATAAAGGCATAGTGGAATGATTGTTAGGTATTAAATGTGCTTTTTGTTGCAGTTTAGGGTTTTCATTGTTGTTCAAGATAAAAATAGTCTATTTCAGGCTGTTTTTTTGCTTTCAGGTTAATGATGTTATTGTACTAATAAGAAAAATCAACGAAGAGTGGTATTATGGGAAAGTTCTAGATAAGGAAGGAATGTTTCCAGCAAATTTCATTGATGTCCAAGTACCTTTACCTGAAAACAATGATACTGTGATGGCCTTATATGAATTTGAACCACAGATGCCTGGTGATTTAGCTCTGAAGCCTGGCCAAATTATCAAGATTTTCAGAAAAATCAATAACGATTGGTTGTATGGAAGTTCAAATGGGAATGCTGGCCAATTTCCTGCTAATTTTGTTGACAGGGTTCCAGATATATGATACAACATAGAATGGGTCGTATATGGCCCTTTAGCTTGTTAAAAAACAAATTATAACAAATATATTTTTTATACTGTATTTACACATAAGGAAAGCTCCAAAGTACATTAAATTTATTAGTATTTATTTTTTAATGGAAACTTGTATAACAGAATATATTGATGAAATGTTTTAAACATCACAAAAAATGAAACATATCTGAAAATTGGCAAAATTAGATGAAGCTTTGAAATGTTTGATTTTGGTTTAAAAAAAATATTGTTCTACAGAAATTGTAACCAATAATAATATAAATATCATACTCCAATCTATCAATAGTTAACTCTATCCCTGCAGTTGATGGAACATAACATAATTTCACTTGAGACTGTTTCTATCTCAATTATTAAAAATAGTACTTTCACCAGTTCCATGAACTGGACATATTTTTAGATTGATAAAATCCAAGTGAGACTGTCTCCATTTTGTTTCAAGCATTCCCATCGGTGCTAGAATTATTGGGGACCATATGTTATACCATAAATCCATATTTATTGTGCAGCAGTGTATGATTGAATGTATACACTAATAATTTTTCATATCAACACTTTTAGGGAGTTGTTTATATCATTATGAAAAAATCATTATTGTGAATGGAAATATTGTTGAATTCACAATTTAATATACCATATAAAATATGTATGTAGCCCAGAGAGCTATTTTTATGTGATTATATTAGAGGATTTCCAAACTGTCCTTTTAGTACAACATTTTTGATAAACACTGTATAAAAAATCCTTGATGAATGCACAGTATTTTGTAAATAATGAATCTTTGATTACATTTTTTAAATATTTTTCTAGGTGTAGGGTGAGGAATACGTACAATATTTTCAGTTAATGTTTAAAAAATATTCAAATATTATTAAATCATATGGAATGCAAAACTGCGGTTTGAGTCAAATATCATTAAAAAATCTTTGTTACAGTTGCATAACACCCTGCATTTATATACAATGTATGAGAAACCAAAACTAAGTTATGAAATATGTTTAATCCCAAATCATTAAATAAAGTTTTATTAAAAAGTTATCTTGTGGTTTTAAATTTCAAATTTAAAGTTTCTCTTGCACTAGAGAGCTAGTCAGCAAATAAACATTTTTTTGGATTGAATGTTCACAAAAAAAATTTTTTTCCAAAAAACCTTTTGCAAGCTTTCCGGAAATAAACAATTGAGCTACAATTCAAAAATTCAGGACGTATCATTTAATATAAAGTATTGTCGGTACTTTATTTCATACTCTCTAAACCAAAGATCAATTAGTTTTATTGGGGGTCCGTGTCTAATATGATATGGCCTGTTTCTATCATTTTTTATACACAGATCTATAGAATCAGCCACCCTTTTTCGACGTTCTAGACTGTGGAGGTCCTTTGTGAGATCTGAATTGTGTCCAGATGCTTCAGGGAGTGCTTCGGAGCGCATCCCCACACATACGAGCAGACATGGTAGCGATTGCCTTCTGCCGTACAGAAGGTCGATGTGCTTATTCCATGAAATTCGACTATCCAGCACCACCCCCCAGGTACTTCACTTCGCTGGCTGATGTCAGTTGTGAGCCCTGTAGGGTGGGTGGCTTGAAGTCTTCCATGTTCTTCCTGTGTGTGAAAAGGACCAACTCTGTATTGGATGGGTTGACTGAGAGAACTCCTCCTGAAAGCCATCCATGACCAGGCACCAGAGGTGGGGGGCATTCCTTAACCTCTCCTAGAGAAGCGCTTACTAAGGGTAGATCTGACCCAGCAGACAATGGCGGGTGGAACCCTCCTAGCCTGCAGGACGCTGCATATAGTCGACGTGCCCGCCTTACCAAAGGCTCCTTATACGTCGAAGAAGACTCCCAGAGCTACTTCCTTGCGGTGTAGAACTTTTTCGACCTTCTCCACTAGAGCGTGTAAGGCGGACTCGGAGGAGTGGCCTTGTTTACACACACACACATAACTTGGAAATCACAACAGCATTCTTTTTGACAAATATAATAGAAAATCAAAACAAATCGGGCACCTCCGTCTTCGAATCGAATTACGAATGAACTAAACTGCTGCCAGTTGTCAATTAAAAAATCAGAATCGTTATTCGTGAACACTAGGTGTTTCTGATTCGATACGACGTCGTGATTTTTACACTACTGGGATTATATGTCGATATATAATCCGAATTATGATAATCCCATTATTCAAATAACTCGTAATTCCATAATCTGATTATGAAAATGATGCGATTATGCCCACCATTAATATGAATGAATCATCGAGCGACCACAGGATAATGTTTCAGAGGAAATTTACATTATGATTATCACAAATTTTTCTGACCACCAACACAACAACACAATATTTCCCCTGACTATGCGTATGCGTAAAAATCACATCTGGTATATTATTGAATGTGATTCCCACTGATGGCCTTGTTTACACACTTGGTATTTCCCCTATACAACTCCTCCATCTACGACCCTGTTAATATGTATTTAATATATACTGCTATATTAATGAGAATACGAAACCAGTTATAAGGTAAAGCAATGATAAGCAGCCTCAATTAGCAGCGTCATGCCAGCACCAGAGAATATTAGAATATGTGTAAGATCGGCGCGACGCGTCGTTTTGCGAAAGAATGTCGCCTTCCGTAATGCTTTTCAATTTTTCAGATTGCTGATGTTTGACTTGATTGTCTACGCTCTACACGGTTTGCTATTTAAATCCGAGATCAGTTGACCGGAGAAATCTTCGTGACGCGAGTGAATGCTGGTAAATCCAGAATTGTGTCTTTTGTCTTCGTATCAATATTAGGTAGTATGTATATGATGGTCGCCTGAACGCAAACGCGTCTCATTCAGCATTTAGGTACGATGCTTTTCAAAATTCTCGAATTTACCGTGTTGTTGTGTATAGGACATCTTGCATATGCGCAAGGTGAGTAAATTTCTTATTTTTCTAGTGGGTGTTGTGTTTAGGTAGGTATGTAAATAAATACATCGAATTGATTTGCTTGAATGAACATGAGGAGAGGAAAAACAAGTGCGGAAGGTCGCAGTCCGTGACAAAATTATGCAAAAGTGATGTTGAATTTAATTTTTATTTGGTTTATTGCTAACTTGCGTTAAGTTACCTTTTTGTGTTTTCTTATTTACAATCCACATTACTGTATAAAACAAAAGTATCACTACTACTGAAAGTCACAGCAGTTTCATCGATTCCAGAAGCCACTTTAAGCGGGTCATCGATAACAAAGAGGAGCACAACCAGAATATTAAGAATATGCTCCTATCCAGTCCTAACTCTGTTAGCCAGAACTCCTGCTACTCGTCCGTAACACCTCTGACGAGAGCGCAGATTTTTGCTGCAAATTCTACAAGAAACTTTCAAAGAGGCATTCCATCAACTACCATCACTGTGGACACTCAAAAAAGCCAGAAATTAGATTTCAACATCGAGATATAAATTCCATTCTAGAAAAACAACTCCAGGAAAGCTAGTGGTCCTAGTGCTAGATCGGTCGAGTATAACCTGTACCTAAGCAGGGCATGAAAAATATACCCAGCAACTATAGACCTGTCACTCTACTCTGCATCATGTCTAAGGTTATGGAGAACTGTTATTAACATGCAGCTTCTGAAGCATCTGGACAAAAATAATATCATCAACCGTCGCCAATATGTTTTCCGCAAGCAAAGATCCATGGATCATCTACTGGCCTACGTAACACATAATAGAGCTTTATGGAGAGTCTTGAGTCATCGCGCTCGATATATCGAAGGCACTCGATAGGGTGTGGCATGATAGACTTTTGACCCCGCTTGCTGCCACCGGGTCTGTGCCACTGGTTGCATAGTTCTTTCAGGGATCGCCCTTTTTTTGTGGTGGAGCGAATATTCTTCCGATGTACTTATCATCAATGCGGGTATTCCTCAAGGATCTGTCCTTTTTCCAACGCGCTTCTTGCTGCACATCATAAACGACTTATTGGATACCGTATTTTGGTGAGAGCAGCACGCTGCTCAGATCAATGAGGACATTGAGACAATTGTGTAATGGCCGTGGAGGTGGAGGGACACCCAATATAAATAATCTTCCATCAAGCTTCTGAGAATTAATATCCACAATAACATGCTATCATGTTGCCAGCCTCACAAGCTCGGCATTCCAGAAGCTGAGGGTTTTCTTCCGCTCCAGGAAATTATCTTCTCCGGAACAGCTACTGCTACTATACAAGGCCCAGGTCATACCATCGCTGGAGTACTTCTCACATGTGTGGGGATGCGCCCCAAAACACCCCATGAAGCTTCTGGACACAATCCAGAAGCGAGCAATACGCCTGACCTGACAAACGACCTACACAGTCTGGAACATCGAACAATGAATGTGCAATATAGACATTATCATGGCAGATGTTTTACCGAGCTGTCTCGCATGAATCTCAAAGTGTTGCCACTACAGCAAATACAAAAAGGGCTCATCGGACGCATCCTCACCAGGTCGAAATTACAACGCCTCGAACAAGCTTGTTCCAAAAATCATTTTTTTGGAGAACCTCGGCGTTGTGCAATGAGCTACCGGGGACTTTGTTCCCAATGGTTACAATCTACAGCCTCTTGAGGTCAATGTGAATAGACATTTATCCTGGCGCAATGCTTATAGGCTGCGTTTCTGTGAGGTTATTTATGAAAAACAAATTTAATAACTTAAAAGTAAATTATAATTATTGAAGTTTTATCAATTCACCAATTTCAAATTAAACTTACTACACAATTGGTTTATTCTCATTATTGCAACTATAAGTTAATGCGGCACTACTGGGATTTCAAAATCATACTTCTATCTGTGGAGCCGAATAACCCTCATTTATCTTTTCAAATATCCTCTGTTGCCAACTACTACTACACATCACACTCATATTTTATTCCATCCGACTACTTCGGTTGATTAATTTTATATAACAAAGGAAACATTTCGTCAACAATTGACATTTGTTGTTTTAACCGCTGCGCCGGTCGTTTGTTTTTAGGTGAGAATCACTACAATAATTACAACTATCAAAATCATAACTACAACCCACACCCACGGGAAGATTCATACAGGTCAGAAACGTCGGATTTCATATTCCCTGATCAAGAACTACCTGTACGGGAAAGCAATACAAACAAGGAAAGTACCGGCAGCAACAGCAGTCCCAGAATCAGCGAACAAAGTGAGTGCAAATAATAAAGCAATGGATTTTATACGAAGAATCAAGGGAGAGTATATTTTTTATTCGACATATCTCACGATACAATATTGAAAAGTCATTAATCATTTCAGAATGTAAAGAATACAACAAGGGGGTAGTAGGAGAGGTACAGGTACTACCATTGGTAGCGAATCCACAACCAATCAGCATCAAAATCAATAAATGTGATCATAACAGTGTACCGCTGATTGTTGGCGGTAAGCCAGCTTCATCTGGAAAATTCCCTTATATGGTAAATATATACATTATTAAAACATAAGTCTACTAGCTTGTAGCGCCGGTGGGTCTGCTGTCAATACATATTAATAATAGATATTCAAATATTCCTGCCAATGTTAAAAGTAAAAGTATTTTGAGGACGATGATGTGTGGCAAATTATTTTAGAAAAAAATTTGCTCTGCAGGAATCACTGTACCCAATTTTGACAATAAATAATTCAAAAAACATTTTCGTATGACGCCAGCCACATACAAGTTTCACAATTTTCAACTATCTACCCCATATACCTGTTCGGAGTGTTCGGAATATGTTACTTTTGATCATTATGTGCCAGGAAGTGTGTGCACAGCGGCAACATCGCGGTGCCACTTGGTGCGCAGTAAGACATTTGTATGATTATGTATCTATAACCTCTCTCGTCAATATACAGCCGCATTTTTTTCCTTTCTGTAGTTTTACTATTCACAAGTAACAATTATTACAATCATACAGTCCATACAAAGATGAACCAGTGCTAGGGCATCTATTTTCCCTAACAATACCCTAATCTTCGAGATGGAACTTTCACCAGCGAAAAAATCTTTCCGATATAAACACATCTTTCGTTGTACGTGAAATACGCTTAGTATTTGTAACTTCCGTCATGGGTCGTTGCGTCGCGTTGTGGCGTGACAAAAATAGCAGTTAAACCTTTCGCCTGTCTAGAATAGAGGAGATCCCCACTGCACTGGCGATACATTTTTCTTTTTATTTCTTCTACTTTTATAAGCTCAAACATTTTACCTTTTTATCTACCTGTCTGAAGGTAGTTCACAGATTATAAATGGTATCTGTTTGGTGGTTTCAATGCTTTTAGAATGTACCTATTAATATTCATCCAGCACTTTGTAACACGAAGTGTTTGTTATTCCATTACAATGAGCATGTGGTTTACCAACGTGGTAGATCGTTCCAAAAATATTGCTAGAGTTGAACAATATGTGTATAAAGGAATTTTATCAGGTATTATTATCCAATAGATCCAATTTATTACATGATACACCCTACATATCAAGAATTAGAATTCAGCGGAAAGTTTCGCATAGTTTTTAACGATTTTTTATTGAAATCTTTACTTGGTTTTTTATTCCCATCACTTATTATTCCAATACGGTATGTCAGCCTGTTTGGTAATCTTTGGTTTATCTATTTAGATTGTTGTATTACGTGGCAACAAGACTACTATTGATGCAAGGAGGAAAATATCGATTTGAAGCCAACGGTGGCGTTAAGATAAAATCGTGCGATATTTCTCGATTACGTTTCAAATAAAAGTCGATAATTTTCCAGTGGAGCCAGTTGGGCTATTTACAATGGTTATGCAGGTTATTTGTTAACCTAGCTAACAAAGTCCCATCATGACATCTATTTACTACACTTCAGTTAATGAATTTTTTCTTTTTAAA
Organism: Bruchidius siliquastri; assembly: GCA_949316355.1. NCBI lineage: Eukaryota > Metazoa > Arthropoda > Insecta > Coleoptera > Chrysomelidae > Bruchidius > Bruchidius siliquastri. The sequence goes on along the minus strand of OX438538.1, from coordinate 20,960,202 downwards.
AAGTTTTAACCCGTATAACATTATTATTTTCTGTTCGATTCTGATGATATTTTCAACATATTGTGGATATTAACATGATAAATGTATCATCTTTTACTAGTAGATCCAGTAATTTGAATAAAACGTTATAAAGTGGTGATCAAAATGTAGATAAAAAGTTGTGTTGTGCTGTGACGCGTCACTAAAAGAAAGAGCTTTATTTGTGAAACTGTGTGATAATTACAACTATTTATCTACATGATGGAAGAGTTCTACCAACTAAGAGCATCTACAATCTACATGGTAATCAAAAATTAAACTATTACAAACATTGAAATTAATTTTTTTTTGTTGGTAAAGACGAGTGAACTTTATTTTCTAGGCAGCGCTTGGATTCAACACGGAAGAAAAATGGTTATGCGGTGGAACATTGATAAGCAAAAGGTTCATTCTGACAGCAGCACATTGCACAATCAGCCGTAGGTAAATTGAAAATCTATCTTACATTGATTTAAATGTTATCGAGTGTGAGACTGGATTTCATGTTCATTATACATTTTTGGATATTCAGTTATACTGTTGGATTTTAGCATTCATATATAGCTCATATACTTTTCATTTTGCATTGAAAAATAACTGAAATATTGAATTACAGGTTTGTATACCATCGTTGTGTTTCGACTCTTTAGATGTGTTATACGTGAGGGTATTCATACACAAAATTTAAAAGCTATGGCTAAATGCTGGTGGTGAAAGGGAAACTAGTAGATGTTCGAGTCATTGGAAACAGGGGTTGCCAAATTTATATATGGATGAATATTCACATTCGTTAATGTTTCGTGGTTCGAAAGTCATGTCGGACAATGACATAGTTATTAGCATGTAGATTGTAGATCTGCAGGATGATTTTTAGCGACATACCAGTTTCATTGTTATTACTTGATCAAATGGAAAAAAAGAAAATAAGTGAGTAGCTTTTGGTATTTATTTTTAATGTACCTATATGAGACAATATGCTTAAATTAAACCACAACATATGACAAAAATGTAATTTCTATACCTTAACCAAGTGTACCTTCACTGACACATCATACATAATATTTCTAATTGATTACAGCGGATCTCCAGAAGTCGTTAGATTAGGAGCATTATATCTTTCTCAGGATGGCGGCACGTCTCAAGACTACAGAGTGTCAGATATCATCGTTCATCCAAACTATCACTATCCAGATAAATATAATGATATCGCACTAGTGAAGGTAGATAGAGACATAAACTTCACCACCTACATCCGTCCAGCCTGTCTGTATACCAAGGAACATATCAACCATAAATCCGCCATCGCTACTGGGTGAGTTCCACTTGCAAGCAGCCGGCGAATATACACTTTGTATCAAATTTCGATTTTTATAGGTGGGGAAGACTGGATTATGCAGGTGAAAGCAGCGACAGACTAATGGAGGTTAATCTGAACATCTATGACAATAGCCTATGCCAGAATGCCTATCGCAACAATTTTAACGGGTTAGGGAACGGAATCACAGCGACTATGATATGCGCTGGAGAATTGAAAGGAGGCAAAGATACCTGTCAGGTATGCCAATCAGGTGTTATTCAATTCTGATCGATATAGACATTGATCAGACGTTTATCTTTTCACAACACTTTTGGAGTATGATAGTCTTTCTGCCATCGTGACAAGTTTCGTATAAGTAAAGAAAAAAAAGTCACACTCTCATCATTCCAGTAGTCACGAAATCTTCCAATATTTTCAGGGGGACTCTGGAGGACCGCTGGTCGTAGCAGATAAGGAAAACCAGTGCAAGTTTTATATAATTGGGGTGACATCCTTCGGAAAATCCTGTGCTCAAATAAACACTCCTGCTGTATACACCAAGGTGTCCAAATTTGTCCCGTGGATTGAAAAAATTGTTTGGAAATAGAGTGGTGACTTACCACTTAGTTCTGAAAATTAATTTTATACGACGTAACAATGTCTTACTGCATTGAAAACATCGACAGTTCAATGCACTCATTTCCATTTTTTTAATTTTGAAATGGTTTTTTCTTATAAAGATTGTTTTGTTTTGAAAATATCAATAATCATAAATGTATAAAGATTAATTAAAACATTTGACTTGAAAAATGAATACATGGTTACACAATGTTTATATAGGTATGATGGATAAGGGCAGCTACTAAAATTATTTTTATAGTGTTTAAATTTTACCAACTTTTTAGATTTCAGACAATTTTAAATGTTTAGTCTTTCACGACGGACCGAGTTGTTGAGTAAATGGGGAACTATTTGAACTAGTTTTCAATAACATATTTATGGTTTTCTAGTATGCTTCTCTTGGGAAAACGTTTTCAGTTCTATGCGACTTCCGCTTATACGAGAAATGGACCTCAACTGAGTAATCAAATATTTTTAGGAACCATTTGAAATATATTTTATCTGCACATACATAAGTGTAGTTTGTAATTTACATTTTTATGACAATAAAACTTTTATCATTATATTTTGAATGTCCTTCTTTCATGACCATATGTTCCGATGAAAATTTTCAAGACTGACATTCGAATCTTCCTTATGAGTTCAATTCAGTTTCATTCTCTATAAACAGAGTCACACAAATAAAATTATCTTTTACAATCATCGTGAAAGAGTTCCACCAAGTTTTTTTTATATAGATAACCTCGCGCAAAGGCAGATAGTTTATCGCGCTTCATAAGCACTGCACGTCTGTTCACATTGACCTTAAAACGCTGTAGATTGTAACCATCGGGGAACAAGATCCCCGGTAGCTCATTCCACAACGTCGAGGTTCTCCAAAAGAACGACTTTTGGAACAGGATTGTTTGTGGCGTTGTAAGTTCGACCTGGTCAGGATGCGCCCAATGACCTCTAGTTTGTGCTGTACTTGCGACTTTTGGAGTTATTATGCTGCGAGACAACTCGGTCGAACATCTGCCGTGATCTGGGCCTTGTTAAGTAGTAGCTGTAGCTGTTCTGGAGAATATAATTTCCTGGAGCGGGAGATAATAGCATCTACAATCTGCGCGGTAATAGTGAATGAGTGGAGAATTTGTTTCCGAGTTTAGACCGTGGAAAAAAGTCCGTTGCATTCATTCAGTTCAGTCATGTTAAGAACTAAAAAACTTGACGGTCGTTGCAAAAACCAAAATCCCAATATTTTCGTCGCTAAATTTTGTCAGAAAGTGTATTTTGTGAAAAATAATTCCTAGTAGTAACTAATCAATCCAATTGGATTCTGAGAATGCAACATCTAAATTACAGGTCTCGTACTGCACAGAATCTATGATGCTTGGGCAAGTTTTCCCTTGTTCTAGGGATTATTTGCTACAGTAGTTGTCAAATATGGCTACTTCTCAATATACTCTGTAGCTGGACCACTTTTTAGGTAATTCCGACATTTTAGGATACTGACAGGACAGCAGGACAAAAAATAACTTAGTATGGCAATGTATAATTCTAAAAATCTATTGTAACAAATATATTACCGCATTTTGATTCGATAATCATTCGAAAAATTACAGTAGGTACAACTAAAATTGGCATAAATAATAAACTGGATAACGTAGTCCATTCAATACCGATTCAACCAAATATAATTATAAATATGCTTGATTGAATGCGCTATAAATAATACTTTCATATATCGACACAGCATAAGCATAAGGAGAGAAGAGACAGGAGAGACACCACGACATCGCCACCACGTCGTATAATTCATTACATTTGAAATGCACTTCATGTCCAGAGTATTCAGGAGTACGTACGCCGCCTCACTCAAGTAGCTTGCTAGCGTATTTCGAGGGTGAAACGGGTGTGAAATTTCTATCGGACAAATAGGACGCCTTTCTCTGCTGTATCTCCTTACGATATGATATCGATTACACATTCGCTTGTAAGATCTACGAAATAATATCAAGCAAATATAAAATGGATACCATACTCAAATTAGCAGTGATAATTATCATTCAAAATTAATCCTTGGTCAACTGTTATATAAACATTTAAGAAGATATATAGTATTGTCTTCAATATTTTTGCAGTGCGAGTCTCATCAAAATGAAAAACATCTGTAAACGTGTCTCATGGAAAGATGACGTTGCATTGTTAGTTTATAACTTTATCAGGCTTATGTATACACTTAAAGTTCATGATTATTGTTTGGAATCAACTATACATGAATATTTACACTACTGAATTTATGTTTGTCTGCAATTCGACGCGTCATTGTTTAGATGGTTCTGGAACCCATATACATATTGGTTCCAAGAATATTCTCAAAATCAATCATGGGAACGTTTTCGATTTTTCAGATGTGCAAAAATTTGCTGTAATTATAAAACTATGTGAACGTGAAAAAAAAGTTAGATCGTATATTTCTCATGGAAGATGGTCTTGAGGGAAGTTTATCCAACATAACATATCGACTCGAACTGATTTAGACACATCCCTACATAGCTTGAATGCTTGTGTTTGTCCGGCAAGTGAAAGGTGAGTGGTTCGAATCCCGCCGCAGGAGCAGGCTAGATTTTGCTTTATGATTTATAATACGAATTTGTGTATTATCTGCGGAATAGCAGGAAAATGTAACTGTTGATATCATGCTTGTTCGATGCAAATACCAATCAGTGACACGCATTTAAAAATTACTGTTTCACAAAAAGTGGTAATGTGTATCGGGGCAATGATTGTTTACGAGGGAGTCAGTGACCCAACATATTCACTCCAGCTGAATTGAGAGACGCGCCTACAAAACCTAACTAGTAGCCTGCTGTAGTCTAAATTTAGGTACTTATTTTCTCGCCAATTTAATGTGAGATATTCCAAAATGCCGCCTATACCGTGCATAGTTGACCAGAGAGAAAGTGAGTAACAATGAAGACGACAATATCATTTTCGTTTAGGCTGTTCCAATTCCGATTGCAACACCAGCTACAAAAGATACTATAAAAATATGCACTTCTTTGAGTTTGACGTTGCCATCCTCGTCTCCCAAGTATGTGGAATACCATGATTTTGCTTTCTGCTGGCCTCTTCTGATATTCCGCTCGGCTTTATCCAAAGTTCTGTCAACATATTTTCCTGCCTGTAAAAGAGTTCTAATGAGGAACCAAGTTTTGTTCGATGGATGTTCAACAATTCATATGTATCCTAACATAAATTTTTAGGGCGAACCAAAACTGCGGACTAAATGAGCAAACTGCAAATTGGCGATTTGGTTAACTTGGACAATAAGTTGGGTGAACTATCTATATTAAATGAAAGTTAAAAATCCATAACAATCCATAATAAAGTTATGTTATAAGTGAGGGCTTCTACTACCATGTTTCTTTTAGAACAGTCATCAGTTTGTAAATTTATTACAGTATATAATTTTCCAGGTACCTACCTACCATTCGCAAAATAGCCAATAAACAAGCCAAAACTCAAAAAAGTATTCATTTTATTAAAACACGCAACGCAAACAAACTCACACAAATTATGTATATGAGAGGCTGAAATGTAGTCATGTGCATTCCATTAAACGTACAACTGGTAAAATTTATTGAAAATCAAATATAAATTACAAAACAATATCTAAGCTACACATTCAACATTTATTTGGTGATTAGCATATTTTGCTTCTAATGGGATGCCATCCCAATCAAAAAGCCACCAACAAAACCACTTGAAAACGGGGTATTATTTCGAGCAAAGGTCAATACCTAAAAGTAGTTTAGTGTCAGATTCAGATTTATTGAAAAGTGCTATTCATACAAAGTGCAATAAAATTCAAACCCTGTCTGCTCCCATTGATGAATCAAGTAGGATATGGTGAAATATTGTTTGATTCCATGCCAATGCTCAACAGACTTTGGAATACCTTGCTATAATTTACCATATGGGAAATGAGAATTGTTAGCATTCGAATTAAGGTTTTACTTGAAATCCAACCAAACTTTCCATAGAAATATCACAAATCTAATAGTGTAGTCAAATAACATTATATAAATATAGTAGATGAAATTTAATGATACCAGTGCGGTAGGTGATGACTCACGCCACCAGACTGATGTTTATGTGCAGCTGAATCTGTTCTGTTGAAATTAGCCAGTCTATCAATGTGGGTTAAAATCAGTATAGGCAAAAAAATTCGTATTTGTCTTTCGCAAATTATGACCCACTTTAATGTTAGCTTAAACATACATCTGTCCTAGAATACAAGACACATTTCATTACAGTTATTCGGAGAAAAACATTGGATGATGAATTTTATTACACTTGCTGTTGCATAATTTTTAGATCATAGAATATTTGTTAACCCCGATTAGATTGTTACAGCTACATTTCTGCTTTCTGTCCCACTATTGGAGGTGTTTATTTTTTTATTGCAATTTGCTGAAATCAACTTGATCTAATAAAGCTGTTACATGTCAAATAAGATTTTTGATTATCATAGATTGAACTCCTCAAATTGTGGGATATGAAATTCACCTAAAAATATTGCTTGTTTAAATATACAATATGAATGATGTTTCAAATAATTTTAAATAGTATAGACATGCACTATGAATCCAGCCAAATAAAATGAAGTTGAGTGGGTGAGAGAGCAGGGAACCAGCAACTAGCTGTACCCAACAGAATGATTGTAAGGTCTCCAAGTCTGAGTTGATTCTATTGCCATAAAATTGAGATTCGTCCAACAGTTGCACACCTCAATTGGAATTCCAGCTAAACCAACATGAATACTTTGTTGCTTCCAGATCATAGAAGTAATATCTCCGAAACATATTGTATGTAAAGGAAGAGTTGCAATTCAATTTGTTCTGATACCTCAGCTTCATTTCAACCAAGAAGTGAATCATACTAGAGACAGCACACAGCAACACAACAACAAGCTCAGAGTAACTACATTCTGAAAAATATTATTCTTATAACTCACTTTATCTGTCCAACTTGCTTTCTGTCCAGTTACACTCTCTTCAACTTTATCAGCAACTTTATCGAGATTCTTGTTGACTTTATCCCAGTTTATCTTTATGTATCCCTTCTCATTAGCAACTTGTAGTAAAATTATACCCCCACCCAAGGCTAATGCTGCAGTTTTTCCAACTCTCATTGCCAGAAAACCAGTGACCCTACAATTAGGAAGATATAAAAATGTGTAAGCATATCAAGTGGTTGACTTCATGAAACTATTTAAAAGGATATTTTCCTTGATGATTAGTTTTAACCTACAGTATGAGTTTTCTCTTACCAGAGCCACAATGTAAGATGTATCACTTTTCTTATAGGTGTTCAGCAAAGATATTTACAAACAGTTTTAGTTATATTATTTAAAATATTCATTTAGCCAGAGCTACCAGGTCAACCATAATAATTCTCATACAAATGCTCAAAACATTATCATTTTTAGGAGAAAATTATTATATGTATCAAAACTTACAACTTTTCAATAGCAGCCTTTTCAGTCTTATGTGGAGTATGAGTAACACTAATTGGTGAACTATTCACTGATAAATGTTAAATAAGGGATCGTACAATGGCAATAACAGTTTCTGCATGGCAATGACAAAGAACAAATTATAGTTCCAAAGAAATATTCTGTACACAAATTCAATACAACACCAAATGAGAATTATCGAGAAATTAATCTTCTCAGGAAAGTATCCGGTGGAGGGTTCAACATACCATCCAGAAGATGCCCCCAAAATGATTTGTTTTGTAGCAGAAGTCTTACTGATATCCCCAAGCACCTTTTTGAGGATGGATTTCGCTTCTTTGTCAACGTCGTCCATCGTGCAAATAGTTTTATTTGTTTTATCTTTGGTGGACTTGCTCGGTTTATCCACTGATGGCATAATCACATGCAAGGCACTGAAAATGAGTAAATATACAGTTCAAATTTATGTGTGTCAATTGAAATCGACTTACAGTAGTATTCGCACTGCTTACCAAGTATTTTATTTTTATATGTGATGCACAATTCAGTAATTTTTATTTTTATCAACCAATAAACCAATTTCCTGAAGAAAGTATTGCCGAGATTATAATTATAAATACAAAATACGTTTTACTCGCAGCTGACAAAAACTGTCAGTTCATTTTATGATGAACTGAAACGTCAATGTCAAACATGGAATATTTAAAGATATTCATTATAACAGAAGACAGAGAAGAATATAACAAAGTTGAAGAGCAACCCACTATACCGTTCAAGTATATCTGGTTGCCAATGCGTGCTACTGAAATAAGATTTAATCATGGAAAATATTGGAATTCCCATTGCATTATAATCTTTTTTTAATTAAAATCGCTTCAAAAACGTATCAGCGTGTAATTAAAAATAGCTTCGACTCATTTTTGATCATTCAGTCAATCAATGAAAGCCATTTAAAGACCATATATCTAATATAAAAGATGGATTAACTAGTAATTTTTCCTACTGTGTATGGATACTCTCAGATTCTCATTCATAGTTACATACATTAAAGGTCATTATATTAGTGCTTCACTGGCAAAATGTTTACAACAATCTTAGGTGAGTAACTTTTGAGTTTATGTACATCAGGTATAAATAAGTAAAATGAATCAATCAGCACATCAATAAAGTACATATATATTTTGAAGATTTTAATTAACTATAAAGATGTACCCAATTGGTTTGAAGAAAATATTACAACTTATAAATCTTGTTCCAAGATATCTCGTGTATTTATGCGAACATAGCACCTTTAAAGACCTAAAATTCACAAACAACTAATACTGTAAGTGTACGTAGTATTCGTTATAACTAAGTGTTATGTTATCATTTTGACAATAATCAACCATATCTAGGTATAGTACTAATGAATGTATCCGGCGCAATATCCATCCAGCTTCATTAAAACATTGTAATGAAGCACAATGGTTTAACTACGATAAAAATAGTATTTTCCATTTCTAAACTACAAATTCCGGATTTTAATTTGAGACACCCCAAGTATATATAACCTTCTCTGAACTCTGTGCGATGGAGATACTCGAGAACCACAAATAAGATGCAAAATAATAAAATATTAATCCTTCAAAGACTGAATTCACACCATGGGCGCCGTTGAAAATTTTGTGTGGGTTCTCGTCAAGTGCTCCGCCGCGCCAGAGACTATACCACAGGTGAAAGATTTTTGATGTCACGCTCGAGTTTTGCCAGAAAAATTCTGTGGGTGTTCAGCACCTCACCTCTTCTTCCCGCATTTGACTCCCTTCCAACCAACTGAGAGTTTGAACATATTATATATTTTCATTTTTAAACATTATTCCAACGCGATTGGGTTAATCTCCATAAGCTTTTTCGTCCTGTGCTCATAGTGACCTACCTTTAAAATTTCATTGAAACCAGATAAGTACTTTCCCAGTTTCCCGCCTTGATCCATTTCTGAAAACTCTAGATCATCAACGGCTGCAGCAATCCAAATCTTCATTTTAAAACTAATAAGGACCACTGCGTGGGAGGTTGAGAGTCGAGCTTAGGATTTGAATATTGTATATAAGACTATTTAATGCTATATATGAGTAAATTTGATATTTTGCGTACCTACATTCATTTTCCCCTCATGATGATTGCCATTTTGGAGTATAAAATTCTATATCCACACGTTTTGTCGCTTGAGGAAATTTAATGTTATCAATGTATCTGTTTTGTTGGTTCTCATGTAATAATAATAATAATAAATCGTCTTTATTGAATTAATAACAGACTTAGTCTGTAATATACAATGGGTAGCTTACAATGGCGAAGTTTAGCTAACAGCTATTCTTACACTTAACCATGAGCTACAATAATGAAGTTGTTCTGCAAGTAGGAAGACTGTTAAATAATATCGTACAAACATCACTAAAATGGTAAAAACTATGAAAAATTGATATACCAAGATGATCAAAATTGAACATGAGAAGATAGAGGGGAAAAAATTGAAAGATACCATATATTTGGAAACACGAGCATGAAACACTTAAGCTGTTATTGTTATTGGGAGCTGAGGAGAAGGGTTTTTACATATTTCTTAAATCTAAATATCGACATACTCTCAGCAGTAACGTCAACAGCATTATACAGAGTAACTGCATTATAGGTAAACGATCTATTGAATAAGGTGGTGCTGTGCAATGACATAGTAAGTGTATATGGATTATGGATTTCTTAAGGCTCTGTCATGAATGTTGTACCTAAATATTAGTTTGTCACGCAGGTATGTAGGGAGGTCTACCAATTGTGAACCTATGATCACGAAAAAATAAAAACACTATTTCTGCAATACATTTATTATAGTTATTTTTTGTCAACATACCTACGTAATAAAGACATTTTTCCTTTTGTAGCAATATCTGCATGCTTAACATTCGTTAATGCGAAGAGCTCAAATTATTCACCAATTCACGAAGAGGTATATTATCCAAGCTTCACTTTTTCTGATACATTCGACTGGAGTTTATTTAAGGTAATTATGTATTCTGTTCTCAAGTAAACATCGATCCAAAACCGAACAGTTGAATGTTTTCTTTTCTTGTAAATGATAAAGCTAACAAAATTTGGATTAGATGTAACATTTGTATGAGGTTAACGCAAAAAAGCCCACATGACAAAAGTTTATATGCCAGTTAGACGAAAAATGTAGAATATGTAAAAAAATAGGTCAAGTATTTTGACTACTAGAATCGTTCTCTAATAGAACTAACTAACCATTCTAATAGACTTTTTGATTGGTCATGATACGACGATTCAAAACCATGTATAAGTTTCTATCGACCAGTTCCACATATAAATGTCGTAAGCACAGGCCAAGTTTGGAGTCAAGTTTGTTTTTGTTTGAATACCTTAATATTAAAAATGATTCATTCTGAATATATATGGTCTTCATCATGTCAGTAAGGATCTTTGCGTTGTCCTCGTTTGCACGAATACAAATGTGTAGTTCAGTAAAATAAATACTTTTTTTTGTCTTTACAGACTTATGCGTTCGCAAACCATAGAAATGTACTGATTTCTCCAATAAGCTTGAAAACAGTATTAGCTCTGCTATATCAAGGTGCCGAGACTAGTACACAAAGGGAGTTCGAACAAGTTCTGCAATTCCCTAATAAAAATTCCGTACGAGAACAATATAGAGGAATGCTAGATTCATTACAGGTGCAATTTATTATAGAATAATGAGCATGTTTAGCTATACAATAATACAAATATTTTAAGAATAACCGAAATCTATGCCCGCGGTCACCCTCAATCTCGATCTCCGCTGACGTCACACGGCTATCATTAATAGGGTAATTATTTAGCCTTTCTCAGGCGACCATGCCTTCTCCGCCCGAGGTGTGAGAGCCTCCAGAGATTCGGCTTTCGTTTGACTTCGTTGTCAGCGGAGAGCCAATTCCTGTTGCCACTGTCCCTACATCCATCTACTATATTCGATATGTGAAAATTGCTTGATATTAATTATTATTGATTATAGTAGATTTAAACTATTGTTATTCTAGGATGCAGATGTCAGAAGAGAACATATGCTTCAGGTAACATCTTCCATCTTTCTGGACCAAAATTTTAAAATCAAACCTAAATATGACGACATCGCGAAAAGATATTTCAGAACCGAGCTCATTGCAGCAAACTTTTCGAATCAACAGGAAACGAGCAACCTCATCAATAATTGGGTCAACTTTTACACAAATAAGAAAGTTGATATGTTGGTGAGACCAGGTATGCAATGATATTTAATTGACATGCGGCATGTCGCCGTGGCACATTCAAAAGCACTTGAATAATTTCAAGAAACACCTGACGGTCCATACTCGTGGTGGGTGATGTTACTTTAATTCCTAAGTTTGGTACATTCGCGGCAAAGTCACAAAACATTTTGAAACATTTCTTTTTGTATTTCGAGTTCTCGCTCAGTTACAAATAAAAATGCATCAATTCTTTGACGCATTTCATTTGATTGAACAACATTGTCAGACTGTCAAATGGACTGTATACACTGTCTAACCAGGTTACATATAAACTACCTAAGTCCTAGCATGGATTTGAACTCTGAATCTAACTTCTTGAATTCAGCATTCTAGCGTTCTACCCTATATTCAAAAGAACTTATATTAGGATTCATTGTGAACAGAGGATTTGAGTTTGTCGATGTTTTTAAATAAAGTGAAACACGTTTCAGATGTATGGAATTTTCATCTGTAAGGCCTTTTTCACAACTAAAGTGTACAAGTGCAATGTTAATATTTGGCACGCATGCAAGTTTTATATAATTCTACTATTTGCTTCCGATAAAATCATCACTCATATTTTTCAGATGATCTGAAAAACAGCTTGATGTTTATCATTAACATCATATATTTCAAAGGTGCCTGGTTGCATCCATTCCCCAGAAATGAAACTTACTTAGGAACATTCTTTCATTCGAACAATTATAATAACTTAGGAGATATAAATCAGTTACGAATCAAATTCATGAGAACTAGAAATGTTTTTTATCATAGCTGGTCCAAGGAGCTGGACTGTCAAATACTAAGGTTGCCATACAGGGTAAGTTATATTATAGATAAGTATAATGGGTGCAACAGCAGATTTTTGCCATCAAAACAGATGGATATAATTTTCTCAACCCACCTTTGAAGTCTTTGAACATATTATACCGGGTTATTCACGTTATTCGACACGAAGCATGATGGCTAAAGTATCTTATTGAAAAAAAAATCGAATGGATAGGGCCTCATTAAGGCTACATTTTAAAAATATTTTCATATTATACGGGGTGTCCTCAAAACACGAAACGTATAAAAGTTGTATTTTTTAAATAGAACACCCTGTATATTATTTCATTTTTGGTTTGTACGATCAAAATTAAGGTAAGTTTGATAATAGTTTAATGCACCTAAGCTTTATGGTTTTTGAAATATCATTAATTTTGCGAAAATGTAGTATCCATTTCAATGCTTAATTTCTCAGCTGGTGTTTTCTTTTTTTTAACAAATTAATGCTCAATTCCACCTATTTCCCATTTGTGAAATTTTTACTAACTTATACAGAGTGTCTAAAAATTATGGTTAAATTATCACTATCTTTAAACGGTAATAACTTGTTTAATTTAAATGGAATGCCCTGTATTTTATGTCAACAACAGATTTAAAATTTAATTGTCTATCGAATATTATTATACGCTCCTATAGCTAACTCCTCACGTTTTCAAGTAATCCGAAGTCTTAATTATGTGAACTGATTTTACAAAAGTTATTATTTATCAAGTCACCTATGGTGTTCACATTGTTATGAAATGTACATTCGTCAGTAAACATAACTAAGTTGAAAAACTTTTCATTATCTGCAAATTTCTCTAATACCCACATAAAAAATTCAACTCGTTTCCCATAATCGTATTCGGACAGCTCTTGATGAAGCTGAATTTTATAAGGATGGTAATTATATTTTTTAAGGATTCTTGAGACGCTTGCTTGGCTTATGTCAATATTTTGCGCAATTTAGTTTTGACTTATATGGGGATTTTCGATTACAGAGGTGATCACCGCAAATTCAGTTTCTTCATTTTCTGTCACAGGTTTAATTTTAATGGGTTTTTCATACTGAACACTTCCAGTTAAATTGCGTTAACAGTCTCTCAAATACTGCCTTATTTGGTTGGTTTCTGTTGGGAAATCTTTCAGCGTAAACTCGTGATACCAGGAGGCAGTTATGAAGGCATTCTCCCAGTATGAAAGTAATTTCGATCCGTTGTCCTTTTGGATAAATTAGCATTTTTACGACAAAGATCATAAAATATTGCTAGCACTAATACAACGGCTCTTAATTGACAACATCAATAAATAACTGACAACCTTAAGTAAATAATAATCGGAGTTGTCAAAAGACCATAGGTGACTTGATAAATAATAACTTTTGTAAAATCGGTTTACATAATTAAGACTTCGCATTACTTGAAAACGTGAAGAGTGAGCTATAGGAACGTATAATAATATTCAATAGACAATTAAATTTTACATCTGTCGTTGACATAAAATACAGGGCATCCCATTTAAATTAAACAAGTTATTACCGTTTAAAGATAGTAACTATTTAATCATAATTTTTAGACACTCTGTATAAGTTAGTAAAAATTTCACAAGTGCGAAATAAAACTTAATCAATTGGTAGAATTAAGCATCAATTTGTTAGAAAAAAAGAAACCATAGCTGAGAAATTAAGCATTGAAATAGATACTACATTTTCGCAAAATTAACGTTATTTCAAAAACCATAAGGCTTAGGTGCATTAAACCATAATTAACTTACCTTAATTTTGATCGTACAAACCAAAAATGAAATAATATACAGGTTGTTCTATTTAAAAAATACAGCTTTGATACGTTTCGTGTTTTGGGGACACCCTGTATAACATGGAAATATTTTTAAAATGTAGCTTTAATGGGTCTCTATCCATCCGACATTTTTTTTTAATCAGATACTTTAGCCATAATGCTTCGTGTCGAATAACGTGAATAACCCGGTATAGATTTTCAATATTTATACCATTTGATGTTTTCATGTTGTAATTCGTTTCGTTTGTTTTATTGGCTTTCACCACAGATTAGTGCATTTTAACTATGGTATTTCACGTCCGGTTGTATCACTTTATCGCACATTGTGATCGGATTTTAGAGTTGCTGATCCACTCAAACTAAATTTTGGAAATATTAGAAATTATGTGTATTGTCCTTGAAGACCTCAGTCAGATTATATCATTAATAAAATGCAGTTTCAACTATCAACTATTCTAAAATGCCATCTCAGATTCTCTCTTATTTCTGAACTGATACCATAACGTAGGAAGTACAGCATCAACTTTCTTCACGCCAACTTTTTTTTTAGTTCATATCTGATATTTTATTTTATGAACATCTGAAAAAAGGCTGTTTTACCACTGCTTGCATTGCTGCTGTTATATTTCTCATAATTATTTTATAATAATGTAATCTTATTTCAGGGAGGTGCTTATTCGATGTTTATACTACTACCGAACACCCTTGGGGGCTTACCCCAACTAATAAGGTCCCTTACCTTGAGTAGTGTAAGCCAGTTAAGATACAGCTTAGAAAAACGACTAGTTGACGTTAGCTTACCAAAGTTCAAAGTGATGTTTAAAACCGGATTGGCTGAAACACTCAAAGATGTAAGATCATATTGAAAATGTAATGGCTATCGTCAATATTACTGCTAAAACTTTAATGTCTTGAAATACACTATCATAATTTCCTTCAACAAAAATATTTAAAATGAAATTCTTTATCAAATAAAATACTTTCTTGGTGGAGGAATTTGGGAATGTCATTTTCAGCACACTAATCGATATATGATTGTTTCAGTATGGACTTAAAGAAATGTTTGGAAATACTGCAAACTTCAGTGGTATAATAGGAAGTCATACTTCAGGTGAAGATTTATTTGTATCTGATATTGTACAGACTTCTGGTATAGAAGTGGATGAGGAAGGAAGTGTAGTTTATTCTGTGACAGGTAATAGATTTATATAATTTGTAATCAAATCTAGTTTTGAAAACTACTCGAGATTTTACAATAGCTGAGCCACTACCATATGACATTCATTAATAGAATGAAGGGTTTCTATAATTCTTAAATTTCACTTAAATCTGTTTCTAAATGATTGCAATTTCCCTGAAATGATTAAATAATTCCGAAACAATGTTTTTCGTAAACATTGCAGAATCATTTTTGGAACATTTAGATCAAAGTTTGTTCTACTATTCAAAATCTCCATGTGAACTAAAGAAAATTTACAAACTAGAATTCTTTCCATATTGCTAAATGCGAATTGTATTGCCGCCATCTTGCTGTTTATCAAGTAAATAACTGTCACATAGTGACTAATACTAATATTTTTTGATGCAATGCAATGAAATGTGTTCAGAGATCTTCACTATTCCAAAATCACTGACGCTGGCGCTGTGCACCTAGATGCAAACGACTGCAATTTGAAACTGGTTTTAAATAAAACCAGTTTTTAGTGAACATCAGCAATTCGACTGATCGAGAGACGTGACTACGTGGCTCAATAGGCAGACAATCTGTAGGCCAGGTTTTTTTCTAAATTTCTAAGGGCGACATTGTATATTGTCTCCATCTTGCAGATTAGCAACTAATTATTTGTAACAAGTACTGATAGTTGTATTATGCCATCTCTGAATTTAATAATCAAACTGCGACTTTTTGTTCTCTAGATGTGAGTATTGGGAATAAGTTTGGAGAAACTGTAGAAAGATTCAATGCAACGCATCCATTTATGTTTTTCATTGAGGGACTCACTGGAACTGTACTATTTATCGGCAAACTAGATGATCCTATGCTAGGAACAGTTCTACCTTTGAGTAGCCATGTATCTTCTGATGGTGAGTAGCTATTTTATGTAACGCATGTGTTGACATTACTTATATTTAGAATGGAAAAGATTAATTAAGTAAGAACATCCACAATCTACATAATCACTTATATTTCTCTCTCTCTCTCTCTCTCTCTCTCTCTCTATATATATATATATATATATATATATATATATATATATATATATATATATATATATATATATATATATACATATCACATATTCCGTGATGAGGTTCAGTTAATTATTTAATTCACACTTCAAATACGTTTTGATATTATAAGTTAATAATGGCACTGATTCAACCACAGACTACTAAACATATTTTTTAAGTAGTTTATTGCATAGATCAATCACTTTGGGTAAATTCATTTGGCTGTTGATAAAAAAACGTAAATAACATGTATTACAAGAAACAAGAAACGATGAACAGTAATTGCCGGGATTCCCAAGGTTAACGTCACGCTCAGTTCCTCAAACCATTGGTGTATCTGCGGAATTTTAGCCATCATATTTCTTTCCCAAAATATCAAAAATCAATATATTTATGAAAATTCAAGACCACCTGCATACAAACGCTGGTGAAATCTTGAAATATAAAGTAATTACAGTATAAGGGTGTTATGGAAGAACTGTTAATCGCAGCGTTTTTCATACTTATTCACGATTAAAATGTGTGAAACACCGCCTATGATTTGAACTTTTATGTCTTCTGTTTTTATGTCGTCTTCGGTCTTCCTTCAGTCCGTTCGGTGCATTTGCAACGAGATATGAAAACCTGTATTTCTAATCTCTATGACAGTGGTGTAAATTTTGTGTTGGGATTAGAATGATACTGTTTTTAATAATTGGTGTGACAGGTGATTTGTTTATCAATGTTTAGCTATTAATGTAATAATAAGAAACGGCTTTTATTTGTGATTAATTACAGTGAACGAGATTTAGATTTGAGATCTATGCTACCACCTAACCTCCATATATTTGGAACATATTCTGGATCATTGGGGCAAGAGTTGGTGGTAGCTCGCTGTTTAACTTTTAGTTTATACATATGAACAATTTCTACTATCAACTCCCACTATTAATATGCCGACAATTATTCCATCGTGACATCTTTGAAATCATAAATGACCCGATAGCAAAAATGCGAAATTAACATATAAGTGATGAATGCTTTGTTTAATAGTAACTGTAATCGCGACAACCTTCAAAATCACCTTGTATGTATGTATGTATCTATGTTTGCTAGTTGGAATCTTATAACTTAATTTTGAAGCAGATATCTTCAACCAATTGAGCTGAAATTTTGTATACACGTTTAGCTTGGATGACAACGCATGGTTCGCTGTGTGACGTCATTCTAAATCCGATATGGCGGAACAGCCAAGATGGCGGCCCAGTTATTTGATTGCACTCCTACAATGTGGGTATCAAATGAAAGGGCTTGCTGAGAATAACTCGGAAAATAAAGTGACGTCACGAAATCCAATATGGCGTAACGCTAGATATGACGGACTAGTTATTTTTAAAATTGAGTTGTAAGATTCCACCGAATAAACATAGATACATACATATATTGCAGGTTAAATGAAAGCTTGTAACACTACACTGAGAATGAAACTTTTGAAATTTGCCCATTCTAATTGCATATTTTAATAGAGAAACTCCTTGTAACTTAATCATGACAAAACCTAAAGAGCAAAAAAACAGTATTCTACTGACAACACTTTTCACTGCATATACTTGCATTTCTATCATGCCCTTTTTTCTGCTTTCCATTTTAGCTTTTTTCGCATCTATTACGATGCCTGCAGCTACCGCCTCAGGTTCACTTGTAGAGCGGCTGATCCACCCCAAGTTCCTAAATCCGATCCAAATTCCTATTTCTAAAGTGATACAATTGTGTAGGAAGTACAACGGCAACCTACATTCCGCCATTTTTTTGTTTCGTAGAAATTTTGTATTCGAACTTTTGTATTGTATTCCAAATCGTTTATCGAATATCTTTTAAATGTTCCAAACGTATCGTAGAAATAATCAAAGGTTTCGCAAATAAAGGTGTAAGTTTCACACTTCTTATTCTTCAGAAGTAAACTTTTCTATTTTTCTATAACGGGAACAATTAATATTTCAGTTGCCAAAACTGAAGTAACACCGAATAGGATACCGGGATTTCCTATAAGGTCTAATGCATTGTCCAGACATAATGTTTCATCAGTAATACCTGAAGTGCCGATTTTACAGCCAAATCCCTTCCAGATAGCAGACAGAAACGATGTTTCATATAGATTCAGCTATTTTGACTTGGAAATACTCAATGTAAGTACCACAATATCATCGCAATATAAACTGTTTTTGGATTAAGCTTTAAAACTAAATTGGCATTTCCCAAATCAATGATAGTCTTTTCGCTGAAGGAAATCGATTCACATATATAATTTTACGATACATGACATTTCTTATTTTTGATGTTACGCTTTGACAATTTTAAATTCGTGCCTCTAAAAATATTCAAAACCGACCATATGTATAAATAAATTAAAAGTAAAACACTTTTCTAAAAACAAGCTTTTATTTGAATGCGCTAAAAAGAATAAAATAAATTTTTCTATCAACTTGTCATGACACAATTTATATGATATACAAGCTTGTCGCGAGATTTGAGTACTCGTATTTATTTAGTTTGAAAAATTTAGAAATTAAAATCAATATATATATAAAAGATGTGCTGGGGCTTTATATTTTTGGTGCTTAAAACTACAACAATGCAACCATATTTCAGCCTGTTATGAATTTATCTGATCTCTAACCTTCTGGGTACTGAACTGTTGCATGAATAGCTACAATTTTCAGTCGTTATTGACGACAGTCTGATTTTCAGGAACTTGGAGACTCGACGACAAACGTTTTAGTCTCACCAGCTAGCATTAAATCCGTTTTTGCCATATTGCTAGAAGGTGCAGGAGGACGGACAGCCATAGAAATTAGTGAAGCACTCAGGATAAATAACAAACAAGATGGTTTTCACGAAATTCTTTATCATTTGCTCAATGGCTTGAATGTGAGTTTTTCTCGGTTTTTCTATTACAAGTGAAGTTTTTACGTTGTATGAAATATTACCAGATACCATTTGTGAATTTATATTCCCAAATCATGATGAAATAAACACAATATTGGTTCTTCAGTTGACTTTAGGTACTCCCAACATTATTTTATAATCAAAAATATTGATCTTGATTATAATCAAAAATAAGTTTCATGCCGTATTTATAACATAATTGTGAGCTTGAAAACTTGATCAATTTCAGATGCAAACACCAGGAGTTACTGTGCAAAATCGAAATGGCATATTCACTTCTAAAAACGTGAAACTTGTTAACAATTTCCGTGCAGATGTGGAGAAATTCTACAAAGCAGTGTTCGAAACCATCGATTTCACAAATCCCAGTAATGCCGCAGAAATTATCAATGACTGGGTATCAAATGTCACCAATGGAAACATCAGACATCTTTTCGCTCCACGTTAGTATCAGTTACTCTTGCTATGGCTTCAAATATCGTACGATGAAACGAACAATCTTACGTTAAATCAATTATTGACATGTCTTTCATTTTTTCTATTTTTCTAATATTTCCAAAAATAAAACCAAAAGGATTACTGTTCTTTCGATTCATCAATTTTATATAAACTATGGAAATTTTTGTATTACTTAGCAAAATTTGATTGCGACCTTAGTCGAATAAATGTTTATGATGCAACCTGTACAAAGATATAGCGGACGTTTTGTTTTTTGAGAATCTGTTACTCAGAAAACGGATCAAAGTATTCAGGTATGTTTTTATTCAAAAAACGGGTGCCCGCTTTAAACTATCAAAGTCGAGTCAGTTAATTTACCTATTTTCTGGTTTTACAAATTTATTGTTTGGTTTTTATAATTAAATTTAAGCATTTATTAGGAAACTGTTAAAGATGGGGGCTCGAAATCTCCAGCGCCCGGTGCCCGAAGTTGAGTAAAACCGGCATTGGTTTTATGAATGAATATTGTATTAAAAATAATATGAAACTGCACATATTATTTTGTTTCAGAAAGCGTGGGCCCTGATACACACATGTTAGTAACAAACGCACTGTATTTCAAGGGAAAGTGGAAAACTGCGTTCGATCCTAAGAATACGTATAAAAAATGCTTCAAAACGGATGATGGCTGTGTCACTACTTCATTTATGTCTGTTTCTGACTTTTTTAACTATAATTACGTCATCTCCATACACGCTCATGTAGTTGAAATACCATACGAGGTAGGTAACTATGTACAAATTGCGGAAGCATAACGTTCGCCTTCAGAATGCTAGAAATTGCAACGTCGCATTAGCAGCATGTTAAATAAAGGGTGCTTACTTCATCTTCCTGGAACAATAGTTCGTACTAACTATTTATTTGCCTTGCCGACGTGTCGACGTGGCATTGTCGAAGGGAACTTTGTTTATATATATGCACCACATGTACTTTTATGAGAATTGTTATTTACTTGCTAATCAGCAGCAAGATGAAGAAAATAGGGAAAGTTGCATTTAGAAATCTTGAAAAATTGTCAACAAGAGAGAGAAATATTTGTATTTGTACTAATGCAAGGTATTGCAAAGCTAGAAGACAGGGAAAGTAAATATAAACGACACCTTTGCATGATGTGTTCCTTATGGAAATGATAACTATGAAATTAGTCTTTGCTCAGCACAATTTATATTTCAGGACAACTTCTCCATGTTGGTGATATTACCATCTGAAGAAAGAAGCGTAAGATCTGTGATAAGAGACCTGCATCATGTCAACCTTTTAGATATAATAAATTACTTGAAATCAACCGAACTTATACTTGAAATACCAAAGTTCCAATTTGAATATTCTACTGACCTCGTGCCGCATCTCAAAGGGGTAGGTAATTTATTGGTAGTTTCTGGATGAAGTTGGGATTTAAGAACTGTTTATCCACACCAAGTTTTGGGGATACTGGTAACTATAGATAACTCAAAAAAATATATAGGAAATTGTTGAAATTTCGAGATTCGAAATTGATCAACAGTAGGTACCTGCAACATCTGATCAGAAACTATTTCTGAACTGATATACTATTCCGTTTGAAGTACAGTGTCAGCTACTTATTATAGTATTTTTGTTGTCATTTCTTATGGATCGGGATTGGACAAGTAACAACTATCCGTCTATTTTTCTAGCTGAAAATCCGTGAAATGTTTGGCATGCAAGCAAATCTGAGCGGTATGGTCGAAAATGGTGGCGTGTTTGTCAACAATGTGATACATAAAACGAAAATCGAGGTGGATGAAACAGGAACAGTTGCTGCTGCTACTACAGGTGCTGTTATAGTACCTTTGATTGGTACCTGGTCGTTTGTCGTCGACAGACCATTTGTATTTTTTATATATCAAAAACCGACTCCTAATAGTATCAACATTGCGTTCGAAGGTATTTTACAACATCCATAAACCAATCTGAATGGAAACATCAATGGAATGTAGACAATTATAAAAGGCAATTTATAATTTTAATCATTTGATAATGTATACAAACTTTATTTTTGAAATAGAGCAATAAAACAGCCTACAATTATATTTCACTGAAACCCTAGTTCCAATGAATCTCAATGTGTGAAGCCTCTGGTAAAGCCCTCTCTTCAAAATGGCTCATTCTGGTCCGCCTTGTGCTAATCGTAGATGTAAACATATTTCTTGATGTTTCAAAGTCGGGAGGGCTGTGTAATGTCATTTAATGTTTTTCCCTTTATTGACGACTAGTATTATCGGTTGTGTGAATCCTTTACTCGGGTCCATATGTCGTGTATATCGGATAACGACGACTATAACGCAATGAAACTTACGCAAATAGTCGTACTAAGTGTACTGCTTGGCAACAGTGATATAACGTGACAGTTCAACTGTCGAATATAATACCTTGGAATAGCCACATAATATTTGACATCTTTCATAGAAAATTGTTCTGTGAGAGAAAACAGAAAAGTTTGAGCTAAATGTCAGTAAAACAGACATGGAGGGGTGACCCGTTCAGTTTGACAACGGGAATTATTGTGATTTCGGGGAAAACTCTTCAATAATTTATTATTCAAGCATGTGATTTAGCATTTTAGCAATCTCTGCAAATTATACATCCAATTTCCATAGACTTGACACGCCACAGGTTACAAGTTCGCATCATATCATTGAAAGAATAATAATTGTGAAGTAATATAGCTGGACTCTGCCTAAAGGTAGAAACGTAATTTCAATATTCCGATTGGATACAGAAGTTATCATAGATTCTCTGTTTTGTTTGTTTTCAAGATTTATATGAGTGAATATCTAACTCTTCCTGGAAGCTCTATCAGGCCTTTTTATTTTGGCTTGATTCATCCTTTTCCCAGAACTTGTGCTGAATAGTGTATAATTTATACTCCGACTCATAGAATTCATCATTGACTAGTCATAAAACGGGGTATACATTGGTAAGTACATGTTTAATTAATTAATGAGCCTCTAGTGGCAATATCAATATCACAGAGTTTTAGTGATAATCACAGAATTCTATCAATGTTTCAAAGGTTATGAGGATGTTTAGTTAACCAAATCCTGATTTTCTCATTACCCATGTGATTATTTTCGTATATCAGTATAAGAAAAATTTCCCTCGCTACTGAAAAGCAATGTTTATATTTTGCAATGGAATTATATGCATTGTGTTTATAGAAAATATACAATACAGATTCTAGATCAGGCCTGATTACATGACATTTTTCATAAACAAGGTATGTAGACTGTTTCATAATTGTTTAATTAGATATTCAGTGCATCCTCATACTTCATGAAATTACATTTCTGTTTAAATTTTTGAGTGCTTACAAAGTTAACAACAGCTGCATTTTTTTAGTTCAGATGTTAACCCTTTATATTCATGAATTTGAGAAAAAAGTGAAATATTCATTCAGCAAGCTAGAACAAATATGGCAAGCTTTTGCTTAAAATACATGTAATCATTGCCATAACCATATTATGAATGTAACATCAAGAATTTTTAGTTATCATATCATATATCATCATGATGTGTTACATGCATCTAAATCTCAACAAACATACCTTGACAGAATTATACTATATGCTTTGAAAATAACAATGCGATTCATGCAATGTCTTAGAATTTAGAATAATTTAGATAGTATTTGGTTGTTTCTGTATTTGTAGGCACATTATGTATGTATATAATAGTGGTAGAATTAATTTTGGCTTTTTCAAATTAATGGATTGGCAGTGGCATAATTAAGAAAAAAATATAAATCTTCTTGAAACACTATTTTTTATTGTTCATTCTGCTCATTTTTAGTGATAATCAAACAGTCTTTTAGGGCTCAATTATTTTGAATTGTTATAAACTGATTTTCAAATGCCTCACAGGTTTCTGATCATTTTAGGACATAATCAAAACATTAAAGTAACAGATTGATGTGTTAATGGAAGAAAGAGACTTAATTCTCACATTTATTACATGTGTATTATAATGTTTTATTCTAAAAGCCGCCAGTTTCCTATTGTTGGTCAATTTATTAATATATATTAAGCTATGAGCAGTAATAAAAAAGGTTATTTTTAGCTTCATGATCATTTTAATTGCTTAAAACTTGTTTTTTCATTAATTGATTGTTTAAAACACTCACATATCCATATGTATGAAAATTAAACCCTATTTTGAATCATAACACATTAAGATTTCTAACAGTAAACAAAAAAATATTGCTAAGTAGCTAATAACCCGAATCATAGGTTGATGTATTTAATTGCAGTTCACCAGACTGGAGCAGCACAAGATAAATCCAGTATCCCCTTCTGATCCTGGAAGTACAAAACTGGCACCATTGAGCACTAGCCCCGATATGGATGATGGCAGTAGTAAGCGGCAAGCAACCAGGTATTTTTTTATTTTTATGTACAATATGAGCCTGTCAAAACAAATGTCTGGCAAAATCAACTTATTGTTTAACTTTTATAAACTACTGGATACTGTTTAGCTTCAGATTTTGTTTCAGGGTATTTAAAAAAAGCTCTCCAAATGGAAAGGTAAGGATGCATAATACATTAAAGTGTATACTACTATTGACCAACTCAAACAATCTATCTTTATTTTTGAATGTATAATTTTTACATTACTCATACATTGCATGCCTCTTATGAATATCAATCCACACAAATGTTTAGCTCTGAGTACCTAACAATAATTACATACATGAAATGTACACATTACAATCAAACATACACATTATATTGCAAATTAATACGAGGGGACCTCAAAAAAATTTAATGTGTTATTGTAAAACTGCACATCACAGAGTGGGAAATGCCAAGTCAATTTACTTCCATTTTCCCTTCCACACATAAGCGAGAAAGTATTGGGTGTCTCTCTATCTCCACTACTGGAAAATCATTGCATCCATTTGTTTTCATTAATACAGTTTCGATTTGTATGTATTAAAAAAATGAGCATATAAATGTGTTAGAGGTACAGAGTCAATCTACTTGACTACATTTTTATGTGTACTGCCTGCAATATTGTTAGTCTCGATGCTATTAATTTGTATACAATCACTGTTGCCTTTTTCATGGGTCATTGTTTCTAAATATTTCATTATAATATGACCTGACTTCCTGTGATACATCCGGTAGTCAATATCCTCGTTAAAAATATGTATTGACGGTATGAAGTAACGGAAACATCCAAAATGAAACGTTGTATCTCCCATTAGTACATTCCGAGGTTGATGAAATCAAAGTAACTTGACTGATGATCCTATTCTGTATTCTGTATTAGAAGAAAAGTAATCAGACAAGATCACAGCACTTTGGCTATATTGGGCGGGCTCCTTATAGCTTTTCGAACTGTTTTTTTGCAAATAATATATTTGCCCGATAAGTGTGTTATATATATATTTGTGAGGATAACTAGATTTTCAAGAAAATTTCAAATTATACCAAAACGCCACATCTGAAGTCAATGTTCGTAACTGCAAACTGTAATTAGACAAATTAATCTTCATTATGTCCCATTACTATACAGGGTGTCCATTTGAAATAAGTTTCATTATGAAATGAGTTTACGATCCTGAGATCATCGTAAAGAACACCCTATATAATTTGTGGTCAACTTTCTATTACAAAATTATTGTATCATTTATGATATTTAAAATAACATAGATTACTGTGATTGCATTCAAACAGGTAATTTTTCAAACAAACAGGCTAGTAAAAGCAGCTGCCCACTGCAGCAACTTCGTTTGGACGACCGGCCGCAAGGCCAAGTATATTCAGCGTCGATTTCACAAATAATCGAGGTCTCGCCTCAAACATAGACTCTATCCACCAATATATTTCTATACTCCCGATTCTGACTAAGATTTGGTATATGCGTATATTTCAAATCTTATCTTTCAACAATTTTATAAATTCATTTGCAGCGTCTGCAGACCACCAAGTTGCAAACATTACAGAGAGGTTTTCGAGAATCTTTCAGATACCTTACAAACAGATCACCCCAACTCAGAAATAATCTTTTTGGGTGATTCCAACTTCACAATATGTACTGGCTAAAAAATTCCAACAAAACAGACGAGGAGCGACGCGAAGCTTGAGGCTTCGCTATCAGCTGTTTCTTAGAACAGATAATCAGCGAACCAACAAGAGTTCCAGTAGGAACATCCAATCACAATACTAAAGCACGTAGTGTCTGGCATTACAAATCAGCACAGTGGGATGATCTAGGGAACTATTACCAGTTCTTTCCATGGAATGTCTGTTTCACGTCCAGAGATCCGTTAGATTGTCGCCAAAAAATAGCAAGAGTTATCATCCGGTATGGAAGCTTACATACCGCACGTTGATAAACGCCCCTCCAAGAACAAACCTCGGTTTAACCGGAGCTGCAGAGACGCAGTTAAGCCAAAAACCAATAGTACAGGGAATGTTGGACAAATCCTACCACTGAAAGTCACACCAGAAGCCACTGTAAGCGAAGTCATCAATAATTGAAAGCCGACACCTTGAGGCAGGTTTCAGCTGCCAATTGTACAATAAACTTCCAGAGGCAATCCACAAACTACCATCAGTGTGAACTGAAAAATGCCAGAAATTAGATTTCAACTCCGAAATTATATTCTCCGGAACATCTACTGCTATTACACAACACCCAGATCAGACCGTCGCTGGAGTATTGCTCGCATGTGTGGGGATGCGCTCCAAAGCACTCCCTGAAGCTTCTGGACACAATCCATAAACGAGCAATACGTCTAGTGGATGCGCCTGACCTCACAAAGGACCTCCACAGTTTAGAACATCGAAGAAGGGTGGCTGATCTGTCCCTATTCTATACATATTATAGAGGAGCTCATTGGGCTTATCCTCACCAGTTTGAGCTTACAATGCAATGAACAAGCTTCTCCGATAGCTACAATCTACAGAGTTTCAAGGTCAATGTGAATAGACTTTTATCCTCTCGCAGCGCTTATGAAGCGCGATAGGTTATATGCTTTTGCGTGAGGTTTTGCATAAAAAATAATACTTTTCTGTTTTTGTAGAACATGCTGTGTACATGATAATATGTTCGCTATGCGCTCTCTGTGAATACTATCTTTGTACGGAATATATATATATAGATATAGGTGTGCGTGTGTGTATTTGTGTGTGTGTGTGTGTGTGTGTGTGTGTGGTAAAAACTTTACCAGAAAATTCGAGATTATTGATGGTCTTATTTGTTTTCGTAGATTACTGTATATCTCGGAAAAAGGGATTTTGTAGACCACATATCGCACGTTGATCCCATAGGTAAGCTGAGGCGGTTATTCTTCATTATTGATAAATTAAACTAATTATGTTGCAGATGGGGTAGTCTTAATTGATCCAGATTATGTGAAAGACAGAAAAGTATTCGGTCACGTATTAGCTGCATTTAGATATGGTAGAGAAGATTTAGATGTACTTGGTTTAACTTTCCGCAAAGACTTATATTTAGCTGCAGAACAAATATATCCCCAAGATAATACAGCACAGGCCAAGAGACCCTTAACAAGACTGCAGGTAATAATAGTTAGTAAAAATGTTTGGAAAATAGTCGTCGCTTTTTTGTACCTTTAGTCGACATTTATTGTTTATATTTGCCAAGTAAACACTGCAGATTATGAGCGACTTCCGATTGTCGGACAAACACTCTAACAATTGAGTGAGTGCTGATGTTAGTTACATTCCCATGAATTTATTTTGTTAGAGACTAGTTCAATTGTTATAGTGTCTGTCCAGCAAGCGGAAGATCCGGGTTTCGAATCCCGCCGCAGGCGAGATTTTTCCTAATTTCTAAATGCGAGTTTGTACATGAATAACTGCATGGTCTATAATAACTCACTTACAAACTTTAGGAGAGATTGATCAAGAAGCTGGGACCAAATGCTTACCCGTTCTACTTCGAATTACCGCCACATTGTCCAGCATCAGTCACCTTACAGCCAGCACCAGGTGACACTGGAAAACCATGCGGTGTGGATTACGAGCTGAAAGCGTTTGTAGGGGAAACTCAAGATGACAAACCTCACAAAAGAAATTCCGTTAGGTATGTATCATATCATTGATATGTATTTACCTCATTATTTTCTAATTATTTCTCTTCCCACGTGTATTTACATGTCACTCATATCTCCAAACTAGTGATATAAATTGTAGCTTACATTGACCAAACATTACGTACTTTTTTCGTGGGAGCCATCCAACGTAATGTCTACGTTAGTACTGCAGCTTTTGAGCTTATTGTGCTTTATACTTCTATTGCCTACAGCATCCATTCGAGCAGTATTGAACCCGATACTAGTTTGAACAATTTTCCTATTGGTACTGTACTGAACTTGTATCAATTCTTGCTTGTACAAGTGCTTCGTCAGATAACAATGTCCTGTGAGGAGTCCAGTAACTATATGGAGCTGATTTAGTCGTCTAGCTGTTTTTGAGCATGGTGCTCTAATAAATCGTTTCCTATGTACATGAAGAGTCGGATCCAAAGTTGTCTCCAGTATTGCGTTATTCATTGCTCAACATTCTAATACACTCTTATACTGCTTGTGTAGTGAACAAAAAAAAATGTGTTTTAGACTGGCTATTCGAAAAATAATGTACGCTCCTAGCAAACAAGGAGAACAGCCAAGCATTGAAGTGAGCAAGGAATTCATGATGAGTCCAAATAAATTGTACCTTGAAGCATCATTGGACAAAGAACTATACCACCATGGAGAAAGCATTGCTGTGAACGTCCACATAGCAAACAATTCAAATAGGACTGTGAAGAAAATAAAGGTGTCTGTTAGACAGTTTGCGGATATATGCTTATTTTCGACAGCCCAGTATAAGTGTACGGTTGCAGAGACTGAAAGCGAGTAAGTATATTGATTATTTTTCAGTATTGTGTCTTTGAATAGGAGAATCTAGAGCAATGTACAATATTATAATCGAAATAAAAAATATATTGCTGTTTTGACAATGTGGACATTTCCAAATCAAATAATTTTGGTCTAACTAACAGTTAACAGAATAACTTTTTTTGATAAAAAATGAGACATCAATTTGGATTCTCCATACAATTCATTACAACAGATTGATTGAGAGTTTGTTGTTTTTTAACGATATATTCAATAAGCGGTTGTAAATGAAAGGATTTGTAGTGCCTGTTGCGTGACATCTCAAGACTACACATCGAATAAATTATTTTGTGTGTGGTCTCGCATGAAGGATAAAAGAGGGGTAGCTTTGGACGATCCACCTACGTACAAGGGCACCAAAACATCCTCCACTATGTGAGTGTCTCGATAATACGTCTTTCCCCTATTGTCAGTTGACAGTTGACAATTCTGTGATTCATCCGCATCAGTAACAATTGGTAAAATGCTTTTATTGTCTCTTAAACATGATTTTAAGGATGCTGCCTCTCCACACAATAATGTTTTCTCATTCGCTTTGCTAACACAAAACGAGACGCCTCAAAAGTAACAAATCTTCATAATTACTCGAATAACCAGTAATCCCCTAGTTTGTTAGGATTATCCTACCAAGATTAAAAATACATGCATTTTTCATTATTTTTCAGTCAAAGCAAATAAGGTTTGCCTGACAAACCACAAATTTCAGAGGTAACAGTAATAATTTTCCAAAATTTCAATTATTATTTCACTGATCTTGTGATGTAGTTATTTTTATTTGGAAAATATGAGAGAATTTTACCAGATTGTTAAGAGCTCCTAAATTAGCTACAACTAAATAGCAAGCAGCCCTTTTTCTATCCCTATTAAATAGGTTGCAGTTAGTGCATGTGCAATACAATGCTGATTTGAAATATCAAAGTTCAGGTATACATCTAGTAATGCCGGAAATTATGTAGACAAGGAACAGAGGATATTGTAAGCCCCACTATACAACTATTCAGACAATTTATCAATCCCAGTAGTTCCCCATATACATTTTTAGATGTAGATGTATTACATATTTCAATATTTTTGTTTCCTTTGTAGATCCTGTAATCATGAATCCGTGATATTCAATACCTTATATGGTGTCATGTTATGTCATGTACGAGTATTCTCCGTAATCTCATCGTTGTTACCTTGGTAAATTGATCTTCCTTGAATAGTTATCAAGATACAAGACCTACAAAACACAGAGAAAACAATTAAATACTGAATTAAGCTATTCAAATTATTACACTGCGAGTGGAATAATAGCAAGTTTTACGTTTTTTCTATTATAGTAACGATGTAGAATTGTATATTCTATGATTTGAACAGAAATGCGCATTTCGAAACATGGAACAAACAAAAAGCGTTTGTCTCAAACAACGCGCGCAGTCGAAATTTGGGGAACAAATTGTTTTTAGTGCAGTGTGCCTGACATTAATAGGATTGGATGTATTGAGAGACTCGCCTGCGTAGTTCAGGTGGTAGAGCGTCTTTTCGGCAAACAGAAAATGTGCGTTTCGAATCCCGCAGTAGGACAGGATTTTGGTTTCGAATTTGTAGATCCGTTTCCAAATTGCGGGATAGCAAGTAGATGACAATTAAAGAAATACACTATTAATATTATGGTTAGCATCTTCATTGAAATGGAAGTTGATATTTAACAAGGAACAGCTATGTGCAAGTTTGTTAATATTTTTTTTGCTTGGATTGGATTTGTTTTTTGAAGTGTAAAGTATGTTTCGATTTTTACAGAGAAGGATGTCCCATTGGTCCAGGATTTACCTTGAGCAAAGTGTTTACGCTGACTCCACTATTAGCCAATAATAAGGATAAATGGGGCCTTGCACTTGATGGTCAGCTAAAACATGAAGATACTAATTTAGCATCAAGCACCTTGTAAGTACATTGTCTGATCCGAATACATATTTTTTATACTTATAGATAACCTCTCACAAATGCGAATAGTCTGTCGCGAATAAATGCGAGAATAAATACACTAGCAGCTCATTCCACAATGGCCAAGTTCTCCCTTTGGAAGAGGTCTGTTCGACCAAGTATAAGCCCATTGGTCTTTTCTATTGTTGTTTGTACTTACATCATGGTGTACGAATCTAACTTGTGGCATTTTCGAGCTCACGCTGACGCTGACTGTAGTGCATTGAGTACCTAAACAAAAAATTACCGTAGATAGCTATTGCAAATGGTGTATGTTTGATATTGAATCATTTGAAAAGCTCACAACTATTGGAATAATGTCGGATGGCCTTCAGTGAATGATGCATCTTTAACATTTGTTTGTCTCCCAAAGGTTTATCTTTTACCAACATAACACCGTTTCAGAGTTGCCGATCCAGCACAACGTGAAAACTTGGGTATCATCGTCCAGTACAAAGTCAAAGTTAAGCTTTGCTTGGGAGCTCTTGGAGGGTAAGTATTTGGAGAGTATAGATACATAAAATAAATAGGTATTACGAACAATATGAGCAAGGGATGGGATGCCTGTTATCACACTATCGCAGTCACTGTCCAAACGGTTCTTCTTATACGGTATATTTTTTTTTAAAGTGAGATAATTAATAACAGTTGTTATGTTTTCAGAGATTTAGTTGCAGAGCTTCCATTTATTCTGATGCACCCGAAACCAGAAGAAGAGGCATCTCTTTCATCTCCTTCAAGAAGAATGAGTAAAGATGTAGGAAATGAAGTACCAGTAGATGCAAATTTAATACAACTTGAGTAAGTTTGAATAATATATTCCAGCTTAATTTGATTAATTTAAGTGCAGCCAGCAAAAACTATATTTCACACACATACCATTTGCAAGTTATTGACTTATAGATAAAGTGAGTAAAACGCCGGAATTTCCAGTTCTATATTCGTTCGACGTGTCTATCGTGTGATAGCTTGTATACGAGTATACGAATAATCTTGTATTTGATATAAAAGAATGGTATCGATGCATACCAATCTAACAGCGTTCTCATTTATTTGTTTTCAGTGATGATAGCAATCTGCAAGAGCACGATGATGACATAATATTCGAAGACTTTGCTAGGTTAAGGTTGAAGGGAGGTGAAACTGATGCATGAACGGCAATAAGGCACTGCTGTCTATGTTCAGGTTCGGCCCGTCCAAATTCCAGCATCGTCGATGTTAAAAAAGAAATGTTGGCATTTGTATGTTTTCCGTCGGGTGTAAACGCCCGGCCAGCATACTCTTTATCGTGTGTCCTAGTCAAAGTGGAGGCTTTATTCCAAGCCACCTTAACGCACTGTCTGTCGTCCGTTTCAAGAAAGATTTTCATTGTATCTTTTTCTCATGTATAATGGTAAATATTCAATTGATAGACGAATACAATATAGGTCTACTATTTTAAGCTTTCTTGTGAGAATCTTTTTGTTGGAAATATATCACTATTTTTCTAAATATCAGTTTGAAGTCAAAGCACCATTTTGAGAACGATAATTTTGCTACTATTTATTATTAATGCGTGTATTTTATAATTAATGTAGATTTATTAGACTTGTTAAGAATTTAAATTAAATATAGTAGTCTTAACCAAAGTAACTTTGACTGTAATTGCCTCAAATATCTTGAAAAAATTGACACTTTCCGCTAGTATGGTATTGAACTGACAGAAGCATTTAAACGGTACCCGGTGCCGGTGCCGGTGCCGGTGCCGCATTTTGGAATGGTTGCAACATGAGCCAGATTCCTGGGAATTATGGATCACTGATCGCAAATCAACTGATTCATGTATCATATTCATATACAGACAGGGCAGGAAATCATCGACAACATCGAAACATATGTGTATATTTCTCATTATAATAAAAAATATTATGCTCGCGAATGGACTGCATCACATTTGCAAGTTATGTATATATAATTTAGAAAATAATATTTTGGAAAAACCTTTTACTATTGTAATATTTCATGAGTGAAGTTGTAGTTTTCAAAAAGTATTTTTCCAGTGTAGGTGATTTATAATGCAGTCGTGAGTCATTGTGATATCTTTTAAATAATTCTCCATCAGTCGTTATATTTAAATCTTCCTAGTATCATACATTATTCATAAAATATATAATAAATATGTGTAGGTATTTTATATCATTTGCTGAAGTTTGTATTATATATGAGAAAAATATTAGTATTTTGTATGTACGATAATAAAAAATATTATTAAACAAAATTTAGAATCACAATCGCTTGTGGCTATTGTCTATTTTACATTGTTGACCTCTGTGTTCCATCAGGATCACTTCTCGCAATGTGGAAGCTTTGAAACATTAATGAGCATTTTATAGAAAGCTCAGTGAAGGTTATTGAAATTTATCAAGTCAATAGATCTTCCATTATGGAATTACAGGGTAATTTGTATATGAAATTTGTTCGTCAAAATATTTTGCGACCGGATAGACACTTATATAACTTGTGCATTGTAATATACTGACACACACGAATTAGGCGCGAAATACATTCATGATCAACATGGAAACAGAACGGAGCATACGTCGGATAAAGTGAATCCGATAATATTTTAAATTTCAGAGGTTAATACCGAAAATTAAAGTATATTTAAAAGAAAGTTTGATTTCGGACTTCCATTGTCTATAAAATTTTGAGTATCACGACGTTTCGATTGATGTGCTATCTTCAATCGTCTTCAGGTGAACTGTTCAGTTCACAGAAATACATTCATGATCAACATGGAAACAGAACGGAGCATACGTCGGATAAAGTGAATCCGATAATATTTTAAATTTCAGAGGTTAATACCGAAAATTAAAGTATATTTAAAAGAAAGTTTGATTTCGGACTTCCATTGTCTATAAAATTTTGAGTATCACGACGTTTCGATTGATGTGCTATCTTCAATCGTCTTCAGGTGAACTGTTCAGTTCACCTGAAGACGATTGAAGATAGCACATCAATCGAAACGTCGTGATACTCAAAATTTTATAGACAATGGAAGTCCGAAATCAAACTTTTGATAAATCCACCTTGTCTACAAGTTTCAAACAATATTTAAAAGAATCAGTCGTCATTGAGGTAATGAGACGCTGAAAACTTATAGATCAGCGATAATAAACAATCCAATGTGTTCCGAAAAATTCCCTACCTACTGGACTAAATATATGATTTCACAATGAAATAAAAAATTCTTAAAGAGCATCAAGGTCCGGTCCGTAATATTTGATCAAGCGAAATTTTTGATCGTACAATCTACTCACGACTGGTGGAGACTTTTTAATACCTTGTATGTTCAGTGACCCAGAATTACCTGATTAGATATTCTTATTCATGTTGCAAGTTTTCTACTATATGTATAAAAAAGTCAAAGTATTGTAAAATATGATGAGAGATTGTCAATTTGTAATTTAAGTTTTACATGTTTAACTAGATGTAAAATTTTATATATGTTCCTTATACTGGTTATAACAGATAAAATTATAACACTTTGCAAATAGCGAAACAAACTTATGAATATAATCTTATGACACTATTTTTGCTGTTATCATTCCAACTCTAGGTATATGAGTTTCTGATAAAAGCTATATTCCCTTCCTTGAAAGATTATTTTAATGGAAATAGCATTTTCTTCCAAAGGTTGCTGTTCTAGCCACACCACGGAAGAAGTGTGAACTTATTAAGCCATTTGCTGCACCTCTTCTGGCTATCCGATGTGCCTGCTCATTTCCTGTATGTCCTTCGGTTCCTGGTCACGATGTTCTGATTCCCTTGATCGTTCACATAATGACTGTCGACTCACAGTTATCTGCGTCTGCCTTAGCAGCTTATTTTGCACACACCTGTGTGGTCATTGTCATTACATATCATATGTCTAAAAAATCGTTGCCATATTGACTAGACTAACCGACAACTAGGAAATGACACCAATTCCAGGAATAAAATATTCTTTTGTGGATAGTTTGGCGAGTTATATTATTAACTCAATATAGTGGGTTAATTTTTTCCAAAAAAATTATATAATCAAACTTCTTAGGGACCAGCAATGGAAACGTCTTTTGCTGATATTTGAAAAGCCTTCCAAGATGTCCATGGTACGTCTCTGAAATTGGATATTTACTCAATATGTATTCTTAAAATTCTGAGAGTGACGTCATAGAAGACCTTGAATGAAAAGCACACTGTTATTTGCCTTTATGGTTTTTTTTTCAATAATAGTTATTAACTATGCATACATATTACGTATCTGAATGTTTTCCCGTAGTATGCTTCCATCATTTTTTTCATTTGACCACGAAGCTCTAAACACCGAAATTTGCAACATGTTGACACCCTATTTCGTTTTTATCGTTGAAATTATTCTATACAGGTAAGTTTGAATCTGTGTGGATGGCTTTTTGCACAAATAATGAAGCAAGGATATTTTTATACAGTGGAATGTAATCGGATTTAGAATACAAATATTATGTATGAAGCTAACAATATTGGCTACATACGACGTTAGATTCCGCAACATTTTATTTATAGGTATTTAAACAATATTAGTTATCTAGTATATACAAGTTGAAAAATTGCTGTTCACTATAGTTTATCCATAAATTTGAAAAAAGAATTACACTCACTGATTCACCCTGTATAAAACTATGATGAAACAATTAATTTGATCTTAACGGTGATATCTAGTCAATGGGATTTTTAAATAGTAATTTAGTGCTAATGATCTGATCTCATTTGATATGGTACTGATTTGAAAAAACAAGTATATTGAATTTTTTATAAAGTGGCAATGAACATGATACGTTTTATAGTACCGGTCATTCTTTTAGGGTTTTGCTACTGCAGATATTTCGTAAGTGTTTTGTAACCAATAAGCACTACAGGGAAATAGTTATGAAAACCTTCAATTAACAACCTGCTGACCTTTAAAAACATTTATACGTACTACGTAGATTATTTAAATATTCTTTTTTACTTGACAGAAACCAGGTCAGGTGTATGTTCATCATAACAAGTGAAATATAATAATAATGATAACGATAATACAGCTTTTACTGATGATCGGGAGCTTAAACACATACAAAACAAAAAGTATAGGAATTGTTTTGGCATCTTTTCTTCAATGCAAACTCGTAATAATGCGCATATTCCAACAGAACTAAAAGACACAAATCATATAGCAGAATTATTGTTCCTTTCGGCTCGTCCAAAATCCAGAGAGTATGATTATGTTTGTATGTATATTGATTTATAGATAATGGGACCAGCTTTAATAACAATACTGAGCGTGAAACAATGTAAAGAATTTGAGGATGGCGATTTTACATGTAGTTTCCGATTCCACATGTACAACAAAACTGTACAACTTTTTGATGCCAACTGTTCAATGCCTTTTGATCTAGATGAATCTCTGAAGGTAAGGTGATGTGATCGAAATTATAGAACAAAAGTCTTCTTATCATTCAGATAAGAAATTTTGTGTGTCCGACGCAGTCACAAATATAAATCTATTTATCAAAAGTTTGATTTCGGACTTCCATTGTCTATAAAATTTTGAGTATCCATACTTAAGCCATAACTTCGGTTCAATCTTTGAACTTTCGATGGCAGTTGACTCAAACCATTCCATGTACAAGTTGGCTACAACCGGAGACAACGGCAATCCCATAGGCAGGCCTTCTTCTTGTTTGTAGAAGTCTTCCTTCTCTTAGAAATAGTTGTTCTTCAGACAGAATGTGAGCAACTCCATTACTCCATCCAGTGGAAGATCTGTCATTTTCTTCAGTTGTTCGTCTTTCTGTAACTTCTTCTGAATGACCTGTAATGCTTCTTCAACTGGAACGTTAGTATACATGCTCTCGATGTCGAAACTTAGCAGACGATCTTCAGCGTTTAGTTGTGTTTTTTGGAGTATTTCTACAAAGTGTTGGGAGTCCTTCACATAAGATGGTGTTCTTCCTTCCAATGGTTGTATGATGTGCAGAAGATGCTTGGCAAGATTGTACGTCGGCGAGCCTCTCGAGCTGGTTATCGGTCGTAATGGCATGTTATCCTTGTGTATTTTCGGTAGACCGTAGAGGTGTGGTGGTTTGCTGTAGTGTGGTGTTAGACTTGTCCTTTCGCGATCTGTCAGGTATTCCTTGTACTTCTTCAATGTATGATATAGTTGTC
Source organism: Bruchidius siliquastri (assembly GCA_949316355.1). Lineage (NCBI taxonomy): Eukaryota > Metazoa > Arthropoda > Insecta > Coleoptera > Chrysomelidae > Bruchidius > Bruchidius siliquastri. The sequence goes on along the minus strand of OX438538.1, from coordinate 20,923,106 downwards.
TTTCGATTTTACTTGTTGGATCACTTGGTAGGCGTTTGTATTTTCCTTTTATCATGACTTCCTCCAGCTTCTGGTTATATGTGGTTGTGTCCATGATAACTGTGGCGTTTCCCTTATCTGCAGGTAGAATTTTGATTGACGTTTCTTGTTTCAGTGCATTTAGAGCCCATTCTTCTTGTCTTGATGTATTGGTAGCAGTTGGTTTGTTCTTTTCCAAAATTGTTCGTACCTTCCGCTTGAATTCTTCCGAAATCAAACTTTTGATAAATCCACCTTGTCTACAAGTTTCAAACAACATAAATCCATTTCTCCCAGTGACACGTTTCGATTTATATATCTACGAGTATATTTGAATCATCCCCGGACGACAAAATATCTTATCGGATTGATGGAAAAGTTTTATCAAGTAAGAGCATCTACAATCTACATGGTCTTTTAATCACTATGTTAATCAGGTAAGCTTGAAATGTTCCCGACTTGACAAAAAGCAAAGTGTTTTTGCTTTGGAAGAAAAAGATTTGTGTCATACATTGCCGAAGTATGTTGGCGACTTCTTTTATTACGTAGAAAAGAAAGCTAACATCCCTTTAGGTGTATGTCCTATAAAAAAGGTAAGATTAGGATTATTTACAATTCATTCCACATTTATTTATCCGCTAAACATTTAAGTCCCATCATTTAATTAATAAAAAAAGACTGTTTTTCCGGACGTGCCTACCATGCTGCGTGTTCGGCAAAGGAAGTGCCCGATTCGAATCCCGCCGCGCCGCGAGTGTGTCCAGTTATTATTTATGTTTAAATAAGAATTTCTGTATTAACAAGTAAATAATTGACACTTTTTGAATGTGCACTACTTTTTGGTATGTACATTGTACATAGCAGTTGAAAATTTGAGAAAAATATGTTATTATGCCAGTGTTTGAATATCAGTATGCCACTAAGCAACTAATTTTTAGGGCAACTTTACTATCAGAAATGGGTACATCGACTTGGGAAAATTCAAGATAAAAATGTTCCTAGAAGGCAGCTTTTATACAAGAGTGGAATTTACGAAAGGAACTAGAGTACTTGGCTGTATGGACTTTGAATTCAAGCTCTCGCCAAAGTAAGGAGTGGAACAAAATGGACACTTGTATTATAAATCTATAATTTTTTAATCAGTCAAATTTATTTCAACTATAATAAAGTATCAGTTTAAAGATTTGTTGATCCATATGGCTTTCTTCCACGATAACAGCGTCTACTTGAAATAAAAACGACAAATTGTGCATTTTCATATATTTTATAAAAAAACATCACTGAAATTTCATCACATATGTTCGTGTCATGATCCTATTTAACATTCTAAATATTGAATAAGAAGTTTGATGGGTAGACAGTTACCAGAGTACACACCTTTACATCCGTAATCTTGAGATCAATTCAGAACACGACGTAAATGAGAGACGATTTATGTGAAATAGGATCAAGACAGACCGACTTAACACTAATATTAATACTGATAACAGCCATTCAAGACTAACAAAGCGTAATCGTTCACATATTCATCACTTCAGTGACGAAACCTAAAGCAGATGCCTTAACAGATTCGATAATATCAAGACGTTTTCCTTTTTTTTATGTTATGAAACATATGGTCATTGTTCAACACTAAACCTGTGATATGTATTTTGTCCATCAAATACTTCAATTCTTATCAGGCTATGAATTTCAATGTTGATTTATATGAATGTCTGGATGGAAGAGAATGTTGAAGGAATCTGATGATAGGACAGTCAAAAATAGCAAATTTTAACAAAATGTGAATTGTGTGACATTTTGTTGTTTTGAAATCACAAGATAAAACTAGGTACTAATGGATAGGAAGATTCAAGAAGTCCACACTTGAAATGTTTGAGAATGAATTTGTATTAAATGAACTTGACAGCCTGAATAAGCTTTCACTGGTCCAGATACACTGCTCAAGAATGGTACAATGAACACGAAAAGGTGGACGAATTCACTATTGGAGGCGTTTCTAAAAACCTAATCGGTCCAGAGCCCTTTTGTTGTAATCAAGTGGCACATTTTCTATCCAATTTTTATCCATTCAGTCGATATTCATTCATAGAACACTATTTCGTCGAATGCTGTAGTGACTGAAACATACTCAATAAATCAAACTAAAAACGCATATCAATTGAGTAACAAATCAATGCCATTGATTTTTGCTTAAAAGTTTTTGACATCAAAATAGTATATGCTATAATTTTCTGTCGTTGGTCACATCAAATGTTATTCAAAAGATATATGCCTTCAGATTCTATAATAAAAAATAAATAAACACATTAAGGTAACCTATTAATAAAATATGTCTTTAACAAACAATTCAATACAGAAATATCCCAGTCGACACCTACTTAACAAAATACAACAGCTCTTTTGGAAAAACATTCTTGCTGTAACTGTTTTGGAAAACTACATGTCCATTTACGCGGTTAAGATATATTACATAACATAAACCAGTTTGTGATGAAAAAACAAGAGCTTAATTTTGACATATTTGGGCAGATTTTCTAACAAAATATTAGATGGTATATACTTTTCACTCTATATATGGGGTCTATTACAGAGGATGCATGTTCCTCCAGCTATACTGATATTATTGACATAAAACAGTAAACAAAACAGATATTTTGTTATTAAGGAAGGTATTTTTAAACGATATTTTGTATACAATGAGTTTATTTCCTGCAAGGTTCATTAATGAGCTTAATGACGAAGTGACTGAATCATTTTGAATTGTATATTTTTAAAATAAAATATGGCCGCATATAAAAATTGTATGAATCAATGTCAATCAGCCTTTATTCATGTGACTGAGATAATCATTTTTTGTGTATAACTGGGACATTACTGATATATAATAAAAACCTAAATGAACGAAAAGTCTGAACGCAAAGTTTCAAGTATTAACAAAACGAAACAATGAGAGTTGCACAAGAACATATTTTTAAGGGTACTAGATTGAAGAAGCTAGGTTTGTATAAGTATAATGATTATTCTCGAATTAATTGTCCAATCCGATTTTATGACTGACAGCAAACAAGAAAAACTAAGGGTTGTCACGTTGTTAGAAATACCTAGCTTTTGTTACTACCACCCATTAATATGTTTTTGTCGCGAACCCTGTAACTGAAAATTAGCTCTCCATATCCTCGCCGAGCCTTCCTTGGCAATCGGCGCAGATTTCAGTTTCTTCAGGGCAAAGCTGCTCACAAATCCTGCAAGGATGTAAATGGCGGTGAAGAATATCGTCAGTCTCATTTTTGGCCTCTTCCTCATGTTGCTCAGCCTGTAACGATGACAAATACAACCAACAGACACAACAATAATGGTTATGCTTATAACTTTAGCCTTCATAAATGGATCTTTGTGATATCCAGAAGCAAGTGTGAAAGAAGTTTAGTAACCATTTGGTGAAACTGATATAATTCCTTGACTTGAAACTGTATCACAAACATGCTGTATGAAGAAAGATAAGTCTTTTAATAATACTGTATTGCTTCCAACTTCCATTGTGTTGAAAATATTATGATACACAATGTTTCTATTCATGTTTTATCTTTGATTGAAACGTGAAACCTATTATTGAAGTCAAAGCAAAACAGTGTTATCTACATCTACATTGTCTACAAATTTCAAACCTTGGGCATGATGCAGAACACCGCCAAAGGTTTATAGTTGTTATTATGTTAGACAGATAACAAACCTGATTATTTAAAGAGACTTGCGCCATCTCTTGTTCAATCAGTTGCAACAACTCATTAACATCAGTATCTCCCATCAATTGAGATGCCTCTGAATCATTGCGGAGAGCCAGGCGTAAGTCAGTGATGGAGGTATACTGCAGCTGCTCTCCATAGTCTTCAACAATTTGTCGAAAGCGATCAACACTTCGGCTCCTAGAGATGCGTAGTCGACTGAAGAATCGCTAATAAAAGGGAAAGTACAATAATTAAGAAGTTTGAATTGTACTGAACACTTGTACAGTTTTCACCCCAAAATTTAATTATCATATGACCAACCTGTGCGTATCTCGCATCCAGTACCCTTGTCTAAAAGAGCTCTAATAGTGACTGTAAATGTTCACTACTTACATTGTGAAAGCAGGCATGTCCCCGTCCCCGAAGATTACTTACATTTCGGAATTCGCCACGAAGCTCTTCGGTGGAGCGACTATGAGTAAGTGTACGGCGAGTTAAAGCCACCCTGCTACGTGAACAGCCCGGTCTCTGCTTTTGCGCCTGTTCTTTTTCTGCAGTTCCTCTAGTACCCTCCATAACTTTGCTTTTCCTGAAACGTAATGCAACACTCATAGTTGACGTCCGGTAAAAAAATAACCTCGAAAAACTTTCAAACACCCAAAATCTGTGAATGAGGAAATCACAAAACGAAAGCAGCAATTAAAAGCACAAAACCATTGAGTTAGAATATTAGAAGAACGCAATAGTTGTAGCCACAGAATATTACTGGGATAAGATTAAAGTATCCGATACTCACCAACCGGCTGATACTGACACAACTACAAAACTGACAGGTGACACAGAATTGTTACTTAGAGCTTCGTGTGTTTTGTCATTTTCAGGTTAGAAACACAGAACATTCGTTTTGGTTGGTTAGGAAAATTTCAACAGACAAGACACTCAGGAAACCAATGTAAATACAAATTATTCGAATTATTTTGAAAAATGTTGAGCTGATTGAATGGAACAGAGATGTTGGTTTGAAGAATTTGTACATTGTTCAAAAAAGCAATAAAAAATGCCAGATCTACTCCAATACAAAAGAATGAAAGAATAATATGGAACTGTGACAATACAAGGAATTAAATCTAAGCTATGATCACAGTGCATTGGACCATTCGACGGATTCCTGAATCTTTGCAGTAAGCAAGTTAATAAAAAATTAAGCAAGATAAAATTACCTATATTGTTTTCTAGCCGTTTCGTAAAATCATTCTTCAGAAAATGTCGCATCACCTTTCGTTCTCTCACATACAATCACTTTTTGGATCAAAGCTATGCAGCCGATGTCTGTATGGAACCTATGTTTTGGTTTGTGGATAATTTCACATATGCAATAGGACCTGTAAGTATCTTAATTGATCATATGGAAAATTGTACTGTCCATTGTAGCAAATTTGGTCACACAAAATTTCAAAATTTGTGTTCATATATTGATTTTAGATCATAAATTGTTGCAAAGGTCACAAAAAAGCAATGTAATGTATGGTGCTAGGTGCACCACAGCTGAGTGCAGATCTGTCATGAACAAAGGTTTAATAGTTAGTTTCCTCTTAAATTTGTTTTCTTCTTTTTCAGTTATTTGTTGTTGCTGTTGTTGCCTTAACTGCATCTATAGTTTCCATAGCATACTGGATTGGCATTCCTTATTGGTGGAACAGAAATAGTTATTTATGTATTATTCTAATCATCATAGGACACTGGCTGTTATTGAATATTGTTTTCCATTACTATATGGCTGTTGTTACTCATCCTGGTCTCCCTCCTGAGGTAAGAATTTCTTATGTAGATTATAGATGCATATATGTGATGAAACTTTTCCATCATTAAGATGAAATTGTACAATTTATTCTCAAGGTTTCACAAATAAATGCCCGATATTGGATAATTAATTCTCCTTCCAGATATCCAAATTTCTCTAATAATTGAGTCTCATTCACAAAATTGTTAAACATGGCCTTATTACTCAAGCAGTTAACCAAGAAACTATGTAGGTATGGGCTTTTTATATCAATTTAATAAGCAAACTTCCTTACATATTTTCTTTGGATTGGCAGACATAATTGTTGGATTTATGGAAGATTGAAAGTTTTGCAAAATGTTTGAAATTTGATTCTAAAAAGTCCTGATTTCAAAGTCAAACTAAATTCACATTTTCAAACTGATACCATTGTGTGGATAGTCTAGTTTCAACACCAATTTTCTGGAAGGGTTTAAAACTTATCATAAACTGTTGAATTTGGTTGATTTTTATCATACATAATTCAAAGTATAATGCTTTATATAAGCTGGTGTTTGTGATTTTGTATTCAATAATTGTTCTTCTTATCTTGACTAAATATTTGGCTATCACCAACCACTTTATACTGCCGACATTTCATTTTAGGGTGAACTGATAACAGAGGCTGTTAGTATATGCAAAAAATGCATAGCACCAAAACCTCCAAGAACGCACCATTGTTCTGTTTGTAATCGTTGTATATTGAAAATGGACCATCACTGTCGTATCCTTTTTGTACCAGCAATTTGGTGTATTTAATACTGTAAATAAATTTGCATCATTTTCATATTCTATAAAATTACAACAGTGATCTTTATGAAATATGTGATAATTATGCAATAAGTCATGTCCTGGAAACCTAGCTATTGTTATTTCCTTAATGATATATCCAGCTTGGCTCAATAACTGTGTGGGTTTCAACAACCAAAGGTATTTCTTTTTGTACATGGTGTACACGGTACTAGGTGTACTGTTTGTGATAATTTGTGGATTTGATGTAGCTTATACAGCAATATTATTAACGCCTGCAGAATTGGATGAACCAGAACTGGAAGGACATTCTGTGAAAATTAATAGAACAGGAGCTTTGATTCCAGTGGTGAGATACCTTGTTCATGATTATAATATGTCATTGGATCACATCCAACCCAAAATAACATGTATAGCTACTAATTCTATATCCTTATTATTTGAGAATTTGTAGTATGTACGCAAATTCTAAATATATCCAACCTAGTTTTCATACTCATTTAATTCCATAGTAATCTATTTTGCTTTGTAGACTGACGTTCCAGATTTGGATAAATCTCTAATTGATGACGAACCAGTGTCAGAGTACATAACACCTTGGAGACGGAGAGCTATCATATACATGGCGCTGATTAACACAGGTGAATGTATAATATGAAAACTATCGTTAAATGCTATAATGAAGCAAGTGGTGAAGTATTTCTTAATCCTATTTTTCTTACCACCATCAAAAAGCAAAATTTTCCAAATACAAATCATACCAAATTCATTAAAATTACTCAATTTATAGGTGTTTAATTATCTATTTTGACATATTTATACTTAATAGTAATAAAGACTCATTTGAAAATTGGCTTAAAACAAATAACCGAAACATTAATATGCAAGTTGGTATTTCAGATTGCCCTCAAATGTACATCTGAGATATTATTTGAAACAAATACATTAATTCAGCTTTTTTTTCTCAGGAGTCCTAGTCGCTTTAGGAGTTCTAACTCTATGGCATTCAAATCTCATTAGCCAAGGAGAGACCAGTATTGAAGCGAATATAAATAAAGCAGAGACTATAAGATTGACTGAACTTGGCAGAACATACTTGAATCCTTACAATTTCGGTAGGAAAAAGAATTGGAGAATATTTTTGGGCTTGGTACAAGGAAGGTAATTCAATACCTATATTCTTTCTTACTTTATGCCTATGATGCGCATAATTTGAATCCATGATAAATAATGATGTAAGACCCTAGAATAACAACACAAAACGTTCTTAGTTAGAAAATAAATTATACAGTATTGTTTTGATATTATTTTCAGGACTTTTTTGAAAAATATCATGCTGCCGTCTTCTCATGGACCAATTGGAGATGGTCTAACTTGGCATACAATCCACGATGAGGATGTCGATGAATGGCCATGAGATCGCCGCGATGTGTGTTTGTCCAAATCGATTATATTTTGAAATTCATAGAATCGTGATACATAAGGGTTACCGACATCGATTAAAAAATGTCGAATGTCCGCGTTCCTTTTTAAATCGTGTCTGAAAACGGCATAACATTCCATTTGCGATCTCCTTTAAATGTAATTAAGCTCATATCAAACTATGAAATATAATGCAAGCCATGCAAGGGTTGTTTTCTTCATTCGTAGAAAGGCGGGCCTTTTATCACATCTTGTACATTTCCACAGCTTCATCTTGGTACCTCCTATCTGTAAATTTGCATAATTTCAATCTTTTCTCATGAAAACACTGTTCACGATGACAAAAAAGGGTGACGCTACATTAAAGGTGACGTCATTTGACAATTTCGACATTTGCTCTGTACCAATGGGTTGTCAAACAGGATCCTAACAAAAATAATGTCATTTTGGATTTTTTTCATTTCGCTTGTGCTTTTCGCATTTTTGTTGTGTTTATTCTGTAAATTTCGTCAGATTCATGAATTACTTTACACCATTATAGAATTGTTTGTTGTTAAAAATATGTATAATTTTTCCAATTACTTTACTATTACTGTTTATTCTGCTTAGTGATTTTTTTTGTGTGGCTGCATTATTTTGTTGATAAAATCTGAATGTTTTTAAGTAACTGAATTTTGGGAAATATTACTACCTCTGATACCAAAGAGAAACTTTCACTATAGGGTGAAGTTCTATATATAGTTGGAATTATTGACCTGCTTTAAACATTCAACTTTCGAAATATTTCTGTGTATATTCCAATAGCACAGTAACAAAACACTTGACTAACTCCTCAATATTATAAAAGCAAAGTTTGATACGGTGTGCTTGATGAACTTGTAAATCTCGGATTACCCACTCACAATGCCTGGCAGTGAAAAAGCAAACGATAGTGGTATTTTATTCCATCAGGTGGAATATTTCCTGCCTCTGTCTTTCTGTTGATCCTGCGAGAATTTTGCTGGACTGGTTGCAGAAATGTAAGCTTAGACGTATTTTGTTTCCAATCAACCTCATGGCCAAACATCCTATTTGAAACTCTAATGTTTGGTACCAATAATGCGCTTCAAAGGACGACATACATATACTGAATGTATGCTCTGTAATATGTGCGCGGCCTGTTATGAAGCACAAATCTATATAGTTTACTACTACTATCAGACAGACAACAGAACATTTTCACTGTTGGATCTGCACAGGGAATGAGCTAAATTTTTGCATAGTTTAAATCGGCAATCTCAATGAAGAAAATTGTTCATTATATTTTTCCAATGTATACTAATGATCTCTTCCATTCAATATTAGTATTTTAACTTCAAGCAATAGATGGTAAGAATCTATTCCTGATTTTGCTTTGTAATATAAGTTATTGGTTATCTACATATTTGTATATAAAATATTAATTTTGGTGTTATATATTTATTACATGAAAGACTGAGGAATTGTTAAATGTGTATTTCTCACTTCACAACGGAACAATTTCGGATACTGTTTGTTTTTGCTTTTGCAGTATGCTATCAATTTGTATACAATATACATAAATGAAATTAAATTATAGTGAACAAAATGAGTATTATTTAAGTGAAAAAGTGTAAATGGTATGACATGCAGCGTTAGCTCTAAGCATTATGCTCAATCCTTGTAGGTTGATTTTGAGGCCGGGGTTCTGGAGGCGGAGGCCTCGCACTGATCCTTTCTGATCTACAGGTCCCTTGCGGAAGCCGACCCTGACTGGCTTTAGATTTTCTTGCGATTTGCGAACTTCCGCGTTTGACAACTTCCCCTCTTATTTTTGGACTATCCGTTGAATCCAACGGTGTTATCAGATTCGCGGGAAAAAATATTTTCTGAAAAAATTATATGCGAAGCCAGAAATCCAGTCAAAAATCGATTTTTTTCAAACAGGACAAAAACTCGTTTTCTAAATAATTCCGGGGTGGTTATAATGATATTGACCCTTTTGTGCCGGATTTCAAGGGGCTAGAAAAACAAGGGCGAGCGAGGAGAGATCATTTTACTGCTTGTCCCGCCTGCAAATGGGCACCCAAGACATGTCTCGAGGCCAAAAGGAGACTTCACACTTATTGCTGGAAAATTTACCGCTAAATCTATGATGTGCTCAGATTTGCAGTAACTACGAGATTCGGTTCTCCAGAAAAAAAAGTCATTTTACGACAGAAACTTGTCTCAAGCATGACAGAGAATCTGGGCTCCCTTTCTCCGTTTTTGGTTTATACTTAGTATCTGGACCCCCCCTTCCCCGAAACTAAATCCTCGATACGTGCCTGCGTATATTTGTTTTGTACATCATATAGATATGCAAGTGATTTCCTGTTCTTTTATTTCCGAAACATTAACATTATGTAATATTCGCTTACATACATTCCAATGCTCATTATACGTAAGGAAACCTTAAATTCCTTAGATAAATTGTTTTAAACATCTCAATTATGAGAATTACTTGTCACAGTTATTAGTTCACAGTTCCCATCTCCACATAGCACTCCGTACCATGGAAAATTTGGGTTCTAGGTGTTGCCTTTCTGTGTGTCAAAAGTTAAAACGTGTTTGTTTGGTTTTACCGATAATACACTGCAGTTACAGCCGTTTGAGGTGTGAGATATAAACAGCAGTGACAACGATATAAAATATTATCGAAAATATTTTCTTATATGCGCGATGAAATGTGGGTAGTGTAAAAAATAAATTGAAAATTTGATGGATGTTCAAATATTCGCGCAGTAAGTTCCGCCACCTTTGTTATGTTAGACAGCTTGTATTTCCCATTAAAATCAGTGGTGTGCAATAACCAGTTTTACAAGTTGAGCGATTTTTCTGAAAAAAGCTTCTAGAGGTAAGATAATAGATCGTAGCCGTGAAATTCACATACAAAATTGATTGGCATTATGAAGACCTAAATATTGACAAGATTCTGCCGATATCTACCAAGCACATTTTTAGTTGGGTGGTGCTGTACGCCCCTGAAGTATGCAATGTAGTTTTAGAGGGGTATAGGGTATACTGAAATAAGCCTTCATTTCAGTCTATAGTGGCGGGATGGGACTTAACTTCCATCTTGATTCTCATTTCTTACTAAAAAGAAGCCGGCTTTACCAGTGAAATTAAACACACACACAAATTTATTTGGAAAGTTCGTGGCAATTTTGAAACCGCTTCATGTTACTAGGACTCGCAACTTACAATATTCCAAAGGAATGAATAGGTATGGTGTATTTAAGTGTAGGTTTTATCCGTTCTTGCTAAGTCTAGTATGTGTATGAGGGGAATGGCCAGTGTCTATCTAAACGAGGCAAATGGTTATAAAAATCTCAAATTAGAGGAATATGACATATAGTTATGCTGATTGAATGTTCTAGAATAGCGAAATTGTGCTTGAAACAAGGTAACTTGAGCCACTATAATTTGATTTACGTTTTCATACACATCAGAATACGTTCTGCTTCATCAAATCTCCACATTTTGTAAAGCATTATATAGACTCGTCTTTCATAACCTTTTTACTATTCCATGTGAACCCATTCCCCTTAGTTGCATGCCCTTTAGATCAAATTTACCTGTTAGCTACCCTCATAGAATGTGCTGAACATATTCTGATATGTGTAAAGAGCCATTATCAACTCATTGTGCCATATAAATGTTTTGGTAATTCTCAGCCTATTTGTCAAATACTGTTTTTGTATTTATCATAGCACTGTGAGCTGATTATGGTCCCATCAGGCGGAGTTTGTGCAAATTTAACATATAAACCAATTATTTTCAGTTTCAGAGACATATTGTATAAGATCAGTATTTGTATAAAAAGGTGTGAGCAATTCAGAAAGTATGAGGATGAGCTGTTTAACTATTTTGTTTATTTTTAAGTGATTTAATTATTGCTTTTACTATTGCTAGAACCCAATTTTTGTAAAAATATCAAGTTATTATTTTGACAGAATTTCTGATACTGGTTGATATTTTAAGATCGTTATGATCCAGGAAATATTTTAGTTCTACTAGGCAATCAAACAAAATACTATATCAAGGAAATTTTTGCACAATTATATCAACTCCTATTTTACTGGAGGTTATTGAGTTTCCCATAATGTTTCTTGATAGTATTTTCAAAGGAATGTTTTTGAATATTTTGACTTGGACATGTCAAACTAGAGACTTTAATTTTATTTATGTGAATCACAATCCCTTGAGACGACTGCACTATATATTGCTTTATATACATTATGTGTTTTAGTTTAAATAATAAAGGTCATAGATGACACTGGAAAATAAGTAAAATGAACAAATACATGAACAGTACATATATATTTCACTATTATATTAGATTGTGAAGTAGTAGTAGTGGGGAGGCAAAGCCTGGCAAATAGGCCACCTTTGGCCCTTTTTGCCGAGATTGTGAAACATTTCACTCCATCAAAAAACAAAATGTATATTATTTATTTCTAATTACTTAAAAAAAATTGGTTAGCACCATGTGTGGAAAGTACTTTTGAAAGTTGTAGTTAGAGGCATGGTTTTTTGTTTGTTGAGGTGGAAAATAAACATACAATCTCAGGGTGTCCACTTTAAGTAAAATTAGTTCTGGGAAATCAAGGAGAAGGTATCAGGGATCCTCAGGAAATTAGGTTTTTTCACTTCAAATATCATGGAAAAAAATTATCTTCTGAAATACCATTGGTGGCCAAAAAGTTAGCCTATTATTACATTAAGATTTGCAGTTCCCCCACTCACTTGCTAATGACAATTTTTTCTTCAAATTGTTTTTTTCTTGTCAATGTGATCATATGATTTATAACTCCAAATGCAGAAGGAAACTAAAACTTTTATAAGAGTAATGTGGTCAGGGAAAGTCATGATTTTGAATGGTCACCCTGAATATAATTATGTATAGTATCCAGTCTGGTTTTTAGGTTAGGGTCTTTCTGAATCATTCATACATCAGTCTTCTCTGTTTCTGAATCATCTAAGATCATGTTTTTTTAAACTTTTTTATCAAAGTTATAGATTTCCAGTCCACATGAACACTTTGTTGTCACAATTTTTGCTATTATCTTATATTAAATCTGACTCTGAGTTCCTCCATATTATTATACATTATCTTTTGATTGCATTCCTGTATTATTTTGCTGGAAGATGTTATTTCAAATCTCATTTTGATTTCAATGTATACCATTAGTGCTAACAGAGATATGTGTTCTGTCTCTTAGATCAATCTGAACATCATCCTGCAAGCATTGTTCCATTGATTTTTATAATGAACTTTGTCTTTATCCACGGTTAACATTGCACAACTCATATTTCATTCAGTTTATTCTGATTAGATAATATTTGTGACTGTATTAAAATTTATTTTGCAGCTCTTAGGGAAGGGAACAAATCTTATGTACGACAATTTGTAAATAGTATAGTGCTTTCAAAAAGTATGGCAGTACCTAGTCGAGCTAGGGTTTACTCTGATGTTAATTCTCACAAACCAAGGGAATACTGGGATTATGAGAGTTATGTAGTAGACTGGGGCCAACAAGATGACTACCAGTTAGTGAGGAAGCTAGGCAGGGGTAAATACAGTGAAGTTTTCGAAGCCATCAACATAACTAATAATGAAAAATGTGTAGTCAAAATATTAAAGGTTAGTATCATCTTGTTTATATTCAGTTGTCATCTCTATGCATTTAGGTCTGATTATTTTTTTGTTTACACATATTGACACATAACACTAAGAGAAAGTTTGGTGACACATGTTTCGATGATCGAATTTAGGTACACTGACAACCCTATAAATAAACTAGTTGAATCGGATCAGTTGATAAATGACCAAGCTCTCTGATACTGTATGCAAATATAGAATATCATCTTAAGACTACCAAACATACAAAATAGCTTTGTACCAGCTGAGTTTCTGAGAGGACTAAACTTAAGTTCTGAAACATATAAAAAAGAGCCTTAAGTTGTGAAATAAGATGATCACAAGGGACTCTGAAGTTAAGCTTACCATCAATATATAGACTGAGAAACTTGACATCACTTTTATTGCTCAAAGGATTGTTATATTATGTTTTACATCAGGAATGCCTGTTTGCCGTTGTTGGTTATGAAATCTAATAAAATGGGTTTTATTAGTATTCAAATGCTGTTGATTGTTGAAACCAATCACTGACATTTGAAATAACCTGATTGCACTTATTTTTTTAATCATCTTTAGAATTGCTCGATATCAATATTGATGCATCATCTGCTTAAAATGTAAAAAGTGCCTGCTCATATACAGTATCGATCTCGTTGACATATGAAATAAAATAAGCCCCAAAACTGACCCTTGTGGAACACCCGAATCTACAGTGACTTCGTCAGACTTTACTTGATGTATCATTTGTCCGTTTTTGTGCGATGTTGCATCATACAACAAGATACGACTTGATCCACGAATATGGGGAGCCATTCACACCACATGCAGAAGGTTTCTGTAGTAGAATTTCATGTTGAACACTGTCAAAAACCCTACTTAGGTCACAAAAGATCCCGATAGGAGACTCGCCCAATTCGATAAATGAAATCAGTCGCTCATAAAAGGAGTGAATAACAGTAGGTTTGGTGGTAGTAGTGATAATACAGATTATTTTTCCTAATATTTCTAATAATGAGTGTCTTTACAATGAGTGAAGTAGTGAAGTATGAAGTGAACCGACTCGATGTGTTCTATTCAAATATATAATCCTGTACAAACAAAAGTGCATCCACATTATTAACGCATCGTGTATTATAAGATTATCTAGGTATTCGTGTTGGTGATATACTAAATTCAATTCTGTTTTTAATCTGCTTCTGTTAATATTTAAATAACCTATTTCAAAAATAGACCTTCAGGGTATTGCTATTCATTTGGGTTACTGTTTGAAAAGTAGGTTTACTACTTTGACTTCATATTATTGTGGTGTTTCAGAAAAAATTGATTGATTGATTGAATCTGAATTATACAGGGCAGACAAAAACTGTGAGAACTAAACATTCAGATTGATTCTATTTTTATGTATATTATTGTAGTTCTCTGTCTGTCCTGTAATCCTTCGTTTCTCTATAACTCTGAAAGTATTTTTCAGTTTTGATATGGAACTTTGATACTATGTAGATTGTAGACACTCTTACTTGCTGAAACTCTTCCAACATGCACATAAAAAGATCGTGTACTTAGTACACTGTTTCACAAATAAAACTACACGATCTGCACTTTGGTACTAGGTTGCTACTGTGACAAGGGCGGCGGTGTTATCGTCAAAAATCCCTCAAATTTAGTGTTTGAAGATTTGCAATCATGATGCTCAATTCTACCGATTGATTAAGTTTTATTTCGCACTTGTAAAATTTTTACTAACTTATACAGAGTGTCTAAAAATTATGATTAAATAATCACTTTCTTTAAACGGTAATAACTTGTTTAATTTAAATGGGATGCCCTGTATTTTATGTCAACAACAGATGTAAAATTTAATTGTCTATCGAATATTATTATACGTTCCTATAGCTAACTCTTCACGTTTTCAAGTAATCCGAAGTCTTAGTTATGTAAACTGATTTTACAAAAGTTATTATTTATCAAATCATCTGACCTCTGACCACGTGCAGTGGTATCAGTTCACTAAGTATTCTTATCGGATTTAAGATCTGTAGATCTAGTTGAAATAAATTTTGAAATACTAAAATTATGGAAATTATCATGAAATATTCAGTCTTCCACTATTTTCAATATTTTTTGTATTGCAATTCAAAAGATGGACAGGTCCAACGTCCGGGTCAAATCTTTATTTCCAAAGCGATGCGGTCGCGTAGGAATTACAGCGTAAACCTAGTTGACGCCATTTTACACAATACCTCTAATATTATAAGACGCCATAAAATTATTAGTAACCTCACATATGGCATTTATACACTAGCTATACAAAACAAGGAAGAAATTGATCTACTATCCCATTTATTTTAACTCTGAAAACTATTTGATCTGGATTATGTAGTAATTGTTTGAATAAGTTGAAGGTACAGAATCTGCTACTTACCCATAAAAACATTTTTCTTGATTCCAATTGGAAAACTACAAACTATGAAATTATATTGGTATTATTTTCAGCCTGTTAAAAAGAAGAAAATAAAAAGAGAAATAAAGATACTAGAAAATTTACGAGGTGGTACAAATATAATAACACTAGAAGCTGTTGTCAAAGACCCAGTATCAAGGACTCCTGCACTCATATTTGAACATGTTAATAATACGGATTTTAAGCAACTTTACCAAACCCTCACTGATTTTGACATTCGATATTATCTTTATGAACTCCTGAAAGCATTGGATTATTGTCACAGTATGGGCATTATGCATAGGTATGTGTGTGTATTTTTTTAATATCATACATAGTTTAGCAAGGTGTTACAAATAGCGTGGCTTGAATGCATCTTACATTCGATATGTATATTAAATTTCATTTTCATTGACTTTTGAGCGCCATGATATGACCTTTTTTCCACTTTTTATATCTAGCACTGAATATACTGTTCTATAATATCTATACAATATATTACATCGGATGTATTTTATTATATAACTACTGTAATATATTTTTTCGATATTTCAGTATGACTGAAAAAACTGCAGTTTTTTCTATCTGCTATGTGGGTAACCATTTCAACGTAATATTTCATTAGCTGTTATTTTGAAACTTATCATAGAGAAAATCATCATACTTTATTTGATACAAAAATAGTTTACATGCATTAAAGTTAATTTATAAAATAGTCCTGATTACTGATCCATCCATACTTGCTAATGTATCAGTCATGAGAAAAGATGAGACTATAGCACTGTCTAAAACAATTTTTGAACTGTTCTTTTCTTAGGTTCTACGTAAAAACATGTAACATATAAAAATGTCATTATAGTAAATCAAGGATTTATCTATTTAAGGGGTCCTTTTTATATTCTCCGAGGATGATATAAATACTAATTTTAGCAATTATTCTCGCGAATTAACAGTGTTTATATAAACTTATGAATGTCTGAGGAAGCTCGAACTGATAAGGTCATCAAAGCTATGCATTTTTGTTTTATTTATAAGCAGATATTTCAATCCACCAGCTCAGATATGCAGAGTGGTACATTTATCATTAAAATCTCTGAAATGTTCATCTTTTAAGTGTGAGTTGGAGCAATTAAGCTGAATACACAGTCTTTTGGTAGTTCAAAGCTATTATTAGTTTTATTACCTTTTCCATGAGGTTTATGATTTCATGTCCAATCACTTGCAATTCTCGACATTATGGTCGAATGTTAGCATAGATGCATTATAACAATATTTTTACTTTTGAGATTTGTGATATTGAGAAGAAAAAAAAATGAACTGCTTCCCAAAGAATAATTTTAAGGAATATAATATAGTAGATAGGTAATGCAACTGTGGACAAAAATTATTCCAACCTTTTTGATGTTACTAATCACAATGCTGTAAACTTTAAGTGATTCCATTCCAACTCAAAATGAAGTCTTGTAGTTTATAATAATTGATGATGATACTTAGATTGATTAAGAGGGAATGTTCACGTTACTTCCGAACATTTTATGAAATTCAAGGTTGAAAAAGAACAGTAAGTTGTACTACATGATTCGACCGAGAACTTTGTCTTAGTTTCCCAACTGACTTTCGATTTTCTATATTGAGAATAATGGGTTCTCCATTCAGGGCTATATGATATCATCTCACAGACATTGTAGTTGAGTGCAAAATATTGGAATTTTGAGTTAAGAGTACCATCTTGATTAATTAATAAGTTGGTGGGAACCTGAGAAAAGTACATTGTTATCCATTGAGCACTGTACAACATTTTTTGTTCATTAAATTACATTGTGAAGGAAGCTCGACTTCAGTTTTCACTACTCTACCAAGAACTCTTTAGATGGTACTCGAATTACTTGGAAGATTCGCTTGACGATTTACGGTTTGAATAGTAATGGAATGACAGCAATCCAATTATAAGTTTCTCCATAATTGTGCAATAATGCAATAATGTTATAGGGACGTAAAACCACATAATGTGATGATAGACCATGAAAACCGTAAACTACGCTTAATAGATTGGGGATTAGCCGAGTTCTACCATCCTGGGCAAGAATACAATGTTCGAGTAGCGTCTAGATACTTCAAGGGTCCCGAATTATTGGTCGACTACCAGATGTATGATTATTCGCTGGATATGTGGTCTTTAGGCTGTATGCTAGCATCAATGATCTTTAGAAAAGAACCTTTCTTTCATGGACATGATAACTACGATCAGTTAGTGCGTATAGCCAAAGTCTTAGGAACAGAAGAGCTTTTCGAATATTTGGACAAATATCACATAGAGCTTGATCCTAGGTTCAATGATATTTTGGGAAGGTAAGATAATACGTATTTTCCAATAATTTACTGAACTGGCGCATTCTTTCTAGAAAATAGTTTTAGATTCATGGGAAAAATGTATCTTTTCTCTTGCGCTGATCGCTAATCAAAACCACATTGAATAAAAATTTCCTAATGTTTAGGTTTGCCTTGGCTGCCAATATCAAAGTATAAAACATGGAAAAAAAACATTTGTGATTATAATGGCAACAACATTCACTGTTTTCCAATAGAACATTTTGTTTCCAAATATAATATGAATTATCTCAAGCTAGAATACAAATGATGCATTTGCATTGATAGTCTAGAAAATGAGATATAGAATTTTTACCGTGCCTACCAAGTCAATGAATCTGCTGTATGCAACATAATGTATGAGGAATGAGTTACGACAAATTATGTGCAATTTCAGGCATTCTCGGAAACGATGGGAACGTTTTGTCCATAGTGAAAATCAACATTTAGTATCGCCTGAAGCATTGGATTTCTTGGATAAGCTGTTACGTTATGATCACTTAGAACGCCTTACTGCAAGAGATGCTATGGATCACGCCTATTTTTGTGAGTACCGAAAACTAATATTTGTTTTACATATGTAAGAATACTTCATTAGTCGGTAAGTTTCTAAAGTTATATGGGAAATTCATTTTGTATTGAAGTTATGATTTAAATTATTGCCGGGGGTATATATCATCATGTGTCCATTGTAATCTAGTGATACCAATGTGTACGCATAACACAACCTGAATGTTTGAGCTGAATATGTAACATTTTTTGTTTGTTTCAGATCCTGTTGTTAAGGAGCAGTGTAGGATGATGTCGGCAGTATCTTCATCCCCCACACCTCTCACAGGCAATCTTTCCGTCGTTGGTGTTGGAGAATAACATGGATACAACCGTTAAAGCAACACCCCCTTATTACTTTCATGTGCTGTCAATTTTTTTGCCATACACTTTTTTTCCCAATAATCTATTTTAACTTATTTCATAATCAAATTGGTTTGTAAGTTATGAAGGAGAATTGACAATTGAGCAACTAATGTGCAGGTTACATAGCAAAATCTTGGTCTGTAGAAGATAAGTTATAATATACTGAATTGCCAGCTTTATACAGTATCTTATATGAGGGCGATTTATTAGTAATTGGAAAGATTGGTGGATTAACTATGCAGTTGATATGCTCAGTATCTGATGATTTATTTTAGATTTTCAATTATTCTGCTCGGAATCAAAAGTTTTATGCATGGTTTTTCCTCGAGATTAATTAATTTCTTTGATATTTACCTTAACAAGGAAAGAAGCAAGAGTACAATTCGCTGCTCAATTTGAATATCTGGCTAAAATATCAACCAAGCATAGCAAACATTTTCATCTATATGATAATTGAGTATATTTTGCCATTTAATCAATTCATTTTTAACCATACTGAAGATAGAAGAGCACATCTGACTGGGGATATTCTCAAAAACACCTGTAACATTTTGACTGACGCTGACATCTATCAAAATACAAAAAATGAAGTTTCATCAACATTTATTATTTTATATTTTATCTATATATGTTCACTTTTAATAGTGTGCAATTTTAGGTGGTATGAAAGGAATAATGACCAAATCATTTCAATAATTTGCTGCTTGTCTTTTTTTTGTTAGGCGTTGGATGTACTCTTATACATTTTAGTTGGATTATGATTAATACGACAAATCACAGTACGTTTTTCACGTGTGTTCAATGTGATTCCAACACAAAGTTCCATGGCTCAACGGAGAAAGTTAGGGTATACCTTTTACTGTTGCGTTGTGAATCAGCGTCAGTTCATTGCTTTTTTAAGTTGTCATATGTTGGACGTTCTTCTGAATACTATAGTGAATGAGCCAACATTGCATTGCCTATAATTCATTCAATGAACACTTTTCTTCTAATCGGATGATTTCGCTGTGTCTGTTGCTGTTGGTGAGGAGTTTTGGCAGTCGCTTGATAGTTGCATCAATGAATTTGACCGTACCAAACGACGCATGGTGCACTTTGAGTAGCCGGCTTAGACTAATATCAAAAAAATAAACGATATCAATTTATTTCTGAATATCGGAAACATCGTGATTTCCTAATTTCTTAATACAAAAATATATTGTACATGAAAAGTCAAAGCAACGTTTTTCCCTGTAAAATCTTAAAATACAATATATTTTATTCATTTACTTCATCCATCTCTCCAGTTACCCTACGACCTGACGTGTCCATAAATTATTGGTGGCAGGTGCAAGTTTTTGTACGAACTCCTATCATTCTTGTCGATATTAATTTTGGGCATTGTGAGTTACACTTTTATGGAATTCATATGGACCAGTTCGTTTCACATATTTGAAGGTTTTATATCTATGAATCTGTTAAACAAAATAAACATTCTGGCAAATTATTCTATAATTCAGACTCTTAATCTCGCGGCTGAAATCTATTTTTTACCTCCAATATAATTACAATTTTACACCGAGCTTCACGAGTTAAGCAGAAACTCTCACCGAAGATATTTCAGTATAAGGAGAAATATAAATTAGCAACAGTAATAAGTTTGCATCATAAAAATCTAGATACTGCTTAGGGATGCACGAAGAGCAACAACGGATCAGAAGGCTCTGTAGATTGCCTAATCCACCACGTACTTTAGCAGAGAAAGGGAGAGACAGAGAAATGAAATATTTTTTGAGCTTAAGATATCACTAAATATATCCAGATTAAAACCTGAACATTTGTGAAACAATATGTAGTAAATCAATGGGCCAAAGAAAATATTAGAACATCGTTCATATTGCATGTATTTCAATCTATGTAGTTTGTACATTAATGAAATGAATGAAAACAGGCCATTTATGTATCTATACTAATTAAAAGTATAACCAACAACTATTTGGTTCATTGTAGAACTTTTAAGTGGTCACTTGAAGTATAGAGACATACTATGCATTCCAAGTACCTGAAACATAGTCATATATTGATTCGATTTTTGAACCTATTTGACGGGTTTAGTCCAGATTTACAAATGCTGCACCATTTGTAAATATTTATTTTTAGTTTGATATATAGATCCTCTGAACAAGTATAGAACCTGTACGCCCAGTGTCTCTTAAAAATGTTTGTCCAAATAATTATTTATCAGCTATCGTAATTATTGATCGTTGTTGGCATTTTCAATATAATTAATTTTTTACGTCAGTATTGATTGAACTTTAATTTATTTTGTTTATATGTATATTAAGATCTTAACTTAAGGCTCACGATTTACTATGCGTGTATACCTGAAAAGCCATTAGTGAAGAGGTGGAACCAGTTTATTTATCAAAAGACATTTTTGCGTTATCCGAACGCATACAGTTCGTTAGAAATCTAAAAGGTGTGAATAGTTGTGACTTTAGAAACAGTGGTAGTGATTCTCAAGATGAAAACTAGTAACTGAGATTCCGTCGAAGATGTGTTTTCCTTCTTGCTTCAAGTTATCAACTATTGTAACTTCTGAAGACATAAGATTTCAACAATGGAATAATACATATTGTTACAGTATCATATAAAGTGTAAGATAAGACTAGAACGTTTTTATCTTCACGAACTTTCTTTCCGGAAACTTTCATTTTTATGATATTTGTATTTTTTCGTCGCCCACTTGTCTGCTTGTATATTATATCTTTCATGCTTTAGCGAAAGCAGTAGTTATACAGCATTTATTTGACACGCTAATCTAATTCAGTGAGTGATAAAACATCCCTTCCAATATCTATTAGCATTAATATTGACTCTATGAACTTGAGCGTCATGTATACTTCATGCAGCATAAATAATACGTACTTTAAAAACAGTCACAGAGTCATTTGTGTTTGTGAACAAACTAAGCTATCCAAGAGAGGCACAACTCATTATTTGATGTGATCTGTCAAGCCAAAAGTGCATCAATTTGTATATGATGGAACTAGTTGGAAGGTTATACTTTTAAAATATTTTTGTTGTATTTTGTTCTAATTCTAGTTGTGAATAATAGTGTTACATATCCGAGCCGTTTTTTATTTATTTTCGATTGACTTATTGTACAAATATACAATGGGGCCGATGATTTTGTGCAGGATATTGTAACTTAATAGGGCTTTTGAAATTATCTCAGTACTATTTTATAAATATAAATATGTGTATAGATATTCCTCGAGGTTATTCTAAGATCTCATTTACTTTTCAACAGACACATTTTTCACGTATTACGGTCTACGGCTAATTAGGATTCAATTCATCTTTCTGTTTGTTCTGAGGCTAAACAATTCCGTTTACATGATTTGGTTCAATAAGTTGACAATCATGATGTGTGTATACTCACTCTTCCACTATACACATGGCCTGCTATAGATATTATAGCAATATGCATGTTCGTCTTGTAATTGCTTGGTGACCGACAGAGAGCAAGTACTATTGCCCAGGTAAGGGTGTGATAGCAACACAATCCAAGTGGTGCTGTCCATTAGCATCTTACAAAGTAAAATGGCCCTAACATGAGTATCTGCTGCCATATATGACACCTACGGCATGTATTAACAAATGTGTACTGATTTACAGACTAAAGTATTTTATTGATTTTGTAAAGACGTTAATGGGCAGCTATACTTTGAGAATATTGATAATATGACATCATTGTGTTATCCTGAACAGACAGCTATATAAATCGATTCATTCAATCACATTGCTGTACTTCTTTTACTACTAAAGAATGCTGTTTAGAGCGTTATATATATAAATTAATTAGATTTTATATTCTGATACTGTGACCATCGAAATAATTGGTTTATTTTTTCTATGATATGAAACCATTTGAAGCTTCTTCAGTTGGTTATGAAATTGGAATCCGAGAAATGTTTGATTCACTGGAACTACTTTCTCTACATTTATGTATATTACTACAAGCAGTAGTATAGTCATCAGAAAAGAGCAACTATGAAAATGTAGAACTGTCAAAACAGAAGCTTGTCTGTGGTCGGATCTTCGTTAGGTGCTTATGATTAGAGAAGAGGAGATAGAGTTTAATTGGCATTTCGTGATATCGATTTTGAAGTTTTGTGTATCATCTCATTCTGCTGAAAATTTGCCGTGAAAAATACAAAGAAATTGGCAGAACTAGATGCTTTTGTGGATGATTTCGAGGAATAGAGATTTTTACAATCGTAATCTAAAAACGGTAGAAATAGCTGTATAGAATTTGTTCATCCTTCTAATTTACATTCTGTCTGTATTGTTAACTATTGAAAGTTTTACAAAGAACTTTCAAATCGTCATGAGTTGGAGTAATAATTTCAAATGACTGGCTCTTGATTAACTATTAGAAATTCTATTTATTACGATTACGCGTTACCGTATACATATTCTTTCAGCGAGAGTATTTTCTTTGCGTTCCGAGTTTATCTAGAGACAATTTCCTTTATCAATTTGAGTGTTACCTCGTTTCATTGTTATATGGCAATTGTTTGGAATTTTTGTATTTTTTTCACCTGTGTATTATATTGTTAAAAAGCATAATGTATTGTAATATTAATTTTTATTTTTCCACGCAGAATTATTAGCAGCTCAAATCAAAATATGTAAATTCCAAGTTTTAGCTACTAATAATGTTCTGTTATGTAAAACGATCATTGGAATAAAAATATTCTGATAAAACGTAAAATTTTCAATCTCGTATTTTCTAACCTATTGACTAATTCAATAATTCATAAATCATTTCCTTTAACATCGCTATTAAGAATTTTGATGCCTCAAATCCAGTTACCTATGTACTTTAATCCTCTCTGAGAAAATTAGCCAACTACTGTGAAAATTCACCAATTTCAAACCTTGGAAACTATAACCTCCTACTGCTAGCTACCATTGTACTAATCCCCTATCTGGAAATCCAGGAAATAGTCTGAAATTTAGTGTTTCACCCCGGATATTGGAAAAAGTCACTATGCTCTGATTTAGGATGGCTATAGTCCAAAGCGGCATACTAGTATAACATTTTTTAAAATATTTTTTTCATAATCGTTGGAAGCCCTAAACATAATTTGAATCCGAATTTACCAACTGCTAATTCCACTTTAATTTATTTCAAGCAGGTGGTTTCACAAACTAGTGTTCCTAAAGGTAAGACCAAGACCGCACAAGGTGGAACTGCGCTGCAGCGAAGTAACCCGGCACGACAGAAATATTATTTACTTGAATTTTTATCGCGTATCCCGTAAGGCGATATTACATTCACGAAAGTACTGTCGCGAAAACGTAATCGCGACGGTACTTTCGAATTATTTTCGTGTTATTTTCGCACTTGCACGATGGTAACCCTGCTTTCACGACGACGAAATTAAAATCGCGTCCTGCGCGATTTTACCTCGAATATACTTTCGCAAATGTAATCGTTGTAACTAGTCGCAACTTGATAATGGCAATGGCGGGCGAGAAAAAGTGGAACTCCGCAACAAATATAAAATTTATTGAAGCATACCACCATACTGTGTGTTTGTGGGACACTAAACATCCCTTATATAAAAATAGAGAAGCTCGAGATGCTGCATATCATAGGATAATGGAGGCTATGGAAATGGATATCATTTTCTACTATTCCCAACAAAAAGTTGAATTTATCTTCCGTCATTCGTAAATAGTAGTAAACTTTTTGTATCTTCGAATGATAGTTCAGTCATTAAGGTTTGGGCACCCAAACTTCTTCTAGTGAGCCAGTTCCGAACCCAGCATCGGCGTTTCCTTCTTCGCAATTTCTTTTTCAACACATAGATGATCATCTGATTGATCACGTCAACAACGGCCACACGTAATGCAACCGATCGCGATGCCATTTTCTCAACTGCATGAAAATAATATGAAGCTAGACTCACGACAGCACTTTCAACGTTTCAACACATGTTTCCGATCGACGAAAATACTTACGCGAAAATAATCAGTTTCGCGACAGTACTTTCGTAAATGTAATATCGCCCGTACTGTGCAGCACCACGCGACAGCGACAGTGTACAAACGATTTTGCCACCAAGGGCACCAAGTGTCGCGCCGTGGTGTGTCACGTAATTCCATTGCCGCTAATGCGGTATAGCAAGCGACGAGATACTACTACTAGTCTTTCTTGTCGGGCTAGTACAAAAGCTACCTTCAGATGAATAAAAAAAATCCTTGAATTTATCCCTCAAAAACACATGAAACAAAAAATGCTCAATGACTCTTTCAAGATCACATATTCCGGAAGAAAAATACCTGGCCGTTTGGATATCTGGGTGCCAGGTGGTCCTGGGAGCACTTTGAGAGGAACTCCTTTATCTAAATGTGCTGCAGCTTCTCAGCAGCAGCAACTTCGCTCGGACGATAGGCGGCACATTCTGGCATTGTCAAACCCAAGTTGGCTAGTCAGTAATGGACAATTTCTTTAGATATCCCGCTTACGACCTATACACCCGATTCAGACTAAGATTTGGTGTCAGCGAGAGGAAGGGTTTGAACCAGAAGCATTCGACATCATCTGGCTCAAGGTATCTTTCAATACTTTTTTCAAATTCACCACCACCAAGTAGCAAAAAATTACAAAGAGGTATTCGAGAATCTTTCAGCCACTGTAGATACCTTACAAACAGATCACCCCAATTCAGAAATAATATTTTTGGGTGTTTCCAACGTTCAAAACCGGCTAAAACATTCCAACAAAACAGACGAGGGACGCAAAGCTTGGAACAGATAATCAGCGAACCAACAAGAATTCTCGATCGCCATGAAGACTTTGCTAGCCTGCGCCATCTACACGGTGAAAATATCTGCGCCAGTAGGAACATCCAATCACAATACGCAGTGTCTGGCATTACAAATCAGAAAAGTGGGATGGTCTCGGAAACTATTACCAGCCCTTTCCATTAAATGAATGCCTGTTCACGTCTAGAGATCCGTTAGATTGTCGCCAAAAAATAGCAAGAGTTGTTATCAGCAGGTATGGACGCTTACATACCGCACTTTGATAAACGCCCTTCCAAAAACAAACCGGAGTTGCAGAGACGCTGTTATGGCAAAAAACAAGGGTATAGGGAATGGAGCACAAATCCTACTACTGGCCGAGCTACAACGCCTCTAACAAGCCTGTTTCAAAAGTAGTTCTTCAGTAGACCCTCGATGTTGTGGAATGGGCCGGGCTGTTTGTTCCCCGATGGTTACAATCTACAGCGCTTCAAGGTCAACGTGAATAGACATTTAACCTCGGGTAGCGCTTATGAAGCGCAATAGGCTATCTGCCTTTGCGTGAGATTATCTATAAAAAAACTCAATGAATGACAAATATGTATTATTGAGAACGAGAGAGAAACATTAGTAGTATAGCGATGAGTCAACGTAGTGCCGTCTGGGTCACCAAAGACGAGGCTACATGGACCCTGGTGAGTGGTGGTGCTTCCTTGAGCTGGTGTCGCTGGCTTGTAAAAGTGTCTATAGAACCCTGGAATTTTTAATGAATTTGTGTAATTATTGAAAAAAGCTAGAATATTAATTTAATACAAATAAATGTGAAAAAACAACTACATAAAAACTTACATTTTGAACAAATAAAAAAAGCTCTCTGAGGAGACAAACGAGATGGATTCGCCGAACGACGGGACAGAGGTACGTATCTATATTTTATACAATTTGAATCGCAGTTTGTTTTGTAGTTTTCTTGAGATACTGATCCTTAAGAAATATTGCGAAAATAAAAATCCTTACAAAAGGAACTTCTCTGTAAAAGCATATAACACACTTAAATGCAACGTAACTATGCTTAGATGTAAGACGATAATAAAATTTAGTCCCTTCTTTTCTATTTGTTTTTATCGTCGTCGTCGTCGTCTGTCTTCATGTTCCATCCTTTTGCTGGCCTGTCAACATAAGTAGGTATATTACTGTTATTATTAATATGGTAAGATAAACAATAGGTAGGTGTAACTTATATGCTTAATTATGCTTCTGGCTCAGATGGAATAAACTAAGCTGGTTGAAGAGAATCTTCAGTTGCCATCAGTATTAAGCCAGTTTTTAACTCGGTACTAAATTAGGAACAGCCTATAACATGTCTGAACGAATGTTACGAGCTCTTCACCAAAATCTTGTACAAGCTGTAAACTAGATATTTCTCGACGCATATGAACAACGAGCAACGAGTTTAAAAGAAAGAAGTAGTTGGCTGTAAGGAAAACTTGCTGATCAAATAATGAGATAGCATTAAACAACTTATGTCATTCTGGGAGACTTTGTTCACTATATGCTATAACATCAAGTGGAACCCTGATTCGGATAGAGGTGGTATTTGACATCATTTGAAAGAGGAGTTTTTCTCCTTGAGTCCCTTGACTTGCATCTCATTGGATGGAACTTCTTTGAATATTGGTGACACCCTGTGTTCCGATTTAGTTTGATTCACTTTTTATCTTTCAATTGGGTGAGTAATACTGGTTGTCTATATTCATTATGTGAAAAATAGGTTTTCTAAAAACTATTCCTTCGCTCACACAATAATGGTAGAAGTAGAAGGTTTTTTCATGGTATAAAATAATTGAAATGCATTTGAAAATTTGAATGTTATCAACAAAAAAAAAATAATTGATAGTTACCCATTTGAACGCTGAATTGGGACAGCCTTGGAATGGTATTGGTAATAAATTGTATGTTATAGAAAAAGACAACTTTGCATAACATAAGCGATAGAAAAAGACAGCAGAGAGGTTATTCCCACCCAGTCATCTGACGTCACATCTCGCCTGAAAACTGACGTGAACAATACTGACGTCAATAGAAATTACCAAGAACTAGAGATGAGATAAAATATCGATTGTAGTTCAATATCGATCAAACTAACCTTTTAAATCATTTTAATCAATGAAAATAAGTTACAACATGAAAACGAGAATTTTAGAGTTTAACTTAAATTTGTTAAATTCAAATGGCACAGCACATACATACATGGCCTCGATTCTATGCCCCCAAATTAAACACATACTCATAGCCCATATTCAAATTGGAATGCTCTATTCCTCCGCTTTTCAAGACTAATGGCGAAAACAAAAGTGTACCAAGGCCAAAGCCTAATTGCGTTACAATTGATTTTGTTGATATTTGAGGTTATGTAGGTATACCCTGATATTTATATCGAGATGAACGTCGATATTTCAGATATGGCAGATGAGCAGCAAGTTGCCCAACTCTAGCGAGAACCATCTTGGCAAGGCATTCTGTAGCCTCTATCTATACTCGCTATTGCTTAGCGAAAAGCATTAGCGGAGTTGTTATAATTGTTTTAGTGTGGTGCAAAATTATCCACGTATTGTGGATCTCCAACAGATATCCTGGAAATTCTAATTTCAATGTGTATGGCTACAGAGGTGAGTACTTTCGCACTTGTCCTAAATAACTTATTCCAATTCTCAATTTCATTTATATTTTCACGTATAAGAAAATTACTGCAAATTTCCAATTAGTCATATCCTCATAGATAGTGAATTATTTTACTTGTACACACCTTTCATCTGTGTCTCAAACGAAATATGTCCAGATCACATCATCCAAAGGTTTGTACTCATTTCATCTATAATTATTCAGATACCTATTGTAAAACCTTTCACTATAACCTACCTACATTACAAAATGTGTAATTTTGAGCAATTGCAACTCATTAAATCATTATTATAATGTTGGTATCCAAAAGCTGCCAAAAACATTAAAAAACAGCTGTATCCTTTATAGTCTGAAAGTATTTTAGGAAACGTGAGTTTGAGTTTTTTGGCGTATCCCCCAAAACGTTCTTCGCAGTTCCAAGCACATTATTTCATGTACGTTTTTTTACTTTGTAATTGAAATAAGACATATCACTCATTTCAGTTATTTCTATAAATAGGTTATACTCCAATATACAAAAAAGTGCAGGCCATATAATATATTTATTTGGAGTATATCTCCTTGGACAATCTAGCTTTACAGCTGTAATGACAATTATATCTATGATCTGCCTACCATTGGAGCTGAGTATGAACATAAATCACTGGCAACACAATGAATTCAGTTTGTGTTGAAAATCATGAAATTATGAAAAGTATCACAAAAGAGATTCTGCAAAATAAAATGAATGATTTATTTTGAGGGGAGTTTGGAATAAATGCTACATTAAGATAAAATTGTCCAATGTGTCACACCAGATTTCATCACAAATAAAATTCCTCCTTGGTATCTCATTTTCCTATATATGAGCTGCACAAGACAAAACTGCATAAATCTGTGAAAATTCATAGAGCATCCCTTTAGGGGAAGCACCAGAACCTCCAGTCACTGAGCAATTTGTGGATACTGGTCCCCCTCCTTCTGTGATCTGCTGGCCATTGACTTCCACTCCTTTAGTTGGGTTACTCCACTGTAAAATGAAATCAAAACAATTGGTAAAATAAATGGCATCACTCCTTGCAAGTCAGAATCCTCTCTTTGCATCTCTGATAACTGCATCAACTCTATAATTGGAATACAGTTACCCTAGCCTCTCCCTGAACCACAAGATTATGTTTGGCATTGTTTGTTTCTGTCCTTACACAGTGGGCCATTAGAATGAATTTTAGGCTTTGCTTTTTGTCTTTGTTTCACTTTTGTTTCAAAATATACCAGAGAAACAGGTTTTACACTGATGATGTTATTCTTGTTATTGGTATTGCGTCTTTTGAAAACTCGAAAATTGCTATTTGTGGGAGGGGCGTTGCTAAAAGACGATAAGTTATCAACGTTTTCTTGATATTTCATGACATCACGAAAAACCATGTATTTCCGTCGGTCTATCTGACTGTCTGTATTCCGTCCAATAATCCTTGCCCCCTCTATAACTTTCAAGTACTTTTCGAGTTTTGGTGACACTTCGAAACTAGGTTACTACTATAGCAAGGACAAAAAATCTTTGTAGTTTTTTCAAATTGGTTCAGTGGTGGGCGAGTTAACGTCAAAAAACAAACAAAAAACAACGCTCAACCTCGTTTTTGGACAGTTCAGTCATTTTTTTAGGGGTCAAAAATGGTGGGTGGGGCGAGGTGGATCCTCAAAATGTTTTGCCTTTATTAAAACCCGTTCATCTATAAACCGTAGATCTCAGTAATTCTCCGTACTTGTTAGACGTAAGCGAAAATGAGATATGCCTTAAATAGCTGTAGACTTCGATACAATCTGTCTCACATAGCACATGCATATTCGGTGCTTTTCGAATGTTTCTTAAATTATGCACTTTGTGAACTGTATTTTTTGTTTGTTAAATATGTACGTGCAAAATAAATAGAATAAATTCGGTACGATAAATGCGTATATCTCTATTGCTAGCTGTTTACTAAAAACTGAAATCATGATTCATGAATCAGGTTGACGCTGTTGGATGGTCTCCGGCGATGCGACCATGTCTCTCTGCATGGAGTTACTCCGTCCGCTGTTGCCAGATACTTAAGTGACACCATTTTTTATTGCCGTTCAAAAGATCAACTCCAATATCTGGATCAAATCTTTTCCTGAGTTATGCGATTGCGCGGGAAGTACGTCAACTTATTTAACGCCATTCTTTGAACTGAGTCTTGGGTTTCTTAGGAATTAGATAAATTTTTAAAAGCTCGAAAATGAAGGTGTTTTCCAAATTCGGAGAGGTTTGGTATTATAATATGTTCGGGGGTGAAGCAGCTTTTGAACAATAATAGAACAACGCCTTGCTCTGCAGCGCATGGCGGCATCTTTGGTAACTACTATATCCTCGAAATCTGATTGGCATCAATGATAATTTAATACGAACCACATGTCTAATATAATACGAGTAGTTGCCAATTGAAAAACATAATCAAATTTAAGTGTATTCATTGATTGAACCATGTAGAAATTTAATACTCTATAAGACGATATGTTATCGTCGTATACTTTAAGCTTTGGTATATGTTTGCAATTTCGTACCACATCTGTGATATAAAATACACATAATACATCACGTCGCGATCATTTTAACTAATTGCCGCTGCAAACGGAAGCTTTACCATTCATTAAATCAACCTCATTGTTTTCGATTTCCTACTCCTACGTGTCTTGCTTGACAAATATACTATACACTCCGGAAACTACGCTTCTAATGGTTTCTTTTGTATCTTATAAGGATTCACCCAAAATTGGTTCCGTAATAAAGATGATCGCAAGAGTTAATACAGTGGAGTCAAGTAGATTCAGTTTATCTAGCATGCAGTGTTTTTCATATATTAGCTCGTTATTGCATTAACAAAATATGGCGTCTAGTAGATTGACTCTGTACTTCTCTCGCAATTGTATCAGATTATCAAAAAAAATGTTGAGTTATCGATCGTTTTAATTGAATTAAAAAAATACAAACATTGTAAAACTTGAAATTTAGTCATTTTAAAAATTTGAATATACGTGAAGTGGGCGATGTTTTTTTAATTGGCGCATCGGCGACAGAATTAGCAGAATATAAAAAATCGGCACTACTCCAGTCTTCTTTTTTGTTCCTCTGGTTTTGTAGTTTCCGATAATTTCCTGGCATACAATAGAAATTTGGGAGATTCGATTTTTAGAAAATATATAAACATTATTCGCACATGTGGTGCAAATGTAGCTACCAAACAACTATCACTCTAAAATGTATAACGTCAAATAGTATTTCAAACGCATATGGTATACAACTAATATACTATATTTTTTCATAGATAAACTCGCGCAAAGGCAGAAAGCCTATCGCGCTTCATAAGCGCTGCGAGAGGATTAAGGTCTATTCACATGCAGTAATAGATATTTAAATATTTTGTACAAGATCATTCAACTTGGCATTAATAATATTTTGATTTTATTGTTTCAGTATTTTGGTGAGACTGTGCTCGCATACATGGAGTTCCACTTGGATAGCGCAGAATATTGCCAAGCCCAACACAAATAAACAATTTTATATAAAAAAACACATACCACTGAGCTTAGTCATTAACGTCAGTGCCGTATAAAAATAAAAAAAATTGGATTGACCTCACTAGGAGCCAAATTAGTAAATTTATGCAGCATTTTTGAGTTAATCCATAGTAGGGACACATAATTTCAATTCGCTAAAAAGCATATCATCACTCTAGTGTAAATAATAAATAACAGTTGAATACCAGTCATCTTGTAGGTTTATTTTATTTTATTTTTTTGAAAAGACTGATTGTTTTACCGTTCAATAAGCAACCTGAAATATATAATAAAAGCGTAAAAGAAATACACACAACATAAAAATAAAATAGCAAAAAAATCCGTTCTAACCTGGTGTGTCTGGCTTGGGTAATGAACCAGAATCCCGCGGGGGCAACGTCCGTCATGCGTCAAAAAGATATCAGACCAGCTCCAGCCGAGATCGAATATAAGGGCTTCAAATTCCTCATCACAGACCGACCATCTGACCAAACCATCAACGCCTATATACAGGTGAGTGATTACAAGTCTTAAGGTCTACGCCCACTCGGTGGATCAACCCTTTTCGTGACACTTCTGCCTCGGTTCGCTTCATCTAATGTGCATACATCCTGAAATTCAAGTGATTTTGTGAGAATTTGCCACAAGTCTTTATAGCACCATTGATTAAAAAATATCTTTTAAGATCGCCAACGTCAGGTCGATCAGATTTGTTCCTCGATTTGTCCTATTTATAAATGGAATAGGTTCTATCTTGTATCATTAGGGTTTCATAATAATAATACGAGGGTCACGTTGAAAGTCTTTAGATATTCCTAATCTAAACAAGTTTGAGCACGCAGCTATTTTTTCTAAAGTTGTAATAGCTTATACGCGAAGGCAGCGTTTGAATCGTTCAGTAGTTGCCTTGCCACGGTTTGGAATGCATCGAAGTGTTGGCCGAATTTCAACGTGAAAATGGAACCGGGTAGTGGTTTCGAGCCATGATTTTGTATGACTAGAAAAAGGGACTAAAACATGCGGACTGTCACGAAAGTTGCGTAAGTTGCTTTGGGGACTCTGCCCCTTCTAGGGCTACAGTTTTAAATTGGTTTGCTGAGTTTGAAAGGGGCCGGGTCTCACTCAATGATGAACCTCTCACAGGTCGACCGCCCAATGATGTTACTCCGGAAACTGTAGAAGCTGTGCAAAATATGGTAAAAAAGATCGATATATAACCTACACCGAGATTGAGGCTTCTCTGGGGATTGGATTGGCAGCGGTCCGAACAATCATTCATGATCACCTTCGCCTAAGGAAGCGGTGATCCTGATCAAGTTTATGCTTGAAAAATTTGATGATGGGCACAGTGAAGACACTTTTAATATCGTAACCGGAGACGAAACATGGTTATATCATTATGATCCCGAAACTAAACAGCAGTCATTAGTTTGGTGCTTTGAAAAGTGAGCAGCCTCCAACGAAAATTCGTCGTTCCAAGAGTGTTGGAAAGAAAATGGTCGCATCTTTTTCTCTCAAAGTGGATACATCACAATGGTAGCCTTGGAAAATCAAGGACAGTTACTTCTGAATGGTATATAACCAAATCTGTTCCAAGAACTATGCAAGAGCCGTCCAAAGGCTGGTCTGCGGAGTATTCAATGGCACCATGACAACGCACCCGCCCACAGCGCCGCTAGAACACCCGATTTTTTTGCTGAACAGGGTGTCAAACTGTTGCCTCATCCACCTTATTCTCCGGACCTAGCTCCGTGCGACTTCTTATTTCCTAAGATCAAAGAAAAGTTACGAGGTCGCCATTTTTCCACCGATGAATAGGCAATCGCTGCATTTAAGGAGGAAATTAGCAACCTTTCAAAAGAACGTTGGTCACAAGAATTTGACAAGTGGTTTTACCGAATGCGTAAATGTATTGAGGTAGGGGGAGAAACAGAATAAATTTTTTAAAAAAAACCTTGTAGCTTTCTGTATTCAAAGACTTTCAGCGTGACCCTCGTAAAAAGAAGTACCAGCAAGAAAATTGTACAAACCAGTACAGGGTTCAAGACTGTTAGAATTGGTTAGTTATCCATACTTGAGAAATGCAAAATGTTCGAGGCAACTTTAGTAAAAGCAGCATTTCAAGTAATATTTGGTGCAGATGTGTTCAGGTTAGGTTGGGTAAGCCAACATCATAACTCACATCAACCTTTGTATTTCCAGGAGCTTAAAAAACACAACGTAACTTGCGTGGTGCGGGTATGCGAGCCATCATATAAGACGGACGAGTTGATCAAGGAAAACATTGAAGTGCACGACTTAGGGTACGATGACGGCACGTTCCCGCCTCACAAGATCGTCGAAGAGTGGTTCAAAGTTCTGAAGAAGCAGTTCAACGAGAACCCTGACTGTTGCGTAGCTGTGCATTGTATCGCGGGCCTCGGAAGGGCGCCCGTCATGGTCGCCTTAGCTCTCATCGAATTGGGACTCAAGTACGAGGAGGCCGTCGAGCTTATTAGAGAGTAAGTCGTTTTTTTTCTGTTTGAGCACTTTGTCTAGTTGATGCGCCTGGACCTCTACAGTTTAGATTTAGAACATCGAAGATCTATTCTATAGATATTATCATGGCAGATGTTAGGCAGTACAGCAGAGCTTGAGGACGTTATCCTTACCAGGTCGAGCTTACAGCGCCTCAGAAGAGCTTCTTTCAAAAGTAGCGTTTTGAAGAACCTCGGCGGTGTGAAATGAGCTACTGGGGTATTTGTTCCCCGATGGTTACCATCTACACCGTTTTAAGATCGATGTGAATAGACATGTATCCTCTCCCAGCGCTTATGAAGCGCGATAGGGTATCTGCCTATGCGTGAGGTTATCTGTAGATAAAAAAAATGTTTAATATGATTTGATAAATCATGTTATATAACGTTCGTTTTTACAGTGAGTTTGGGGCGAACAAGCTTGGTAGTTTTTGAGGATCGATGCAGTAAAAAAAAACAAAGGCATAAGAAACGTTCACACTTCGTTTTTGGACTTTTCAGAGATACCTGTCATTTTCCAAACAAGATAAAAAGTACTTTCCATTTAATTTGTCTTTGTCACACGACCTCCACGCGAATCTGTTACTCTCTGTACAACTTTTCTCATATAATTTCTATAGTTTAATTTTTATATGGGAAAATGTGACGCTTTCATAATCATATTTTAGAAGCAGTTGCACCTGAAGATTGCGTTGTAAATGCGCCGAAACGTCGTAGTATTAATACATAAATACATTTTGTTTTGAATGAACCTCAAAAAGATTCCTATACATTCACGATAAAGCTTCTTTGCGATCATATCTAGCTTGCGCTATAGAAGAGGATAATTTATATATCATAACAAATGCATTTTGACAAAATGAAAATTGCTCGAGCGGGGTTCATCAAAACTTATTGCATAATTTTGTGCGTGATGAGGACAGACAAAAAAAAA
Source organism: Bruchidius siliquastri (assembly GCA_949316355.1). Taxonomy (NCBI): domain Eukaryota; kingdom Metazoa; phylum Arthropoda; class Insecta; order Coleoptera; family Chrysomelidae; genus Bruchidius; species Bruchidius siliquastri. The sequence continues at coordinate 20,887,479 of OX438538.1, read as the reverse complement.
CATATGTGGTTCGAATGAGTTCACAAGTTTACCCTCAGCATTGTTATTCGGAGTGATTTTGTGTGTTCTTCAATATTAGGAAATATTGCGAAATCAAGAATCATCAAGCATATTTACATGTATCCCTGATGACGTGATCGATATAGGTCAACAAATACATCAAGCCTATCCAATGCATGCTACGAGGGGTGGCAGGTTTCTCCAATATTTCACTATCGATCCTAATTCTACAACACTAATGTCTAATACAATATAATAATAGAACATTATGTGGTCAAAGCTTTTAGAATTTTGACATTTAAAAAATATTCGCAAAAATGTACAATTTATCTGCCTTTTCACATAAAGAAAACAAATGGATAATATAGCAGAAAACCTCATATGGACAATGATATTTTTAGTCGGAAAAAAACTCGCGTGGCAAGTATTGAGTCGATCTACTTGACCGGTTTTTTCAACATTGTGGACCACTGAGAAGCAGCAATCAGACGACAGTGAGGAAAAACAATTATTGTAGACAGCACTGTATACCCTATACTAGATACACACCGAATATAGATCAAAGATATTGGATCCGGAGGGTTTCCTCTCTGAACAAATGCGATTTTATGCTTATGAATAAAATATTTCCTCGTTCTAGATATATGTAGTTTCTACTAGAAATGAAATATTCTTGATAAATACGTTTGAGGACGTTCACCCAATAAATCACTAAACGACGGCGCCAGCGACGTGTAATAGAAATGACGTCAAGTAGAGTGACTTTATAGCAAGATTTAGATCAGATTATATGGAATTAGCATACCTATTCATCTTTCGGAAATACATTTTATTAAATTGAATGTATTGAAAAACAAAAACTCAATTTCAAAATATAATCATAAAAATGTAAATTTTCAGGTTTCACAGAAATCTGATTAAAATTCAACCTAGGTACTTGACGCTGCATTTTTTTAAGGCACTAGATAGCACACTTTCATGATTATCTATAATGAATATTCAGTTCCAATACAGTGCAAAATGGGAATTTTCATATTGAAGATTCCCAAGTAAATAATTTTCACACACCTCTTATACATATATCAAGGTATATAGTATAATATAGCATAGCATATTTTGGCATGGTGATTGTAATGCCTTTCTAAACTAAACAAAATCTCAATCAACAAATTTTGTCAGATATGATATGATACCCAAATAAATACAGATGCACGTCAACCGATTGTCGTCACAACTACGTTCAAGATTAATTATAAATAAATACTCAGACTGCTATCCAAAAGCCTGGGTGTGGTTGAAATGACATGATTACTACGATGATCAGTTTCTTAATCAATAATATTTTAATTTTAATTATGTATTTAATTTCTAATCCATCAATATCAATAAAAGCATTCTATAATTTTTGTAAATGTCACCTAGGGAAATCGTGATGCCATCAACTACAAACAAATTAATATCAACTACAAATAAATTAATAATAAATCTCGACGATAATCTTTTGGTTTTATTAAGAGGGGACTCTACTTAGAATGAAAGGCGTTTTGCATGAGTTTTTTTTTGATATTTTGGTTACTTTGGCTACCAAAAGGATAAAAAAATCATCCAATCGTCCAAGAATGTCAATATTCATATGACAATAACTGAAATTTTGTATAAAAACCGCACGAACATAGAACAAAACTTTCTCTATGATTTGCAAAAAAAAACGTTCTACTATGTTTAAAAATAAACGGTAGAAACGAAATATTGGAAACCCATGCGAAACGCCTTTTATTCTAGGTAGAGGTTTACGTGTCCATCGAGTCGAGTCGATTCGGAACCTTGTCGTTTCATGTAACAACCTTCGTGATAAACACAGTTTGTCATGTACCAGCATAGTAATTATTCAAATAATATATAATTGATGATGATAATTTGATCCACAAATAACGTGGTTGTCCTTATTTTATACTACCCGACAAAAATAATTGACTACTACGCTTTTTTATGTTTTTGTTCGTTCTAGGAAGCGGCGAGGTGCAATTAATGCGAAACAGTTGGCATTTCTGGAGAAATACCGTCCAAAATCGAGGCTAAAAGCGAAGAACGGTCACAAGAACTCTTGCTGCGTACAGTAAATACCATATATTATAATATATATCTCAGTTAATATGTGTTCAATAAACAAAATCAACAGGGCACTTACTACATTTCTGTCTCTGATTTAATGTATGTGGAATATACGTAAAATGTCTGTCTATTTTAAGAAATGAAAAAAAAACAATGTAACTAACACTTTTTCAAATCTTATGTTCTTGTGTTACAAGCTTTTAGATCCGTCATTCAGTTAACAGGTGAGGTTTTTCCGAAAAAAAATATATAGAAGCAGGTGAATTCACGTATATTACTGTAAGTCATCTGATTCAAATTCCCGATATTTACGATGCATTTCTAAAAAGTGGCCAAACACTTCATGTATCAAAGTCATTGTTGAAATATACTTCAATAAAACGATTATCTATCTATACATTTTACTGTAGAAATATCAATTGTATTTTTGAGGAACATATGGTTTACATCTTATAGAAGACATTAATTTTAGCCTCAAATAAAACAGATTCTGGCGCTCGAGTTTCTTATACAATAGATAATTGATGAATATAGAGACTATATTTCGTCTTGTGCGATGATGTTGATGTTACCAAATTGAGACATGAGGTGGTTGGTTCTATTTTTTACCAACATTTTTTTGCAAATAACAGATATTGTCAAGTTCCTAAACAATTTATCCTTTTTGAATTTTAAAGACCAAAAATGTCGTCTTAACTCAGAAACTGTCCTGTCTGTTGTAATAATTATTCAGAGTATGATATTTCATTATATAGACTAGTCGTCCCGAGAAGATGCCTGAAAAGAGATTATATGTGGTAGATATAGTACTTAACTTATAGACAATTCTGGTCTAGTCCCTTTTTATCTGATTAGGAGGAGTAGGAGTTACACTTTTCGTTGAAGGAAGATGTCAAACTATATCGTCGATATTAGTAAATATTTTCGTGATATTTTCCAATTGTCTTGTGAAAACCAGTGAGGGCTTGATATTCACAATAGCTCTACATTTATTTAGGCGGCAACTTTATATTGTTATATGTATATTTTGATATTTGAGATATGTACCTACCTGCTGCCTGCAAAGAAGTGTATCTTTTACTTTAATTAATTACATAATATTATCACCTTTGATTCAAATAATAAGAAAGTGGATGCACTTACAACTATGGCTTCATTTTTTGGTCTTGACACTACACGGATTTCAATCAGATGACAATATTTTTCTTATTATTTATGTGTATAAATTGATTTCACGAAAAAAATAAACAATAAAGATTGCTCTATCCGATAGAATGTTGTAATTATGCAAGTTTACTTATTTTAAACCAAGTTTTAATAGTATTTTGTTCTAGGATGTACCGCTCTGGTTTTAAAACATAACTAATGAATGTAATAAATGTTAAATATCGTGTACCAGCTATTATATCTACTTATCTTTATTGATAAACTATAATTGTTTGTTATTTATTTAGATATTGTTCATACCTTTAAGAAATTAATTTTGACGAGTATATACTAGTTCTTTTTGTAGGCAATTATATTTTCTTGTCTTTTATTGAACGATCGAAAGGCGTCATTATTTTTATCCATAACTGAAAACAATGACAGCATTTTTTCGTTACTCACATTGCCGATGAAATTTGTAACTTATATTTTATAAATATATTGCAGTCATGAGGATCACTTAAATGTTCACATTTTTTATGTAGATTTTTGGATAAATATATTTTATTATTATGGGTACCAATTTAGAGTTTTATTTCTCCACATAATTTCGAAGATAAATATACATATTGATCAGAATTTAGCATTTGCCGCCTGTCTGTGACATCAAAGCAAGATTCGGTTACTAAAACTTTTTGGTCATTCCATCTTTAAAGAAAAACAGGCGAAAAGGCAAGCAAAAGCGGGTTTTTGCTTGCAATTCTATAATGAACTTCGACGGAGCTGCTTCTTTAGCTACTATCTACGTGATGTAAAATTCATTCATGTTAAATTGCACTGCAAAAAAGCTACTGGCCTAGAACAAGTATCACTCATCGTCCTTCAACGTTGCGCCACAGTATTTATACCAATCCTTCAACAAAAATGCTAAAATCTCATACCTGTGAGGTGTTTACTAATGGATGAAAGATCGATTATGTGTGACGTATCCCTAAAAAAGGCAAACATATCCTCTGTGTCATATTCAAGGTTATGCAGACTTTTATTAACTTGCAGCTTCTGAAGTACATCTACAAAAAATAAATTAAAAGTAAAAACAATTTCAAAAACAAACTTATCCTTTAAAACTTTTAATTCAACTTATATTGTCATTACTCAATTTATATGATCTAAAGCTTGTCGCGAGATTTAACTACTCGTATTTACTTAGTTTGAACATTTCAAAAATTAATCAGTTCAAGTTACTTAATTCACTTGTTTATCTACACAGGTCAATCTTGCGACAAGTTTTCATATCATATTAATTGTATACCTAATGACATTATAAGTTGATAGTAAAAGTTTCTTTTATTCTTTTTAGTGCATTGAAACAATGGCTTGTTCTTAAAAAAGTTTCTTTACTTTCAATTTATTATATCTAGTTATCGCTGGACTAACCCCAGTACAGCAAAATTTCAGATGGATTGGAGCAACGAAGTTTATGATCACCATCTTTTTTACTCTCATTTGTATTCTCAGCAAGCCCCTCCATTTGACACCCATATTGTAGGAGTGCATTAAATATAACTAGTCCGCCATATCGGATTTAGAATAACGCCACACTGCTAAACATGCACTGTAATCGAAACTGAAGTTCCACCTATAGACGAAGGAAGCATTGTGATTGGTAGAATCAGGTTTTTGTCTGTTTTATGATCCTCCCATCACGAGAATTCATTTCTGTCGGTTTTTTCTCATTTTGTTTACGTAATCTCAGTTACCGCTGCAGCTATTTTGTTGACATTTGAAGAGGGCTATAATGTCATCATGCAGGTTTTTTAGGGGCTATAATAGTACTTGCTCCATTAATTCTACATTCATTTAGAATGTAGGTACTCTGAAAAATCCACTAAAAATGAATCTAAACAAATTAGCCCCCCTGAAAAATTAATTAGGCACTGAAACAACCGTACAACATGGAAAAATTCGAATGCAATTTAAATTTTTTTGAAACATCCGAATTGCATGGAATATATGTCTAAGAAATGCGGAGTATTATGAGGGTAAAAACATACCAACGACAAAAATTGAAATCTTATGACCCTTAAGAAAAATATTCAAAAGTTATCTAGTACAAAGACGAAGGTAGAGCGTTTTCTTTTTTTTTTTTGTTAGGCAATAATTCCTTGGCCACTGAACAGATTTTTAGACTGCAAAGCTATATTGTCCGTGCCATAATAGTAATCTTGCGCTAAAATTCCATCAAAATCAGAGTATTTTCTGAGTAATAGACGGATCAAAGATTTCCGGATTACACACCGACCGACGGAAATGAGTTACATGTTTTTTGGTGATGTATATGTCATAAAACATATAAATATCTCATTATCCCTAATTCAAAGTTTTTCGCGCCCATCATTGACGTGATAAGTGAAAGACGAGTACTTTTATTTCTAAACAACCTGTACAGAATTAAATAAATTGCGTAGAAATATTTCTTGTGACGGTGACATTTTGTGTTTCTTATATATAGATTTCACATAACGTTACTCCAGAACTTAAAATATCAAAACCATGAATTTGTCAAGCCCGTTTCATTCAAATGCTATAAATAGTGCTCGTTGGGTACATGAATTTTTTTTATAGATCTAGAGGATAGAGTAGACTGCTAAATAACCACCAAACATTTTTAATAAAGAAATATTAGCATAAAAGACCGTCCAAATGATATATGATGTGTATGTGCCCTCACCTCGAGACAAAATGTGTTGTGCTGAAAAAAAACAAGGATTTAGAAAGAGTTGGCTCTGGTCCAAAATTACTATAACATAGTAGATACCCGGTACGAAAAGCTGGCTGGCGAATATGACGTCTTTCTGTGGCTGTGGCTGTGACTGTGACTCCTGTGCCGAGTGATTCGGACATCGACAGCTGCTTCAAATGTAGCCCAAAATCGTGTTTATGCGTGAATGTATTCGTAGTTGACCCAAAATTTTGAGATTTTTCCATTCTCATAAACTACTTCCACATGCCATCCTTCAATTCGGTACCGAATGCATATAGAAGTATAAGGTGGTGATCGCTGATTATTATTATTATTATTGTGTCAATAGTGATATACTGATAAGTGTTTAACTGATTGTTTTTTCCTATTAAACTCTGGTAAGTTCGCAGTCTCAAATACTACAACTAAAAATATCTAGCAATGTGTTAATAGGCTGGAGCTATATATAGATTATATGCGAAAAGATTCAGCTACCTAGTGCTTTCCAATATTTAATTATGTTCTTCACAAAACTAATCATAAACTGTTCCAAAATATTATGGATTGCTTGATGAGACTCTAATACTCTATTTACCATTTGAAGGTTGCTGTTCAACTTGCACAGATAAATCAAACGATCCATGACAAGACCTAAATATCAATGTTGTTTACTGTATAGTTTATTTAGTCACACTAGCTAGATAGCTGAATAATGGGAACGAGAATAATGCGCACAAATTTTAAGCTATATCTAAACACCTTTTCTTTAGTTCTATATAGCATGTGCTCGCACGTGTATATGGTATACTTTTGAAACATCCGAATTGCATGGAATATATGTCTAAGAAATGCGGAGTATTATGAGGGTAAAAACATACCAACGACAAAAATTGAAATCTTATGACCCTTAAGAAAAATATTCAAAAGTTATCTAGTACAAAGACGAAGGTAGAGCGTTTTCTTTTTTTTTTTTGTTAGGCAATAATTCCTTGGCCACTGAACAGATTTTTAGACTGCAAAGCTATATTGTCCGTGCCATAATAGTAATCTTGCGCTAAAATTCCATCAAAATCAGAGTATTTTCTGAGTAATAGACGGATCAAAGATTTCCGGATTACACACCGACCGACGGAAATGAGTTACATGTTTTTTGGTGATGTATATGTCATAAAACATATAAATATCTCATTATCCCTAATTCAAAGTTTTTCGCGCCCATCATTGACGTGATAAGTGAAAGACGAGTACTTTTATTTCTAAACAACCTGTACAGAATTAAATAAATTGCGTAGAAATATTTCTTGTGACGGTGACATTTTGTGTTTCTTATATATAGATTTCACATAACGTTACTCCAGAACTTAAAATATCAAAACCATGAATTTGTCAAGCCCGTTTCATTCAAATGCTATAAATAGTGCTCGTTGGGTACATGAATTTTTTTTATAGATCTAGAGGATAGAGTAGACTGCTAAATAACCACCAAACATTTTTAATAAAGAAATATTAGCATAAAAGACCGTCCAAATGATATATGATGTGTATGTGCCCTCACCTCGAGACAAAATGTGTTGTGCTGAAAAAAAACAAGGATTTAGAAAGAGTTGGCTCTGGTCCAAAATTACTATAACATAGTAGATACCCGGTACGAAAAGCTGGCTGGCGAATATGACGTCTTTCTGTGGCTGTGGCTGTGACTGTGACTCCTGTGCCGAGTGATTCGGACATCGACAGCTGCTTCAAATGTAGCCCAAAATCGTGTTTATGCGTGAATGTATTCGTAGTTGACCCAAAATTTTGAGATTTTTCCATTCTCATAAACTACTTCCACATGCCATCCTTCAATTCGGTACCGAATGCATATAGAAGTATAAGGTGGTGATCGCTGATTATTATTATTATTATTGTGTCAATAGTGATATACTGATAAGTGTTTAACTGATTGTTTTTTCCTATTAAACTCTGGTAAGTTCGCAGTCTCAAATACTACAACTAAAAATATCTAGCAATGTGTTAATAGGCTGGAGCTATATATAGATTATATGCGAAAAGATTCAGCTACCTAGTGCTTTCCAATATTTAATTATGTTCTTCACAAAACTAATCATAAACTGTTCCAAAATATTATGGATTGCTTGATGAGACTCTAATACTCTATTTACCATTTGAAGGTTGCTGTTCAACTTGCACAGATAAATCAAACGATCCATGACAAGACCTAAATATCAATGTTGTTTACTGTATAGTTTATTTAGTCACACTAGCTAGATAGCTGAATAATGGGAACGAGAATAATGCGCACAAATTTTAAGCTATATCTAAACACCTTTTCTTTAGTTCTATATAGCATGTGCTCGCACGTGTATATGGTATACTTTACAATCAAGCAATCCAATTGAAAATTACAACGATCGCTATCTGAATGCCCTTAAGATATTCTGATATTTCCAGTTCAAAAAAGCTCAGAAAATATAGAGAAATCTGTAAGTAAAAATCAAACAAGTAAGAAATAGTTGGGAAGCGTATTAATGGAACTTGAATTTGTAAAAACCTTCACCAACTACTTATACTGTTTTATTATTAAAACCACATGGGTTGACGAAATGTTTTTAAATTGGTGAAATGATCACTTTGACTTATACTCGTATATTCCATCAATCACATCCGGTTTTATTTAGTCAGCCAGTAGCCAGTAAAAATATGAGTTGAATCAGAAAGAGAACTAAATCAGATGTAGCGTTAGTATACAATGTAGAGATTCTTGGATATTTTTTCTTAATCTTCCATATAACATAAGCAAAGTTACTCAATAAATAAAAATAACTAACTTTTGACAATGATAAATTAATAAAGACACGTGTAAAGTTGGAATGAATCAATAAGAAAACCACAATAATATCGTCAGAAATTACACTGTAGTAAATGAAGAAGCTGCTATCCCTGTCGACAAAGCTTCCATCAATATAATATTATTATTGCCATTTCAGTTTTGTTTTCAATTACACATAACCTGTCGCAAAAAAACACTTATCGCTTTCCAAAAGCATTATAAATTTGTCTATTCTCATCGACAGTGAGCCCTGTGGATTGTAGCTCATTCCAAAACGCCGAGGTTCTCCAAAAAGAACGACTTTTTGAAGAAGCTTGTTCGATTCGGTGTAAGCTCGACCTGGTGAGGATGCGCCCAATGAGCTCCTATAGTATTTGCTGTACTGGCGCCATATACTTGGATTTCAAAAAGTTACTTTTTCCAATTTTGACAGATAACTTAACATATCTCGCCACTTAAATGATTCCATGAGTGGTTAGACAAATAGCTATTAACCATCGTTTTAAAAACTTTTTCCAGCACGATAAATGCATCACTTATACCCCTTGAAAGGTGACCCTTTGTGCCCTTTGGGATTCCATCCACAGGTCAGGTGGCCCACTCGGTGTAAAAGGTGCTTTAGGGATTATAAAGAACATGGTGGTAAAAAGAGAGAAAGCGACAGCAATTTGCGTAAAGATGGGTCTGCCCACTCCGCCCTATCAACTCCCAGTTTATCTTGGACCACCAAGTGAGTTACCTACTTGATACAATCCGTAGGCAGTGAGAAAGTGATGAGACTAGAAACATTGACAGTACGGATAATTCATTAAAAGTTTGTCGTTAAATGCAAAATTGAACAGTGACAGCTCTATATTCTGACAGTTTATAGTTATAATTTAATAAAGTTTATAGATCTTCAGATATATTTATACTCATATATCATGGCAATTATTGAATGATCCATTCCCAAATATCAGCAAAATCTAAGCAGTGGTTGTTGAGGAAAAAATATAAGCAAACACCAACGCTAGAAAATGCCTGAAAAGGTACAATTTTTTTTGTACTCCGGTTGAAAAAACGCTCATAGCATAACCCTGGAAAGTTCCATCAAAACAGCAGTACAATACACATTAGAATCATGTTTTACATCCTCTTGTATGGACATGATCACATCTCACATCACGTTGTCTCTTATTTATGTGAACGATCATTGAAAAAAGTGATTTTGATTCGATGACTAGTCTCATCACTATTCTGCCATACATCCTACATGAATACATCACCATACATATCAGCTGGTCTATTAAACAAACATAAATATATTTTACATTCGACCATCTCAAAGAGATTTAAACAATCATCTATGTCTAACAAGTACGGAGTATTGCGGATCTACCAACATTTTATAGATGATCGAAAATCCTACACCAATGCCTAAAAAATTACTCTAACTGTAGAGAGCAATTGGGTGGTATATACGTAACCCAGTCATGGGTGTGATTGCAACATCAATACTCATCTCTAAGCATCGCGCACTATGGCGCTGCCCATTAGCAAATTACGAAGTCAAAGGTCCTAACATTTGAACTGGCCTGAAGCGGCGACAGATTTCCCTTACGACATCTGTCAATAAGGGTGAACTGAATCACAGCGACATCCCTTGTTCCTCGTAAAGGCAGTCCAAGTGTTAGGACCTTTGACTCCGTAAGTTGCAAATGGGCAGCGGCGTAGTGCGCGACGCTTGGAGATGAGTGTTGATATTGTTAAAATTTTTGACAGAATAAGAATTATAAAGATACCAAGGATTACCGGTTAGGCGACAGACAGACAACTGTCTGCTTGAATAATTTCATTATAATTATTTTCTCGCCTATCAGAGTGAGAAGTAAAATGAGTAGGCGCTTGTATAAAACCAGTTCAAAAAGGTCCAGTTTCTTATAGACTAGCCGCATTTGGCTAAATATGTTTTATTCAGTGACTTCCCTTTCTCCTGGAGATTGTATGTACAAAAAACAAACTATTCCGTCCTAAAATAGAATGACCTCATTTTCATCACGGACATGGATGCCTGGACTTATTTCAAGGTCACTGTGCCAAATAAACGACTCGCAAGTTAAGTACTTATATTCCAGCATTCCTTAGAGAATCTATTAAAATATCGGTAAGCAACAGTCAAAAAATCTAATTTTAGGTGGCTGCCATTCAAATTCTAAGCGGTTCAACGGTTAATCGAACAAGAATTTTCTTGCCAAGAATTTCATAGTACAAATGGTTATCGAGGTATTGTTAAGCGACCATTGAATAAATACGAGGGACTATTTATTTTTCTTACAAGTTCACATTCAGAAATTAATAAGCAGCCATCTATCTCAATCAACCATTTTTCTTCCCTATTCCAAATTGCCCCCGTTGTTCGCATCTAGATACATGGCTCAATGTTTTTGGAACACTAAAGGTCTCTTTTAACCTGTGAACGACTTGGATCTTATATGGGTTGAAATGCAAATCTGAATGCAGAATTGTAAGCCTCTAATGTTGTCTCAGTGCTGAACGCTGTGGACTCCTTTGAATAGCTTCTCTCACAGCGTCGATTATTTCGGGAATTACTACTCTTCGTACACCACTTCTAGATGAAAAATTGAATTATATAGTTGGTCTGCAATCTGGGATGGGGAGGGGGGGTTATTACCCCATTACCCCCCCCCTTGTATACGCGCTTGCTTTGAAATCGCGAAACCGATTGACTTGCTATAAACCTTTGAACCAGTATTGGGGAGGCAAAGCCTGGCAAGTAGGCCACTTTTGGCCCTTTTTGCCGACCCCGAACCACAAAGACCACCACTGAAAAAAAACAAACACTATGGTAGACTTGGTGACGTCCTAGTGTCGAACCTTCCAGATCTTTTAATAAAGGTCACGATGTCCGACCATTCCGCTAAGTAGCACTCTTCCCTGTCAAACTCTGCTGTGCCGAACACCTCAGTCCTAAGGCTGCTGTATACGGCACATTCGCCCAGCAAGTGGAACGAGGTTTCGTCCTCCTCCCAGCACTTCTGACATATTGGATCTTTGACCACTCCGATGAGTGACATGTGTCTGTTCAGTCTGCAGTGACCTGTGAGGATCCCCACTAACAAGTGGAGTGAATCCCTCTTCCGGCTCAGCAGCCATAGCTCCCTACGTTTGTTGGGGCCCGCTATGAACCTCTTTGACTGCCTGCAGTCGTCTCTCTCCAGCCATGCTTTCGCAAGTTCGTTATATGCCCAGGCATCCAGGGCATTACTAACCTGGCCTCTGCTAATGCCCAGCAAGGGTTCGGGGCCAATGCATGCGCCCCTTGCTCCTATCCTCGCCAGGCAGTCTGCTTTCTCGTTGCCTGGCACCCCACTGTGACCAGGGACCCACATGAGGGTCACGTTCTTGGATTGGGCTAAGGATTGGAGGGCGGCGCTGCATTCCTGGACCAGTGGTGTTCTGATCCTAGGGGATGCTACCGCTCTCGAAGCTGCCTGACTATCGGAGCATATATAGATGTCCTGCTCCGTGCACTGTTGTACTTCCGCTGAATATGCCACCAACAGAATGGCAAATATTTCCGCCTGAAAAACTGACGTGTGGGTTCCCAGCGCAACACTTTCCTCCACGTCTCTGCCTTCCAGGTACATTCCCGCGCCACTGGATCCCATCTCTTCCGAGCGAGACCCGTCGGTGTAGCATACCAAGCTTTTGGGCGGAAATCTCACCTTCCCTCCCGTCCACTCTTCCCTGGAGGGAAGAACGAACGAGAATCTCCTATCGAACCTAACCTTATCATCGGCCCTTGCCACCCTGAGTGAGGAAATGGGGAGATTGATCTCTGCCACCTCCTCAATCTTGGCGTGGCCTACCAATGGGGCCGACGCGGTCCAGGAACCCCCGTCCCGCATTCTCAGACTGGCCGCCATGGAGCCTCGCTTGCACCAGATGTTCAGGGGCGGCAAGCCTAAGAGGACGGCGTGGTTCTCATCGCTCCCGTAATCTCCAGCGCTGCCATTCTTTGGATTTTGGCCAGCCTGTTGACTACCGTGGCTCTTTTGGTGCAAGTCCATCAAACCGGGCACCCATATTGAATCCTGGCCCTGATCACCGACCTGTAGAGCCAATGCAGTACCTGAGGCTTGAGTCCCCAGGTTCTACCTAAAACCCGGCGCAACTGTCACATGGTAGCAATCGCCTTTTTGTACAGAAGGTCGATGTGCCTGTTCCATGACATCCTGCTGTCCAATACCACCCCCAGGTACTTCACTTCGCTGGCTAATGTCAGTTGTGAGCCCTGTAGGGTGGGCGGCTTAAAGTCTCCTATGTTCTTCCTGTGCGTGAAAAGGACCAACTCTGTCTTGGCTGGGTTGACTGAGAGTCCGGTTTCCGCGCACCATTGACCTAGTATATTACAGGCTGCTGCACGTCGAAGAAGACTCCCAGGGCTATTTCCTTGCAGTGTAGACCTTTTCGACCTTCCCCACTAGAGCGTGTAAGGCGGACTCAGTGGAGCGGCCTTGTCTATGAGCATACTGATTTTGGTGTATAGGGTATTTCACAAGAGCCCCTTCCACCAGATATCTATCAATAATCTTCTCTAGAGCCTTCATAAGGAAGGAGGTAGGACTAATAGGTCTGTACGATTTTGCTAGCGAGTAGTCGGTTTTCCCCGGTTTGGGGATGAACACAATCCTCGCTGCTCTCCAGGACTTAAGTACATAACCCAGCGCGACTGAGCCCCTAAGCACTGCTACAATGTGCGGTAGCAGCACGCTCAACCTTTGAACCAAATAAATGCGTTGATAAGTCCCAAACTTATCTATGCTTAATTGAATAGCATTAATCGACGCACATAAAACTCAAAATCGAACTGTCACCAGCGAATAATTTTATTGTATCCACCATAGCCTACTCCATAGGTGATACCTGATACAAAATAGATGATAAATGTGAATTTGTATATTGCCTTAATCTTACTTATTAACAAGTTAACAAAATAATAATTTGATCGCGCATACATTATTTCTAAGATATTTTTCACAATCTGACTATCGAATTGATTTAATTCAATTAGCTAGCTTTCTGATAAAATATCCATACAAATTTTAAGGGATAACGAAAGTAAAAACAGAACATATTATTCGACCACTAATTTAGCAGCAGAAGAAGTGAGGAATAATGGTGACCAGAATAGCCACCCTTCTTCCTGGATATCTACACCAGACTTAGCAAACATAGATGATGATGCACAGCCAGTGACCACAGTTAGTATTAAATTGCCGGCAAGGAAACAGAAACCTTTAGACACTGGACAACGAACAGGTAGGGACCATTTTGAATTTGCGTTTACTGCCGAGCTTTTATACGCTCGCTGATTGTTTATCCTTTCGCAGTGCAAGATGGCATACTCCTCTTCCTGAAATAAAGATGTTTATATTCCGAGCGATTCGCTATATCTAGAGTTGTGCTCTTTACTATAGATTACCGCTTCTTCTCCATTTGCGGACTTTGACCCGTCTCTGATATCCTGATATCCCTTTGTTTCTTACGTTTCTCTCTCTCCAATATAGTCTTGAAGTTCTTTTTGAATTTGAAACTCGAAATTCTCTCTCGATGTTCTACGAAAGCAGAGATGGATATCAGTTGTCTCAGTGCCCTGGGAAGGTGCCTTGTAGCTGTGGAAGGAATCTCGAAGCTTAACTTAAATCAGGTGTCATCCGAAATCGGAGAGTTTCTTTAGTGACAAAACCAGTGGAAGGTCCCATAACATCCTTATCTTCAGTTTCAGATAGCTTCTCAGTGGTCAAAGATAGAACAACACCAGTATTCAATAAAACAGACAGTCTGGCGACACGAGCTAGGAAGCTACGGGCCATCAGAGAATCATCTCCAAAAGAGAGGGTAAAAAGGATACAAATTAAAGAAGTTAAAACAATTTCGGAGGAACCTACTAATAATGATGTACAATTTCTCATTCAAGTAATGTAAACTATGTTTGTTTTAACCCTTCACCCCGTGTGTTACACCCACTTGCTTCAACCCCGTACCTAAGTAGATTAGGTAGCCATGAAAAACTACACATCAGGTGACAATGACAATGACATAAACAGCAAGTAAAAGTGCAAAAACATTGCACGTTAGAGGTCACTACGTTACTTTCACATAAATTAATTCAGTTCTCTTTGATGGAATCTATGCCAACAATATGGAGCTTACAATACATAGAACAAATTGATTCCGGACAAAGGAATTCATTTTTAATATTCACAACGACATTGACATTAACTGATTGACTGTCTCCAAGATGTGTTCAGTTTCTGTAGAACTTGCTATGGACTATTATGGAATGCTCGAGTGCAGAGCTGCATTTACATTGTTGAGGACAATATTCAAATTATAGAGATATCTACCCGATAATATTTTACAGAAAAAGTTTATTTTTTAGATGAACATTATTTTGCCGCCACTAAATTAATTTTGAAGGATTACAGACCGACAGGTGGACGAAAGTGAGTGAGATGGTTTTACTAGTATATACTAGTGGTGCAGGGATCCCAATTGTTGACGGATCGGGGATCCTTAAAGAAAAGATTCGGATCTGGATACATCCAGTATCCAGATCTGGTTCTGAGATGCCGATCCGGATTCCGGATCTATATTGCTTCCTATTAAGCACTATAAAACTGTGTCTATATTTTCTGAGGAAAGGCAACTTCTCTTTGCACTAGTAATATAGACTTGAGGTTCATATCGATCATAATGTCACAATGACAGGTAGAAGCAGAAGTACTGCACGTAGTTTCTTGATCCGCACAAAAACAAAACACGAAACAACTTTCCGCCTTACAAGTCTAGCTCACGAAACACGGAAACTAAATTAACACGAGAAAACGTCCTACCGCCAAAGAAGATTTGTAGGGTGTTCTAAAAATAAATCACGTAGCCATGGGTAACAATGATGACAAGGATCCCATATATGTATATCCAAAAATATAATATCTTGAATTGGGAATGTTTCGTGATCCATACTTTCCCATCTATCGGTATAGGGATTAAAAAACATTCACTTGTAAGGTCTATTTCTATTACTTTTCCGTTTGTAGCTCATAATCCATGATAATATCTGTTTTCCACATGTTAAATTGTATTTTCTCACTGTTTTGTCCATTGCACACTAAAATATGTCTACAAATGGCAAAATCACACAAGTTTAACTGTTTAACACATATCATAACATGTCTAGGCATTTCCTGTTTTGTGTGCGTACTAATATGCTTGTACTATGAATTATGACAGTGTCTTCAAGTTATACCATGTTCTTTCCTTCCAGACATAAATAATAATATATTTTAAAGCTTCTACTCATGCTGAATTGCGCATGCGATTCAGTCTGAACAGGGACGTATCGAGGATCTTATATCTTAATGTTTTTCATACTTGAAAGAGTTAAAGTGCTTTCTAGAAAGCTCAAAATATAAAGGGCAACATTACAATTCCTCACAGAAAAAAGTTATCATGTTCTGCTGGTCGCTAATCAAAACCACACACGATTAACTGAAATATTTTACTAACGTGTTTTGGCTGCCTGTGAAGTACACAAAAATATCGAAAATATCGAGAGTACTAAAGGAAGATATAGAGAATGCTTCTATATGTTATTTTATAATATTTTTTTCTCGTATTAATCGATTTTTTTTTTGAAACAGGTGAAAACGAAACCGAGCAATGAACAATATGACACATGTTCAGATCGAGATGATACAGCAAGTATTGCAGGTACGGAATCCACAGATACAACATTGGTGGATGCTTATGACAGTCAACTAAGGGACCAGTTGGATAGTTTGAAAAAGGAATTGGATGTCACTAAACAAAAATGCGACAGGTTAGAAAGAGAAAAAGGCGATATGCTCCTTAGAAGAGTGGCTGCCATGGAAAGTACAACCAGCAAAACTTCGGCTAGTGAGGTACCTATTCATAAACATTTTAATCAGATATTTCGTTTCGTCGCCGTCGCCGTCGCCTGGTTCAAAAATTTCCAATATTAACTTTTCAGTATAATATAACCAAATAAGCTGGCATTTTTTTTCACTATAACCCAACAACTTGTAGGTATTAAAACTTCAACAAAAATGTAACGAATTACAACAACAACTGGAGGATTATAAAGATGAGAAAAGAAGCCTGAGTTTGAAAGTTAAAGAGCTAGAAGCAGATCTAGACCTAAGGCTGACGACCTCTCAAGCACAAAAAATTGCAGATGACCTCAGATCTAAGCTCTTAGCCGCAGAGACATTGTGCGAAGAGCTGATGGACGAAAATGAGGATATTAAAAAAGAGCTGAGAGATATGGAAGAACAAATGGATGAGCTGCAAGATAATTTCAGGTCAATAGCATCAAGAGAGTAATTTCAATCTCTTATATTTTTGGAGCTTGTCATAGTCAAACGACAAAAATGACAACTTGAGGTGTTTTGATATTGCGATTTCAAAAATTCACAATTCGATGTTTTTGTTAATGAAACTTTTAAACAGCTAATTTTGTCTATTCATAAGTACAAAAGATTGAGGCCGAACCATTTTGTGTGTTTATTCAGTTACTGGTAATTTCAGCACATATTCAAGTTTATAAATATTCTAAATATGTTCTTAATTCTGAATGTTTTTTAGAGTAGTCCGATGTCTGGTGTATGGTGTTCAAAATTTTTGAGACTAACCAAATGTTCACGTATATCGTATAGGATCATATTTTTCACATCCCTACACATATTTTCTTCAATTAACTATTTTTTCAACTCAACATGCACTTCAATATTGTTCTGATTAGGGAGGACCAAGCAGTTGAATACTCATCCTTAAAGAAAGACCTGGACCAAACTACAAAAAACTGTCGAATATTGTCATTTAAATTAAGGAAGGCAGAAAGAAAGGCCGCTCAACTGGAATTTGATAAGACTGAACTCGAAAAGAAGCTGAAAGACGTAAGTACTCCATAAAGAGTAACGCAGCTAGCCCAGATGTGACTTTACATAAAATTTTGTTCCAAGGTTCCCTTTTTAGACAACCAAAACATAATTTGTTTCATTATGTTTTGTTTTATACAAAAAATTGATGATCAAATCGGTAAATCTCCTCATAGATTCCAGGCAGTGGTACTGCCTTGAACCAAATCGACAGGATCAAGCAACTGGAACAAGAGCTCAAAATAGCAAATGAGGTTTCGATGAGGTTGCAAAAGGAACTGGACGAAACCAAGACGAAGGGAAACAAAACGGATCACTCCAAAGGGACAAACAAAAAGAAGGCACCGATGCTAGCGTCGATTGGGAAGAGCCATTCGGGAGACGAGGTAGGTACGGCATCCCCGGCATCCCCGGCATCCCATTCAATTATTTAGATAAATCTACGGTCAACAAATTCATCCACTGTTACACCGAATATTTACATTTATTTTAGAAAGTTTCGAGGGAGTCTCTGACAAGAGGAGGCTCACAAGAAGATCCGGCACAACTTTTGAGAGATCTGCAGGACTCGTTAGAAAGAGAAGCTGACCTTAGAGAACAACTGAAATATGCCGAGGAAGAGGTGTGTAAATAATTCAAATGCCAAAAGCTCTAAAATTTATAGTTCCATAAGCTTAGACCTGTCCAACTGTGAAAATTTTAGATATTTGGCAGTACATACCTACATGATTCATAGTAGCATTCACAAAATATAGATCATTGTATTCGTTTTCCCTCTTCAAGGACTGCATAGAGGACATAGATGACAGAAATACAAATAATAAATTTGGTAGGTCGGAAACTGCAATGCTGTGAATTCTTCATGTTGGAGGAAGTCCCTGATATTACGCCCATTACCACACATTTTCAAAATAAGTTTCTGAACACTAATCTGAACTAGCAGCCATTTTGAAGGTGATATATCGAGGTCAAAAATGAAAATAACTGACATACAGATGTGACCAAAGAGAAGAATTTGTTATTGTATCACATGATACGTTGTGACCGAAATAACGAGTGTTTATATATTTCAGGGAGAAACCTTGCGCAAAAAAGTATCCAGAATTGAAGATGATAACGAGTCTTTGGTACTGCAGCTAAAGAAAATGGCTACAAGAGCTCGCAGTACGTGGTCAAATTTGTCACTAACAATTTCTCTATATTAACAGCATACTCGGTTTTTGATAAATCATCACGCTTAAGTCTGAATATTTTTGAATGCTTCACAGCCATTTTTTCTTGAAATCCATTTCCTGATGCATAGGTATACAGATAATTATTATGAGAGGCGAGTCCAACAAGTCCTCACATAAACTAGTTACCTAATTTATTGGTTTGATCCATATCATATTTACCATTCAAAATGGGCTGTTGACAGAACAAACAAAAGTTTCCGAAATAATACCGTATTACAATCTCAAAAAAAAGTTAAATAGGCGGCTGAAATGGCACTTGATGTCATCTTCATAGACACAGTAAAACGTTATATAATAACGCCATCAAAATGAAATTGAATCCGCGTTGTCGTGACACAAAGATTTCTAGTTCCGAATTGAGAAAAAATGGCTCGAGCTTTCGAATATTTGTTTATATGAATCTAATCCAATTTTGAAGCTCTCCAAGACGAGTTAGCCGAGTTAGCCAATATTAACATTAGCCATTTTCTGCAGTTGCTGTCATCTCACATAACTGATATCCAAAATTAAGACCAAAGAGAGCTTTTTAGCTTTGTTAGGCTAACCTAATTTCAGGGAGGTTGCATTCTAATAAAATGTCCGCTTCTCTTACGTTTGGTCAACCTAGATTTATCCAGTGTATAAAATTGTTATGAATTTTTTGTTAGTTCGGAAGCTGAGTCCAACAAATCAGAAATTAGGCCCTGAAGAATCAAGAAAACCAGAAGTAGAAGACGAAGATCCAGCAGAGTTGAAACTTCAACTGGAACTTAGCGAGCAAGAAGCATCGGTACTACGTAAAAAAATTGAGGATCTGGAAAGCGATAATCTTAAGTTGAAAACTAAAGTCAAAGATTTGCAAGAACAAGTATCTACGCGGAATATAACCAAGAAGACATTGACTGGAAGCAAAAGCGGGAAGGACAATGCTCTTCTCAACGAAAAGATGAAGGTGATTGTTTGCTTATGATTCCTCGCGTTTCCAGTTCTAACGTGAAATAATTTCGCTACCTTACTGAATATACAGACTGTGTAAATTCTAGGCCAAGCTTTTCTCAATGTATTTTTTATAGGATTGACTTTTATGCAAGTTCCCCATTCTAATGTAACAAAATCAAGTAAGATCAATTGAAATTGAGTAGTGCACCTCATGAAACATGAATAAGATCTGAATTATCTTGTTTCAGGTTTTAGAAGATGAAACAAATGATATTAGAAAGAAACTTATTGAAAAGGAAAGAGACTGTGAGAGGTTACATGCTGAACTCAGTTTAACTCAGAAAAGGTCAAAGGGAATGCAAAAGAGCAAGTAGGTTTCCTCTATAGGTATTCATATGGGTTGCAAAATATACGAGTAAAAGTGTACTTAGATGTATATTAATATCATATGATATTTAGACATTGATGGTTAGGGCTTTTCCTTAGCTATCAAACTAACGATCATGCCACATTTCAGCTCTTTTATTTGTGAAACTTTCCACGGAAACTTCCAATCAGAATGAGAGTACGAGTATGGAGGAGTTTCATCAACAGAAAATTGCAGTCATGATTTTCCTTGGTACTAATGCAAGATCAATTTTTCTCTCGCTTTTAGGAGTCTGGAGCTTGATCAAAAGGCATTAGATCTGAGGAGACAATTACAAGTGATAGAACAAGAAGCTTCCGTTTTAAGAAACAAAGTGCAAACCTTAGAGTCTGAGAATGAGAAACTGAGTGCTGAAAACAGAAGACTCACCCTACTTAAAAGTACAAAGTCAGCTAAGACAGATAAAAATTTAGATAAATACATAGACCAAATCGCCTCACTAGAAGTTGAACTAAGTGAGAGGGATTCCAAAATCAAAGAACTTGAAGCAAAACTTCTTAGTGGAGGAGCAAATAACCCAGGCATGGAATTAAAGGCAAGTACCGGCAATGTTAATGTATCATGACATTCAATTATGAGTGATGTACATTGGTAAATGCAATGTAATTTCAAAGCTGCAAGTGTAGGAGGTTGTGGGTTCGTTTGGGAACAAACAGCTTCAATCTTTATTGTGATCATATTTCAGGGCGACTTGAAAAAATTCATCCAAAGAACACCCAAAAGAGTCTCTACTCTAACCTCCAAAGACCAATTGAAAGTTATGGTGGGAGACTTGGAAAAAGAAATCGAAGAAATTTTGACAGCTATGAAATTCAGCGAGAATGCAAAAATCAAACTAGAAGAGGACATCAAATCTGCTATGAAAGATCTAGAAGAACTGAACAAGAAGTATGATTCTGCCAAGAAAGATCTAGAAGTCGAAAGAACTAAGGCTGGTAAAGATACAGAAGAGCTGAACAAAACGCTGAAAAAAGCCCAAGATAACCTGGAGAAAGTAACAAAAGAGAAGTTCTCACTAGAAAGTCAAATTGACAAAATGAATAGTGAGAAATCTAAATTCACCAGCGAAAAGAAAGAATTGAACGACGAAGTTGCAAAACTGAAAGCCAATATCAGTAAGTTCATATAGAAATTATCGGACAGCA
The DNA here is from genome assembly GCA_949316355.1 of Bruchidius siliquastri. Classification (NCBI taxonomy): domain Eukaryota; kingdom Metazoa; phylum Arthropoda; class Insecta; order Coleoptera; family Chrysomelidae; genus Bruchidius; species Bruchidius siliquastri. The sequence continues at coordinate 20,865,960 of OX438538.1, read as the reverse complement.
ACTGTTAACTGTTAACTTTTCCTTCAATATGGGAAATATCTGGGCGACGCGACGTCGTTTTATCCTCATTGAAACTCGTCAGCGCAATGTAGGCTTCGGAAGAACAAATGAAATCACATGACAGTACCTATCTGTCAAACTTATAGTTTCATACATCATACTGACGAGTATCAAGGAGAACGAAACAACATCGTCCATGATTGGTTTTGGATGAACGAATCAAATGGCAATTATCGGTTTATACTATGGACAAGGTTTCTTTCTTATATTCACCAGTCTATTTTTCAGAATGTTTAACAAATAAACAAAATGACACGGATTCTTTAAAAGCTTCCCTAGAAGCCAAGGAGAAAGAAATGAAAAAGTTGAAAGAAGAAAAGAGTAAAATAGCCAGTGAGGTAGCTAACTTCTATTTTTTTTTATCACAAATCTTTCAGTATTTTTTGTTTTAGAATTCTGAGAAAAGCAAGAAGATATCTGATTTGGAAGCTCAGTTGAGCGTAATCAACGAGGGCATGAAGACTCTGCAGGAGCAAATAAAAAGTACAGAGAGTAAGGTTCGTTAGTCCATAACAACTATTATTTTGTTCTCTCACTCTCTTTGGAAAATGACGCGATCACTTTACCATAAATATGAAAAAAATATATATTTTCTTCACAGCTAGAAAAAGAGAAGCAGAAGGCGAAGAACCTTGAATCAGACAAAGCGAAGTGGGAAGAGGAGAAGAAGAAGTTCACAAACCAAATAAGTAACTTACACGAAAATGTCAAAGGACTGGAAAATATAATAGAACAGAAAGATAAATTGATCAAACAGCTGGTAAGATTATAGATACAATTGATTAATTGTTTTTCTCCACTTAAAGATGGTTTCATGCCAGATAAATTGTTTGTACCATGAAGCTATCTATTTCCATTCATTCATGATGTAATTCAATAAAATGTATTTATTGATCATATCTGATTTAAAACAGTCAATATGATTTGAAAAAGTGTTGGCATATAAGAGTCATAATTATTCACTATGGAGATAATTATTTTTATTTTACTTTTTACATAACAATTTGACCGCTTTGTACAGTTAGCACATATTTCCAGGAAACTAGATTGGCGAAAGAAAAAGAACTATTATCGAAAACAAGTCTAAAAGCTGAAGAGTTGGAAAGCGCCGAAATAAACAGACTGAAAGATGAACTCAATAGGAGCAAAGTCCGTATTTCAGATATTGAATCAAAATTAGAGAGTTCGAATCAGTGCCACAAGACTCTGGAAGATAAACTTAGCAAAGCTCAAAATGAAACCAAGAACGCGAAGTTAGAAAATGAGAAAAAAATTAAAGAGCTTGAAATCGATCTACAAGTAAGTAAAATATGATCATTTTCAGTCAGCAATGACCTGAGAATCTCGATTGGTTCTAGAATGAACGTAAAAAACTGGATGTCGCTAAAAACAACCAAGAAAAGGAACAGAAGAACAGAGAACTGGAACTATCGATATTGAGGGACAAAATAAGGAAATTAGAACAAAATGGAGGAGGTACTCCAGAAAGCAAAGCGTTGCAAGCAATAATTGAAAGTAAGTGTAAGACTTTATATTTATGATTCGTTTTAGTTCCGACGCCATGATAGAGAGGACTATTCTGATAGCGAACATTATCTAATTCGAATTAACACTAAACTAACTAATTGCTACTTACTGGAGCTAATCAAGTTCCAGTATTACTTATGCTGAACTCTAACTCATTCCTTCACTTGGTTCCTTACTCCATAATCACTTTGTTGTGTTCCTCCGTTCTTGTTCACATTCCCAAACAAGTGCAAACGTCATCATTGCAAGTGTGTATTAATAAACATTATATTCAGAAACATAATGTAAGAAATTACACCCGTCGTGTTTAATATTTTGTAACTGCTAATGTTTTGCAGAGCTGGAAAAAACCATAGCATCTGAGAAGCAAAAGTACACTGATCTCACCGCGAAGTACGAAATTCTAGAGGAAGAACACGTTGTCACAAAAGCAAAACTGGTCATGGAGAAAGAAACCATTGAGTCTCAGTTTAAGAATGTGAAAAGAGAAATGTCGCAAATAGAAGGAGAACTTCGTACTCTCAGAGAAAACTATAACGCGAAACAAGATACCTGGATCAAAGAGAAACTTGAATTAGAGGCGCGAATGAAAGAGATATCTCGTTCATCCTTGAAAGGAGGAGAATCTGACCGACAGCGGCTCAAAGCTTTGCTCGAAGAAAAACAATCAGAATTCGAACAGCTGAAGAAAGAACATGACAGCATACACGATCAAATGGAATATATGAGACGAGAAAACGACGAACTTAAGAAAAAACTGGACGATTACGATAAAGTTAACAAGGTAAGAGCTAAACATTTCTCAAAGGGTTCCGAAACACATTTTGTCATTGTCCGTTATTGAAAAAAAAGCTGAGGCTGTGGAGAATATGAAACGGGATGAAAAATTGACAACATCGACAGCATTTTGATCCGTGTTCAAACATTTTTGATTGGGGGTAATTTTCTATGGGGATTTACATACTTTTCAAATTGTCCAGTTTCATTATTGAGTTATTTTCAAGATATTGATCATTTCATATGATTTTATTTGTTCAGCCGAAGCCTACATTTTGCTGACGAATCTCAAGAAGGACGAAATGACGTCGTCCTCAATTAGTTTCAGATGGTTAATCCATCCATCCATTGCTAATCTTGGCTTGTAAACTTAATTGCTTTTTCCAGTATTCCAACTGTCAGAAGTTATAAATGTTGTCCGCAATGAAGACTAGCATTTCGCTTATCCTTCGTAGATTCATTATATAGATTATGTAATTTGTAACAGGTCCAGAGGAATATGAGCGCGGATAGCAGTGCAATGGAGAAGGAAATCAAACAGCTGCGCATGCAGCTGAACAATTCTGAAAAGAACAAAAAGTCAGACTTAGCTGAGCTCAAGATGAGATACGAGAGTCAACTGAACGCCGTAAATGGCGAGTTGCAATCGTTACAGAATCAAGTGATGCGGTTTAAACGCGAGAAAGATACGTACAAGCATATGCTGCAAACAGCTCAAAAGACTATTGGAGAGCTCAAGCAGAATCCTTATTCTCAGAAAAAAGAAGGACCTAAGAATTACGATGAAGTAAGTGATAGATCTATGATATCGCCTCCTAAAATATCACTGTGTATATTTTGTTGTATATTCTATTATTCATCGTCACATGTTTCAGCTGGAAGAGTCGAAATCCAAAGTGGCAACATTGGAGCAACAGATAAGCTGTATGGAGGACGAACTGTCAGAGGCTAGACTAGAATGTTCTAGACTCAAAACAGAGTTGGTATCTGAACGTTCCACCTGGGAGGTGAAACTTTCGGAGCTTCATTCCAAAGTGAACGAGCTAGAAGAAGAGAAGGTGTTGAACAGCGGCAGGACGAAAATAGTAGGGTTGAGGACCAAAATGGAACTAGCTTGGCAGAAAGAAAGGGAGGAACAACAAAGACTGCTTCAAGAAACAGCAACCCTGGCCAGAGATCTTAGACAAACGTTATTCGAGGTCGAAAGGGAGAGGGACAAGGAGAGATTGGAAGGAAGAAGGAAACAAGATCAATTCAAAAAATCCTCAGAGGAAGAGCAAGAAGAAAACAAAAAGAAAATCACCGAATTGCAATACGATCTCTTAGAACTGAGAGATGCTCATGCGAAACTAAGAACTACTAACGAAAAGCTAAGGAGAGAGAAAGAACGATATGAAAGGGAAAGAGAAGAGATGAAACACACAATCAATGGACAAAAGAGAGGAGATACTCAAGATGAATTGAAAGTCAATAGGTATTCCAATAATATTTTCAAGATATGCATGGGATATGTTGGGACATTTCAGCTTTCATTTTTTGTCGAGTTTTCAGATGCCAACTAATACAAATTCGAATTTAGAGGTTTGAAGTTATCAAATTACCGCGAAAATTTGGGCTTTTTCCATTATCTACAAAAATTTTTCGTTTCAAATATTCTCTCTCTACTTTTCGGCATAGAATCACTGATGTTGATGAAAGGGGCGTAGCCATTCGTAAAATTGAGTAACAGCATTTTCCATGTATGCATTTATTTCCCACTATCGTAAAGCATATCAAGGTTCAAACTGAATATTTGCAGGATAATTGAACAAGTGGATACGTTGAAACAACTAGCTCCAGAGTTATTCTTCTCTAGAGAAAACGAAGCTTCCTATACTCCTACCCCGCCTAGACGTACCAAATCAAAATCCCGAGAAACATCACCGGCGATGGATAGGAGAGAGTCGTCATTATCCCCAGAAGACAAGCAACATCAGATTCAGTACGTGATGCAGCGACTAGTCCACGCAACTGAGGATATCAGAAAGATCAAAACGGACGTTGACCGAGAAAGGGTGCGTAGGATGATGGGAGCCCGGAGGGCCACCTCCACAGAACACGAAATGGACTCGGACTACCGATACAGACAGCCGCAGTTGAGGAAGCGATCAGAAAACAGCTTGAAGAGGAAGAGCTTATCGTTGGAACACACAACGCAAGCCGAACAGAAGATCTGGACCAATAACGACAATAGTAAGTCATGGAATGAGTATATCGGAGTCACTCTGAGCAGGATTTTTGATATATACTTACTACTTTACCTTGATTGCGTGACTCCCTTAGATGTTGAATAAGCTATACACGGGTGCAACAAGCAACGATCAATGATAAATTCCTTAAAGTCAAAAGAATTGTTCCGATTGATTAAAGTTTTTGAAAAAGTGCTTGGCACTGCTCTGCTTAAGACCAAATTAGTAGGTACATCCTGAATTAGATAATATACGCACAATCTCATTAAATTGTTCATTGTTCCAAGGTATGTCAAGTCTCAATTCTTTGGAGCTCCATTCGGACATTGAAACCAGTAAATCGAGAAGAGATGCTAGTCTGGACAGCCGTCTATCTGCTGGATCAACACAAAGCGAATTGGGAGAGAAAAAGAAAAAGAAGGGTATCATGGGTAAACTGAAAAAGCTGACCAAGTCCAGAAGTATCGATGATCAAGATCCTGAGAACTTTTCACCTACCAGGCCACTTTCTTCGAAGGTATTTATTTGACTGTGATTAGGTACTAATCATTATTGAAAATATACCACTGTCAATGATTGAACAAAATACCGAATTGGCAGATAGTTATATTTCAAAGCTTTGTGGAAATATAAAAATGTCAATACCATCGCAAAAAACGCAAACTAAATTTATTGAAAAAATATGTTGTTTGGACTTAAGAAGTACTGAGTTAATTTATTTGACTCAATTTTTTTAGACTAACTCTCATGCTGATAGCAGTGAAGATACTAGAGGAAGCAAGAGGGATCTGAAGGAAAGAATCACAGGAATATTCAAGAAATCTGGTTCCTCTTCTCGTAGCAACAGGTAAGAATAATGAAACTATAGTTTACCATACATACTTGAACTTCATGGCAGTTCAAATGTCCCACTTCATTTTTTCACATCAAGACGTCTGATTAATTAGAAAATTTGCATGTATTTAGGACCGATGACAATACAATAACTTGGAAAATTTGATATTGTTTTCAAAATTTTTGCAAATAAAAAAATCGACTTCCCTGGTTCATTTTTCCCAGTCCATAAAAATTTCAGACGGATTAGAGCAATGGAGTTTATGATCATCATCATTTTTTTACTCTCATTCGTATTCTCAGCAAGTCCTTTCATTTGATAACCATATTGTAGGAAAGCACAAGAAACTTAGTCCGCCATCTTTATACGTCCGCCATATCGGATTTAGAGTGTCGTCACTTTATTTTGCGAGTTATCAGCAAACCCTTTCATTTGATAACCACATTGCAGAAGTGCATTAAAAATAACTAGTCCGCCATCTTGGGTGTTCCGCCATGTTGGATTTAGAGTACGTCACAAGCTTACCATGCATTGTCATTCAAGCTAAACGTGTATACAAAATTTCAGCTCAATCGGTTGCAGATATCTGCTTAAAAATTGAGTTGCAAGAATCCACCGAACATAAATAGTTAGATAAAAGCTTGTAAGAAGAAAGCTTCTCATGCTAAATAATTTGAAACAATAATTTTTCAGTGTTGAAAGAAGACATGAAACCAGCTCAATGCAAAGGCCCTTGGTGAGGACAACAGAAAGTAACGGAAATCTGAATTGTAAGTTGACTTCAAACTATTGTGTAACCTGAAATAAGTGTTTATATTTTTCAATTCCCGATTTTTTCATTTATTTGTAAGATTTTGGGTATTTTTGTGGAGCCATGTCGTAAGACACCGGACAATACAATATATTTTTATTAATTTGAACAATGAATTAACTTCCAGCAAACAGATAAAGCAAGCATAAAGGATTACATTTTGGAGAATGAATTCGCTAATCTGGAGCAACGACTTTGTGAAAACTCCACAAGTATTATTTGCAGAACGATATCTCATTGTAATCACTTATACTGGATGTTGGAGAGAAAAGTGGTGGAAAAGTATCATTCATGTTTACCCTGAATAAAAGATTTACTGAAAATGATGTGTTTTACTTCCAACCCTCATCAGGAATTCTCTGGCATCTGAATATGTGATATAATTATGATATGCATAGCAACTACAAACACTGCTCAGTCATCTAAATCCGAATAAATATAATCTCGTTGAACATATCTCCACTTCGTTTCGGCATTTCCACTCCCGATATTGCGCAAAAATCTCTGTTCACTCGATGGATACGAAAAACAGAATGAATAATCGGTGGTTGAGTCGGGCGACGGTCGGAATGCCGACAAAAAATCTCTGCTGTAAACAAGAATCGATGGATGTGATAAATAAGAAACTACAGTAGTTCCCAATAAAATCAATTCTGGTTTAAATCTTATTTATTTCGTTTCTTCTAAAAAATATGTTTTTACTATTTAAATTTTATATGTTTGTATTTTAATGAATGAACTGATGGTTTAAAGCTAAAAATGGTTACTTATGGTAGTCGTAACAATGATTTCACGAGAAATGTCACAGCTTTCCGTCTACTACTACTAACAACGTCCACAATATGTTCCACATCTATAGGTATGACAAACAGCACTTTGAAAAGTACCAAATCCAGAAACTAAATGCGTATGTGGAAAGTAGAGAGGAAGTCTGGAGCTCTAGTTATCACATGTTCGAATTCCATATACGAGAGTTTTCCATCTCCGTCGACATCAGCTTCTTCAATGACTTTTTCAATAATCTGTTGTCGATCCTCTGGAGTCAACTCGTGGGAGTTCCTCGTCAAAAGTCTCAATGCCTCATCTATATCTTCAGGACCTATATGCTGGTCACCGTCAAAATCTGAAAGAATATTTATTCATAATGTTCCCTTGATACGCGTAAACGAGGTCGTGAAAACTTTGCAATTAAAGATGATACATTTATATAGGGAAAAAATGTCCCAGTCGAGTTGAGCAAAGCTTAAAGGAGAAACATTTGACGACTCACAAATAAGGCAACTTATTAAAGACGATGCCTTCGTAAACTGTATGAATGAATCCAAGCGGCAACCTGGACCTCATTTGTTGCAGTGTCCAATGAATTGCTTGATGAATTCAGATAGCTTGGGTACATCTTGAGCATCAGAATGCACTATTTGCACAGTCACTTGTATCTTTTTCCAGAAAATTCAGGACACATATTGAGTGAAATATTCATATTTTAAGGTTTTCACTGAAAGAAAGCACTGCTTGTCTTTGGGTTGTATTTAAAGGCGTTCCTCACGGCATCCTTCAACCTCTAGGAAGTCTTATTTTTTTTCGCAAATGACGTTCCATCAATAAGGCTTCTTTGAGGTGCAAGGGAAGTCTATATGTTAAATTCGACTCTCAAAAACTAATACAACCACACTGTTACCGTGAAATAAATATTGGTACTATCCCAGTGTGTCTACACTTACCATAAATTCGGAATGCATAGAACACTTTTATATCCCTTGGAGCTTGTTCACTAAAAACTGAAAGCATATCTAAAAAATCTTCGAACGATAGATTTCCTTTACCGTCTCTCGAAAATACTTCACATATTCTTTTCTTGAAAGGATTTTCCTGAAATGAGCGATAAATTAAGTCCACTAAAATTGGAAAAAGGTTCAAGGTGTTTTAACACTGCGGTTGACAAATAGCATATTATGCTAATACTCATCATAGTATGGTATAACAGTAAGTACCTATACAAACCACACTTTTATTCCTCAGGCCAATGGACGTATCGCGTATCATACCCTTGACTTTATGCTTAAGCAAACGTTACATAAGATCACTTACTCTTAGTTCCGGCATTTTCTCGATACTATCTTCTAACGGTATCCGTACACTAAGAGCTTCATTTTTCTTCATTTGTTTCGGTCTGATTTCCCTAAACCGCTTGAAGACCCTTGAACACAAACATAAAAATCAGTAGATTGTAGACGCTCTTACTTGCTGGAACTCTTCCATCATGCAAATAAAAAGATCGACTTAACACACTGTTTCACAAATAATTACTTAGGTAGCTAAGGACAAAGGGCCAATTTGGTGTTATCCCTCATAGCTTGCTATTTGTGCTAGCATCTTAAAGGTTACCTACGTTTCTACCTGATGTGTCTCTCTCACAGGTAACACATGTTGGAATGTTACTGTTGGCAGAACACGATAGGTATATAATGCCGGGTCCACATCAAACCAACAAAATAAAACGGCCAACAAAACTGCAAGTTTTTGAAAACAGAAACATATTGTCAACTGCTGTCCACATACAGAAAACGATTAGTCAATTGTTTGGTCCCTGAAAGAAAATGTGGCGTGCTCGAAATTGTGAATTGCAAAGGAAAAATGACTTGTTTATTATGGCAGCTGGTTTTCTATTCTTAACCCAAAAAAAGGAAAAACATTTTTGGGTTAGACCTAGCCTGAAGAGCCGACAAAAAAACTGCGTTGAGGAATTACTGGAAGATTTACGAAAAGATGATGTCGGTATTAATGGAGAAATGCAATCTAACTTTAAAAACTTTTTGAGAATGACCAGTACTGACCTTGAAAATTTAATACAAATCATCGGACCATCGATACAGAAGAAAAATACAAATTTTAGAAATGCCATTAGTGTAACAGAACGTTTAGTGATCACTTTAAGATTTTTGGCAACCAGAGAGTATTACAAGAGTCTGATGTATTCTTCTGTTCGCGCGCGTACACATCAGACCAACAGGGTTGCCAGAAATGCAGACAAAACATCAACCCTTTGATCTTTACCGACCGTCGACGGGAAGATAAAAAGTTGCTAGAAACACCAACAAAACAATATAGTTGCCTAAATGTTTCAATTTTGTTTCCAAAATGTTGAGAAACATTGAGTTGCTGTTTTGTTTTTGTTTTGTTGGTTTGATGTGGACCCGGCTTAAGACAACAACAAGATGTGATCTTTTAGTTTTGATCTTCACCTGTAGATGCTAATAAACATGCGTCGGATTTGAAAAAGAGGTTCAACGGATGTTAAAACTTTGTAGTTGCTGGGCCACATGTGCAATTCTTGAAGATAACCTTTACTGGACGTATCCATACAGAGAATTATATTAAATTATTTTGTCATATATCAGTCAGGCTATACGAAATCGACTCATCAATAGATATCTACTTCACAATTCAACTATTTCAATGAATGATCTTCGGCGCCGTTATCATAATAAGAGACACATTTGGTTTTGAGACGAAAAGAGTTTATGTTTGTAACCCACTATTTATCAAGAATTGTGGATCAAAATTACAAATAACTGTTTTAGTAGGAATTTCAAATTAAATTTTATCAAAACCTACTTCTCAAAGTGAAGTCATCACATTATTAATCTCAAACAAGCAAAATAACCTGTATAAGTAAATAATCAGCAAAACCAGGTAGGAAAGATAATTTCTGAATATTTAAAACTGCTCTCCTGAAAAAGTAAGAATTTTGATGAGTCACTTTTCCTGTGCACCAACGATATATCAACAGAACAAAGAAATTGCCCTTCGATTTTGAACAGCTGGCGAATTATGACTCGGGATCGGGAATAATTGAAATACCAGACAACTTTGTACTAAACTAAGGTAACAATATTGAATGTGCCCCAAATGACGAATTCTATCAACCATTAAAATATTGGCATCGACCATCATACCACCCTGTATAGAAAACAGTACTTACCTTAGTATTTCTTTTCTGGTAAAAAAAGTGCAGTCCTACACAACAAACAGACATAAATCTCAGATTATTATTATAAATAAACAATGAACGAATACAGCTAATCACTCCTTACCTGATAATTTTCTAATTGACTTTCTGTGAAAGTGACTAACTTATTCCCCATCGTAATACATAAACATGAATAGTAAAACATTCAACGAGTGGAAGTACACCACCCCTGTTCCTACGGCAACTAGGCGCGGCAATCCTTAATTTATCAAACATCTATACTCGTACAATACGGGGGTTTAAGGGAAAACTCCCTTCCAACTATACATCGCGAAATTCGGCGTCGCGTCGTCAGAAGTGATATTCTATTTATTTTGTTTGTACAGAAATGGATCAAACATCGCTCCATCCATGGAAACACAAGACTAGTATTTGTAGTGAGTTACAATAATATATTATTGAAATAAGTTATATCACAGAAATCAACTATGAGATCGGTAAGATGACTCAAAACTCTCAAAAGAAAAAAATGGTGGACACAGTAAACTAACCGCATTTTAATAGGTTTATTCAAATTTAAAATAAGATGTTTTCATTAATATATATATATGTTTCAATGACATTTTTCATTTTTTAACATTAATCGAAAACTATGTATATTGAGGATTTCACTGATACTGCTTCTGTGCTACAGGAATTTGGCGTTAACTGAAAAGTTTTTTTCTCTTCTAGATATCTCAGATTTATTGATTGCTGGAGTTTCTTTTGTTTATTCTCCTCAATTTTCCTGAGATTGGGCGTTATGTTTTTGGAAAGTTTATATATATTTATATATATATATATATATATATATATATATATATATATATATATATATATATATCCTAGAGGTTGAAGGATGCCGTGAGGAACGCCTTTAAATACAACCCAAAGACAAGAAGTGTCCTGAATTTTCTGGAAAAAGATACAAGTGACTGTGCAAATAGTGTATTCTGATGCTCAAGATGTACCCAAGCTATCTGAATTCATCAAGCAATTCATTGGACACTGCAACAAATGAGGTCCAGGTTGCCGCTTGGATTCATTCATACAGTTTACGAAGGCATCGTCTTTAATAAGTTGCCTTATTTGTGAGTCGTCAAATGTTTCTCCTTTAAGCTTTGCTCAACTCGACTGGGACATTTTTTCCCTATATAAATGTATCATCTTTAATTGCAAAGTTTTCACGACCTCGTTTACGCGTATCAAGAGAACATTGTGAATGAATATTCTTTCAGATTTTGACGGTGACCAGCATATAGGTCCTGAAGATATAGATGAGGCATTGAGACTTTTGACGAGGAACTCCCACGAGTTGACTCCAGATGATCGACAACAGATTATTGAAAAAGTCATTGAATAAGCTGATGTCGACGGAGATGGAAAACTCTCGTATATGGAATTCGAACATGTGATAACTAGAGCTCCAGACTTCCTCTCTACTTTCCACATACGCATTTCGTTTCTGGATTTGGTACTTTTTAAAGTGCTGTTTGTCATACCTATAGATGTGGAACATATTGTGGACGTTGTTAGTAGGAGTAGACGGAAAGCTGTGACATTTCTCGTGAAATCAATGTTACGACTACCATAAGTAACCATTTTTAGCTTTAAACCATCAGTTCATTCATTAAAATACAAACATATAAAATTTAAATAGTAAAAACAGATACTGCTTCTGTGCTACAGGAATTTGGCGTTAACTGAAAAGTTTTTTTCTCTCCTAGATATCTCAGATTTATTGATTGCTGGAGTTTCTTTTGTTTATTCTCCTCAATTTTCCTGAGATTGGGCGTTATGTTTTTGTAAAGTTTATATATATTTATATATATATATATATATATATATATATATATATATATATATATATATATATATATATATATATATATATATATATATATATATATATATATATATATAGTCCATACTTCACTTTGGATATCTATGCATACCTAGAAAATACACCTATTGTTTCTATTCGCAGACCATTATCATACCACAATGTATAGCCATTTGAGATATTAAACATGCCCATAAAAAATAATTGCATATAAAATATTAATATATATTATTGTATAAATATTTAGATAAAGTAAAGATGTTTTTAAGCTAGCTAGAGCGTTAAGCACAAAAAAGCATTAGTTACCTTCACATTGGTGAAATTTGTTTATGACTTGAATTGAGAGGAAATCATAAGTTGATCCGAATTCGATTTAGGTTTGAAACGCAGGATCATATTATAATGTAAATAGATTAAACATACTAATAACTAGATTCAGCTCAGCGCTGAGATCTGGAATAGACTCCTCACATTATAAAAACAATAACAAGACGTCTTGACCGTTATCAATTAATAGGTATCTCCGGAATGATATACGCTGAGCATGCACACTGACACGAGATAGGAATAAATGCATTAATACTTACAACTTCTACTCCATTTTCACACAAGAATAGTAAGAAATATGATGGAAATATGTAGCACTCACAATATAACAAAACACTGTCTGCATAAGATGAAAAATTCGCATTAATACTTGTGAAATCGGGGCGCAGCCTAGGTGCTTTCAAACTTCGAATTTTATAAACATAGGCGCTGCCAATATAATAAAATTTGGTGACCTTTCTGCGGTGTTGTCATATTTAACTATAATGTAAATTTGTCAACAATACGCATTTGATTTTTTTTATTGGTAGTACTGCCAAAGTCTGAAATGAGTACATCTCTCGCGCAATACTATATGAACTAAATAAGTTCAGTAATTTAGAAATATCAATTATCTACTGTTATAAAAAAACTGTTCTATTTACTGTACGTGAAAAGTACATTTTTTGGGGAAAGTGTAAATATCAAGGAGCATAACTTATGGCATCAACATCCTACTTCCACTAAACAGGTTGAGCATAGAAAAATATTTTCTAAGGAAATTATATCCGAAGTCAGAAATCCAGCCAAACAAGTCAAAAACTTGTTTTCTGGGTTATTCCCGGGCGCTAATCACGAATCCGGCCTTCTTTTCCGCGCCGGATATCAGGGGGCTCGAGAAACTATCGGGGCAGCCTGGGGATTATTTTACTGCTTGTCTCGTCTGCACATGGGCACCCCACGACATGCCTCGAAACGAATAAAGATTCCACACTTATTGATGTACTCTATCCGATAAAAAAATCCGGAGAATCCAATGGTGTGCTCAGATTTGCAGTACGACATTCGGTTCTGTTACGATAGAAATTCGTCTCAAGCGTAACCGATAATCTAGTCTCCGTTTCCCTTTTTTTTTGTTTTGAGTCGTGGAGCAATTATTACTTATTATTAGTTATCAGTGTCCAGCTATAACAAATTGATATGCAGGGTAGCAAGAAGAACACCAGCAAACTCCCACAGGAAACAACATGAGGCAATGGAATCGTAGGTTCCAAAACCTCAAACAAGGGAGTTGACAACATTTTCATGTCCAGTGGTGCTCGCATGTTGTTTTATATCTAGCTATATCACCGTATGCTACTTGGAGTCAGACACCTGGTGGCGTTGTACTCCATCTCCGGTGAGTTAACACTTCTGTGCGTCCACCTTCTCCTGTGCTTAGTGTATCTACTTTGTGTTGTGTGCACTTGTCATTGCCATCAGTCATCTGTCGTTGATGTGTCAAATGCATTCGTCAAGTGTCAAAGGGAGGTGTATTTGGTAGAATCCTGAATGATGTTAAAGTGTGATATGCTATTCATCAGATTATTTAATTAGGATGTTGTTTCCTGAGAAATTATAATATTATGCCGTTTTAGTCATAGATAATAGTATTAGTGAAGGTCCTCCAGAACGATGGGAAAGCTTCTTTCGAAAATATTTGGTAATAAGGAGATGAGAATCCTGATGCTTGGTCTGGACGCGGCTGGCAAGACGACAATATTGTACAAATTAAAATTAGGACACTCAGTAACTACAATTCCAACTGTAGGATTCAACGTAGAAACCGTGACCTATAAAAATGTGAAATTCAATGTGTGGGATGTTGGAGGACAAGACAAAATAAGACCGCTGTGGCGCCACTACTACACAGGTACCCAGGGTTTGATATTTGTAGTCGATTGTGCTGATCGTGATAGAATTGATGAAGCCCGACAAGAGCTCCATCGTATCATAAATGATCGAGAAATGCGCGATGCAATAATACTCATTTTTGCCAATAAGCAAGACCTGCCAGAAGCAATGAAACCCCATGAAATCCAAGAAAAATTAGGCCTCACTCGTATACGAGATAGAAACTGGCATGTCCAGCCAGCATGTGCTACCAGTGGGGATGGTTTGTGTGAAGGGTTAACATGGCTTACAAGTAATCACAAATTATAGCATCCAGGCACACCGCAAACGTTTTAGTACAGAATTAAAAACCGTCGCTATTGTAATATTCGTTTTGAGAGGTGATTTTTTTTAAGAAGTGGTGCTGAGTTATCCGTTCGACATTCCAGTTGCCAGTTACTACTTAATAAATGCTGTACCAGGGGCAGTATCTACTATCATCATTCTCACCATCACTAGTGAAGAATGGTGGTTGTGATTGTATCAGACCAGAGTTCTTAAAGGTTACCTCCCTTATACTGTATATAAATCAGTTCGTATTTTGTATCAATTTTGTTTCATATTGTAAATTATTGTTGCTGCATTTACAAAATGAGCATTAAAGAATTTGTCTTTTCTGTGTAAACATGAATTTCTACTTATTAATCAGGTATAATGATTTTTAAGTATCATGTACTAAAATGAGTGAATTTCTAGGTGATATTCCATTAAAAGTTTCAAATTTGTATGATAAATTACTCATACTACAAATATATTTATTTCTTACTTTTATTTTTCTTATTATTTCTGATTTGTTAATTCAAACCAAAACACATTTATTGCTGAAGACTGAATAGATATAAGATATTTTTCAGCCATTCAGGTTACAAATTATTGCCAGAATTTCTTCATATACTGAAAAATGCAACAGTATATAAATCTATAATATTATTATACCCTGTATCATTTGTACCAACGTACAACTAGTGTGTACAGACTTTCATACATAAAAGTTCTGCAACATGATGTCAAGTATAACTGTATATAAAAAATTCACTTAAAAATATTTTCTTTAAATATGTATATTCAGTTAGGTTTCATTTTTTCATAACAAAATCAATTTTGAATATGAAATTATTGTTATTATTGTACTTTTTACTTTTGCTTGCAGTACTTTTTGAATAATTCATATTTTCTGTTGCTAGTTTATATCCCACATGCATCACAAAATTAAACAACCGAATGGTAGAAAAGCTGAAAGCTGCAACTATGTATCTGCTGATTACTGGCTTATTGTGGCTGACTTTGCCTTTCTCTAAAATAAATTTGACAAAACCTCATTACATTCCAAAAGAAAAAATATTGAAATATGTTTCTAGTTTTGCTAGACATCAGATACTGTAAGCTACATTTCTTATCTTATTTTTGTATTTTATCAACACGTTGAAATGAACTCTTGACGACGTTCTCATCAGATTTTCATGCTCTTCTGAAAAGTGAGCTTGAGCAAAATTACCCATTTTTGAAATTGGAATCAATGAAGTAGTATGACAGCATACTTTCAGTTCTTTTGTTTATTTTCCTCAATTTTTCTAAGATTGGGAGTTATGTTTTTGGAAAGAGTTCCAAGGTAAAAAAGAAATTTTAGTATACATTCACATACTATACATAAGATTGAATACATCAAAGTCTGTACACACTTGATTTATCTATTATATTATTTATCACATCAAGTATGGAAGCAAGTGCATAATCTTTTCTATCTCACTTCAGATAATATTAAAATCACTCGCATATTATTGTGGCATGAATGTAGATATTTGTTTTTTGTCTGTGGATAGTTTATGAAATTAAATTTTGAAGTAGTTTTGAAACTGCACTTTAGAAAAAAATCACATATGCCAATTCCTCAACCTGTGGGCATTATTTGAAAAATGCTCATTGCAAAACCTGAGCATCCCTCAGTTTTTTTAGTTTAGTATTACTAGCTTTGTAGGAAATAATTAGAAAAATAAAATGTCTAGTGCAATGAAACTAATTTGCTTAGTATTTCCAGCAAATCTGAACTATATGGCTATATATTTTTGTTCCATTATCCTATATATATGCTTAGAGTATATTTTTAGATACATATTATTTTATTTAATATACTCATTTTATTGAAAAAAAATGTATATTTGTGTATTTCTTTACCTTTAATTCAGTGTTACTTATAAGTTATAAGGCACTAAACACAGGGTGACTCATTAGGTTTTTACCAGTTGTAGTTCTCATAGAGTACAATACAGTCTCAACTCTGTGTCTATGATGGACTCAATTTTCTCTCATTTCCAATTTTATATTTCATAAATATCGTTTTGCGAATATTATCTATTGAAATTCATATTTTCTCCAAAAACTTCAAACATATACAAAATTTGCATCCAGAAACCCGAAAAAAACCTCACCAACTATGGGATTCGAATCACATATCTTTTAGTTGCCGGTCAGACGCTCTGCCTCTGAGCTAAGTAAGCACTTCTCAGAGGCACACCGGCAATCAAGCCAGGTTTTTTTTCGAATTTCTAAATGCGAACTCAATTTTGAGAGATGTCATTCCAAAGACAGCCATGGTTAGCATTAGATAAAATCTTCTGTTGAGCTTGTCGAGCATCTATGTTGCACTTGTGTGGTGTCTAAATGCGCTCTTTCTCTTACTCATTGAGTACTGCTTTTCAATTTTGAAATTTTGCCCCAGTTTGTTCAGGTGCTCAATTAGGCCACAGTGTCCTGTGAGAAGTCCAGTAACTATACAGAGCTTATTCTTGTTCTCTAGCAGTTAGTAGAGCATGGTGCTTTGATGAATTGTTTCCCATGCCTACATACAGTCATCTAGTTACAATATTCTTTGTGCTGAATTTTCGCCCATTGCTTGACTTTGTTCTATGAACAGAACTTGTGTAATATATTTCTAATATGTATCACACCTGTGAATTCAGATTTTTACATCCACTGTCCATTATCAGCAATTGAAGTAGCCATTTATGTTGATTCAAATACATAATACATCACTTTGGAAGACTCCTCCATTTCCACTGTTCCATCTTTGACAAGACAAGACCTACTGGGGATTTTTTGGAAGCAAAAACTTATTCACCTTTATCATGTAGGCTTGTGTCTAGTCCCCTGAATTTTCGAGAAGAAAACTTCATTGTTACTTTACACTAATTATGAAAACATAGCTTGTGAGTACAACATGCAACCCAGTGATTAGGTGATAGTGCTTATCTTTATCCCAAATGTAACATTATTATGTTAAGTAGCATTGAATTTTTGCATCTCTATAGATGATCATGATGCATACATCAAATGGAGCATATTTGTTATTCTAGGCATGAAAGATTCTTTGAACAAGTCTGTTATATTGTTGCAAAATCACGGTAAAAATATCATTCGTCACCCTGTGATACAAATGTATTTATTCACGTTGCCAAATTATTTTTTAAATTTAATTTGACAGTAAATATAGTTGCATAGGATTATCACAACCGGGAAGAGTTTCATTATCTTTCAGTATTTATAGATCTAATTAAAACAGAATATTACAAAAAAGTGTTAAAACATTGTAATGAAATTGTTTCATTTGTGTAATGTCTAAACGATATAATTAAATTATAAAATATTTACTGTTTTTTATTGGACAAACACTGCCACTCTATTGGTCTAGGGTTATTTACGATATTTCATACACTAATATTAGCGGAACTTTGTTTTCCGTTAATGGCAGCCCAAGGCTCACAGATAACAACATTGATGAAACAAATGCGACATGTACAGGGTTTCCCAAGTCACTTCCGAAGATAATTGTATATGACTGATAAATGATATTAAGAATCTATTTAAACAGTGCGTGATTGATATGTATGGGGCCGTCATCTATAATAGTACAATACTCACTTTACATTGACAATAAATCCACGGATTTATTCCAACAATTCAGTTTATGAACAAATTTGACCGGACCGGTATACAACATACATTTGCAGCGAAAAATACCTATCGATTTCCACGTGGAATATTAAATTAGTAATTCTCTTCTCACATTGACCTTAAAAAGCTCTACACTGTAACCACCGGGAACAAAGTCCCTGGTAACTGATTCTACGTCACTTAATTGCTCCAAAACAACCACTTCTGGAAGACGCTCGTTCGAAGCGTTGTAAATTCGATCTGGTGGGAAAGCGGCCGTTGGGCCCCTTGAAGTGTCTGCTGTATTGTCGAATCTTGGTGTTATTAAGAGAAACAGCTCGGTCCAGGCACGTATTGTTCGCTTCTAGATTGTGTTCAGAGGCTTCAGGAAGTGCTCCAGAGCATATCCCCACACATGGGAGCAGCACTTCAGCACCTGATTTGAACCTTGTAGAGTAGCACCAGTTGGAGCAGAATAGAGCCTTCAGCTTCTGGGATGCCGGCAACATAATCTTTGCATTTTTCAAATAAAATACCTTATCTGGTGATGAAACTAGACTCAGTGAATGACAGAAATAGAAACAATAATTAGTAGGTCAATAATCAATAACACATGATTTATATAAAATCTATATATTTCTTATCAATTTATAAAAACATGGATAAATTATTTTCTTTATATCCACACAACTTTGGCTTGAATTTTAACACCAAACAAATTGCTTTCAAAAAATCTTTCAAAATTGTTGACTGAGGTACAACAGTTTGGCTTCCATCTAGTGTAATTGTAGGGATAAACCGGACGGGTGGTTCCAAACCATGTGTTTTTTCTCCTAAAAATTTCAGTAGTTGTGATCCTTTAGCACTATTGGCACATGATGATATGGGCTTGAAGTCAATGTTTTGTTCTTGTCCACACTGAAACATAATATTAATAATAATAGATTCGTCTTAATTTATATGCACAAAATATGATCAAAATATATATATTCACACTTAGAGAGTTACCTTCTCTCCAGCATCATCTGGGTTCATGTTGTCTTTAATCATACAAGCAATATACTTGAGTTGCTTCACTGGGTCATTCACAGCATCCACCACACAGGCATGGATTTTGTTTGCATAACATTCAATCTCACCATGTTGGCAGTGAAATTGCAAATTTCCATCAACTATCAGCGTCTTAAAAAATAAATAGTAAGAGTGCTGATTTAAGAATATAACTAGTATATACAGTAAGTAGTGAATTGAATTCTAGGAAAGCTACAGGTTTAGACCAAATCCCAGTCATCATCCTCAAATTTTCAGGTCATTATATATAGTTTCCAATAGAGTGTGACATGAGGGACTTCTGGTTCTGGTTACAGATCTTGAATAGTTGATACAAATTAAAGTTTTATAATGGTTTTTGTGTATTCTACAAGAGACAGCATTTATTTATTTTCAACAAAGCAAATATAGCACATATAGTGTCTGGTTGAATGTCAAATTTTTTGGTCACAATATACACACCTCAGCTTTTCCATATGGTACAAGATCCAAAATTATATGATATTGGAACTCTTCAAACACTGGAAGTAGTTGATACAGTATGAAGTATTTTGAGTCTGGGCATAGCGCTTCATAATATACAGATACCCGTATTCTTTCGATGGCAGTGTCAGGCTCTGGATAAGGTTCATCTGTGACAGCGAAAAACTGAAAGACTTTGAATAAAATGAATATGACTATAACCAATATTAGTATTTTAGAGTATCTTTGGTTCATGTTTACTGATGAGTTTGCACAATTCTGATTGAAACTACATGTTATTTCAAAACTTCAAAATGTATTCACTGCTTTGAGCTTAGAGGTTATACAGGCACAAAATGAATGTACTATTTTTGTAGACACCACAGAATGAATATATAAGGCAGATACTAGATACTTCCGCGTTCCGCCCGTCAGTCCGTTGACGTGGAACAGCTAATTAGCCAGTGACACTTTCTAGATAATTTTATATTTTTATATAAGCCTACATTGTTGAACCAACTATTGGACAAAATTTGAAAGCTTTTTAAACGAACGACCTTTCATTTGAATTTGTTGCAGTTGTTGTGGATAGTATTTTTGGTTAAACTGTTACACATACAGCTATCATTATTTGGAATAACTTTTATGTTCTATTTTTCTGTATTATAATATTTATCGTATATGTTAATATGTACCAACTCGAAATCTGTACCCTTTACATACAGATATCAAAAATCGTTATTTTGGTTTACAAAGAAATTGTTTTTTTATTGTTATGTTTTTCATGGTGGTATCATAGTTTTCCTTATGATATTTTTAAATGATATTTCAAGAACCTTCATAGTTTGATTATCGCTTGTGGTGGTTCTTGTTTTTTCATTTCCTAATATTGCAAATACGCCATCCATTTTCTAGAATAAATGCTATGAAAACAACTTAAATCGTTCTATTTTCCTCTCTTAGAAAAGTATTTTGTGTACGTTCATTGAGTGTGTCGAGGTGTTTCTTAATAGCAAAGTTCCTTTTGCTGTTTGGAAATTGATGTCAAACCGCTTTTAAACAAATAAAGATAAACAAATAACCTCCAAAAAGTACGCGTTTTAATAGTTGACAACACAGTTGACAATTGATGGTAGGTTAGGCAACCGTCTCGACACTGCCGTATGTCGTAGAACTTACCCGGGCACTGAATTTGTGATGTCAGGATACTCAAGATGTCACTTGTCCGTTGAATGCACAAATGTCAGTTTAGTAGTGACATTCCGTGACGTATCAAACCCACCTAGCCAGAGAGCCAGATACATATTGGGCAAATCGGTCACTGCTTTCAGCAGTTTCAGCTTTGGTTGGAAGTCGTGTTTTTTTAAATTACAAACTGAAGTGACGTTTTTTCTACTCCAAAACACAATCATCTTGAACTCAGATGGGCCAGAAGTGAAATTTAAAAACTCTTAAACAGCAGCTGGGTGTTTTTGTTCAGGATTTGAAACTTACATGATTCGTGGTTAGACTGAAAAATAAGCAAAATGCCTTTATTTGGTAAAGAAAAAAAAGCTAAGAAGGAAGAAAAAGATCATAGGCATCCGTCTTTGGAGGATAAATATTTTCTGAAGGAATTGCTTGGAACGTAAGTTCAAATTTTCTATTTACTACTGTTTTGCAATTGAACCTACTTTTCAGGGGTGCTTTTTCTGTGGTCAGACTAGCTGAAAGTAAAGAAAATCCTGGTATTATGCATGCTGTTAAAATAATAGATAAAAAAGCGTTGAAGGGCAAAGAAGATTCACTAGAAAATGAAATTAAAGTTTTACGTAGGTGAGTACGGAATATTTTCATTCTTTAAATAATTCTGTTTCATAAAATATTTATGTTTACCACATTCATACAATCAGTTTATTTATTGTTTGTATACATTATAAATGATGAACATTTGATCACAAATACAACAAAAATGCATTCTATATAGCACATAATGTATTAGAAATGATTTTTTTTTAAAATGTGTATGTGTATATGTATATGTGAATCCAAAATAATTAAAATTAATGCATGGCAATAGGATTACATAAAGAATTGGGGGTTATAGATAAATATGCATTGGAATAACTGTATTTCAGAATAAATTCATATTGAAAGGAAGAGCAAAATGATATACTAAAGCTATGACATTTAATTAATTTATCTACTTATCTATGGAAAAGCCTTATCAACTGTACAAGTAGCATTATTGAAGCTAGGTAAGATCAAATAACAACCTAACTGAAGAATTGAATTATTGATATACAAGAAGGAGGAGAAAAAACACCAAACATAAAACGTTAAATACAGGACATGTTTCAGTTGACTATATCCATAGTGAGATTAACAAGATATAGAACATATAACATGGGAGATTTGTGAAAGAGACTACAAAGTGTATGTTGATGTGTTCACCCCAGGCAGGACCGATAGAACTTATAAAGCTAGGATGATCCAAAAGGAACAGTAGATTAACTGGGTAGCACTCGCAGAGAAATGTTGGCAATTTTTCAAAAAACCCTAGCAGATACCAAATTGATATTATCAATAAATGTTAATTATTATCAGTGTTCCCCAAAATCTTTTGCACCAGATACATGTTTTTTAGACATATCATTTATTAAATGTGAGGTTTAAATTATGTTTACCTTGCCAGTAAAGCTGATAAATACACATTTCTTAACATTGGGCTCTAACTCTTTAGCATTACACCATACATACAATTGATCTTGCTGCAAAAGGCCCTGTTCCAATATATTCCCAAAATCTTGAAATCAGCAAATTTCATTTTCTATTGTGAAATATTGAATTATGTCATTCATAAAAATAATAAATAGTAGAGGTGAACAGTGCCCTCTGTGAGGACTCCAGAGCTGACATAGGTGGTCTCAGATAGATAGCATTTTTAATGTCCAGCACCTAAGCAGATAACAAACTTTAAAACCATAACACCAGCTGCTGGTACTGGTGCTTATTCAAATCTTTAGTTTGGTTATTATTTAGTCTTACCTAACTTTATTAATGCTACTTTTTGTAGATTTTAGATCCTCTTACATGGTGAAACTCTTCCAATATTCAGATAAAAATTATGTATTTTAACACGACAACAAATAAAACTACAAATAAAATATATTGTACATATATGAGGTTTACCTGCCAAAAAAATTTAATAGATTTTTCTCAAACACCAACTTTTGATATAATGCTATTATTCGACAGGTGGAACGTGAATAAATCAGTATTCGTCCAACGCTTTTTGACTGCAATTTGGTGCTATTTAACTTCTGAAATTCATTCTGTAGTTGTCTCCTGGCAGTTGCGTTTCAAATGGCCCCAGGACCCTGCACATCTGAAATTATCACAGGGGCATTAATTAATATATATATATATAAATATGTATATAAACTTTTGTTGTTGCTTCAAATTAGATCATAGTATGGACTATTAAGGGCACTGGTATATTTCATTGTCAAATCAAAAATCAAGGATAATGCATTGCCACACCAGAAGCACAATGTTTTTTTATAGATAAGCTCTTGTAAACATACGAAAGCCTATGGATCACTATCAGGTCATTGATGGTTTTTCTCTTCAGGGTACTTGTTTTTGGGAGATCCCCATATTACAATTCTTTCTGCGTCTTTGTTGATCTAAAAAACATATTACATCTCATAGATGTAAGGTCTCTCTGAATGGTATTGCTTTGCTTGTTCCTATGTAGGAAATAAGGGTGCTGTCATCTACACATTAGATGTTATTTCTAACAGTTTGTTCATGTACACTAAGAAAAACATTGGAGAAAGTACAGATCCGTGGGTAACATTGGCTTTGATGGTAAATACATCACAAGCACACCTATACACCACCTCATATATAAACATATAAAACAGGTACTGGGAAAACTATACAACACCAGTGGCAACAAGTTGGATCAGAAGCGTCTGATGCACACTTTATCGAAAATTTTCGATATATCTTGTGCGACGACTTGATACTTTCCATAAAGCTCAATTGCTCCTAGTGTTCAACTTTTCTTTTTGTATGACATGAGAAATGCAACAATGACACATGATTTGAAGTATAAGGTCACCTTAATGTATGAAAAAGGCTATTGCACTTATTCCAGATCGCCTTTCCCCCCCCATTGTTGTTGCTTTTTTTATTCAATGCATTCATTCAAAGGTCATGTGGTAGGTAGTGGTCAATTACCCTGAAAAATATATTCTGATATTTAATATGAATAGTATCAAAATGTATAATGTGTTACAAGAATAGACCATAATTTTCTCTCTTGAGGTTTAGTAGACTGACTCGGTAGCTCCTATGCTGTAATTTGCTTGGAAAGAACAGTCCCTATACTATTGAACCAAAATTTACGAAGTTCGGTTGTAGATCGTCAAACTAAATATGCTTGTTTTCCACACATTCTTTGCGAGTCTATTTTCAATTCCTTTCTATTGATATTTATTATTGCTTAACATGTCTGAGATACGGATTAGCTTTTGTAATACTAATTTGGATGTCATGATATGATACATAAACATATTTGTGTAATTTGGTTATTGTTGATACAGCCCCAAAATATTTATTTATCGAACAAACAAGGAATTTGAAAAAACTCACAAAACGAAATATGGGGAAATTCAAATAATACAATACAATAAACAACAACATCTTTTAAGATCAAAGCGAAGCGCGTCACAATACACCGACTTTTATTTGTGGAACCTTGTGTATAAATCGTACAATGTCATCTCGATGATGTAATAGTTTCACCAAGAAAGAGCACCTACAGTCTACGCATTTTTCTAGTTTTCCATTGAAATATGCCTTATGCTTTATAAGTTCGTGCGTTAAGTTGCATCAAACCCGATTTGGATAAATGTTTTGGAGAGACTTAATGCCTACAAAAAAGAAGTGATTAGTCAACATTGTTTTCCTTTTAGAATAATAGTTATGCGTTTGTTGCATTACTGCTCACGTCAGTGCATTGTTTTTGTGATTTGTTTCTCGATTCATTAGTTATACGTAACTGCAAAATCTTGTACTATTCAATGTTTGAAATAGGTTAGTTATAATCGGTTAAGGAATATTTACATTTCATTTTGCTTAATTGCCAAACAATCCCAATCTCACAGTGAACCAAAAAATATGCCCTGGCTTAAGCAATGGATGAAATATATTCTAGTTGTATCTTCATACATCATCGTTTGTATCGATTCTAATAATATTTGAATACATCCATCTTCAGTAATCTAATACTGCCTAATGTCGCTGTTGTTCACCGTACAATCAATATTTTACCATTTTTTAACTCATAGTCGATGTATACAAAAATCACAAATAACTGACGTTTTTATTCTATCCACGGTTTTCCGGAAAATATACAGAGTGAATTTTTGGAAAATGAGAATGAGATGTGAACTGGTTCGTAATAAATTGCAATTTATAAAATTCTCCTCCCAATTGCTGTTTACGTTTTGCTTCATATTCAAGATACTGTCCAAAGGAACTGGATAAAGCTGTATCAGTGACACAAGCTCTAAATTCCTAGAAAACCAGATGTACTCCGTGAATATCTTTCAGTGTACATAATCAGCGGCTAAAAATATAACTCGGGAATGTTCCAATAAACATTTTTTATTAAGTAGGCGCAAACTAACATCTACTTGAATGCTCGATTACAATTTACTGGATGTGAATCTAGTGTGGATAATTTTATGTTTTATTACCAATTCCGATAACCTGCCTTTTTCTATCTTCATTGCAATGAAAGCAGTGGTATTTACTGTTCAACAGGGCTGGATTCCTATTTGGGAGCACAGAACCCCTTTTTAGGGATGCCAGAAATTATATTTTTTGCGACTTCCAAAAAAACACTCTAGTATAATAAAAACATAATATTTCGAGTTCTCCTTGCGGATTCCCAAGCTATGTGGATATGTTGTGTGAATAAGGTTTGGATCAAATTGGCTATAACTTGGATTTGTGCTATATTTGAACTCTCCGAAGAAAAAATTGAAAAAATGAGTTTTTTTTAAATCATGGTTGCAAATTGACCAAACAGGTGATTTAAATATAATGGTTTTTATCGTGATTTGCCTAGACGGCGATAGTTGAGAACCACGGCATTTCTTATATACCTTTTTCATCAAATACGATTAAACCACACTGTAAATGTATGATTTGCTTTTACTTGTCCTATATCCAAATAACAGTTAGTTATATGTAAGTAATTGGGTTCAAGGATATTTCATTTATTATATCAATTTGACTGTAACCAGATACGAAATCAGCACAGCTGTGATTTTCGCTGTAGTGATTTTCTAAGATTTGTATTTCGATTACTTAGACGATAAAATTCACACTGACTATACCAAAACACTGTCGTTTCCTTTTTCTGTTTCAACATATTGTATACGCGAGTCGCGATGATAACCTTCGACTCCAAGTAACACATAAAATCTAATTGTGGTTAAATACACAGTAATGGTCCAAGTTTACAACCGAATACGGGATTGGTCTGATCGTTTATGTGCCAGATTGTTTTCATTTGAATGACTGCTTTGCTTATTAAAACATGCTAGGACTGTTATCTGTTCTGAACAGCATGTTTTGTTCATCAGAATCGTTACGTTTCACGTATGCAGACAATACAGTAACAATTTCTTTGTGTCTTCTATGCATTCATCTAGTCGTTATCATCTAAAATCGGTTTTTTCACTATTACATAAAATTATTCTTTATTCCAGAAATCATAAAAAATCCTTTTTTCTTTTAATTTATTGATTGGGTCACAAAGTGGTAACAGAAAGAGATCCGTAACATGTGATACGTTTCAACTTGAGTTGTGAGAAATTTGACAATTTTTGAGCACTGATAATAATTTTTAAACATGCCATACAATTTGAGGAACTCGAGAGGTGTATATAGCTTTGGAAATTTCTAAATATGTTCAGCTATCCGAAGGTTTTTATCAATGCCAACAAAAAATTAGATCTCTCTCCCCCATTTTTTGCATCCTCCAAAAAAACATCAAGGAATATATTAATATCTTAATTTCCAAATTGAAATTCAAAGGTTGTGTTTCTATATAAATCTGTGTCACGATGTTTAGATTAATTCACCATCTTCATTGAGTGGCGTTGTTTTCGTGTCGATGTTTGTATTCAAGTTCCTTCTGTCCAGATGTAGTTATTCATATTTCTTATGAGTGGCTGCCATATTGGTTTTATATATATACGCTAGGTTTGCTATAAACGTGTTCGTTGTTAGCGATGAAGGCTGCCTACTTGAATTTCCTTGGATATCAGTGCTGTTTGTTGTTAGGGACCTTAGCGTCATCCCAAATTATTTCATAGTGTTCGGTCTATGCGTGGTCAGCTATTGCGGATTTTCTTGTCCGCTTCCTGGTTTTTAATCTGGGCTGATGCTCTGCAAGTTGATTCACGATGACTCCAGGGTAAACTTATATAAGCGCCAATGTTCATCTACTATATGTCGCCTCAAGATTTTCTGGTATTCGCAGTTTGAAGATGCGGATGAGGGATAAAAAAATCAAAATACCTGTTGTCGTTATGTCAATAATTCTAGAAAGTACCATCCATGAGATGCCTGAAAATATCTGAAATGATTGAATATAACTTTTTTCATTCACCATCAAGATACTACACACGTTGATCCTCCCTATCCCAGAAAAAAACTTATACACACAAGCACAGTTCTTCCTAAACACTATTATTTACGATGTACCGTTATATCGGTTCATTCACAGCAGAAGCTGACAATTGATATTAAGTGCCAGGCTATACTGACGAGTCTAGGCTAAAGACGAAACATGCATGTTTATAGCAGGTGTGATGCATAGTAGAGAGCATACACTTGATATCAGTTGTCAGCTTCTGATGTGAGTGAATGAGCAGAGAACAAGGGATGTCACTGGGGATCAGTTCACCCTTGTTGACAGATGTCGTAAGGGGCATCTGTTGCCGCTTCTAGGCAGTCCAGGTGCTAGCAACTTTCACTTCGTAAATTGCCAATGAGCGTCCCTCATAGAGGGCGACACTTGGAGCGGATCATTCGTTCAAACTGATATTTCAAAGATTTTATTTTCATTAGTGTTAAGATCGATTTGGTAAATACGTATATATGTATTCTTTCCAGGTTAAAACATCCAAACATTGTGCAGCTATTAGAAACATTTGAAGATAAGTCTAAGTTCTACCTGATCATGGAGTTGTGAGTATATCTCATCACAAATTCTCACTTTCCGCACATAATCTGGAGAAATAAAAAAGTATAATGTTTTTGGATATTTTATGGCGTCTGCACAGTGCACATAGAAAATCTATGTAACATCTTTCATATAATCAGTCCTACTTACGATATCTATGAATAATGATTTTTGCAGGGTGACTGGTGGTGAATTATTTGATAGGATTGTTGAAAAAGGATCGTATACGGAGAAAGATGCGGCGGACTTGATCAGACAGGTTCTAGAAGCAGTTGATTATATGCATGAACAAGGGGTTGTACATCGGGATTTGAAAGTAAGTACTCAAACATGTTGATATTCTATCATTTATATGTTATTGAGTTTTCTTTTACTTTTGGCTGACTACAGTAATATCTTGAGTATATTAAAACACTACAAAGCCAAAGTTCCTAACACCTTGAAGACAGTTACAGTTAGACCGCCAGGATATACTGACGAGTCTAGGCTAAAGACGATATATGCATGTCTATAGCAGGTCTGATGCATAGTGGAGAGCATACACTCTGAATTTAGTTGTCAACTTCATGCTGCACTATTCTTCTGTCTAAAAGGATTCTCGCCAATCAACTATTAAGAACTTCTTTTTGATGAAAAATGTTGCAGCGTGAAGTTAGTACTTCATTATTCAAGTTTACATTTTGTTACTATAATTATTCAAAACTCTTTAAATAACAATAAAAATTGTATTCTGCTCTTAAGCGCTGATAGCTCTGTTGACATAGAACACCTGCTTAGTTTTCAAAAAAAAATGTAGGATGACACTGGCAAATAGCCAGAAAATTTCTTGATGATCCTAATGAAGAAGTAACGATTTGCTACTTGACCATATTCAGACTACAACTTACTGTCCACTTATTTGGATAATTTTGTGTTGAATTCAATCTATTTAACATATATTTTGCTCTAGCCTGAAAACTTGCTGTATTATAGTCCGGATGAAGATAGCAAAATTATGATAAGTGATTTTGGATTATCAAAAATGGAAGATTCTGGTGTAATGGCTACAGCTTGTGGGACACCTGGTTATGTTGGTATGTATATGAATACAATATCAAAATTTGCCATTCCTGTTAATGCACTTTTATGAAACACGGTGATATTGTTGAACAGCAACATCGTCTTTGATCTTTAGATTTTCAACTAATGAGATTTAGAATAATTAGAAAGCAAAATTTGTCGCCAGTGGGGATCGAACCCACAACCTCCTGCATTCTAGGCAGGCGCCTTTACCGTTAGACCTTGACGAACTGGTCAGGTAGAACGGCAAATGCGCTATGGAAGGTACATCCCTCCTGGGCAATTCTTCCTAATTTTCTAACCTATACAGCTCGATCTTTGATTAGACATCTAGTGCCAGAGGCCGATACTATCTTCGGTCGATAACTAGCAGAGTCCATCAAGTTGATTGAGCCAAGTGCGGAAATCTGCCGCCTTCAGAAAATACTATTACAGAATTTTATCGGAGAAATTGTGGAAATATCATTAGTTGTCCACTTACGGATTGCAGTGTAATCCGATAAAATTCTGTAATAGAATTTTCTGAAGGCGGCAGATTTCCACACTTGATCTCCTTTTGCAACACCTCTTTACATGTTAATTATGATTTCAGCGCCTGAAGTTCTGGCTCAGAAACCTTATGGAAAAGCTGTTGATGTATGGAGCATAGGAGTGATTTCTTACATTTTATTATGTGGCTATCCACCATTTTATGATGAAAATGATGCAAATTTATTTGCGCAAATATTGAAAGGTACTTACTTTATTCATCAATTATTCGATATATTTAAAATATTTTCTAATCTACATTTCTAGTAGTTATGTGCAATGTTCGCCAGAATTTAAAAAATCGTTACTTTCTGCATATGTCGCACACATTTCGTATCCTGAGTGTACCTTGAGGTATTTATTTATGACATCTGATATTCTTTCAGGTGACTTTGAATTCGATTCCCCTTATTGGGATGAGATCAGCGATTCTGCGAAAGATTTTATACGTAACTTAATGTGTGTGAATGTTGAGAAGAGGTATACCTGTCGTCAAGCTCTCTCTCATCCCTGGTATGTTACGCATATACACTTATACGGTATATCCTGTAATTTTGTGAAACTTTGTATTTTCAGGATATCCGGCAACGCCGCTAGTAACAAAAATATTCACGGTACAGTGTCCGAACAGCTGAAAAAGAACTTCGCTAAATCTAGATGGAAAGTAAGTGAATTTCAGTATTGATACTTAATGAAACATTTACAGAATGAGTTCACTATCCTGAGGTAATTTTATTATGCTTATTTCCCTATAAGCTAAATAAGTACATATTCTGGTCGCGAATATCTTGAATTCGATATACGAGTATGTTTTACTTCCCACACATAAAAGTGAATTGGTGTAACAGCGAACATTTTCAAATTTGAAGTAGGTTTTTTAATTTCTTTATGATGTATATCTAGCTAGTCCATATGTAAACAGGGTGACGATATTAGTCCACATGTATGAAACGCCTCTCCATCAATAACCATAGTAGATATTTCCGAAATTCCAAAAAAGTCTCGAGTTTCAATATCTATGAAACGTTGCTCGTATGTGCAAAAAATATTACTGCGGTCTTTCTACAAAATGGAGAGCCAGTTGTTTTTTCAATATGCATAATTTTATGTTTCACCTTGTATTGAAGCCGTGCGCTCAAAATTTAAGAAGTCCTTTATTCAAAAGACGATGAAAGGAACTTTTTAAATCTTATCTGTTTTTCAAAATCCGTTCATTATTTTAGGGATTACAAAGTATCAAACTAGACTGAAAAATTTGCTCGGAACGATAATTATATGCAGCAGTTCATTATTATATCGGCAACCATTGTAGCTATTTTAATGATTTGTTTTGATACTAGAAAAGCTGAATTTGAGGAAACCAATTCTTCACTCATATTGTATTGATACTTTACAGAAAAGCTAGTTAAAGAAGCTTTCGTTGTCCAGCAGCTTTATCGCCTCCGTATTCACATGATGAAGTAGTCTGACTTCATGCTTATTGGCGTATCGTTTTATCTCATCTTTGACCATTGGGATTCCTAGGTCGCGATGAAGGTCACTATTGCGAACGTACCATGGAGCATTCACCATGTTACGAAGCACTTTATTCTGGGAAGTCTGAATAATATTCACATTTGATACACAAGTGCAGCCCCAAAGCTGGATGCCATAAAGCCACACTGGTTTTAAAATCTGATTGTAGATCAGAATTTCATTATATAGTGACAACTTAGAATTCCTTCCAAGTAGCCAGTAATACTGTCTATACTTTACACTAAGTTCAAAGCGTTTTTCCTTGATGTGCTGTAAATTGTAACAATCGGAAAACAAACTACCCGGTAGCTCATTCCATAACGCCGAAGCTATCCTAAAGAAGGACTTTTGGTAGAGACTGGAACGAGACTTTGGAAGCTGGACCTGGTGAGGATGCGCCCATTTGGACCTCCTTGTGTTTGATGTACTGACGATTATATTATTATGCGAGACAATTCGGTTGAACACCAGCCATGATAGTATCTATAGAATAAGGACAGATCAGCCACCCTCCTTAAATGTTCCAGACTGTGGAGGTCTTTTGTAAGGTCAGTACTTCAGTGCTGGTCTCTTTTCTTGTTTGATAGATTACAGTATTGAAGTTCCAAGAGCCTAACGACCCTCAGACCTTCCAATTGAGACAGTCACTGGGAATTAAGATCGGTCTTTGTTAGTTCTCTTACTCCCTCTCTTGTATACTGTGGCTGTGTGTGCTGAGCCTATGTCTAACTGTATAAGTGTAACTTTTAGCAAGCTTACCATGCAACAACAGTGATCCGGCAGATGCAGAAAATGGCGCTGAGCAGCTCCGGTTCTAGCAAGAGTCCAAC
This sequence comes from Bruchidius siliquastri, assembly GCA_949316355.1. Classification (NCBI taxonomy): domain Eukaryota; kingdom Metazoa; phylum Arthropoda; class Insecta; order Coleoptera; family Chrysomelidae; genus Bruchidius; species Bruchidius siliquastri. The sequence goes on along the minus strand of OX438538.1, from coordinate 20,834,010 downwards.
ACCTCAGCGTAGTATGTCAAGCCAATCGGATGTGTGTGGAAATTTGAACGGTGCACAGGATAAGTAGCTACTTTTACAAGAGTTCTTTGTTAAGTGTTAGCTGGCTGGCTGGCTGTTAGGCAACATGCAGCCCAGCCGTACACTATATTGAACGTGGTTTTATTATACATAATGATATTTATATACGCAAAACATATGGATTATGTGTAGGTTATGCACAAAAGTATAATTGATATGCGGCTGTTATGACAGTTGTGTGTATTTTTTAATCTATCGAATCTTATTTTGGCGGTAAGCGTGGAACGATGAAGTAAATGTACAGTGTTCGAATCTCAGCTTTTGTCATTTGTATCAAGTGACCATTAAGTAACAGGGCATATCAGTTAGGTTTTGTTCTTAACCACCATCCAACCTGCCCCAAGCTATAGCTGATCGATGTTTATTTGTGAATGCGAGGAAAATATACACCATGCTTGTAATATATTTCTGAAATAGACAAAGTATGGTAGCTATTCAATATATTCATTATGACGCTGTATGAAATAATGTATAATAGTTTTTCATGCCTCTATGCACCGTCTTTTTTTATAACCAGTGTGTACTGTTTTCTCAAACAGTAGCCTCAAGTCTAGGGTTGCTAACCGTCCTTTAATTCCTTTTATTACGATATGTGACGAGACGGAACATTCAGCTATTGGTTCGCTTAGGATTTTTATTGATTCCCTTCACCCATATTACCGTATTTTAATTATATTAAAAAATAATTATAACTGAAAATATTTCGAAAATACAAATTTGTTTTTTGTACTGAACTTTCAGTCAGTTAAATCTCAGTAACCTATGTATTAATCGATGCAAACGATGGGCTGAGAAACTCTTCCACCAAATCATCTCTCTGAGGGATGGTTTGGGGTGAGTATACCTTCTATTGACGTTTAGATCGATTTATTCGTATTGTATCGTGGCTCAACTGTGGAAAACGTCGGTACGGACTGGAATCCCGCCGATTCATATTTTGAAAACCATTTGAACCAGATTTTTGGAACAATATACAGTGCTCTTCGCAGCATTTAAGGGTCTGTCATTCTGGTTTCTGCAATTTATTTTTCAAATTTTGGGATCTAAATTTGATGAACCCTTTAATTTTTTATATGGCTCAATTATTTTCGATTGATTGTTTCATGTAGCTTAGAAAATATTTCTAGAAGTAGCAGCTTCACAGTGCTTGTGAGAAAAACTAGTATCAATAAAACAAATGTAACTAGAGACTTCAGTGCGGACGCTCGAACGCTCATGAGGTCCGGTGAACAAAACGAACTTATTGTTCAAAATGGGATAAAACACTAACTATTAAATACGATTAAAACTTGTTTCAAACAGATCTTAAACAAAGCTTTAATTTTGTGTAGGATATGTTCAAGAAAACCTACTGCTAGAGGTAATTCTACTTATTGAAAGTTAATGATTTAATATCAATGGTTATAACACATATTTGAATAATATGTTCGAAACAAAAAGCTCTGTTTTAAACATATTTTTATCACAGCTCAGCGGCTGACGTATTGTTGCCAATCTGAATTTGTTAAATTACGTGATGAGCTGTTTAAATTACATGCTTCTAATTCCACAAACACACACACACAACGTACACTTTAATATTTCGAAAGATGAGGAACAAATTATAACTTTTTTGACATATGATTCTGGAAAGTGCTGCAAATCTGAGACTCAATCAACAGGCCCAAATGAATCAAAGAATAACACTCGGTCAAAATGATGTATTGCCTACCAAGACATTATATTTTGATTAAATCACAACAAACAAAATTGACATGAATTCTTTTTTATAAATCATATTTGATTTGGGATCACAGACCTAATAGTTGCTTGCCAACCAGACGACCACAGAACAGATGACAGAATTTGAAATTAACATTCTAGGCAACATTGAAAATATTTATTTAACGTCATTTGTCACTGACAATCAACACATTTCTGAATATGCGGTTAGTGAGATGCAAATATTTTGAAGATAAGCAATTCAGTCATTTTCAACATCAAATTGTACTAAAAATATGCGTACTAAATGAGATCCGATTGTACTAAATCTAGTACGATTGTACTTACAATGGCAACCGTGACTCGGCGTCTGTGCTGAGGTCGTTTCTAGTAAGTAAACTTAATTTTTTCAAAACTATAACAATGAATATTATATTTTGCAGTTACTTCGATAAAATAACGAATATAAATTTATTGTATTAGTACTGTCACCATAGACTCGAATTTCATAGAGCAAACATACGTGTGTGTTACATAATTATTGTGAAAAGCTTTCAAATTGTATTTATTGGTTTATCACAGACATTACATATGTATAGGTGTAAGTTACTTGTGCTTTACATGCAAGCTGATGTAAGTTGACAATTTTGACCATTTTATTATTTCATTTTTTCAGCTCAATAACCTCACCACATATATTCATTGTCGCAGTCAAACAAATCGTAGGAAAATTGAAGAATAATTGCATAATTAATAGAACTTGATAAAAGACTTTGATGGTAAATGTAGATTTATAATACTTTTCCAAGCTTGAAACGAAGTGTGGAGCAAGGCTTTTGTATACAAATGGCCAAAAAGATAAAACTATATAGAAAAATTACCTCTTAATTCGTGTTTATTTGTAATATGTTAAAACTGCAAAAAAAAACTTATTTCTGAAAACTGCCCAGCATGAGCAATTAGATTATCCCTTAAAAATGTTCATGCATGTTTTGATGCGAAAAACGCTGCCAGTCTATCGGCACATGCGTGTTGTACGTATTGAAGAGCATATAGGATCCGTAATACTTTATATGCTTGCTACTCAAACACAGTAACTTTTTCATAATAAATATTTTTTTATAATATGATCTACGCTTTGGTTCAACTTGTATCTGAATTATAAATAATCTTCAGCAAAAGGTAACTTAGTGTGTTTCAAAATATTATTGTACATCAATGATCCGTGTAACAGCTCTAAAAGTTTAGCACTAGCAAAGGACTCAATATTTCTTGTGTATGGTTCTATCAAAACTATCATGTGGAAGTAATATGGTGAGTTCCATATCTTTTTATGGAGATGTTTGTCGTGCTATGGAGAGCGCTCCTTGTTTCGCATGAAATGGATCATGAAACCAGAGATTCACAAAGGTATCGTACGAAACACTATGTTATCTCTCGCTGAACAGAAAATGCCTCGCAAATATTGATTATGCAAGGTAGTAATTCAAAATATATTGCGAAGATTGTATAGCTTGTTGAGAAGAAAAGGGAAACTAATTATATATTATCAGAAATAGGAAGGTGTAGTACTCGTCTCATAACTATTTTGTTACAGGAAAGAAATTAATACTCATATCTGGATGGATCTGATTTTTTGGCTAGCATATGATTCATTGCTTGAAACTATTTTTGATTTGAATTATCCGAGTTTTCATTTCAACTAGTTTACCTCTTTTTTCATATCACAAAGTGAAAAATAATTGTAATTAAAAATTTTATTGTATGTATATGATTTTATACGGTTTAAACTTGTTTAGTCCTATTGTGGTATTATTAGAGTAATTGTGTTTTATGAAATTAACAAATATTCTGCAATTTGTGGAAGCCATTCACCATCAAAAAAGCAAGTAACATTTTAGATTGAGCCTATCGAACTTCATATTCAGATTATTGACTAATTATACAAGCTTTGTATGTTGTACAGCTTCATAATAATCTAATAAAAGTTTAGTTTGTTTATTGGATACTTGCTTGTAATCGTGATTATCATCACGGCATTGGCTTCATCTATCGAATCATACTGATATTATAAACTGTAAACCTAACCTAAGGACATAACCTTGTGAAGCTATGTAGGTCACATATATGACTATAGCTCGTGTATAAAGACTAAAGCCTATAGTATATATTACAGTAGTGTGATGTTCTTTTTAAGCAGAGGTACACGGTACAATATATAAATATACTCAAACACAGATCGAATATTGTGGCATATCTTTTTTGCTTTAGTTGGTTTAATCAAATGAAATAACATTATTTTTATACTTAATTTTATTGTATCGCTCTCTCTTTTCCTGTTATCGTCTATGCAAACTTATTCGAATTGTGACATATTTTTTACTCAATACAGGAAAAGTATTACAGGTGTATTTTCCTATTATTAGGATAAAAGTTGATCACTTTTCTACTTATTCTTTACTTTCTACTTATTCTTTACTTTCTTACTAGTGAACAGAGGAAGCTTGTGATTGCAAACATTTCAAGGTTAAGGTCAACTTCATTGTTTCAAACAGGTCCCCTTGTTTTTGACCCTGGAATTGGAAAGAACGTAATATTCTAAATCCATGTGTGACCTTAGCACTTCTAATTTTTACTTTTGAAGGTAAGCGGAAGGTGAAATAATGATAACAATTAGGTTTTTCTAGGTTTTTAGAAATAATCGTGGGAGGTGTAATGGGTTCAAAACCCTGTTGATATTTACTACGTTTCATGGGACCTCAACGTCGATTGGCTAATTCGAGATCATGATGCCATAAACTCCATAAAAATTATCCAAATCAAATTGAAATGCTCAGTATGAACTTGACTAAACGATACAACTAAACGGCACTCTTCTTTCTGGAAATCATGAGTATTATTGTGAAAACAACATAAATAAATCAAAAATAAAATAGATTACCTCTAATATCTGGACTATAACAAAAAGTTTTTCCAACGGCGATTAAGGTCAAACATACCAGCTGTCAGTTCATTCCGCTTCTCCATGAACACGTATTTATAATCACATGAAAACGTAGTTATGATTCAACGATTCAAAATACATAAAAACCTGTATTTTATTATAATTTCTTCATCTTTTTTATGCCTGTCCAATCAATTAAGTCAAAATGACAAGTTTACATTTTTCAATGCTCTATTCAGTGTATATAGAAATTTGGAACGTTTTATCATTTGTTCATAATATACATTCGATATTATTCGGTATTGTTGCATGCGCTTCACATTCACAGAAAATATTTCTGACAAAGACTAACATTTTTTCATCTTATGCATATGCGTGTACATATGAATTAATAGTGTTAAATATGAAATCAGACTTTACAATTAATATTGACGGAGAAATTGAGTTGGGCTGAAAATTTACAAACATTTAATTTTTTGTTCCGCTTTTTGATATCTTGAAAACTCTTTCGTTCTGTATTTTTTATAGAAAGTGATCTAAAAAACCTTTCATGGTAAATCTCGCGCTATAGTTTCAGTAGAGGACTATAGAAGCTACGAATACTCATTTATCCTTACATAGTACATTGGTGGCACTGGAAAAATATTCGGAAACTATACAATTTTTAATCATTTATTTCAAGAACATTTGAATATTGAAATGGAATACAGAAGATATTTCAGTTTAAAAAATTATATCATTGTTTATTCTGATAGTCAGGGAGATTGTGGCACCTTCTGTGAATTGATTTTATAGAACTATATCTTTTCTCAAGAAAGCTGTGATTGTACCGATTATAAAACTATAATATCTTATTATCGAACCAGTTCTTGTACGTCGCATCATGGTTGAGTGGGAAAACTACTCGCATAAATAAATCAAAAGCTCCCCATTGGTGGAACACTATTTTGTCCCGTTTAATTATCACCAAATACTTAGTTTATTCATATTTAAACATATACTCGTAGACTTAATTCATCTAATTTCGATATAAATTCATATTCGTATCTTGAAGTAGTTTCCTGGTCTCGCTATCTAGATTTGTGTTTATTAGCTTGACCAGTATGTATGTATGTATATATCAATGTAACTGAGTCTCTCAACGTAATGTTCACCTACTTCAAGACGTCTTCTCAAATTGGTACACGTTTTAAGGATCGATGACAATACCAATAACTTGATAACCTTATCCTGATGTCCTGACTACTTTCTTTTTAGGTACTATCTAAGCTCTCCTGAGAGAAAAGTTTAAACTCTATAGATATCAATGCGAATGAGATCAGTCACTATCTTCCTGCTTGATCGGTGAAAATTATACCCATTTGCATCTGAATTCTAAATTATACTACAAGAATTGGTCCTTCAAGTTTCAAGACGCATTTTTAACGCGATTTTCGTACCTTTATTTATTTCTAGATCGTGGATTGTATTGAAATAGGTCGTATATAATATTTTTGCAAGAATTGATGAGTTTTCAGTGAGATATTAAATACATTATCAAGTAATTTACAATTACATAGTTCTCTGGAAATGTTAGTTTTGTGATCAATGATGATATAATTGCTGTCAGTAGTACGGTACTTAAAAAATAAAAAAATCTCCAAATTAGGAACATGCAAACTGCCTCAATAAATGAATTATTGCGATATTTCTGAAGTTGAATCGGTTTTTCAGTTCCGTGTTATAATAAAAATTGATAAATTTTATCCAAAAAACAAAAAAATTATGATGACCGGGAATTGTTGTGAAAGACTTTCATGAATTCTAATTTAGCGGAAATTCAGAATTCTTAAAATCGATGTCACCAATTGTCAAGGGACCAAAAAAATACACTACAATTCACCATAATGATGGGCTGGTCGAGCAATCAACAATGTATTTTTTTATTTCGAATCATCATTGGATTTTATTGTTACTGCTTTGGATGTCAAATGATGCAAGTTCTTGATCCACTGGTTTCAAAATTAAAACCTCAATAGGGCAGATTAGAAAAAATAGTCTTCGTCAACAAATATGCAATACAAGAAAACTCCCATCATATTTCATGTTGTCTTCATATCAAAAGCGTAAATATCAAATTGATTCCATAAATACATAGATATTAGAGTAATGTCTGGACTTTGGAAACTTTTTCCATCCAGATTCGAAAATTAGAACGTACAAGCATGAAACAGTGGAGGAATCCTTGAATTGATGGTGGTTTCTTGATTTGGAAAATTTTTACATTCTATGTTGCATGTGTAAGTGGCATCTCATTTTCATATTACATTCCAGGTTTTTAATTGCGTTTTATTTAAGGACTAGCTTTAAATTCAAATATATTATGTATGTATATACATCGAAAGAGTTAGAATTATTTTGGAGAATTTTTTCATTGTGCAAATATATTTTCGGACAATTGTATATATGTACTATGTAAACTAATTAGGTGATGTAAATGACCATTGGAAAGATGCAGAGTATCCTTCACAATAAATAGTTTTTTGTAATTTTATAATTGGTTTGAAACTCACAATTAGCAATGTTTCTTCTTCAGTTACATCTGTCATTTATATGCAGTGTTCAAAACATATATACTGTTAATTTTTATTTTGTTAACCATATTATATTTTGTAATATCTTATTGTTAATATACAATGGGTTAAAATGTTTCCAGACTGTCAGTTACTCTTATTTGACATACCAGGGTCACGGTGAAAGTCTTTAGATATTCCTAATCTATACAAGTTTAAACAAGTTTGAGCACGCAGCTATTTTGTCTAAAGTTGTAAGTGCTTACACGCAAAGGCAGCGTTTGAATCGTGCAGTAGTTGCCTTGCCACGGTCTCGAATGCATCTTAGTGTTGGCCGAATTTTAACAAATTAAGTTTGCCAAAGGCGAACTAGGATTTTTTAACAATCTTTTATTTGCCACAACGAATCTAACTACAACTGCAATAGTCGGTAGCTATCTGATTGAAGATTATACATGTATACGGTTTTTTATGAAATTGTAATATGCACAGATAAGCTCATTCCGTTGAAGTTGGTCGACGACACCTCGATAATGTTACGTTGTAAGCCTGAGAAAAATGCCAAGTTCATTAACACAGGATATGGCGAAGAATATGTGAATATATTCAAAAGTCGAATTATTATATGTAACAAAATGGGCTAAAATACATGACTAACGTGAAAATGGAACCCGGTAGTCGCGATTTTCGAGCCATAATTTTGAATGACTAAAACAAGCGGAATGTCACGAAAGTTTAGTGAGTTGCTTTGGGGACTGCCTCTTCTAGGGCCACAGTTTTTGATTGGTTTGCTGAGTTTTAAAAAGGGTCGGTTCTCACTCGATGATGAGCCTCGCACAGGTCAACCGCCCACTGCTGTTACTCCGGAAACGGTAGAAGCTGTGCATAATATGGTAAAAAAAGATCGTCATATAACCGACACAGAGATTGAGGCTTCTCTGGGGATTGAATCGGCAGCGGTCCGAACAATCGTTCATGATCACCTTCGTCTAAGGAAGCGGTGCTCCAGATGGGAGCCACATTTGTTGACCAGTGGGGAAAAAGCAACAAGAGTTGATTGGGCTAAGTTTATGCTTGAAAAACATGGTTATATCATTATAATCCTGAAACTAAACGGCAGTCATTAGTTTGGTCCTCTGAAAGTGAGCAGCGTCCAACAAAAATTCGTCATTCCAAGAGTATTGGACAGAAAATGGTCGAATCTTTTTTTCTAAAAGTGGATACACTGGTACTTATAAATGTAATGTACTGCTGATCAAGTGAATCTAGTAATATATAATCAGATAACGGCACTTCGCGTAATAGTTTTGTCAAATCGGTCTGGTTCGGATCTAATACACCACTTAGATTAGGAGTAGGATTTTTTGATTTATATTTGAAATGTTGCTTGAACATCAACATTCCTATTTCAAAAACAAAACATTCATAATTTTGAGGGTTATGTTAAAGGTGGACTATTTTATGGGTTATGGGATACTTTTGACAATCGACGTCCCACTGATAGACACTTTAAATACAATTAGAAATTTTGTTGTTGCATTGATTAAACAGTATAGCCTTACATTTATAGTTCCGCTAGCTTTATACATGCATGCACAACAAACTTTGCTTGGAAAAGTGAAGATTAGCTTCCTAGAGCCTAGTTAAACTGTCATGTTTATCCATAATCACCTACAATTCATACTGTAGCCTCTGGAGTATGCTTCACAACTTTATTTGATCAGTCTCTTAAAATTGTAATGATACTTTCCGCGATCGATGTCAAGTAGTTGGGAGAATTTTATAGTGTTGATAAAAGAGTAATTGAAGTGGCATGTTTAGAACAACCATAATCCACATGCGACCTTTGACTTCTTTTCACTCTATATGTGTATATGAACAGACTTTTGTCGCATCATTGTTGTATATTTCAAAAGAATTCAAAATCCCTTCCTAAAAATTATAAGCACTTCCATCATTTTTACTATGTGTAACTGGTTGATGTGTGTTCCATCCTCATATATTTACTTTCACAATGCCATATGGAAGTAAACCTGACTATAATGGCTTCAAGTCGAAAAATTACTCCAGTGACGTAATCAGCTGTTCTAGATGGAATGGCATGGCAAACTAGAAACATTAAATGCCAAAGCAATTAGACCCACACACCGTACTGCGTGCAAAACAAAGTAAGTGTAATAGGCACTTCCAATATCTTCAATAGCTGGCTTTGATGGAATATACTGAGTGAATTCAGTTCGTCGATTGTCAAGTATTCTGTTGGCTTATAGTGTTAATCGAATAAAATGAATGATATTCCAGAAGCGATTGATGCTCATTGCTGCACGATATAATGGATATGGATACGGCTGCCACATATCCATTGAATTGTCAATATTTGAGTTGTTGGCGCCAGAGGTTATAAAAATAGCCAAGAATGCATAAAATTACTGCAGCTCCAGATTTTTCCAAACTAATCGTTTTTTGTCCGGATTTTCTTCATTGATTCATCATCAAAATCTGAAGCTGCACCTCCACTCGGTGGAAAATATTCCTCTTCGTCATTATCTGACACTTGGTCATTGTCAGATATTTCTTCTTCCAATGTTTTCTCGCAATGCTTCTTCTCCGAGAGCGAGTGATTCTATTGGATAGTTTTCGCTTTTTAATTTTTTTAAATGATTATAATATAAAATAATTTACCCGTAAATAAAACAAGTAAATTAAATATTGGAAATATAAAATCATTCAATCGAAAATAAAACGAGTGAATCTCTCCTTACCGTTCAAAACTTGATGAATCATCCATCGTATTTATATTCTATACGATTATTTACTAATAATATTAATTAATTCTGTATATTTTTATTCACTCACTGTAAATTTGGTGTTTTTAGTTGTAAGTTAACGTCTGTTCACCACGCTTCTAAATTACCACTGATCCCTTTTCTTCTTTATTGTTCAGGGTGGACATCTAGTGTACCTGAATGTTCGAGAACCATAGGGTTTTGTTATCGTCATTTCTATCTACCTACTACCTTTAAATAAAATCAGCTCACATTTCGGCAACTATGATCATTCAAACAAACTGCTTTTTTGATCCCGTGAGAAAATATTGGATTTTCGCCATCGAATCACGCAACAGATGAATATTTTATACCTCAAAATTTTGGAGTTATGGACGGTTGTCAAACCTGCTGCGTCAATTATATCAAATGAAATGAGGCAATTACAAATATAAATTTATTTAAATAGAAATGGGGAGTTTTACTATGGAAAACCCTGAAACTGATGTTTGCATGACCAAACATACATTAATTTACAAAATTAAAATAATGGCCAAAACAAACCATCATTAAGGACATGGTACATTCACTAACAATTGACAACTAAACATCTAATTCCTAAATAACCTGCTTAAAATTTAGTTGCTTACTTTTTACCTTATGTGCAGTAGAAAATTCAGTCTAAATTATTTAAAAATAAAATTGCACTTTAACGTTTCGGATATAAATAAATAAAATCTATCTAATACTGAACATCAGATCAAATCTGTCTACTTTTATGTTGCAAAGACTGGCCGATCAAATTTATTATGAGAATAAAATTACATCTTCAGCAAAAAAAAAATCAGGGATAAATAACTAGTTAGGCTCTTAATATGTATCAACTAGTCTTTACAACTTACTATTAGGTAAAATGTACATACTAGTGATTTGTTGTTTATTTTTTTATCGCATTATTAACCTAAATCCTCAAAAAACGTTCCCTTTCGCACAATTCAAAATACTATACAGGGTCAGTGTTTTGAAAACCGACACACTAATTTTTCAATTTGGAAAGATACTAGCATATGAAAACTGTAATGTTATCATTAAGGAGTCCCTGCTCAGACGCAGACAGGATATTTTTGCGGCACACCACAAATTCATCAACAATTTTATAGCACTTTTAATTATTCATAGAAAAAGGTATAACATTTTTTCGCCTAGATCAACTATTCCAGAGAAATTTGCATGTGCAGATTCCACATTTGAACTATCTATTTAGCAAATTGTTTTTGAAATTGCGCTAATCAAAGAAGTTTAGATAGTTTTATTTGGAATAATTGCAATATCTAAAATGAAGTGTCATCAATGTGGCAGAATAACTTTGCTTGTGAAAGTTAAAAGTAGTAACCGATCTGTTCAAATAAGAAAAGTAGGACAGGTCAGGTTATCAAAAACTCATTCTGTATAAATATAAAATGTTCCAGATAATTTGAAAGTGCCTATTATCACAAATTGACAGCTATTTGGAAGATCGCTCTGTTTAAAATGGAGATGAAAATTTTGTAAATATGCGATACATAATAATATTACAAACATTGTTAAACACACGCATCTTGGTTGTGGTCAAAATCATAAATTGTAGAGTAAATGTTAAGTAAGTATTAGCAATTCTCTTATTAAATACAGTATTTTTTACTGCTTTTAAAGGCATACAAATATACAATTCACTGCACAAAGTTCGGAAAGACAACACACAATACTGTGCCTAATAAAAAATAGTATGGGAAACGAAGCAATAAGAATAGGTTTTGTAATGTTTTTCAATTCTCAAGAAAAGAAATTGTGGATGTTCCTGAGTTGAATCTCTCTCATCACATCTTCACAAATTTGATACCATAAACTAAAAGATTGTTAATGTTCTTATTTTGGTGAAAATATTTCATCATTAAAATGAAATTGTGAAATTTCATCTTAACCCAATGTTTTTGGTGGAATGTGTTGTAAAATATAATGTGGTCAAGTGAAAATTTTCTGTTTTGGGATAGATAGATAAGCGAGCAACTTTCTTCAACTTTCAAATTTCTTAAATTAAGCCATCCTAGAGGTAAAACATTTCACTGGAGTATTTCTCTATACAATCCTACCTAGGTTATGACTAATGTACATACTGGACTTTTGTATTCAGTTCAACGTCTCCGTAAACATAGTATCATATATAATTATTGTGATTGATACAGAATTAATAGGCCAATACGCGTAATAAGTTTAAGTGTGACATCGTAGCTTTCAGTTTCTGATAAAATTGACAATTTCGAGTCATGAGTACCTCGAAAATTGTAAAATAACAAAATGGTTCATTTATCATTCCAAACATACAGAGAAACAAAAAAGAGTAATTTTAGTTTCAATTTCTCTCACATCCATTCTTCACGTTACTAAAGAACAAATGATAATTCATAAAAACAATATATAATCTATGTGGCTGAAATTTCATAAATTGTCTTATAAAACATTTCATTTGAATTTCATTGAAAATTGCCAATTTTCCGATTTGCTCTTGTATGTTTAGAACAATTTAGAATTTTGGAATTCACCTTGATTCATCAACCTTGCCCCGAATCAAAGAACCATACATTTCTTACGGTTTTAGAGATAGTCTCAATCTTTTTTATCTGAATGCAATTAGAATTGTACCACCCTTAAATAAAGCGATCTATTCATTAGCCAGTATGTATATTCATTCTCCACATTAGGAGTTAGGTAGAATGGGGTTTATGGAATAGCTATAAAAACAGATTTAGCCCAGTATGGGGTATGTCTTCAATCGGTATGATTGAAGACATACGAAATGAATCGGGTAAATTTATTATTATAGTTATTTTTAATTACAAGTTGATTGTCATCATGACGAGAGAGTTTCACAAAGATCATCCACAATTTACATCACTAATTTTGTATTATAATAAAATAAACCTATAGCTGACAAATGTAGTTCGATTAACTATCACGTAATTTCCAACATTTTCACTAGATATGTATATTATATCAAAATAAAGGAACAGTTAGCAGTTATGTAATTTCACAACCATTAGCCAACATATACCAAGCCAATGTTTAATCCACGTCTAATATATACAAGTAGCGATTACAATCAAATTATCCAAAGTATCATATAAAAAAGTTAATTTATATTATTTGGAGTAAAAGTATAGTCGGTAATAACATATTTAAGTAGTTAAATTCTTTTTTTTTGTAAATTCATTGCCACAATATTCTTTTCGAATAAAGCGGATAAACTCATATTTTATTAATCACATTACTTTTCACTGTAGTTAGCTTTTAGATGTTTGTTTGAAGTATCTTTTATCCTATTTTTGACATTCAATTTCCATTGTTAAAATCTGACATTTAGGTTTTCTAAAAAAGACTATGTGACCAGTGTTACCAAACTGTTTCAATTTACCTCAAGTTGAAGTTAATATAATTATTAACAAATGGCGAGTTTCTTGAAATTTTAACTAGGAAGACGATTACCACTTTGACGGATGATAAAAATAGAAATGCTAAAAAGTTATAGTGATAAATCGATCTGCCCATACTTTTGGAATATTGTATCATTATGCTTTTTGGTATGTAATTTTCTACATATTTTTTCATGAAAAATGTCGATTTTTAACAATCTAAAGTTTGTTTTGCATTCAAACATCAACACAACACACTAAATACACGTCTTTATTCTTTTAAGTGAAACAAACTTCTAGTATTTTTTCACATAAAACCTTACCGCGCAGAATAAAAACTTTTTCCCTACCCACTTAACATAAATTATAGCTGCATCTTTATACATGTTGTGAAATTAATATCAGCTATTGCGCTCAATCAAATATATTTGATGATATATTTGAACTGAATATATACATATAATTTACAATTAATATTATCCATAAGAAATATTCTCTATCTGAAACTATCTAAACTTGTGAAATTACATAGCTGTCATGATCTTATAATAACGATGCTAGTCTTGGACCAAGATACATGGCATGATTCATTTTCCCCTATATACAAATAATTTGATATATCTATTTAGGTTAATATTTTCAGAGCGATAAGACTATGGCAAGACAGGAAAAGGCAGCGAGTGCAATGATTAGAGCATAATGTGATTTATTTCTGGAATCAACATGCTGTACGGCAATAAGCTGTCAATTTAAGGAAGTGATGTATAATATTCTAGTTGAATTTTTTGATCACTGCGAGTCCTTGGAAGTAACTCGCAGAAATCAAAAACGTAAATTGAGGCAAATTTATACAACGCAGAGCTTTTGAACAGGGGTTCGCGAAGACAGACAGGTTGCAAATGGTGTTCTGAAATCCCCTATATAACAAACATCTCGACTTTTTTATGCAAATTAAAATCTAAACGTCAATGGGTTCGTTTTCTTATAGTCTTGCACTATACAATAAGGTCTCAATTTCTTTCGAATATATGTCAATTCTGACGGGCAATGAAACATTTTCTATTAGATGAAGGATATAATAATTATATATATATCTATATATATAATATCCTGACCACAAAGCCATTTATTACTATTGATAAAGACATATCATCACCAGTTTTGTGTACCAGACACAAAGTCGATAAAAAAACCACCATTTCTAATTTCTGAACTTTTACAATAATCTCAACAGTAAGGACATAAAGCCTGCTTCCCATATTCTTTGAATAAATGAGCCTATAGAGGGAAAGTTTCAGATAAAATTTATTGATTATTTTCAATAATACATCATAGAATGTTTACGGTCCCGCAAATATTTCTAAAATATGCCGCAGGTTGAAAAAAAGCGGAAGTGATAGAGATTTTGTGTCCTCACTGTACATACCATAGTATGAAACATGACCATGCATCTTTGAACCGAAATAAAATTTTGCGCACATACTTGCATCCTAAATTCAAAACAGGCTAAATAATAATGTAGAATATGTAACAAACTGTTTGACAAGTGTGACATTTAGATACGAATACCTTTCGTGTAGCAGGGTTTAAGCTATTTGCAACTAGGAAAACAACTTGTACCAAAGTTTTTCATTCGAATAATGGTAAGTAGTACCTTGTATAAAAATAATGCTTTGAAAATACGCTGACGTCATTTCTGGTGTCAGTCAATGAACAAACGAAACAATTCTCAAGTACCTACCAATGTAATAATCGCTACTTTTCAGGCTTAATGTGTAAGCTGCTATTAAATCACTTGGTGATGGGCAGGTGTAGTTTCTTTATGATATATAAATGAAGACATCAATATATCCTACAAATATCTCGTTTAAAATTTATTTGCTCTTGCACAAGAAATTATTGATGCTATGAAAAAAATATGTATGGTTTGAGAAGGGAAAAAATGACACTGACGACCTCATCTTCTAACTTCAATAAAAATTGTGTTAAATTCAGGCGTAATGTAACAGGAATATATTTCATCTGCCTGAATTGAAATTCCCAAAATTAGAGCAACATGCTTTTCACACATTTCTGTCCATTACAACATAATCAGTAGTTTTCCTACAGCTGTTCCCAACTATGTGTTAAGATCAAAGACATCTTGCTTCGGGGCAGCCTGTATCAAAGTGCCATATGAAAAATTAAAATTTGTGCAGTAAACATGCGATGAATTCAAAATTCCCTTGTCCTGAGCCAAAATGAAAATTTACGTAGGTTGTGATTTGTTGTTCATAGATCTACAAATTTGGAATAATTATATCGTGATTGGAGTAAAGCGTTTATCAAAATTGTTATATATCATAAAGAAAAGCAGCAGCAAAACAGGAAAGTTCAACTAGTTCAAACAGCCAAACAGGTGCACACTTGACCGTATTTTCTGGTTCCCCTGATATACACTCAAATCATACAAAAGAAATGCATATTAAATCTATATAACTATTGGAGAGACCCTCACATAATATAAATTAATTTTCAATATATACAGCCCAGCAAAGTATGGACGTAATTAGACATTATTTA
Source organism: Bruchidius siliquastri (assembly GCA_949316355.1). Taxonomy (NCBI): domain Eukaryota; kingdom Metazoa; phylum Arthropoda; class Insecta; order Coleoptera; family Chrysomelidae; genus Bruchidius; species Bruchidius siliquastri. The sequence continues at coordinate 20,817,962 of OX438538.1, read as the reverse complement.
TCTCAATCCATTCACAAATAACTAGAATAATTCAAGGTGCTGATCAGGGAAATTTCTGTAAAATTAACTATTGGATAATCATATACTTAATATAGTCCACATTGTAAAAGTTACTCTAATAGGCAACAGTTTCGATTCTGAGCTGAGAAAAAAAATGAATACTGGAAAATGATCTTGGAATAATATATATCTTAAGTCACGACACTCATTTTATTAGAATAATATTGCACTACAATTTGGGAAGGAATCATAAAGTACGACGTGGGTTTTGTATAGATGGTTTATCACATTCTCCGACACTAAAATTTGTTTGATCGAATTTTAGACATAAATTCTTTATTCCATTGTCAGATAAGTTAAGGTTATTTCTGCCCACTAGTGGCAAACATATCATAATACTATTCCGATAGGGTTATCAGAGCTACTAGTTTTTCAGCAAAGCTACTTAAACCAGTTATCTACTATAAGATCTGTAGAGATAAAACCGTACTATCCAAATAAATTTTTACAAATCTCATAAAAAATAAGTCCTCTATTATTATTATTTTCATACACCGAAGTATGTCGACGTATTTTTCAAAATTAGAAAGTTGGCCAAAGTATTCTATTTTGTTGGCAATTGAAAATGGAGTGTCATTTTTTGTCGGCAGAATGTTGAATATCCTGTATAACAAATTGAATTAGGTTTGCAACTGCTTGAAAAAGGTATCAAAAATATTGATTATTAGGCATTTCTAGCCCTGTATTTTGGATGTTATTGTATTAACGCTTTCTCACGTAATCTATAGCAAATTCTTAACGCCGAATTTCAAGTTACGATATATCGGATTCGACAAACAATAAATATTTCACCTATTTTTAGGCACAAAAATATATACACCAACAATATAATGCGAACAGAACTTGAGGAAAAGGCATTATTATATTTCCCATCATTAGTATATATTGATAATATATACCTATATATTTACAATTTTGTTGAAGTGACGTGAAAGCCGCAACCCACAAAAATACGTAAATACTCTATAAAAATAACTTTTAGGGCATTCGAAAAGTTGGATGATTATAAATAACGTCTTAATTGTATCCATACCCCTAGCATCTCTGTATATATACATCATTGCATGCTAAATAACGCGAACTTGCGAAGACCTCTACAAAATTAAAGTAGAAAGAACAAATCACCACGTGTTAAAAAAAACGTTTTCAATGTTCACAGTTCATTTACAGGCTATTAAAGTGTTACTACTCCATACAAAAAATCTTTAGAAACTTTTTTTTGTTTATAAAAACAATAATTTTCATATAATCCTTGTATTTACTTCGCTGATGATTAGCTAAACTCACTGTACAGATCTGAACAGTGTAACCTGTTCATTTGGGCGCATAGCTAGGCCAGGAAGTCAGGATCACTATAGTCATTCTCACTTTCATCTCCTGACGAACTCACAAACTTCCTTCTCTTCTTTTTATGTTTATGTTTTTTGGCCTTATCTGGTGACCTCTGTGTCCTTGGGGTACGTTTTGTATCACTTTCGAACCTCCTATTCGATATCACCAGTTTGGGCACTTTAGGTGGAGTATCCTACAATAGGATTTACCTCAGCAACTTCTCGATAGATTACTTACAAGAAAATATAGGCAGCAACAGGCAAATCAAACTGATACTTTATGAAGGTCTAGTTCCGTAAAAACATGAGTTCATACTTGCAACTCATCTAATTTGCAATGAATGCTTCTAATTATTAGACTTAAACAAGTTAAACAACACTAGCAACACCAACATTATTATAACAAAATTATTACTTTGAGAATGAAAATGATAAGACATTATACTGGAAGTTGAAAAATCACCTACCTTGTAATTATCAAGTACAAACTGATCAGCTTCAGTAAGTATAGAGGAGACTGGACCTATTTGATTCACTTGTTGATTGGCATTTGCCAACGCGGTTAAAACCTTGGGAGCATTCTCCTCATCATCAGGATCATCCGGATCGAGTTGTAGCATAAGCTGTTTGAACTGTAAGAAATTGTTTCATAACAAACTTGCAGCTAGTTAGCTATCACATCTGCGAGGGGCTGAATTCTTGAATATTATTGAAAGTACAATTTATTCTTTTATAGTCGAATATGTATGTGTAGTGTCGAGATAGATTAGGTAAATATGGATGATTTTCAATGTAATGTAAATCGACGTTGATATATTTGAATATTTTTTATTACGTAATGCAGTAATTAGAACCTTAGGAAGAACGGAAAAACAATGTTCAAAAACGTGAAACATTCAAGAACAGAAACAGTAAAAAAAAGAACTTTTGCACCTCAGAATTAATTTGTTTCTGTTATTATTATTATTATTATTGACATTTTGAAAATAGATCAAAATCTAGCGTGATACTCATATTTTGTTACCGAGTGTAACATCCATTGGCTGACTTAGAAACAAATTTTTTCACCAATTTTAAATGAGCAATTAAATTGAGAGCGTTGTAAGGCTAAGTTTGTCCCCACTGCATTTTTCAGCCCATGGGCGGGTCAAGATGGGGGAAGGGAACAGGAATTCGTTATTTTGCACTTGTTTAGAAAGACATCTGAGAAACTCTCGTGCATGTCCACCCCTTCCACGTGTATCTGACCCTGCTTGCTAGACACCATATACAGACGTACCATTTTAATAACTGAAAATTTACTTACGTCTAGGTACTGTCGAATGAGGTCTCTTCGGCCGTCTTCATTCAGACAAGTGGAGGGATTACCTTCTTTCAGTTTATGCAAGGTAGATTTAGGGTTGAAGAGAGCATTCGACCTCCTTGTTATTGCCTTTTCGTAGGCTTTGGCTGGTTCCGATGGCGAATACAGTTGTATTTTACTAGAAATAAGAACAACCAGATTATTCAGTTAAGGTGAAATTCGTTGAGTACAAACCCGTCGCTCAAACCATACACATCCTTGATATGCTGTTTTAGCATGAGCAGGAGGAAACAGCCTTGGGCTGCCGTAATACAAGCCTGCAGTTGACTTGTATCTTCAGGTACACGAGACAATAGCGTTTCTTCATCTTCGTCATCTTCATCAAGTGCAGATATCGCCGGAATCGTATGTAATGCCCCTTCATTGTTCTCACTTTCCATGATCTGTTTTTGCTGACCTTCGGTCATCATTAAACCCTAAAAGAAAATGATCACTGTTTATCGAATTTTCCAAATAATTCTTCCCAGGAAGTGTATTTTTACAATTTACAGCAATGAAGGTCAATGTGATATGACATTTATATTTTCACAGCGCTTCAGAACTGTGATAGGCTTTCTTTCTATGTGACAGGTTACTTATAAATATGAAGGGCTAATGGAGACCAAATGTAGCTCTCAGATAATCAGAGTTGTTGAAATCGAAAACAAATAATGGCGAGAATCAATGTGAATAACATAATGCCTACAACATGCTTCCAAAGTTTCTAAAATCGGTAACGGAATACCATTAATGTAATAAGAAAAGTGGATTAATATGAACATCTATTGTACATATTGCGAATAAATAAGGTTCGCTTTTAACATGCCTGAAATGTGAAAGGACAACATCATACCGATGGAGTTTATTTTTTGCAAACTAAACGTGAACATATATATTTGTTTGAAAAACAAGGAGCTACTAACAATATCTACGCATTCCATTAGCTATGCTTAAATTGAATTAATTTTTACTTACCTCTCTGAAAGACTGTAACAAGTTAGTTCCAGATACTGAGATCATTATGTCGATGTGGTGGAATATAAATAAAGGTTCATCTTGTACTTGATAGGGGAAATAAGCCAAATTATCGGCTAGATACAACATATACGACAAACTTGTCCGCTGCAAAAAATATTCGAAATTGTTAATTGGTCAAAAATTGATCTTGAAATATTTTCTCTCTCACATTTTGCAGTTCAGCGCAAATGGAATATTAAGCCCAACTGAGTAATTTTATTGAAAATGTTTTCAAAATGGGGATTACAAAGCGATTGTTTTTAGGAAAAAATATTAAACACCAAAAGAATCTGGTACATTCTATATGGCATTCAGGAAAATATGAAAACAAAAATCTATTATTAACATCTCTCATTCCGGAAACATTTGTTCGATTGTACTTTGAAGCATATTCTTAATGAGCTCGCAGTCTAATGAGGAATTGAAAAGATCACCATGATTCAATTTTATTACTACTAGTTAAAAATTACATTTGTGTACATTCTTGTCGTGAGCACAGCATTGAAGAAAATAAGAATTGTAAGTAGTATTATATGCGAACCTCTGAAAATGAACATTTTAGAAAAAACAAATATTCCTTAAAGCATTGGAAAGATTCTTGTGACACGAATTCAACATTCTACAATTCTATTGCACATTAGTATGCACAATCTAACAAAAGCCTAACTTTGAACACGCTCTATTCTAATATATAGTTTAAATGTAATACGTACAGCTTGTTCGTCGAACTGCTTCAGAATATTAAGTATTAAGGCACGTCGTTGTTGTCGGGAATTCCTTAGAATAGAGTACAAATATCCATTCAACGCCGTCGGGTATTCCCCTTTTTCCTTTACCCTCCAACCTCTAACAATCGTGCTGTTGTCCTGCATGATCTTTTGCAGTTCGTACGACAGCCGGATGCCCAAAGATGACTTGGTATGAATGAAACCGGGGTATTTCTTTTCTATGTCCAATAGCTGTTTATCGGCGCTGTGTGATATCACCTGGAATTCAAAATATGGTTCAAAGCACGGTACCAGTACGATCACAATTTCTTTAACGCACAAAAAATACAGCACGCACCAAATGGTAAAAGGGGTACAGTGAATTACACTGGATTTAGTATGTTGCAGTATCCTGATTGAAAGTATTTATGGACACAGTGTCCGAAAATGATCATTTTTCGATAAATCAATGTTTAAACGTTAGGAATATCGATTATTAGTTGGGTGTATCATTTGACATAGATCCAAATAACGTTGAGTGTCTGACTCAACTAATTAGTTTATCAAAATACTCACCTTTTCAATATCTGTGCTCATGCATATAAGATATGGTACAATATGGACAGGATGAACCAGACCCTGTTCTAGGACAAGCTGCATCACACGAAGTGCCACTTGCCGGACTTGCATATCGTGATACAAATATGACTGCATTATTTCTTTCAAATACAGTTGAATTACTGTACTTGCCATCCCTGAAGAAACGTCGCCCATTTCTTTTAGATTCTCGTCTTTCGAACGCTTTTTCCCTAGGAGGAAATAAATGTTTCAAAAGTTGCTCTTAGTATCAACCCATTAATGCCCAGCCTGCATCTGCTCAAGTTTTGACTACCTCCTATATTGGTCACAAACTTTTTGAATATGTGAAAATGAGGTATCAAAACGTTTCAAACTTTGTCTTCGCTCAAAAATGATTGGGAACTTGAGGAATATGGAAACTCTCATGTTTGGTTTTTTGCTCTTAACTTGACTGCCAATGGACCGATTTCAAACAAGGAAAGAGAATTGCCCATTACATAGCCATATCATAACACCTTCAAATTTTATCAAAATTGATTACCGAGATTATGCGGTATCAAAAATACCTTTGCAATGCAAACATTAGAACATCCGGATGACATATAATAAATTCGAACAGTTCCGCGATCACAACAATTTTTCAGTTTGAGAATAAAAAAAAAGTGCAGATGACCAATCGCTGTAAATATATATATTCGATCATGCGTTACATAACATTATTCTGGCATTAATGCGTTAAGAGCAATCAATCACATTAGACATGTAACTTACATTCCAAATCTTGCTGAATCATCCTATTATTTTCCTCAACCAAATAATTTTCTATATTCACAAGTACTTCAATTTTCATCCTCAATGGTGCATCTTCCGACGTCAACTGTTTATGGTAAAACATTTTTAATTGGTTTTCTAACATAAACTCGTAATGTCTTATGCATATTGAACCTATAGCTTTCAAAGTGTTCGCCTGGACATCAATGTCATCTCTTTGAAGAAAAAACATCATGGTTTCATACACTTCGTCTTTAGTGCAAGGCTGAAATGGAATGTTACCGTTCAAGCAATGTAATTATGAATATCACAGGCAAATTAGGATTCATTACGTCTTTGACGCCATCATTACGGATGAGTATTCACTTTTTCTCCGTCACATTCAGATTTTTCAGAAAATGGCAAAAGAAAACACCATAACATTTTTTAACATTGGGAATGTTTATTTATGTGATTGTCCTAGACGGGGTAGAGAAACGCGGAAATCAGCCGCGCCGCTAACAGCAGCCCGATACCAAGCCGACGCGACGCAGTGATGCCGGCGTGAAGCAATATCACATCGTAGGATGTCTCGCTGCTGTAAACATTCGAGTCAAATAATCTATTATACCGCATGGGAGCAAGTATACTGGGCTTTCCGTCGTTATTTAGTGTGTATTTAGAGCATTGGATAGGATTTGTAGATTTGATAAGCCGAATCGTGGGGTAGCAACGGCGGGGGTCGGTCGGTTGGCGTTTTTGCGCGCGATCGGCCATGGATTGAGATCTATCTGTGTCGCGAGAATTACTACACAAATGTTTAATCGAGCCAATAGAGATACAGGTGAGGATCTATATTAATATCATCGTATATTCCTAAGAAGTGGCGCTTATATTGTTTATTCAATTTTAACATAGTTAGTTTATGTACTTGATATATTATCATTTCCAATGTATCCGATGGTTGCAAGGATTGAGAAATCTGTAATTTTTTTTCCAAAGCTTCTATTGTCCGATAATTTTCTCCATATTTTTTAAATATTTTTCAAATCTATGGTGTTATCCTCATTAGGTCATTAAATGCATTGATGATTAGTCAGAACTCAATGCAGTTTTAGCAAAATCTAATCAAAAATGCAGAATAAACGAGTATCTTGACGTGATTTAATCCAACTACGAACTATGGGAAATGCTAGTGATGATGCATTAAAACATGGAGGTTGATCACTCACCGAAAGATCGCCCAGCACCTCAGGATCCTTGAAATCAAAATGCCTCAGCAACATACCAACGATAAACAGAGCACGTCTAAATACGGCCTTCAGTTTATTTTCGTTCAACATTTCTATGTAATCTACCTCCATCCAAGTCTTATATTTTATCAGATAATCATAGTATTTCTTGAAGCAATCCCTGATGAGCTTATAGTTACGGGTAACTTTGTTGATGATAGACCCTAAGCACGACAAACAGCTGCTCACTATAGGTCGGTCATGCTGAAGAACCAACTTGATAGCATCTTCTTCTAACTGGGCTAAGAAAGTATCACTGGGATGTTCCATCAGAGGTACTACCAATTCCAGCATCCTAGCTACACAGCTGATGATCTGAATATCCCCCATAGATTGGCATTTCAGTCCCAAATACGGTTGAAGTGTGCTAGCATGTTCTACCAGTAGCTGAGGTCTGATTTTTGCAAAAAGCTGCAAAGTGGTTAAACAGGCGATGAGCCTTTGGGATGAACCACTATTCTCAACACTGCTTTCTTCTAAGGTGAGAATATTTTTTATGAGGCAGTTGACGATTTGGCGGCAAGCTAGAAGCAAGACTTCTGGAGGTTCTGTGGCTATTTTGGTGGAATCGTCTTTGTCCTCTTTTGGTTTGAACAACTGCAAAAGAATGGAGAACAAGTTAAGAAGATTCTACCTACCAAAAAATTATATAAATGTTGTCAACTTGCATTTCTCAAATGTTACTCTGAAGATTTGGATAAAAATGATACCTTCGAATAGAGTAGACAAATAATTATTGTGAAAGAAATCTTACACTGAGTAGCAGCTGTTCGAACCATTCAAGTCCGATTTCCTTGGAAGACGCCACAACATCGGTGATATTCATCACTTTCCTCAGCAATGAAGCATCATCAGTGGGAGTAAACCACATATTCTGGAATACCTCCATCACCAACTTTCTTATTCCATCTTCGTCGTTCACTCGTCTAATCATTTTAACGCAAATTTCTGGAATCTTCGGAAACTCCGGACATTCGATGCAAATGTCTTTCAATATTTTGATCACCCTTTTCCTCACGCTGACGCCTGTATCCAGGATTCTAGCGGAGAGCATTTCGTAGTATTTGCTTATCAACTCTGGTCGGTTTAAAACGAATTTGCCCACCAAATCCACCGCTGCTTCTCTGACTGAGGTAGAATGGTCTAGGAAAGAGTGATTGACACCCATTTGCATATCGTGACGACCCAGAACCGACGGGTCAGCAGCTACGATCATGGTAAGGCATTTCATTGCTCTGGTTCTTATTGCTATTGAGGTTTCTTTCAGCACGAACAAAATCTGAAATGGAAGACATGCTCAATTCAACATATTTACATTTGTAGCTACAAGACAACTGTCAACATTTATCTGATATGTTAATTATTGATGTTATGTTGCGTATTGATCCAACCGATTCAAGTCGTTCAAAATGTTTCTATCGGTCCGACACCTCAATAACGACTCGACAAAAAATGAAATTAGGGATTGAAAAATCAATAAAAATATTTGGATTACGTCCTGACTTGATCAAACCTTTAAAAAAGAGGTTTGTACAGTTGAATACGTTTGAGCCGCTCAAAAAGATTCTTGAATGTTTGCCCGAAAATGATTTGAAATCTTTAGATAGAAAGTAGTTTTTTTCATATAACCCAGCCCTCAATGCACCGATGTCAAAAAATGAATTTCCAGAACATTCCAAAAAACAGTACATCCATAGTATTTATACAAAATCATCACCAACTATTGCGAATTTGTAAGCTTTCCTCCTGGATTAGCATTAACTATTTATTTCTGTCATTGTTCGAATCATATGAATATATATATTGTTAACTTACAGCTTTCAGATAGTGATCGAAGCTTTGTGAGAAGTATCTTTTTGATGCCAGAAACTGAGCGATGAGTTCTGCACTATTTTGATCAATGTAGGTTTGGAAAACCTGTATCCTGTTACCGGACGAGATAGTCTCTTGAAATGGCTTCACTTTGCTCAATAGAAATTTTTTTCTCTCATCGATGATCTTGAACTTTTCCGTATTTTCTTGACTATCCTCATCATTTTCAGTTTCCTTTTCGTTTCCAGATTCGTCGCTTTCTTCGAATCTCTTAGCTCTATGATTGTTCCTAGCATTGTTTTTCTTAGCACCACCAGTTGCTAATTGAGTCTTCTCATTAACTGCGTCTTTATACCATTGGGCGATGTAAAAATGACGCGCATATTTGAATGCCTCATCGTTTTGGGAGTTCAATGCTAAAAAATCTAGTAGCACACGTTGAAGAAACTGCGTCCTTTCTTCCTCAGTGTAACTGCTGTTGTTTTTCTTCTGGAAAAGAACAATTTCAATAGATTCATTGACCTATGTGTGTGTATCTAATAATTCTAACATCAGAATGTTCGAGAGCTCACTGCAACAATCTAGGAATAAATAATAAAACTCGATGAAACTATGGAATGACCACTTTATAGTCATGTAATGAAATTGGTGCTGTTCCTCAGGATCACTGGCTGACACACACACAATATTTCACAAAGTGCAATTGATAATTATAAATCCACTGAAACTGATGGATTACATATTCACGGGATAAATCCATGATGCATTGTTATACCAAGAGTCAAATAGATCAACTTAGTAATTATAGAGTAATTTGCTTGTGTAGCAGCTTCTCTTGAATCCTCAAATGGAACTTGCGATCGGGGAATCTAAAGCCACACAAAAACGGAGATAACAAAAAAGCGATAAACGTTTAAAAACATTTTTACAACTACAATAATTTCCTTACATCTGCGTGTGCGGTAAAATACGATAATCGAGTACCATTTGCAATAAAAACAAAGCAAAACTCACCTTCGATTTGGAAACTTCTTCGTTGTCTTTCATCTCTTCCTGTTTGATGTCTTTAATCATCTGGTCGATAGTATTCAGCATGGTTTTGGTCAGCACACTATCTTTCCTGAGTTTTGAAGCGACGACGCCCAAGTAATCTAAGCTAGCAACACGAAGCGACATATCGGTTCCCTTATTAGAAAAATTCTTGACCAGCATTTTTCCTAACAAGCACAGCAAAAGTTCGGTCGCCGGCCATTGTGGTTTGTTCACTGTCAACAGAAGATCTTCCACGAACTTCTCGAACAGCGGTCTGTAGTCGACTTCTTCCACTTTGCTACCACATTTATTGAGGAACACCGTCAAAAAGGTGCCAGCAGTAGATGTCGCTTTTTCGTATTTGTTACAGATCAAAACGTCAGTGTCCACCTGAAGTTTTAGACGATTATCACATGTCGGAAATAATTTCCCAAAATTCAATGATCACTAGATTCGCCCTCTGAGAATATCTTACAGAAAGTGTACATCAAATCATATATTGAACATTGGATAGATTGAAGACCAATAGACAATTGGCTATAGTGACACTGTTCACGAAATCTTACGGAAATTAATCAAAATCGTTGAGTCACATATTTTCAAAGGGACACATCACAGGTATATTAATGAGCTTCATCCAAAAGAAAGAACTTCAGCTTTCTGAGATGAGCTGCTCGGAAGTTTATTTCCGGATAATTACAATTCACAGCGTTTTAAGGTCAATGTGAGTTGATATTTATTGTCACAGCACTATGGAGTGCGAATCGGATATTTTTTGTCCAATGGAAAAACATCTTTTTACAGGTTTTAATCATATAAGTTCAACATCCTGACGATAACTGTTCCTGTCTTGTCAAATTTTCAAACATTCTATCAATTCAAAAAGGTTGAGTTGAGAAAGTCAGACTTACCGCTGGAGCCTTCTCTTTGTCTTCCGCAGAAGCTTTGTCCTTTTTCTGCATAAAATTATCAGGAAAGGTAACAACACACTGGATCAATTGCAGTACAAGAGCTGTCAACATTTGTATACGTTCTTTGCTGTTCAGTCTGTATGTTCTATTGCATTTGGAACTTGGAAGACGAGCCATTGACGCCAATATGTCATCGAGCAGGAGCCGTCGATGTGTTTCGTATCTTGTGAATATCTGAGAGAAAAAAAAATATATAATTCAAAATTGCAGATCTACATCTTTTCACAAATAAACTAAGAATATATGTTCATCAATTGAGAAAATAGAGCTTTATGAATAAAAATTGTAAAGAAATATCAGTTTATATCTTGCCAGCTCATCATGGCCATTGCGACGTAAAAAATCGTTAAATTGGATGTATTAATGAATAATGGTTTTAAATTGTATTTGTCATAACATCATCAATCATCTAAAATTATGTTTGAATATATATACCAAAATTAGGCCTGCGGATAAGGCTTATGGGGACGCTCAAAAATGAATTTTAAAAGAAAATTACCCATTCAAACATTCGTTTCACTACGCCCAAATGGATATAAAAAGCATATCATCTGGCAACATTTGACATGCATCAGGTATTAACGAAAGACAAAGAAGAGAGCATTTGAAAACATGCAGTGCGAAAGAGACGACCTGTGGAACCGCATATTTGGCATGACATACAGGCATTTTCGTATCAGTTAGCAGTCCAGTCAATTTAGGCTTGCCAAAAATCTATTGCCGAGATGGAAGCAAGTAATAACGCATTTCATTATGGTAAAAAATTAGTTGCTTTCAATGCTATACTGAAATGGATAGTATGATGATGTAACACGTACTTGCAAAATTAAAATTTACTGCATTTATTTTTATTGAATCTGATATTTCAGAAGTGTACATTTTTTCAGAAAAGAACTAGAAGACCTTCCGTCTGACAATGATTTGCACGTTGATACATGACCCCTGAGACGTATTTTATTCGGCTTACAGTTTGTTGTAAGATAGCTGACAGGGTTATTATCGGGGATTTTTGAATTGTGTACCTTGATACACTGAAATTGTGTAGTTTTGCGTAAAACGTCTATTTACAACTTCCATTAATGCAAAGTATTAGCAACTGACAGCTAGGCAACACTTATCACAGAACAAGCCGTGACCCTGAAACTTTTTGGCAATGATAAAAAACATGTTGACACTTGACAGTACTATCACAGACCCACAGAACAGTTAACAACGAACAGAATAATGTTTTGAGTATAGTGAGAGCAACGAAAAACCAAATTATGCACATTTCTTCATACTTTTATATTACCACTCTTTTGATCGTTACGTAGATCAGCAGCCAGAACGAATTTGTGAAGGCAAATCAGCATACCAGTGTATGTATAACTAGATAGCATAGCTAGACAGCATGCTGAACCAGAAAGACAATCACATGATAAGTTTGAGAAGTTGCTTACTTGTACATTTTTATTGTTCTATGAAAAAGCATAAACTCACCGTTGTGACAAGTTTCAGGCAAGCCAACTGGAGTTCATCTACATTCTCAACAAAGAATGGCGAAACACCCATAGAAGATGCGTGTAGTACGGAGGTATCTGTGAGCACTTGGAAGTTCAACAGCTCTGCCAACAAGTTGACCAACTCGGAGATTTTCGTATACAGAACCAGTATGCCCCTTTCTGACACGTGGGTGTTCTTCTTCTTCCTACCATCCTTCTTTTTATTGTCCAAACGATAGGTGGAGTCGTACGATGGGAAAATCGTATTATGTAGTTGGTACTTGATGTAAAGCACCACCCTGTCGATAACTTCTTCCAAATATACCCGTTTAGACATGTTTCGGGATGTCATGATGTACATGCAGACAAGGCACGCGTCAGCTGCTCCCATCACACGTTCCATCGTTGCTTCCAACCAGATTTGGCGAATGCTCTCGTTATCTTCCTGAAGGAAATACAAGCATTGATGTTAAGTCATTATTGTGGACATTGCAAGACTGACTTTTAGCTCGATATGCTCCGAATGTGAGATATGCATTAATCCGGACGTATTTTTATTATTTTTTATTTGAATAATTGATCTGTTTATGGTTCGTATAATACTTACGTCACTTATTGGCGATACCCTATCACCACCTCTGATGTTGAGTTCTAAGATATTCAGCAACCGCGTCAATTTTTCTGTAGGGATCATTTCCATAGCACCAAGGTTTTTCAGCTTTGCAGACTCTGTACACAATTCCTGCATTGTTGTCCTACTGAGGAGGTAGTCTTCCTGGATCATCCCATCTTCGGCTACAAAGTAAATGAAGATAATCTAATAGAATCTAGTTTTATTGTAGAGGATGTTGGGATTTACGATCACGTAAATTTAAAGGATCATAGAAATGCGCTTCCATCGGAAATCATTCGAAAATAAATAGACTCGTTTCTTCACTCTTTTTATTATTTTTATATAAACTAGACAAAACCTGGTTTCTTGGGTAACTATGGGACGACATACAATAATAAGTTGTTGGTGGGTCATTTGTAGCCTTTGAAATTCAATATTTGTATTTTTCACTAGCTTTCAACCGGCCTGACATGCAGTATTATAAATAAACACACATTCCATTCTATTTTGATGCCAATATTCATTTATTTAGTTCCAATAGTTTTTTTGTATTTAGTTTAAATTAAACATCAAATTATCACATGAAGTATGAAATAATAAATACGCTAATATTAAATAATTTTCTACTTACTAATTTCAGTGACATCCATGTCTTCAGATGACCTCAAGATATGTTCAATCGACTTATTGAACCTATGGTATGTGTTGGTCTCCATAAGTTCTTCCAATGAGAGCTTCTCCAATACCGGTACGAACTTCTTTTCCACCTTACGTAATTTGGGTTTCTCGACCACAGGCTCCGGTATCTGCTCCTCTTTCACAACTTTCCTCTTCTTATTACCACTAATCAACGCGCTGAAAGTATCCGGTTGATAGTCCTCGTCATCGCTAGCTTCCTCTGCGTAATTCCGTTTCCTTCGTCTCTTCCTGCCAGATTCCTCGCCTTCCGAATCCGAGGCGTTTTCGTCTTTAGGCATTGTAATCCCAAGATCTTTCGCTCTATCAGGCTTGTTTTCAATGAAATCCTTGAGGCTCTTCTGTAGCATGGTTTGATCCTCCTCCGTTAAACGTTTTAGTTTAATGACTGGTTGCTTGATATCAGAATCGGCCTCTGAAGACTCTTTGTTCTGCAACAACCCACTCTCAGTTTGCATGAAAGGATCATTCGATTCCGCTGGTTTTGATTCCTCTTTTGATTTCGCTTTGCTGTTTATGACAGATCTGTCAACTGGATCGTTAGTTTTCTGGTCAGTCTTAGATTGATCGGACGATGTTGCATTTGATGAAGCTTCTACTACTGCAGCTTGACCTGAAAGCATTTCAACAATCCATTGTTTTACAATGAGTGTTCAGATAAGTAAACATTTTTTCCGCTCAGTAAATCGATGGCAGAGTTGAGGGACAAATGATTGCTAGTTCAAATACCAAAGGACTGGTAATCCGGCTAATGAGACGCGTATTTGTAATTTCTGGGAGACCAGGCGATCTCCCTCCAGCCTTACGCATGCGCAGGGATAAAACCATAGGAATAAAATAACAAAACTGAAGTATATGAATCTGGTGATAGTGTGTAAAATAAATAGATTGCAGCTGATCTAGCGATGGAAAAAATGTCGTCAGCTTCAGCAATAGCTCTTGCTCTGGCAGGTATTGACGAATTAAAAATATATATCACGGAAAACAAAGTCACAAACTTTTGATGAAACTGTGCCGACAGGTTACTAACACAGAAAGGACAAAAAACTGTGGTTCAGTGGTGGTAGAGTAATCATCAAAAAAATAGATAAAAAAATTTTCAAAGATCGTTTTTTGACGTTTCCGAGGCCTCTGATCATTTTCAATATAATCATTTTAATTTGTAAAATTTTGAACGCCTGTTTTTTTTGCCGTAAATTGCATATAAATAATGCCAGGTTGTGCATAAAAGCAAAAAGTTACCAAAATAATACAAGGAAGCTAATTTATTTCAATTGTTTTAGGAATTACTACCGCAAATAACTGAATTTCAGCTTCGTAAAAAAATGGGATCTAGCCGGATGCTAGGACTACTGATCCACTTGAAACATGTTTTTAAAATTCTGGGAATTTTCGGGAACGCGAAAATTTTATGGATTTTTGAAATTTCCATATTTATATTTTCCAAATTTGATCCCAAATGCTCAAAAATTTTCATTATCGATTCAAATATCAATTTCGAGACTCTTATCATTGTGTGGGAAGTACTGCGTGAATCTAATTGCAACCTCCCGGGGTACAAGTAAATTACCTCTAGTGGGGTTCCGCCTAAGCTGCCTAAGTTCACTTGTGGTAGTAGTTGTCACAGGGGTGGTGGTTGTTGCAGTAGCAGTATTTTGCGTCGGATTTTCAGCTGATGTAGGGTTATTACAATTTGCAACCGGGTCCTTCTGTACAACAGTCTCTATCTGACAACTCTGAGGTGTCTGTATCACACTTTGCTGTTGCTGAGGTTTTGCAGGTAATGCCGGCTGTTGGGAGGTCACTGATGGTTGCTGAGTTAATTGAAGTTGAACCTGATGAGCAGGCTGCACAGGCTGCGTTTGTTCCTGAGATTGCACCACCTGCTGAGGTTGCTGTTGGGATTGGGAGTTACAAGGTGCTTGCTGGTTCGCAAGTGGATTATCTGAAATTCAAATGAAAATAGGGATTTCACACAATAGAACAGGCAAATACCAAGCGCCTGCATGTTTTACGAGAGTGAAGACAATCTGGTAGCCCAGCTCAGAAAGAGGACTGTCATTTGCAAGCTGACAAAAATTCACAGAATCACAGCATTTAGGATTATAGGGACTGTGAGGACCACACCATTTGCGGCCTTGGACGTATTCTTGAGTTTGCCTCCCCTGGAGCTTTGGATTATACGAGATTCCATGGCGACCTGCCTGAGAATGCGAAACAAAGGCACGAAGACTGTGACAAAAACTCGACGGTGGGCCATACTGGGGTTGGGGAAAACCCCAGCACTCAGGGTGTGAAAGGCCAACATATACATAGAGCTTCAACAGGAGATTTTTAGTCCTTTTTCCTATAAGGAAAGAGCGGGTGACAGGGGAGATAGGGGTACCGCCCTCCAGTCTGATATGCTTCACTGACTGTGAGAACGTGGTTGGGAGGAAAAGGCACGGAGGCAAGTGTAGCGCTGATATCCCACACGTCAGTGTTCCAGGCAATGATATTTGACATCTTAATGGTGCTATATTGCTCTCTAATGCTTAGCCCAATCCATGAATGTGACCCTTATGTGGATCCCTGGGCACAGGCGACGAAACAGCAGATCGGTCGACAAGGATAGCGCCCAGGGTATCATGCATAGGCCCCCAACTTATGCTGGGTATCAAAAGTTCTAGAGGAATGGGCATACAGAGAACTTGCGAAAGGGTGGCTAAGAGGTTCATAGCAGGTTATGGCAAACATCAGAAACTGTGGCTGTTGTCACCATCTCGAAGGCATTCTCATGGGCCACTGCAAACTAAACAGACACTGACCCCTCATAAGTGATAAAAGACAATGTCTGTCTGGAGTCTTGGAAGGAGGACAAGACTTTCCAGAAGGTCTGGTAAGTTCGACACTAAGGAACCACCATGTTAGTTTTCCTATTGGTTCTCAGGGTCGGCAAAAAATCCCAAAGGTTCGCCTCCCCACCACCACTACTAGTCAGTCGACTTAATCTCGTTTTTGTGTGTTATTTAGTTACATAGAAGTGAAGCTAATAAGTGTTAAGAAACATACTTTTGCCTGGAACTGGGGTCGTCGTTTGACCTGTGTGGTTCCATTGCTGTTGCAAATTTTGTTGGTCTAACTGTTGTGTCTGTTGCACAACTTGAGAAATTTGCTGTTGGACTGGCTGGTTTTGGAATGGCGTTTGTGGATTTTGTACAATCTGCAATTGCTGCTGTTGAGGCAATATCTGTTGTGAGGCGTGAACAGGAGCTGGAAAATGACATTACAATATGAAAGCAAATATTTTAAAAGTTTTTTGAACTACTTCCACTACAAGTTTCATGGATATACCAACAAATAAGTATCTAGATACAGATACTTATTCAGATAGTTTCTAGATACTAGATATATAGTCCAAGAATATCTAGTAACATTATAACGCTGCAATACTTTCAACATCATTTTCTGCTCAAAAGATACTAATTCGGACTCACAAAAATTTTATCAAGTGATTTTAAAACTAAAATCCCCTGTCTGAGTTTTTGCGATTTTAGCTAATTTTATTTGACTACTAATACTACTCACGTTTATTAGCCTTGAATACATGGGGATTGGCATCTAGCATAGCTCGAAGCAGTTCGGGCATAGATGATTGTTCAAGACGAGTCTCTGAGCCAGCATAATTATCTTTGACCTCTCTGGAAACAAACCAAGTCCAATTAATGAACACTTTTCAATTTGAGCATTTTCACAAAAGCTTACATGTGCTCAGCAGAAGTCTTTTCCAGGGAAGTTACCAACTGGGGTATTAAAAACTCATCCCTAACACCAAGTAGATTCTGAGCTTCCTCTGCTACTCTTGGATGAAATAGCAAAGATTTGTTACTCAGTGTCTGAGGTGATGGTGTCGGCAATGGCATTTCAGGGAGCACTACAAAGGGATATTGATTATTACTATTTTATAATACTGCTAATAATAATATACTGAAAACACATACAGGATGCCCCATAATATATGAGCAATTTCTTCAGATTCCTATAGAATATATTTAAATAACATTATATCATGAAAATTATTTCACTTCTATGGAGAGATCATGTTTTAATATTTTGAATAAAGTGATATTACTTTGTGATTTGAAAAAAATAATTCATAAAAACGCATTTGAATTTAAAAGAGTATCAAAATTTGCACCCTGTACATGTTGACAAAGTCACTGTAGCCATATTACATAAAATGTGCCTCTCATGAACATTATGTGAACATGGTGTAACATTTGAGACTCTTTTACATTAAAGTGTAGAGGAACTGATCCAAATATTTAACTCAATTTTTTATGCTCCCATTCCTGTGGCTGTTTTGCTTGTAATAGTCACTGATATCATTATACCATGAAAATGACTCATTTTTTCTAAAAAAATATTTCAGATAGCTGATTATGGAGATCATGAAAATCTAAAAATGTTTTACATGCTATTTTATATGTAATTCACATCATTCATGATGGGCAATATCCAGGAGTTCCACAAACTTTTAATCAATCTACTATGAACTAAAGTTTGACAGTTGATTTCATTTGCAGAAGTACAAACATAAACTTCTTTTTATGCACCAGGACATGCTTCATGAGCCCATAGCTCATATATTTAATACTGCACAGCTCCCCTCAATGATCTGGAAATTGTGAACAAAAAAACACATTTCTGAACTAAGGTCCCAATATGAACCATCTACAATATTTGAAACACTATAAGGGCCTATATTTCAAGAATCACATTGACAACAAAAACATTAAGTATGAACCACCATTTTCAAACCTCACAATGCCGGTAGATTCCAGCAGAAATGTTAAATTCAAGCCTTATGTAACATGACACAGTAGGCACAATAGGTAGTATTAATAGACTGTCTACAAAACCCAACAAAATGATTAATGTTAATGACAAATAAGCCTGGAAGAGATGTACGCTCAACCTACAACACCTGACTGATTCTACCTGTAAAATATGTTGTGAGGCAGATAGATGATAATAAGATGCCCAACATCAAATTTCCAAGTGTTGCACAGAGTACGAGCCAAATTCCTAACAACTTAATAAGATACCCAGTTAACAGATTGCCTTATTAGTTTGAGCAAACAAATGGAGACCCATATTTGGACCAGTTACTCTAATTTTTCTCAATATTTTTCTTTTCTTTTCCTTTAGATGATCACAAAAGTATATAGTGTGATGTAATTTCCTTGTAACAATTTTCTCAATGAGGAGTCAGATGGAATACCTTTACATTTCTCCCCTGTAAGAGGTAAATACAAAAACCACTGGAAAATGTGTCATACTGCAATTGAAAATTGACTTGTCCACAGAACTATGCACAAAAATCAGTCCCATTCTACCAAATTTATTTCAATTAGTCACAAATACACAAATTAGTTACAAATAGAGCACAGATATGCTTTGTTATTTTATAATTTGATTTATGTGCAAAATTTGATTTTATGTACTGAAATGATATTTATTTGCAAATTGTAAGTTTTCAAACCAAAAATATATTTAGAGGAGTCCTATAGGAAATAACTTCATATAAACTAATGTTATCTCTATGTACTGTATATAGATTTCAAAGATTGCATCCTTTTAGGGGGATAGCCTGAATTAATAACGAGTGGAGGAAACACTGCTCAATGTCCATCCACTTCTGTATCCACTTGAAATATCTGATAAGACACAAATAAAATAAAAATACCAAGTCCTAGTTTCACGTCAAAACTACAGCTCTGTTCTCAATTATGCCCTAATAACTGGATTAAGGAAAAGTGATGGATCAGCATTTGATAACATCTCAGTGAATTTTTGTGTCAAGTCTTTAAACTGCACATAAAATTATTTATTTTAATGATTATCCATTATTCATTTTATTATTGTCAGAATAATATAATAATTATGTATAAAGTAAACAAACACAGGCAGCCAATACTTACGGTCACTGACACTCATCAAACATGCAAGGCTGTCGACAGAATCACACTTTGCTCTTACCTCCATTTACAGAAGATTATTTTACTCAAAAACTACAATTAAAGTTTTAATTAGTACTGTTTCTTGCAAAAACATCATTCATTGAATGCCAACTGAGTTACAGTCTGAGATCATGGCATAAAGAAGATTGATTTTGAACTTCCTGCAGGTATCAGCTTAAAAATCTAATCACAAAATTTTTTGTGTTTCTGTCAATCCCCCTTCCAAAAAAATAAAAAATTGATAAGGAACACCTAAAATGTATAGGCACTTCATTCAATTTTTTTTATATTTAGTGTTTTGATTGCTTACACACTACTCAACTGAAAAAATGTGCAACAAGATTCACCTTGCTCAGTAAAAAAGCAAGATTCTATGCAATATCACAATGAATGAATTGTCCTAACTAGCCTCAGAGATTTTATAAATGTGTTGTAGTTGACTTCCATTGTATTAAAATACAGATATCAAAATATATGGAAATTCTCATACTTACCAAACACAGCAAGTGGAAACAGAAGTTAAAAAAAACAGTTTGCAATAGTTTTTATTGGGAAAATTGTAATATGATATGGTAGTATTTATTAATTGGAATATCTCTTAACTGAAAAATATATTAAACAAATACACAGAGAGATAGCTAAGCAAAAATTTGTGAGAAATTTTTTCACACTGAACTTTCTGTGCACTCTTAACAATATAAACAGAATGACATTACGAAAAAACCAATTGTTTTCCAAAGCACATTTGATGGAATGATATTTAGTGATGGGAGTTTAATAGCTCAATGTGAATAATCAATGTTGATATTCTTGAGATTATATCACTATATAAAGTAAAAATAAATGAATATAAAAATTTATAACATTATTTTGAGAGAATAACACTTATTAAGTTCCATAACCTACTTTCAGGCCAACTTTTACAAAAGTATTTATAACTCCAAAAAAATATAAAAATCATATTTTGTTTTAGATTACCATATTTCAATTGATGTATAGACACGTTAAGAGTCTCAAAATGTACTATGGTTAGGTAAATGAATAATTATAGGTAATACTTACAGTCAGTGAGACTTGCTACACCTGCCAGTGTGGTGATGGGAACACTTGGGACTCCCGGGTCCATCTCAACAGGATTTGTTTTAACCAAAAACCATGATTATAATATTTATGAAAACACTTTTTGGTCGAAAAATTATGTTACATAGAAGGTTCACATTTGTTATTATCTACCACAAGCCATAACCTATCACTTCAGTTATTATTTAAATAAAATATAAATCCATAATCCACTTTGATTAATTTAAAACTGATTTTTTGTTTATACCATACATATAAACAATATAAACGTTCTTTTTTGCAGGAAAACAACTGCGACTGACATAACTGTCAACACCATATTAGATGTCATTTGGCTGGAAATATATTGAGAAATAATTAATAAAAATGCATTTTCTGACACTTTCAGCTCATTTCGCGGGATGGATCACTGTATCCACATATTCTCTGATGTTCCATTGCCCGCAAAAGGATGCATTATTAAGGTGTTTTGTTTTGGATGCTTCCACAATGATCTCTTCCTTCAAGAGGTTTCTTTACTCCACAAGCAATCACGAACTCCATCGGACTCGCCAATCATCCATTGGGAAGGAAGATGTTTTGTTTTCACTTATTATAAATAACACATATACGAAAATTAATGATATCGAATGACGACGTTCTTTCTAAACAGGCAGTTCCATTAGGATGCACAGAACAGGGGAAAAATTAGAAATGCAAACACCCTGCCAAGCAGATGGCAGCCATGGCGCAACAACAACGCCCCCTAAACGCCCGAGCGGATGACTGGAACTACATGTGGTATCCGATGAATCATATGTTTAAGCTCCACATAGATGTGCGTACAATTTCAATGTAGCAACAACTGAAAGACAATCACTGATGAAGAATAATTTCAGTTCAAAGCGGCAATTTTGAGTGTATAATAAAAAATTTCTATGAAGTCTGTCAATATTTCCCAATTGTGATGGTGAATAGATATACTGTAGCTGTATTGCCCCATACAGTAAATTTCAGCGATACACATAACGTTACATTACGAAGAAGTATAAGAAGAAAATATCTCTTGAAAGCACCTAAGATTTTCTATTTTCATGTATTTCATCTATTCCAAAAGATTAAGACTTCTTACAGGATCGTCCGTCTACTGATACCCATATCGTATAGATCACTGCACGATACATTGAGTTCATGAGCAATGCAGCTTAATCCATTGCGTCATAGGCATCATAGCTCGTGCGTCATCCGCTCACCCAGCTGTCAAATGTCCGATATTGATTTTTTGACAACTCCAGAGATGTCGTGATTCTCGTCAAGTTCGCTTGGAGAATACAAATGGCGTCCGGAGTATGATATTATTTTTCACCAGTCCGCTGGAAGAAACGGGAGTCTGAGGCGCGACAATTTTCATCTTGGAAAAGGGTTTGATTTTTAACAAAAAGTGGATCTGTGCCAGAAAATTGCAGATACGTGCTATAGATTTACAGTAGAATAAACTTATACAAGTTCCAATTTAACTTAATATTTGAAACTATACCTTACAATCGAAGGTATGGTTTCAGCAAGAGGCAGGAGGGACAAATGCAGGGGGGGGGTCACAGTGGACCCGGTACAGAAAAATTAGGTAATTAAAAGTTGAAGTTGAATAATAATACCTAATAATAATAATAATAATACACACTCATTCTAATATTTGTGTTTCATCTTCAGTTGTTGTTATTACACCTGAATTCTAAGAGTCGTATAAGCGTCGGTAATGATTCATTATACATCTCTCTTCAACGTTGTAGAGGCTGTTTTTATTCAAAGATTCAACGATATTATAACACTTATTCCAATACTTAAGTCTAGATAATTATTACACTGATAACACCGTCAAAAGATGGTTTTATTATACACTCCTTTGATGTCTTTCAAGACACTTAAGGTGGACTCCTTATCGTCCAGATATTTTTCGATCGTGCTTATCAGGGTGTCTTTTAGTACACGTATTTATCCAGCGGCTTCTCCATCGTTTTCAGTAAAATTTGTGGAAAATAAAGAAATTCGAATGAATCATTTTCAAACCATTCTTTATTTTAAGTAAATATAAAAGTGATAAAAATTAACAATGTAACAGAAACAAATTCACAGTTTTCATAATAACAAACAAAAAGTGTGAATTCCTAGATATAATAGGTACGTACATACATATGTACATACATGATTGCCTTTATATAAGGAAGGTTCATAACCCAGACAATATTAACTTATTTTTTAGAATCCCGCTTTGAAACCAATTATTGCACAAAACTACGAGGCATAGTGCTTGCATCCAACTATAGATCTACAAATGTAACATCAGAACATTGTAAAATATAACATGAGGAATTCATCAAAAACATGTAATGTTTTTTTTAAATAACAATATTGCAGCAGATTCATAATTCTGGGAACGTACACACTACTTTGAATATCAGGTTCCCGTAAAAATTCAGTACCTACGTTCACTACTAGGAATTTTATCTACACCTACAAACGTCCTAAAATTTCCTGAATAATTATTAAAGTTTATAGCTGAGCAAGCATCACTACGAATACCTATTTATCGTCATAAACCCTGACAGAGAACAAAACAGTATCAGAATCTCTTCTCGTATATATATGACTGTATATTTTTCATCTTATTATTGATAAGGTTAATGATAAAATCGATGGAAGTATCTATAGACCTTGTTTGTTTCAAGATCTGTGCGAATTTCCGTTAATATGGTGGTACTATAGAAATTCAATACAGTGACATGTTAGTAAAACGCGGTCAGAGATTTGGACTCACCCAAGAAGGCTGCTATAGGAAGCATGTTCGCATCCAACCGGTACCAAAAATGTAAAAACCTGGCGTTTTTGAAATATCAACTCAGTTCTCAGTTGCATTATATAGATTAAGGAGGTCCTTCCACTGGTCGCATTAGTAGACCGATCTAATTTTTATACTAGTACGAAGTGGCGACACTGCGTTCCCTTTGTCTTCCTATTTGTCTTACTCTCTCACTCACTTCTACATATAATCTTAACGTTCAGACGCTTTGACATTTGTTGTCGTTTTTTCGTACAGAATATTATACAATATCGGAGAATGTGTCAAGGGTTGGTTTTGGATTAGGAAGTTTGAAGAGGACAGCGTTGCCACATTCCGTAGTGACACCTAAAAGTGGTCTACTTTCTCTTTGGAAAGAAAAAAATGCCAGTACTGTAAATCGACTTCGAACTAAACGAGACTTAATTTTCTAATAACTGTAGGTAGACTCAAGATTTTGCAGACTTGTTCCACTATCAGTTTATTGTTATAATAACAAATTTGGAGCAAATCTACAGAAAATGGGTTTCAGGGAAGAACCAACTCAAGGACGACAGCTACTTTGTTCCCATTGTATCAAGAATTGGGAAAAATCTATAATAACCTCTACCTTCTTTATAGCAGCTACGTTATACATTAGTATTTAGGCCTGGCCTCTGTGGCTATTTAGGTATAAAGAAGGTTCTAGAAAGTGTAAAAACTTTTGTTCTAAGTTCAAAAGCAGCTTTCGTTTCAATGTATTCTTCAAAATTATTTAAAAATGACTACATTTTCGGAGTTTGAGGCGTATACTTCCTACTTATAGCACATTGCTTATAGACTTCGTGAAAATTACTCGGGTTACCTAAACTGCATTTTTGAATATTAATAATGAAATTAGGCAATTAAGAGACAGATGAGATAGTGTAAACGCATGGTTTGAATTTTGAAATGGTTTGCACCAGATGACGAAAAAAGAGCTGTATTTTAAAGTCCACTGGAAGATAAGTGATGGGTACTCTCTCTTACTAGCTTCATTTTATCGTATTTCTTTTTGAAATGGATGTTTCATGACTACAGCAGAACCCGGTTATAACAACAGTGAGGTTATAATAAGGTGACGTTATTGGTGCGGCTTTTGCAAGTTCATTGTCTTCTGTCATCATTTTCAAAATATACTGCATAACCGCATATGGAAATTAGTAAAAAATTATCAATTTTACTTCTTTGCTCGTCACTCGGTGCTTTCTGCAGTTTTTATTTTTTCATTGAGCATTTTATCACTATGTCTTTTTTTCAAAACTGGTAACATTTTCCAACTAGTATTAAAATATTTTTGCTTTACAAAACATAGTTATATGTGTATGTTTTTATTCGCTAATGTAAAAACATGACTACCTGTTTAACCGTCGAAGGAAGACTCAGCGATACCAGGGAGACTTTACTATGAAGGAACAGCTACACTAGATTTCTGGACCTTTTATCGCATTATGATTCCTCAATGTGAAATGGATGTCGCATACTATTCATAAATGATTTCCCCCAAGGACAAAATTGACTTTCGCTAAAACTGTGAAGACATGAATGCTTATATGCTGTAGATATAGCTTATGACATTAATTTTACAGTACCTCACCAGAAGAATCGTTAATTTCAGTTTCATTTGTGTGGACGTCACTTTATTGTGATCGACTTTTCCCAAGCTCAGAAGCCCCTTCTGACCAGTTCCATCATGGAAACTACGAAGGCCCATGGGCGCCCATAGAGGTAGGACAAGGGGGGGCCTATGCCACTCCTAGCTTTTGCCGAATCCATAATATTATTGATTATAACCACTCCCTGTATTTTTGGCTTTTTATGACTTGACAGTTTTATACAACTTTAGTATGGCATAGATCATATCTGAACTCAATAGTTTTTAATATAAAGCCACTCAAAAGTATGTCATATGTTTTGCTATATCGACACCCTCGCCTCTGATGCTTGATTTGGTCAAGTATTAAAGTCAATGTTGTCCTTGAGATATTGAATAGGTGGCGCCAATTACCTCTTGTTGTTACTAATTCTATCCGACAATCCTACCAATGGTGAAGTATCCTTGATTTCACTGTAATGCAGCCTTACCAGAAAGCCTGCTGACCTTACACGTACATATTATGCGTACTCAGCTGTTTAAGAGAAGCTGAATGGTCTTCTAAGTTTTTTTTCAACTTTTCTATGGTACTCAAAATGACCTGTTGCCTCAGATTTTCATCGCTACCACCACAAAACTCCTTCCTCTCAGAATCTGTGTATCTGTTTCCAGAACAGTGCTTGTGGTGATACATTTTCCTTCTAACTGGCTCACTTTGAGGCCTGTTGTTATTATTAGCACAAAACTTATCTATAACCGTATCAGAATCTGAACTGGAATCATTTTTGTTATGTAGTTTAGTTTTCTGTTTGTATTTCGGACTAGGTGGCTTGGTATCTTTGAAATACACATTTTTCTGTGGCTCTTCAAACTTTCTCAAACATCTTGGAGATTTCAAAATATTATTCTGAACATCAAACTCTCTTCTAGCTAAAAAAGGCGAGTTGCTACTTATGAACTTCGTAATGTGATTCTTCTGAGGACTATATCTTGGGAAGTTGCTATTGTTATTGGACGGAATTTTAGCACAAAACGCTGCATTAACAACCCCTTCCTCAAGTGGCGGCCTTGATTTGACCAATACCTCCGACTTTGGGGCTGTTTCAGCAGTCCTCAAAAGTTCAACTCTTTTGTTCGTAGGTCCTGGTACTCTTCTAGGAGATAGATCGCTACCTTTCATTGTACGTAATATTTGTTCAGCCTTAGTTATTAGTTCTAAGTATTTCAATCCAGCCTCTTTGTCTCTCATTTCGATGGTGGATATCTGTTCATGGTAAAGACTTATAGAATTAGACCGTCTTCTTAGGCAGTCTTCGATTGGTAGTTTCGGCAAGAGTCGCGTGTTGGCACGTCTCACAGACACTGGAGTTGCTCCAGCGCTTTTAGATCCATCTTGGTGCATTTTTACGTATTTTCTGTGATCTGCTTGTTTACGTTTTTTACTAGAATCATATCGTTTCTCGCTGCTTTTATTGCTACGTCTCATACGCCTTCTCATAGATTTCTTTTTCTGTAGGTCGTAGCTGTGATAGGTACAGTGACCGGTGTTGAGTTCGGCTTTTGCTTTGAATTCTAAGTGAGAACAGTTGTCGATGTAATCGAGCTCAGTCTCTTCTTCATCTCCACCTTAAATTGAATGGTATAGGGTGAGTTTTCTACGGACTATAAAAATTATTATTTCGGATACTACTAGCATCTGTAAGAGGGACCTGACAGCTTGCGGTCAGTAACAGAGGTGTTGATATCAGGTATGAAGGCCTACATTCATCCCGTTCACAAACGCGGGAGGAAAAATTCAGATTTGAATCCAAATGTGTGAACGATAATATATGTCAAACAAGTGCGGAGTATTATCGGGGTGGAGTAGTAGTAGTAGTAGTAATGAGGAGGCAAAGCCTGGAAAGTAGACCACCTTTGGCCCTTTCTGCCGACCCCGAAGACCATCACTAGAACTATGGAAGATATGGTAGTTCCTTACTGTCGAACCTTCCAGACCTTTTAATAAAGGTCATGATGTCCGATCATTCCGCTAAGTAGCACTCTACCCTGTCAAACTCTGCTATGCCGAACACCTCAGCCCTAAGGGCGCTGTATACGGCACACTCACCCAGGAAGTGGAAAGAGGTCTCGTCCTCCTCCCAGCACTTCTGATAGATTGGGTCTTTGACCACTCCTATGAGTGTCAGGTGCCTGTTCAATCTGCTGTGACCTGTGAGGATCCATACTAATAAGTGGAGTTAATCCCTCCTCCGGTTCAATAGCGATAGCTCCCTACGTTTGTTGGGGCCTGCTATGAACCTCTTGGACTGCCTGCAGTCATCTCTCTCCAACCATGCTTTCGCAAGATCATTATACGCCCAAGCATCTAGGGCATTACTGACGTGGCCCCTGCTGATACCCAACAAGTGTTCGGGGCCCAATGCATGTGCCCTTTGCTTCCAGCCTCGCCAGGCAGTCTGCTTTTTCATTAACTTGCACCCCGCTGTGATCAGAGACCCACATGAGGGTCAAGTTCTTGGATTGAGCTAAGCGTTGGAGGGCGGCGCTGCATTCCTGGACCACTGGTGATCTGATCTTAGGAGAAGGTTTCAGTAAAATCCGATTGGTACCTTCCAGGTTACAAAGAGGCCAGGCATTAGCACAACACAGCCGGACAGAAAGACCGAAAGAAATGATTGACATGGTTTTTCGTGACGTATATGTTATGGAAGATCAAGAAAACACAACATTTCAAACTCGTAATTCTTGTGATTACCGACTTACCGTCTTGCCCAGTATCGATGTCGGTCTCGCAGTCTGTCGGATCACTATCGCTTAAGATATCTGTTTCTTTTTCGTATACGTAACTTTCATCGTACTTTCCCATCATTTCGTTGAGTGTACAGTCTTCGTCGCTTGCTGACCGCAGTTTTGGCACCTCTATTTGTATACTAACGCCACTCAGTGATGAACAAGACGAGTAAGATATCGACTTCCGTTTGCTTGCCGTGGGACTCTGAAGGCGGTGGAGTTCCCTGATTCCGAACATAAGATTGGTCATTTCACATACAACAAACATTGAAATTTTAAAATTGATGAGCTATACAATTGTTGGCAACTTCGAATGAACAGACATTTCTTCATTCTACGATAAGTATATTGAGCATATAGTGAGTATAATAATAATAATAATAATAATAATAATAATAATAATAATAATAATAATAATAATAATAATAATAATAATAATAATAATAATAATAATAATAATAATAATAATAATAATAATAATAATAATAATAATAATAATAATAATAATAATAATAATAATAATAATAATAATAATAATAATAATAATAATAATAATAATAATAATAATAATAATAATAATAATAATAATAATAATAATAATAATAATAATAATAATAATAATAATAATAATAATAATAATAATAATAATAATAATTTTGTTGTTTGTATTTTGCAGTCGATTTGTTAACTCATAAAATACGATGCCATATGTAGGCATCTATTTTGAAGTTTCTTTCATTCTTTTCAAATTATTCATGGGTAAAATATTCCCAGTTTCATACTTACGGACTATTGTTAATGCTTTTCACTAGAGCGCCGACTTTGATTTCGTGTTTGACAGGGCTAGGGCTGAGCGCCCCACCTGGTAACCAAGGATTTGTCCTGATCCTGTTTCTTTGCCTTGGGGATGTTACACCTAAGGCTGGACTACCAGGTACAGTTATCACTTCTCTTGGAGGTAGAACTTTTATCGATTCTCTCGGTGTTCGATGCTAAAATATATATTCTTAGGCCAGATAGATAACAAGGTAGTATGCACAACTTTGCGGTTATTTCTAAATAGCGACGAAATTCTAATTCTACTGTAATTGCATTTTAGCTTTGCTAATATAGCTACTTATATGCTTTGATGCCTAAGGAACTACGAATAATTACTGTTTTCGGTGACTAAACTAACTAAATAACTATTTAGGAGGCAGGCATTATGGTTGTTGCTTGAAACTTGTAGACAAGGTGGATTTATCAAAAGTTTGATTGCGGACTTCCATTGTCTATAAAATTTTGAGTATCACGACGTTTCGATTGATGTGCTATTTATACCCCGTCCGGTGACATGTCGTTGTGCGCGGTCTGTTCTGATTGGTTCCCGATGCGCGGTATTCCGGTCTGCTGACGTGGCTGTTTGTCGGTCATTGTTTGTTGTCTGGTCCAGTCGTAGTCTATTGATCTTCTTTATGAGTGGCTGCCAGATTGGTTTAATGTCTACGTTGGGTTTGCTGTACACTTTGCTGTTGTTGGTGATGAATGCCGCCTCCTTGAATTTCTTTCGATATCAATGCGGTTTCTTGGCAATAACCTTAGCGTCGTCCCAAGCTATTTTATGGTGCTCCGTCCATGCGTGGTCAGCTATTCCAGATTTTCCTGTCTCTGCTCGCTGGGTGTTGAGACGATGTTCTTTGATTCTTACTTCCAGTGGCCTTCTTGTTTCTGCAACATAGATTTCACCACATTGACATGGTATCTGGTAGATGCAGTCCTTTGTCTCTTGAGATTCATTCCAGGGCTTAGTTTTTGTTAGGATACTTCTGAGGGTGGCAGTCCTAGAGAGTCTCGTTTGGATCTTGTATCGCTGACCCATTCTTTTGATTCAATCTGATACTCCTTTGACGTAAGGCAGAATGAGTAAGTGCTGAGGTTCTTCGTGTTTAATTCTTCTACTGTTGGTATTTTCCTGTATTATTACTTCCACTAGCTTCTTTGGATATCCGTTGTTTAATAGATCTTGTTTAATGATATAGTCCCTCTTGTGTGTTACAAATATTCCTAGCTCGGTCGACTAAAGTCCGGATGACGCCTTTCTTCGTGGCTCTTGGGTGGTTTGAAGTGTAATGTAAGTATTGACCTGTGTGAGTTGGTTTTCTGTGTACTGTTGTTTCTATTTTGGTGTTTCTTCTTGTTACTAAAACATCTGAAAATGGAAGGCAGTTGTTGCTCTCTTCTTCTTTCGTGAATTTTATCGAAGGTCGCATGTTGTTCAGATGACTGAAGAATGTTTTTAGTTGGCTCTCTCCATAGTTCCAGATCCAATTTTATAGACAATGGAAGTCCGAAATCAAACTTTTGAGGGATTATGGTATCAATTCACAGCTATATAATAATTCCTGTGCATATAGCATCTAAGATAAAATTCTTTTGCCACGAATAGACTATGTTGAGGAATCTTGAAATCAGATATTTATTGGATGTGAAAGGTATTGCAGATTTAAAAAATCATAGCGTTAATTTTAAATTATTTAATCAATTCTTTTGATTTGGATTGAAACATCTGAATCATTTTTCAGGCTTCTTGTACATCAAAACCTTTTTACCTCCTTAAATTTTATAGATCACCACTCACAAAGGCAGTCAAATTGACCTCAAAACTTATTCAATAAGAACGACTCGTTGTTCTAGACTATTGAGGTCCTTTGTGAGGTCAGGCGCAGCCACTAGACGTATTGCTCGTTTCTGGATTGTGCCCAGAAGCTCTAGATTTCGGTATGTAACATTTTTTGTATCTGAAGAGGGCCTTCATCAGCTCAAACTTCCAACATCTGAAACAACCTCCTTCCGAAGGGCATTTTTTGGCTACCGTCAGTGTTGTCTAGTGAGCTGCTGGGGAGTTTATTCCTTGATAGTTACAATCTTCACTGTTTTAATATCGTTGTGAACATCTACCCTCTTACAGATTTTGAGGAGTGGAGTGCAGTTTTTCTGCCTTCGTGAGAGGTTATTCATGAAAAATCCGCTTAACCTTAGATATTCCTTCAAGTTCCCAGGCAGAATAAGATTCATAGGGATGTTTGTATATAGATTCTATTATTCCTCTATTATTTAAATATAGAAACATTAAGATGCCAAGAATTTATTTCCGGATATTTGGAAAAAAAGATACGTACGGTATCTCTGACATGTATTGGCGATTTATACTCTGCCAGATGTACAGAGGTTGGTATCACTTTTGCTGCAATTTCGGTGTTCTCAATTTTCACAAACTTCCGACTTTGTGAGGAAGCATTAAGAACCTGTATATGTGGATATTGTGGATGACCATCTAAAAAGAATAATTTATTTAACAATGTTTAAGAAGCACATATTATATAGTTTTGGGGAAGTAATCGAATCTTCGGTTACAACCGTCATAGGTTACACCACTACGAGTAATTGTTAATGAGAAAAGCAGATTGAAAAACCACTACTACTAGACTGTAAGCTTTGCTTTCACTAAATCACTGGAAAACTAACAGATTCATATGGTATTCCGAAAAATGGTGAAAGCATACACAAACCTCATGCCTAGCTACTCCTCCTCAAGACGGTGGTCTAGATACACCCTTGGACTATAAATAGTTTAATATCTAGTTAAGAGCGTACGGGTATCAGTTAGGTTGCTATATATTTGTTTATTTATGTTTCACTATTCAATTGTGATTAAATGAATAAAACACAGGCATGTTTCCGTTTTTTCATTTTTTGTTTGATGTTGCTGATTCATGTGATTTTCAATTGTAATATTGAATAAATATTGGTCCCTCTGAGGCATCAGGTCACTCTTTTTGTGTATAACACATTTTTCATAGTTTTCCTCAGATTAGGACAAGGTTCTGATAAAATTTTTAGTAGTGATGTAGGTGACATAGAACTATTTGCTCTAGCAAATAAAAAGATTGTGTAATTAACACACAGTTTCACAAATAAAACTCTTTTTCTTTCTGTGACGCGTCTCGATTTATATTTAAATCATCGACGGACTGTCAGATTTGACTGCTAACAAGGCTACTCAGATTACTTGCCAACTAACTAACTAGATCCTATCATGGATAACTAACTAGATCCAATCATGGATACAAAACTAGATTTCTCAAATCCAACATACTATTTATTCTATCAAGCTATTTTATTCTATTGAATTATTTTTTCCTTTCTTGTCTTCGGGGGAATATTTTTTTTGGCGACTGCATGTAGGAAGAGTTTCACCAAGTAAGAGCATCTACAATCCATATATTAGCTTTAGGTTACATCTGTAAGTCTATATTAACGATATTCTAGATGTATCTTGTAAAGGGTGATTTTTCAATAAACTGTGGCTAATCAGTAGTAGTATAGTTATATCCAACTTTAAAGACATTTTGAGAAAGTAATATAGTTTGAGATGCAATTAAAACAAAAACAAAATTCAAACAACTACTTTAAAATATGGGATTCGCATACATCCCCCTCTATTTAATAAGTTCTGGCGAAACCAACCCACTAATTGGTTTTTAATCTCCGATATTATAAGATGTTTTCTCACTTATTATTATTTTAAGTAGAATTTATGTTTAGGGTCGGCTCTACGGGAGTAGAGAGGGGGATAAAGCTCCATAATTTATTTAAAAACCAGCTTATGAATGCTGGCTGTTCGCTTCGTCCATTTAAAAATCACCCTAGTAATAGATGCAGACATATGCTAAATATGAAGTCTTTAATTAGATATACAATTCTGATACTGGTACACAAAACATTATGCACGTCAACCAAAAACAAGGAAGGTACTTTTTTAGTTATCGCAAAAATTTACCTGAGAGTCAAGGAGATTGAGATTTTATGCAACCATTATTAACAAATATAAATATATGAACATATAAATTTGCGTTTAGAACCATCCATGCAGTTTAAATATCGAAATAAAAACGGTTCAATCTGAATTATAAAGGAATTTTAGTAAGTGAAAGCAACTACAATCTACAGGATTCATGCTAGCATGGAAACTCACTTGAAGACTTAGAGGAATTTAGCATGTTTTCAGGAGCAGCACCTGGTGAAGTGCCATCAGTGGAATACCCTGTGGAATACGCGGACTCAGGTGATGACAAATTGTTGGCTGAATATTTGGAATGCATCACTCTGGATACTGGGTGGTTTGGATTTGCGGTCATTTGGCGCCCTTTGTCTGGTCTCAAGAGGTTTTTTGCTTGGAACCCCATTTTCTCGCTTTCCTGGAAGATATAAGTTTGGTCTATATGGAGCATTCAAAACAAAAATGGCGTCAAGTTGGTATGAAAAGGATGTTTGAATCAGTGAGTATAGGTGAATCAAGTTACCTGCGACTCATCTTCCAGATTTTTATTGCTCATGTTCCACTTGACCGTGTTTTTCACCCCGAACATGTTAGTCTTTCCTTGCTTCTCCTTTTTGTGCTGTTTTTTCCTAGACCGGACCGCTTCCATCCACGATCTCAACTTATTCCCGAACATGGTGTCCTGCGAAAGCAACACCAAACTCAAAAAAGAGGCAAATCTGAGCATGTTTTTTCAATTAGTCTTGGGAATACCTCATTGTAAGAAAAGTTTCGTTTGTATGCCTTGATCATCCACAATTGTTCAAGTATTAATAGTAACGCAGTGTTGAAAAACTTGAAGGACAAATAAGAGTCAAATTGATTGATTCTAGTACTGAAAATGGAGACAACTAGTACTAGTACTTCTCATTATCTAATTCTATTGAAAAGAGCACCCTGGATATAATAAAATCCGATTTTGATCAATATCTGTGGAGCACAATTCTTCGTTGCATTGCAAATACTTTACTAGACACACATGGTCCCAAACAACAATTGCATAGCTTAGTTTAGTATAGGATCTTTAATACATCTGTCTTTTAGATTTCTCGTATAGGTGAGTCTATTCAAAAACCAATACAACTCTAATAGGACAAAATAAAGTTGATACTGTTTTTTTACCGAAACGTCAGTAAGGACAGTTTTCCGACACATTTCTGGAATTATCATTAATAACAAATAATTATGTAATAGCATTTAGATGTTTGAATGAACGTTTTGCAGTGGCCTGCTCATTGTCCAGATATAAATCCAATTGAGCATGTACAGGACATGATAGATATAAAAATGAACCTTTTTATGCGGAAAGTGTCATAAGATAAAATCAAGTTGATGCTGGTTTAAAAAACAAACGTCATTAAAGAAGCATACAGTTTTCCGGCACATCATTAGTACCAAAAAATTAAGTGTACTAGCATTTAGATGTTTGAATGAACGTTTTGCAGTGGCCTGCTCATTGTCCAGATATCAATCCAATTGAGCATGTATGGGACACGATGGATATACAAATAAACCTTTTTCTGCAAAAAATGTCATAAAAAAATAAAGTTGATGCTGGTTCAAAAAACAAACGTCATTAAAGAAGCTTACAGTTTTCCGGCACATCATTAGTACCAAAAAATTATGTGTACTAGCATTTAGATGTTTGAATGAACGTTCTGCAGTGGGCTGCTCATTATCCAAATATCAATCCAGTTGAGCATGTATGGGACACGATGGATATACAAATAAACCTTTTTCTGCAAAAAGTATCATAAAAAAAATAAAGTTGATGCTGGTTTAAGAAACGGTACGTCAGTAAGGAAGCCTATAGTTTTCGACACTCTTCTAGAATTATCATTAGTACCAAAAAGTTATGTGTACCAGCATTTAGATGTTTGAATGAACGTTTTGCCGTGGCCCGTTCATTTTCCAGATATCAATCCAATTGAGGATGTATGGCACACGATGGATATACAAATAAACCTTTTTCTGCAAAAAGTGTCATAAAAAATAAAGTTGATGCTGGTTTAAAAAACAAACGTCATTAAAGAAGCTTACAATTTTCCGGCACATCATTAGTACCAAAAAGTTATGTGTACTAGCATTTAGATGTTTGAATGAACGTTTTGCCGTGGCCCGTTCATTTTCCAGATATCAATCCAATTGAGGATGTATGGGACACGATGGATATACAAATAAACCTTTTTCTGCAAAAAGTGTCATAAAGAATGAAGTTGATTCTGTTTTAAAAAATAAACGTCATTAAAGAAGCTTACAGTTTTCCGGCACATCATTAGTACCAAAAAATTATGTGTACTAGCATTTAGATGTTTGAATGAACGTTCTGCAGTGGGCTGCTCATTATCCAAATATCAATCCAGTTGAGCATGTATGGGACACGATGGATATACAAATAAACCTTTTTCTGCAAAAAGTATCATAAAAAAAATAAAGTTGATGCTGGTTTAAGAAACGGTACGTCAGTAAGGAAGCCTATAGTTTTCGACACTCTTCTAGAATTATCATTAGTACCAAAAAGTTATGTGTACCAGCATTTAGATGTTTGAATGAACGTTTTGCCGTGGCCCGTTCATTTTCCAGATATCAATCCAATTGAGGATGTATGGGACACGATGGATATACAAATAAACCTTTTTCTGCAAAAAGTGTCATAAAAAAATGAAGTTGATGCTGGTTTAAAAAACAAACGTCATTAAAGAAGCTTACAGTTTTCCGGCACATCATTAGTACCAAAAAATTATGTGTACTAGCATTTAGATGTTTGAATGAACGTTTTGCAGTGGCCTGCTCATTGTCCAGATATCAATCCAATTGTGCATGTATGGGACACGATGGATATACAAATAAACCTTTTTCTGCAAAAAGTGTCATAAAAAAATAAAGTTGATGCTGGTTTAAAAAACCAACGTTATTAAAGAAGCTTACAGTTTTCCGGCACATCATTAGTACCAAAAAATTATGTGTACTAGCATTTAGATGTTTGAATGAACGTTTTGCCGTGGCCCGTTCATTTTCCAGATATCAATCCAATTGAGGATGTATGGGACACGATGGATATACAAATAAACCTTTTTCTGCAAAAAGTGTCATAAAGAATGAAGTTGATTCTGTTTTAAAAAATAAACGTCATTAAAGAAGCTTACAGTTTTCCGGCACATCATTAGTACCAAAAAATTATGTGTACTAGCATTTAGATGTTTGAATGAACGTTTTGCAGTGGCCTGCTCATTGTCCAGATATCAATCCAATTGTGCATGTATGGGACACGATGGATATACAAATAAACCTTTTTCTGCAAAAAGTGTCATAAAGAATGAAGTTGATTCTGTTTTAAAAAATAAACGTCATTAAAGAAGCTTACAGTTTTCCGGCACATCATTAGTACCAAAAAATTATGTGTACTAGCATTTAGATGTTTGAATGAACGTTTTGCAGTGGCCTGCTCATTGTCCAGATATCAATCCAATTGTGCATGTATGGGACACGATGGATATACAAATAAACCTTTTTCTGCAAAAAGTGTCATAAAAAAATAAAGTTGATGCTGGTTTAAAAAACCAACGTTATTAAAGAAGATTACAGTTTTCCGGCACATCATTAGTACCAAAAAATTATGTGTACTAGCATTTAGATGTTTGAATGAACGTTTCGCCGTGGCCCGTTCATTGTCCAGATATCAATCCAATTGAAAATGTATGGGACACGATAGTTATACAAATGAACCTTTTTCTGCAAAAAGTGTCATAATCAACTGGATGCTGTTTTTTTTAAAAAAACGTTAATAAGCAAGCTCACAGTTTTCCGACAAATTTCTGGGAAATTATTAATAGTACCAAAGAATTATGTGAACCAGCATTTGATGTTGGAATGAACGTTTTGCAGTGACCCATTCGTTGTCCAGATATAAGTCCAATTGAACACGTTTAGGACATAATAGATAGACAAATAAAGCTTTTTCTGTGTCATTATTGAACAAATCAAAATCTACAAACAGGTATTTCCAGTAAAGATTGGATTGCACTCACCCAACAGAGTGTTACAAATATAAGGACCAAAATTATATTTTCCTATACATTTCAATATGTATAGTCTACATTTTGAAATTGAATAAATTCAAATTGAATCAAAAAATGTATCTATTTCTAAAGTAATAGGCCAAATTGGAGCATGCATAAGAATTATTATGCATTGAAGCTCATGAAATTTTTGAGTGTTTCGGTTTCAAAGTTGGTGAGTGTATTTGGCTGCAAAATATATGCGGTATGTTTTTTTAAAGTGGGTATCTTTTTGTATATTATTGCGTCTGTGTGTAGTACATTGATAGTCAAATATATTTACAACAATATATTAAGATTTGAGTTACTATCTCCTAACTCAAACATACCGATATCATCACTCGATCCAGACTCACAATCAGCCAAAACGTGCAAACTACGATATAATGGACAAGTAGGAAAATCTGAATAGAAATGACATGACCTTTTACCTTGTATTTCTGTTATTATCTATTCATATTCGGCTTGATGAAGGTGGTGCGTATCATGGCAGGGTTGGTAGCAGCGGAAGCTACGGGAATATCGAATTTTCGGGGGTGAATTTATCACAGACACTGGAGCGTTGGATGCGTAAACCACCGTTAGGGCGCTTCGGATTTCCCTTCCCTCTTTTCCTCGTGACCACTTTTCACGCCGACTCCGAAGCACGATGCAGAGGGAAGTGGCGGCACATTCAGGCATCATCGGGGGCGGTAGGGAATAAAATTGGAGCTTTAGGGACAGGAAGTACAGAGTCCGTTACAACAGGTTCTACTTGAAGAAATGTAGATCCTCTTACTTGTTGTTGATTACACAATCATCTTTTTATCTGCATTACGTTTTTTATACATTTTTTCAGCATATGGAAATGATATTTTCCGGAACAGCTACTGCTACTCTACAAGGCCCAGATCGGACCATCGCTGGAGTACTGTGCATGTGTGGGATGCCCTCCAAACCACTCCCTGAAGCTTCTGGACACAATTTAGGAACGATGGATACGTCTAGTGGATGCGCATAACCTTACAAACCTCCTCCACAGACTGGAACATCAAAGCAGGGTGGCTGATATGATCATTACAGATGTTCGACCAAACTGACTCGCATAATAACACCAAGAGTCGCCAATACCTCAGAACCTCGGCATTGTGGAGGAGTTTGTTTCTCGATGGTTACAATTTGCAGCGCTTTAAGGTCCATGTGAATAGACACTTCGCAGCGCTTATGAAGCGTGATTTGCGCCCCGCCTTTACGTGAGGTTATCTATAAATTATATTATTGATAATATAAATAGACAAAGTATCAATCTATATTAATATAAGTATTTTGTTGCCTTGACGGATCAGTATTTTTGAAAATCTGGACCCCTTCCACTTCGTTAAGCAGTAATCTCAGTAACCGATGCAGCAATGTTGACGCCATTTAAAAACTGCTATGTTGTGGAGCCATATTCAATACTTGTTTCATATTTTTGAAGCACCTTGTTGATCTACCTGACTTATGCTCAAACCAGTTTCCCTGCAAAGTTCAAAAAACTATTAACTTGAATTTAAAAAGTATCCGACAGTGCAAGCGTGAGACTGAAAAATGTTAAAATGTCTCGATGCACCTGTTTGTTAAACAACAAGGACCGGCCCTGGCTCAACCCTCATTTCACTAACTAAACACTATTACCGTTAACGGTAGCATTTATAGAAGCGCATAGAATTTTGGAAAAGCCGTGCTGAGCGGAGGAGGAAATGGAAAATGGTCATTCTCCCTCCACCAGAGGCGACTCGTCTGTACAGGTTAGACCGTATTATATTCGCAGGGGTTTCAATTCCCACGTCGATGGGCGAAGTGTGACGAACTTTCGCTCATAACCTCACGCAGATCGCCTATCGCGCTTCATAAGCGCTGCGAAAGGATAAATGTCTAGTCACCTTGACTTTGAAACGCTGTAGATTGTAACCATCTGAGAACAGAGTCCCCGGTAGCTCATTTCACAACGCCGAGGTTCAATCCAACAGAACGACTTTCGGAAGAGGATGCGCCCCTTGACCTCATCTAGTATTTTTCTCTGTACTGGTGACTGTTGATGCTATTATGCAAGACAGCTCAGTCAAAAATCTGCCATCTATTGAATAGAGACAGAACAGCCACTCGTCTTCGATGTTATATACTATGGAGGCATTTGTGAGGTCAGGCACATCCATTAGACGTATTGCTTGTTTCTGGATTGTGTTAGGAAGCTCCAGGGAGTGCTTCGGAGGGCATCCCCACACATGCGCGCAATACTCCAACGATGGTCTGATCTGGGCCTTACAATTTCCTGGAGCGGAAGAAAACTCCCAGCTTGTGGGATGCCGACCTAGCGAGGTCGGCATTATGATCGTGCCATGACGTGTTATTGTTGATTTTAATTTCAATAAGCTCGATGGAAGATGCAACTTTTTTCCAGCGTTGTTGTCTGAGTCTTCTGTATATCGCTATTCCAAAATTCTCTCAATGTCCTCATTCATCCGAAAAGCATGCTGTAAAATTCAGAAGTATGTAATTTCTGTCATTTTGTAGACCGTAATCACCTTATGCATAAGGTCGATAATTCCTTGTTTTATTACGCCAGTGGCCCCTTGTTGCCAGCTGTTACGTGTGCGTCACACTAAACGGGTCCATTTTGGACCATTACAGGCAAGGCACTCAGAATACAAATCCTGTAATTTGACGTTAATTGGCAACACTGGGTTGTTCACAATCTGTCAACTGACGTCTGACGCTGAAAAGTAATAACATAATATACTAGCCACGAACTGTTTTGTGTTCAGTTTTCAAGGAGGCGAGACTGTGCATTCCACAGTTCCGTATTTATATTCCGGTCATTACCCGATGACACCGAATATAAATACGGCTCATTCGCATTGCATAGACTACGTATATTGCAGTTGAGCCTCTCTTGTGCACACATTATTCAATGTTTGATTCCTGTTTTGTGGTTTAATTCATGTCTAAATGTAGTACTTATGGTGCATGACGTTGAAGGGAAATGTGCGGGGCTATTTTAACTGTTGATCTATGTCGATCTATGTCACAAAGCAGGCACTGAAGGTTCAAATTGTGACATGGAAAGTACAACTGTCATGTTACGTTTTGTGAACACGCCCTTGTGTTTTGTGCTATTTTTGTGTTTTGTGAATATTCCCAAATCCATCCCACTTGACATTTTACTGGAAGAAACATTTCGGGGTGTTTTATAACATAAATTTCAC
Source organism: Bruchidius siliquastri (assembly GCA_949316355.1). NCBI lineage: Eukaryota > Metazoa > Arthropoda > Insecta > Coleoptera > Chrysomelidae > Bruchidius > Bruchidius siliquastri. The sequence continues at coordinate 20,777,840 of OX438538.1, read as the reverse complement.
AAAACATTCGCATATTCAGGCAATTTGTACCAGTTTACAACATAAATTGAAGGTATGTTGAATGCTGTAGCTTATTTCCGCGCAGGTTTTCTGTATCCTTTTGCCACATAAAGGGGAGGCACATATATCAAAGATATCAATGTATTTTGATAGGGGATGGAATTTCACTGAAATTACACAACTTTCAGCAGCACATCGACCGTACTTTTGTTGTAGTGATAATTGGAATATTTCTAATACCGATATTTTGTCGACAGCTTGTTTCAGTCAGTCGTGGGAAAAGTAGAATGGAAATGAACTGAAAGAATTGAATAAAAATTCACATATAGCTCTGCTCCTAAAACTCTAGGTAAGTCGGAAGTTTAATCAACATGAGGATTATTCAAATACACTGAGTACCCATCATAATTTGGGGTCCTATAGAAGTGCTGTATTGTATAGTTATTATTCAATAATATTGTTTCATTAGTACAGTACAATACAGTTGACACCTTATCATATTGTACTGCTTTGATATATTCATGCATATGAAAAATACAGTATATGGCAATGCATCTCAGAGCACATTAAATGTTTTGCGGTATTGTATTTTATACTGCATCATCTATAACCTCAAAGATCACAGATAGATCTAAACTACAAGTAAGATACAGGATAAGGACGAACACAAATTACTTTAAAAAAAAATTAATAGGGATTGTTAAAGTATAGTTAAAAATCAATCTAAACTTTCTGAGTTTCATTTTTATATTTTCAAACAATTCCAACTTCAGTAGCACTTGTCTGTCATGTAATTATTTTGATGTAGTTCATCATTTATCAAAGTATTCATCATTTTCAAAGCATGACCTAAGAAAATTGATAAAACGCCCTCTTAAATTTTTTCACAGATCTTGATGGGACTGACATCTTTGATCCTGATTTTTCAGTCACTTATAATTTTTAGGAATAAACAACTGTCAAACTGTTATGATACATTTTTTTCTCAAAAGTGTTTGCTACATATTTATATAACCGTGATGAAGGCTGTAGAGGTAGCTCAAACTTCAATAAACTATTTTCAAATAATATTCACAATGTTAAATGTGGGATGAAATCTTAATATAACCATAGGAGGAGTTTTAGAATTTGTCATGATTTTTGAATATTTTTTTCCTTCATTGAATTATTGTAGAATTTTTTTTCAGCCATGCCTGCTGTAAGAGGAGATGGCATGCGAGGCTTGGCTGTCTTCATATCAGATATTAGAAATTGTAAGTAGTCTCTCTAAGAATTATTATCCATGTCATTGAGTTTTATATATCTCATTATTTGTAAAGCAGGAGGAATACAAACTTATGAAGAATGAGACACAGAGTATGATTCTTTCAATGGCGTACTGTCCAACTCAGTTATATTGCCTTCATAATGACTGAAATTGATGAATGCAGCCCATTTTTAACAGTGGTGCTGTTAGTTTTCAATTTTTTCGATTCATGTATTTTTATAATGCTAAAAAAATGTACATATGTCAGACTGCGCCGACAGCCTAATAGCGTTTTTCGCGTCAAACTGCGTTTAAAAATTGTGTCTGGTCAAATCGAACGAGAGTCTGGTTCTCTCTCATTTGCTGTGGTGAAATTAATATTCTGGTTTTTAACCTGATATGGTAAGCCTTTGATGTGTTTTTAGAGAATGACCACTCATAAATCCTTTTCAAAAAAGTATCAGTTTGATCAGCTAAAGTCTCATAATTACCATAAACTACTATCATCAATCTTCCACATAGAGTACTGTTACTTAACTCCAAATCTTTTTCATTCTAACGCATCTCCAGCCGCGCATTAAATCCCACCATATGTTAGTTTTTAATTAATTTAATTTCCCTTGGTGACATGTCTTCTAATCATCAGTACCAGATTTCTTACATTGTAATGAATTAGCATTAATATTGCAGGCAAAAGCAAAGAGGCAGAAATAAAAAGAATCAACAAAGAGTTAGCCAATATTCGTAGTAAATTTAAAGGCGACAAAACTCTAGATGGCTACCAAAAGAAGAAGTATGTTTGTAAACTACTGTTTATATTTTTACTTGGACATGATATTGACTTTGGGCACATGGAAGCTGTCAATCTTCTGTCATCAAATAAATACTCTGAGAAACAAATTGTAGGTTTTCCAACTTTCTGTTAGCGAAACTGTATATATTGTGTGATTTATGTTTATACAGGGTGATTCAAAAGCATGTTAAATATCCTTGGGAGGCATTTGCTTGGCATGTTGAAAACTGAATGTATCGCAACCCTCGTGGATTTTGTTACAGAGTTAAGTGGTGGTCAAATTTTATGAAGAAATCAATAATTTTTGGTTGTCCCTAAAGCAATTTTTCAATGGAAATTTCAAATGATAATAGCACAAACGAAAAATTTTGAGTCCAGAGGATTATTGGAATTATTTTTTGGCATAAAAACTGACACTCTAATTTTGATTTTGACTGTGGTATCTTCAAATGCAGAATTACATTTTGCACTCTTTTTCAAATTTTACCAATTTCTCATTCCGAACAGCAACTAGATTTTACTCGAATATGTAATATAGTAATATTGTATAATAAAAGACTGGTTCTTTATTCTTATTTTCAATTTTTGATATATGTTAAGTAATTTAATCGCGAATCTACATTTTCCTTCAAGTTTTTGAAGATTATGAGCCATAAACAAGTATTAATATGCTATTATGAGCCACCCTGTGAATTAAAACTATGTAATTGACTGGTATTTATTTTAGGGGTACCTATTCATATCTGTTCTAGTCAATACAAATAGCGAATTGATAAAATTGATCATACAGAGTATTAAAAATGACTTGGCATCTAGGAATCCAATACATGTCAACTTGGCCTTACAGTGTATCGCCAATATTGGTAGTCGTGAGATGGCAGAAGCTTTTGGGAATGATATTCCCAAACTACTGGTTTCTGGGTAAGTGCTATTTGAATATTAAAATCACAGTTATCATGCCATTTTCGTTAATAAATGATATATGATTTCCATTATACTATTTTCTTCATTCCATTTTACCTCAAAGAATATCTTTATGCATTCACAAAACAGTTTATTTATTTTTATATCTGATAACGTGATAAACAGTTGATGTATTACAAATTAACGTTGTGGTCAACGAATTTTTATTTGATGGACTTTGTCATATAATAATACAACGATACATTTTGATAATAATGATTGATGTTCAGGAGTATGCGAGATGCTTGGAATGCAATCAACATATCCTATTTTTATCATGATGTAGTGAAATAAATTATAGTTTATATTAAGCATAGTTTACACAGTGTTAAGGCGGTCATACACTTCACTGCAAGTTTACAAGATTATCAACTCTAGGCGAGTCGTTTAGTTATACTTTCAACAACAATAACCTACATCATCTGATTTTTGTCAGGTGTTGTCATATTTTAAAAGCCTTTCTAATAGTTTTGTTACTGATATTTTTCATTTTTATCTTATATTCAATATATGTAGAATTACTCAGTAGAGTATATAGGTATCAAGTTCCGCTCACTTTTGGAAAAAACGAGTACTATACTGTTTGAGGGCGCTAATTGGTCTGCACCTTTTTTTTTTTGGCGAATTTACTAGAAAAGCGTGTGATTTCAGTTTATATTTTTATGAAGATGGTGATAAAGTGCGGAAAATGTGGACTTCTCTCAAGTTTATAAAAAAACTATAAGAAATGATTAGCCACCATAGTCAAAAAGTGGTCAAACAGTTCAAAAATTGTTGTTGGTTTTTAACAATTTTGCAGTGTCAATTTCACGGAGCTTCTACTGACTACTGGAAGTATAATCAAGGTTCGAGCTGTTTACAAGTACTTTTACTCAGTTGTTGAATTTCGCATGCAATTCGCATTTCGGAATCCGCTAATCAGAGACTAAATCGGATGCGAAATCCTATGAGTGAGACTTTTAGAAAGGTGGAAAAAAATAATCTGCAAAGGGAAAATGGTTGAAGCGTCTGCTATGAATGCAGATGTGGCTTCGACACCCAACGACGACAAATACATTTATATCCCATTTATTTAGCAAGTCAAACTACTTGATTTTTTTTTGTTATAGTGATACGATGGACGTTGTCAAGCAGAGTGCTGCTCTATGCCTGCTCAGGTTATTCAGAACATCCCAAGAAATAATCCCTGGCGGCGAGTGGACCTCTCGAATAATACATTTACTCAACGATCAGCACATGGGAGTGGTGACAGCCGCAACTAGCCTGATCGACGCTTTAGTTAAAAAGAATCCTGAAGAATACAAAGGCTGTGTCTCACTTGCTGTTTCTAGGTTAAGTCGAGTAAGGCACTTGGCTTTCATAAAGTTCAGTCCAACAGACATTCAGAATAGTTTGGAACTTCACTGAGACTGCGCATTGCAACAATTTGAATTCAAAATTTTGAGTGCGATTCCTTCAACAAATGAACTCAATTCCGACTTATTCTGAACTGTTTTTACAGTTTCAGGATTTGATCTGTAGACAAGTTACCTAACCTATCTTTTTTGAGAACTCTTTGTTGGAACGAACCTATTATTGTTTTTTTTTGCTAATATATGTGATATTTCAGATTGTTACAGCAAGCTATACTGATCTTCAAGACTATACATATTATTTTGTACCAGCACCATGGCTCTCTGTTAAGTTATTAAGATTACTGCAAAACTATACCCCACCAGGTAAGGCGCAATATAACAAATTTGCAAAATCCTGCAAAATTTAGTATTTCGAATAAGATTTTTCGCGATTACAATAGTTTACCCACCTAATGAAGTGGGGGCATGAAACGCGTTCCATAACTGTTACATCAGCTTTTGTTGCCCGAAGTGTAAGACTCCAAAAATTCGATATACTCCTAAACCTTTCTGATGTCCACTATGTATCACATAACGGGAGTCTTTGGTGCATCTGGTCATGGTGGGTAGCCTGCAAAAATTCTTATCAACGGTATTTCCTTTTTCTCTTACTTTTATTCGCACATATCCTTATTGTTTATGTTTGGGTGTATTCAATGCCCAGCTATTCTGCTGACTCAAAGCTCATTGTTTTCAGCTGAAGATCCTGGTGTTAGAGGAAGATTGAATGAATGTCTTGAAACTATTTTGAATAAAGCCCAGGAGCCTCCAAAATCCAAGAAGGTTCAACACTCGAATGCAAAGAATGCTGTTTTGTTTGAAGCCATAAGTCTTATCATTCACAATGATAGGTAAGTTTGGTACGGCTCTCATTATCATTAATGGTAATTGTGGAATAGTTTAACATTCAACATGTGTTGATGTTCATATCCATTTGCGCTACAACGTCCCGTTCTCAGGAAAATATATTTTCATTCAGAGTGTCTGGTCAACGCGTCGCGTTTGTTTAACGGCTATGACGTCAGTACGGAGTGTTAGAGACGCGGGTTCAAGTCCTGTTGATACCAAAATTTTGTCTGCATTTTTCTCACTCCGATTCGGGGCTTTTATATCTTCCTCTCCTATATATATTATACCTGTGGATGTGTATATAAACGTAATGTGAGTTACATAGTTTTACATAATTATATATAATTGTAAATGTGTTTATTTTTAGCGAGGCTAACCTTCTGGTGAGAGCATGCAATCAGCTAGGCCAGTTCTTAAGTAATAGGGAAACAAATCTGAGATATCTAGCTCTAGAATCAATGTGTCATTTAGCAACCTCGGAATTTTCGCACGAAGCAGTGAAAAAACACCAGGAAGTTGTGATTCTGTCCATGAAGATGGAGAAAGATGTTTCAGTCAGACAGCAAGCTGTAGATCTATTATATGCCATGTGCGACAAGAGTAACGCCGAAGAAATTGTACAGGAAATGTTGAATTATCTAGAGACTGCAGATTATTCCATAAGGGAAGAAATGGTGCTTAAAGTTGCTATTCTTGCTGAAAAATATGCCACGGATTATACATGGTAAGATTCACAGAAGTCACCGTGATATTTCTATTATTTACTCTATTGTACAAACAATGGAATTCTGAAATAAATCCAACAAATTTACTTTTGCAGGTACGTAGACGTTATCCTTAATTTGATCAGAATAGCTGGCGATTATGTCTCCGAAGAAGTCTGGTATCGCGTGATACAGATCGTGATAAACAGAGATGAGGTGCAGGGTTACGCGGCAAAGACTGTGTTTGAGGCGTTGCAAGCCCCGGCATGCCACGAGAATATGGTCAAAGTCGGAGGTTATATTCTAGGCGAGTTCGGTAACCTGATAGCTGGAGACCAGCGTTCATCGCCAGCTGTCCAGTTCCAGCTGCTGCACTCGAAGTATCATCTGTGCTCTCCGATGACTAGGGCGTTGTTGCTCTCCACGTATATCAAATTCATCAATCTCTTCCCAGAAATCAGAACACAGGTGAGTGACAGAACATCTATTGCCACAATGTTATCTTTGAAACCTCAAAACATGTGAAGTAATGAGTCGATCGACTTTTCATATTTTTTAAGTGTCGGACATTTATTTGGTTTTATATAGGTTCAAGAGGTTTTCAAGCAAGACAGCAACTTGAAGTCAGCAGATGTAGAGTTGCAACAGAGAGCCTCCGAATACTTGCAGTTAAGCATAATTGCCAGTTCTGATGTGTTGGCGACAGTGCTCGAGGAAATGCCGGCATTCCCTGAAAGAGAAAGTTCAATATTGGCAGTGCTGAAAAAGAAGAAACCTGGCAGAGTACCTGAGAATGATATCAAAGACAACAAGAGTCCCACTCCTATCACAAATCACAATAACGATGTCAACAACACAACGTAAGTATACAGAGTGTTCTGAAAATCTCAGGCTGGCATAATAACATGGGAAATGAGACGTAGAGACAAATGTCACGATCTGGCATTGACCCTGATATTGATTAATGTAAATTCGACTTCAATATAATATTAACCAAATATGACTTCATACTGACTCCAGATATGTAAAAAATAAAATTTAATGTCCACCTTTGATTAGTTTTGAATTTTACTTTTAAAAGTCGTTAAGGTCAAACCAACAATTAAACAATAACTTGAGGAATCGTATGTTTTCCCTGTCTTTTTGTACATATTATTATATTATATTATTCATGGAGGCATACGCATATCTAGGGGGTGTCCCTAGAAGGACCATGATCCAAGATTCAAAAGATCAAATTTGAATGATGGATAAGACAACGCTGCTTGATTTGCTCCTGAATTTTCCTTTCTATATGAGAAAATAGTCTAGACGGTTTAAATATTGTCGTCGTATTCTTTTAGGTTGTATGGTAATTGTTCATACAAATTGGGAAATATGTTATAGGTCCAGCTCAACAGATCTCCTAGGATTATCAACGCCAACAACTCAACCCGAAAACACTGGCAACACTGGCGTGCTTCTTGATGTTCTGGGTGATATATATGGAGGCGGGAAAGTTGGAGACACCAGGAACTCTTCTGGCAATACGTGGTTTGTCGATAACAAGAAGTGAGTAATGTTGTCATGTTGCAAAATATGGAGCAAAGTAGATGGAGCTCGATACTTTCTATTGTTCTTCTTACGACGGACAGACTGATCCACGTACTGTAGACGCGTTATCACGAATTGATACAAATGTCAGGTTAACGATGTTTCCCACGGAGTTAAGAAACACAGATTTGGATCGTAATTAAAAAATGTCTCCAAGGGTCCTTCGGGGGCCCCTTAGATCTGAGGATGAAACGCTTCCTCGCCAATTGTCATGGGAGGTAAAACCTTAACGAGCCATTTGGGGAGGGAGAAGCATCAACATGGCCCCCAGGGCACTTCCTCAAGTCCGTTCCGTAAATGGAGGCTAGATCAGCGGCCCCGAATTACCCTAGAAGTGATAATTTTGGAACTGTGTTAGTTGAAATTGTATTTAACAAAGATTTGAAATATTGAAATCTTCAAAAAACCTGAAATGTCTGAGTTTTCAAAAATTTCCATTATCCAGAATTTCCAAAATTTACTGCAAGATAATGACCTGCGCTAAAGTCCGATTAAAATCTTTAATAAACTGATACAACACGTGAAATACAGAGTCAACCTACACGACAGTCCAACGATAATTAAATATTCTGACAAAAGCTTATTTTTCTTTTAAGAACGTTGGAAATAAAAAATTGCGATTGTAATATTTCCTTTTCCTACAGCCATCTCTGAACGATTGATTAAATTTTCCAATATACGATTCTAATTGATAATGTTTCGGTTTCAGATTTGTTTGCAAAAACAATGGAGTTCTATTCGAGAACGATCTAATCCAAATCGGAATTAAAAGCGAGTTCCGTCAGAATCTGGGAAGACTTGGTTTATTTTACGGAAATAAAACCAGCGCCTCCTTGCAAAATTTCTCCTCAACGTTGAGTTGGCCTGACGACAATGCCGCCAAGTTGAGTGTACAGATGAAGCCTGTGGAACCGGTGCTGGATGCTGGTGCTCAAATACAACAAATGATCAATGCTGAGTGTATCGACGATTATACAGGTTTGTATTTTTTTATAGCCAGAGCAAAGCTTTTTTACACCCAATGGATCTGCTCTCTTTTTGCTATCTGCTGTCTCTCTTCTCGAAGTGTTTTTTTAAAATCTATAACCTCACGCAAAGACAGACAGCCTATTGCGCTTCATAAGCGCAGCGGGAGGATAAATGTCTATTGACCTTAAAATGCTGTAGATTGTAACCATCGGGGAACAAAGTCCCCGGCAGCTCATTACACAACCACACGGTTCTACAACAGAACAACTTTTGGAACAGGCTTGTTGTTGTTGACTACGATTATTTTTGTTTCGTTTTAAAATCATATCATTAATTTGTATAAATAAAATACAAATATTGTTACCTCCACACCTGGTATGACTTATAGGCATATAAAGAATATATGGTACAATTTCGTTAGCATATTGATTCAGCATTCAATTAATTTTTCTTTCTTGTCGCCGATGTTGACGACAAAAAGAGAGAAACTAGTCAAAATTTGATTCTAAAAAAACGTTCTCGTTATAATTATGTTTTCACCCATCTCTGTTGATTAAAATTGAATAAAGTTCTTTTTACTGTGCTTTGCCAATCTTTCTTAGCCTTAAACTTCGACTTCAAATCAGGTCAGGTCTCCTTGGGTATCCTTATGGTTATTTTAAAGTCTGATATAAGCGATCATAAAATAATAACCAATGATATTCTTTCCAGATGCGCCTGTAATCATCGTCAGTTTTACCTGCAACAAAGTATCGTATAAGATAACCGTCAAACTACCGTTGACAATAAACAAATTCTTCGAACCGACTGAAATGAACGGAGAGTCCTTCTTTGCCAGGTGGAAGAATCTTGGAAAGTAAGTACATTTAAATTATGAATGTTAGAAATAATTCCTCATTTTATTATTCTGCAATATGCTTTTCTTGAATCTAGAATGTAGGTAATTGGCATATGTTGAGCCCTAGAATCTTATTAAATATTGTGATCTTATTTTTTCATTTGATATAAACGTATCTGACTTTAAAGTAAGATTTCAAAACTGAACTGGTCTATTTTTTCAATTTAGTTCTTCCACAGATACGTTTCGGAAGCTTTTCTTAGCAAAGCTATGGGTCTTATTGAGTAACTTCATCATAGTTTTTTCTTGGTTTGAGGTATCTTGCAAACTTTTTAGAAGTAGTATGCTGGTCCTTCAGTTGGTGGAACGTCCAATAATGAGGACGCCTCCTTTCAAGGTCAATGTGAAGAGACATTTATCGACCGGCTGCGCTTATGAAAGCTTGATAAGCTTAGCGTGAGGCTATCTATTAAAAAAATGAATTTATAAGCTGATATTGAATATATTTCACGTGTCTTTTACACTTTTTGACAACTGACAGAGACTTGAACCTCTCATTAGTAAAAAGTGCGAGTAAATGTTAAAATTGCAGAAGACTTATCGCAATTCTTTATTCTTATGTAATTTCAGCACGAACCAACAAAGATCTCAAAAAATATTCAAAGCCAGTTCTCCGATGGATCTACAAGTAGCAAGGACAAAGATAATGGGCTTCGGAATGCAACTGTTGGACGGCATTGACCCCAACCCTGATAATTTTGTTTGTGCAGGGATTATTCACATGAGGTCTCAACAAGTCGGTTGTCTCTTGCGCTTGGAACCAAATAAGAATGCTCAGGTATGATTTCTGTTTCTGCGCCAATAGGCGGGGGAAGTAGTAATTACTGAAAATTTGAATTTGTTTGATGATGTATGTATACAAATATTCTTCTCTTGCAGATGTACAGGTTGACTGTAAGATCTAGTAAGGAGACTGTATCAGTAGAACTATGTGATCTGCTATCAGAACAATTTTAGGAGTAAAACAAACGACGTAAAGGACGCATTCCACTTTTATTTATTACATAGGTGATGTAAATTTCGAATATTTGCTATGTAAAACTTAATCAATAATAATAACGTTAATTTAATCTGGGAGGCGACTGGTCTCAAGATATAAAGCCATTTTTTACTGTTGTTATTTTTCTTCTGAGGAATATTTTCTAAAAGCTTTCTTAATGTTGACAGAGAATGGCAGTGAACTGCCATTAAAAAATTGATTTTCGCTGTTTTTCATTCGCTCTATCACCGCATTTAACGACGGCTGTCGATTTAGCACCCCAAATGACTGATTTTCAATGCCAGAATGCTCAATCGTTTGGCGACTGCGACGGCTTTGTGACTCCTAGATTTACCACTTTTTCAAGGTCAAGCTATCTTCTTCAGTTTAATTGCAGTGAAATGGCGTTGGGTCTGCGATATGTGATGATATGATGAAGATCTCACTTTCGAACCCTGACGAGTGACATTAAACCTTCTGCGATGATGAAAAAATGCCATATTTAGGATGTATACACTTGTTGAATTATCGCATCAAACAACGTCTATTGAACGTGTGTTCTACAGTTTCTAGTTTGACGGAAAGCATGTTTAATATTTACGTGAAACATATTTATGCGCTTGAAAGTAGAAAACGCATATGAAAGCTTAGCGATAGCGAAGGAGCTAAGTAATGTAATTAATAATTTCAAGGGTCCCATTCCTAATAGCTTGTTTGCCCAAGCTTCTTAAAGATACGTAACCTTCTGAAACGTAACAAACATAAACGTACCTGATGGGCCTTCCATCAAACAACAGGATGTGTTATGGCTGTAATCGGAAACATAAAGATGCGGGTTCGAGTCAAGCTGATGCCTCATTTGAGCATTATGGCATTAAAAAAATCATTTGGGGGCTAACTTGACAGAGGTATTGTTTGTACAGTAGTTCTAATGATCAAGAATCTTCTTGCGTATTGAGTTTGTATATAATTATAATTATTCGCAGCTTATGTAGGTTCAGTATTGAAGCTGTCGATAAGGAACAACTAAAATACAGTTAGCAAAGAATTTTCCTCAGTAGAACTAGTAGAAGTTATCTGCATAGTTATGCGACTTGACCGTTGACGTCTTATATAATGAAGTTGTTTGTTTTAGTTGGATGAAACTGTTAACGATTTCTAACTAGTACTACTTTACACTTTACATGCCTCTCTTCAAGGTTATCAAGGACCAGGAAATAATCCTAACCCCTGGACTAGTACAGTGTACCACTCAAAATTTTCTGTTTATGTCAATTCTGGATTTTTCGACGTAATTCTGTAAGAACAGTTATATATAAACGTGAAATTTACTGTTCTTTAATTTTTTCCTTTGAAACATTCATGTTTTCGATATGGCGTCAACGGGTAAAACCTTGAACTTAGTATTTATGAGGTGTACTAGGTTCTTACAATGTATAAAATATGATGAGATAACATGTATGTCGTTGAATCGGGTGTTTATTATGAATACTGCATACTTTCAGTAGAGTGCTTGAAGGTTTCCAAGCTTGCCAACACTACAAACTCACAAATTCTGACGTACATGCAACAGAATGTTGAATGACTCAATCTTATAACAGGTAGAGACACCATTATTTTGTCGGGTGTAAAAAATATAAACTTTGTAGTGTTTGTATTGCATTAACAATGAAAAATGGTATCAAAGATTAAGTGATACATTGTCATTTGGAACCTGAAGTGTGGGCAAGTTTGGTAGACACAAAATTTTACGTAGTGCAGGGCCTCTACTATTCAGTCTCATGAAAAGTTGGGAGAAATATAGTGAAACGCAAACCATTTTTTCATCGGCATGGATAGAATCGGGATAGATATTTCTATTACTGTTTGCGAAGGTTGAGCTCCAACCAACTATATTTCAAAAAATGTAATTTGAGTAGAAAGCTTTCATGACCAAGAGCCACACGCAGCCGAGTGTAGAATTGATAATCGCAAATGCTTAGTTGAATCTATGTCCAGATGTCAGGAATAAAGTCTTCCCAACAAAGTACTTACGATCATAAGGATGAAAAATATCACTAAGTGTGTGTAAAGTACCAGTTAGAGGCAATTTTGATAGCTCAATTTTCTAAAAAAGTGCAGACCCACAAACATTAAACTCGCCACAATGTTAGCATATTCAGGGGCAATTAAAACTAAAAGATTATACCTAGTTATTGTAAGGACGATAACTAGGTGTACTCTTAGTTTTAATTTCTCCTGAACATGCGAACATAGTTGATGAAACACGTGTGGGGTTTCACGTATAACATATCCAAAAGGTGCAGAAGTGCAGTTTTTAAATCTATAATTGTTTTTCTATCATTAGCGAATATATTATGCACATTTCTGTCTTGAAAATATATGTTCAATATATTCTATTTCGATTCTATTTACATTAGTTTATTGACTCTGTTACTTTCACTGTAACATGTCCTAGATCATTCTATATATTCTAGTTCAGCCTAGATTCCAAGAGCTCAATTATATTCCAGAGTTGGTATGAAAAGTCTTGATCTTGTTTGTAAATTCTTATCAAAATCTGTATGAAAAAACGTTGTACTTCAACTATCCTATAACTTCTCCAGCTTCATCAATTTGAATGATCATGAATGTGTTTCTCCCAGCTTTTGATGGCATTCTGTTTTTTTTTGTTAGGAATAGGCATAGTTTTCCAATACTCGTACTATAATATATGTATACATTATGTATAAATGTAGAACTGAATCTTATATGTGTATTTTTGAAAAGTAATGAAAATACGATAGATAGTTATATATTTCCCCCCGATACATCGATGCTGAAGGTGAATTGCTTTACAAGGTTCTGATGTTTTCAAGCAGGTTCAAATGAAATGTCACATAATTCCAATCTAATCGAGGCTGAAGTTCGGAGTAATTATATTCGATTTTTCTTCAATAACTTTAACCGCTAGGCTGATATTAATTTTGCAGATTCAGTTTTGAAAATATTTTTATTAGGCAGAAACTGTCTGCGCAAAATATTTCTCCTCTATTTAAGATAGTTCCCCATTATTTGGAAAACACATTTGATGATATTTGTTCATGCTTAGGCAGTCAGGAAAGTCTACAAGTTCTTTTCTACATCTTGGAAATTGGAATAATGTCTACTTTTGAACTTATTTCACGATATTATCCATCTCAGGTCGTCATTTAGATGGTGAAAAGAACGATTCCGTGGTTGATAAAGAGAAGTTGAAAGACATTTGTTGATTCAATGCTTCATAAGCTTTTACTGCTATTTTTTGCTTGGTCCATAACCACCTGACATCTTTTATGTGTACAAAATGATCGCACAAATACATGGCCTGAACTCAATTCCTTCGAGGGTGCAAGTGACGTCAAAATGCGAGATGATGTGGACAGCTTGATGGTTATAAATCACGCCGTTAGGTGGCACCACCGTCCAGTTTGATCCAACTAATCACTGTTTCGGTGTAATACTTCTGAGGTTTATTTTTGCACGTGGCGGAAATATCAGAGCCTGCACTGTTGATGTATTATCAGAAATAAGAAGCTTTAATTTGTTCACATTTGGCATGTAAGTTATCTAATTTATACGGTTATGTTTTGAGCAGGATTTATTAACTTGTCACACGCAGGGTAGTTCGTCGTCCGTAGGTCAGCCGAGGATTTATAAATTGAAGTTGGCATCCTGTAGATTCGAGATGGTTGGTGCAACTTTTCCATCATTCAGATGAAATTGTGTTATTTAAATAAAAGGTTTCACAAATAAAAACTTTTTTTGTGATGTATTCAGATTTTGTTTTCTTGTTTTTGAATCATGCCAGAAATGCGATATACCAGCTGATCATTGGACAGCAACTAAGATACTCAGGAGACAAACATCGCTATGTCTGACGGTGATTCAGACCAGTGACTTCAAGCATAACTAAGACTGTGAATTGCTAGCGACGATTTCATAAATCCTGCTTATACTAACTTGGAAGAATAAAAGACCAAAAAATATAATCTTGTTAGTGTACAAAATGGTGAAGTTGTTGTATTAGCCTAAACAAATATGAACTTAGAAGAGGCAAATCAGCCTTGTATGAAGATCACCAATATTGGATATTGAAGAATTACATACATGTTTATAAATATGATATAATTTATTATTTCCTAAGGTAGTGTTTTTGCTTTTCAAATTGTTTTATGAAAAAATCAAAATAGATTGTATTGAAAATACAGCGTTTATAACAGTGCAACTGACTTATTTCGATGCAACCTTAGGTTTTGATCTCCAGAAAGCGCAGCGAATGGTTTCGTGCCACTGCACTAAGAGGTTATCCATAAAAAACCTTTGAAAACAAGCTTTTCTTTAACTGCGCTAAAAAGAATAAAATAAACATTTCCTTTAAAACTTTTACTATAAACTTAAAACGTCATTACACAATTTATATGATATAAAAGCTTGTCGCGAAATTTAAGTACGCGTATTTTGAAAATTTAAATCAATCGGATCAAGTTATTTAATTTACTTGTTTCTACACAGGTAAATTTAACGACAGGCTTTCATATCATATAAATTGTCCAATGACGTTATAAGTTGATAGTAAAAGTTTTAAAGGAAACGTTTTCGTTTTAGCGCATTTAAATAAAAGCTTGTTTTCAAAAAAGTTTTTTTACTTCAATTCATTTTTTACTTCTTAGTTGTTGGACAGGGTTCTCAGCCTGTTCATAACATTCAACGAATCATTGTTGCAAGATTGTTTGCCGGTTAATTTCGAACAGTCTAGCTTTTCAATAAGGAGACCTCTAAAACTCATTCCATGGCGCCTTTGAAGAGACTCGTTCTAGACCTGGTGAAAATGTGCCCCTTGGGCTCCTCTAGTATTTCTCTCTGTACTGGTGGCTCTTGGTGCTATTATGCAAGATAGCTCGGTCAAAAATCTGGCATCGGGCCCTGTAGCTGTTCCGGAGAATACAATTTCCTGGAGTGGAAGATAATTTGAGGGTTTTTGAATTTTAAGCTGACACCCTTATCACTTATATATCTACTATTTACGCTGATACTTCCGTCAAACTTGAAGTGGAGCAGCTGGTATGTTTTGAATTCAAAATCTTCCAAAAATACTTTCCACAACGGCAACAACTAAAAAGTTGGTTGATCAGTCTGTTATCAAATATTTTGTTGAATAGTGAATATGAAAATGTAGGCTTATATAGAATTAACACAAAAGTGGCACTACCTAATCAGCTGCTCCACGTCAGAGGAAAGTACCACAGTAACCAAAAGGAGAATTATTGTATCTCTGTTAGGAACCGGGATAAGGGGAGTTGAAAATAGTTTTTTAACAATTTTTTTCAGTACATCGAAAACTGCTCGACTGTTTGGGATGAAACTTTAAATCGCAGTTACTTATTAGAGCGTATGATTTGTGTCGATTTAATTTGATTAAAGTATTACAGAGCCGACTTCCAAATTATTACTCACTATTTTTATTTATTGAAGTAAGCTTGAAACAAAAAAATTAAGAACAAATTTTGTTTCTGGACGCTTTCGAGACCTTTGAGCATTTTACAATTATTTTAGAGGGGGTCAGAAAGGTCTGGGGAGGGGGAGGGGGGGTTAAATTCTGTTTGGTTTGGTGTTGGTAAAAGATGGTTTCTCGTATTCTATAAACCTTCGACCCCCTGTTTTTCCATACTTTAGTCATATAGATGAGTATTGACACTTGCTTTGGAAATACATAGAATAATTTATTCATTTCCAAGAGGTGTAGACTATAGACTACACTGACGATAGACAGTTGTTCTATCGTCGTTGATAGACTACTACATTTCAACTGAATAAGGCCAAATATTAATCATTATGCCTTTAAAAACGTTGCCAAATAGGTTAACAGATTTTGAAACTATTGATCTAATGAGTCAATTTTGGAAATATAAAGAGCTCGAAAAGTTCTGGTAATTTTTAGATGTAGTTCCTCGAGATTCCCAATACTTTTTCAATTTAATTCTAAAAGAATCATAATTCTAGAAGCCCATCCAAATCTTCATTTTTTAACCGATACCCTTACATGGGAAGTACAGCGTCAACCAAATTGACACTTATTTTTTTTATACTCAGTATGTTTTTAGGTAAATAAATGAAAAACATATTTACACAATTATGGTAGTTTATTGGTATGTTCCATGGTATAAATGGCACATTTTTTTGCGAAATCATAAGCCTGCTCCCAAAAAGTAGCTTTTATCTTTAATTAATGATTGAAATTGAAATATAACAGCTTGTTTGTCAACTCAAATCACCCAGTTATAATTTGTCTTATTGTGAAATATCAGATCAACCTGTATCTGTGAAACACTACAATGCATAAAAGTCTATATAAAGATAAACGGTTCAATTTACAACCTATAGAATTCTAAAAGACATACCTGCATATATAGCAGCTATAGCAATAATTGACAATTGTCAAAAAATGTATTTCAATCTTTGATTCATAAGGATTGTCTTCTATCAGAAAGACTTAACAATTCATCACTTTAGCTAAAAATCACAGAAATTTATTACATACATCTTTTATGTAATTACGTTCAAAGACCATCAAAATGATATTATAGTCTTGAAGGGTGAAACCTAGAGGATTTTTAAGTTTCATTAAAAAAAATAATGGTGCCTACTCTTGAAATGGAAGCACTGCTCATCAAGATAGTTATAGTATGAACACTTGGCATATCTATATATCCGTAGAAGCTTATGCTACTTGGTAATGAATGTGCAATTTTGATTTAAAAAAAGTCCGGCGTTCGTTCTTTCCCGCGAGAGCATATTTTCTCATACATAAAAACTACTTTTTCGAACAGGCAGTAAAATTAGCTCTTAACAGTTTAACACATTTTCCAGAGCATCTTGAAAAATAAAAATGCTATAAGGGGTGACAGTTTACGTTTTTGCCCCTTGTATATTTTATATATATATATATGTTCTATATCACTCTTGTCACTCCTAAGAACACGGTTGCGATTTTTTCGTTCGAGTACGAACACGACTAAGCAATATTATACATATATTTATGCGTTTTAATATAATCTTACTATGTTCTACTATTGACTCCCCTTTGATATATCGTCCTGTTCATATACTGATAAGAACAAGCACGGGCTAGGTTCAAAAAAAGACAAGTGGCTAGTGCTGTGAGAATCTCAAAACTTGCTTCATTATGAGAAATGAAGTAATGACAGTTAAGTGGTTTAACCTCACATTGAAAAAAGCTTACAGCGCTTGGACATTTTTTTGCGTTTTTTGACATATTTGCTTAAACATATAGTATCTGCACTTTTTTAAAAGGGCTGAAAATCGAAGAATTTTTTTTATTCAAATTTTGGCATGGGATCTTCCAAAATGACAGGGTAAAGAGTCGTCAATGCTGGGTCCTGATTCAGACAGTACATTAAATAACTAAACAGCTGATTATCAATACCATATGGTAGGTGCAATAAAGGGTCTATTCCAATATGCAAACGATATAGGGTGTTTTACGAAAAAATATATGTTTACCATGTCGAAAAGTTATACAAAACTATGTATATAACCACAGAATTAATTAATAATAATAATTCTGATAATAATCTTAACGTGTAATTGTAAATTTATTATTATTTATTTTAGAATTATTTTAATATTTCCAGTCTAGTGCGTAGAAAATATTAAATTATCTACCAGAATTAAGACGCCCCTTTTGCAGAGTGGATCCAGAGAACTTCGGGTTGGAACTGTTATAGTTGAAGTGCGGAATTTTTAGGAAATATGACAAAATTCAGTAAAAACAAGGATTCCTTCTTTTGCAATCGCTTATGATGAAGACCTGAGGTGGAAAACCTGCCATTGCCTTATGTTATCAGTTGGTTCACAATGCCATTTGCCCTTTTCTGTCAACCCTTCAAAAAATTCTGATAAGTAGACTCACTAGCAGATTCATGTTCCGTGTCTTCCTATTCTACGACGGTCATTTTGTTTGACAACACGGGAAATTGTAACATAAACCTGATCCTCTTAGATTTAAAAATATGATAATACGATTTTGATTTATCTACTTACTTGAATCGCTCTTGATACATAACTTGAGGATATCCTGTGGTTTTCTCTAGTGTTTATTTCATTAGGTACAGTATGATGGGAATATTTTAAATTTCTCTAGAGCATAAGATACTTATTTGATCAGCTCCAATAAAATATAACGGCCTACTATTATTGTATTGTATTTGTTCATTTTGATTAGTCCTGTGTGTGAATATGAGCAATGATATTACAGGAGGTCGCATGCCAGTTAAATAGGCGATTTCCCTAAGGGCAAACCTGCTCAGCAGGTATCACTGAATACCACATCAAGTATCAGCTCCAGATTCCATGGTAAGGCTGGCTAGAGGAACCTCTTAAAAATGCGACAATATTATAAAAATAAAGTGAGCTCTTCAAAGATTATTTGAATTTTATATAATTCTTTTGGAGAGAAAATGCCTGGCGCAAAATGCACCTTTCAATGGCCTGTAATTGCACAGCAAAAGTCGGATGAGAGCCTGCTTTGGTGTTTGTGATTTCAGTCGCTGCTGCTCAGTCGATTTGCCATTTACACGGTCAGGTCTACCCAGAAATGGACCCATAATCAATGATATGCCAAATGAGTATCGAACCCAAATCAATGGTACTTATGTGGTCTCCCAAACTATAATAGAAAAAAACACATACCTAATGAGTAATATTCCATATTATTAAACAGAATGATCGGTCCGTACATGTTCTTACAGTGCGCTCCCACATTACATTTTTCGATTAGATTTTTAGTATCCTATATAATTTTGGAACATCACAAACATTGATCGCAAAATATTCACCGTGTTATCTCATGATTACATAACTATCAACTAACCTATCTATCTTTTGTCCTATCTAATCTCTATCTTTTCTACGACTACTTTTGCATCTTTTGTACAAGTCAACTTATATAATTCGAACCTCGTTATATGTATACATATATATATTTTTTTACAAATATAAATTCTTATATACTAATTTGTGTATCAGAAGAGTGTCCTGGGCTTCGAAAAACAGTTGACAATCACTTGTATCAAAGTAAGCGCTGTTAAAACAATCTATTTACGTACATAAAATATGGATATAACGAATTCTCTGAAGATTTTGATTTTACATAGATCGAATAATGTGAACACATTGTTAGACATATAATTCAGGTTATCGACTTGAGTCAATCTCTAAAAGGCGGCTTAGATAGACAATACTGAAGATGCTTTTTTTAATCAACTATTTGTCTTCATTGCCGCTCAAAGTGATCTAAGAAGAATAAACGAAAAAGTTGGTGGCAGACTAACTTATTGAGATAATGGGAGTGTTAATAGTGGAGCAGCATTAATAAATATTTTAAAACATCATGTCATCACTGGACAGTACAAACATTTTGAACTAATGTTTTCAACAGTCAAAGTTTAATTGTTCCAATGTTTCAAATTTCAGATTTCGGACTTCAGTTGTCATACAATTTTTCTGATCAGAACGTTTCGATTGATGCGGTATCTTCAATTGTCCTTTGTGGCTATTGATTCCGTGTTCGGTGAAGTGTGTTGACGTATCCTGGCCACAGAACTAGAAAAAAGTAGGACGAGTATGGCCCCATAAAATCCTGAAGTCAAGTTAAGCCCGTGAAGGCAAGCATGCGATTACCACGAATGCAAAAAGTATTGACAGCAGCTACCACAGAAATAGAAAAATTAGCTCTTCTCTAGTTGTGTGAGTTGTCAATTGTCATTATCAACGAAACCACTGATTCGTATGCTCATTTTGCTGGCAAGATAATTTCCTATTTGGGAGTGTTTGAAAATCCGTTTCCCTGGTAGTTCTGTTGTCTTCGCTGACAATGACGTGGCCGGTCGGTCCTTTGCGCTTCTTATTCTGGTTGGTCCAACTGTAACTTACTGAAATTAATAACATTCGGCTGCCATACTAGTTTGATTTCCACACTGGGTCCACTACACGTCAACCAAGTGACGCGTTATCGAAAGCAGTATGGTATCGACACATTTTTCCTAGTCTACCTGAATACGATTGTATACCACATCAATCTAAACGTTGAACAATGAAAGTCCGAATGTAATACTTTAAACATCTGCCTTGTCTTCAAATTTCAAACAACAGTTAAACCAGTGTGTCTCACATCGTTTACAAGTCTAATCTTGCGCCCAACGAAACTCATATACAAGTGATTTCACGGAGTGCCAGGCACTCTTCTATATTATGACAACCCTACCGCAGAAGTACAGGTAACTTAGTTAAAGTTAGTTGATCCTTAACAGTAGATTAGCAGACGATCGAGATGCCGAGGTCCAAAGAGTATTTTGAAACCTTGAAGCCTTCTGTCCGACATTTCGTCCTTCAAAATCACACCAAAAGGCTAGGCGAAAGCCAATCCTCATCTCCCATCTGCTAAAGAGAGGTTATAGTAAACAAAAAGACATGCAACTTGATGAAACTGAGTGAGCTTATCATGTTGATTGTGGATGCTCTTACTTGGTGAAGTTCTCCCATCAGTTAAGTTCAGCTCTACACTATGTTTCGCAAGTAAATCAGTTCGTTATGGGACTCACGTTTCGCTGTCTTGGTGTATGATCTAATAAAGAAATGGAATGACCTTGATCTTGAAGGATATGTCCACTTTGTTAGTCGCTGAACTAGATCCAGAGTAACCTTCAAATATAAGTGATTTTGTCAATGAACGGGATGTTGAAAATTATTTTTGCTGAACAGAGGCAACCTTCACTGAGTCAACAACTGTGAGGGTGGAATTATCATTCAAGGTCACACAACAAATTTCATTGACTTGTTGAGGGTTACTTCGAGTTAGTCAATTCAAGATGAACAACCCTCAAGGTTACCCTAAGTTGAATGATTCAGCGACCTTAAAAGCGAAAACATCATTTAAAGTCATACAGCAAATTATAGCAACTCATTGAGGGCTAGTGGCCCAAGGTCATCTTTCAGATGGAACTACTACAGAACAGAACTGCACAGATATAGAAGAGAACTTGAGGTGGAATGACAATGAACAAGATGTTCACTTGAGTTTTGTTTACTAGGAGCAACCTTAAATGAATGCACATTCCTTAATATGGACATAACCTTCAAGCTCATATCGTAAACGTCATTGACTTGTTCAAAATGTAATAATGACGTGCCATGAAGAAACAGTTAAACCTACAGCCAATCTAGTATCAGGCATGGTGCAGCATGGCATATAAGAAGGTCTATATCCACCTATTCATCTCAGGTCAGATGACAGCCTCTGATTGTTGAGAGAACTATACTTGTTCCGTTTTACGTATTTGTAAATACAAGAACTTTTGGTGTGGGTGTAGGTGTATAAGTTTGAAACGTGAGTCGGGAAAATAACTGTCCTAATTGTGAAACCTCATGTAGAGATACGCATGAACAATTTTACTGGGCGAGTTCTATGGGAGGCGTGAGTAAGGCTATGAGCTAGCCTTTCTGGTGCATAATTGCGATTCTCAACATTCACACTAGGGCTTGGAAGTTTACAGTCACTGTGAAAGCGTAGAAGCTGTAGATGCTTACAAAATGTGCAAATATATTTCTCAGCGCGTTAGCTTGGTTTAGAATATTTTAAATGCATGGTTATTAGGATTTTTATCGATACCTGCTATTATGTTCTGATAACGTTGCATTAGTGTGAAGCATTTTGATGAAGAAATGCAAACCTTTTTTTGAGAAGAGAAACTTCATAGCATAACTATTTGCACTATAGGGTGATAGTTAGGATTGTTTTGTTGATTTATTGTGACAGATCGTACAAAAAATTGGCGTTAAGGTTGATGCTGATATGAAATTAAAAAAAGTAGAAGTACAAATTATTTCCAAATATAGAATAGAGAGAAATAGATATTGAAAACATGTTTATTCTAACACCAAAGATTCAAGTTTTGACT
Organism: Bruchidius siliquastri; assembly: GCA_949316355.1. Taxonomy (NCBI): domain Eukaryota; kingdom Metazoa; phylum Arthropoda; class Insecta; order Coleoptera; family Chrysomelidae; genus Bruchidius; species Bruchidius siliquastri. Next base: position 20,755,456 of record OX438538.1, on the reverse strand, counting down.
GTACATTACCTTATGTATTTGAGACCGCTCAATGTAAAAGTTATTGGTTAAAACAATATACAGGAGGTTAGCAAAAAATAAAGCCACTGAAATAGTTAAAAAAATGCGAAAGATAACTTCAAAATTGATTTAGACGGAAGAAATGTTCATTATCCATTGCATAATGATAATTATCTACTTCAAAAAAACATGAATAATAGAATTTTTTTTCATTTTGAAGGTGCAGTTATCAAATTCTATTGGAACACTCAAATACTGATTGTCACTTGACAGCGAACTGTAGCATTATGTTGCTCAGTTGAATATTTACTGAATATTCGGTATTTTGTGAAATCGATATTCTCTGCAGTATCATCATTTATAAAAAAAACATTAACGAGCAGGTATAATGAAAAAATACTAAATGATATATTTTTTGAGTGAAGCTCAAATAAGGGGTAATTTTGCTTGATAGCTCTATTTATTTGACCAAGTGCAGATAGGGGCGGATCTAGGATTTCATCATGAATTTTGATATTAACCAGGTGCGTAGGTGGTGTTTGAGATGAAGGCGTCGACTTGTTGAGAGATATATAACAACTTTCGATCTTAAATAATCAACATACTGAACATTTTGAAGAGAAATGAAAGGTTTGCATGCCATATCCCTCTTATAAATCTGCTTATTCTGAGGGCTGACTCCCAAGACCTTCTATCGTTTTCGCATCCTGGTGCACATATTAAATTTTATTTTTTTAAGTAGTTGTTGGTTTTCATGGATCTGTTCATTAATTTCCTTTAAAGTGGCTGAATAGTGTGTGTAAACATGCAGCGGAACTAGTACCATATTCTTCCAAGACCTTTTAGTCCGGAGGCTAATGATCTGAAATCAACATAACCTATTCAATATAATTTCATTATATTGGAATGAAACTTGGTACGAAGAAAGATCAACTCGTTTGTTAGCTATTGACTATCTTCTCTGGGTTGGAATTTCTGTTAAGCACTCCAAAGATCGATAGTACAATTCATTTTGAACATTTTCTATAGTTCTTTTCGATAAATTCATGCTGTTTGAATTACTCGTGGTTGAAGATGTCAATTTTCCATAAAACAATACATGATTTTAAACAAAGTTTGCATATAATCAAAACCGCGCATTATTCTATAAGCTTTTAAAAAACAAAGAGACTTTGTTTAGTCGTGAAGAAGAATGATGATCTTGTTTCACGAAAACCACAGTACAATCTCTTTAAAAAAGTTTCAGCTCTTGTCATTATATTATTTTAGACGAAAAGACAATTCTATATTTATTATGAGAACTAGCATCTTTGTTTCTTCTAAGCAATCATCAATCAAACAACAAAATACCCTCTCTAGAGAACGTGACAAACAAAACTTTTACTTTCTAACTCACTCCAGATTCAAAGATCAACTAGTAGAAGATCAGGAAAATTTGAATAATTTTGAATTACTAATCGGTAGGGCATCTTAGAAATCCTCATGCTATTTTTTACTTGCCTATTTTACATATACTGTAAATGTGATTTCACCATATATTTTGATAAAGATAAAGGACACCCTGTTAACTATTAAGATCATATAATAAGTTCATCTTCAATAGTCTGGCTAGTGGATTTTGGCTTCAACGCTTCTCCTCTTCATCAAGTAGGTACTATGTACTTTTATTAGAAAATTCGATGAACCCCTCTGTATATACCTCGCTATTATATATTAAAACATGAACATACAGGCAAGGATGAAAAACAATGCAATTATCTGTTTTTTTTGGTATGAAAGTTATGATGTAATGGATAACTTTCAGCGTCTATAATTCTGTTAAAGCTGAGTTTGAAGGTATACATGTCATAAGTTTTGTTTGTCATGTTTAGAAATGGTATTCCAATGTTTGGGTGAAGGTTGATATGAACAAGGAAGGTATTTCCCAGTTGCGCAGTAGTCCGTGAAAATTATTCAAAAACGTGTACCTTTTGGTCGGAAAATTAGCAGTTTTGATCAAGAATAAAACATTGTAGACCTTTTTAAGCATATAGTTCATTATATCAACCTATGGGGTCATTTCCACCCCTGCATATCCGTGTATACGATATGTACAAGATGCCCTGTGTGGCAAGTTTCATTCCAACGAAACAAAGTACCGGGTTGAATCTTTTAACCTCCGGGCTATTCATACAGTCGCAGTTTAATTTACATTGCATCTTCAGCCCTCGTCAGCTCTACATATATGGATGGACTTAGGACTCCTAGATGTGTGTGTGTGTCTGTGAAACTACTTGAAATTTGGCACAACAGTTTTACATTTTGCCGCGATTAACTACTGATACGGTATCTTGTTATGGATTTAAAATATCACTTTATCAGGTTGGTGACAAGTGTAGGTGGTTCATTGGGCCTGAAAGAGAAAAACATTGTTTAGTTTATCCAACCACCGTACTTAAGACATAGAATAGGGAAAAATATGGAAATACGAGACACATTTCAAGGTTTTACCAACCACAAGTAGTGTCAGACCGAGATGATGGTAAGTTTTTGGGTGAAGCCGAATCGTCGGCTTTTAACACAACATTTGGCCGAAGCCCAAGGTTTGATCGAACTAAAATGGCTGTGGATACGCGAGGGAAAAGCTACAAGCTATCTCACTTCGATTTAGCTAGTAATTCATGGTATAAAAAAATAATAACTATCTTGATTAATTTCAACAAATTCGATAGAGAATTAGGGGTTACAATCGCAACGGAGATTGGGGAGGGGATGTAAACCATGATTTAGAATACTGTGCCTCTGTGGGAGGGACATTTTGGGGCTATGTCTCCCCCTAGTTTGTTGGCATGCATTCAAGCTTGAAGCTGATATTTACAATTTTGAGGTCATCTTCGAAATAGAATTTTGGACGGTTGTTCTACAGTACCGCCAACGAGATAAAGCTGAGGTACTGCATTGATGGAACCATGTACAGGTTCATTGGAGACAGCCACCTCATTGTTTGAATACCCAAAAAGGTCTTCTATATTCCGGGTTTCCTCATAAACTACGATCTCGTGCCCCAGGGGCGTGCGGACCACTGGTTGGGACACTGTGCTATAAAACAGTAATTTTATGATCAGCTTTCAATATACTAGCGTGCTTTTCCAGATTTTTCTCCTAGACTTAAAACAATAGACAGACGAGGACATGTACATGCAATTGATCTACTAAAAGTTTAAGCAGATTCTCACATAGGCTAAAGCAAATGGTGCTATACGTTTGAAGCGTGCTTATTTCTAGGGGTGCCATGCATAGATGAAGAATTCATGATGTCATACGATGCAATGTAGCATACTATTTTTGCTCAATATTTGCATTACATTATCCACAGCTTAAACATATACTACAACGTATGGTATGGTAAGGTGTAATATAAATAAAATGCACCGCGTACAATTTTCATCAAAGTCAAAATACTGTTCAGATATATTTTGATCAGTTTTACTGGTAATGATAAACTTATCATTTTGCATAGTGGTTTTTAAATCAAATGAATAAAACAACTTTCTACCACATTCACTAGATATGTATGCGTATTTATCCACGTCTCCTTGTAAAAGGATAATTTCAATCGTTATTTTGTATCTCGTACAACGTTTTTTATCATCTAGAACCAATGCCACAAACAATCAAAGAACAAATAGTAGAGAATTATTGATATGAGTTATGGTAAGGGGAAATATGGCAGTAAATTATGAAGCATGAAAGGAAAGGAAATGAGTGTTAAGGCTATAAAACACCAAATTACATTTAATGAGCCTAAATGAAAAATAGTTTTCATGTTGTCGACAGAATGCATAGTTCCTGTTTAAGAGGTGTATACATATTATTCTGGATAAACGTTTTCCTTTTCCTTTCCGTTATTAAGGAAATCTAGAAATGAATTTCACGCGCTTTATAAAACTCGAATTCCACTTCTCTGAAGTTCATCGAGCACTTGGAGTACTTGGGGCAGCACCTCCCCAAACATGAGAGTAATATCAGTCTGTCTGCCTGTTTGTCTGTCTCCCTGTCTCCCTGTCTGTCTGTCGGTCTGCCAGTCTGTCGGTCTGTCGGTCTGTCGGTCTGTCGGTCTGTCGGTCTGTCGGTCTGTCGGTCTGTCGGTCTGTCGGTCTGTCGGTCTGTCGGTCTGTAGGTCTGTCGGTCTGTCGGTCTGTCGGTCTGTCGGTCTGTCGGTCTGTCGGTCTGTCGGTCTGTCGGTCTGTCGGTCGCTTTACCAACTTTAGAGGAATTTGAGATGTTTTTTCTGTAGGCCAAGAAAACTGCCTAATTTTGACATAAAATTGAAATTTTTCCTCCAGGTATTGCGATTTCCATCACAAACCTAATATTATTTTAAACCTGTCGCACCTAGACTCAAGCCTTTTCGAAATAACAGTCGAATGAATGTCCCCAGTAATTCACGTAACAATGTAGTTTCAAACCTGCATTCCAACATGGAAGCGAACAATTTCACAAAAATTATACAGTAGTACAGAGCGGCAATGCTTTATCGGAAAGGCTCGTTTAAATTTAAAATCCAACTTTGTTAAGCCCTGTCATGTCTGTAATTAGAAAAGCAATGAATTTGAACACGTTACTCAATCAAAACCACATTATCCTATAGCATACCGTTCGATTTGTTTGTTTAAATTGAACTGAGCCCATAGGCGTCACCGGAAAGCTATAGAACAAATTAGTCAGTGATTGATGATTTGAATGATATTGGAGTATATATAGATTGACACTGATAAACATATTATATTACTTGCAATTTGCGTGAAAACAATTAGAATATTTTACTATGCTTCTACGCTCGAATATGTGTCGATCATCGAAATAATCAAAACATAATAATTTATAATAATCTATAATTTGTTTACACGATCTTTCAAGTAAAGAGTCGAGATAGACGCTACGAGAAGAAGTAGTTTTATTGAAACGGTTAATGATATTTTATCCTGCAGACTACAATATCTCTACCAGCAATAAAAGAATAGTGCGCGAAGTATTGAGTCGATCTACTTGACAAAATATTTTTCTTAGTTTTTATGGTGCCAGTATAACAAACATTTGACAAACATAAAACATATATCGTCGCAGTCGATATACGGAATGTTTTTCAGTTGTATAGGGTGTGGCATGAGGATTTCAGGTGAAGCTTTTCACCTAGAAGTTGCCACAAGGTCTATGCCAATAGTTTAGAAATTATATCAGGAACTAGTCCTTACTTGTGGTGATAAATATGCGCCTAATATATTTACCATTAACACCAGCGTTTATCATATGTGTGTTCTCTAACGCTCTTTTCAGTGGACATGGACTGACAGAATCCTTATATTCTGTATAGAATGAGGGAATCCACCACCATTCTCAGAGACGTTACCTCGGCAGCATTAACACGCCATCCAGAACAACAACAAAAGGACTACCAGCTATGAAAATAGAGCGTCACTTAATACTAGTGATATTTTATCAAGCTTTTGCTATTGGGGTTAACATACAAAAGAAGCTGGTATTTCTCTCGCCCTTCAACTATTACTACCACTCTTAAAGGCTCAATATGTGTGGGAATGTGCTCTGAAGAACTGCTTGCAGCTTCTGGATTCAATCCAGAGCGAGAAGAAGAGGAATATGTGCCTGATATTACAAAAGACTTCCGCAACTGTTTTCGAAACACTTTTCTCAGCAGTCCAGTTCTATGCGGGCTTTATCGAGTTCTTTGATACCCTGAAACTTCTGTGTCTATGAAAAGAGGATGACCTGCGCGCCCTGGCTGTGCGCACGTTCCATCTACATCTGCTCGTAACCACCATTCCGTTGCTGCCTTCGTGAGAGGTAACCTATAAAAACTCTATGTACAAGCTTTGGCGGTTTATCCCATATATCTGGAACAACCCCTTGCTGTTTGTCGATGCATACTCACATTGCACATATCGAGCCTAACATGCGAGTAGGCTGTTGCGTGCGACGTAAATATAAAAATAAAATCACATACACCTCTTTACTACCAACTGAAAAAACATACACATGTAAATTTGTTTTTTTATCGAGGTCGATATTTGAACTCATAAGGCTAATCGAACCTCTTGTCGAAGGGCGCAGAATAATTGAGGTTTTCCGGTGACGTTAAAACACTACCCTAATTTTAGATACATGATATACAGTGATAGTATAAATTTCTTCGGCCATTTTGTTTGCCACGCGTGGAGGTGGAGGGAATATTCGGTCGAATTGGGTTCTTATTTATCATCTCCAATCATAACCATTTTTAAATACATTATAAATGTGACATATTATTTTTGATTAAAAAAATTAATGAGGAAAATTACGAGGTACTAGACGTCTACAAGTTGGAATGGCGGGAGGGAAAACTGAGCGGGGGGATATTTTTTAATTTTCTTCACGGTTTACTGTAGTTTAAATGCTTAAAGCGATAGCCGCTAGAATATAATAAATGTGGGCAACACATTTTTTGCCTTTGCTAATAATTATGAGTTCAGGTCCTTTTATGGATGATTGTGGAATCTGAGGTAGAGCTTTTCCACAAATAGCTTTTTGTATTGTAAACACTCACTGTTCCTTCTCAAGTATAACACTTATCTCAATAATGTCAAAAGGTAATACGCGGATATATGCGCGTTTTGAACATGTCTGTCCAATATTGGTCACCAAGTCATCCTACTGGACATTTTTTGATATGCTGTTTTCCTAGATGTACGTAAAGAAGTGGGAAAGGGAGGAGAGAGCTACAAGTGCTTTTATGCTGACGCCAATGCATTGTGGCAATGCGAGCGTCGACTTTAGTTAAGCCTACCTCATAACAGTCCCCGTTGTTATTATGTGATTAGCGTTGAAATGTGCTCAATGTATTGATTTGTCTTAATCTCCTTTACATGTACATAGGTGCGTTCGAATCATAGAAGACTAGCTGGGCCATTCCCGACCATGATGCAGTCCAATCGTCATGTAGAGCCCACAAGGATTTTGCCGAAAATTATAACAATAATTCCAAACAAACTTTTCTTGGTTAGCTTTTCTACAATTGGCAATAAAACGCATGTATGATACATAATTAAATTACTACCAAAATTTATCCATAAATTCTTATTATACGCATGCGCAGTTGGTTTGATATCACGTGGTATGACTTTTTTCTCGGTTATTCAGTCCGTAGTTGACATTATCGATGGTTAAATTTAATCGTTCTAAGTTGTGACAACCATGAATATGGAAGGCAACAGCCACAACGTCAAACGTACGTCAACATCAAACTCTAACATGACCAATACGATTGTTATTACACGAATATCAAAAACATTTTCCTGATTTCAACGGTTTGAGACATACAGGGATCATTGTTAGTGAACACACAGTAAAACTCGCAGGAAACACACTCCAAATACTGTCGGTCTGTCGGTCTGTCGGTCTGTCGGTCTGTTGGTCTGTCGGTCTGTCGGTCTGTCGGTCTGTCGGTCTGTCGGTCTGTCGGTCTGTCGGTCTGTCGGTCTGTCGGTCTGTCGGTCTGTCGGTCTGTCGGTCTGTCGGTCTGTCGGTCTGTCGGTCTGTCGGTCTGTCGGTCTGTCGGTCTGTCGGTCTGTCGGTCTGTCGGTCTGTCGGTCTGTCGGTCTGTCGGTCTGTCGGTCTGTCGGTCTGTCGGTCTGTCGGTCTGTCGGTCTGTCGGTCTGTCGGTATGTCGGTTTGTATGTTTTTTGTTGGTCTGTAGGTTTGTTTGTCGGTCTGTCGGTATGTCGGTTTGTATGTTTTTTGTCGGTCTATCGGTCTGTAGGATTGTTTGTCAGTCTGTCCGTTGATCTGTCAAGCTTCAGATGGTCTTAAGAAATGAAGGGTACTGAGTCGGAATCCAGATATGGTTGAAGTTTTCATTGAATCTTCTTATATTCATTTGCTGATCTTAACAGTAGATCGAGTAGATCGAGGAGTTCATTTATTAAATAGGACTATATAAATGATAGGAAAAATAATTATTTCGCTCACACACCTGACTAGCCACTGCCTTTCTAATCTCGTAGAAGTAACCTTAAAATCCGCTTTTATTATCACTATTTATACAAGCTCATCGCGGTTGAGTCTCGGAACCGTAAAAACCGCCGTTCCAGCAGCATTAGTGAATTCTATCAAGTTTTACGGTACTAAAATGGACGCCTCATAGAGTTTACGATTTTTTCCACTGATTTTCATACACTGCTTTTATATACGCAGATTTTATAGCTCAGCTTAGCCATGTACACTGAAGGGTTAGACAATAATTACGGGGTGGAGGGACTCATTTCAAAAAGCATATAAGGTCTTTTTAATAACGCAAAGAGTAAGAGTCATTTTCACCTCCCGTGCATAAGCTAGTTCTCAAAAAAATGTATGTGTTATTAGAATACATTGTATCATTTATAAAATGTTGACTCTGGTAATACTTGATATTCCAACCTTCTTCGATGTTTCAGACTGTGAAGGTCCTTTGTAAGTTCAGGCGCATGCACTCGTCTCCTGGATTGCTTCCAGAAACTTTGTTTATTAATACTGAACAAATCTTTTCTTCTTGGATAATTCAAAGGTGCTGATCACAAATTCAGGCCGGACCTCACAGAGTGCAGGATGCATTCACTTGACTTTTTGTCGGTCAAACGGGCAACATTCAATGGATTGATTAATTGGTTAGATCCGCCTGAGACAGCCATCGAGGACAGGATGTTGTAACATTACACCTGTGCGAATCTTTGTCTGATCTAACCGATTGGATGTATGCATGGAAGATATGTATGGATATATATGCACGTCTGTGTGTGTGTGTGTGTGCTCTGTATGTTTAGTTAGGTGACATGATTATGAGGGAACGGTGACGGCATTGCGCTATCAATTAATAAATGAGGTGTACTCCTGCCTCCTGCTCACGCTAAGTTACGACAGGGTCGTATTGTGACCCACATACAATACTTAATGCTCACTTGTATTTGGACCGTCAATATTTCAAATCACCTGATATGAAAGATTCCATCACTATCTGTAAAAGGCACTGAACTCTTTACTGGAAAAATCTGAAAAACATTTCCTGTCGCCGGTGGGGATCGAACCTACAACCTCAAGCATTTTAGACAGACGCTTTGACTATTTAGCCACGGTTAGTTGTGAGGGTCATTGATGTACGCTGTCGTTCACGTTATTAATCTTTGAATCACTCTCACTCTGACCGCGCACTCATCTGGAGAACAAATCGTTCAGATCAGTTATTTTCTGGTCCATCAGCGTACAAGAAATTGTGAATCCTCAACGTGACGCGGTGGTCAAGCGGATACGACGTCAGCAGGGAATGTCGTAGATATGAGTTCGAGATCCGGTCGCGTCAAACAAATTCTGGATTTTTAACACGCTTCCCAACCTAACTTCCAGCGAAGTCAAGGATGGATGACAATATAATGATAAAATAAAAGGAAAAAATAAAAAAAAACAGAAAAAAATCAATTCAAAATCTTTAATAAAAAAAAATTGAAAATAGTTTTAATTGAAATTTAAGATTTTAAAATTTGAATTTCAAAATTTTGGAAAATGTTTAATTTCTAAAATGGTATGGGTTCTTGGATGTTTGCTGTACAATTGCATTTAAATTCCTTTTAAGACTAAAATAAAAAAATGTTTTAAAAAAAAATCGCGCTACCATACTAAAGAGTTATATTATAATTTATATTTGTTCATTAAAATTTTGTTCAACAACTGTAGAAAGTCAACCAACCCGATACAATAAATGATCATATAGATTGTAGATGCTCTTACTTGGTGAATCTTTTTATCTGCACAATAAATGATTTTTAGGAAGTTCAAAATATCAATCGTGAATAACAAGAAAAATATATTTTATTGAAAAAAATTCTACTATATTTTTATATGTTAACTCTACATTCACAAATAGCTACCAATGAAATATTAATAACTGTTGATATCAAACATGCCCGGCTTTTTACAATGGAATAAAGAAAGCCAAATTATTTACTGGGTTTCCAGCGATTTTTTAAATGAATTTAAGTTTAGTGTATCTTAATAATCGAATGTTTTTTCTTGATGTAGATGGTAGATGCTCTTACTTGGTGAAACTCTTCCATCATGTAGATAAAAAGTTGTGTAATTATCACACAGTTTCACAAATAAAACTGTGTGAAAATTACACAACTTTTTATCTACATGTTTTTTCTTGAACGCAAAAAATCTATTAATTGTGTGCATTTTTTAGTATTGAAAAAGATGCGTTAATGGAAAATTGCTAAACCACTTACATTCTCATCTATGAAATATGAGTAACAAAATGGAACAGTCCGCTTGTAAGTAGGTTTGATAATAAAAACTCTATCGATTGGCCTACATGCGATCATGCAATCATGCGTTGACTTACTTGATACTGTTGAATGGGGAACACGAGGCCCGGCTGCTGTAGAGTGGCAGTTGGGGCCGTCATTTGTTGAGGAGTGGCTGGCAACTGGGGCTGACTTGGGACTTGCCAGGCAGTTGCCGCTGCGGCAGCCGGCACTTGTAGACCCATCCTGGAAGGCAGATGACAAAGATCTTAACCTGGCTACAGACGGCATGACATGACATGGTTGGTCTTTGTCAAAGGGGTATCTAGACTGGGGGGGTGGGGGGTAAAGGGCAAGGAGTTTGTTTATGCTTCCACCATTTTTTGCAATACCTTCGTCGAGGTAAGTGAGGCAACAGAAAAAGGGATATGTCGATAGTAATTATAATAAAGTTAGAAGGAGAAGCTAACAAAAAGTGAAACTGTGGAGTCTTTGAGTTCTGAGTCACCACGAAGGAGGCATCGTGGTGTTTTTTAACTGAGATCAAACCTGTTTTGACCACTGCTCACATGTTCCGGATTTACATACAGAGTGATCTCTTCTTAGCTATCTGATTACAGTATTAACCGTTATCAATATTATCACTTTTGAATCTGTCCCCCTCCCTTCAAAAGGAAATCCTGGGCACACTTGTATTTTTTGAAACTTCTCGTCACCCCTACAGGATTTTTTTGATTTTTCAATAATTGATCAATGTACTTTTGCACAGGATTTTCCTGACAGTCTTTGGGGTTCCACAACCCTATACGCATTCTAAACGCGTCTGTAATTCTTATTCAAATCCGCCATGACGTAGGGTCGAGTGTCATTGGCCCTCATGCTATTAGAAAATCGTACAAAAAATATGCAGCCGATTTTGAGTAATCGCAAGGTTTGCGAAATTTTATTTTGATTTCAATGATACTAGACCACTATTATAAATTTCGAAAATCAGAGTTGTAAAAAATACGAAGAAAACGGGAATGACTGCACAAAATATGATAATATATATAAGTCAACTGTCAACTCTCCAGTATTACGCATTTTGTGCAATATAGTTTTAACATACATTATTGCAATCCAATATAGACTGGAGTGGAATCAGTTCAATACAAAACGTAGCCATTGTTGAGACTTACCCCATGTAAGACTGTTGGTAGCCACCATACTGTCCATATCCATATCCTGCTTGCATGCCGCCGAGATATTGGCCTTGCAGTTGTGTGGAACTGGTTGATGGGTAGCTTTGAGGGTACCAATAACTAAGTTGTTGACCATATGCGTTGTATGGGAATGTTGTTCCAGCAATTGCCTTTCAGAGGAAAACAACACTAAATATAATAATCAAAAAAACTTTACTTACGTCTCAATTGCCTTGATAGGCTCTCTCAAAGTACTTGATAGATAAGTGTGGTATGGGCTATTTTAGATGGAAATAATCTGAATGTAAAGTGAGATACTTATCTAAGGTTTTATGGATTTCAAAATATATATTTTCTAATTACGGTTCGAAACGACCAGGGTTTTGTGGAATGTACAGTTTTTACTCCTCTGAGAACTGTTGCCTCTTCATAATGGCCCATGCTGACCCACTACACGCCACTATCACAGCATAAGGAGAGTCATTGCTATGTTATTTTCAGACGTGTAGATTCTCTCGACTATGTATGGCGCGTGGTAGCGTTTCACGCGTTGAAATGCATCTGAAAATGGTATTGAACTATCGAGCAAATATAAGGAGTGCAACTGCTGGTTTTCTCCTTATGCCAGTATCATTGTGTAGATGCAACGTCAGCCGGCAGTGGTAGAAGATGATGAACGATGGCTCGATAATCGGTCATTTTTGCAACATGAAAGCAAGCCAGCATCACCTGGCCACCTCCAGTGCGCCGCGTCCACACAATGGACCGTGCTGCACACATTCAGGCATTTCTATAGTTAACTGAAGAACCTCCAACTGCCACGATTTACCAGTAACACCCAACAACCGTCCGCAATAAACTTTCGCTAGACTGGAGTATCTTTACGCCCAGGGTATAGCATTATTTTGCTTGGCTCTCTTCTACAGGATCGATAAGTACAAATGATAAAAACCACTGTAAAGAATATTCCAGTTGAATTTGGAAGAACGACATATACCATTTAATAAAATTTGACCCGGTCTATTTGAACCGCGCGCGTTAGCCGAATCGGATTTGTTTTCTTAGGTTGGTACAACCTTATATCCGTTAAGTTTGCGCGGGATATGTCAATTGACCTCCTGGACCTCCTAGACCAGACTATTGTGTGCCTGCGTGGTGACAACTAAAGTGGCCTAGCGAGGACCATTGTGAATAGGGGGCTTGAGACGTTTTGTTACATCCACCATTGGGTTTTACCTGTCCAGCAACTGGTGCATTGTTTGGGTCTCCGGATTCCTTTCCCCAAGAACACTTAACAATTTGCCCGTTGATATCCGTGTTGTGCACTGCGACGATTGCGTGTGTGGCAGACTCCTTTGTTGAAAATCTGAAAGAGCAGAATAATCTAGATTTTGATGGTCTTACTTGGTATTTTATAACTAAACGGCCACGAAAAACCTGTTGATACGATTGCTCTAAATTCATTTCATTGTCTATATAATTTTTAGTGTCACGACGATTTATTGGCGACGATCCTCAATCACCTGAAGATAATTGGAGATATTGAATCAATCGAAACGTCGTGATACACACAATTTTATAGACAATGGAATTTCGAAATCAAACTTTTGAAGTTCAGTTCATGGGCATCTCATGGAAATCACTTAGGTTTTATTTAATGACATTAATGATTGGCGATACTCACCTAACAAATGCGTAGCCTTTCTCTTTAAAAACTCTTATTTCTTGAATTGTTCCGAAAGGGGCGAATGTTTTTTGCATCAGTTCCTCTGTAAGACCATTTGATATACCTCCACAGTACACTGTGCAATTTGTAGGACTGCTTTGATTGTAGACTTCGTCGAAAGTTAGCGGTTTTCCATTACCCACTGAAAAAGACAAAATACATGGGCCATGACAGATTTTTATCGGATTCCGCTTTAATATATAAGCGAGAATTGATTAATAATTAGTAAAATTATATAGAAAAATGGGTCGCCAGTGGCAATCGTGGCCACAACCTCCTACATAGGAAGTAGGTAGGCGATTTACTGTTCAACTTTGGCGAGAATAACCATCAAGATGGAGCTGTACATGTTAGGAAGGTTGGAAGGAAGAATCGCGAGGAGGGAAGAGGTACTTTTTATAGTGTATTTGCCATTCAGTTTGGTGTTCTTGCCATAGCTGAAAAGGTGGTTCATTGCAGATAATTTCTCATTTATCAATGGACAATATGAATTGGAATTGAATATGGAAGTTACGATTTATTGATAACAGTATTTATAACAGTCTTTCGATTTCGTTAGAAATGTCCTTTTCAGATTTTCAAATAAAATAACTAAAAGAAAGAGTTTTATTTGTGAAACTGTGTGATAACTACACAACTTTTTATCTATATAACATATATTTATATATTTGGAATTGTTGCTTAATTTATATTTAAAAAAATCGAAAACTTTGCTCTTAGGTGGTGAGAATGGCTGTAAATACCAACATATGCATTTAACCTGCCCTGAATAACTCAATGTCAGTGATATTGAAACCTAAAATAAATTTCTCTCAATAGTCGATTTTTTCAAAAGAAATTATTGTGGGCAATCACTGAAACTAAACGCAATGGAAGATTAGTCAGATGAATCAACATCCGTAACTGGAGTTGGAAAAAAAGTATCGATCACGTGTCGGAGCCAAGCGACATCGCACAACGGAAATACATATGTTCACTTTAATGATCAGAGAATCAATGTTCTGGCTGGCATGTTGTCTAGATTACGCACGTTTTCGACTTAGAGTCCAAATATGTCACATAGATTTTACACCAAGAAAACAATACAAATTTTAATTCGAAAAAATAAAAATGTATCACCAAGTATCGCGCAAAGTGGCGCTACCTATTTGGCATCTCTACGAAGTCAAGGTGCTAATAGCTTGGACTCTACCTGATAGCGGTGACAGATGGGTGAACTGCTTGACAGCGATATCTTTTGTTATTTGTAGACACTTTGTACGATAAAGCGTTCACATCAAAAACTGACGATTGAAGTGTATGCTCTCCACTACAGATATGATCTGCTATAGAGAAGCATAGATGTCGCTGTAAATCAGTTCACCCTTGATGACAGATATCGTAGGGGGCATCTGTCATCGCTATTATGCAAAGGTCAACCTGTTATGACATTGACTTTGTGATGATGCCAATGGGCAGTTTTAAATTAAAAAAAAAAAATTTTTAATAGTAAAAAGGGCAATTTTATTTGTCGTGTTCGTAACAGTTCTGGCTGACAACGAGCGAACCAAACTTGGTATGCGTGTGTATGTAAGTGGTGTTGCTGAATGCGAATATGATCATTAGGAAAACGTAACGGGTCAGCAAAGGCATTTTGGAGGGAGGTAAGCGCCCAGAGGCCCCTCAAAAGTCCGCCTCTAAGGCCGGGTCGGAAATGGAGACCGCATCCATAATCACCAGCCCTCAGTTGCCCAGAAAGCGTTTTTTCACTCATATGAATTTTTTGTCATTTTTCCAAGTTATATACGTACACACTTTTTATGATACTCTAATGCCGAAATTTTTTAACCCATCTCGAGGCAAAAATACAGTTTTCATTATTTAATCAGAGAAAAACAAATCCGTCATGGTGAACAATTTTTTTCTTCAAAAATGTCAAAAACCCGTTTTCTCCGTGATTCTGGGGCGGTAATAACGGAGATGGCCTCCGTTTTTGTGCTTGATGTAGAGAGTCCTAAAAAGCTCTCGGGGGTCACCAAAAATTGAGGTCATATTCGTAATTAACGCCCCTCAATTACCTAGAATGCAATTTTTTTGTCTTATTTGAAAAAATTAGTTATGATTTTTGAAGATATATACCACACACCTATGGATTTTAATGATTTGCTGACGCCACTTTTGATACCTATTTCTCTCTACCTCTATCTCTCTTCTCTCCCGAAACAATGCAAAGGGATCATGAGGTTATGGCGACATAAAGCCAAATTTAGATATTCTATCTAAGAAATTCCGTCGTAAAATTTGGTACAGCTCAAGGTGTCAAAGGATGTACTTTTATCAATCGACCCTCTGTACCCGGTAATCTGCTTTTGGAATGAAATCCCAGATTCCATTCAAAGTAGCCCTGTCTGGCGTGCAAAGGTTGAAGGAATTTTGTAATGCCTTTACGGAATTCCTTCCTGATGTTATTAGCCAAACGCCTCACGTCACGATCTCAGAGATTGAATCACATCAAACGCGTAGGTTTCAAATATTTTATAAATCCAGATAACCCAGATATTTTCACTGCAGTACGTGGAATTTTCAGATCTAGAGCGGAGCTCTTATCTCTATGGTTGTCCTCTCCTAATAGAAAAATCAAGCCGTTGGATAATCGCCTAGGAAAGAGACGCACCATTAAAACAAACTACCCGGGTTATACTTTAGAAAACTGATATTGAAATTCTTTATTGTCATCCTTTTATGTAGAAAGTGCTCAAAATATATGAGAACTTCCATAGAGAGAGAGATAGAGAGAGAGAGAGAGAGAGTGTGAGAAAAAGATATAGAGAGAGACAGGGTGATCCAATGGCACAGGGAAATACCTTTTAGTATATATATATATATATATATATATATATATATATATATATATATATATATATATATATATATATGAGGGTTGTTTATTCAAAGGGGTATTTAGGGCATTTTTGAGGCAATTTCTTGGAAGATAAGGTATTTTTGGGTATTTCTTTAATTAGGGTATTTTATTGTACAAATTTCAGGCAGTGGTTTTCCCTTAGGTTTACATATAGGTGGAAGGAGGCTTAATCAATGACAGCTCTCCAGATATAAGAGCAATATCTAAGTCAGGATTTTATTAGGGTTGTTAACAATCTTTGAGGATTTTTTTCTCAGCTCTGAAAATATATCCAGTGGCCTTTCGTGGGATACTAGATGATGATGCCAGAATCCAGAACCTGATTCTCAGTAGTGGAAGCATTGCTTTGAAACCTCTTTGATAGCTTTAAGTTTGAAACGCAACATTGTTGTAATACCACTTTATGACCAACTCTATATAGTAAATACTTCTACTGCCTAGTAAAAACTTTCGTATTAAACTTTTTTCGATACCTTGTATATTTTATCCAATAATCGACCATTTCCAAACTCCTCAATAGCCCTGTATAGATACCCATCCTCTCAATAGGATGACGTTTGACAGAAATGGTTACGGAAGTAAGTGATACAGATGTCAAAAAAATCACTCAAATTCGAAACTAATAAAAGATTGAAGCTATATAAATCACTTGATATTTTGTGTGACACAATTGCAGTGAATTCCCTCGAGCGAGAAAGGAGGACAACTAAGTTAGACAATATCATGCAGCAAGTTTATTATAACTTTGTAACAAGGAGAATAAGCATATTCTGACTGTGAAAGCTCGACATTTTGAGATTAAAAAGTTTCTTATTCAATTGGATATGCACCTTGAAGTCCGCTTTTCATCCCCCAAGCCATGTAAAACATACAAGAAACTTCTGACAGCTGCAGTTGCCGGTTCGATTGCGGACCAAACTCACAATTCCACCCGGAATGATGCTTGATGCCCTTTACCTCTGGCTTGGAGACGTATGTATATGCATGGGCGTCGTATATGAAGGGTGGGGCAAAGGGATCTCCAAAAGTAGCGCAGTAAATATTTTTATTTTTTTAATTCTGTTGATTTATACGTATAATTATTTTATTTAAAAGCCACCACCAGTAAAAATGTGAATAAATTGGTCTAGTTCAGTTATTAGTCGGTGATATAAGCCAAATGAAGGAACTGCTGTCACCAGAAGCGACCATGAGAAACGTTTATGTCGGATTTTACCACCATCCGTACGAAAGACGGAACCCATAATTAGAAAAATTTGAGAAAAAAATTAATGCATGATGATCGGCTATGGCGCATTTACGAGTTTGCTTCAAGGCTCGCCGTGGCTCAATGGTCAAGCGTCTGCCAAGATTGCAGGAGGTTGTAGGTTCGATCCTCACCGGAGGCGACAATTTTTTTTTCCTAATTTTTCTTATCAACAGTTTACAATACAATACTTGCAATAAATGCAATGATTTTTTTGCTTCCAATCCAAATTATTGGCTACATTCTTGATCGAAAAACTAAAAACCCTTGGTACTTTATCCTTCATATTTCAACTTCAACGGAATCTGTTGGAATGTGACATGTTCAAAGGATAATTTCCTGTTCCATATTTCAGTGATAATTAGCTACTGTTAATTATTACTACTGCCTATTATTGAACACTGTCGACTAAATAGTATCATTATGCATTTCAAGTAATTGAATGCTTTATTTCAATTGCAGGGTTTATACGAATATTAGTAATTCAGATAATAATCAAATTTTCATTACTATTGATGTTCTGTGAGTATTTTACTTTCCATGCCAATAGGCAGGAGAATTATTGTATTCGCCAAAAGAACTCGAATTTGACATGATGTTTAGTGACATATACATTAAAAAAGTCCATGTCACTCACCTCCGTTGATCTGTATGTCTGTCATTCTGATGATATTTTGACACTAGACACCACTACTACTAATATAGCAAGAACGTAAAAGTGTTACGAAGTTGACGAAGAAAAAAGAACATTGAAGCTTCGGTTTTGGACTTTTCATCAAAAATGTACGATACATCCGGTCTACCGTTCAAGCGATACTGACGAACGGTCGGATTAGAAGTATCTAAATATTATATAGATAGAAGCAACCAGCTTTTGTCAAGTTGCCACATTTACTCTAATGCTCTAGTTTGTCCGGCTTCTGTTTCAGAAACTGCTATTACACAAAACTGCATTTTTCCTGAATAAGGTTAATAAATAATTACAAAATTTAGGTATTTTGAGATTTATACAATCAGAAAATAATTGAGGTCTTTAGATAATTCTATTTTTTTCAAATTCAAAGGATCAAGAGCTTCAAAATTCGATTAAAATCTGTTCCTTTGCGTGGGAAGCACACCGTCAACCTATTTGACGCCATTTTATATGAGCATCATTTACTTATTTAGAACAAGTCTATAATTGTGACAGTTATTTATTAGCTAATCAGGAAGACCATTCCTAGATATGAAAACAAAAAAATGGTGTTCAGGGGAGTGTCCCTAAGATTGACATTCAGATCGATCAAGAGACGTGAGTTCGTAGATCTGTTGGTAGACCATCTGCGCGGCAATCAGAAGATATGCAGTTCAAACCCTACCGTAGGTCAGATCAGGTCAGATTTGGCATGTTAGCTTGACTACTAATCAGTAGAACACCCTGTGTAAAGTTCAATATAATTCTGATATTTATTTGACAGTGTGAATTAACATTATCCAAAAACCAATAACTATTGTTTAGTGCTGATGCTTATGATTTATATTTTCGGTATGCTTAGCCATGAAGTACTACATTTTTTATCAATTTATTGTTTTTATCAATTTAATGAACCTTTTGTATTAATCCAATTGAATTTATAATTGTATTGGCAGTTTTAAATGTTCACATTAAATTGAAACACAGAGAGAAATTTATGTGAGAACAACTATGCTGTTTAAACATATTTTTTGTCGGACTTGACAGTTAATCTCGTTAATGACAATTTTATTGTGAGTTTTAAATGCGTACATTGAGCAATTCTGTAATTATATCGTAACTATAGAATTATAGCTTTTGTTGGACATCAAATACAGTGATTGCGGAACACATGAAATATTTTGAGGCATTTTGTATACGTAACGTTGATTTGCTATTTATCAGACGATTACAAGAAATGCAGTCAAGAAAGTTGATTGGCTATAATGTTCACTGAATGGCAGCATTTTAAAAATAAATATATATAGTTATAGACACCGTACAACTTTCTATTCATATTGAACAAATCGTTGAATTATTTGCAATTATTGTCAATTTATGAGCTTTACTCACTGGTCTATTCAAACTTTGTTTAAATAGAGTATAAAAATAATGGCAAGTCTGGAGACGACAACCTTTGTGTCTTAACTCACTAAATGTGATAATCCATTGGGAGCAGTCAAAAATGCTTTGTGCTACATTTAATGTTTGGAACTCTAATTTGTATGCACGAGTCATAGCCACTGGGTCCAATATGGACAGCGAACGGGAGAAACTAAAAGGTCAAGCGGAATAACGGGGCAGTATATAATGAAATTCGAATTGCATCTGTAAGTAATAGTCAAATAAAGTTGAAACTCGTTTGGGTATTAATTGGATGAAGTAAAATAGATTAGGCAGTATCGAAAGGTGAATCCACTCAGCCAGGTTCAATGATGAAGGCGGAAAAGTTAGCGTATACTTTTCTCACTCCAAAATTGTCTCTTTTCCTCCCTTCCTAGTATTACATAGTTAAGGATGCTGATGGATTCAACTGGTCTTCCATCGACAGGGATTGTTTCACATGTATTTTTTGTGTTTACGATATATAAACCACAGACCTCCATGTCACTCATGACTGTTTGTTTGTGGTCCTTGCCACTACGTCATAGATTTGATCTGCTTATAATTTTCATTTATCAAACTGTTTTATATTTATGGCTCCTTGATAAGTGTGCAATTTAAAATTAATCTGACGTTTTGAAATGGGTGGAAATAGCGTTCGAAGATTTCGTTACAAACATACATACATACATAGATACACGTGGAGCTAATAAAATGGTGTTGGAAATAGAGTTCCAGTTCATTGTCTATGAAATTTGTTGAGTATCACGACGTTTTGATTGATATGCTATCTTCAATCGTCTTCAGGTGAACTGGCGAGCACGTTCCTTTCATGCCTATTTATACCTCGTCCGGTGACGTGTCGTTGTGTGTGATCTGTTTCTTGATTCTTTGATTCTTTGATTCTTACTTCCAGTGGCCTTTTTGTTTCTCCAACATCGATTTTACCACATTGACATGGTATCTGGTAGATGCAATCCTTTGTCTCTTGACATTCATACCTGGGCTTAGTTTTTGTTAGGATACTTCTGAGGGTGGCATTCCTAGAGAATCTTGTTTGAACCTTGTATCGCTGACCTATTCTTTTGATTCCATCTGATATTCCTTTGACGTAAGGCAGAATGAGTAAGTGCTGAGATTCTTCGTGTTTAATTCTTCTACTGATGGTATTCTCCTGTATTGTTACTTCCACTAGCTTCTTTGGGTATCCGTTTTTTATTAGATCTTGTTTAATGATATTGAGCTCTCTTTTTAGTCCCTCTTGTGTATTACAAATACTCCTAGCTCGGTCGACTTAAGTCCGGATGACTCCCTTCTTCGTGGCTGTTGGGTGGCTTGAAGTGTAGTGTAAGTATTGACCTGTGTGAGTTGGTTTCCTGTGTACTGTCGTTTCTATTTCGGTGTTTCTTCTCGTTACTAAAACATCTAAAAACGGAAGGCTGTGGTTGCTCTCTTCTTCTTTCGTAAATTTTATCGAAGGTCTCATGCTGTTCAGATGACTGAAGAATGTTTTCAGTTGGCTCTCTCCATGGTTCCAGATTATGAATGTGTCATCTACATAGCGATGCCATAATTTCGGTTTAATATTTGAACTTTCGATGGCAGTTGACTCAAACCATTCCATGTACAAGTTGGCTACAACCGGAGTCAACGGTGATCCCATAGGCAGGCCTTCTTCTTGTTTGTAGAAGTCCTCCTTCTCTTGGAAATAGTTATTCTTCAGGCAGAATTTAAGCAACTCCATTATTCCATCCAGTGGAAGATCTGTCCTTTTCTTCAGTTGTTCGTCTTTCTGTAACTTCTTCTGAATTACTTCCAATGCTTCTTCAACTGTAACATTTGTATATAGGCTCTCGATGTCAAGACTTAGGAGACTATCTTCAGCGTTTAGTTGTGTTTTTTGGAGTATTTCTACAAAGTGTTTGGAATCCTTCACATAAGATGATGTTCTTCCTTCCAATTGTATGATGTGCAGAAGATGCTTGGCAAGATTGTACGTTGGAGAGCACTTGAGCTGGTTATCGGTCGTAGTGGCATGTTGTCCTTGTGTATTTTCGGTAGACCGTAGATGTGTGGTGGTTTGCTGTAGTGTGGTGTTAGACTTGTCCTTTCGCGATCTATTTTATAGACAATGGAAGTCCGAAATCAAACTTTTGAAAAACCCACCTTGTCTACAAGTTTCAAGCAACAGTTTACCATGCATATCTCCCTTGAATCCCTGTGCTACAAGGAGTGTAATCTAATGGCTTAAGACGACTGTCCAAAATGCCGAATATATGGGTTCGAGTCCTGTCACTATCGGATCTTATTCTGATTTTTCTTGTTTGAAAGAAACAACATAATAAACATGTTCCTAAATTACCTCGTTCCGTGAAAACTATATGCCCATCGATTCTATCTTCATGCAAATACGAATGAGTATGAAGAAGATGAGTAGAAATTAAGCACCGTTATTTACTACAAACTAAAATCAGAATCGCAGAACCTCCACGTTTTACATATTCTTTCTATTCAATTCAGAGGGATCGATTCTACAAACAGTTCTTTAATTGATTAGCCTGGTATACTCCTACAGGAGAAGCACTGTTTACCACAAATATTGCTTCATTCCTTTTTCTAACTATCTGGGATCTATGAGTAATTATCTGCGTTATTTAAGCTCCAATGATCAGGAAATAGATATGCAGGCTGGCAGACTTGGATATACAAAAAGTCCAGCAAATGGGAAAGGTAGATAGAGCACATGGTTATTTGAATAAGTGAGAGAGATTCATTCTGTTCTAGAAATATCTATAATGTTCTTTTGTGACATCACTCTATAGGAAACCGACATTCACCAATAGATTGATTATAAAAAGTCAGACAGAGAAAATGGGAGCAAGTTTCTATATTACATAGTGAGGATAACAATTTAAAGAGTAAGGTCGAAGGTCTAATTCCTCAATAGAGTGACCCAGTTTGATTGATTATGCTCCAGAGTAAGATCTAGCCAGTATTCTCCAAACCTACAGATGGAAAATAAGTTTTTCTTCAGATTTCCTTACCGTTTGTTCTTGGATCCTGAATGAGCGAATATTTATTTATTTATTTATTGACCAGAAAATATTTGTATCATCTGTATTCTGGTATTTCATAATAGTTTATAATAAGGTCGTTTGAGAACAACCACGAATTTTACAATCACCCCTTTGAAATAGGTTTGGTCATTCACACTCCGGGTAAGTTATATGCCTCACTCCAATTCTGCTTGGAACACAACTTCATAATAACCTCTTAACGGACGGAATATAATTAACCAAAGGTTGAACTGGTATAGTTACAAGCACAAAACGACCTATCAAAATTATTGTGCTGTGTTGACGAAGATTAGTTTACCTGTTCTGTCTAATAAGCTGGCTCTGTTGTACGAGTATGTACTAATTATTCGTTGTATCCTTGTATATTCCCACTTGAAGGAATGTGGAATTCAGGTGATAAATGGAGTCAAGTAGATCGATTACGTGTGGGGAACGGACCGCGACAGTCATACTAAGAAACGGACCCCAAATAAAATTATTTGGCGACCCTATAAGATAGATAATAGACGCTCTTGGGTTGCCACGTTCATTCTAATTGGTCCCACATATGTTTTAGCAACTAATACTATAGTAGGATGACTGTATTTCGCGTGCAGTTATTTCATTGGAAACTTTAGAATGTTTGATCGACCTGAAGTAAGATTTGGAAATATTGGAAGTTATGATGAATTTCAGAAACTAATATTTCTGGAAATTTTTGAAATAATAAAATTAATGTTTTCAATATTCTTTTAACTTAATTTGAAAAATCAACAGTTTTAAAATTTGATCCAAATATTTATTTCCAAACATATACTATTGCGTGGAAAGTACCTCTTAAACCCGTTGTTAAATAACAATGCCTGCTTTCAAGTCAGGCATAAGCAACGATAATTACCTTCATTTTTTGGTGCTGGCGGCTTTCTGGTGGCCCAGTTTGTTCTGATACTCCGACTTCCCAGCCATTGTCCGTTCATCGCGGTGATTGCGCTTTCCGCTTCCTGAAATAAAAATTAAGAGTTAATTCCCTAGGGAAATTAATTAGACTATTGAATTTCATAAGCTCTATCTATATAGGAATATGTGAAAAACCTATTTCATTCGACGATGTATATTTTTTTGAAAAAGCTGAAATATTCTCTGATCATTTTGAGACCCATTTACATTTTTTTGAAATAGGCCAACTTAATTCTGTATGTTATTCCAAATATTGAGTATTGTGGTTAAGATTCGATTGAAATTACGATTTTGGCAGGTTTTTTGCATATTGGTCAATACAATTTATACGTCAATTGTCTGGTTTTGCGTTTATATGCTTCATATGCGACAAGGGTAGTGTGATCTAATGGTTAAGTAAACGGCCCGGATATCCAGATTTGTGGGTTCGAATCCTGCCATTACTCATTTTCAAGATAGATAGTATGCTAGTTTTGAGAGCTCTAGTTTTGTATCCATGATAGGATCTAGTTAGTTATTTGGCAAGTAATCTGGGTAGCCTTGTTAGCAGTCAAATTTGATATTCCGACGATGATTTTAACAAAAATCGGAACGCTTCACTAAAAGAAAGAGTGTTATTTGTGAAACTGTGAGATAATTGCAAAACTTTTTATCTAAATAATGGAAGAGTTTTACCAAGTGAGAGCATCTACAATCTACATTACTCGTGTTTTATTGTTAAAAAAATGGTCATACAAAGAGCCAGGGACCCTAGCCAGTATAACTATACCAGATTTGAATTTCATGTTTTTAAGATGCGTATCAAATACAAATCATCTGTTTATATAACTTTTATCAGAGGAATTTGAAAATTAAAAGCATTAATGGGACAAATTTATTAGCTATTTATTGTATTGTCATCGGTCCTTGACAAGTGTGCAAGAATTGAAATTATTCTGACTTTGTGAGGTGAGTAAAAATGGCTTTGGAAGATTCTGTTTCAAACATAGATACATACATACATGGATTCACGTGAAGCTAATTAAAGCGTGTAAAAAGAGGGAGAATTCGACCATTTTCTGTTTCTACTGTTTATTTGATTCTTGGCTATTTACTGATTATTTCACCTAGAAAGGAATTCAATTCATCCATATCACTTAAACTAGGTCTGTGTGATGATCCTATTGCCGTACCAAAATTTTGATGATTCTCAATAATGTATCTATACTCAAACCTAGTATTCTTAACGCTTCCTCTTACATCATCAAATTTGCAGCATAAACTGCTTGAACACGTTGATTCTAGGACTCAGGTAATTTTGACCGATTTCCTGTAGGGTGCAAGAAGTAAAAAGGTCCATTCAAGATGCGAGCTGACGTGAACCCCAACGAGTTTTTACGTATTCCCGTAGGATTGTAAAGACTACGTGGTGATTTCGGCATCCGTAGCCTCGTAGCCTCTATGCAATGCTTATTCAATAAAAAGCCCCGTTCATCCAGCGGCAGCGTCTTTGTTTTTGCACACAACTTTCCAGATCGTTTAATTTGCTATACGTGTTGGCAGCACTGCAGTAATGGAAAACTGTGCATCGGAAACGACTCCCTATTATGCAACACCTGAATGGTAGCGGTCAGTGTTGGCGCGGGAAGTTGGTTGAAAGGCTCCCAATTCTGAATGAAAATGCCCAAAAACGCTCACACTTTTTCTTGAATCTTCCTCTTCAACCTTACTTACTGTTTCATGGAATATCAGAGATTATAGGAGTAACCTGGGATGTAGCTAGTCAACTTTGAATAGCATTGATTGTCTATGCAATAAATAGAAGGAAAATAATCAAAATATTCATGATTTTTGACAAATGAGTTAAATACATGATGACTTCTATTTTCGATATTGACAAAATTTTCAAGGTTTTTTCAAGGTAAACCATGTTTTTCAGATGGGAAAATATATTTTCAATTGCAGAATCGTACTTTACGAGAAAAAACAAATATATCTTTTGTTCACAAAATTTTGAAATCCTATTGCAACTTAAGTAGATAAAAAAACAATATTTATTCTTTTTATAAATCTTCCAATAATCGATGGTTTGTCAGAAATGCTTTTCTTCTCACGGAAGCATAAATAACGTAATCATCATATGGAAAACCTTCAAATTCATTATAACAAATGTTCAAAATGATGCCCGCCAACTTCAATACACTTATCAATCCATTTTATGCAGTTTTCATGACACCCAAGGAGAGTTTCTTTATTGATTGCTCTACAAGCATATCTTATGCGTTACATCATATTTTTCAATGTACTGGGAGCTTCTCGACTAAACAACTTATTTGAGATCGCCCAATAAAAAAAAATCGAGAGGGGTTAAATCTGGTGGTATAGCAGGCCAGATGATTCCAAAGAAATGATAACGGCGTTATCTACCGTTGCGGTATGGAGACATTTCAAAAAATAACAAATGTTTTATTTTTCTTGAAACTCCTGCGCACACCCATGGGAACGTTGTATCGCTTCCGTACATTTGAGCTCGATAGCGTCTAAAAAGGTATTTAAATAGCAGAAGAAACGCCATTACTACACAGCTCGTAGCACTTTAATTCGTAGAAGTAGAAACTGGGGTTACTCTACCGAAGGCGTACATGCAAAATTGTCGCATCTAAATCCTAATGACATTTACAAGGTTCCAATAGACCGGATGCAGGTATCTGAAATGTTTTTCAATCACATGGATAGACTAAATTGGCATTGGAAGTACAATAGCCTGACGTTTCAGACTTTTTTGTCGTGCATTTCGTTATGGTGCGTAGCGTGAAGTTATAGTTCACAACAAACATCAGTGCACGTTCATACATAACTGCACTTCACCTTTAGTTATTTATTGTCGAGGTAATTTTTGAATTAGAAATATTATTCAAGATGAAAAACGTAAGGTTTTACAAATAAAACTGTTTTTCTGATACATTTCGATTGAATATTCAAATCTACCTAAAGGAATTTACAGTTTCATTTGTGAAAACTTGAGTTTAAATAACTCAACTTAATCTGAATGTTGGAAGATTGCTAACAAATAAAAGCATCAGCAATATACATAGAAATATTGTTGTTTGGAAGCTTTATTATGTATAACTAATGAAAATCCCAGTCACTGTCGGTATGTCTACCGGGCTGTAGGTCTGTCTATTGGTATGTATGCCGGTGTGTCTATTAGTCTGCTTATTGGTGTCTGTCGGTCTGTCTGTTGGACTGTCTGTCAGACTCTCAGTTTATCTCTCAGTCTGTCCCTCTGCGTTTCTATTTACAATATTTGAAAATTAAGACAAAAAGTGTCATGTTTCTTACAAAATCTCATTCCCGGAGCGCCTGGAATTCTTGATAGAACAAAGCAAACCATTTTAACTCCTTAAGTCCGGAACTTTATGCTTACTCAATCATTTCCGAGGTTTTTTTGATGATTTTGTAAACTCTTACGACGCCAATTAATTATTGGCCAAAGTAAGCGGCACGAATAAAAAGATAATGTAGACTAAAAGATGAATATTTTCAATATGACTTGGGGTTTCAGGATTTATTTCTTACTAAGTTTATCCAAAGACAAAGACGTGAAAGTGAGCTTCCAGTGTAAGGTTCCCCCCTGAAAAGCTTCTAGGACCGCCGGAGCGGTAACAGGGATATTAGCAGCCAGCATGAATATCAGATTTCATAAATTACCCCGGAAAATACATTGTATTTGTGTCAAATTTCTTCACGGCAGAGGCGTGAGCAAGGGCGTCTTTGTATATATAATTGTTTAGCGACGCAAAGCTATCAACTTTGTCGTGATGAGGGTGTTTTGGTATGTAACGTTCACTAAACTCGCGAACGCATAGCCGCAACCGAAAAAAACCGGAGGGGACAGGTTCCTATTCATAACTGTAGCATATGCATCGGTCTGTCAGTCTGTCGGTGTGTCGGTGTGTCGGTATGTCGCTGTGTCGGTCTGTTGGTCTGTCGGTCTGTCGGTCTGTCAGTCTGTCGGTCTGTCGGTCTGTCGGTCTGTCGGTCTGTCGGTCTGTCGGTCTGTCGGTCTGTCGGTCTGTCGGTCTGTCGGTCTGTCGGTCTGTCGGTCTGTCGGTCTGTCGGTCTGTCGGTCTGTCGGTCTGTCGGTCTGTCGGTCTGTCGGTCTGTCGGTCTGTCGGTCTGTCGGTCTGTCGGTCTGTCGGTCTGTCGGTCTGTCGGTCTGTCGGTCTGTCGGTCTGTCGGTGTGTCGGTGTGTCTGTGTGTCGGTCTGTTGCTCTGTCGGTCTGTCTGTCTGTCGGTCTGTTTGTCTGTTGGCCTGTCTGTATGTCGGTGTGTCTGTGTGTCGGTGTGTCGGTGTGTCGGTGTGTCGGTGTGTCGGTGTGTCGGTGTGTCGGTGTGTCGATCTGTGGGTCTGTGGGTCTGTCGGCCTGTCGGTCTGTCGGTCTGTCGGTCTGTCGGTCTGTCGGTCTGTCGGTCTGTCGGTCTGTCGGTCTGTCGGTCTGTCGGTCTGTCGGTCTGTCGGTCTGTCGGTCTGTCGGTCTGTAGGTCTGTCGGTCTGTCGGTCTGTCGGTCTGTCGGTCTGTCGGTCTGTCGGTCTGTCGGTCTGTCGGTCTTACTTTGCACAAACTGCTTCCAATTTTCAGTATGACTACTAGTGCATTGGCTTCAAATTTTCATGTTTCTTTTTGAGAGGTTTGATCTGATGCAAACCAAGTAAGGATCTATACGCATACGCCGCGCAAATTAGTTGGATAACAGTCATAATGAACATTCGATTCCACATCACATATGTATATTCGGAAACAAGTTCAAGAAACAAGCAATAAGGTCAGTCTGAGGATTTACGGAGCAGCCTCATAATTTTTGATGATCTTTACAACCAAATTAAAGTATGGAAATTGGTGAGTATGAATGAGTCCATTTCTGACAGAATGTATACAAGAGTGTGCTACACAGCCCTTAACCCTCCCTCTGTACCCACCACAGTGCGCAGAAATAGGGAAGCAAATGAGACGTAATGCTCAGAAATATATACGCGTAGGCCGTTCTCAAAGAGGCATTTTCGAATCCAGTCCTTTGAGGCGGGGTGACTGAGAAGATTAATTTCTTGTGACGTCACAAATTGCTACATGTGCCATGGAAGCTGATATAGCTGGATGAAAAAGCATTTCACTGTATTATCGAGGATAAACTGGATATATAGAAGGTGTCAGGGGTGTCACTTGTGGGCTAGGAAGGATGGTCCAGGAGGTCGTTTACCATTTAAAAAGTCATGTAGATTGTAGATTTCCCAACTTGGTAAGACTCTTCCATCATGCAGATGAAAAGATTGTGTTATAAACACACAGTTCCACGAATAAAATTCTTTTTCTTCCATTGACGCGTTTCGATTTATATTTGAATCTGACAGTCCGACGATGATTCAAACAATCTTTTTATCAGCATTTAAAAATGTGATATTCCTAATGACATAACAGACTTTTATACTCAGCTGCAGTTTCCGCTATAGGCCCAAAAACGACGAAGTAATTTCCCCAAAGATGAAATTGAAGCATATAAACAAAGCAGTAAACTTGTACCTGGTGCAATTGCTCCCGTTTGGACCTCTTTGTGTTTGATGTACTGACGACTATTGGTGTTATTGATAGTATCTACAAGAATCCTTTGATGTTTCAGACTGAAGGTCAAGTGCATCCACCAAAAGCGCTGCTCGTTATGTCTTCTGTGCATTAAACCTGAGCTCCATTTGTAGATCCCCATTCGACAATTCTTTAAATTACCCCATTGGTTCAGACAGCATGGTATTTCTGACGAAGTGAGGTCTCTCGGGATAGTTCTGATTTGCTGTAGATGGGATTAGAGGTTCAACCGCTCCAAGAAGATCGTTGGAGAAAGGACCTAAGAGAACTGTCCAGTCATTGAGGTAGATCTGGTGCCCATAGGCAGCAAGCCTTGTCAGAAATCTCTCATGCCACACCCTATCGAAAGCCTTCGATATATCGAGCCAGATTTTCCATGGAGCTCAAGTAATCTGCTCTACATATGATTCAGTTGGGCCAGAGGATCTCTGGTGGTCGATCTCTGTTTGCGGAGGCCATTGATGGTATTGGTTTTGTCCAGGTACTGCATGTTCATCACATTGGACATGATGCACAGCAGAGCCAGAGGTCTATTGTTGCTGGGTAGACTTTTCTGCCCTTCGTAGGTATGGGTTTCATAGACCGATCTTCCATACCTACACGTCCTGCTGGTAGGAGAGTTTAAATAGCTTACAAGGACCTGGTGTAAGCTCTACGACGTATCGTTTCAAGACCATCGCTGGTATTTGATCTGGACCGCTAGACTTTCTTGAATATTGAAACATATGGGAAGTACTCAGTCGGTCCTCTTGACCATACTTTTTAGTAACGAGTAAGACGTAAGGAATTATCTGGGTACGGGGTTACAGGTGTGAACTGATAAGCTGGTTTTTGTAGAAGCCGTTGCAGTCACCGCTTTCGAATGAATAATCATTATAAATTATAACCTATGGAAGTGTTCTTTTCCGTTGAGTCAGCAAACTGCCAGCCTTCGCGGGTATAAATATTAATATTTATGGAAAACTTCTGATAAGAGTTAATGTAGTGCAAAAACATCACAGTTGCACGCTTTGCATGTTAAATAAATCTTTTCACTAGCTTTTACCAACTAGAAGCCAACTTTAAATAACTGGTAACAAAAACTCTCAGGGTTGATGTTATCCTCCACAACGAATTGGATTTCTTCGAATTATTTGATGCCGTTTGTTGTATTCTACTTCCTTATACTAGTTCAACAAATTGTAATTTTGATATGCTATCGAAAAAAAATGATATTAATAGTTATTACCTTGGTCAGATGTTTAAAGACGATAAAAAAAATCATTTACTAAGACAAAAAAATCAAAGTTATTTCTGTGTATCGGTTCTGTGGTTTTAGGATACGTTTCAGAAGTTACATTGATGACAAAGTATTGTTTCAGTACAGGTTCATTATATATCGTTATAACTTAGTTTATATGGAATGGCACTCAAAACTGTGATGTACTAATAGCGGGTTTTAATGGCTATGATGGGAAGTTGTGGCATAACAGTAAATATTTATATCCGCTTCCAATGGGTTCTAAATAATTACATGATACAACATTTCTGTGCTATGAATATATTATTAATATTCAATCGATCATCCACTGTATAAATTGAAAACCTATCATATTAAGCTGTTTTTTGTTACAGGCTTACACATTTAATTTCTGTGTGACTCTATCTAGACACCAATAAAGATTTCTGTAGAGATTCAACTTAAGCTGCACCTTATGAAACTGCTTTATAAGACTGGATCATGTTTTGCATATATAGGAAGAAAAATGCTCAGTTGTGTTCAGAAAAACTTAAAGCAGGAATATTTGATGGCCCATATTGAGGTCTTTGTCTTCGTGAACCTAATGAATGAGTTTCATGGAAACGAAGCTTTCAAAGGTACGCCAGCCTAGACAGGATACATAGTATGCTAGATTTGAGAGCTCTAGTTTTGTATCCATAATAGGATCTAGTTAGTTAGTTGGCAAGTAATCTGGGTAGCCTTGTTGGCAGTCAAACGATAATTTAAATATAATTTGAAACGCGTCATTGAAAGGCAAAGAGTTTCATATATATCTGCATGATGGAAGAGTTTCACCAAGTAACAGCATCTACAATCTACAGTGTAATCCTTTTTATCGAGTTCATTTTATCAACGTTACCTATTCTCCAAGTTTTCATCCTATTGACAGAAACTGGCAGTTGTGTTAAGTTATCAGATGAAAATGACATTCAACGAAGTGTAACTTCTCGCCCCTTTTGCGCTGGATTATTGCAGATAAAACGTTGTGTAATTATCACAGTTTGACGCGTCACTGAAAGAAAGAGTTTTATTTGTGAAACTTTGTGATAATTGCACAACTTTTTATCTGCATGATGGAAGAGTTTCACCAAGTAAGAGCATCTACAATCTACTGGATTATTGCAACAAAATATCCAAGTTCAACTACAGGCCGAGATGTTGCATTACCCTTCTTTACGAGTCTGAATACTATGAATCTTTCATATCTCCTATTACTGTAGGAAAGATTAGCTCATAAAGTTTGCCATGAAATGTTGGGGGGTAAATGGTGTCTAACGACCTTATTGAAGATATATTAGTATTACGCCAGCTTTAACATGTCCCGTAAATGTGTTCAGACCTTACTAGGTAGTGGACTTTAATCTGTCATAATAGCCCCCTAGTACAGGCGATGTGTCAAATAGAAATTTTGTTACGTGGGCTGACTTGCTTTTTGTCTTATTTGGTTCACAAATTACTCAAAGGTACGAGGGTCACGCTGAAAGTCTTTAGATATTCCTATTCTATACAAGTTTAAACAAGTTTGAGCTCGCAGCTATTTTGTCTAAAGTTCTAAGTGCTTACACGGAAAGGCAGCGTTTGAATCGTTCAGTAGTTGCCTTGCCACAGTCTCGAATACATCGAAGCCGAATTTTGACGTGAAAATGGAACTGGGTAGTCGCGATTTTCGAGCCATGATTTTGTATGACTATAAAAAGGGACTAAAAGAAGTGGAATGTCATGAAAGTTTAGTGAGTTGCTTTGGGGACTCTGCCCCTTCTAGGGCTACAGTTTTTAATTGGTTTGCTGAGTTTAAAAGGGGCCGGGTCTCAGTCGATGATGAACCTCGCACAGGTCGACCACCTACTGCTGTAACTCTGGAAACTGTAGAAGCTGTGCAAAATATGGTAAGAAAAGATCGACATATAACCTACACCGAGATTGAGGCTTCTCTGGAGATTGGATAGGCAGCGGTCCGAACAATCATTCACTGTCACCGTCGCCTAAGGAAGAGCTGTTCTAGATGGATGCCACATTTGTTGACTAGTGAGCAAAAAGCAACAAGAGTTGATTGAGCTAAGTTTATGCTTGAAAAATTTGATAATGGGCACAGTAAGAACACTTTTAATATCGTAACCGGGGACGAAATTTGGTTATATTATTATGATCCCGAAACTAAACAGCAGTCATTAGTTTGGTGCTTTGAAAGTCAGCAGCCTCCAACGGAAATCGTCGTTCCAAGAGTGTTGGAAAGAAAATGGTCGCATATTTTTTTCTCTAAAAGTGGATACATCACAATCACGGTAGCCTTGGAGATACAGATACTTCTGAATGGCATATAACCAAATGTGTTCCTTTAGTCTAGAAGAACTATGCAAAAGCCGTCCAAAGACTGGTCTGCGAGGTATTCAATGGCACCATGACAACGCACCCACACACAGCGCCGCTAGAACACTCGATTTTTTTGCTGAACAGGGTGTCTAACTGTTGCTTCCCCACCGTATTCTCCGGACCTAGCTCCGTGCGACTTCTTCTTATTCCCTAATATCAAAGAAAAGTTACGAGTTCGCCATTTTTCCACCGATGAAGAGGCAATCGCTGCATTTGAGGAGGAAATTAGCAATCTTTCAAAAGAACGTCGGTCACAAGAATTTGACAAATGGTTTTACCGAATGCGTAATTGTATTGACGTAGGGGGAGAATATGTTGGAAAAACAGAATAAAGTTTTTAAAAAAACCTTGTAGTTTTTCTGTATCTAAAAACTTTCAGCGTGACCCTCGTATAGCCAGCCAGGTATATTTTTTGTGGAATTTTTGATGCTGCTGACCTCAGGCTCGTACCCAGAATTTTTTTTCTGGGAAGCCCTGCAGTCTGAGAAGTGATAATATTGATAATTGTTAATACGTATAGGACTGAGTACACTAGGATTTCGTTTGAGTGGGGGGGGGGGGGGGGAGATATTATTGATGATCAATTCGATATACCGGGTGGTCCATTTAACTTGAGACAGCCGTATAGCCCGAAAACGGTGAGTCTTTAGATGAAAGCGTTCAGATGAAAGCTCTTGGTTGCAATGGGAGAGAGTTAATGATGACTTTTATTTCCGACATTGACAGCGTTTTCAGTTTTTTTCAAGGTTAACCATTGTATTTAAAGGTCTTGAGTAAAAGATACAAATAAATTTTCAAAGATTTCGTGAACGGGGGGGGGGGGGGGGAATGGTTTCCGCGGTCCCCCTCTGGGTACGTGCCAGAAAATGTCGATTCTGTAAATTAAGTTAAAAAAATGGCCAATCCGATGCATATCCTTATATTTATAAACTGATACCATCACGTGGGGGCATAATATCACTTGATGCTTTTTTTCCATAAACAGCTTTGAACCGCTCAACTCTAATTTCGGAAAGATATGGTGACATGTGATGACGTAAAATCGTTATTCCAGACCTGTATCTTTATATACAGTAAATTCAGTCATAAAATAAGGTCAAAGTAGTTAGAGTGAGACATAAAAATGAATTCTTTAGCAGTGACTCCAGGCTTTCGGTATTATTTATTTAAGATCAGCGAATATAACTTTTCTTTCATTTTCCTCTGTGAGGATCAGTTTTCCACTTTTCAGGGAATTGACTCGAATAGCATCAGCTTTGCACTAAATACAAAGCCGTTCAAAAGCGTGAAATGAAATGAAATGAAATAGGATATAACGTTATCAAACATGCGACATAGATCATATGAAAAATTTAATTTCAAAAATAATTTAACCGCGCTTTTAAAACCCATATAAAAAGCTGTAAATAATTGAAAATAGTTTTATGGCATCATTGGGGACGGTTTGGCAATGTGGACGCTGAGATACGTACAAGCAGATTTATTTTGGTTTTGTTCATTTGTTACTCTGCCAAGGTTTTAACTATTAAGCAAAAAGTTAGACAACAAATTACTTGTTATTTGACTTAATGATTCCTTGAAATGTTCTTGGATTTTCAAGGATTTTTCGATATTACTATGGAAACAAATTTCATCAGAGCTGTTCACCAAATATTCTTCCAACACGAAAAGGCTCAAATCAAGCCAAAATAAATACTTTGAGGGTCATTATTTCCAAAGGCGATGTTTAGATAATATATTCCTAATTCAATAAAAACAAAAATTTCTTTCGAACATTTTCTCTGTCAAGATATCTTCATAGGCGAAAAACTAGTAACTTATCACCACATTGGGTAATTTTCTATAAAGAAATGGGAATTGCGGCTTGTTGGGATATTAATAGATACATAATCCACCTGAAAGAATTGAGAAGATACCGAAAGGGGAGATACGCGATCTATTCAAACTCGAGTCCAGTAATTCTATACTTTTGTAGGGTGCTGTATCCTTATTTGCGGAACAAATTGCTGTAAAGTGTTTTCCTTAATTTGGCTAAAACCTTTTAATGTCAACCGAAGACAAAACAAATGCCAGTTGAAAGACGTTTAACTTTAATTCTCGCTACAAACCCATTTTTCTGTGACAAGGAAACGGACAGCTCAACATAGACCCAAAGAAACGTCTCAGGGTCTGTAAACCGAGATAGGGTGAGAAGGGTACGTCAGTTTTGATCCTAAATTGTAGGAGATGATTAAACGATGCAGGAAATATGCCTTGTTTTACTTTTTATTGGGTAGCAGGCAGAAAATTCGGAATTATCGTATTTTGACATTCCGCGTATAAATGTAATGAAATTGCAAACATTCGCAGATTCGAACCAATTGGCGGGGAAGTATTGTAATCGCGAATAATTTCTCGAAAGTATTTCTCACTATTCAGCCTCCTTGAATTTCATAAAGCCCAGATATATTTTGGCCTAGGATTAGTGTTGCCAGGTCCAATTTGTCAAATTTTGGGACAGAAAGTTGGAATAATTCAGAATGTGGTCTATACATGGTAGATACAAAAGTGAAAATAAAGGTCAAACATCTTGTATACATTTTTGACCCCGGTAATCCTTCTTACTTGTTAGACATAGATGATCATTTACACACCTGCCTTCAAAACAGATAAACATAATTTGGTCTAAAATACATAGGATCATAATAGAATTTCGATACTTTTCCAATGTTACAAATCTGACAAAACAGAATCGACAATATTAGAGTACAGAATTTTATACGGCGAAGACCATCCAGAAAAACGAGCAAACGTAAGAAGATAACAAATGTGAATATGTATCAATTTCCTCTCATAAATTTCATCGGGTGAAATGTAGAGTGTAATTTCCCCTGCCGCTAAACGGCATGTATTACGCTGAATAACATTGATTACTTTTAACCTATTGGGTTGATACCTCACTGATCGACAGGGGCGGGTCAGCCCAAATTTTAGACTGAAAATTAATTATGGGAAAATTATTGAAAAATCTGCATGCCGCATCACCATAATCTAGATATAAGCATACATTTTTAAGAATTTAGATAAATAATAATATTTCTCAGCCATCATCAACATTTAGGCTCATTCAAAAATACTTTTCACATAATTACTAAGGTTACCAGATGGTTCGAGCGAGAATAGAATAATGCAAACTACGTAACTTGATAGAATCTATCCAGGCTAGAGGGGAATGTAAAAATCGTATACTCTTGAAAAACCTGGAGGGCAAAAAAGCATCGTCTAATGGATGTCTCAAAAGAGCTAGAATGTAGCAGTGTGAAAAAGCGGAAACCGTAATTCGTACAGAAACAATAATATCAGAGATCGCCAATAAGGCTTCTGCAAGCATAGATCCATGGAAGATCTTCTGGCCCACGTCACACAAATGTGGAGCAGAGCAATGGAGCTTCATGGAGAGTCTCTAATCATCATGCTCCATATATCGAAAGCTTCCGATAGGGTGTAGCATGAGATACTTTTGATCAACCTTGCTGCCTATGAGCTGCCACTGGGTCTGTGCTACTCACGGTGGTGGATGGATATGCTTTCGATGTACTTACCCTCAATACGGGTGTTCCTCAAAGATCTTTCCTCTCCTCAATGCTCTTCTTCATGGCTACTCATTCCGTTGATGTAAGAAGAGCATTGGAGAAATTACAGATACCTGAGAAATACCTTCATAGATGGTAAACACATTGGATGCCACATCACCACAAATAACGAGCGATACGTCTAGTGGTTGCGCCTGACCTCACAAATGACCTCCACAGCATGTAACATCGAAGAAGGGCGGCTGATTTGTCCCTATTCTATAGATATTATCATGGCAGATACTCGAGTGAGATGTCTCGCATAATATCTCCAAAATTCGAACTTATAACGCCTTGAACAAGCCTGTTCCAAAAGTCGTTCTTTTGGAGAACCTGGACGTTGTGGAATGAGCTTCCAAAGCCTCTGTTCCACGATGGTTACAATCTACAGCGTTTCAAGGTCAATTTGAATAGACATTTATCCTCGCGCAATGCTTATGAAGCGCGATAGGCTCTCTGCCTTAGCGTGAGGTTATCTAAAAAAGGTTGATTCATCCTCTATGGAAACTTCTAACATATGAAGACCCCTGTATGTTAAATAAGATTCCTCCGGCGCATCAAAAATAGAGATATATTGCAGTCTCTAAAACTATAATTTAAGAAACCATTTTGCTGCAGGGCTGTATACGTATAAATATATCTTTCTTTAGCTAGTTCCAGGATAGAGGAAGCATGGCGCTAGCTTGTATGTTCCAGAGAAAATATATTTCAATTCTTGGCGGCGTCGGTGAGGGCACGAAGCGTCGCGATGCCAAAATATATTTCCTTATGAACACGCAGCTTATTAAACAGGATGATCTCTCCAATCTCTTAACCTCGCTGGTGAAATATTGCGACTTTGCTTTATTTACTGATCTCAGGATGAGGTCGCTCTGCTGCACTGCTAGTACAGTGAATGGAGAAAATTCAGACGGTTAATGAGATTTTTCATGGCACTGCCGAAGGGCTGCGATTAGATAAACGTCTATTCATATCGAACTTGGAATGTGGTTAATTGTAACTATCTATGAATTAACTACCCATTAGCTCTGAAGTTCACCATAAGACTGACCTTTGGAACAGGCTCGTTACGGTATTGTTCGTTCGACCTGGTGAGGATGAGTCCGTTGGGCTCTTGTAGTGTTTGTTGTACTAATCACTCTTTGTGTTATCATGTGAGATGGCTCAGTCTGACAATTACCATAGGAGGATCTTTATAACATCTACTTTGTCAGGCGCGTTAAATAGACGTAATTCTCTCCTGTGTTGAGGCTAATAGCTTCAGGAGCTGCTCCGGAGCGAATCCCGTCAAATGTATACCGTATTGCCGTGATAGTTGTTTTGAGTCTTATCGAGCAGTTGTAGTCGTTGCAATAAATGCAATTTTCCGCCCTCCACCCTCTTGCATGCTATACTACTGAATACAGCCAATTTAGTCGTGTCATAACATGTCATTGTTGATAATCAAAGAATAAATAAAAGAAATTTTGATGACATAGATTTAATTTGAGAAAATATTTTTAACTCAAACCTGAGAAAGCGTTGGAAGTGAGAATACAAAAAATCTCATAATCTTTGCACAGAACAGATAAAATCTAACCTATAAGAATACTATAGTGTTGACTGAAGCATTTCACGATCTTGGTGACAATAGTTCAACTTCATTGAATAATTAATTATTAGTATGAATATTCGGTAATTTTGATGAATATTATCAAAGCTATTGTTGGTTTCTTAACCTTAAATAAGAGTACCAAAAAAGTGTCAAAACTTTTACTTTCATTGAAACATAATGCGACTCTAATTATGCATGGTGAAATGTCGTACGTTCATTTTACTGTCTGTCTGTCATCCGCATCAAATTTAAAAGCGCAGATAGCAGAACCTTCTACGTGTTACATTATGTATCGCCCCAAATTCCATCAAAATCGGCGCAGTTGCTATTGCGATTAAGCTGACACACTTATATACAGACCGACAAAAATGATTGAAACATGATTTTGTGATCATCAAAACATCAGAAAATAAAAACGTATAATTTCAAATTAGAGTATCTTCGCGATCTCAAGACTTCCATTACCCATTACATCATCGTGGTAAGTATCGAGTTGATCTACATAAATCCATTTTCTTTTGGAGCGTTCAGACTTGGCTTGCTCTCATACTATAATGAGCATCCGTCCATATCATCGATATTTCTAAGTAATAATGGAATCAAAATTATCTGACAAGTAAACGAATTCAGTGTGACGTGAAGTGGGAAAACCCTAAATCCCCCATCGATCAGAGCACGTAAGGCAGAGAGAGAAAGAACTCACACTAATGCGATAATCCGCCCGGAGTTCTTAAGAAATACGTGATAGTATTTATCTCTGATATCGCCCTATCTATAGTTAAGAATTTTAGTAGACAAAAAATTAATTTGAAAAAAATTTAACGGGAGTTCAAAACCCTTAGTAATTGAATTTGAGTAATTGGAAATAGTTTACTGTTAATACGCTGAGAACTTACTATTTGTTTTTTTGTTGCTTTGCCCTCATATTCGAAAGCTTAGAGGTTGCGAATTAACCTATCGGTGATTCAAATTTCATACTGCTTCCCAGGCAGCCGAAACGGTAGTCAAGCTATTTATTCACTCTACTTGGCCTTCTGCAGATATGAATAACAAAACTTCTAATTGGCGGTCAGACGCACCTGTCAACTAAGCTAAGCAGGCGCTCCACCAAATAAATCTAGAATGATGGAGATGTTAGGTGAATTCCCCCTGAAAGTGATTTTCCTTCAAAATTTCAAATTGCGAGCCTAGTTCTTATTTCGAGATATGTGAATATCTTTAACCGCGTTTACTGACAACAGAGCTCTGTATGGGAGAATTGAGGTACCTCTATGGAGAAAAGAACTGTACACAAATTCGCATTAAAAATTTTTGGAAAAACGTGACCTACTTCGGGTACCACACGCATACTGATTGCCGGTCAGACGCTCTGCCTCTAAGCTAAGTTCCAGGCTAGTGGAGCGTCTATTAAGCTTGGCTGGGCTAAGAGCCAATTTGTTTATCGGAGTTAAATTAGTAAGTAAATAAGAATTTCTCATACAGGATAAGTTTTTGAAGCTACCTTCTTATCCATATTTTACTTCCACGCCAATTGCCGGCAAAGTATTGAAAATTTCGAATTTGGTATATTGAGTATTCTTGTCTCTCATTTCTGTCGGTTTGTCTGTTTGTACTCTCTCCGGTAATCCTTAGCCTCTCTATAACTCTGAAAGCACTATTTAGATTTTGATGGAACTTTGACACTAGGTTTTGAAAGTGATTATGGAATTATCGTCAATAAATGAATAGAATAAAAAGCTTTCAAACTTCGTATTTGGACGTTTTCGATGCCTCTGACATGTAACATATTTTTTGGGGGTGAGGGGGGGTAAAACTTTTTTTTTGAGGCGTGAAGTGGTAAGGGCGTGATCTAAGAAAATTAGATGTTGGTAGAACAAGTTCTATTATTCATAAAATGTTGACCCCGTTAGTTGCACTTTTTGAGATATCGATCCAGAGGCCAGAAGCAGCAGAGTAATAGTGAAGCTTCCTATTCATATAACAAAGCGCTATATACTTGCTGAACATTCCCAGTCTACCGTTCAAACGATACTGACGAACAATCCCGGCTTGTCAGATCGCCACATTGACTCTAACACCCTAGCTTGTCCTCTTTTTGTTTCAACAACTGGCTCAAGCCTAGGGAGGACTCGAGGGGACTCGGGAAGCCATTTTAAAACACGAGCTTAATCTTTATTTCTCAACTGTGTGGGAAGTTCGACATCAACCTATTCGACGCCATCTTCTGAATCCCATTAAAAATTTTTACGAAAACGTCTATGGACCGATTTGAGTACATGACATTCATTGATTTAGGAAAATCCAACATACAATCCGCCCTTCTCTCTGTGCACAGAGAATATGTGCGTTTGCGTGTCCGTGCCTGCCTCTGCCTGTTCATTTTGTTGAATACCAATGTGGATTCACCGTATGCGCAATAACGCAACCTCTCATACATACATAATCTCTACTTTTAAATAATTCGAAACAGGCTGTTGCTAGCATAATGAATTTCTCCTCTAAAGTTATCTATTCATCCATCCTCTCACATCATAATGGTGTATTTATCCGAATTTGTGGAAAAAATGGCGGCAAGGGGGTTCATGCTCGAGAGGATGAATGTCAATTCACATTGAACTTGAAACCTCCCCGGTAGCTCATTTCACAACTCCAAGGTTCTCCAAAAGAACGACTTGTTCTTCTATGTACTGGTGGCTCTTGGTGCTGTTATGCAAGACAGCTCGGTCAAACATCTGCCATCTATAGAATAAAGACATATCAGCCGCCCTTCTTCGATGTTCTAGGCTGTGGAGGTCCTTTTTGAGGTCAGGCGCATCCACTTGACGCATTGCTAGTTTCTGGATTGTGTACAAAGGCCGAGCGTATCACCACAGATGCGAGTGATGATATAGAATTGGTTTCAGTGCAAAATTTACCATCGAATAGAGTGAAACATAAACGGCAAACGGCTTTTTCGCCCCGTAATATGGTCAAAAGGTGGAATTCTAAGATTTACTGAGCAGCTCTCGCAGGTGACAAGCGGTTGGAACTCCGTTCAATCATGTATTTGAAAGGCACAGGATCCAAGAACGTTCATTGAAAAGCTTAAAGTGCTGTGGGGTACCCAATTCAAGAGGAAAGGCATCAAAATCGCCATCCAGGGTTTACCTCAAATTGGGTTTGGATTCGATATCAGCGTCCTCAATTATCCAAGAAATGAGTTTGTGTCCAGTATGGAGAACAGTTTTTTGTCACCCTCCAGATTTGAAGCTTTCCTTGAGAATACTTTTTTCCTGAGAACGTGAAATCGCATCACAAATATGAGCACACGATTGGATTCAATTGGAAATTTCCCAATAAGGTCAAAAGGCTTTTTCGCCCAGTAATGAAACACTGACATTTGTTTACTACTGTGACTAGGACGAAAAACTTTCCTGAGGCCAATGATAATTTTCACAATTTTTCTTCGAACTTTCTAATTGGGGGTGGGGTGAGGAGAAGGGGTTAAACATTTTATCGTCTGTAGGATTTTGACCCTGGTAATTGTCAGTAATTTTTAAGCATAGATCATCGTTCACACATTCGCCCTCTAAATAGATGAAAATGTGACAACTCATCAAGATCATGTTTTCGAAGAGAATCTGAAACTTTAATGATACAATCTCATGATCTCATCCTTCTGGGTTGCTTGAACTACAAATATGGGGAAACAAGCAAGGCGTAATTATTTATTCCGATTCAGTTTAGTTTTTGATTTGGCAGCTAGTAGTACCGATGGGCTTAACTAAGGGGGGCATAGTTAGGATTTTTTTTAGAGGAGTTAATTTGTTATGTTTCTGTTCTTTCATAGATAGCTTCTGGCAAAGCACTGCTAGAAAATATATGTCATTCATATTGAACTTGAAAAGAGAGTAAGTACTTCAGAGATGGACTGATCTGAGCCTTGTAGAGTAGCAGTAGCTGATGCGATGAATACCACCTTCTGGAACGGAAGTGAATGCCCCGATTCTGGACGCTGATTTTGCAAGGCCAGCAGCATGATCGTGCCATGACATGTTATTGTTGATGTTCATCCCCAGAATCTTGATGGAAGACGACTAAAGTAGTGGGCAATAATACAATACAACCTTCTGGAACGGAAGAGAATGCCCAGATTCTGGACGCTGATTTAACAAGGCCAGCACATGATCGTGCCATGCCATGTTATTGTTGATGTTCATCCCCAGAATCTTGATGAGCTCTTTTATAGTCTTTGGCATGCACTTTCCAATAATCCCCCAGAAAGGAGTCTGGAGCAGTCTAGTCCAGGAATCTTGGTGGCCAGTCAATATCGCCCTTTTAGACATCTCAG
This sequence comes from Bruchidius siliquastri, assembly GCA_949316355.1. Lineage (NCBI taxonomy): Eukaryota > Metazoa > Arthropoda > Insecta > Coleoptera > Chrysomelidae > Bruchidius > Bruchidius siliquastri. The sequence continues at coordinate 20,713,205 of OX438538.1, read as the reverse complement.
GTTCTCGGATGGTAACCAAAACTCAGACCTTCTACAAGAATTTTCGGTAACATATAACTTACCATCATCCACCGATATTGCTCGCCATATACTGACTCATTAGTTGCAGCCATGGACACTTTTATGTCAGAGTTTTTGTCTGTGCCCTTTGTGCGTTAACTTCATTAGAAGTCTCTCCTGCCACACCCTATCGAAAGACTTCGATATATCAAGTTCGACGACTCGAGACTTTTCATGAAGTTTAATCGCTTCATTCCACATGTGCTTTGCCGAAGATCTCCCGTGGATCGATGCTTACAGAAGTCACATTGGTGATCATTGATGATGTTTCTTATCCAGGTAATTCAAAAGCTCCACGTTAACGATAGTTTCTTTGGACATTATGCAGGCTTTAACTCCAAATTACTAACAAAAGGTGGCACGCAAGGTAACTCTGTATTTCACTCTCAGTTGTATCAGTTCATTGAAGATTGTGATAGGATTTTAGAGATGCTGATCCACTTGAACTAAATTTTGATAATATGTATTTTTTTTAAAACTCGAAAGGTCTGGAGACCTAATCTTAAATGAAATCTCTATGTATGAACTGATACAATAAAGTGGTAATATGAGTATCCAAAATTAGCTTCAGAGACTGCTGGTATAGTCACCCATATTGAGACAATGAAAAATTGGGCATACTATATATCCCTCTGGATAAATACAGCAGTTGAAATAACAGCTGCCTCAGTTTCTATCCGCCGTAATGGACAGTTTTACCAATATCAGCCACTCCATCGAATGCCAGAACATCAGCATCCCCATTGTTTTTCGTGAATCGTCCTTCATATTCGCTGTCTATTTTGTAATGACGGCAAAAAATACCGCGAAATTTCACAGCGCTAACTTGCCTACACTTAGCGCGAAAAAATATTTGCGCTTTTACGTACACATGCCATGTACGAACAGTATTGAATGCACAAGGGCATATCGTTTTTGTTTTTCATTTTTATTAACAGATTCCAAAAAAGGATTATTGGTTCGACACGTATGTATGTAATACTATTGGAACTGCAAAATATCCACATGTGATCGTCCATTAGGGCGACCAAACAAATATACAATATGTTTGTATGCATGTATACCTTCCACGCATTTCTCCAAAACTAGTAATCGGATTCTGATCATTATTTGTTTATATTCGATTACACTTAGGGAACAATAAAGATGCCAACGTTTCCAGTTTACTATTTTTTATTATGTAGACTGAAACGTAACAGCGTGGCTTATTGAAACTAGCTGCGGGTGTGGTGTCAAACGGAGAACATCCCAAGACCTTGGACAAATTCTAGTGCAAAATGGTCGAAACCAAGCTGGTCTTATGATACAATTCCGCAACGAGAACCAAAGATTGGCGAGATATATGATATGAAATACGGAAGTGGAATGTTATTGCTTGATGTCAAACTAGTTGAAGTATTGGTACGTAGAGACAGTATTTCTTGGCATGATCGTAGATCGTGAGGTTGTTCCAAAACTATTTTGGGATAAAAACTATTACAAAAAAGTATCATCCAAGCTTTAACTTGAATATCGATATCACGAAATGAAAAAGTGATATAAAAGTACAAAGAGAGTTATCGTTGATGAACGAAAGGAAAAAGATTTTTTTTATGAGGGTTGAAAACTGGGGGTGGAGTTGGAGGGAAGATCTCAGAAAAATTGTTTTTTGGTAGATGGACATTCTAATATATATATAAAATTTTGAGCTCAGTGGTGCTTCGTACTTTGTAGAAATTGTCATTGTTAACACATTTAATTTGTTTTTGCTTTAGCTACGTTTACTACGTAGTATTGCATTTATACTGAATAGCGTCCATGAATAACTAACATTATCATTCTAAAAGGTGGCGACAAGTGGGTCGACACTGCATGTCACGTGTAGTTGTGGTTCTGGAAATTTTCATCGGTTTTTACAGCTCCTGATCCACTCATTTTGATATCTAGAAAATTATGCCAATTTTTGGAAACTTAAAAATTGTGGGAATTTTTGAAGTTTTAAAATATTCATTTTTATTCACTTAAACCCTTGTTTTGGACAATTTCTCGTCAAGATGCGTCTACCTAATTACTACTCCACCGGAAAGACCAGATCATCTGGTTTTCGAAATGTTCCTTCCCGACGCCCTCCTTCCTGATCGAAAATTTCGGAAAACTCGTCTACTACCCAGACTCGTTTGGAACGAGGGCAAGTGTTTACAAGAATTTCCAGAAAAAAACAACTCCTTAATACTATTGACATTCAATTATTAGTTTTGGAGAATTTCACACATTTTTAAGGCTTCTTTTCCTAGACTAACGCTACTGCGCTGAATTTTAAAGATGGCAGAATCTGACGGAGCTACTTTAAGAAGTGTCAAGGCGTAAATCACGCTCTTTGCGCGCTTAAAAATTCATGATAAAAGATTTATAAGAAAAGTGCACACTCTCCGCATGGTCCCTAGTAGCTTTAGTGCCTCAAAAAATTGCCGGTCAACATAGTTTCCCTTAGGGTGCATACAGTATGTTTCATCTGTAAATCTTTCCAGGCAAAACTGGGGGTATAGACAATGGAGTTTAGGAGATTGACTGGATATTTCCCACCGATTGTTAAATCGCATGAAATATACATCAGAATTCAGAGTTTATTCCTATATTTTCTTGCATCGTTTAGATGTCATGAAGCTCTAGCATTTTCCAGAAGTTCGAAGCAGTTTCATGTGGAGTATTTCTTACAATTCAATCTCATGAAGCTCATATGAGATCAACCAAGAGTATCGCCAACAAGTCGAGGTGTTCAGCCCGAAGCATTCTGTCCATACGTGGAGTAGTTAAACCAGAGGAATTTAACTTATTAGGACCTCTTCCAAGGGCCGTCGAGAGAAAATTCGGGCCCGGGGGATGTTAGGGGCCTTATTGAAAACTAGAAGAGCAAAAACCTACTGAAGGTCCGAAAAATCTGGTTTGAAAACTTGAAAACCTTTAATAGAATCTATCTAGTCAATTCACCATATCCGGTTCTCCTTCAATCGCGCGCCCCTCACATCCCCTACACCTCGGGCCCGAGTGGTTCCACCGCTTGTCAGGTTTGCATTTTCTAAAACAACAACCTTAGGTCGCCCTTCTATTGGTGAGGAATGGAGGGCCTGGAACTTTCTTTTAACTATGCCAACGGTTCTTTTGAGCGCCCTACATGATTCCGCCGCTCCCTGATCATATAGGACCCATCAGACTGATGCTTCTCATTGCAAGTCAGTCGTTGTCTATACACCAAAATTTGCTAGTACGACTGCTTCTCAGGTTCTGGGGTGTCAAAAATCACCAACAATTCTCGCCATTTCTGAGTGGCTGAGAGTTGATTAATTAGTTGCATGTATTAACAAACTTATAATGAGGTTCAGTTTTTAGCTCGATGAGAGTTATTCCAAAGCTTTATATCTATTTTAACTGGAGTATTTCCCCGTTTGCTCCGTTTGTGCGGCTGTCGATTAAAATCGGCAATTACTGTTAATCGGGAAACTTTGATAATCGCCAATTAATCTAATCGTAATAATAATCGGTTGCATCCTTACTTGAGCTTCAGCAGCATTTAGAAGCCTGTTCATAATAAGGTTTTAGTTCCAGATGGAAGCATCATCTTTCTGTAATGTTCCACTTCAAGTAGTTCTCTTGAAGGGGGTAGCAAAAAGTAATGGAATTCTAAATTGGATCCCATACTTTTTTGCACAAGATTCTTTACGACTAGGTATAATGTAGTTATTGGAAATTCAAAAAGAAAACGTGACGTAAAAATCAGACGCCGCGCGGGCCAAACAGAATTGAGGGGAACATCTCAGTATAATTTTGAATACGTCGCGTCGCTACCCACTACGACGAAATACGGCACCAGATGCGATTGACTGAAATATCTTCACTAACTTTTCTACTGCCTCGGCAGCCTTTATATATTTTTTCATATTATGCACTTAATTTTTTTTTGTTTTTCATATCTTGTACTTTGAGGCAGCCGAAACGTTGGTGAAAATTATCATATGGGGACTTAATAAGCGGCCAGTAGAAAATAAAACGAGCATGGGAGACAACTACATGATAAAGAAAGTTTAATGAAAAAGTCCATAGAGTTATTTGGCTTGGCTATAAAAGTTTTATACTGTCAAAACATATGGAATAGATAAAATCGTACTTACTGCTTTTTTGATAAAGGATACGAAGCCATATCCCTTTGACTTGAGGGTCTGTGGATCTCTGACGACTCGACAGTCTCTGAAAAAAGATGAAGTTGTTTAATATCCTGACGAGTAAAGCAAACATGCAAACTGTATATAACAGCATTTAATCCCAGCTGAAAAAGCGATGAAAATAATTTAACTTAATCCGAAACTTTATTAACCAACTTTTTATTTGGATAACTTCTGTAAAAGTTATATATTTTTCTGGTATAAAATTTCCAAATAGGAGTCACGGAGATTAAACTTTCAACCATGTACAATTCTGAGTTGTAAATTAACATTCAATTCATAAAATCTATGGTATTTGTTGAAAGGAACTTCCGGAAAACTTATTATTTTTATTCTTTCTGACTAATTAAGTTATTTCGGTGGCAAAATGCTCCATTTGATGTTTATTTTGGATTCATATAACTTCACTATCATAAAAAGGTTCCTGGTCTCGCCGTGGCCCAGTTTTTTTATTTCTGATTAAGATAAAGTTTTGCAATTTATACTTAAGCTACCACAAATATAAGTCGGTTCTAGTATCACGGTCTGTTTCAATCTTCAAGGCGTCATCAGACTGTCAAAATTGCCATGAATATAAAATAATAAAATTCAAATCTAGATCTATCTAATTTAAATAGAATGATTTATTCTTATACTTTCTGTTTTTATGCACGACTTGGCATCATAGGCAGCAGTCTACTACACAATCTTCGATGGATCAAACAGAGGCAATGCCACGAACACAGCAGATACCTGCCTTTTGGCTATACTGTTTAGAGCATCCTAGATGTTAATTGTGGTGTAGTCCCCGCGTCATTATTTATATTCTATTCACGACTTAAAATATATGCTTTCAACATTATACAAATTAAATGGAGTACACACTGAGAATAAACAACGTTCGCTTCCAGAATGCCTGGAGTGTGCGACGTGGCAACGTTGCACTGTCAGTACCGCAGATAAATTGTTACTATGGACGTTCCACGACGACGAAGTGGGCACCCTTTATTATCATTAACGCAGGTGCGACGTTGCCGTTTTACATGCTTCAGGATGTACTATGTATTATGTTTATGAGTCAGAGTTCACATTTAGCGCATTATTGAAGGTAAATGTGTGAACTATTGTTTATGTCTAACAAATGCGGAGAATTACTACGGTGTTCCGATTATCGAACGCCAAAAAGACTGAGATACATCATTCCTGCATTTTAATTTTTAACAGGCTAATAAAACACCTCCTACGTAACGTGCTTATCAAGCAGCGCAAAGACTAGGTCTTATAATATAGGCAATTTAGTTAGGTCAAAATTGTATATTATATGCTCAATATTGGCGCAACGGCTCTCACGTCGTGCGTCAGCAAAATAACTCGCTATGAAAATGTGTAAGTCGGGCTCTTTGACTTTACCACAAGCTTCGTAGATTTTATAGCGCTGAAACATTAATACACGGTTAAGGAAGCTCCATAATTAAATATAAAGCGTATACAAGCGTATATGAGGCAGAATATTAACTTTTTCTTGTCAACGCAGCTGCGCTCAGAGAAACATATCCAAAAGAGGGCAAAATTAGCGGTATATATTTTTATTATTGAGCGGACTCATTATTCCAAATTATTTGTTGTAAAATAAAAGATGGTTCGTTCTGGTCGACATGGTATCTTCAATCGTCTTCAGATGAACTCATTTGATTTACCTGATGACAGTGGGGTATACAAGGTACAGATGATATGGTAATTTCAATGGCCTTCAACTAGACTGGCAACGGTTGCATACAAAAAGAGATCATAGAAATGATATCTTTAATCGTCTTCAGACTAATTAACCTAAGTCGTTCCGATTGATGTGGTATTTTCGATCTTCTCCAGGAGGACTTACTAGTTTTCTGAATACAATTGAACATAAAACGTTTCCATTGAGTGGTATGACTTACGTGGAGGAGATTGAGTATGCAACGCCTCGATTGATATGGTATATATCTTCAATAATCTTCAGATCAACTGATTTGAATCACTTGGAGTTAATTGAAGATTGAGTGTTCTGATTGATATGGTATCTTCAATCGTCTACTAGTTAACTGATTTGACTTACCTGAAGATACTTAATAATGGAAAGTGCTGATTGATATATGATCATTTCTAGGTGAACTCACATGACTAACCTGATGAAAGTTGAAGATAGAACTACTTGATTGATAATGTATCTTCAGTGATCAGTGATATCATTTAGCTGAAGGTGGGATGATACAGTGTCCTGATTGATGCAGTGTCTTCAATCACGTTCAGGAGGACTGCCGACAATCTTGAAGATGGTTGAATATAAAATTCTCTGATTGAAATCGTACCTTTAAGCATCTTCCAGTGAACTGACAAGACTTGCAAGATAAGATGAAGATACAACTTATCGATTGATATAGTATTTATCTTCATTTCTCTTCAGATCAACTATCTTATGGACTCACCTGACGGCAGATGAAGCAATAGCGTTCTGATTGATATGGTATCTTCTATTGTCTTCAAGCAAACTAATTAGCAGACAGTTGAGGATACAACGTTTTCATTGATATGGTCTTTCCAGCCATCTCCACTCTCCTGAAGACGGTTAAGTATGAAACGCTCCGATTGAAACAATGTCTTCAATCGTCTTTGGGGGGCGGGGGTCTTCAATATAGTTGAATATTGAACTGTTCCATTTAAATGCCGTCTTTAGGAGAACTGACATGACTCACTTGAAGGAAGTTGAAGATATGATGTCGTGATTGAAATAGTCTTATGTTCAGTCTTTTTCAGTAAAACTAGCTTGACTCATCCAAAGGTAGTTGAAGAAACAGCCTTCTGGTTGATATGGTATCATCAGTTTTATATTCGTGAGGACGACACTCCTGAAGATGGTTGCATATAAAATGTTAAAGAAATTGTATCTTCAATCGTCTTCAGGTGAAGTGACATGACTTCAACTAATGGAGGTTAACCATATAACGTCCTGATTGGTACAGTATCTTATCTGTATCACTGGTTCAGGAATGCAGTGCCGCCCTCCAATGCTTAGCCCAATCCAAGAACGTGACCCTCATGTGAGTCCCTGGTCACAGCGGGGTGCCAGGTAACGAGAAAGTAGACTGCCTGGCGAGGATAGGAGCAAGGGGCGCATGCATTGGCCCCGAACCCTTGCTGGGCATTAGCAGAGGCCTGGTTAGTAATACCCTAGATGCCTGGGCATATAATGAACTTGCGAAAGCATGGCTGGAGAGAGATGACTGCAGGCAGTCAAAGAGTTTCATAACAGGCCCCAACAAACAAAGGGAGCTATGGCTACTGAACCGGAAGAGGGATTCACTCCACTTGTTGGTGGGGATCTTCACAGGTCACTGCAGATTGAACAGGCACATGACTCTCATAGGAGTGGTCAAAGACCCAATGTGTCAGAAGTGCTGGGGGGAGGACGAGACCTCGGTCCACTTCCTGAGCGAGTGTGCCGTATACAACGGCCTTAGGACTGAGGTGTTCGGCACAGCAGAGTTTGACAGGGAAGAGTGCTACTTAGCAGAATGGTCGGACATTGCGACCTTCATTAAAAGGTCTGGAAGGTTCGACACTAGGGATTCACCAGGTCTGCCATAGTTTTAGTGATGGTCTTTAGGTCGGCAAAAAGGGCCAAAGGTCGCCTACTTACCAGACTTTGCTTTGCCAATAGATTTGACCCACCTCAATGTAGTTGAAGATTCAGTGTTCTGATTGATATAGCATTCTCGATCATCTTTAGCTGAACTGATGCTTTCAATTGTCTTCTGGTGAACTGACATGACACATCTGAAGGAAGTTCAATATTCCTCAACAAAATGTACGTAATAACTGGTTTCAGTTTTCTGGAAAACAATTTTCCCCGTATACCTTCTAAACGTTATTCGCTAGACGATATTGCACGTGTTTTTTTCAATAAACGCCGTATTAGCTAATGAAATTCTCTATTCATTTCTGGCCTTTAACGCCCTTATTGAGTAAACCGCAGAGCCGTGAAGGGGAAAATGCTATTTTAAATACCTGCCGCTAGACTACCCGTATGGGTCGATTGTAATTTAATATTTTAAATATTGTCGCTTAAAAAATCAAAGCGAAGGAAGCGAGACGCGTTTATCAAGCGAAAGCAGGGGCGGATCTAGGTTAAAGTTTAATATTAGGTCTCCGCATCGATCGTCTCCTTCACGTACACATTGTGGAATGTGAAATTCGCTTGTGTGCCAAGAATCCTTTCAATATGACGTGGGGTACTGGCAGTAGTAGTATTGGAGAGGCGAAGCCTGGCAAGTAGGCCACTTTTGGCTCATTCTTACGACCCCGATAACAAACACTGAAACTAAAATGGTGAGTTTGCAGTGTTAAACTACCAGATCTTTTGATATAATGTTGGATCATTCCGCTAAGTAGACCTCTTATCTGTCAAATTCCGTTGTGGAGGGGGTCTCGTCCTTTTCCCAGCTCTTCTAGCACACTCTTTTTACATTCCTCCTTCTTGTCCGAATCTGCAGTGGCCTGTGAGGACGTCAACCAGCAGGTGGAGTGATTCTCGTTTAATATTCAGCAGCCACGGCTTCAGATCTGGTCTTTTGGCCTGCTTTCAGTCATCTCGCTCCAACCATGCTTTCTCCAGTTCATTATATGCCCATCCCTTGTCTTCATTCTTGCCATGCAATCTGTCTCTTCATTACCTCGTACTCCTCTGTGACCAGACACCCAGATAAGGGTCACGTTCTTGGATTGGGGTAAGTGTTAGAGGGCGGTATCGCATTCCTGATCCAGAGCTGTCTGACTATCAGAACAATTTTTATATATAAATAACCTCACGCAAGGGCAGATAGCTTATTGTGATTCGTACTGCCAAGGTTCTCCAAAAGAACAACTTTTGGAATAGTATAATATCGATAGATCAGCTACACTTTTTCGATATTCCAGACTGTCGAGGTCGTTTTTGAGGTCAGGCGCATCCACTAGACGTATTTCTCGCTTCTGGATTGTATCCAGTAGCTTCAGGGAGTGCTTTGAAATGGATCATGCACTGGCAAGCAGTACTCCAACGATGGAGTGCGGTACTGGCAAGAAACAGCTGTACTGTTCTGAAGAAGCCGAGTTATACAATCATCTCAATCAGAATACGATGTTGCTCTTACTCTGACTATCATTTAGACCTCAATCTCATTTGGTTTTGACTAAAGGCCTGTACAGATGTAAGATGATGATGACGGCAAGCAGATGATAGATTGCAAAAGTTTGATATTTGATTTTGGTGATAGCCTGTTCTGTATGTTATTAGGTTCATATTTTCATGCTGCAGTTTTAATATATCTAAATAATTATTTAAATAAATAATGTATGTAATTTAGAGGAGGGTTTCCTTCAATGTGGAAAAATTACAAAGTTAGGTTACTTGACTCGATAAAGAGTTGTATTTATTAAAACGACTTCCATCCGCGCGTATGGCTCCGCTTTTATTCTATGCAAGGTTGATAAGGCTGACTGTCTATCAAGTAGCTGTTTGAAAGAGGATTGAGAAAGTTGGGTAAAAGCGTTGTCATGTGTGATGGACTCAGTCATTATGCTATCCATCCTCCGGTATAGCACAAGATTTTATACAACAATTTATATGTGCTTTTCACGATATAGTAATCTTATTGGGAAAAACACAATTTAAGATTTTAAATTTTTTCAACTTCTACAGGAAGTTGTTACAACTTTTAATCAAATGTTTTCTTACGAGAGATTGCAGTATCTTATATTTCCTAATGGGCTTACATACTTTTGACTGAATAGCTCTACTTACTAGCTCGGTGCGGCAGCCTTTATCAAAGTTAAAAATCAATACTTAAAATTATAGTGAATTTAGATGTTTTGCTATCAGTGGAAACAAAAATCGGTTTTCAAGTCTCAAAAGATAGAAGTAACTCTACGGGGTTACAGCACGTTGCTATTTCTATAGCTCCTGCAAATTAGAATGCTAAAACGCAAAACTGTGTATAAACAAAGAGTTTCAATTTCATCAGTTCATCCAAAACCAATCGTGGACTTTTTTATAGATAACCTCCACTAAGAGCAGAACGCCTATCGCTCTCCATAGGCGCTGCTAGAGGACAAATGTCTATTCACATGGGGAATCAGACTTCCCAGCTACAATACCGAGGTTCTCTTTTTGAAGAGGCTGGTTCGAGACGTTAGAAGTTCTATGTGGTGAGGGTGCGCCCCCCCATCCATGTTCCAGACTGTGGAAGTCCTTTGTAACGTCAGGCGCATCATCCAGATGCACTGTTCATCTCAGGATTGTATCCAGGAACTTAAGGGAGTGCTTCGGAGCACATCCTTACACATATGAGGAGTAATCCAGAAATGGTCTGATCTGAATCAGATAGCAGTAGGTGATCCAGTGAATACAACTTTCTGGAGCGGAACAGAATCCCCCTCTTCTGGGACGTCGACCTGGCAAGGCCAGCAATATGTTCGTGCCAGGATGTTATTTGTGTTCTTCATTCCCAGAAGTTTGATGGAAGATAACTCAAGTATTGAATTCGCAGTTCTCACAGCAGAGATTTAATATTAAAATGCAACGCTGTATGAATGTGTAAAATGAAAATGATGCATGTAATAGAAGGAAACATATAGCAGTGTTATCTCAAGGCAACATACAAGATCTTTCATTCGGGATCCAAAAAGGAAACCTACGTTGAGTTGAACTACTTGATTCCATTTTGGACTCAGTGGCAGAATGTTGCATGAAGTGGAAAGAAATGGGGCGACACAGATTTGGCAACACTGTGGTGGAGCGTATGACCGAGGACACTTGAAAACGTTAACCGTGCATAATTGCCGGTGTTAAGTGATTTTGCAATCAGTTGTCAATTCAGCATTGGTGATGATATTATGATAGTGCCACTTAATATCCCAAATAATAATATGGCGTTAAACCGGGAAGTGAATCCGCGTATTTGTCGCTATGTAATTGGATACATTCGGCCTGTAGCATTGCTTACAACACATCCACCATATTTGACAGTTTATTAAAGACGACACATTCATCATTTTTTTTTGAAACATACAGTCTGAAATGATGACACATTCACCATTTTTTTAAAATTTCGTTTTATCGGCACGTGAGATACCGTATCCAATACCTGTGAAGTATGCCAAAGGAGACTTATGTAGAGGACATTGAGAGATTCATTATGTCACAAACTGTCCAAGAAATGGAGGGTAATAATAAAGTTCGACGCATTACACATTTTTACAGTTTTTTTAATATGGGGAATCATCAAATGACCTGTAAAAGAGACCATTTCCGCTGGGATACTTATGGCAATAGCGTCTTGTCGAAAAAATAAATGATGTTAACTGTGCGAAAGGACCAAGGAAATGAAGAGTGATAGCAAATGACGCAGCTGTCAACATTTTTTTTATTGTGGGTCATTAAGTTTGTGAGAGAAATATTTGATATCTCTTGGAATACTCCAGAAAGGGGTCACCAATTAGTTTTCATTTTGGGTCCGTTTTGTACTTTACTGTCACGTCCGTTTCTACTTCTGTGACGTCCAGGGGGAAAACCTGAAGAGTTAGAGACCTCTACAGAAACCATCTCTCACCTTATCGGACATTCTTCCTGTCCAACAAACCTGAAGAGCAAAAAAAACAAAAAACCTTTTGGCTGAGAGCCTTCTAGCAACAAACACCTGAAGAGCAAAGAAACCCCTGTCAAGGTTGCGGTCCGGATTTGGACCGCGGTCCCCCATTTGGTAACCCTTGCTTTAGGGGGTAGTAATCGCTAGGAATATCTCAAAAGTTAGAATTGTGTTGGAAAATTAACAAGCAATGAAGAAATTAATCCTTGAACATCAATTGGCTTATAAGAAATAGTAGCGCATTCACCATGTTTTAATATACATAGCTTCATTTTGTGAGAGTAATAGGAAGCGGGGTAATCAACATTTTTCCATATTTGTTATCGCGAAAAAATCTAAGGTATGGTACATTTATCTTGTCTAAACCAAAAAGGAAATACACATACTCGTACATACAGTACCAGAGGTGTGTAGGGTTGTTTAAAGTTAATGAAGATATCATATCCACCATGTTATAAGGGGATGAAGGATAATCAAAACGATGCATTTATCATTTTTTAAATCTCCTGTAGCTGGTCTTCAACAAGAACATTTGAAAGGAAGGATATTTGTTATGCCTGGTAGAGCGTTGTGTTGAATGAATAAGTACAGTACATTCACCAGGTTTTGAAGTATTGAGTTTGACGGTGCCTCCACCATTTTTGGAACTGTCACAACACGCATGTTAAAATGAATGAAATATCTAAGGTATATTTACCATGTTTCAAAATGCGTCGATTCTTAATAATTGGTTTTAGTTTGCACTCGTATTATTGGGCAGATTAGCTAAAAGAGACATTTTTTGTAGGAGTAACAGACAAACAAAATAGACTAGAAAATTTATAATTTTAAAAATGACTCTAATAAAAGATGTTTACGGAAATATGTTTCTGTCCAGAGCTGTACAACAACGAAACGGTTTCGGAAACTGAACGCATCGCATCCAAAATCTACATGAAAAACACCCAAGCCGTATGATGTATCGCTCAAATTATCACAATGCTCAAAGAGCTTAAATTTTGTGTTATTTGCGGAAAAAGCAGCGGGCGAGTATTTTCTGGATTCGTTTGCTAAAGGTATTAAACGCTGGACATAATGGATTGCATCCTGCAAACCGTACAATACAACCATTTTAAACTCTATGGCATCGTGTAATTGCCATCTGTCCCCGGCTAAAACTGCTACAAATTCGTAAGTACCAATAATCCAGCTTTTCACGCCGTGTTTTTACTTTTTGTTTTGTGGAACTAGTTCACACGATTCGGGAGCTGCAACTTGCCACGCCATGGACTGTGGGAGGTATTGTGATTGCAAAATTTTCTGAATTCGCGTACTATGTTTTTCTGGAAATCTTCAGGATATTTTTTGATATCTATGATCCAATATTGGTGAGCGTTATACCTTGAAAAATGCTATGAATTCGTGTCTTACTAAGTTCTTCAAATTTTTAGTACTTAATTTGTCCATGACTCAGGTACTAATGATCAAGTATGTTGCTCCATATTTTTATTTCATTCGTACGAGGGTCACGCTGAAAGTTTTTTGATACAGAAAAACTACAAGGTTTTCAAAAAAAAATTTGTTCTGTTTTTTCATCATATTCTCCCCCTCCTCAATACATTTACGCATTCGGTAAAACCATTTTTCAGATTCTTGTGACCAACGTTCTTTTGAAAGGTTGCTAATTTCCTCCTCAAATGCAGCGATTGCCTCTTCATCGGTGGAAAAATGGCGACTTCGTAACTTTTATTTGATCTTAGGAAATACGAAGAAGTCGCACGGAGCTAGGTCCGGAGAATAAGGTGGGTGAGGCAACAGTTTGACACCCTGTTCAGCAAAAAATCGAGTGTTCTAGCGGCGCTGTGGGCGGGTGCGTTGTCATGGTGTCATTGAATACCCCGCAGACCAGTCTTTGGACGGCTCTTGCATAGTTCTTTGAAGACTAGGCTACCGTTGTGATGTATCCCCTTTTAGAAAAAGATGCGACCATTTTTTTTCCAACACTCTTGGAACGACGAATTTTCGTTGAAGGCTGCTCACTTTTAAAGCACCAAACTAATGACTGCTGTTTAGTTTTGGAATAATAATGATATAACCATGTTTCGTCTCCGGTTACGATATTAAAAGTGCTTTTACTGTGCCCATCATCAAATTTTTCAAGCATAAACTTTTCAACTATTGTTGATTTTTGCTCTCTGGTCTACAAATGTGGCACCCACCTGGAACACCGCTTCCTTAGGCGAAGGTGATCATGAATGATTGTTCGGACCGCTGCCGATCCAATCCCCAGAGACCCTCAATCTCGGCGTGGTTATATGTCAATCTATTTTCACCATATTTTGCACAGCTTCTACAGTTTCTGGAGTAACAGCAGTGGGTGGTCGACCTGTGTGAGGATCATCATCGTGTGAGACCAGGCCCCTTTAAAACTCAGCAAACCAATTAAAAACTGTAGCCCTAGAAGGAACAGAGTCCCCAAAGCAACACTAAACTTTCGAGACGTTCCATTTGTTTTAGTCCCTTTTTATAGTAATACAAAGTCATGGCTCGAAAATCGCGACTACCCGGTAAGCACTTACAACTTTAGACAATATAGCTGCGTGCTCAAACTTGTTTAAACTTGTATAGATTAGGAATATCTAAAGACTTTCAGCGTCACCCTCGTAGGTTAATTTTTAAGCAGTAAGTCATATTGTGTATCTTCTTTGACAGTACTACAGTCTTTTAATTTATCTAAATTGCTTGAATGTAACGATTCTTTTAAGAATTGCACGGCTTAATTGCATAAAAATAATGCTGCTTTCATCCCGGATTTTATCCTTCAATTAGGGAAAATGGGTAATTTTGCTGAGTTTATTTGGTAAATGATAAAAAGACATAGCTATATCACAAACGAGATTCTAGAGTACTAGCAGGCTTCTTTATTATTCTGAATCCCAACTTAAAAGCTCGCTTAAATTGCTGCTATAACCTGAAAAAATGCAGTTAAGTAGTTTCACTCAATACTCCCCAAAAATATTAGTTTACAAAATTATAAAGTTACTTAGAACTTTGTAAAGCTTCGCCGTAATCTAATACAATTTTTTGAATGGTTTAGAAATTTAGTATTTTATTAATTTTAGATTGGATTGGCATCAATATACGCCAGGACTGTTAAATGGAGTAAGCAAGAAATCGTAGAACCACTTTCTAGTCCTATGGTCACGATGATATCCTGCATAGCAAGTCAGTAAACGCGGTCGGCGATCTTTACCGACCCAGCAATGGTGCTCCGACGCGCCTAGTTTGAGTGCTCCTACCATAATTGGCCTTCTAGATCGAGTGAGTGGGGTGTTTGCGTAGCTCAATCTGCTAGACCGTCTGACTAGCAATCAGACGGTGTGTGGTTTGAATCCCGCAGTAGGCCAGTTTCTAAATACCAACTGGCTACCATCTTGCAGATGAGCAAGTAAACAATTCTGATAGCTGCTTCCTACATAGTGGCAATACGATTGTTGGACACAGGCCTCTGTCAGTATGTGAGGTCAGAGATCTTCACCGATCCAACACTAGCGCTGCATCTGGACCTTATATTATTGGTGTTTTGGATCGAGTAAGTAGAGTGCTTGCTTAGCTGAGTTGGCTAGAGCGTCTGATCGGCAATGAGAAGGTGTGAGGAGCGAATTCCGGCAAGTGTATACGGAAAAATCGCTTTCGGGGATTCCACTTAACATCATCCGCGTTTTGTAACGCGTGGGCAGCTGCCCAGTTAGCTCAGATGGTTAGAGCGTCCGACCGGCAATCGGAAGTTGTGTGGTTCCAACTTTTCTGGATTTCAAAATAGCGGATTGTGTTTCAGCTCCCACCTTGCGGAAAAGCAAGTAAGTGATTATAATAAAAGTGTGTTCTGAAATATTGAATATCACCTTTTAACTTATTAAACTTTTGTATCGTCATCGGTCCTTGATAATTGTGTTATTAATCTGACGTTTTGAAGTGGGTGGAAATAGCGTTCGAACAGTCAGTTACAAACATATATACATACATACACATGAAGATAATGAAAAGCGTGTTAATAACGTGAAGCTCTACCTTCTGTAATATTCCGACACCACTGTCCTTTCGTGGACGGGTGTTTAGGTGTCGAAAGTTAAGTTGTTCTAACAGCACCACAGGTCGATTGCTATTAAGTTTGCACTGTCAGCTTTTTGTTGGCACTTTTCAACAAGTAGCGAACTGGGGAACCGTTAGTCCACTTTTCATCGATTTTCATCGCCTGCTTTCGGTTTTGGTATGCATGTGCTTGCGTAACTACGCCGCATTTCTGAGATATGATTTTATGATATAGTGTGAATATGATGTCTAGAAAAAGCGAATATTCGTTTCCGTGTTCTGGGTCGATTAAATATATTTTGGCTTATCAATATTGTTTTATATCGAAATATATTTTTGTTCGAAGGACAAAAGTGATCACAGATTTGAGGAACATAAAAATATCATTGAATAATGTATATTCTAAAATTTATAAATACTAAAAATCATTCAGGACCTCTTAAAAAACGTCCACACATAAAATAAAAGGTAGATAGCCAACCATCAAATTCAGAAATTGACAATGACCGGATTTTTCCTTTCCTATACGTATCATGAGATATAATGAATGGTTCTTTAGCAACAACATTCTATGAAAAACCAATAGATATTTACTTTCGAATCTAAACATGTAATGATAATAAAATAAACGCGACAAAGAGTTTTTTCGATACATGTTTGCCGATGCACAGTATTCCGGTATAAAGTTTAGGACACAAAGCTGCGTCTTCCTCAATCTACCTAAGGATCCATTGACCATAGCTAGTAGATTAAGAGTGTGGTCTGGCTAAAGACTGCGAAGCTAGCTGACAGCTTCTGATACTTGACTGATCGAGCGTGGGAAAATGGTAGTAGCGACCTTTGGCCCTTTTTGCCGACCCCGAAGGCCATCACTAGAATTATGGCACACATGGTAGTTCGTCATCGTTCCCTGTCAAACTCTGCTGTGTCGAACACCTCAGCCCTGAGGCCGCTGTATACGGCACACTCACCCAGGAAGTGGAACGAGGTCTCGTCCTCCTCCCAGAACTTCTGACAGATTGGGTCTTTGACCACTCCTATGAGTGACAGGTGCCTGTTCAATCTGCAGCGACCTGTGAGGATCTCTACTAACAAGTGAAGTGAAACCCTCCTCCAGTTCAACTTTTTCATGTGAAGGCGAGATTGTTAGTTTGATAAGTACAACCCATGTTTCAGGTTTGCTTCTGTATCTCTTTGTGTTGGACGTTTCAGTTCGGGTGCTATGATGGCTGTTAATTATGACATATTAAATAATTATTCCGAATGATATTGATTAATTTTTAATATAAAATGCTACATGGAAAGCACTTAAATGCACTTATCTGCAATTAATTTGAGGTAGAACACGAATAAGATTGAAATTTGGAAAAGCTCATGTTCAATGGAGGAAGAAGTGCAAGGAGATTATTTTTACTGATGAAAAAGTTAAGTTTAGATAGGCTTGATGGTTTTAGTTATCATTTTCGCGATTTAAGAAGAGACAAAATGTGTATTGTGTCTACAATAAGCCGGGGTACATAAACATGATAAATGAGCAGATTATTTCTCATGCAGCGCAAATTGTTGGTCCTGACTTCATACTTCAGCACATTAATGCAGGTATTCACCGTATACAAATAGCTAAAAACTATTTTACTAAAAGGCACATGGAATTTCCAGAATGGTTTCGAATATAATTGAAAACTGCTGGCGAAATTTATTACAAAACATTTATCTCCAGATGAAGGAGTTGAAGTAGGTAAAAATTGACTCATGAAACGCTAAAAAAGTTACATGAAAGTTTACCAGTTCGAAGTATAATATACTTAAAAGTGGTGGATGTACTGAATATTGTAATGAATGAATAATTTCCCCTTGTTTTATTTCCCTTGTGTCTTATTTACATTTAATTAATTGGGTCATACTTGTTGCCTCGCAAAACAGTATCATATGTAATTGTTTAATATTGAATTTAATATATAATACATAGATTGTGAGATATAATTACAAATATCCAAATTTTGGGCATTAGTAATACATTAATACAGATATAGTGTTTTCTATAGATGACCCCACGCGTACGCAGATAGCCTATTGCGCTTCATAAGCACTGCGCGACAATGAATCTATATTCACGTTGACCTTGACATGCTGTAGATTGTAACCAACGGTAGCTCATTCCATAACGCCGAGGTTCTCCAAAAGAACGACTTTTGGAATCGGTTTGTTTGAGGCGCTGTAAGTTTGACCTGGTGGGGACTCTCCTTCGATGTTCCAGACTGTGAAGGTCATTTGTGAGGTCAGGCGCATCCACGAGACGTATTGCTCGCTTCTGGAATATGTCCAGAAGCTTCAGGGAGTGCTTTGCGGCTCCTCCTCACACATGCGAACAGTACTCCAGCGATCGTCTGATCCGGGCCCTGTTCCGGAGGATACAATTCTCTGGAGCGGAACGTAACCCCCAGCTTCTGGGATACCAACCAACCAAGGCCGGTTACATGATTGTGCCATGGTATTATGGATGTTAATTCCCAGAAACTTGGTGGAAGATGATTCATGCATTGGGTGTCTCTCCATCTCCATGGCTAACAGACTAGCATGCCGCTTTTCTGTCGGGGTGGTTGTCTCAGTCTTTTGTGTGGGTTAAACTGAACTCCGTTTGTATACTCCCACTCCACAATTCTCTCTATGTTCTGATTGATCTGATCCACTTTTAGAAAAAAAAGATGCGACCATTTTCTTTCTAACACTCTTGGAACGACGAATTTTCGTTGGAGACTGCTCACGTTTAAAGCACTAAACTAATGACTGCTGATTAGTTTTGGAATCATAATGATACAACCATGTTTTGTCTCCGGTTACGATATTAAAAGCGTTTTTACTGTGCCCATTATCAAATTTTTTAAGCATAAACTTAGCCCAATCAACGCTTGTAGCTTTTGGGCCAACAAATATGGCACCCATCTGGAACACCGCTTCCTTAGGCGAAGGTGATCATGAATGATTGTTCGGACCACCGCCGATCCAATCCCCAGAGAAGCCTCAATCTCGGTGTGGGTTATATGTCGTACTTTTTTACCACATTTTGCACCGATTCTACAGTTTCCGGAGTAACGCAGTGGGCGGTCGACCTGTGCGAGGTTCATCATCGAGTGAGACCCGGCCCCGGAAACTCAGCAAACCAATTAAAAACTGTAGCCCTAGAAGGGGCAAAGTCCCCAAAACAACTCACTGAACTTTCGTGACATTCCGCTTGTTTTAGTCTCTTTTAATAGTCATACAAAATCATGGCTCGACAATCGCGACTACCCGGTTCCATTTTCACGTTAAAGTTTGGCCAACATTTGAATGCATTCAAGACCGAGGCAAGGCAACTACTGAACGATTCAAACTCTGCCTTTGCACAGACCCGGTGGCAAGCTCCAATGCTACACCCTATCAAAAGCATTCGATATATCGAGTGCGACATCTCGAGAATCTCCATGAAGCTCTATTACTCTGCTCCATCTGTGTGGCGTAGGCCAGAATGTTTTTGTTATATATCACAAAATTAGGGGGGGATGGCTTATATTTTTGTCGCAGAGTGTAGATAGATAACCTATAAATACCCTAGTGGAGAAAGCCCAGTCATTTTAAAAGCATCCTGTTTTGATGTGACACAGAAAAAGAACGTGTAAATGTAGTTGCTGACCACTTCCGCACATTTTATATTGACATTCAGTGTAAATTTGTTCCGCCGTCAACCTTTCACCGGGACATAATTTCAACTGTCGGGCCATTAACACTTTTTTACAAGGAGCTCATGGACGTAGCATGAGTGCATTCATAGAAATGGATGAAGATGTGTTGAATAAAAGTAGTGAACTACGTTAAACTAGCTTCAAAATGACTGATAAGCTGAAAATGAGTTTTTCTAATACCGAGGTTATTCTGATTGGCTCACTCCAAATTTGTACTGATATCAGAAATGTTAAGTTATTCAGTCTGTTCAAAAGAGAACCAAAATCCTCTTTCAGCGAAGTAAGGGATATATTTTAGCTTTTAGTAATAATAAATATTTTTTATTCTTACGATACATTACATACATTGAAAATATAATAAGAATCCTACAACTAGGACTTTCCTGATTCCAGAATTTGATTCTTGCAAACCTATAACAATATTCGCTCTTAAATCCAATCCAATGATACAAAATCAGCTATCAAACCACACCAATTGGTAGATACAGTAAAATTCATAGACGTAACTGTATTATATTCAAAATCATATAATTCAATAGGGTGTGACAAGAGCACGCTTCTCTTCAAAAAAATAAGTCTATCCTGATTCAGGCTGTTGTCTAATGGCATAGAACCCAAGCTCATATAATATTTACGTGTACTAATTTAACTTGGTGAAAGGTAATTTGGTAAACACGTAGGAGGGTCGGTGAAGTTCCTAGGCACGTTGCCGTTGTCTACCATGCGGTTACCAAATGCTGTCAGACCTTTCACTGGAAATAATTTTGTTCGACATACGACAACATTGTTTATTGGGTATCTTAGTTTCTTAAATATGATATCTTGACGAAGTGGTTATATGGAATGGAAAAGGATATTGAAGCTGCATTAAGAGAATTTGATGTTTCAAGGCCTTATGTTATGTTGTTATGAAGCGCAATAGGTTTTTCGTTAGGTTATCTATAAGAAAAAGAAAACAATATCTCGAATTCGAATTTATATGATATGTCGAATTGGCTTGGGAAGTTAAACTTGTCACTGACCCACACTTCAAAAACTCATCGATATCGCAGCTCCTTCATGAGTTATCGGGTATTCAAAAATAAATACTAGAACTGCGCTTCAGTTATTTCAAACCATTCTGGCTAGTCCGCCGCTGATTTCACAGAGACCCAGTGAGAATTTGGGTCAGCGCTTAGTGAAGCAAGAACAGCTCATTTGCATCCAGTCATAATGCTTTTAATATACCACGAAATCAATCCCACTGTAGAGGAGCCGAAAAACAAAGTAGGTTGAAGCAATTTGGATAGAAAATCCGGGAAAATCCGGGGTTTGGAGGTACCTGTTGAATGGAAAAACAATTGTGTTTTGTGCCGACATTTATCAATTTCGTATTGAGCTTTACTTCCTACACATAAGCAAAGAAGTATTGTGATTGTCATTTTTTTCAATTTGTGACAAAAGATTTTTTGATTTTTTTATGGATAACCTCCCGCAAAGAGAGAAAGCCTATCACGCTGCGAGAAGACCTATAACTATTTATGTTGACCTTATAACCCTGTTAATTGTAACCATCGCGGAACAAAGTCCCCAGCAGCTCATTTCACAACGCCGAGGTTTTCTAAAAGAAAGACTTTTGGTAGAGGCTAGTTCGAGGTGTTGTAAGCTCGACCTGGTGAGGATGGGCCCGTTTGGACCTCCTTGTGTTTGATGTATTGACGACTCTTGGTATTATTATGCGAGACAATTATATAGAATAAACAGATAAGTCAACCTCCTAAGATCTTCCAGATTGTGGAGGTCCTTTGTGAGGTCAGGCACATCCACAAGTCTGACCTGTGCTTCGGAACTCACCCCCAGCAGTACCCGAGGGCTGGTTTGTGAAGCTGTTAAATCCCCTATCAGGTAAGAAAGATCAATAAAATTGTTTCATCAGCATGATTGTTCTGTAAACTTACTAAGTCATTTGGGACCTTTACCTCTTTTGTACTAAAATCCAACTTTAACAGAAACTTGCGAAACATATAAATTGTTTGAACACTTTTCAACATTTTCGACCCTTGGAAGAATACTTTCTGTATAGGAATGTGAGCGGAGCTTGAAAAAGGTCAAGTTTTATTATCCTGATTTTTGAACGTTTATGGCCACTCTGGTCTTGAAAACATTTTGAACACCATAATGTTTCATTTGCTCCTGGAATATGGAGTATCTTTCTGGTTATGATCAAAGAACTTTTCAATAAATAATTGCAATATTCATGTGAAGGTATACAACAAAAACCTCGGTTTGTATATCGAATTCAATACTCATTTTGAAGATAATACAAACATCTTGGTTCAAAAATATTCGCTGCTTTCAAGTCACCTCAACTCGCTCCAAGTTATTTCATAGTACATATTTTGTATATTCTGTATTCATCTGTACAATACCTCTCAAACTTGAATTAGGAAAAATATTATATGACGCAGAGGAAGGTGAGAAAGTAGTCACACTGGTAGAGTTTAGACAATTTTTTGAATTGAAAATATATTGTTGTTTGAAACTTGTAGACAAGGTGGATTTATCAAAAGTTTGATTGCGGACTTCCATTGTCTATAAAATTTTGAGTGTCACGACGTTTCGATTGATGTGCTATCTTCAATCGTCTTCAGGTGAACTGGCGAACACGTTCCTTTCATGCCTATTTATACCCCGTCCGGTGACGTGTCGTTGTGCGCGGTCTGTTCTGATTGGTTCCCGATGCGCGGTATTCCGGTCTGCTGACGTGGCTGTTTGTCGGTCATTGTTTGTTGTCTGGTCCAGTCGTAGTCTATTGATCTTCTTTATGAGAGGCTGCCAGATTGGTTTAATGTCTACGCTGGGTTTGCTGTACACTTTGCTGTTGTTGGTGATGAATGCCGCCTCCTTAAATTTCCTCCGATACCAATGCGGTTCCTTGGCAATAACCTTAGCGTCGTCCCAAGCTATTTTATGGTGCTCCGTCCATTCGTGGTCAGCTATTCCAGATTTTCCTGTCTCCTCTCTCTGGGTGTTGAGACGATGTTCTTTCGATATGACCCAAAATATAGTATATTTATTTTAATTTATAATAATTACTTGAATGAAAGAACATATTCTTCGACTGAGAATTTATTTTTATGTGTGTATATTCTGAGTGCTTTGAATATGTATGTAGTAGTGGTGCAAGGTTAATCTACTTGACTTCATTTCAGTTCAGCTCAGTTAAGAGGCAAGTGATGTTTGGAGTATGTGCCCATTTCTATCAAGGACAGATGTAAATTACTTGAAAGCATGTTCACAACACGTTAATCAAATTTATAGACGCATTATGTATTCTACTCAGGGTGTGAATCCCTTTGGGAAAGCTATGTTTATGGGAAGTCGTAGCAATTTTAATTAGGTCATGCCCGGAGCGATTACTCATTGTGAGTTATAAAAAAATGATGATGATGCTGCTGGTAATTCATATCATATGAAGAGTTCATCTTAAAGCATCATTTTAATTCCCGCACACAAGTGAGAGAAGTCAATTTGCATTCAAGCTCCACGGGGGGTTTGAAACCATGTACCTTTTGTTTGCCGGACAGACACTCTACCAATTGAGCATAGTAGGTACCTCTCTCACTCAGTTAGAGTGCTGATGTTATGTAGACTTTCCTGGAAAACGGTTTACTTTCGAACTTCCTTGCGTTGTTCATATCTGGAGATACATTCAGGTATTTGTTAAGTTTATTCGATGTTTTATGACTGTTTTTATTACTGCGTAACTTAACCTCCGTAACCGAGGTCACAGCATAGAATAACCAGTAGGTTATAGTGAGTAATGTCGTTGGAAATCTGTTATGCATGGAAAGTAAATCCTGTTATGTCGCACTTGCCAACACTGTATGGGCATATCAGCCATCATTCTGTAGGTATATCGTCTTCTGTGGTTCCCCAAGCTTGTCTTTTCCATTAAAATAAACGTTGAAGGCAATAAAAACCTCCATTTAATTGCAGAGCGACTCGAATGGAACCCATATATAACCTGCATTCTATCCAATGAGCAGTTGAAAAGAAAACAAATGATGATCTCACATTTTCCGATTGCAGCTTGTTCATTTCTTGAGTAGTGTAATGTACACATAAGCAAAGGCACCAGCTCTCTTGATATATGGCTGCGCCAGTGAATAGGTTACAAGCAGCGGCTTGCGCATGGTTTTGGTTGAAATACAGGGGTGACATTTCCAGTTTTGATGAAAAATGGAATTTAGTGGGCTTTACTTGACAGGGTATCCATTCAGAGACAGATTTATGGGTTGGTTTTTTCATAATAATCCTTTGGAATTGAATACTGACAATATTTGAAAACTTTCAAAATTCTCCAATATTTCCAAGTTTTCTCTATATAATAAAGATTAGGGTTATATATTCAAGCAGTTGATTCTTTGGAATTGAAGTACTGAAGCACCCCCCGAACCCTTGCTGGGCATTAGTAGAGGTCAGGTTAGTAATGCCCTAAGTGCCTGGGCATATAACGAACTTGCGAAAGCATGGTTGGAGAGAGATGACTGCAGGCAGTCCAAGAGGTTCATAGCAGGCCCCAACAAACGTAGGGAGCTATGGCTATTGGACCGGAAGAGGGATTCACCCCACTTGTTAGTGGGCACCTGACACTCATAGGAGTGGTCAAAGACCCCATCTGTCAGAAGTGCTGGGAGGAGGACGAGACCTCGTTCCACTTCCTGGGCGAGTGTGCCGTATACAGCCCCTTAGGGCTGAGGTGTTCGGCACAGCAGAGTTTGACAGGGAAGAGTGCTACTTAGCGGAATGGTCGGACATCATGACCTTTATTTGAAGGTCTGGAAGGTTCGACACTAGGGGAGTTATCAGGTCTGCCATACTTCTAGTGATGGTCTTCGGAGTCGGCAAAAAGGGCCAAAGGTGGCCTACTTGCTAGGGTTTGCCTCCCCATTACTACTACTAACTACTAACTGAAGCACTCCCCAAATTTTTGACCTCTCAAATATTTACAAGTCTTGCTACAAAGTTCCTTCGTCTGTCAGATGTGATAAATTTTCGATCCGTTGAGGATGCGTCCGTTTGGCCCTTCGAGAGTCTACAGTACTGGCAACAATTGCTGTTATTACTGCGGGAGGATAAATGTCTATCACATTGACCTTAGATAGATTGTAACCATCACCACCAGAAGCTTTAGAGCGAGAAGTAGTAGTAGTTCTTTCAGTGTATATGATTTTCTGGAGCGAAAGAGAACCCCCAGCTTCTGAGACCCCGACCTAGCAAGGCCGGCAACATGATAGTTCTAAAAATATCGTCAATAGTAGATTGTATATTTTGCGACCTTTTGGGAAAGTTAAAGTTACAGTCGACCCACCCTTCTATCCATCCAACCCTCTACAGCACTGAGCGTAATTGCAGTCGCTGAGAACTCGGAGCGCAACGGGCTGCTAGAGTGTATGCGGTCTGCAGAAATTGATGCATTCTGTGTGTACTGCAGACTGTACGTACTGGTTGGAAGGCAAAGCAATCATATTAGGTAATCCAGTCATTTAAAAATTACATACTCAGAGAAGAAAATATTTTTGACAAAATTTTCATGTTCAACCCCTTAAACGTGCGTAATTCCATTTGTTGCTGTGAACGAAAAATAGCGTTAATTCCACTTAGTTGTTGAATAAATAATGTTTAACGTAAAATATGTGAAATTATATATTGTTTGGAATATTTGCGTTTTATAACGTTTGGATTAATCTTATCATAATTATAGTACCAGGAATACTTTCCACCAAATACCTTAAGTTCAAAATTTCCCTTGGGGATGAAAGTTTATAACAAAATACCAGGACGCATTGAAATTATAGCTGTTCCAATTCAAAATAGCTATCAAAGGTTTGCTTTACAAAAAAGCATATTGCAGATAAAAATATTGTGTAATTAACACACAGTTTGACAAATAAAACTATTTTCCTTTCACTGACGCGTTTCGATTTATACTTGAATCATCGTCAGACTGTCAGATTTGACTGCTATCAAGGCTACCCAGATTACTTGCCAACTAACTAACTAGTCCTATCATGGATATAAAACTACAGCTCTCAAATCTAGCATACTATTTATTCTGTCTAGCTAGAATTCGTTATCAGCGCTCCAAATTACCCAAGAAACGAGTTTTTGTCCAGTATTAAGAACAACGTTTCTTAACACCCCTCCATCCCTTTCTTGAGATTTTAATATTTGTTTGAAAATAATGTCTTCCCTGAGCACGGGACATCGTAACTTGAATCTTCGCATACCATTGAAATCAGCGGAAAATTTTCTATCGGATAAAGAAAAAGAGAGAGAAGATAATTGCAAAGCACTTTTTTCTTCGTAATGAAGGTGAACGTATATACGAATATGCCTTAAAATACTTTTAGGAAACGAATTTATACAAACAAGAGAAAATTTCGTTTCCTGTGTAATTCGGGGGCACTGACATTCATACTGTTAAGTTTCAGAAATAAAATGAAGGATATTGACAAAATGTTATAGCCTGAAAAATTATATTTATTGGTTGGATTTATGATTGTGAGATTCCACAACGTGTGAACAATAAAATGTGTATAACTAAAACATTTTATTACATTTTATAGATGATATGTGTTCTATCCTTTTTTTGACATCTTCACCTTCCTCACCTCCATCCCAAACCTTCTTACCTGGAAAGGTTGTAAATGATTGGAAGCCTTGGAAGCCTCCAAAGTGAGGTTATTATTCTAGATATGGCATTTGCAAAAATGAGAATCAAAGTACGATTCTACGTTTTCCATTAAAAGAGTTTAGTCCACACCGCATAACCGATCGTTTATTTTCGTTTTGTTATTGTAAACTGTTCGCGCCACATTAGCAAACATTGTCATTATACTAAATGTTTACCTGCAAATCAAAATTTCAACAATTTGAAAATATGGTGGATGCAGTTAGCCAAACAGTGCTCGCATTCATCAACATTTAAAATAGATTCAAAATCTGGTGGAAAATATTGCAAATATATTAGCTTACATTATCATAGGAGTCATTTTGATTTTATACAATCAGGACTTATGCCATATTATCGAACTATATACCCATTTAGGTTGGTATTAATCTACTTTGATTCATTTAAACTATAATGAAAATGATTATTATAAAAAATAGACAGACATAAAAAGCAACTGTTCAAATAAAAAATTAGAAACATGTGAAGTACTGAGGACATTGTTTCCCGATAGTTGCAATCTACAGCATTTTACTCGTGAGGTCAATGAATAGACTGTCTTCCTTTACGTGAGGTTCTCTATATAAGAAAAATGAATAAATTTACTTTGGATTTTATTTTCGGTAGATCTTTTACTTCTTCTGTCATGCTGAAACTACTAGACAAGGTTTTTCGAACATAAAATCGCAAAATTGGTGAGGATTAATAAATTCTAATTTTTTTTACTCAAAGAGAGGTACAATTTTCCTGCAATCGCTAACCCATGTGGATTTTTTCAGTCGAAAATCAAATTGTTTCAAACAAGATGAAAAATTGTGTCCTAGCTGATTTGTGGGCGCTGATTACGAATCCGGTCTCAATTTTGCACCCGTACTAAAAGCACACTCTCTGCAGGTCTCAATTTTGCACCCGGACTCAAAAGAGAGTCTTTGGCGAACCTCTGAGCGCTCATCAGACCACTTAAGCTTTTCTAATTGTTATATTCGTGATTACCGACCCAGAAAACGAACTTTTGTTCTGTTCCAAGGAAATCGATTTTTAGTTTCTGAATTTCTAGATTCGCTAAAAGTGAAGGTTTCTTAGCTAATTTGGGGGCGCTGATTACAAATCCAGTCTCAATTTAGCACCCGGACTCAAAGCAGAGTCTCTGCAGGTCTCAATTTTGTACCCGGACTTAAAGTAGAGCCTCTGGCAAACCTCTGAGCACTTACCTGATGATTTACGCCTTTCTAATTGCCATATTCGTGATTACCGATCCAGAATTACCCAGAAAACAAATTTTTGTTCTGTTCCAAGGAAATCGATTTTTTCTTTCTGGATTTCTGGAAGAGCTCAAAGAGATAAGAGATAGAAGTTTTCTGCAATCGCTAGAAGATTTTTTCAGTCGAAAATCAAATTGTTTCAAACAAGATGAAAAATTGTATCCTAGCCAATTTGGGGGCGCTGATTACGAATCGGGTCTCAATTTTGCACCCGGACTAAAAGCACACTCTCTGCAGGTCTCAATTTTGCACCCGGACTTAAAAGAAAGTCTCTGGCGAACCTCTGAGCGCTCATCAGACGACTTACGCTTTTCTAATTGTTATATTCGTGATTACCGACCCAGAAAACGAACTTTTGTTCTGTTCCAAGGAAATCGATTTTTAGTTTCTGAATTTCTAGATTCGCTAAAAGTGGAGGTTTCTTAGCTAATTTGGGGGCGCTAATTACAAATCCAGTGTCAATTTAGCACCCGGACTCTAAGCAGAGTCTCTGCAGGTCTCAATTTTGCACCCGGACTCAAAGTAGAGCCTCTGGCAAACCTCTGAGCACTCACCTGATGATTTACGCCTTTCTAATTGCCATATTCGTGATTACCGATCCAGAATTACCCAGAAAACAAATTTTTGTTCTGTTCCAAGGAAATCGTTTTTTTTTCTGGATTTCTGTAATCGCTCAAAGAGATAACAGGTACAATTTTCCTGCAATCGCTAACCCATGTGGATTTTTTCAGTCGAAAATCAAATTGTTTCAAACAAGATGAAAAATTGTGTCCTAGCTGATTTGTGGGCGCTGATTACGAATCCGGTCTCAATTTTGCACCCGTACTAAAAGCACACTCTCTGCAGGTCTCAATTTTGCACCCGGACTCAAAAGAGAGTCTTTGGCGAACCTCTGAGCGCTCATCAGACCACTTAAGCTTTTCTAATTGTTATATTCGTGATTACCGACCCAGAAAACGAACTTTTGTTCTGTTCCAAGGAAATCGATTTTTAGTTTCTGAATTTCTAGATTCGCTAAAAGTGAAGGTTTCTTAGCTAATTTGGGGGCGCTGATTACAAATCCAGTCTCAATTTAGCACCCGGACTCAAAGCAGAGTCTCTGCAGGTCTCAATTTTGTACCCGGACTTAAAGTAGAGCCTCTGGCAAACCTCTGAGCACTTACCTGATGATTTACGCCTTTCTAATTGCCATATTCGTGATTACCGATCCAGAATTACCCAGAAAACAAATTTTTGTTCTGTTCCAAGGAAATCGATTTTTTCTTTCTGGATTTCTGGAAGAGCTCAAAGAGATAAGAGATAGAAGTTTTCTGCAATCGCTAGAAGATTTTTTCAGTCGAAAATCAAATTGTTTCAAACAAGATGAAAAA
This sequence comes from Bruchidius siliquastri, assembly GCA_949316355.1. NCBI lineage: Eukaryota > Metazoa > Arthropoda > Insecta > Coleoptera > Chrysomelidae > Bruchidius > Bruchidius siliquastri. The sequence goes on along the minus strand of OX438538.1, from coordinate 20,684,175 downwards.
TTGTATCCTAGCCAATTTGGGGGCGCTGATTACGAATCGGGTCTCAATTTTGCACCCGGACTAAAAGCACACTCTCTGCAGGTCTCAATTTTGCACCCGGACTTAAAAGAAAGTCTCTGGCGAACCTCTGAGCGCTCATCAGACGACTTACGCTTTTCTAATTGTTATATTCGTGATTACCGACCCAGAAAACGAACTTTTGTTCTGTTCCAAGGAAATCGATTTTTAGTTTCTGAATTTCTAGATTCGCTAAAAGTGGAGGTTTCTTAGCTAATTTGGGGGCGCTAATTACAAATCCAGTGTCAATTTAGCACCCGGACTCTAAGCAGAGTCTCTGCAGGTCTCAATTTTGCACCCGGACTCAAAGTAGAGCCTCTGGCAAACCTCTGAGCACTCACCTGATGATTTACGCCTTTCTAATTGCCATATTCGTGATTACCGATCCAGAATTACCCAGAAAACAAATTTTTGTTCTGTTCCAAGGAAATCGTTTTTTTTTCTGGATTTCTGTAATCGCTCAAAGAGATAACAGGTACAATTTTTCTGCAATCGCTAGAAGTGGATTTTTTCAGTCGAAAATCAAATTGTTTCAAACAAGATGAAAAATTGTGTCCTAGCTGATTTGTGGGCGCTGATTACGAATCCGGTCTCAATTTTGCACCCGTACTGAAAGCACACTCTCTGCAGGTCTCAATTTTGCACCCGGACTTAAAAGAGAGTCTTTGGCGAACCTCTGAGCGCTCATCAGACCACTTACGCTTTTCTAATTGTTATATTCGTGATTACCGACCCAGAAAACGAACTTTTGTTCTGTTCCAAGGAAATCGATTTTTAGTTTCTGAATTTCTAGATTCGCTAAAAGTGAAGGTTTCTCAGCTAATTTGGGGGCGCTGATTACAAATCCAGTCTCAATTTAGCACCTGGACTCAAAGCAGAGTCTCTGCAGGTCTCAATTTTGTACCCGGACTCAAAGTAGAGCCTCTGGCAAACCTCTGAGCACTCACCTGATGATTTACGCCTTTCTAATTGCCATATTCGTGATTACCGATCCAGAATTACCCAGAAAACAAATTTTTGTTCTGTTCCAAGGAAATCGATTTTTTCTTTCTGGATTTCTGGGATCGCTCAAAGAGATAACAGCTACAATTTTTCTGCAATCGCTAGAAGTGTAACCCATGTGGATTTTTTCAGTCGAAAATCAAATTGTTTCAAACAAGATGAAAAATTGTGTCCTAGCTAATTTGGTGGCGCTGATTACGAATCCGGTCTCAATTTTGCACCCGGACTAAAAGCACACTCTCTGCAGGTCTCAATTTTGCACCCGGACTTAAAAGAGAGTCTCTGGAGAACCTCTGACCGCTCATCAGACCACTTACGCTTTTCTAATTGTTATATTCGTGATTACCGACCCAGATAACGAACTTTTGTTCTGTTCCAAGGAAATCGATTTTTAGTTTCTGAATTTCTAGATTCGCTAAAAGTGGAGGTTTCTTAGCTAATTTGGGAGCGCTGATTACAAATCCAGTCTTAATTTAGCACCTGGACTCAAAGCAGAGTCTCTGCAGGTCTCAATTTTGTACCCGGACTCAAAGGAGAGCCTCTGGTAAACCTCTGAGCACTCACCTGATGATTTACGCCTTTCTAATTGCCATATTCGTGATTACCGATCCAGAATTACCCAGAAAACAAATTTTTGTTCTGTTCCAAGGAAATCGATTTTTTCTTTCTGGATTTCTGGAATCGCTCAAAGAGATAACAGGTACAATTTTTCTGCAATCGCTAGAAGTGTAACCCATGTGAATTTTTTCAGTCGGAAATCAAATTGTTTCAAACAAGATGAAAAATTGTGTCCTAGCTGATTTGGGGGCGCTGATTACGAATCCGGTCTCAATTTAGCACCCGGACTAAAAGCACACTCTCTGCAGGTCTCAATTTTGCACCCGGACTTAAAAGAGAGTCTCTGGCGAACCTCTGAGCGCTCATCAGACGACTTACGCTTTTCTAATTGTTATATTCGTGATTACCGACCCAGAAAACGAACTTTTGTTCTGTTCCAAGCAAATCGATTTTTAGTTGCTGAATTTCTGGATTCGCTAAAAGTGAAGGTTTCTTAGCTAATTTGGGGGCGCTGATTACAAATCCAGTCTCAATTTAGCACCCGGACTCAAAGCAGAGTCTCTGCAGGTCTCAATTTTGCACCTGGACTCAAAGGAGAGCTTCTGGCAAACCTCTGAGCACTCACCTGATGATTTACGCCTTTCTAATTGCCATATTCGTGATTACCGATCCAGAATTACCCAGAAAACAAATTTTTGTTCTGTTCCAAGAAAATCGATTTTCAGTTGCTGAATTTCTGGATTCGCTAAAAGTGTAAGGTTTCTTAGCTAATTTGGGGGCGCTGATTTCAAATCCAGTCAGACGAATTTAGCACCCGGACTCAAAGCAGAGTCTGCTTTGTCCATGGAATGTGTCCTGTACACTAGCTACAAAAAATAACGAAGTCTTGTGGATTTCTACACAACCCGGCAACATGTTCGCCTTCTGACGTTGGCTGAGCAAAGATTTATTAAAGAATGAAGGCGAATGATTTAGTAGTATCCGTTCAATGGGTTGCGAGTTACATGGCGTCTCCATTCGCCAATGTACTCTTTGTACGACGCAGAGTCCAGGTGATGTTGATTAATTGGTTGCTACCAGACAACATTACGTCTACATTACTCACAGCCAGTTCATCGTTGCGTGGTTAATACTTATCTACATAGATGCCAAAGAAGCTTCATTAATTGAAGATAAATCATTTGAATTCTAGTGCGTAAGTCCATGTTAATGGAATACAGGGCGACGGAAGTTTATGACATAAGCTATTCAGATAAAAAGATTGTGTAATTATCACACAGTTCCTCAAATAAAACTCTCTTTCTCTAAGTGACGTGTTTCGATTTATATTTATATCATCGTTGTATTTATATCTGGCATTTATTTTTGTAGAGGCGTTTCACATATGGATAATTATGAATCTGACTGCTAACAAGGCTACCCAGATCATATTTGATAGATCCAAAGGTGAAAGAACCAAATATGTGTAACTCAGGTATTTATAGGATTTCATGTGCTTTCTGTAATGCTGTTCATATAGGTCAAACAGCTATTGCATTAACAACAAGTGCCTTCAAAAACCACAATCCAGAAAGATCAAATTTGTCATCTGCGAAGCTTTAAATTGGATTGGATGTCATATCCAACAGCTCCTTGATGTACAGCAAGAAGAGCGTTGGAAGATAGACGGACCCCTGTGGAACACCAACGTTGATGGTTGAAGGAAACTATATATTTCATCATACAGGTATGAAGTCCAAGGACATTCGTAGTAGTAGGTTGCTCCATAGAGTTTCTATTCACCCGAAGCAAAAGAGATTCAGTGGATTGGGTGCCTCTGGTGACAAAAATGATGAAAAGTGACTTTCGTGGCTCCACACAATGCTTATTTGTTGAGTACCAATAGATGAAATCGTTAATTAAATGGTTAGATTACCTTTATACCTGTACATATATTGATTTACTGTAGACTGAGGATACAAATATATAGTTGACGTCATACTTTACGTTGCTTTCCATCTCTCTTAAGTTGATCGAAAAAATTCCATGACTTCAATCATCAGCATCTTCTCTTAAATTGGACGGACTGTGAGGAACTGCAATAAAAACCTTAACCTTTCGAAAGCAAGCGAAAATAGCCGGGGTTTTGTGTGGTGCAGTTAAAAAGAAACCCCTCTCACATTCTCCCATTCATACAGAGTTCACAACGGTCTGAGGAGCTTTCAACTTCAAAGGCTTCAAGACAAATACAGTGGTACGGGAAAATTAGGTTTCTTTACCCGAAATATACACAAAATGAAATCATAGTTCAAAAAACTAAAAATCGTGTATTCTTGATATTTCAAGACATATATATCAAAAGGTTAGGACACTATTCAAAACTTCTAAAGACGTCAAAATATGTTTACGTACAGACATACCTATACATACATATATACGAGGTGTGATCGAAAAATAAGGTGAATATTCATTTTTCTCAAAGAATATTTATTTATCAATTTCTATTTTGTCCCCTTGGAAGTAATCCCCCTCGGATATAATGCACTTTTGCCAACGTTTTTCCCAATCCTCAAAGCATTTCAAAAAATTATTTTTTGTGATCTTGTTCAGCTCCTCCTTCGATGCCATCTTTATTTCCTCAATCGTTGCAAAACGCCGTCCTTTCATAAGCCTCTTCAGTTTCGGGAATAAGAAAAAGTCACAGGGGGCCAGGTCTGGGGAATATGGAGCCTGCGGCATTATTAGTGTGTTGGTTTCAACCAAAAATTCGCGCACAAGCAACGATGAGTGAGCAGGGGCGTTATCATGGTGCAAAAGCCAATTTCTGTTCTTCCACAAATTCGGACGTTTCTGGCGGATTGCTTGGCGCAAATTGCACCTAACTATCATCAGCAATTTCTCTATGGTAATTCGACGATTCCCCAACACTATTTTCTCTACTTCTTCAACGTTCTTATCAGTTGTTGACGTACTGGGGCGTCCAGAGCGAGGTTCGTCATTGGTGTCTTCTCGGCCTCCTTGGAATAGTTTATACCACTTATAAATTTGTTTTTGGCTTAAAGTAGACTCACCGTATGCCACTTTCAACATTCCAACTATTTTGGAGCACTTGATTCCATTTTTCACACAAAATTTAATGCAAACTCTTTGATCCATGTTTTTCGACAGCAGAAAATCGTGGAGCACGCGAAACACTTCTAACCTTTATGCCTCTCACAAACAAACTAAACATGCTACATAGAAATTGGAACATATGTTCGAGACGAGTGTACCAACATAACCATATAAAAAAATCGGAGATCGGACGGATGTTGAAAATTCACCTTATTTTTTGATCACATCTCGTACATATCAAATAATCATATAGCTCATATGTACAGCTGTGTCACTAAGAAAATATAATTTGATAGAAAGTTTCAAACCATTACAACATTTACCCTTTGTCTGCTCAAGTCTCAAACAGTGCAACACAAAGCATAGAGATAATCTGAAATTCTGATATCGTAGCATCATTAGATTGTTTTGGCGTTCATATATAAGAAATATAAATATTTTACAGAAGTATATATCTTGATTTCCTCTCTTACATGCCGGATATAGGCAAGTGAATGGAGCAGCTGGGCTACGGTAGAACTCTATCAATAATTAAAATAATGTGGTAACATAACGCTTCTGACTTTCCACAGAGATCTCCTCCTTAATTAAGTGCCCTCTTTGGGGGGTCGGAAGGTTTATTTATTAATAATTTATTAATACATAAAACTCTCAGAATTTTGACGTGGTTCCGAGAAGGAATATCTTTCCACCATCAGTTTAGCTTTTGCTTTCAAGAATATTTCAATACTCTTGCTAAGTAGTGAGTTAAAACTCAGAAGCCAGTGTGAAGTATACAAGTTGTGCACATTACATCATATTTGTCCTAGATTTTGATTAAAAATCATGAAATTTGGTAAGTACCGCGATTTTCAATCATTTTTGACACTGTCTAAAAAATTATTTGAGGACGTGCTTAAATAATCGAAGTCTGAAAACTGTTTTTGTTTTTTACCTAATAGCGGATGCACCGATTTTTAGCAATATCCGGAACAATCGATATACCGATAGACAGACAGACTGACGAAAATGAAGGACACGTATCAAAAGTTTGATTTCGGACTTCCATTGTCTATAAAATTTTAGATTATCACGACGTTTCGATTGATGTGCTATCTTCAATCGTCTTCAGGTGAACTGGCGAACACGTTCCTTTCATGCCTATTTATACCCCGTCCGGTGACGTGTCATTGTGCGCGGTCTGTTCTGATCGGTTCCCGATGCGCGGTATTCCGGTCTGCTGACGTGGCTGTTTGTCGGTCATTGTTTGTTGTCTGGTCCAGTCGTAGTCTATTAATCTTCTTTATGAGTGGCTGCCAGATTGGTTTAATGTCTACGTTGGGTTTGCTGTACACTTTCCTGTTGTTGGTGATGAATGCCGCCTCCTTGAATTCCCTTCCATACCAATGCGGTTCCTTGGCAATAACCTTAGCGTCGTCCCAAGCTATTTTATGGTGCTCCGTCCATGCGTGGTCAGCTATTCCAGATTTTCCTGTCTCTGCTCGCTGGGTGTTGAGACGATGTTCTTTGATTCTTACTTCCAGTGGCCTTTTTGTTTCTCCAACATAGGTTTTACCACATTGACATGGTATCTGCTGGATGCAGTCCTTTGTCTCTTGAGATTCATTCCTGGGCTTAGTTTTTGTTAGTATACTTCTGAGGGTGGCAGTCCTAGAGAATCTCGTTTGGATCTTGTATCGCTGACCTATTCTTTTGATTCCATCTGATATTCCTTTGACGTAAGGCAGAAACAAAAAGGCCACTGGAAGTAAGTATCAAAGAACATCGTCTCAACACCCAGCGAGCTGAGACAGGAAAATCTGGAATAGCTGACCACGCATGGACGGAGCACCATAAAATAGCTTGGGACGGCGCTAAGGTTACTGCCAAGGAACCGCATTGGTATCGAAGGAAATTCAAGGAGGCGTTATTCACCACCAACAACAGCAAAGTGTACAGTAAACCCAGCGTAGACATTAAACCAATCTGGCAGCCACTCATAAAGAAGATCAATAGACTACAACTGGACCAGACAACAAACAATGACCGACAAACAGCCACGTCAGCAGACCGAAATACCGCGCATCGGGAACCAATCAGAACAGACCGCGCATAACGACACGTCACCGGACGGGGTATAAATAGGCATGAAAGGAACGTGTTCGACAGTTCACCTGAAGACGATTGAAGATAGCACATCAATCGAAACGTCGTGATACTCAAAATTTTATAGACAATGGAAGTCCGAAATCAAACTTTTGATAAATCCACCTTGTCTGCAAGTTTCAAACAACAAGGACACTTTTTTTGATGTGGTAGATTATAAGGCGTTCAAGAAACGTTTATCTCGGATTATAAAATTTTCACTGGGAAGTAAAAAGGGTAGGTAATCTTCATCTTTGAACATACTGTAGTCTGATGCTTTCATGAAGCATAACCATCAAATAACGAATCCCCAGCCAACTGAATATGCTGCCCTGTTCACGCATCTGTGCAACAATGCTGGACATTGCTCCATCCCCAACTTTAATTGTATGCAGAATACTTGATGAATTGGTTAATTTTAAATTAAGCTCACCTATACAAATAAACAAATTCAGTTCTATTAGCATTTGCGATGGGTCTGCATCCATAATGGCATTCAATTATCATAGCTGCAGGTAGCTGAGGACAAATATTAGAGGCAAGAATAAATTAAATAAAAGTAATTTTTATATATTTTTGGGAGAATACATTTTTTTGAATCTCTCATGTTTCAAATACCAAAAAATTATGACAGTAATGTCCGTCTGTTCGTCGGTCTGTTAAAGTGTTTGTCACCGCGTAATCTCAGTAACGCCTGCATTTGTTTGACAGTTGGTCTGTTTGTATTTTTTTATATCCTCCCGATTTCTGAGTTTTGAAATGTTCTGTTTATCTTAGTAAACAATACATCGATTTTAATGAAATTCTGCAGGAATGTCGGCACGTAACAGGTAACCTCTCCATAAATCGTCACTTTTATCGACATTCCAATTATTTTCTGGTGATTTAAAAAGCTCATCATTTTCCAATCCCCAATTCAATTAATGTAAGACTTATATCTCAACAAGTGATATAACTGTAGGTTTTTTACAGAAAATAATTCACAAGGTTTGAATCATGGAAGGATTTTGAGGCGTTTTGATATCTCACTTGACTGCAGCTCGCAAAAATGCACGCAATCTAGGAAAAGATCACGTAAGATGATGTTGGTTTAATTATGCCAGGGAATGTTCTTGCAAAACTGGAAATTGTATCATAATAGAAAAGATCTACTTGCCTTATTTTTTACTTTCTTCGCCAATGGAGAGGGGTGTCATATTTTTGGCGTTCCCATTACAGAGTGGAATAGTTTTATAAGTCCAAAACGTAACGGTTTCTGAACAAAAATTCGTTGAGCAGCCCCTAATAATAAGAGAAGAAGAATCGGTGGAGCTGAATTCAAATATGGTCATCCGAAAGATCGTGATCAGTGCCTCTGAATGACTCATGATACGGGATGTCGTCTTGTTTGTTTTTCCATAAAAATATTTTAGGGCCTTAAGAAGCAATTTCCAAAACACGATCCAAACATTCGTTTCTTAACTAATAACGTCAACCTACTTGACGGCATTTTTCAAGTACCATTACTGTCACTGCAACTTGAAAGAGCCATCGGTTATTCTTTCCTTAACGGATGTCTTTTGTAAAGGAATAACTTAATCACAGTGCACCTCACTATCAATAACTGCTGAAAATTACTTCGACTTCCGTTTTAACTGGGACATCTCCTTAAAGGAATTTCTTTTCCTATTGAATATCCAGAAGCTCTCTTTTGCATACTAATTTCGGAATCCCGTTTCAAGGCCTGCGTCCTTCTGTGCTTACAAATCACGCGAATTTCTGAGCATTCAGTTTGCCTTTGTAAATAAACCTACAGAATACACCTTTGCCTGAAAATGTTCCGCTAAGGAATCCTTTTAGCCCAACTGTAGGCGAAACAATGCAAGCGAAAATAACCCAGCAACTGTAGGTCTGTGACTCTACTGTGCATCATCTACATGGTTCAGGTGACTACAAGTCTGGGGTGCCTTGTTAAAAGAATATATTCAATGATCGCCATTATAATTCTGGACTATACGTCATTCATATATGGAGCAAAGCAATTGAGATGCATGGGGAGTCTTGAGTCGTCGCGTTCCAGATGTAGATGTAGTTACCAGTCTCATATAATTGTGTACACCGGAGTAGCTGGAGCTACTCTACCACGCACAGATCAGACTATAGCTACACTGCTTCCATGTGTGGAGATGCGCTCTCCAGTACTCCCTGAAGCTTGTGGACAGAGCCCAGGAACGAGCAATACGTCTAGTGGCGTAGTAGTTTGTTCCTCGACTATTACAATTCACAGCATTTTTGGGTCAATGTGAATAGACATATTTCCTTTGCGAGAGGATATTCATAAAAAAACATGTTTACCAATACGAAATTTTGACAGTTGATCACTAAGTTGGTATGATGACCACTGAGCATTCGTCATTTTGGAGGGTTGAAGTTTTGTTTCAGAAAAACAACCAACTGTTGAATTTTTTTTTTTTACAGATTGACTGTATTATTTTATTTAGACATAACATTAACTGTATAAACTTTGAAGCAGTTGTTGCTTGCTGAGATTTTAATTTAAATCTTCCGAGAGCCTTTTGGCATCCGAGTGTATAACTCGTTTTATAATAATGCAGGGGCCCTGCTTTCAACAATTTAGGAATTTCTTGTTACCGCCGCAACTTTCACTTAACTCAGATTTAAGGTAATTAGTGGAATAATTTTGGAGTTTTCGTCGAATTGCCTCCAGAACAGAGGAGGCTAACTGGTTTACATGTTACATCTCTGCATATCTTTGAAAAATAGAATAAAACGTCATGGTACAAGTAATAGCTTAAGAAGTTTAGAGTGAGCTTAGAAAATATGAGATATAATGGTAAAAAGTAGCCTTGTTAGCAGTCGAATCTGACAGTCCGACGATGATTTAAATATAAATCTAAACACGTCACTGAAAGAAAGAGTTTTATTTGTGAGACTGTGTGTTAATTACAAAACTATTGATTTATATAACATTTTTGCTATATAGCATCGCCCTTGATGAAAAAAAATATCGTGAAGAGATCCTCCATTTACTATGTGGTGTGATAGGGAACATTCTTCGATGCTGATAGATTTACGATACGGTTTGGAAATAAATTAATTCTTGCAAGCTGAACATGAAGCTAATATTGATTATAGAAATATTTCCAACCAGGCATTTCGCGGAAAAAAGTATGATGATTAACAATTTTGTATATTATTTCCTGAAATAGCCGGTGGAGTTATTAAACATGGGGAAAACTAAGGCTTGGAAATGTTCATGATAAAAAGTACCTTGCTAAGTTATAACTGTAAGGTGCTTATTATATAAGAAATATATTTCAAACAAGGATTTCTCTACTATGAATTCATAATCAGTTCTACTAATTTTCAAGCATAATATATGGGAAACTAAAATGGCATTATATATGTTACCATTAAAGTGTTGATTTAGCTAGCTACTATCTCAAATGTCTGGTTATTTTGATGGAGACTCATCTTCCACTGGAAATTGCTACAAATTTTGGTTGGTTTATACACTAATGTACAAGCAATAAGACATAAATTAACAGGGATTTTTGGGTACTGACAAGCTACCCACAGTAGTTGGATAAAGTGTGAACTTAATATTTCTATTGAGTGGATGCTCTCCACTATGCATCAGATCTGCTAGATATAGACTTGCATGTCTTGTCTTTAGCCTAGACTCGTCAGTATAGCCTGGCGGTATAACTGTAGAGAGCAACATGCATGTCTATAGCAGGTCTGATACATAGTGGAGAGCATACACTTAATATCATTTGTCTGCTTCTGATGTGAATGATCTGAGATAACGTTACAACTTAAACACTTTACGAAGAACAAGGGATGTCGCTGTAAATAAGCTCATCCTTGTTGAGAAGTGTCGTAAGCGACATCTGTTGCTGCTTCAAGGCAGTCCAGGGGTTAGGTACTTTGACTTCGTAAGTTGCCAATGGGCGTCCCCATAGAGGGCGAAACTTGGAGGTATGTTGATATTAATATTTCTATTAATACATGATAATTAACTTGTTGTTAGTATGTGAACTCTCAAAAAATCCCTGTTAATTTGTGTAATTATAACATACAAACCGACCAATATTCGTAGTTTTCCATCAAAATAAACAGACATTTGGATAGTTCGTATGCTATCGAGCTATCCTATAAACTAGTCGAATAAACACTTCAACCCGTAACATACACACATAACGCATTTGTAGTAGTCCAACAACAGCTCCTTAAATATTCACTGTATGTTTAATAAAAACGATTTTAGACACATCTATTTTGTGCTCGTTTGAATAAACAAGATTTCAATAGCTACTACAGCCTTTGTCAAAATACAAAATATAGAAGAAACTATAATCCAGCAACTTAACATAGTACTGTACACGTTGTATCATTGTCTGGTATAAAAGGGTTCGTTTCATAGATTTCTGTAAGGCTTCTTCTTGAATTGATGTTTGATTGGACTGATATTTTGGATATAATATTTTGAATCTTCTCACCTCATCTTCATCAGTGCTCTTATGAGAAGTAAGAAATTGCGAAATTCGGTATATTGATACATCTTGACTTCAAATTTGATTCTTTTTATAATGTTATAAACTTCTAAAATGAAACACTGCTTAAGTGCAAAGTACAAAACCCAATCATCTTGGAAACAACTGATTAATACCAGTGTTACTTTAATTGTTGAAATTTTATATTTTCTATATTTTGTATTTGGATAAACGCTAAAGGCACTCGAAACGTTAGTAGACTTTTTTGGACAAACAGATGTAGTTCTAATTATCCGCAAATAAAGTCTGAATGACAACTACAGTGCGAGTATCACTTATTACATTATTTACATCATTTTAGTAAAAGCTCTTTGAAGTAATAATGCAACTTACGATATTTCTCCAAATGCTGCAAAGGCATCCCTCAATGTTTGGGTCTCAATTTCTGGACTCAGGTCTCCAACAAAGATATGATGATGCTCTGTAATGAAAAATTGCTGTATTAAAGAACGTGATGTTCAAAATTCTCACCAAAACAGTACCAAATTGCGTTTGTTATGGTTCATTTCATTTCTGACTTAGTGACTTACGCAGATAACTCCTAACTATACCATTTACTTAAGATTAATCACACCAGCAAAACTCACTTCTGTAAATTGTAGATGTCCTTACTTCGTGAAACTCTTCCATCATCACGATTGAACTATGCAAATGATACATAGAGCTTAAAAGATACTAATTTTTTGTCAAAAAGTTCCTCAGTGCAAGCCATGTTTCTAACTATAACAGCAGCAGTACCATCAAGCATATCATTCACGTAGTTTTAATTCAAAAAATTGATTATTTTTGAGTAAGAGCGCCTGTAATGCATATTATGTCTATTTACTTCACCATGGTTTATAAATCAAGATTCATCTGAGAAAAGAAAAGGAAAAAAATCCATTTAATTATTTAATTTCCTGCTCACTGAGAAAATACAACTCAGTCAATGAATTTTATTGGAAATACGTAGATGGTTCCTATCCATCTTTTTGGACGACTTGACACCATATTTCTCATCAGCGACTTTAAAACCAGAAATATACAAAATTTGGTTATAATCGGCTACGTTTTGTGAAAAATCGTTTGTCATTTTGTGTACGCCAATTTGCTCATTGACAATTTGGCACCAGATTTCTAACCAGCGACCTCAGCAACAACACAGAGATATGAAGATTTGTTTAAATCCGTTGATTTTTTTCAAAAATAGTTGGCCATTCTGTAAGAGCAATTTTGTATTTGCCATTCTATTCATGGATAATTTGACATCAGATTTAGCGAATTCGTAAACCTGAAGAAAAACATTTTTGCTGATATGCGATGCAATTTTATACCAGATTTGTAATTATCTAGTAGCCTTCAAGCCCACACGTACTAAATGTTGTTCATATACTTTTAGAATAGTGTTATTGTTCAATTTGCAATGTGTAGTAATTGATATTTGAATTCTAGTTTCAAATGATTATTAGAAGTAGATTCCAATCAAGGCATGCTCACATACTTTCAGTAAGTTGCATACAATGAAGCTATTGACAGAGTATTGAAAATACATATATAACATACGTGGTGCCTTCCACTGTACTTTGGCTATGGTTTTGAATAAAGTGAAACAGTGAAATGTTAAGCAAACATTGTACAAAATAATATCAAGTTCATGCATACAGATACATATATTAAACAACTTTCTATCCACACAAGACCAATTCTGAAATTCAATTTTGGCCTAAATATGAATTTATTACTGTGTATACTGCAGCCTCCCACATTTTTTTATTATTTGCACATACCATAATAGCGAACATTTATGAGGCCGTTTTATGAGGTATCCTCGTATGAAATCCATACAACACTACCAAAAAGGCTTAATGGATACCCCATTGTTAAAAATTTTAACAGGCATAGAGCTGCATGATCTAGACATGAAAATGGTTTAATCATAAAAGCTGTCTAGCAGTGTTCGAACATTTAGTGAAGTTGAAGCTGTGTATCTGGAAACATTTGATGAGAGCGAAAAAATGATCCTATTTGCAGTATGTGCTGGGAAAAGGACAAAACTTCTTTCTGGACAAAATTACCCAACCACTGGAATAGGCTTGGTGGCAGCTCATAGGCAGGAAGCTTGATCAGAAGTTTGTCACCCTATCTAAAGCTTTCGATATATTGAACGTAATGACTCGAAGCTATTTGTGAAGCTCAATCATCCTGCTCCATATTTCTTGCTTCTGGAGGCCATACTGGCGATGACTGTGATATTGTTTCTGTCCAGGTGCTTCAGTAGCTGCAAGTTAATGATTTCCATAATCTTGGACATGATGCAGAGCAGAGTCTCAGGTCTATAATTGCTGGGCATGCTTTTTCTATCCTTCTTAGGGATAGATTCCATGCGATCGATCTTTTATCCGGTATGGAACACAATTTACTGGCGCTGGTAGGACAGTCTAAATTGTTGTAAAAACTGTTGTAAGTTGTTGTTTGTATATTGGCCTTGAAATGCTGTAAAGTGTACCATTCTAGAAGATGATTATTTGGGGTACCGGGAGCTTTACTGTGAATCTTGGACTAAACTTCAATTAGTACTAAATAGTATAGTAGATCTTCATACAACAATTTTTTCGATGACCTGGATGGCCACGCTGCTGCAGAAGATGTGAGGTCTCTCGAGATGGTGGTGCATGGTTGATAATCAATAGTTTCCGCCCTCAAGAGGAAAGAAATGTTGAAATCACCTGGGGAAACTACCGTTCAGTGAGAATTTTTAATGGAAGTATCGCGTATAAAAAGCCACAATGGAAAAGTTCATTGTAAATTATCGCTGCTTAAAAATACTTTCAAGATAATCATAAATAGTTGAAGTTTAATTAGTGGTGTGGGATAACAACTCTTTTGTACTGTATTTTTTCTTCACGGAATCTCATTAACCTTTAGAAATATTTAAAAACTAATTACCCGCTAAAGTAGGAAATATCAGGTAACTGTAAACTGGAACACACAACAATTTATAAAAGAAGACATATTTAATTACTCCCTTGGCATGGCTAGACGCTGGTGCAACGATTCTTTATTTTTCTAACCTTTGTAAAACTTTTCTAACAAATCAGGAGAGAGCATCTGAATATTTGCGCGTTAGGAACATTTAACGGTTTTGTTATAGTTCCAGATGGAAACGAGTTCATGTCTGTTTATCATCGATTTGTCACTTCACCACCACCACTCAACCGACACCAAATGAAATGGATATCGATTTGATCCCTATGTATTTAACTATTTATGCTTTAAACAAATGTTGAAAAACTTATAAGTATATATATGTTTGTATATTTGTCCACGCGTATTCTTGAATCTGCTGATCGTATTTTATAAACCCAGTTTTGAGGATTAAAGTATCTATTGTTATAACAAAATGGGTTTTATTTTCTCCTTTTCTTCCTGAATTAACTTTATGCACGTGGATGATACTCTGAAGAATTTAAATATCTACAATAAACAGAAACCATTCAAAAAATTTTATGTTTAACATGTATAGTCGTTCGTTCAACAGAGGAGATCCAATCTTTCAAATTTTGTGTGGAATTTTCTCAAAATTCAAATGCTGGTATGAGGGTACTACGAGGGTCACGCTGAAAGTCTTTAGATATTCCTAATCTATACAAATTTAAACAAGTTTGAGCATGCAGCTATTTTGTCTGAAGTTGTAAGTGCTTACACGCAAAGGCAGCGTTTGAATCGTTCAGTAGTTGCCTTGCCAAATGGTCGCATCTTTTTTTTCTGATAGTGAATACATCACAACGGTTGCCTTGGGAAATCAAAGGACAGTTACTTTTGATATGATATATAACCAAATGTGTTCCTGTAGTCTTCCAAGAAATATGAAAGTGCCGTCCAAAGACTGGTCTGCGTGGCACCATGACAACGAACCCGCCCACAGCACCGCTAGAACACTCGATTTTTTGCTGAACAGGGTGTCAAACTGTCGCCTCACCCACCTTATTCTCCGGACCTAGCTCCGTGCGACTTCTGCTTATTCCCTAAGATCAAAGAAAAGATACGAGGTCGCCATTTTTCTACCAATGAAGAGACAATCGCTGCATTTGAGGAAGATAATAACAACCTTTCAAAAGAACGTTGGTTACAAGAATGTGACAAGTGATTTTAAAAAAACTTGTACTTTTTCTGTATCTAAAAAGTTTCAGCGTGACCCTCGTATTTGGAGGAAAATATACAGGTTCTTTGAAATATGCTCTTGTAAGTTCTAAGCATATTTGAATACCATATTTCATGCCTAGTATCATACGACTAGCTTGATTTTTTATGCTATAGGTTGATACTATGTAAGAAATGAAATTGCTTAGTATGGCATATCGTGAAATGTCGTTCGATGGATATGGTCTCATGGAATATCGCTTTCAAAATAGTTTTCTGTAGAATATGCAAGCACCACCCCAAACTAGTATACCGTAAATTATCTGGGTCACAATCATTGCGTGATATAGTGTTCGAAGATAACTTTCTGTTAGAATATTCGATAGAATTTTAAGTTTTTATGCTTCACTTCTTATTCTTTCATTATATATAACATATGCTTTTCCGTTGTAAGTATGAATCCTTATATACTCCAAGATACTTCAGTCTATCTTCTCTTTTAATTTTTGTGTTTATAATTGACAAAATGGTATTCATAGCAGGGAAAGCATTTTTTCATGAGATGTGAAGAGAAATGAATTAGATTTTTGTAATTAATGGCTGGAACAATTGATTTAAGGTCTTTCTCAACAATATACTTCATAGATGTCCAGCCATTAGCTCTATATAGTGTAAGAGTATCGTCTGAGAAAAACATCTTTCATATACCTCTTCTGTGATGTGTCACATGATAGTTCGGTCCCACTCACGGATAGTGGGAAAATTCAATATAAAAATATATTATGATACATTTTTACCTTTATACGAAGCTACGCCACTGGTTCGAATTTATTAACCATGACATTTGGCGTTTTGTTAGTGATTCCGAAAAACTCATCCACATCTAGCTTTTGATGTTTAAAAGCAAATTAAGTTCTTTTAAACTACATTCGCGTCAGGTGCCTTTGATTCTGGATGTTGATTTCATGCTATGTTTGGGACTGATTGTAAAAATAACATCAATAATCCACATTAACGAGAAATAGCATCCAGAATGAACAATCATATCAGGAACCGATGATTTGATTAATGTTTGAATGTTTATTTTGATCAGCTGGATCCGAATTTTATATAAAAACTACATACAACGGTTCAATTTATATGTGCTTAAAAATACTCGAGTTATCTTTGATCGAGCCTCTGGGATTGATATTAACAGTAAGACGCATTACTTACTGTTATTGATCCTTAATATGTGTCAAAATTTTCAAATTTATCAGTTTTTGAAGTCCGTGAAAAGCTGATTCATATTCCGTTACAAACATCAGGTGTACTTAACGAATGCTTGTTCTTCTGAATTCTTCGATTCTCTTGAGCGGTACTTATTGATTTTCTAGCCACAGAGTATATATATTTGTCAACACTTTTTCAATCTTCAACATCTGTATGAATACTTACTGTATCTACATAATATTCAACTACTCAATGACTTCAAATCGTTCAAGAATAAGAAATAATTGAAGCACTCGTTCTTGGCCAAAATGAGTTAAGCCGTAAATCTCCTAAATAGGTTTTCTATCAAGAAGCCGTAAAAAACCCTGTCATGACTCAGGCTTTAAGCGACAAATGAAACCATAAAATTACCCTCACTTTTTCATTTAAATTATTCAGTGTCGGTGTGTTCTCCAGATTGCAGGTTTTTTTAATAATGCAAGAGAATGAAGCGTTGAACAGTGAAAAACGTCGGCAGGAAGCGATTATAAACGGAATAGAATTCGAGAATTCCAGATAAGAGGAAATGCCTATAAAAAGCAAGAGGAACAAAACCTTGCAGCAAAAACTTTGAAAACAGTAAACTGCCGGTATTGTAGTAGAGAGCTTGTATTTTGATTTATTTTGTTGTAGATGTCCTTATCTCTTAGGTTGTCTAAGGACTAAGGACGGACAAGATTTTACTGTGATTAAACGAAAATTGAAAAATTATGACTTCTTTTTTGATCTGCAAGAATATACTAAAATAATTATTTCTTCGAGGTGCACGAGATGCACGCAAAAAATAATAAAGAAATTTCAGATTCTTAATCCTGGTGGACCACTTATTATAAAGAAAATGTGGTTCAGAAGAAACGCAGAACCAGGCTAGCATTTTGAGAGAGTTTTCAGATTCCAAAGTTTCACCAATTTGTTCATGACTGTGCCAAACTTGGAGTTGTAAAGGCGTCTTGATAGATAAATGGCTGCATTTCTTATTATTTTCAGCTTACTTATGTAACAAATGACAAACGCCAGTGTAATTTCCTAAATCTTCCGGGTAAAAAGGTCATCCAAATTTAAAAAGTAAAATACAGAATATTAAAATTCTATTACAATGGATAAATGGGGATAATAAGCCCTTTTCTAAGAATATAATTCATTCCGGAAATACAAAACAGGGAAAACCAAGGGCCTCCAAGTAGTATTAGTTACTAGCTATGAGTTACAATAAAACCACTGTATTCTTTTTATTTTAAAACGTCGATACATTTTATTTCAACCTTCAACTTCATTATTGTACCAGAATATTACATTCAAAGCAACGTTTTAGCGTGGAATTGTCATCACCATGTATGAACTTTGCAAAACACTTAATTTTATACTGAAAACTTTACAAATGGAGTTTGAATTTCAGTACTTCCTTGAATTTTTTTACCCAAAACTGATGATAGTTTGCTTGGATTACAGGCAAAAAAAAATGCTCACGTCCTGAAATGTAGTTCGTCATTGCCTTCTAGATAAAGACGTTTAATTTTTTCAGAGCCTTATATAAATTCGGTGAGTCAAACGTCAATTCAATAGTTTTATAGATAGCCTCACGTAAAGACAGATGGTCCCCGGTAGCTCATTCTACAACGCCGAGATTCTCCAAAAAAGTGACTTTTGGAAGAGGCTATTTCGAGGCACTGTAAGCTCGACTTGGTGAAGATGCGCCTGTTGGGCACCTATATTCTTTGTTGTACTGGCACTTCTTGGTGCACCAACTAGATGTATTGCTTGTTTCTGGACGATGTCCTGAAACTTTAGGGAGTGCTTTGGGGCGCAACCCCAAATATGCTGCGAGTACCCCAGCGATGGTCTGATTTGGGCCATAGAGTAGCAGTAGCTGCTCCGGAGTATGAAATTTTCGGGAGTGGAAAAGCCCCCTCAGCTTCTGGTACGCCGACCTAGCGAGCCCTGAAATCTGATGGCGCTATGACATGTTATTGTTGATGTTAATTCCCAGAAGCTTGATGGAAGATGATTTAAGTATTGAGCGGGTTTCAACCCTAACCTTAAAGTTGAACCACAAGAATATGTTCAAGGCAGCAGCAACCTTTACACATGGAGTTTTTTTTGGGATGCTCAAAAGATGAATGATACTCATTTTTCAATCCAACTATCCTTAATAGTAGTTCCTTGAATTTTGTCCCCAAAAAGTTTGCCAAATAAAAAATGCTCACGTCCTAAAATTTAGTTCGGTATCACCCTCCAGATAAAGACGATTATATTTTTCAGGGCTGCATTCGAATTCGGTAAGCCACCATGTAGGTTGAAGGTCCGACAACATAATACTTGCGTAAACCGAAACTCTATTTGTAACAAAAAGTATTGACGTGCCTAAAATGGATTAGCAAATTCCTGTGCAGTTGTTCGGTGCAAAAGTGAGTTAACGTTACAGTGCATACAATGTGCATGTGTATCGCATTTCGATTACTTGTTACTGGCTGTTGGGATTCTTCAATTCAGTTCACTGTCAAGCAAAAAATACCTCTATTCTTTTGTAGCTGTTTTTAATCATCCACTTATGAAGCATCTCATGCGTGTAATCAATCTTCAAAGGTAGGCTTACAAATGTTCACCACTTTCGTCATTTAAAAATGCCCTCTCAGAAAGCTATGGTCTAACGAAGCTGCAGAAAAATTACGAATACTGAAAATCATTACGGCTTCATCAGTGCCATTTTATTCTGAATAGTTCATAGATAACAGCAAGGATAAGCAAGAAGAGCACAACATCAAGATTAAGCCTCAAGTCATCCAGACCTTTCTCATCTGTAATCAAGACTTTCAAGGGAGGAGAAATAAATAAGTGCATCAACTCATCACTGGCAAGGAGGAAAAAGGCGTGCCCAGAAAATACAGCCTGTGACTGTTATCAACATCATGTGTCATGTGTCGTGTGTCATGTGTCATGTGTCATGTGTCATGTGTTATGTGTCATGTGTCATGTGTCATGTGTCATGTGTCATGTGTCATGTGTCATGTGTCATGTGTCATGTGTCATGTGTCATCTGTCACTAACATTTCAGACGTTGACGGTTTTAAATTCGATTATCAGTTTTGATTTGATCAGTGTGTGGTTTATTTTAGTGTTTTGAATATTTCGTCTTTGTCAATGTTGGCTAGTGTTTCATCATTTACTGTTTCTTCTTCGTAATAGTGTTTCCATTGACTTCAATTGATATGGAGCACCTTGCTCATTCCGAATTAAAATTTCATGTGTGACGTGTAAGTTATTTTAATCAAATTCTATTAGTTTGTATGCTGTGGCTAGAGAGTGGTGTATGAGTTTTGCTGCAGAGTTATGCTTCGCTGTGTATTCAGTTCTTGTTAAGGTTTTTGTTGGTGGCATTTTCTGGAATGGACAGATGTTATTACTATTATGATCATTACATTTCTACTTGGTACTGTATTCTGTAAATCAGGTAGTGTATCCAAGTATATTTTTCCCAAATGAAGGAAATAGCTCTAAAACAAATTTGAAGACGCAAAGCCACTCCATTCCGATTTCAATTACATCGCGGCTGGCGGCACTCATACAGAAATTCTGTTATTTTAAATGTTGGTCATGTAATTTCAACTTTATAAAAACGTTTTCTCAAAGAAACAGACACAAAAACAGCTTAAGGGCATGGCTAGGGAATAAGAAATCGAGTCAGAATGGAGATTAACAATACGTTACAAGGGTATCTGGGAAATTACTTGAACATTTTTACATATAGTGAGAGAACCTTTGAATCAAAGCGGGGATTTGATATGTATCATTGTATTTGTAATACAAAAAAGTGCAACTTTAGGTGTAATTTTAAATGCCACAAAGATAAGTGAATACCTTTCTAAGTCACCTATTGTTGCTCTTTATTATATTTTTTCTCTTTAGTAAATAGATTTCATTATTATTGTTAAAATATTAATTTGATTATTGAAATAAAGATTAGTTTATGAGCTTTCAAAGTCATGCTGAATGCATCATGGCCGGTTGGGTATTGTCCACAATGCATTGTGGTCAACAAGAACACACAACGCGTTGTGCCCGTTTTTTTGCTCACTGAGCGTTTTCGATGTTTGGGTGTAACGTATACACTACATGCTTATGCGTGGGAGGTGAAAAAGGTATGTTGCTTGAAACTTGTAGACAAGGTGGATTTTTCAAAAGTTTGATTTCGGACTTCTATTGTCTATAAAATTTTTGAGTATCCCAACGTTTCGATTGATATACTATTTTCTGATTCGTTCCAGATGAGTGGTGTTCCGGTCTGCTGACGTGGCTGTTCGTCGGTCATTGTTTGTTGTCTGGTCCAGTTGTAGTCTCTTGATCTTCTTTATGAGTGGCTTCCATATTGTGGTTTAATGTCTACGCTGGACTTGCTATACACGTTGCTGTTGTTGGTGATGATTTTCCTTTTCTCTGCTCGCTGGGTGTTGAGACGATGTTCTTTGATTCTCACTTCCAGATGCCTTTATGTTTCTCCAACATAGATTTTACCACATTGACATGGTATCTGGTAGGTTTTAAAAAAGGAATAACCGAACGGGAAATAAAGTTCGTTAACATGAGCGTCAAGTTTTTGTTTGTGCATGTACATGAACAAACGCCAGCCTGTAGGGCAACAACGCTACATTTTTAATCGTTTTGCCGATAAACGTACGTGGCAATACCTATTATTTTCAATAAATTATAAATTTTTAACGGGTTCTGCTTTAAAATTGGTCACGCATTGGCAATTATCTTAACAGGGAAAAACGTTTTAATAAAATGTTGACACGGAATTTTATGAATCGTATTTGTTACGTTCCACACAGGTATGTCGGCAATAAAATTTATAACTCAAATTTCTCGAGCAGCATTCTGAAGAATTACGCAATTAAAGTCTACCAAGAAAGTGTGTTGCAGTCCTCATATAGGGTGGGTATTAAAATTTCATTGTAATATCGAAACAGGGTAGATTTCAATCAGAAAGGTCAAATACAATGTTTTAGCTGTACGCCTCTAATAGAAAATGAGGTAATTTGATAGCTCAAGTCATAGATCAATAATTTTTTATGTGAATGTTTTGGACATGTATAGCATGTGTGCAACAAAATGTAACTGCTTTGAGGCACAAACAGCGAAGAAGATTGAATTTTAATAAGCGCTTGCTATATGAAAAACCATCGTGAAACAATCACTAGAAAGACCCAACAGGCTCAGCTACAACACTTTCATTGAGCCTCTTACAAAAGTTGTTGCTTTAATTAAGCAATATATTGTACGATATCAAAACTGTCAATCGGTATCAACAAGTAGGGATAAGCTTTGCTAAGATTCAAAGTGGATAATATTTGCTTGTAGTCATTTGACAGGGCATCAAATTTGTGACCTACTAGACTTCAACCTTCAAGAAATTTTGTAATTTGGAACAGTTGGTCTTTCCAAATTTAAGCTTGAAAATATTTAAAATACTGAGAAACCACAAACGAAACTTCAAGTGGATCTAAATAAGCTAAGGCCCAAAAATAACTTAAGCTGGAGATAATAAATCCGTGCTCTAATCCTGTAGACTTTCCCGTGCAAGAGATTATGGATAGCATCAAGCTACAAGTTATTGTAGAGATGAATTGTTGAGGACTGTGTAACAAGTACTCGGGATTAACAATTTGGTAATGAATATGCATAATGCGATTTGAACAGCGAGCCAATTACAATTAGGTCTTTGGGAATGAAACAACACAGCGACAGTTGTGCTAATCCTCGACTGCTACATTTGCTACCTAAAGGGAAGGATATATACGGAACCTTATGCAAATTTTTGCTTTGAATTCCAACCCGACCAACAATTCTGTCAATTCTTCTAGATTTGATATGCGATGAGATTTACGATGCCAGGTTAGGTATATTTACTTCCCACGCACATGCAAAAGATTGCTCAAATTTTATAATTTAGGATAATAGATTTTTGTATGATGATGTCTACATCAAAAAATCCTCGTCGGCTTGTCTCTTTGTCTGTCGGTCCATTGCCGTTCTTGTTACTGAGTAATCTCAGTAGCCACTGCAGGTATTTTGATGTATTTTATTTCTTTAGTTTTCTAAAGCATTTGGACCCAACTCAGAAAAGGAAAATTCGACGTTAAGATCTTCTCAGTCTGAGACATCAAACCAAAGAATCTATAGAATAGGGATAGATGAGCCAATGTTCCAGACTGTGGAGGTCGTTTGTGAGGTCAGGCGCATCCACTATCCGTATTGCTCTGGATTGTGTCTAGAGTGGTTTGGGGCGCATCCCGAAGAAGCCTGATGGAAGATGATTCAAGTATTGGGTCTTCCTCCATCTTCACGGCTGGCAGACCAGCATGGGACTTTTTTCCTCAGGGTTATTATCTGACTTTTCCTCGTTAAACAGAACTCCGTTTGCATATCCTCATCCCACAATTCTCTAAATGTGTTCTCCATGAAGCCCCATTGCTCTGCTCCACATATGTGTGACATAGGCCAGAAGATCACTCGTGGATCTATGCTTGCAAAAACTACTGTATTGCTAAATTCTCAGGAATATGTTGACATTTGATTTTATAATTTTAAATGACTCTAGTGCTGAGTCCGTTTGCCTAGATATATTTTGGTGTAAGTGATAATTGATGAGATAAAACGCATTGATTTATTTTATTGTCATTGAAGAAATGAATATTGAGGTCACCAAGCACGAAGAGGTATTCATTAAACGGATTTAAGTAGGCTAATGTACTCGCACTGTAAATGTCTATAGGGATGTGATACCTAACAACTCACGTCCTAACGTTTAATTGTCCACCAAACAATATCTATCTTGGCTTCTGTTCGGAACAAAGTACTTAATTAAAAATTCGAGTGAAGTTTTAATCTTGCTGTTCAGAATAAATCCGGATTCATAAAGCGATGTAGAACGAATAAAGCACTGTGATCTGTAATCAGTTCGACAAATCTTAAATACCCCTTTGCAGTTTTCATTTATCTTTTGAAGCGTATAGACGATGTCAGCTTGAACTGATAAAACGCGACCAGATTGGAGCATACGTTTCGAGAGTCGAGCAGCTTGCTAAGCCCCTATAGCTAGTGTAGTGATCATGACAGTTACAAGATTTAGAGTGGTGGGGCTGAGTTTTACATTATATGAAAACTAACTCCACATCAAGGCGTAATAAGTGAATAACGTGTCATTTTATGGCAGTTTAAAGGGAATTTCTATGATTCAAAATATAATTCTCCAGTACTATGAAATCAAAGCTTCTCAAGGGTGCTGTGGAATGAGTTATCGGGGAGTTTGCAATGGTTACTTAAAAAATGGCGTCAAGTAGGTTGACTGTATTTCACGTGTTACTGTATCAGTTTATTGAAGCATTTTCATTGAACTGTTGATCTATTTGAAGTGAGTTTCGGAAATATCTGCTTATTGAGTTACGAGTAAGACAAAATATTTTTTTTAATTAGGCAAGATTTAATGTCATGCAGCGATTTTAAATGTAACGCTAAAATATTAATATTCAAATAATTCGATTGAAATATTTCTTCCTGAACTGTTCCCATTGAAGATATGTACAGAGTCAACCTAAATAATGTTATATAGTATAAATCCTATTCAAAAGGCCTTTTTTGTTTATCGCCTATGTCTCTGATTTCAATTGCCTTGACGACATATTTTCCTGCTGATCGGTAAATCGATTGGCGGATATCCTCCTCCTCCTCCTCCTCCTTTTGTCATGATACCCAAGCGTGTTCTAGTAGCGTATCACGTATTCCACCATGTATCAGTTTATTGGAGATTTGGCTGGGATTTTTACAGCTGTTGATACGGTTGATGTAGTTTTGGAAATATTAGAGGTTATGTGAATTTATGAAATTTTCAGATTTGATTTTTTCTTGTTGTTTCCTTTCACGATACACCTAGTATATCGATGAACAAAATATACTATTGAAGACTGAGAAGGACGCCGCTGAGAAATGGGCAAAGGAGAGTGATATTTTTGAGAGGGTGCTCGTTTTTTTTCCGCGTAAAAGACCTACCTGGACAGATTGTCGATCGAAAGTTCCTTTTCCACTATCCGAAGGATTGAAACCTGGTTTCGGTATAATATTATCAAAAAACATATACATAGAACATAGAAAGTAAGAAAAATCATTGGATGGATGAGTTTATCGATGAATTTGTGTGACAGCCAAAGAACATTTAGTTTTTGTTTTGACAAGAAAAATAGGTACAGGTCTATCAATTCTATCATGTTTTATTTTCTCCTGCATTAAACTGTGACTGACATTTTATTGTGTTTTTACTTATAGTTTGACATCCTGATTTCATTGAAGTAAATGAACAGACTGATCTTTTAAACTCAATTTTCATCGATACATCGATACACTACTATTAGTTTCCATCTATTTATATTCTATGTTGAATTACCCTTGAAATTAGTCATAGAATATATTAAGAAGAATGAAATAGCTTAAAAAATAAAATATCTTAAAACGCGGAATATCTTAAGAAATAAAATAGTTTATCACATAAAATATCTTAAAAACATTTTGATGGCGATAGTTGAGGTTTCGTAGGAGTTTCCCACGATACACTGCTATCAGTTTCCATCTATTTATATTCTATGTTGAATTACTCTTGAAATATCTTAAGTCATAGAATGTATTAAGAAGAATGAAATAGCTTAAGGAATAAAATATCTAAAAACGCAAAATATCTTAAGAGACAAAATAATTCATCATATAAAATATCCTAAAAACATTTTGACAGCGATAGTTAAGGTTTTGCAGGGGTTTCCCTTAACAATTGCAGTCGTGAAAAAGGATTTCCTCTAAGACAGACAAAAGAAAGAAAAAATAAATAATTGAATAAAAGGATAGCGAAACAGTATAAATAGTATGCTATATTTGAGAGCTATAGTTTTGTAACCATTATAGGATCTAGTTAGCTAGTTGGCAAGTAATTTGAGTAGCCTTTGTTAGCAGTCAAATCTGACAGTCCGAAGATGATTTAAATATAAACCGAAACGCGTCACTGAAAGGAAGAGTTTTATTTGTGAAACTGTGCGTTAAATACACAATCGTTTTACGAGTATCTGCATGATGAAAGAATTTCACCAAGTGAGAGCATCTACAATCTACATAATTAAAACAAGTTGTTTACATTTTTGTTCAAAATAGAAACTATTACTATATTATATGTTTGGATACCTAGTAAAGAGGATGTGTTTCTAATTTCATCCTAATTATATGAACGTCAGTTTTAAGCATACATCTATTATTGAAAGCATTTATATCATCACAAAGTAGGCGTTGTTTTCAGACATGGTATGCAAAAATCCATAATTTGTAAGAATTTTTGTAGAATCATTTGCTTTTGGTAGACAGAAATGTTCCCAAACATAGAACTGCTGCTGAGGATTACATATTTTTTTCCTTAAAGAGACAACCACAGTAAAAGTTATATTCATTTTTCTCTTCAAAACACCAACAGCCTTGCTTGACCCCCTTTCTAACCCTCCTGCTCCTGTTTTCATTGCCCTCCCTCTGTCATCAGACAAATCGCATCCTGTTTCGTCCCTGGACCAGAACCTGCCCTCTTGGGTTTGCTATATGGGCGCCCGTGACGATTGATATTTCTCTGAGGGAAGCTTTAGAATGTCACCCTATATAATCGCCGCCTACGAACGGTGCCATTGTAAATCATCAAAGCCAACCATTGATATGCAGGCCGAACAGTCTTAGAAGGGGTTCGAGCCAAACCGATATTAAATGATTAGTGAGATTAGTGACCGTTATTCCATCAAAGCTGGAGAGAAAGATAAAGGGAGGCAGACATGTCCAAACGGCAAATCCAGGTGTTTAAAATTCGAATGTATATCGTACTCGTAAGCAATGTGTCAGGATGGATTTATGCATTTCCACAGGTTCCATCCCCCGTTCCATTCCCGGATAATTCTCTGGTTTCGGCAGTGTACGCACAAATTGGTTGAAATATGAACGTGAACTAATGTATAGCTCGTGTTCAATGCCGGAACCATTTAGAGTATTACACTGCCTTTGATTACCAGGCTTTCGATAGAGCTTCTGAAAATGGCGTCAAGTGCTTTGACTCAATGATTTTTTTTATCTATAGACCGGTCGACTAAGTCCAATTGCTGCATTATTTCCATGCTAATTAACGGGGTAGCATTGAAATCCCATGACATAGTACGAGAAACCATGTCACCCGTTCCCATCGATTTGTCTGTCTGTACGAGGGTCACGCTGAAAGGTTTTAGATACAGAAAAACTACAAGGTTTTTTTTAAAAGCTTTATTCTGTTTTTTCAACATATTCTCTCCATACCTCAATACATTTACGCATTTGGTGAAACCACTTGTCAAAACCTTCTGACCAACGTTATTTTGAAAAGTTACTAAACGACGAATTTTCGTTGGAGGCTGCTCACTTTCAAAGCACCAAACTAATTACTGCTGTTTAGTTTCGGGATAATAACGATATTAATCATTTTTCGTGCCCTGTTACGATCTTGAAGGTGTTTTTACTTTGCGTATTATCAAATTTTCCAAGCTTAGCCCTAATCAACTCTTGTTGCTTTTTGCTCACTGATCAACAAATGTGGCACCCATCTGGAACACCGCTTCCTTAGGCGAAGGTGATCTTGAATGATTGTTCGGACCCTTGCCAATCCAATTCCCTCAATCTCGGTGTAGGTTATATGTCGATATTTTTTTTACCATATTTTGCACAGCTTCTACAGTTTCCGGAGTAACAACAGTGGGCGGTCGACCTGTGTGAGGTTCATCATCGAGTGAGACCCGGCCCCTTTTAAACTCAGCAAACCAATTAAAAACTGTAGCCCTAGAAGGGGCAGAGTCCCCAAAGCAACTCACTAAACTTTCATGACATTCCGCTTGTTTTAGTCCCTTTTTATAGTCATACAAAATCAGGGCTCTAAAATCGTGACTACCCGGTTCCATTTTCACGTTAAAATTCAGCCAACACTTAGATGCATTCGAGACCGTGGCAAGGCAACTACTGAACGATTCAAACGCTGCCTTTGCGTGTAAGCACTTACAACTCATGACAAAATATGTCTGGCAATGAGGTCCAAAATGGGGGTCGATGGTGGTAAGGGGGGAATCTAAACAGAATCAGATGATGGTAGAAGACGTTCTTCATCTTTAAAATGTTGACCCCGGTAATACTCCGTACTTCTTGAGATATAGATTCAGTGGCAGCAGAGTAATAATGATACCAAGTATCCATATAACATCATAAATCTGGCGAAAAAATCGCAAAACCAGGTTGACTCTGTATTTTACGTGCAGCGACATCAGTTTACTAAATATTCTTATGAGATTCAACAACTGTCAGTTCCGTTGAAATGGGTTTTGGACTTTGACTTTCTTCAAATCACCAAAGGTCTTTTGTGGTCGAGTGGATACAGTTTTTATAATATATAAAATTAAAGGACACTAAAAATTCTTTAAAAAATACATAGCAATTTTTGGGCTTCCTTTGATTTTCGGTATTTCGAGTCTTACAGACTCTTCGTTACTCAGCAACGCATACATGCAGTTTGTTAGAGCTCTAAAGCACATAGTAGAACGATTTAAAAATGAACGTACATTATGCCGCGCTTACTACTAGCGTGCGTAAAATGTTCATAGTTCATTAGAAAAATTTTATAAACACGTGTAATTTTCCAGCTCACTCAACCCACACTCTTTCCAAAATATGGAAAGATCAGGGACTTTTTAAACGCCTAAAATCGAAATTTGAATGGTTTGTATATCATATAATTGTGTAATGACGTTATAAGTTGATAGTAAAAGTTTTTAAGGAAAAGTTCATTATTTTTTTAGCGCATCTAAATAAAAGCTTGTTTTTAGAAAAGTTTTCTCACTGTAATTTTATTTTATTCGAGTTATTATCATCATGCCTTTTCATTTGATTCTCATATCATAGGGGTTACTATGAAAATTATAAATCGCCATTTTGTAACGTCCGCCATATTGGATTTATAAGGACGCTGTTTCATTTGATACCCATATAACAAGGGTTACTATAGTTGATTAAAAATGGCGGCATGTAAGTAATCGTGCATTGTCACGTGAACCAAACGTGTGTACCAAAAGCTTTTAATAAACAGCAATTGTCTATTTGAAGCGATTAAAACTAATTTTAAATTGTGGATTGCTTTTGCTCAGCTTAAGTAGAGTGGCGTATGAATAAGATATAGGAATAGCGACAGCTTTTTCAATAACCCATCGAATATCGAACAACTTACGTGTATAAGGGAAATACATCAATATTAAAAAGTAATAGATACTTGTTGCGTTCGAAACAAGGGAAAGAAGCTATATCGTTCCCACGTATAATAAATTATTCATCTTGCTTTCTAATCTAGGTTGAAGTTGAAAGGATATGAACAGGGTTTTTGCTGAATAGTAATCTGCACGTGGTTCATACTAGGAAGCATCTCTTCCAATTTACGCATACTTAGGTATTTGTATACAGAGTGCTATGAAAGTCAATAGGGTGCTGATAAACACAGTGTTTGAGGTATTTAACCAAACATCTATCAATTGCAATTAATATTTCAAGAATAATAAAGATCATTTGATTTACTCGATACCCCATCAGGTTGAATTTCCAACACCATGATCGAGCCTCTTATAAAAGTAAATCTTTTAGAGGTAAGCGATAGGTTTTTCCTTTCTGGGAGGTTATTTGACTGAATTCGTTGCCTTGAATGGGCGTTTGGTGGTATTTGCTCACAAAATACTGTGGTCGAATGTAGTGAGGCATGAGAAAAGAGCGGTACCAAATTTTTTCTGACTCCTGATGAATATCTGGATTCGATAATTAATGACTACCAAAATACAATAGAACTGATTAATCTTATAAGATAGATATACAATACACACATTATCACAAATTTTTAAATATTGCTGTGCCTATCGCCACATTTCACCGATTTATCTATTCTATGGCTGTCCTTTCTGTATGTTCGTATTTATATTTTGCCAGCCGGTAATCAAAATTGCACAAAGAGACGCTTTTAAATTATTCCTGTACACAATTTTGGCTCTGTCATAATTCCATACGACGATTGCTTCTATTATATTGCCATACCCTATAACAACCTTAAAGCAATAAAATGCTTAATTTCAATAGCTCTCACAAAACCAATCAATTTGGCTTCAAAATATAATGTCTTTCCAAACATTCTTCAAGGAGCGCAGGTATGCTGAATGTTCTAAAAAGGGGATGTTAGTTACCCATCAAACTGAGGGAAATAATCCAGTTTCTGAACAACAATATTATTCCAGGAATGGTAAAAATATGACACTTGGCATTCTAAGTAAAGCATTTTTCTGTTATTAGAAATCTCCTTTTATAATTTTCATAAAAATAGTATTAAGCTTTTGGAATATTATCTCACAAACAGGCAATAGTTGAAGGAAACTGGTGGAAACGTAACTCTCAGTTAAACGGTTCTCGTTGATGACAATACTTGACAATCACTTTGTGAAACTCCTCCAGATAAAAAATTGTGTTTGACGAGTTTGACTTTATCTTTAAATGATAGTCGGCTTGTCAGTTTTGACTGTTTACAAAGGCTACCCAGGTTACCTGTCAGCTAGCTAACTAGGTCGTAACATTAATACAAAACTACAGTTCTCAAATTGAGCATACTATTTACCCTGGTTAGCTATTATTCTATTAAATTCTTTATTTTTCTGTCTTAAGGTAATTCTTTTGGCAACTGCATTTGCACTAGTGTTAAGAGAAAAGGAACGCCCAATACTTGAATCATCCTTCAACAAACTTCTAGAAAATATCATCAAAAATAATCTGTCATGGTACGATCATGTTGCTGGTCTCGCTATGTCGATGTCCCAGAAACTGGGGGTTATCTTACTATCCAGGAAATTATATTCTCCGGAACAGCTGCAGCTACTGTACAAGGCCCAGATCAGACCATCACTGAATTATGCTTGTATGTGTGGGGTTGCGTCCAAAGCATTCCCTGAAGCTTCTGGACACAATCCAGAAGCGAACCATACGTCTTGTAGATGTGCAGGACCTCCACAATCTAAAACATCGAAGATTGGTGGCTGATTGTCTCTATTCTATAGACATTATCATGTCAGAACCTCCAAGTTCCAGTACACCAAATACAGGTCGAGGCTTACAACGCCTCGAACAAGCCTCTTCCAAAAGTCGTCCTTTTGGAAAACCTCGGCTATGTGGAAGGACCAGGGACTCCGATGGTTACCAACTATAATGCTTTGAGGTGAATGTGAATAGCCATCTTTTACCTCGCAGCGCCTATGGAGCGCGATAGTTTATCTGCCTTTGCTTGAGGTTATCTATGACAAAAATACCTTTTGTATGCTACCATTAAATTAATAGTTTATTCGATCTGTGAGTTGTTTAGCGTGAAAAATAATAAGTTTTTGTATCTAATGGGATGAATCAAAGCTCAGAGAGAGAGTAATAAAATGATAATTGTATATTACTGCTGAGGTTGCTTCCATATAGAAAGGTGTGCGGTTAACAGAAATTGTATTACCCTAAAACAGATTATCACGTATTAAAAGCGCTACAGTGTTTATGATGAATTCCAACCTTCTTTGTGTAGCAATTTTTGCCCGTGTTGACATGTTCCATGAATTTAGCTCTTTTATGATGACATGCACGTACACAAATGGAAATTCAAGCTGTGTAGCTCTTTATGCTGTAAAAAAATCAAGCGATTTAATGCAAAAGCGTTACCTCTAGAAATATGATACAGTTCACTTAGACCCTTGCAAAAACGAGATCGGCAATCAGCAGATCATTCTATGCTTGTTTGAGGTAGAATGGAGGAGTGTTTATATAAATTATAGATGCTTCTAATTGGTGAAACACAAGGTTTCTTGGTGTTCAATATCATTTTATTTTCATAGAGGAGTTTTAGCTTTTGTTCATACCAGACTGATCTCCATCAGTTTGGCTCTGGAATGGGGTCGAATATAATATCTACCGAATATTAATTGGTATAAAAGCTAGTCAAAAATTACAAATTTCGAATTTAGATAACTATAGATTACCTACCTACTAACCAACACAAACTTAGTTGATGGATCTACAGTATACAGACCCTCAACGATTTACGTAGTTAAAAATTATTTTGTAAATATTACCTAAAAAATCTGCGTGGAGAGAGATCAATTTTCGTGAGCTTTTAATAATTAATTAATTAAAAGTGCTTTATAACAAAGCGAAATTATTTTTTTCTTGTTTACTTGTCTATCCCTAGTTTACTATTTTTCGGCGTATTTTTCAAATTTACTCACGTGCTACACCCACCACCACAATTTAGCTACTCCCAACGCAAAAAAATGAAAGTATTTCAGGCAGCCGAAATGTTATTAAAGTTCTTTTAGAATGCAGTAAGTTGTGGGTTTGATCTTCACTGGCGACAAATTTTTCGAGTTATTAGTTGTCGTGCTTACAGATTGCAGTAGAATCCGAAAAAATCTTTCAGGATCCAGATCGATATGGGAGGCTTAAGAGTAAGCATATAGCTTTTAACGACCCTCTGTTCCTCAATTTAGAAAGTTACAAGCCCTGTAAATTATTTATCGATCCACCTGCTGTAAATGGCACCCCTGAGTATTGTCATAAATGAGGTGTTCAAACTTTTAAATATCCGATAGCAAGTTGAATGGTGAGGATATAATGTATATGTAACTAAAACTACATTATTGTTTGAATCTAATGACAATGTAGATGGTTCAACTACATTGCTTTGACCATGCTAGAGCAAGATTGTTTTTCAGCGACATTCGGTCGATGCTTCACTCCACGTGAATTATAATTGTAAATTTGTGATTGTCAAAAACTAGACACTCAAACTCTCAGTGGAAAAACCAGGTGAGAAAAAAAACTGCTTTAGCACTAAGAACTTTCTCGTAAAGTGCCTATATCTCATTTTTTTAGGGAGAAGGGGAGGCGACTGGCCATCAGAAGAGTAAAAAGAAACATATCTACTGCAAGTCAAAAAATAAGGGAAACATTATATGTGAGCATATTATGTTTTGGAATAACATCATTTTTGCAGTAGCTACAAAAAGTCAAGTAGATAAAAGTTGTGTAATTATCACACAGTTTCACAAATAAAACTCTTTCTTTCAGTGACGCGTTTTGATTTTTTTTAAAAACATCGTCGGAGTGTCAGATTTGACTGCCAACAAGGCTACCCAGATTACGTGCCAAGTAACTAACTAGTCCTATCATGGATACAAAACAAGAGCTCTCAAATCTAGCATACTATTTATCCTGTCTAGCTATTTTTCTATCAAATTATTTTTGTCATGGCGATGGTTAAGGTTTTGTTGGGGTTTTCCCTAACACTACTCTTAATGCAGTCGACAAAAAAATATTTCCCCTAAGAAAGACACAAGAAAGGAATTAATAATTTAATAGAAAAATAGCTCGACAGAATAAATGGTATGATAGACTTGAGAGCTTTAATTTTGTATCCATGATAGGATCTAGTTTGTTAGTGAACCTTATTCGCAGTCAAATTTGACAGTCCGACGATGATTCAAATATAAATCGAAACGCGTCACTGAAAGAAACGGAGTTTTATTCATGATACTGTGTGTTAATTATACAATCTTTTCATCTGCATGATGGAAGAGTTTCTACAATCTACATGATACTGTTTTCCGTTTAAAAATATTTAGTTTAGTTCCCTAATATATTATCTCTATATCGATTAATATACTATGCTGGTGAATAATAGCTACACTCTAGAACGGAAAATTTAAATTAATAGTATATTTCACGATGCCTCAAAATTGTTGCACAGTGTAATAAATCTATGCAAATTTCCCCGTTTTCCCTACCTTAGATGTGAAAGTAGACGGGAAAACAACTGTTGCACATGATTTATGGTATGGAGAAGATATATCTGGAATTGATACCCATGCCACTGATAGCACGGACTTAATAGTGATAAATGTAAACTATAATTGAGTTGTTAATTGCATACAGATCACATTTCCTTTATGAATTGAATATCCGTAATTGATACATTGCTGAATAACTCACGGTTTATAATCGAATACAAAGCGTGTTAATTTAGAAAACTGTTTACCCTTGATATCCCTACTCCACTAATATTTAAAATCGTAAATCCTACATTTTTTTAAATATATTTTATAAAATAAATAGCATCACGTCATTCGAATGACTTTACGCCCACTTTGGGAATTCATTGAATTCAATTCATATTGACATTTCTCGAGAAACATGGAACAACAAAGTTTGAAGTTCTGCGAAACCTTTGTTTTCTGCTTGTATTGCCCTGCCACCAATTCATCAAAAGAGGAACATAATCCTACTAAATGCCCCTTCCCATACATTCGACAAATACGGTACAGCAGTTACTGAGATTGCGCAACGACAATAATAGAATATGAGTGATACGGATTCTCATGATGAAACTATTATAAGAATCTAAAAATCCTTACTCAAAATTCAAGAATTTCAATCATCATCATACTCGCTGATTTGTGAGAAGTAAAATGGTAACTTAAAAGGATGACGCTTATTGTTTTCTGGAGATTTTTGTGTGGTTCAACTATTTAGTGATCATCGTAACGGTAATCACACAAGAAACAGAAAAATATTGTTTGAAATTTGTAGGCAACGTCGAAATATCATGTCGTGTTGTCATGACGTACGTATTCGTTTTCATTCCATCCAATTGTAAATTTCTGTCTGATCAGTACTACTTCAGCAGAAAATAACGACACTCAACCAATGCGCCATCTGAACCAATCAGGACTAGTCGCGCCAACGACATGCCAGCCAGAGGAGTTTGAATAGCTATCGAATGTTGTGACAATCAAAAACTATATAGACAATAAAACAGCGGAACACAACTTCTGAAACAGAATAGATAGTATACGATAAAAAAGCAATAGACAAACAACAGATTCACCAAGCTGCAATCAAAGCTCACTTTACGACTAAGAATCAGTTTTCACTAACAGACCAAAATGATATAAGAAAATGCTGTATCGAAATCCTTGCCCAATATAACTTTTTGACGATAGATATAATGTACTAAATACTAATATATTAAATCTGACGCATTACTTAATAAGTCAACTGTGAGACCTAATGACATAATCGAAGCCAGATTAACGTGAATAGAACAGAGTAATTATTAAACAGGATCATTAATAACGACCCTTGTCCTTTATGTCAAGTGTCAGGCCAAAAGACTTACAGTGTCGTGAAGGGATAACCGCAAACCCAGTAGGCCCTGACCGAATAAGAATCAATGGCGCTCACTACATCTTCCTGTGGTGGTACAGCAACTAACAGTTCCCTGTCACCGTTATTGAACCATAATTTTTCTAGCTGTCATTGTCTCAAACTGAAAGATAGTTTCGCAAAGCGTGTTTTTGGCACTTTTGCTACACATGTGCGAAGCATCAACGGCCAGCGTAAAGACCGAACCCTAACAGTGCTTCAGGAAATTCATTTATTTTCATGTACCTTTCTTCATTTGTTTCTGAAAAACTTGTATCAGCGGTAAAAATATGCTCATGTACGGTGCCACAGTATTTCATGTGAAGTGCTCGATTTTGAACATATTGAACCTATTTTTTGTGAAAATCATAGAGGAAGGGTGGCTCTCTGCCCCTGCGTTGCCCTTTTCTTGATATTTCGGTTACCAAAATGTCAGAAAAAACATCCAAAATGAGTAAGAAAATGTCAATATTCACGTGAAAATATCAAGAATTTTGCATCAGAAATTGACAAGAGGGCATAGAACCAACCTTTCTCTATCATTTTCAGAAAAAATTGTTCCGTTATCTTGTAATATGAGCGCTGGAAACCCAATATAGGCATCACAGATTCGCGGTTTGAGCAATCCAGAGGTGAAAGAACCTTTAATGTGAGTTCTATTTTCTACTAAAGATATTTAAAGCGGTAAGTGCGAGGTTATGATGTACCTTATAGAACGTGGAAGACTGACCCACATAAAAGTTAGGTTTGGTGCACAAAGCATCAGCAGCGAAGCATAGCGCTTTAGTTGTTCAGTGTGTTTGTGAGCACAGTACAAAGAGGCAGGCGGAAAGAGCATAGCTGTGATAAAAGCGGTGTTATCTGTCCTACTCAGCATCGTATATGAATATTAATGTAGACGGCCGTTATTTGAGGCTGGTCATATACCCATTTAGTCGCAGCGCCAACGACAACGCGCCTGTAGCGTGTAGCCCCAATTCAACATTTTTTCCGTACTCGCTATTTTTCACTCCCTAATTTACCGTGATGATGCTCGAATTATGTTGCGTATGGGGGTGCGAAGAAAAAATAGACTCAGGTACTGATTATGACATCATTTTGCAATGAAAAAACTCCAGAACATCATTTGCTGGAGACACAAGTTCGAGTCCCGTGCGTAGATTTCTATCACTCGAAAGCTGATTCGTCCGACTAGTCATCCATACCGCTTCCTACGTGGTGTAATAACGCGACATCGCACAACGGTAATATGTAGGCTCACTTCAATGACCAGAGAATTACTTGTCTGGTCATTAAAGTGCGTACATTTTCTGGAGTTTTCTTGCTCCAAAATTGAGTTCAAAATATCTGTTTATACAAGTATGAATGCTTACACATCCGACTTTTCTATACTTCCTACACTGTAATGACCAACTTTCTACTCGCTCTTTCATTACAATAAAGAAAACAGATTATACGAGGGGACCTCGTACAATTTTAAGCAACTTCATTTTAACGGACAATGCTTATGGTTGCACAGGAAGCATTGATTAGATCTACTTGACTGCATTTTGCTCCTTGAAAGCATGTACACTTATATAGCAAGATCCAGGATATTATTAGTCCTATTGGTGAAAGGAGTTATGTCAACAAAAAGCTACTGATTCTAGGAATGTGTCTGAACACACAACCTTTTCAGATACTATTATAAAGCAACTATTTTTCTTAATAATAGATATATTGTATAATTGTGATTACTTGTCATTATCAACACATAGGAAACAAGTAGGTATCCCAATGTTAACAAAAAAGATAGTAACACTTTCTAGTTCCAACAAAAACGTAAACAACTCATTCT
Source organism: Bruchidius siliquastri (assembly GCA_949316355.1). Taxonomy (NCBI): domain Eukaryota; kingdom Metazoa; phylum Arthropoda; class Insecta; order Coleoptera; family Chrysomelidae; genus Bruchidius; species Bruchidius siliquastri. Next base: position 20,647,245 of record OX438538.1, on the reverse strand, counting down.
GATTCCACGGTGATTGCCACAAAAACAAGTACAACAAAATATGAGTATACATTTGGAAAACTTGCCAAAAGTACTAGTAAAACCATAAGGTTAAAATCTAAGGCAAAATAAAACATGTATTAGTAACATGTTGCTGATAGTTTAAATGAGAGAGATGCTTCCTCTTAGTTATTCGTAGTCCTTTTCAGATGAAAATAAAAACTGAAATTTCCTTTGGCTCCTGCCTCATTTCATGAATGAATTGATTTTTGTTGCTTGCTGATAGTTCAAATGAGAGAGATGATGATGTAGCTACATCAGGACAAACAGCCACGTCAGCAGACCGGAATACCGCGCATTGGGAACCAATCAGAACAGACCGCGCACAACGACACGTCACCGGACAGGGTATAAATAGGCATGAAAGGAACGTGTTCGCCAGTTCACCTGAAGACGATTGAAGATAGCACATCAATCTAAACGTCGTGATACTCAAAATTTTATAGACAATGGAAGTCCGAAATCAAACTTTTGATAAATCCACTTTGTCTACAAGTTTCAAACAACAGTTACTTTTTAATAGTACAAATTTTGGAGGACATTTCTGTGGATTACAATATCGCATAATATAATGAACAGTGATCCAGCAAATTACATAATTATTGACTTATCTGAAACTTTACAAACACTGTGTAAGCATACAGCGAGATTATTTTTTTTTTCGAAAATCTGTCACCACAAGGACTGATCAAATAATTTTTTATAAAGGAAACGGGTACTCTTAAGAATTATACTCTTCCGGCCGAAGCGTATCCCTCTTGCCCCCCCCCCCCCCGACGGGCGCTCTTGCTCAAGAATATTACGTTATGCATACGCTGTTTGCTCATTGCATAAAATGGAGCGTAATCTCCAGCAAATAAATATTGGCAACAAAAGATAATAACCGATAAAGCATGCCATATAATGGCAATGGCTAGAAACATTTCAATAATTCAGCAGTTTGGCTTTGATACCGTCGGTTATACAACACAGTACAAACCAATATTTTTAAATACAGTTTATGTAGCTGAAAAGCATAGAAAGCTCCGAATGGATTCCTGTTCCAATAAATACCAATCTATAAGTGTATTTCAAAGTAGGAAATCGATACTCGTATTTTATTTGAATTACATATAACATTTGTACTAGTCTGCTTTATATGCCAGCTCACTTTCCGAAAATAATACATATTCATCTTAATTGCCCTAGCCAGCTTCGACACCCTCTTCGAAGGTACAAAATGACAAGAATTGATTGAATTCTGAATGAGAATACTGCACTATTACGACATGCTCCAAAACAGAGTGAGGCACTTGCATAGAGCCCAATTATAGAGGGCAGGCACGCAGCCAGGGGAGGAGTCCAGGGGGTTCGGACCACCCCTCAAATTTCAACAAGGTCAACTGTTTAGTTAAGACATACTCTTAAAGATGTTTGTTAAAGATTCTCTGTATGGGGTGGTCTTTGTGGAGGCTTAGAAGGAAATTGCCTTCAAGATTCTTTATGTGAGTTTTCAGTTTTGCGGAAGCCAGCTTTGTAATGGATTCTCCTGCTTGAAGACAGGTGTGAGGCATTATTCAAAATAATAATGTGGTTTGCATTTGCTACATACTTTTCAAGGCAAACTGTTTGACTAGCCTAACAGAGGGAAGTTCTTTGATCGGGGGCAGCACCTTTTCGATGATATATCTGCATCTATGTGGCCTGTTTAGTTCCAAGCAAAGCTACACCAGCAAACAAACGGGCCAACCTAGTGATCTCGCAGAACTTCCCCTCTCTCAACTTCTGTCTTTTGTTTTACCGAACACCAAAGGGACCCTAATGCATTAACAGTTGATTATAAAAGACCTTCGAAATTCACCAAAAATAATTCCGTTTTACCCTGTCTAATTGGTTCCACCTAATTTTGTTTATCTACCCCATTTGCTTGTTTGTCTATGCTCCTTTGTTTTTGCCCCATAGGGACCCCGGTCTCCTAACTGATGCAGTCTACCCTTTTTATACCTCATTATGGTGGCAAACCTTGATAAACGACTGTTTTTTGTCCTCTCCGGTTAGGACAGGGCCTACTGTTCACTATCCAAAGCTGTACGATACCTTGAAACATGATGATTGTAACAAATATATGAGGTAGGCATTAATCGTATATTTTATCACAAGATAAATCGGAACCACTTGCGATTGGTTCAGAATGGACGAATACAATTTCAAATATTTGTTTATAGGCATATTTTGCCTTCTAGCAAGCCATTTAATAGGAGTCATGAATATTAGGACTGGTATTTTTCATTATCCTCTAAAGTCGTGAGCAGTTTGCAACACTTGGCTACAGATGGCGTATCATTATTATTGGTATTTTTCAAGGACACCGATGATGAAAAATATGGACTAATGGGGACACCTGGGTAACAACATTGCTTCTGACGAGGTGGGAAGCCAACAAGGCCGACATTGTCGGAAGAGGGGGTAAAAATGGGAGAAAAAAATTACTCGAATATGTGAAAAATAAAATGCACAAAAAATAGCGTGCAATTGAAAAAGACAAATTTAAAAAAAAACTTCTATAACCTCTTTCACTGATCAAATTGGAAACGATAGGTCAATAAAAGGCAAAAATACTAAGGTTAGTAAAAAAACTATATTTTTCTAGTTGAATTGATATTTATTTCACAAAAAAATTGAGCAATATGAAAATCAAGAGAATCACAATCTTTTGAAATGTATTTTGTCCACTTATCCTCTTATCAAATGTTAAATCCAAATCATTCAATTTACAGAACTCGAAACAATCAACAGACCAGAGCGTAATCACGAGTGCTGTGATGGCGTGATGGCTGACGAAAAGTATATTATCTTGACGTTTTATTTTTAATAAATCAGTCTAGTTCATTTGATAGTCAGTGGTATTCTTCTGACTTGTGCACTATCAAATATCAAAGATATTCTTCACATAGCATGGTACAAACATGGATATCTATAGTAGATCAGTGTATTTTGCCGCCGATAGTGGAAAGTATACACACCTATCTTGGGTGAAGGTGTAGTATAATATCCGTCTGTTATTTTAGCTCACGATTTGGCTTTGCCGTTCACCAACCTTACTGTTTTACGCCTTGGAGATAATTTACCCACACAGTACGGTAGCTCTAGAATATAAAGAGAAATACGACCTATCCAGGGACGTATTCTTGTATCGACTTTCCAGCTCGAAGAAAACCAGGGTTAAATGATGAATAGCTTGTATTGTCGTAAATTCTAGAACTTTCACGGTATATGGTATCAAGAATATGGATTAATCCAGTTATTTCAGACTTACGAATAACCTATCTGCAAAAAAGTCTTCATAAACTTGTTTTTCGCTTCAATATTAATGCTTTGATGTTGCCGTTCAAGGCAAGTTAATTGGATGTTTCGTTTTTGAGTTAGAGCTGCAGCAAATTTGGAAAATGTCGTCTTGCATAACACGAAACATCCTATTAAAATATTGACAGAACAAAAGAAGAAGTTCAGAAGCCAAGCTTCTTTTATAGCCAATACCAAGACATTTTTACTTCATTTTGCCAATTTGCAACATTTAAAAAATCCAGAGTTGTCGTATAGATAATATCTTATTTTCCAATAACCATTTCGAGTTTCCATTTTATCATGAAATTTTTTTGCAAGGCCTCTGGTGACGGTTGCTAATCAGCCGAATTTTATCGCAATGCCATTTTCAGATGACTAAAGTAAATATCATTCAGATTGTATTCTCATCTGCAAAAGAGACATCGTATAAACAGAAATAATAAAATATGTGGCATGTAGCTTCGAATTCCGACACTTCCAGATTTTTCCTAAGATTTCTCTCAACATTGTCTTCACACGATGCTACTTTTGGCGGATGACAAAATAATATGAATGTGTTTGGCATTGTAACCACACCTCTGGTATGAACTTCAACACGATGCTTCCCACCATGGCGAAATACATCAATCGTGGCATGAGACATAGCGAGTGATGTAGGGTTTTAGTGGGTACGTCTCACTTCGAGCAAGAAAGGCCGAAGCAAGAATTCTACCAAGCTTTTTGCCTTATAAGGGCTATATAGGCTTTTCCATTTCTATAAAAAGAGAGCTTCACTGGCCTATATTCTTGTAAACATTGCACGAAGCTTTAGTTCGCTAAATCTTCTGTATTAATTACTACGTGATATAAATGCCTAGCTATACAAATGATAATTTACATACAGTCCAACTTCGCTTTCCAATCGATCCAGTCAATATTTGATGTCCTTAATTTTTTATCTGATCGCCTCGTCTGCTATTATTGTAGAACCAACAGGTGAATCATTAGTTGCATAGATAAAACTCGAAAATTGACTTCAGCGTTATCGACAAACTTTCTTTAGTTCATTTAGCTGTTTACTAACCATTGTACATAATTATTTGTACAACTTTGGTCATGCTATATTAATTTGAATAATGGTAAATATATAATATATAAATACGTTTTCATATCCATAAATGCCGAGCTCCCAGAAACTTGATGGAAGACGACTCAAGAACCAGGATTCCTTCTATATCCATAGCCGGCAGACCAGATGTTTTTTTTCAGGGTTGTTTGAGTTTGATGACAACAAACCTACGGACAGACAGACAAACCACCAGGCAGAGCTATAGACAGACCGACAGACATGGGCAACCCGGATTTTTGTGACAAAACCATAAAATATCTAAGCCACGTATTATTTCGAATCGGAAAAAATAAAGCGTGGAGTGGAAAATTGAAATTATCAGCGTTACTCAACTATGTGTATAATGAATATTGATATAAAGCACATTCACATTTAAATAAACTCTCTCTGAACAAGCCTGATTAAATATTGATGAAAACATATTGATTTGTTATCCTCATACTTGATGAACAGAAGTTAATAATTCATTGAAATACAAAATTTATGACATTTACTATTCAAGTATTTAGGTTTTTTAGATCAAGCACCGACGGAAATACATATTTATTATTCTATTACGTTATGTTCCATGTTGGAAGGTTATCATTAAACCATCTACAAAAAATGGCGTCAAGTAAGTTGACACTAACCTTCCTAAACAATGGTATCAGTTCAGAGATAAGGATTTGGGTTGGATTTTGGAAATTTTGATGCCATGTTAAACAGTTTACGGATTTTGGAAAAGGATATTGTTCTTACTTAGTGTAGTAGATTTTTTAAACGAAAAAAAAAACACTTTTTAAGCTAGTTAAATAGAAATTATGTAGATTTTTGATGCTCTTACTTGGTGAAACTCGTCGATCATGCAGATGAAAAGATTGGGTAATCAACACACAGTTTCAAAAATAAAACTCTCTTTCTTGCAGTGACGCGTTTCGATACGCGTATCCATGATAGGATCTAGTTATTTAATTGGCAAGTAATCTGGGTAGCCTTGTTAGCAGCGAAGTCTGACAGTCCGAAGATGATTAATATATAAATCGAAATGCCTCACTGAAAGCTAAAGAGTTTTATTTGCGAAACTGTGTGTTAATTACACAATCTTTTCATCTGCATAAATATAAATTGTTAATACTCACAGAAAGTATCACAGAATATGTATCCGTGTCTAACTATGACTATGGTAAGTATATGGTAGCAACGTACAACATGGCCAAGCTGCTAGCCTTGCTCCGGGATTCCTTTGCAAGGTCTTGGATCTTGTCCACAATTCTTCATGTAGAGGAGAAAGCGAAAATGAATATTTAAAGAAACGTCGCTGAGCCAAGAGAAAAATGTCCTTGTGTACTTTGCAGGACAAGGCTGTTTCAGCAGTTCTGAGGGTGCGACAGAGCCGCGATGGCCATTTTCCACTTTCGACTGGAATATCCGTCCGGCAGGGTAATTTCCTTCCAGGGAAACCAACCATAAATTTGATTTATTTACTGTTTTACCTTTTACCTCTCGACGCCGACGTTTGGAGATCACATTCGACCCGCATATTTTTTTTATTTATTCGCATACTATTTGAATAGCTGACATCCAGTATCCTTGCTTATGAAAAATTGACTGTCGCTAAGGCGACTCTATAGCTAAGGCAGTTTAGAAACGTAAATGAATAAATATGATCATACAGGCATCTGAAGAGGCTCACGTCGTAAGTCTTGATAACACTAAGGTTTTCAATAAACTACGCTTATATATTCTGTATGATCATCTCCAAGAGTTGCTCAAAGCAGTGGAGCACCCCTTATCCCGGTCATAGAGTTTCAGCGCTACCCCAGAATGGATTCTCGGATAACTGGGAATCACATCGTAGATGCTAGATCATCTCATCTTCCTGTTCAGTCCCTGCATAAGAGATTTTATACAACCTCATGATGAAGATGTGTTCCCCTGGTTGACCATGTCCTGTTCCAATGCTCGTAGCAAATCGCAGTTGTTGTCAAGACATGGACAAATAGCATTTCACTAGGGTATCCGAAAACCTATCTTGTAAATCAGCAGCTGGAGGTGTCATCCAATATGTTTTTATAGCACTGAGGGGCACAATACAGTATGGCTCAGGACCAAGGATTTTGGTCTCAGTAGCCCTCTGGGCTTGTCGGTCGGTTATAGCCTTTGGAAAGTAATCTCCTTTTACTTTACCAACTGTTATGTTGTTAGTAGAGGCATTTAAACTGCCTTGTGGCAATCCAGTGCTGATCTAGTTGTTAGTTTGTGACACTTGCTGTCTGTGCAGATTCTAATATTCTTGCCCATAATGCCTCTTTGTTCTAGTTATTTTACGCTGGTATTTTTATCCATGTGCCATTACCTGTTCACGCGGGGGTATCTAAAGTATATACCACATACAGCCACCCCCTTATTTTTTTAGATCCGTCGGTCTGTGACACCCTCATCGGCCTGACATCCAGAAGCTATGATAATTTTCTAAGGATGACTAAGCCATCATTTTTTATGCCTCAGCTGTCACGAGCTGTATGCTTAAGTTGAGGAAGAGTTTTGAGCTAATTGATGTCAACAGAATCAGGAAGGGTGTTCTCTCTTAGTTTGCTCCAAATTCTTGATACCGCAGGAACAATGGACAGGTTAGAAAGAAGCTTGATTCACATGTATTTATGGGTGCTCAATTCGAATACAACCTTCAGATAAGCCTAATGAATGAGGTGCACATTTGGTGGGGACAAATCACAAAATAGTCTACAGGTCCAGTCCAGATTCGTTATCAAGGCACCACATCAGTTTGAAGAGAACTCATAGTTAATAGACTGTAACCCAGTTTGATAGGACTTCTGGGAGATTCTAACCAATGCTTTCCAAATCTAAAGATGAAGTTTTTTCCCAGGTTTCTTGAAGATTTGTCCTCGAATCTCAGTATTGTATTGAAAGTGCGAGTTTTTTATATTTTTGTTTTCTCTCAAAAGAAATGCAGCTTTGGGTTGAGCTGCTAAAATAGTTATCCAAACACCTGTTGGGTATGAAAAAATAGGTTTGATGAGTTTGGAGTGTGTTATAGTGTTTGCGGTTGCTATACTGGAGGATTCAATGTCATATCAGCTCTAACAAGTTCAATTATCATCTATGCCATGGTATAATTATCATTGTTATATTTCTCAGTACTCTATACAATCCAATCAGTTGGAGTATTTTCTATGCGGACCTCGTAGACTGCCGCTTGTTAGACATCCAATCTGCAATATGCATCTCCTATAAAAAGTGAGCAAACTTTTTATGCTCCCAGCGATCTTGCAAATTCGAACACAAACTCCTCAGTGTTGTCAGATAGCGTGCTTTTGTATGATGCATATTCTTCGAAATGGAGAATATTGATGAAATGTATTTGAAGCCTGCCCAACAGATTGAGCCTAGGTTTACTCAGGAATTGGGATGTCAATCACTGTTTTGCCTGATTAATCAATCATCTAAGTTTTTGTAAACTTTATGACTAAGCTACTAATATTAATTAGGGATTGCTAAGACCATATTTTAAACCTTTAGTTTTATGGGATAAGAAAGATTTTTTCGATTTGCAATTATACTAAACTTAATTCAAGCAAAATATACATCGATACTCATAAACATAAAAGTGCAACGAAACATTATGAAATTGGAATTCTGGTCGACCACAAACTCAAAAAAACTGCAAAAACTAGTACATTCTGTTTGAGGACCTACGAGTGACTTTATAGAATTCTGATTCTATTGATATGTATTTGAATTTTATCAGACAGATTACAGCGTGGAAAGTAATGAGAGAATCTACTTGACGTTTATTTTTAGATCTGGCAACATCGCACACATATAACGTACGCCACACCGTCGGTCATTCTGCAGAGAAAGCACAGATGCTGCAAGCTTTCCTAAAAATTGACTCGATTTTTCGTTTGTAGGTAATAGCCGGGAATGACTACGGTTCTCTCAGTTCTCAGATTTGAAAAACCGGGAAGAATGAAATGTTTAATAGAAAAACATCTCAACTTCATTGATTAGTAACTCATCAGAGTCGCTCTATTTAGAATCTGAAAGTGCGTATTTTTGTTAACTAAGTATCAATATATTCATACGACAAAACTTTCTTTTTTTGGAAACCAGCAAAATGTGTATCAAGAAATAAAATAGAGACAGCTTGTTTTCAGTATTCCGTTCTCTCCCGAAGTACTACTAAAGTTAATACGCCCAAGGCGTGCGTCAAATGTCTACAGTCAAGGCATGCTGCAAAATTTGCAATCTGAAATTAAATCGACCAAGCGATACTTCAATTTTCTTTTCAAAGTTTATTCGCCCGAGTCGTGCTTCAAATTTCTATCTAATGTTAATTCGCCCAAGCCGTACTGAAAATATTCCTATCTAATACTTCGCCCATGTCATTCATCCAATTGTTCGATCTAAAGTTAATTTGCCCAAAATATGCCTCAAACTCTTATATCATAAATTCTATCATGCTAAAATTTTTCTATGGACAGTTAATTCGCCCACGCTGTGCCCCAAGCTTTCCTACCTAGAGCTAATTCGCCCAAGAGATGCACCAAAATCATGCATCCAAAATTAATTGGTTCGTGATGCCGGAAATAGATTCGTGAAAATCTACTATCACGACGAAATAAATTCCGGAACTCCAGCATTTGAGTTTAGACAGAAAAATTTCACGCATGTCTTGGGCAAATTATCTTTAGGTTGAAAAATTCTTGGTACCACTTGAGTGAATTAAATTTACATAGAAATTTTCGGCATGTCTTGGGTGAAATATCTTTAGGTAGAAAAAAATTGTGGCGCGACCTAAGCGAATTAAATTTATATAGAAATTTTCAGCATATCTTGGGCGAATTAAATTTAGGTATACCAAAATTCGTGGAACGACTTATATATTATTTAAATTAATATTTTTTATATAGATAGTCTCTCGCCAAGGCTGAATGCCTATCGCGCTCCAGAAGCGCTGTGAGAGGACAAATGTCTATTTAGATTGACATTAAAACGCTGTTCATTGTATACAAGGAGGGACAAACAAAAAAAACTCGTTCGAGGTGTTGCAGAGGCTGCGAGCGTGAGATTCCTCTAGTGTTTGCTGTAGTGGCGATTCTTGGTGTTATTATTATAATTTGCCATGATATTATCTATTGAATAGGGACAGATTAGCCACCCTCTCAAATCTTTTAGCCTATAGAAGTCCTTGTAAGGTCAGACGGATCCACTAGACGTATTTCTTGTTCCAAAATTGTGTCCAGAAGCTTCAAGGAGTGCTTCTGAGTGCTTCTGAGTCTTGTATAGAGTAGATTGACTCAGAACTTCCTTCAGGATTATCGCCTCATCAGTTTTATCTCGGCTCGCCTTTTTTGTCAGGAAACCTTGTCATTTCTGACGTGCAATGTATGGTATGCTGCCACATTCATTTTATGCTGCTTATTCTAAAAATGTAGTGCTTCGTGTACATGGAACATGAATATTGCGGTTTAAACGACGATGGGGTCGATACACATGGGATGTTGACATGATCCAGTGCATCCGTTAAAATATACTGTCGAACTTTCTGACATAACCTATAAAAGTTTCTGTAACTACGACCGCACTGTACACACTTAAAGTTTGTAACACGTTTTAGCCGGCAAATAGCATTCCAAATTCAAATGGTAAGTAATTGTAAACTTCCATGAGAATTCCAGACTTCCTTGTCACTATTTAAACATGCTAATAAAACTTCGATAAAGTTAAGCGCGATTACCTAGTTTGCTTCAGATCATAGCCAAATTTAGTAAATGATGATTTATTCTTCGATTACGATTCAACAATCATTGAATTCAGTGAGTAGCATGGTGGCACTGCAATGATGTACAGAGGATAGGGTGATTTATACACCGACTGGACCAACTAAATACAATAATGGAGTCATGTAGATCGACTCGGTATTTCCCACGTATTCAAGTTTTTCCAACTGGTACTGTATTCTACTGAATGGAATGTCATGTGGCGTCAGTACAGCAAATAATACTATTCGGGCGCATTTTCATCAGGTGGAGCTAACAACGGCTCGAACAAGCCTGTTTCAAAAGTCGTCCCTTTTGGACAACCTCGGCGTTGTGGAATGAGCCACCGAGGACTTTGTTCCCCGATGTTCACAATTTACAACGTTTCAAGGCCAAAGTGAATGAACATTAAAAGTTTGATTTCGGACTTCCATTGTCTATAAAATTTTGAGTATCACGACGTTTCGATTGATATGCTATCTTCAATCGTCTTCAGCTCTTCAGTTCACCTGACGATTGAAGATAGCATATCAATCGAAACGTCGTGATGACAATGAACAAGTTCCAAACAACAGTTGAATGAACATTTATCCTCTGGCAGTGCTTATGTAGCGCGAATTGAACTATCAGTAAATCAAAAAACGCAGATTCAGATGCTCAGAAAATTTTGACTCAAAACGAAACATGGGGATGATTTTGCATTTTTGAACTTTGCTAATAACTCCGCCGCAAATACGCCGTTTCATAAATATATAGCAATATTACCTACTACGTACTCTCGTAACATCACTTCCAAATTTCATTGGAATTTATTCAATAATTACTAAGATTACGCGGTGATAAAGAAAACAGACCGACAAGCATACAAACCAACTTCAATAAGCGAAAACCGGACCAAACAAATTAGTAAGGCAAACGTATCACTAGGTATATTTTGTCACTGTTCCAGACAGACTGACAGACACAACAACTGGCAAAAACAAGTGAAATTCATTTAAATGAATATATCGTGTCCATAATACTTTTCTTGCTGATTCGTGGGAAGTGAAGATAAACCGAATGAATTAGTTAAGTTTACGTAATACTAAGAATATTATATCATTGCAATTTTGCCAGGTCTCGCTTCCCGAGATATTCGGCATAATTCGAAAAATGCTGTTCAATATGATATATATATATATATATATATATATATATATATATATATATATATATATATATATATATAACGGTTCGCGCTAGTGTGCAGTCACGTTCTAGATTTCTGCCAGCGGTACTGCGTATTGGATATGACTACCAGCTTTTACTCTATCGAGGAATATAGATAACTTTATATATATATATATATATATATATATATATATAACGGTTCGCGCTAGTGTGCAGTCACGTTCTAGATTTCTGCCAGCGGTACTGCGTATTGGATATGACTTCCAGCTTTTACTCTATCGAGGAATATAGATAACTTTCCGCTCCACAGAATGAGAGTAGTGAGAATAGATACAGTTGCCAACTTCATGGCGGTTTGCCACGCATTTAAAACGTCGCTGGCATCGATCTGGTTTCAAAAACATATATCTCCCTGTGTGGGTATCAAAAGTATGCTATTTCGTTTCTACATTCATGAATAGTTGTATAAAGGACGAACGTTCAATGTAACAATGTGTAGGTGTATGTGAGTATGAATGATACGTGATGAATAACTGTTTGCATTACTTTTGGAAAATTTTGCCTTACTCATCATGTTTTGATCCACCTCTTTCAGTTCGTCGAAAATTTCACACTATCAAGAATGCGATTTTTTGCGTTCATCATTAGTAAATTTACTGATTGACGTCAGTCAAGAATACGGACATCTTGGGATTCGCTCCATGTAATTCATTTATTCTACATCGCCTGTTTTGTGAACATCATTCTAGCTGAAAGCGTATGTCTGTTTACTAGCCTATTATTTTTCATAGGTTTTTATTTATATCAACGCCCTATGAGCAAGAATGAAGATTATTATAGCTTTGCGCATATAGGAAGATATGATATACTGAATGAAGGCATATATTATTTGTCTGAATTTTTTTTGTGTGTTTTTCATGAATATTAAACATATTTTCGAATATGACTTCTCATTTATTCTGTCTATTTATTATTCTATCTAATTATTTCTCCTTTTGTCTGTCTTAGGAACTATTATTTGGCAATCGCATTTGCACCAGTGAAAACTCCTAGAAAATCTTAATCTTTGTCGTCAAAATATCCTGAAGGTATTTCGTGTCATGAATTACATGTAAACATGTAACGAAAATATCCCCGGCAAGAAATCCAGGTATGTTTTGTTACCCAAAAAAGGTACTACCCTTTCAAGAAATTCACTCATCGAGCCAAAGCCAGAGGGCCACCTCTGCCTTCAGAGAGCATACAGACCAATACTGAAATTGTAGCTGATAAGTTACTTGGAAGATTCAGCTCTTCAAACTTTCAAAGAAAAAAATATATCAGGAAAATCAGCTAGTGAAGGGTATTTTATAGGAACGGAAACAGTAAAGTTTTATACCTTATTTTACAGCGAAGTGCTGAAATGGTGCTCCTTATCTACATACTTCAAAGGAGCCGGGGTGATAAAAATAATTTTGATGTGTATTGGGCGAACTACTTACTCTCAATTCTGCGAAGTGGCTTTATTGCTGATAGTTCCATCCTGATCCCTCCAACAAATCTGGTCAACGCTCTGAATGATGAATAATTTTATATAATATGTAAAACGTTTTGAAATGTCTGGCAGATTCCAGCGTTTTACAAGATATGCACTTTGTACCCTCATCATAAGATAATAGGGAACTTGAAAATTCAACAAACTAAAGTTTCTAAAAACATATCAACCATCAAAATATTTATGAGCATGTATAAAGATACTAGCTTCTTGAAAACAATCGAAAATGAAGAGTAATGCTCTAAAAATAAAAACTTTTGGGGGATTTGTTAGGTCTGTTGACACTTTCAGAAACTTTTTTGAATCCACCCAAAAATTGTGTATGGCTTCAAAGGCATAGAAAACAACCTACCTATGAAAGTTTTTCGAGAGATTTAAGTACTCGTAATGACTTAGTTTGAAAATTTAATAAATTAGAATCAATCAGATCAAGTTATTCGATTTACTTGTTTACCTACACAGGTAAATCTCGATACCTTACGAAGAAGTAAAACAATAACTTAATAGAACATTTTAAAGGATTTGGCGACAGCCAAGGAAACATGAAGAACAAAGGTTCAATTAACTATCAAGTGTAGGTACCACCAAGATCCCTAACTTGATGCATAGTAACCAACACCATAAGCTTGCCTTAATGAATGTCTACCACGACTGAAGATCATCTAGTGGCACTTATCGACTTTCAATTCCATAACATTGTCAGATAAAAATTCTATTGCTTACCCTGCTCTCATAACGAAATGCATGCTGCACTCTTTCAATTTCATTGACCTCCTTACTAAGGAGCAAAACAATAACTTGATAGAACTAATATCTTGTGCAACCCGTGATGAAGATGTGTGAAGATTTGGCTACAGCCAAGGTGATATGAAGAACAATGTTCAATTGACTATCAAGTGTAGGTACCGCCAAGCTCCTTAACTTGACGGATAGTATTTAATGGAAAGCCCTCAACACCATAAGCTTGCCTGAATGAATGTCCACCACGATTTGGCAACAACAAAGGAGATGTGAGGAACAAAGGTCAATTGACTATCGAGTGTACCGCCAGGATCCTTAACCTGATGGATAGTATTTAATGGAAAGCGGTCAACATAATAGACATGCCTGATTAAAGGTCTACTACGACGGAAGTTTATCAGATAGCACTTATTGACATTCAAATCCATGGCATTGCGGCTTTTGTCAAATAAAAAGGCAATTTACACTCATACTCAAGCGTACGCACGGTGGCGTTGCCCATCAGCAACTTACGAAGTGAAGGTCCTAACGCTTGCACTGCCTAAGGTCTATTGTTAACGATCTCCTCCGTCTGAAGCAACACTTGGTGTGAGGTGGGTTTTAGACTAAATGAATGGGCTTATTCGTCCTTTTCACCTCTACTAAATTAGCCATTACGTCCACTGTGCGTCCCACCGAAAAATTAATTTCAATTGCAAAACGAACATTTTTAACAGTTGCTCTATGGCATGAGAATGCTGGATATGCATGACCCTGGCTCCAGGCTCATAAATAAATCTGCATTTTGAATGAATTTTTCCTCAGAGCTACCACAAAGCATATTATTAATGGTAATAATACATCAAAATCCCGTACTGTTTGACATCGGATCAATGGCTGCACGTTTTGAATAACGCGGTAAATATTAATTGATTTAGAGCTTCGATGCCCACACACACTGTTATGGAATGGTAAATAAGCCAAAACGGCCTATACGGTCATTGGTTGTGGTTATGTCCAATGCTGCTAACCAAGAAGAAACGACTCAAGTAGATTGACTCGGTACTTCCCGCGGAGTTTATAACGACTTGAAAAAAAAAGGATCAATTTGGCACGTCTTTATATGAAATTATTGAAACCGCAAAATATTCATATATGATAATCTATAGGGTTCCCAAGCAAGTATACATAATTTTATAGGAGTATGTTTGTATGTATGTTTGTTCAAAATATTTAATGATTTCAAAAACAAAATGAAATTGAAAAAAGGCGCGCCATACTGATTACGGTTTGTTGTGTTGCTCTAATAAGTATATATACGAGGGTCACGCTGAAAGTATTTAGATATTCTTAATCTATACAAGTTCAAACAAGTTTGAGCACGCAGCTATTTTGTCTAAAGCTGTAAGTGCTTACACGCAAAGGCAGCGTTTGAATCGTTCAGTAGTTGCCTTGCCACGGTCTCGAATGCATCGAAGTGTTGGCCGAATTTTAACGAGAAAATAGAACCGGGTAGTCGCGATTTTCGAGCCATGATTTTGTATGACTATAAAAAGGGACTAAAATAAGCGGAGTGTCACGAAAGTTTAGTGAGTTGTTTTGGGGACTCTGGCCCCTTCTAGGGCTACTGTTTTAATTGATTTGCTGAGTTTAAAAGAGGCCGGGTCTCACTCGATGATGAACCTCGCACAGGTCGACCGCCCACTGCTGTTACTCAGGAAACTGTAGAAGCTGTACAAAATATGGTAAAAAATGATCGACATATAACCTACACCGAGATTGAGGCTTCTCTGGGGATTGGATCCGAAGCGGTCCGAATAATCTTTCATGAACACCTTCGCCTAAAGAAGCCGTGTTCCAGATGGGTGCCAGATTTGTTGACCAAAAACAACAAGAGTTGATTGGGTTAAGTTTATGCCTGAAAAATTTGATGATGGGCAAAGTAAAAACACTTTCAATATCGTAACTGGAGAAAAAACATAGTTATAATATTATGATCCCGAAACTAAGCAGCAGTCATTAGTTTGGTGCTTTGAAATTGAGCAGCCTCCAACGAAAATCCGTCGTTCCAAGAGTGTTGGAAAGAAAAAGGTCGCATCTTTTTTTTTTCTAAAAGTGGATACAACGGTAGCCTTGGAAAATCAAAGAACAGTTACTTCTGAATGGTATATAACCAAATGTGTTCCTGTAGTCTTCCAAGAACTATGAAAACGCACCCGCCCACTGCGCCGCTTGAACACTCGATTTTTTTGCTGAACAGGGTGTCAAATTGTTGCCTCACCCACCTCATTCTCCGGACCTAGCTCTGTGCGACTTCCTCTTATTCCCTAAAATCAAAGAAAAGTTACGAGGTCGCCATTTTTTCACCGATGAAGAGGCAATCGCTGCATTTGAGGAGGAAAATAGCAACCTTTTAAAAGAACGTTGGTCACAAGAATTTGATGAGTGGTTTTACCGAATGCGTAAATGTATTGAGGTAGGGGGAGAATATGTTGAAAAAACAGAACAAAGATTTTTAAAAAACCTTGTAGTTTTTATGTATCTAAAAACTTTCAGCGTGACCCTCGTACAGGGTGAAACTGTGTTATAATTACACAATTTTTCATCTAAGTATGATCATATCTCACAAAATTTTAGAACCACGCTAGCTATGCATAAATAATAACTTCAGAAAACCCCAGACACGCTATTAATATCATATATTCACATACCTTGACCATATCTCTTTATACAATTACCCTTTTTGGTAGTTGATTTACCTGTTATGCTGTATTACGCCTAAACTAATGTTTTCAACTTGATGGCAGTCGAAGTTGAAAAAAGAACAGCTGAAAAATCATCCTTGAATTGAAGTACGGTTCATATCTAAATGGTGGAGTCTACCTAGAATGCAGGAGAACGACGATTTTATTTACTGTTTCTAATGATCACTTAAATAATTATTGTCATGGTACGATATCTTGTATTGAAAAGCTTTAACTAACCTGGATCCGTTCCTGACATGTGTGCATACAGGATATTACATGTATCTAAATCGTTTAACTTGAGTCGAGCACTCTTCCGAACAGGGACTAGTGTCAAGAACGTGCACTGAGGGAAAAAGTTGGTAAACCGCATGTTTTTCGCGCTTCACAGAAGAGGCATCTCACATTGTAAGGTGAACGGATGTATCTGCGTATATACAGGGTCCTTTGAGATCAGCTACAATGCTACGTAGGTAAATGGAAAACTAATTGAACTAGTTTTATAAACATTTGTATAAAGGTTTCCTTGAACACGCTCTTTTCAGCTAAAATAGTTTCGTTTCCTCGCAAGTTCAGAGTATCGATTGCTCTTTCATTGTAGAGAGTTTTTCCATTTTGCAACGTTTCGATTGATATAGTATATCAATCGTCTTCAGGTAAAAGACCTCTCATCTGAACTGCAGACTGTTTGAAAATCACATCAATACTTAAGTCATCTTCCATCAAGCCTCAGGAGCTGGAGGTTCCCTTCCACTCCAGGAAATTGTATTCACCGCTATACAAGGCTCAAATAATATCATCTGCCTAACCTTACAAATGTCCTCCATAGTCTAGAACATCGAAGAACGATCTATTATCTGAAAATTAGATGGATGCCGTAGATGGTTTCACTTTACAATTATTACTACCACTACCACCACCATTATTACTGCTGCTATTGCTACTGCTTCCATTAATACTGCTACAACGGGTGCACAGCTTTAATTTAGTGCGTGGGAAACGAATAGGAAAAAACCGTTTGGTCACACCTTGTTACGTTTCCTTTATTTCAGCCTCGTGCGTTTCATATCCACCTAAATAATGATTGGATAACCATATTTTCAGCGTTTTCGATGTTGCGTGACCGTCTGCACTTTCTTCTCCTTCCAGTTATTATTTTTAATTATAATACTGGATGGCGGGGGCACAAAAAATGGATAAAAATAAAACACGACTTGGTTGCTGGCAGCAAAACGCACACAGGTAGCTGACGAAGCCCTAACAAGTTGCTTTGTGCTTTAGAGTTCCTGTGTAATGTACTCACGGATTTGTCCAAATAATTATTATAAGGCTACAAGGAAAGATACCTAGCTCTAGAAAATTCTTATAGCATATACCGTGTGGTCAATTTAACTTGAGAGCCGTATAGCGCGGAAACAGTGAGTTTTTAGATGAGAACGTACAGACGAAAGTTTTTGAGCGCAATAGGGGAGAGTTTTTCCATTTTTCCAGGTTCACCACTTTTTTTTGATGGGAACATATATTTTTTATTGCAGAATTTTATTCTCCGAGAAAAAACAAATATTATTTGTTCACAAAATTTTGAAATCGGATTGCAACTTAAGTAGATAGAAAATACAACATTTATTCTTATCACATTACCTTTCAATAATTACATGGTTTGTCAGAAATGCTTTTCTTATCACGAAAGCATAAATAACATAATTATCATATGGAAAACATTTAAATTTATTATAACAAATCTTCAAAATAATGCCCGCCAACTTCAATACACCTATCAATCCATTTTATGAACTTTTCAGGATACCCAAGGAGAGTTTCTTCATTGATTGCTCTACAAGCATATCTTATGCCTTACATCATATTTTCTGAAATAAACAGCTTATTTTAGATGGCCCAATAAAAGGAAATCGAGAGGGGTCAAATCTGGCGGTATAGCAGGCTAGATGACGAGACCACCTCATCCGATCCATCGCTTAGGTTATTCTCGATCCAGCAATTTCTGGAAAATCCTGGCATAATGAGCAGGGCAGTCATCATGTTGAAATAAAAAAATTCTATTTAATTTCACTCAATTTCTCGTCCACTGAGAATATATAACTCAGTCAATAATGTTCCAAAGAAAAGATAACAAGCGTTTTTCATCGTTGCGCTAGGCAAACATTTCGAAAAAGAACAAATGTTTTATTTTTCATTTACCCAAGTTGCAATCGGATAAAAAATTTCTGTCTACTGAAGGTATTTGTTTTTTCTCGAAGCTCAAGATTCTGCAATAAAAATATAT
This sequence comes from Bruchidius siliquastri, assembly GCA_949316355.1. Taxonomy (NCBI): domain Eukaryota; kingdom Metazoa; phylum Arthropoda; class Insecta; order Coleoptera; family Chrysomelidae; genus Bruchidius; species Bruchidius siliquastri. The sequence continues at coordinate 20,628,560 of OX438538.1, read as the reverse complement.
GTTCCCATTAGAAAGCCATCGTTGAGCTTGAAAAAACCTTGAAAACGCTGTCAATGTTGAAAGTGAAAGCCATCATTAGCTCTCCCCCATTGCATCATCTGAACATTTTTATCAAAAGACTCAACGTTTTCGCGCTATACGGCTGTCTCAAGTTAAATGGACCACCCGATATAAGGTCCGAACCTTGTTTACGCATTGCGGAAAGTTTTATAAGTCTTTCATGCAGTTTTTTCCTTTTCCTTTTAAGTAGGCGAGAGAAGTGTTGATATCCAGAAACTGTTGAATCTGAGATAATACCATTTGATGGAATTTCACCCTGACTGCTTAAAAAACATGTTGATGTATTTTATTACAAATCATTATTGTCACCCTCAAAATAGGATTCTTTTGAGCCAATAAAAGCATGCCAATGGTTAAGCCAACTTTTTGTAGGAGTCAGCTTGAATGACCTTTAGTTCTTCCAGCGAATTACTTTTTATTACGTCGACCTATTCCTGGTGGGATTCTAGTTTTCGAAACAGGAAAAAGTTACAGGGAGCCAAATCTGGTGAATACGGTGGCTGAGCGATGACTATTGTTTCGTGTTTGGCCAAAAATTAATTTACAATCATGTTGTAATGTGACAACTGGCAGTTTACAATGAATTGTTTCCTTGACCTCAAAACGGTCAAGCAGTATTTTTTTTCTAGAAAGGGATTCTGATTCAGTTCCACGTCAAGGCCGATTTCAGGGAGCACACCTTATATGTAAATGTAAAACCATTTAGTTTTGCTGGTACTACTGGGTACTTGGGTATTTAGCGTGCCTCTTCAAAGTTTTTGTGCTATGGTACCAAGCCAATCTACTTGACTCCAGTTTTGCGAGACATAGTGAACGAGAAGACTCCTCTTATGGCCCAACTGCATTAAGCAAACAAAATGAGGAGAGGAACCAGGGAACTCTAAACGGCTGTTTCACCCTTCAACCGCAAATGTAGACTCTTACTTAGCGGGAGTTATATACATTTATCTAGGGAGTTCCATTAAAATCTGGGATTAGTAGCCTTTAGAACAGCAGGGTAGAATATACGTAAATGAACGTTAATGAGGTTTCATTTTTAACAGCTCTAGAAGAAAACGTGTAACTAAAAGAGGTACACCAAAAATAGGGGCAAGCAAAGCGACTCACAAGCATTACGTAAAAATAAAGGCCAATACAAATTCACATTCAGAAAGTCTCTGAAGAATGCTCAAATACCAGACATTTAAAAGCCTAAGAGAAGTTCTTCCATTTTCTATATAATTTTGAGAGTAGTGGCGTTACGTTTCGATTGATTTACCATCTCAATCGTCTTCAGGTTGCTCGGCGGTCATTGCGTGTCACGTTCGCATTCAGCTGTAGTTTATTCATTTTCTTGTATGGCTGCCATATTAGTTTTATTACCGTGCTAGGGTTGCTATAAGCTTTGTCTTTGTTGGCGGTAGGAGCTGCCGCTTGGAATTTTTGTCGATACCAACGCGGTTGAGTACTTTCACCTGAAGACGATTGAGGATACCCCGTCAATCGAAACGTCGAGAAATGCAACCAATCGAAGTCTGAACCAGTGTTGCTAAAACATTTATATTGTCTACAAATTTCAAACACCAATGCGGTTCCCAGTCAATGATCTTAGTATCGTCCCAAATTACTTAATGGGTATTGAGTAAGTGTCTATTAACCCTTACTTCTAACGGTCTTCTTGTTTCTCTAATACTTGCAATACTTTGTCGATTCAGTTCTTGGTTTCTTGATGTCAATAATTCTTGGTTTTGATTTTTATTGGGAACATTCGGAGTGTTATGTTCCTAGAGAACCTTGATTGAATTTTGTAGTGCTGTCCAAATCTTCTGATTGCATCTAACATCCCTTAAACGTATGGCAGAATAAGTACACATAAAAAGGAATTCTCAGACCAAACATATGTGTGTTCATTCAAGTATAAAGCTATAATAATCTTAAAGTGAGAATACTGTATTTTTGATCATATAGAGTAAATTTAAGTAAATATATTCGATTCAAACCTGGAAAAGTCTTGGAAGTGAGAATACCAAAATCTCAAATTGAGCATATCATAATCTTGGCACAACACAGAGAAAATCTTACCTAGAAGAATACTATAGTGTTGACTGAAGCATTTCATGCATTTTGGATGTTACAATTTAAACTAATTAAACCATTCAGTTGAAAGATTGTTTTTTAAACTATCAAATGATATTTGATATTAGCATCAATTACGTGGCTGCTGGAATTAGACTTGCTCTTTAATGGATCTCAATAAACGGGTCTGAAGGGTATTCTCTCCATTTACGGGGCTTCGGATGAGCCCCTATCGTTATATCTTAAAGATCCTGTCTCTATAGATAAAGGTCAAACAAATACAATTGCGTTGAGAAGAAATATCAAATGTCATTCGTATTATTACCTTTTAAAGGTATTGTTTCATAAAAATAAATAATGGGACAAACTTATTAACTATTTTATTGTCATCGGTCCTTGCTAGCTGTTCGAAATTGAAATTAAAGTTTTGAAGTGGGTGAAAATAGCGTTAAAAGATTCCGAATATTATAAAAAGTTTTGTAACCTAAAAATTTTCTTGTGATTATCAAAACCTTTTTTCAAAATATTTTTTACATACATTTTCAATTATTAACTTATTTCTAAGCGGCAACGTTGGGTCAACCTACATGAGGTACTTTTCTTTACTAGACTAAAACTATCTAAAAGAGGATTTACAGCTGCGTTTAATCTCATTTGTTCATTCAAAGCCTACAATTGTGTTGACGAGTCTCAAAGGGGTTGGAACGAAATCGTCCATGATTGGTTTTATGGCGAACTGTCTCGTCATCCTATTTACATCCCTTGCACAGGGATGTTTCCCTTGACCACATATTAAGGAGGAGCTTCCTGGCCTGACAGTGTCCCGTCACAATGCTGGAAGTGTCCTTTTATACAACAGTTATGTTATTGTTGATAGAGACACAAGTACCTGGTGGCAGTCTAATGTCATCGTTAAATTGTGGCTGCTCTCTGTGCAAATTATCAAGTTTCATCCTATTAATCCAGTCATGTCCTATTAAGTCAAACAGTACCCTCCCCTCCAAAAAAGTCCCGGAAATATTCTTAGAAATGGTGATAATCAATTTGGTAGACAATACTCCTCCCACTCATAAAGATATTGAGACTTCAAAGCATCTACAGTGAGAAAGAATCACTCCTTTCCTCTCTTGCCATTAGACAAATCTCACCCTGTTCTGTTCCTGGGTCAGTAATTTGCTCTTTTCCTGGGTTTTGCTGAATCGGCACCCAAGACGCTGTCATTTGAAATATTATTGCTGTGCAGTGGCAACGTTGGAATGAAATTTTCAGAAATTTTCCTCAGTGCTCAGTTCTTTTGGGATCAGCGCTCTGTAATATCAAGAAATAAACTGATTCGATGCCTGATTTTGAAAAACTCAATCTCATTTGAATCCAAAAACATAACAAACCCAGATGTTTTCTTTTCTCATATCTAGCATGCCATTAGTGAATGCGAATATACTAATTTGTTAAGGATACAGAAAATCCAATTCCGGAGTCCTGAATATCTGGAGATGAACCGCCATTATGAAAGGATCCCGAGAATTTCTTTGCCACTGATGAAAACAGGTTCCGAGGTAGAAAATGGGAGATAATCCCTATCCTAAAGCCACAAATTTACCTTTCCGTTTTTTGAAAAGGGATTCGTCAATTGAAACCTCGAATAAGGGCATGTTACGGGGTAAGCACATTTTGCAAATAGGTCTCTGGTGATATTTTGAAATTTAGCAAGCTCAATTTCTATTAATGCAGTATTCCCTCCTCATATTTTGCTGACTTGTGTATACCAATTAGTGAAATTCGTTGTGAATTTGACCCCACGTATCATCGTTAATGAACATGGGTTAATTAGTATCCAAAGAATGATATTCAATCAAATCGATTTCATGCAGATAAAAGGATTGTGTATTTAGTACACAGTTTCACAAATTAAACTCTTTTTCTTTCAGTAACGCGTTTCGATTTATATTTAAATCATCGTCGGACTGTCAGATTTGACCTTTAACAAAGGCTACCCAGAAAAGTTTCGTGATCACAACACTTCCCTCGCCTATGCATGGGTAGTGGAAGTGAAAATAATTGGTAGTGTTCTCTTTCAACTTTCTAACCTTCACAACTAGATCTTGATTAGTCATCTAGCTGCCACTGATTGAAGATATGTATCAGAAACTGGCCATTACATGTCTAACTAAGACAGACCTTTGATTATTAGATTAGAAAGTTGGAAGCAATAGTTCCGTCTTCCTAAAATGCAGGGGGTTTGATCCCCAAGGGGCGATACATGAAAACAATGAAAACCATCAAAAATATGTCAAATAATGATATTTCAGCCAGCAGAATACTGTAACGGAATCTAATTGACTACATTCTTCACTGTTGCATACGCAGCAATCAAACCCGTATGCAACATACATAGATTTTTCTTTCAACCTATGTCTCGTTAATACGTCAAAGTCTGGAAGAGAGGAAAACGACTTCGGATAAAGACGTTTCCATGTTATTGGAATGCTGGGCCTCAGAAATTTATAGAGCCAGGCACCTTTGTGTCTCACTCCGGTCATTTTCAGGGCTGGATTTGAGTTAGTCTGCTTTGCAGTGTAGGGGAGATTGGGGTTGGTTAGGCAAAAGCACTCCATTAACAGGTTTACTACTTAACGGTTGCCGATATATCAACTTGACAACTGTGTTACTCATTATGATGCATCATCTTGAGTAATTTGTTTAGACGTTTGGTGAAAGATAAAATTTGATTCAAGACTGTGAGAACTAACTTCCATTGGCAATATAATTTTTGAGTGATAGGACGCTTCGATTCAATTACTATCTTCAATCGCCTTCAGATGAACTGGCGAACATGTCGCTTAGATAGCTATTTGCACTCCTCTGGCTGGCGTGTTGTTGTCGCGACTAGTCCTGATTGGTTCAGATGGCGTTCAAGTTGAGTTTTTGTCGGATTACACTGCCATTCGTAAATGACTACTAATAATAATACAATTGAAAAATTTGTCGTCAGTGGGGATCGAACCCACAACCTCTAGCTTTCTATTTTTTCTAATCATTATTAGTTGTCCACTTACAGGTCTTCTCGTTGCATCTGATATCTAATAATTTGAATCTAATAAGTAAATATCCGGGTTTTTCTGTCTGTTTTGCTGCTTCCATTAGCTTATTTAGATATGCGTAATGCTAGTCCAAAGTTTTGTGAGGTTTCAATATGCATAGATACTCATCATATCAGTTGAGTGCGCAAAATGCACTGAGTCGATCTACTTGACGGATTGACATTCTTGACAGTTTTATTTTATGTTTCGTTGCCGGGTCCCTTTCTCAATGGATGTGCGTCTTTCTTCATAATACGATTTATCCAGAAACTGAGGGGTTCCCAGTGAACATGCAACGAATTGAACATGAATATAAAATGCGCTCGTTGAAACGGGCCAAGTCTAACCATCCAGATACAGCAACTAAATTGACGGTCCTCTGGCAGAACAAAGAATGCTACTTCAATGCAGCAGCTGAGAATATAGAGACATAGTGAATGGCGTCAAGTAAGTTAACTCAGTACTTACAACAGAGCGAGAGGCAGACAGACAGATACATAAAATACATATATGAAGCATTTCAATATATTTTAAACTCAATTTCGACATCGGCAGTTCCAATGCTCAATCCGAATAATTATGATCATTAGAAAATCGTATTACGTCAGAGGAGGAAGGCGGGATTCTAAGGGAGCCAGTCCTACTTCTACTCAGAAGTCCTCTTATGCCAGGATTGTGAGAAATGCCCTCGAATTACCCAGATAATCAGGTTTTGTCCTGTATAATTTTTTTATCGTATAAATATTTTAAGGCATACAAGGCTTTCCACGTAATCCAATGATGTAAGCTTGGATTTGCGTTGTAATGCAAATTTGAGGGGTGCCAAATACTTTTATCTTAAAACTGGACGAAAACTCGTTTTTTTTTGTTAATTTGGAGACGCTGATGACAAATATGGCTTCTATTTACGAACCGGACCAATGAGGGGTTCTCGGAGCGCCATTTTGATGATTTGTCCACTCCAAATGGGCATCTCACGTGTCATTAGGTCTTTTAAATAGACGTTTTTCCATTCAGCACACATTCATACACAAGCAATACAAGACCGTTTTCTTCGAAATCAAAATATTTGAGCGACCCCTGTTAGCGAAAATGAGTATGATTTTGTATTTAGGGGCGCTGAATCCGAGTATGGTCATCAGAAAAGCCTTAGAGGTGTTAATTTGAAAGGCCCTTGAGTCACTCTTAGTCCCAGGCTGAGAACTGTGGAAACATTCGTGATTAATGACCCCCAAATAAGACAACAAACAAAGTTTCCTCCGGTTGGGAAACCGTTTCGAAAAAACCTTTTTTGGCATATAATTTCCGATGATTTCGCTGCATCTCGAAGGGTATGACGGATAAACATTCGAAACTTTGTCGTCAGCAACTGTTACTTTCAGTTAACCTCACATTCCAAACTTCATGTTGATTAGACAAATTATTTAGGAGATATTGAGTCGGTTCCATATATAATGAACACAGTGTATAAAACGCTATCTACGTTGAATATGTTTCTTCTACACAGCCATATTATTATCTTCATAATGGTTTTTCCCAAATTAATATTGGGTTTCTAAAGATTGATTGGATTATAGCGCCTTCGATATCGATAACACCATGTTTTCTATATGTTCTTTGGGTCGCTGACTTGAAATCTGAAGTCTGTTCAACACTACCTTGCCAGGGTTTTGCCATACCCTCAGAAAACCCAATAATTGAGACTTTCCATCGCTTTTTTTTATCAGAGTTCAACATTTAGTTTGAAAAAAAAAAATACCTGACCCTACCCAGGTAGCTCAGGGTTTTTGAGGTTGCCGATTGTGATGCCGAGGTCGGTTAAGCTATGTCAACTCAGTTTCAAGGTCATTTGAAGGTCAAATATGAAAAGTTGTTGAACAAATTTTCCGGATCCGCAGAATATGGCTTCTATATGTTTTTTTGGGTCGTGGATTACAGATCTGTCATATTCACAGAACTCACGATAACTGATCGAAGATGGCGGACGAGATTTCCGAAAATCGACCTATTGCACTACATTCTGTCAAAATAGCGGATTTAATATGGCGGATCTTCAAGATTTCAAAATCCTTTGGAGAAATATCTGCAACCGTTTAAAGTGCCTTGAAAATCCACTATATTAGATTCAGCTATTCTGACCTTTTAATATACCTCAATTTCAATTTGTTTTCAATGTGTTCATGTTTGTTTCATGTGTAAGACCTTCATAAATAGGTGCAATTAATCGATTTTTGGAAATCTCGAGAACAGCTATTTTGAGTTTTGTAAATACTATATCAGATTTGTAATCAGTGACCCAGAAAACGTATAGAAACCATAGTCTAATCCCCAGATCCGGAAATATTTTCTTGGTTCTTTTGTATGAATATTTATCAGATATTTTCATCCACCTTTTTTAGATTGACCTTCAAATAACTTTGAAACTGAAGTCAGAGAGCTAAATGATCTCAATATCGGAAATCAGTGACTACAAAAACCCCACACTACTTAGGTAGTTGTTTTTTCCAAACTAATTGTTGACCTGTAATAAAAGCGATGAAAAACCTCAATTATTGGGTTTTTGAGATTATGGCTAAAACTGAACGTCGTAGGATTAAACAGATTCAGATACGAATTTAGCGGCTCAAAAATAATATAGAAAAGATGGTCCAATTCCCAGGTCAGATTTTTTTTCATGAGGCTGTGTAATAGAAGCCCTAGGCCGTAGCCTTTATATGAAACATACCTGATTTGTTGATAGAAGCAGCCTGGACAGCCTGAGCTACAACCATGTTGGTGTTTGCAGCAGCGGCAGCTGCAGCAGCAGCTGCCGCTGTGTGGTTGATGGTCAGCTTCCCAGCCACCTCCAGTTTGCTGGGCACCGGCAGCAAACCGGGGGCAGACATTGTGGCAGCTGTCATCGCGGCAGGCGCTGGCATCATCAGGGTTGACATCGTCAACATCTTTAAACCGATCACCCTCGTACGGCGCTACTGACTCATATATGACACCTATGGCAAGGTACACCTTATTCAGAATTTATTCTGCTCATTCAGATCTACGAGGTCTGTCTAAAAAGTATCCGACCCTTGTCCATAACATACTTACTTCATCCAGCCAGACAAGAGTTTATGGTTTCTTTGGGGAAGCGGCTTAATTTTGTATCTGTGTCGGGGATGGTCGCGAGATGGTGCTGCTTTGACTGGTACCATGAAAAATATGAGGTACTTTCATTTGCGAAGCTGCAGATTGGGTGATGTAGACCAGATCTTCCGTGGATCTCTACTACTTACTACTACTTGGTGATGTTTTTGTTTTTGTTCAGGATTAGAACCTGCACATCAATGACAGAATTCATAACCTTAAGACAGGATGCAATGTTATGAACGCAGATCGGATACATTTTGGACATACATACATCGTAATAATAATTTGATACATGTTTAAAATAAGAGTTCCGGGTTTTTTTCCGGAAACTACTATTTACACAATGATTGGACATTTTTGGACAACGCATTATTTTGGAGTTTAAGAAATGTGTCAAGCATATTGACTCAGTACTTCTCACCTCTGAATGTGTTACTCTTAAACAAATATATTTCGACATCTAGATTATAAATAAATGATTATCTTTGAAAAGGTTGTGCCTATAACTATTCCCAAAAAATCATAGCGGATTCTAGAAACACAGGTTTGAAAATATTTAGATTCCCAGATATATGATGAACATTCGTATTTGGAAATATCTTTCTATATTCAATTTATAATGCCTCTGAATACATTTATAGAATATCAAGGATTTCAAAAAACATTAAAATTAATTTTGATAACTACTACTCCCTACCAATGCACTTGTATTTGAAAAATAAAACATCATTCCTTACTAAAAGTATTCGTTCTTACAAGTACATCTCACAATTTAACTCTTTGATGATGAGCTATCATTTAAGTACTGAGTTGATCTACTTGACTCAATTTTATTATGTTACATATATTAATCGGCTGATATTGTAGGTCACCCTTGTTTCACAAGACTGAAAAATTGAAACTCACAGATTAAAAGTGGAAAAGTTATTATTTGGAGAAAGAAAATAATGTGAAGCATTTTAAACTTTATTTATATTCATAGTACCCGATATATTAATCAGATTAGGCTTTATTAGTGTTCATTGAACTCAGTACCTTCTGTAGTTTGAGATATAAATTGCTTTAGAGCTCATGAACCTCTACAAGAAGGTATTCCGCTTGTAGTAGTAGCCATTCTTATTTAAAAAGGTTATGAAATTTCAAAGTATATATTTTGTAGTTTCACCTTTGATGCAGCTGTAAAAACTTTATGAAGCACGCCAAAAAGCATCGCCATCAGCATGAAGTACATAAAGAAAACGGAATTCTGCGCTTCCACTGTAATACCACCAAAGCAAAGGCATTTATTTAGATGATTAGTAAGTTTCTCCGAACAAAGGCCTTGTAAAATTTTCGCAAAATTTACATGTCTGCTAACGTCGAGAGAATAACTTTCCACTTCCATGCTGCTAACGCACAATTTATTATCCATAAATTGTTTTTGCAATCATTTTTGTAATTTATGCCTTCTGGCATCAAGAAAAAATACTGCAGTATGGTCACCGTTGTCAGGACCGTATTTGAGCAGGGGCATTTATGGGCAACTTCCCAGGTGACATATATTTGGGAAGAAAGAGGGGGGGTGGCAAAATGGTCAAATCCGGCACATTGTGATCATCTTTAAAGAGAAACCTCAAAGATGTACCCCAAAAAATGATAAGCAGTATGGAAAGATTGTATAATCATCAACTCCTTTCCAAGTGTCGCCCTCTATAGGGACGCCCATTGGCAAGTTACGAAGTCAAAGGTCTTAACACCTGGTCTTACGACATCTGTCAACAAGGGGGAACTGATTTACAGCGACATCCCTTGTTCTTCGTAAGGGGCATCAGGTGTCGCCTCAAGGCAGTCCAGGTGTTAGGACCTTTGACTTCGTGAGTTGCCAATGGGCGTTCCCGTAGAGGGCGACATTTGGAAATGAGTTGATGTTGCTATCACACCCTTGACTGGGTTACGTATATACCACCCGATTGCTCTCTCCAGTAAGACCGCGAGGTCTAGGCTAAAAACGAAACATGCATTTCTATATATATATATATATATATATATATATATATATATATATATATATATATAAGTATGAGGCATAGGGGAGAGCATACACTTAGTTGTATAATTAATTTCAGAATTACGTCGCATTTTGAAAATAATAATACGAAGGCGAAGAAATAGTCAGGAACCTCTCAACGCCATTACTCAAGAACAGTTATTGATTTGCCTACAGAATTTCTGTTTTCTTTTGTACAGTTATTATTATCCACATCTAAAATTTTTTGAGTTTTCAAGTGCCTGATAATTATTTGTTACTTAAAAAACTCCAGTTAATACAAAGTACACATGCACATCTCACGCAACCTTTTTTCTGTGGGGTGTAAAGCATGCAGCGAAACTGTCAATAACAACAACAATTTTTTCTTTCTTTTTTTTTTCCTGCCATTCAGCCACGAGTAGTGATAAAGTCAAAGGTTTGGAGTATGATCACATGCAAACATTGTATATCTATACACATATACATCCATCCATATTTCATTCATATTCCATTCAATTCCTTAACAACTCATCGAAAATGGCAGAAGAAAGCAAGAATTAGGATTAACAACAATGATAGTGTTTTCAACGATGATCAACCTAATTTATGAATGATGGAATGAAATCTTTAGGTATTGTAGTGAATTGATATTTAGGTATGAAGGTTAAGCCATTTTTCTATATGATTTATAAAAGCTATTAACTTAGTTATGATGCGAACGGCATTAATTGAATAGAGTTACGGATTAGGTTTGGATTTTATTTTTGGCCAAGAGTTTTTTTATCGTCTTCCATTAAAATAATCAAGCTCCAAAAATGTCATATAGCAGTATAAGAGCCTTGTATATTTTAATTTATTTTAGATCTAATAGGGGTTTGCTCATCACGTGAGTCCCTTTATGAGAATATTTTGGATTAAAGGGCTCTCGAGTAGCCTGTTGATATTATGTTTATCTGCACACACAATTTTTTTTCATTAAAAATACTTTCATACATGTATAAACTCTAGGACAGGTTTTATTGTGTATGTGGGGTATTCGGCTGGCTTCCGTTATATATTTTAATGTTAGCACTCCTATAGTAGTCATCCTTGTCATAGTTGGACGTAATGATAATCTTATTTATGAAGGTTGGAAGGGAATCTCGAGAGATATCGATGTTTACGAAAGTTACGTCATTTTCTCCACATAATATATTATAAACGATATTAATATTGATTGAAATATTGGCGGTGTTGATAGAGCGCCGTTGTGTATTAAGTTTTGATCGGATTGTTGAGGTAGTATCTTATTTTCTTGGAAATTTTGCAATATAATCAGATTTGAGTTAGTGTGATCACAGATCATCATAGTTCTGAGTAACTGTAATGTGTATCGTGAAAAACAATCGTACTCAAAAAGCCTCCAGAAAATTCATACAATAAGGGTTTTATTATAGGAACTCTGAAGCCAAACCTAATGAAGCGATAACTATCATATCTTTTACCTTGAATGATCAATACATCATGAGCTTGAAATTGGATCTTCTAATGCTAGTATTATTTGCTGCTATACTTAGGAGAAATCATTCATTGAAGTACATATATAATTCATTCTGAAGCTACTAATTGCTTGTAACCATGTTTGATCGCGTGTATTCTTTATTGGAGAACATGTAAATATTCCAAATTCTTTCGAAGCTCTCAGTCAAGGGTTTCTGTATTTGCCTGTTGATAGTATATCTATCGGTACCGTATAAAAGAAAATTTCTTTTATATTATGTAAGATTTATGCTCTGAATCGGTATATTGACTTTTCTTGGAGCTTTTAAGTGCTTCAGGACAATTTTATCAACTCCCAAAAATGCAACAAGGTATTAAGATGATATGCTTTAATCTGATCACTCCGATAAAAAAACATCTCTGGCATAGTTTCACTCAATTGCAATATTCTTTATGAAGAATGGAATGAAATCTTGAGAGATTATTGGAGGTTATGAATGTTGGCATTTCTTATATATGAGTTATGAACGGTATACATTTTAATTAAAGTATTGACGCTGTTTATTCAGTTTTATATTAAGGTTTTATTGGATTGTTGCCGATCTGTTTCTTAAAAACCTTTTTTATCAAATTTCCCAATGTAATTGTATTTGGGTCACTAAGAGCACTAATTGTCGTTGTTCTGAGTAACTAGGATTATTATAATAGGTATTCTGCGTCTAGAAACGCCAAGATGCATAACGATGACTGTCAAGTCTTTTTCACCTTGGAGGATAATGACAAAATATACGTTTGGAATTACTTTTCCGATATGATAAGTTTTTGATTTTGTTTTTTGAGTTTTTGATATTAAGGAGAAACCAGTAATCTAAGGACATATAATAATTCATTCTGAAGGCGTTTGTTACAATTGTTGATCGCTGAAATTCCTTGTTGGAAAACAAATATATATTTTATTCAAAGACTTTATTCAAGGGTTCAAAGAACTGTCTGTTGATACTATGTTTACCTGTAAACAGGGTTTCTTTTATCTCATGTATGCTGTATATCAATATATTGAATGTTTTTAAGTGCTCATTATTTCATATTTGGAAAACTCGAAACAAATTTTCATACATATTAACTCTGATATAATCTCTTTTGTATGGAGTGTGAGACATGCCACAACACGGTTAATATGAATCTGTTAGAGCTTCTAATGAAATCTGATTCGCAGACGATTTTTCTACAAGTCTCAGTTAAACTCGTGAATCATCATGTGGTCATTGGTGTTTTAAAAAACTTTTTTATGAAGAATGTAATACAATCTTCAGAAAATTCAGTCACTGATGTTCATAGAATTAATTTCCTCTGCATAAGCTGAGATTAACGATATTAATTTTGAATAAAACATCGACAGTATTGATAGAGTGCACGTTAGATAAGGTTTTAATTTTATTGATGCATGGTATAGTGCAAGATTTTTGTACATCATATAAATGTAATACTCGAAGTTTTAGTTTTTCTGCTATATTTAGGGGAAATCGGTATACAAAGTACATATAAATATAATTCATTTCAGTGCTACTGAGCGTTTGCTACAATTTCTGATCGCATAAATCCCTTGTTGGAGAACAAAGAAACAATTCATCCTATTTCAAAGCCGTTACTCTAAGGCTCTGCCTGTTGAACCTATGTTTATCTGCACAAATAATTTCTTTTATTTTATGTATCAAAAAATTATTGGTGTTCATTAATCCTGGCATTTTTTCACCATGTTTGGTATCAAGATTTGATTGGTTGGTGATCTATTTTTCTCAAGCATTCTTTTAATCAGTTTTTATAATTTGGGTTACGAGTTAAAATAATCATGCAATCTCATAAAATGACTGCGTGAAGAAGTTTATAAAAGGTACAATGATCATACATTTTTTAATCTTGAATGATTTAGAAGAAACCAGTGGACGAAGTACATCTGTAATTGATTCCGAATATTCCAATTTCTGATTGCTGAAATTCCTTGTTGGAAAACAAAGAAACATTTTATTCAAAGGCCCTTTCCAAGAACTCCTGCAGCTGCCTGTTGATGCTATATTTACCTGCAGACAAGGTTTCTTTGATCTCGTGTATCATTTATGCTGTATATCAATTTATCGACAATTTTTGGAGTTTAAAAAGCTTGATCATTATTTAATATTTGAAAACGCCCATACATATAAAATCTCAGACAACTTTTTTCTTTGTGTAAGGTGTGTGAGAATACGGTTAATAACAATGGATCAAGGGGTTATTAGTGTTTTTAGGCAATAATAATAATAATTAACCTTATATATGAAGCATGGAGTAAAATCTTGATGTTTATGGAATTAATTTTTGTCGTATGAGTTATATAAACGATATTAATCTGAATTGAAATATTGACGGTATTAACAGAATGCAGGTTAGTATCAGGTTTAATTTTTTTCTGTTCCAGTTAGGGGAAATCATGAAACAAACTACATATTATATAATTGATTTTAAAACTACTTGGCCAGTGCTACGATTTCTGAGCGCGCAATTCTTGAAATCTCTTATAGGAAAACAAAGAAAAGTCAGACTTTTCCGAAGCCTGTTGATACTGTGTTTATTCTGTACACACAATGTATTTTTTGTCATGTATGGCTCATGCTCTACATCAGTATATCGACAGTTTTTGGAGTTTTTAAGTGCCTGATCATTATTGTATACTTGGAAAACTCCAAAAGAATTCCCATGCATGTGAAACCTCAAACAACTTTTTTCAATGCGTGAGCTGTAAAGCATGCGGCAAAATAGTAGCGATGACATCTACAGTTACAACGGGAACAAAAGAAACAATGAAAAAAACATGATCATACCTGCAGAGGTAAATTTTGTCGCAGCTTTGGTTTCTGACGCGGACCGTGATATTGGCGGGTAGTTGATCGGTGCGGGGAGCACACGCAAACGTAGGGGGTATGAGTGAATGTAACCGTGATGAGTGTCAGGGGGTAGAGAGCACTATTCGCTACCACCGCAACGCGAACACTGCAGCAACGGCAAACGCGGGACGCGCGATTGTCGTTCGGCGGCGGCGGCAGCGTCGAGACGCCGGAGGGCGCGGGGTGGGGGTGGGGGTGGGTTCGCGGTAATGGGTGCCGGGTTCTAGCGACTCGTACAACAACTGCGGCAAATTCGGACGAAAGCCGTAAGGCCGTTTGCTGCCCCACAGACACACTGACTGATATTCTTTGTCACAGACGCGTCATTCTCACAGCTGATTAATGAGTTGTTGTATGCCGATCGTCATATTGTTGCAGAATCAACAGTTACTTTGCATATCTTATACTGGATCTTTTGGCGCAGTAACCACAAACCACTTTTTAAACATACCCGACACGTGTTTTCCTAACTACGTTAGCATCTTTAGGGGAAGATTGGAAGTAAATCACACCTATTATATTTATGTCATGTACTACGAAACGTAACATCAATTTATCTCCAATCAGGTGGGTCAATATGTTACTTGGCCGAAGGACAAGTCAGGTAGACACGTAATCTTTAAGAAGCTAGGACAACCAGCAGGCTGGTAGAGTTAAGGATCTTGTCCCTATTCATTTTTTCGTTATCTCTAGCCTTCCATAAGCGATCAGCCTTATACTACAAACTAATTTTAAATTGCTTAAGTGCGAAAGGCCATTTACTACCTCACAGACGCGTCATTCCCACAGCTGGTTATTGAGAAGTTGTCTGCCGATCGTCATATTGTTGCAGAATCAACAGTTACTTTGCATATGTTATACTGGATCTTTTGGCGCAGTAACCACAAACCACTTTTTAAACATACCCGACACGTGTTTCCCTAACTACGTTAGCATCTTTAGGGGAAGATTGGAAGTAAATCATTAGACCGAGTTGTTTTATATTTATGTCATGTACTACCAAAGGTAACATCAATTTATCTCTAATCAGGCAGATCAACATGTTACTTCGCCGAAGGACAAGTCAGGTAGACACGTAATCTTCAAGAAGCTAGGACAACCAGCAAGCTGTTAGAGTTAAGGATCTTGTCCCTATTCATTTTCTTCGTTATCTTTAGCCTTCCATAAGCGATCAGCATTATACTACAAACTAATTTTAAATTGCTTAAGTCCGTAAGGCCATTTACTAGCTCACAGACGCGTCATTCCCACAGCTGGTTAATGAGCAGTTGTCTGCCGATCGTCATATTGTTGCAGAATCAATAGTTACCTTGCATGTGTTATACTGGATCTTTTGGCGCAGTAACCACAAACCACTTTTTAAACATACCCGATACGTGTTTCCCTAACTACATTAGCATCTTTAGGGGAAGATTGGAAGTAAATCATTAGACCGAGTTGTTTTATATTTATGTCATGTACTACCAAAGGTAACATCAATTTATCTCTAATCGGGCAGATCAACATGTTACTTCGCCGAAGGACAAGTCAGGTAGACATGTAATCTTTAAGAAGCTAGGACAACCAGCAAGCTGGTCGAGTTAAGGATCTTGTCCCTATCCATTTTCTTCGTTATCTCTAGCCTTCCATAAGCGATCAGCCTTATACTACAAACTAATTTTAAATTGCTTAAGTCCGTAAGGCCATTTACTAGCTCACAGACGCGTCATCCCCACAGCTGGTTAATGAGCAGTTGTCTGCCGATCGTCATATTGTTGCAGAATCAACAGTTACCTTGCATATGTGATGCTGAATTTTTTGGCGCAGCGACCACAAACGCTACACAGTTTCACCACTCGCCGAACCACGTTTTAAAAATACCCCAGATATGTTTTTCTGTCGCAACAACAAATATCGTTGGTATAAGCTTTAATAGGAATCTGCTCATTATGCCGAGCTGAAGCAAGTACTGCCGTATACACACCTCCCACTCCTAACAATTATATCAAGCATTTTTGTTTAATAAAAACCTTTTCCCTTTTCAAAAAAGTAGATTCATGACAAAAAGGTCATATATATGTCTAAGAAGTGAAATACTCGTATAGTTTTAATTTTCTCTATAATTTTACTAATTATATAAGTTCTTTTGAGTCTACACTGTCGTTATAAACAGCAACATTTTCTGATAATCCCACTGCCAGTGATCCACTGGGTTGGAATCAGGTGATCTTAGAGGCCAAAAATGCTTCCTTCTTTGTCACTCGATTGTGAAAAATAGTAACTAGCAACTCTTTAACTGGTCGGGAAATCGTGCGTCAAAATAATCTCGTTTAACAGAAAAAGTTGTGGATAATTTTATTTGTTATGGTTGATTTAACTGTTCTTCCGTGCTGCGGAATAGTACGTACATGACCTTTGCTGTCCTTTCAGCAGTATTTCTACTAGTGTTTGATCACACAGAGACATGTGGTAAATACACGATGGACGATTTGACTGATCCAAGCAACCACCAGATGTCTTTGAGATGTAAACTTTGCATATTAAAAGATAGTAGTAAAAATTTAGCAGGCTGCGTTCGTTACCTTACGTTGGCGTTTGGTTGTTTCAAACACAGGGTATTGTGGCTGCATGTATTTAGGTGTCAGGACGGACGCCTGGAGATGTGGATTGAATCGCATAATTGTATTGCTTTATATAACATTTATAGTAGTAGTTGTAGGCGTATTTCCAATCTTAAGGATAAAACGTTACTAATTAGTTATTACTAGAATCATTAAGATAATATTGTATAATTCATGCAACCGACTTTTATTTGCGGAACCTTGCGAATAAATTGCAAAATTATGTCGTTATAAAGGAAGAGTTTCACCAAGTGCGTCTAAGTTTTACTTGATTCCTAGACTTACCTAACTAACTGTAGTATGATAGATGTAGGAACTTACCTGGAACAAAAGAAAATACGTTTAATATAGATGTATATTCATAATATTTCTATGCATGCTTAAAAGAGTTTCAATAATACATGCCCAAGGTTGAATTTTGTTCAAAAGTCATATGTATACAGGTGATTGTAGATTACAGAAGCTTGTGGCTTCAATCCTCACAGGCGAGAACTTTTTCTTTCTGATTTTGCTAATTATAAGATCAACCACTTTTTCAGGTAGTAGAATGCGATATAAAAATTCTTCACAGTGTTTTTTGATGGCGACAGTCTCTGTCTGACCAGTTCGTCATGGTCTAACGGTAAAAGGCGCCTGCCTAGAATGCAGGAAGTGGTGGGTTCGATCCCCACTGGCGACAAATTTTTCTTTCTAATTTTTCTAAATATTATTAGTTGTCCACTTATAGATTGCATTTTAATCCGGTAAAATTATGTAATAATATTTGCGAATGTTACTCACAGCCTAACATGGCTGAGTGATTCAACTTTCAGCGTATATTGCACAAGGTTGCGAAAAATGTTTCTTTCTAATTTGGCGATATAAAATTCCTACATAATGTTCGCTTGGCAAATTACAATAGATCGAAAAAAGAGCTGCTGCTCCGAACTCTCTGGTACAGCATTATTCAGACTTTTGGGGTTAAATTATTCGTGTAATACGTAGGACTCGACTTCCTGTTTCATAAACGTGGCAGGACTTGTTGTAAAATCAAAATTTACATTTTGAAGCAGATTATGTAAATCAAACAGCCTCCTTCGGTAATTGGGGTAATTTATACGCTGCGCTAAACTTCTGTGCGACTCAGTTAATTTTTTCACCTGGCTGGCTAGTTGAACTGTATCAACAAAGTAAGCAAGAAAATAACGCAATGAAAAAATGATTCCATATTGCGCTAGTTTGTGTCATTCTCCAGTATATCGAAATCAGATTTTTACGAAATCCTCCAAATTAGACGTATTATATTTAATGCACTGTTGTGCGAGTCTGTGTTCGAGTGAGCTTCCTTTTATGAATATCCGGTTGTACGAATATCTCGCATACTGTCAGACCTTTTAATGTTCATCATGCCTGTTATGACATCTAAGCAAAATCTCTGAACTGCGGTAACGTTTCCGCAGTCAAATATTCATCGAGGTGCCAGTGGATGGATTCACCCGCAATATTTTTGATTAATAAGCATTCCAAAAAAATCATTTTGTATCTCAGCATTTCATGATAGTCCTTATCTGAAATCAACACTGGCGGCAGTCAATCGATCTCTATGTATATATTTATCGAATACTTCATTTTTCAGTTTTTTCCGAGGCAGTCAAAACGTTTGTAAAGATCCTAGCGGTCGGTACAAATAATTGATCCAAATCCAAGTGCCACAGATGTGCCGATGATACTTAGATTCATGGACTGCTAGGACCTCTGGTTAGTGAACCAGTCAGGGATGCAGATTCAGTCGATACTATTTTTCATGTGGTGATACCACGC
This sequence comes from Bruchidius siliquastri, assembly GCA_949316355.1. Lineage (NCBI taxonomy): Eukaryota > Metazoa > Arthropoda > Insecta > Coleoptera > Chrysomelidae > Bruchidius > Bruchidius siliquastri. The sequence continues at coordinate 20,609,434 of OX438538.1, read as the reverse complement.
GACATTGCACAACGCAGAGATTGGTAGAACCACAGAGATGTACAGGTAGATCGTCTCGACAACAGGGTGCGGTGCACTACAAGGGTCACGCTGAAAGTCTTTAGATATTCCTAATATATACAAGCTTAAACAAGTTTGAGCACGCAGCTATTTTGTGTAAAGTTGTAAGTGCTTACACGTAAAGGCAGCGTTTGAATCGCTCAGTAGTTGCCTTGCCACGGTCTCGAATCCATCTAAGTGTTGGCCGAATTTTAACGTGAAAATGGAACCGGGTAGTCGCGATTTTCGAGCCATCACTTTGTATGACTATAAAAAGGGACTAAAAGAAGCGAAATGTCATGAAAGTTTAGTGAGTTTTTAATTGGTTTGCTGAGTTTAAAAGGGGTCGGGTCTCACTTGATGATGAACCTCGAACAGGTCGACCGCCCTCTGCTGTTACTCCGGAAACTGTAGAAGATGAGCAAAATATGGTAAAAAAAGATCAACATATAACCTACACCGAGATTGAGGCTTCTCTAGGGATTGTATCGGCAGCGGTCCGAACAATCATTCATGATCACCATCGCCTAAGGAAGCGGCGTTTCAGATGGGTGCCAATTTGTCGACAAGTGAGAAAAAAGCAACAAGAGTTGATTGGGCTAAGTTTGTGCTTGAAAAATGTGATAATGGTCACAGTGAAAACACTTTTAATATCGTATCCGGAGACGAAACATGGTTATGTCATTATGATCCCAAAACTAAACAGCAATCATTAGTTTGGTGCTTTGCAAGTGAGCAGCCTTCAACGAAAGTTTGTCATTCCAAGAGTGTTGGAAAGTGGATACATCACAACGGTAGTCTCGGAAAATCAAAGGACAGTTACTTCTTCTGAATGGTATATAACCAAATGTGTTCCTGTAGTCTTCCAAGAACTATGCAAGGGTCGTCCAAAGACTGGTCTGCGGGGTATTCAATGGCACCTTGACAACGCACCCTCCCACAGCGCCGCTAGAACACTCGATTTTTTTGCTGAGCAGGTTGTCAAACTGTTGCCTCACCCACCTCATTCTCCGGACCTAGCTCCGTGCGACTTCTTCTTATTCCCTAAGATCAAAGAAAAGTTACGAGGTCGCCATTTTTCCACCGATGAAGAGGCAATCGCTGCATTTGAGGAGGAAATTAGCAACCTTTCAAAAGAACATTGGTCACAAGAATTTGACAAGTAGTTTTACTGAATGCGTAAATGTATTGAGGTAGGGGGAGAATATGTTGAAAACAGAATAAAGTTTTTTTCAAAAACCTTGTGTTTTTCTGTACCTAAAAAGTTTCAGCGTGACCTTGTACAGTGTCAGCACGAAACGCGGGAAAGACGGGTTTGAAGTCCCTTCCATACCAAACATATTTCCAGAATTGTGTCTGCATTTACTCAGTTACGGATGCTGATTAATCCGTCTTATCTTCCGTTTGTTCCTGGAACATGTACACCGTAAGTAGCCAAGTTTAAGATAAAGTATTTAGAGTATTCGCTTGATAACTTCTTAGAGATTAGCTGAAAAGAAAAATCTGGATTCTCTGGAGCTGCAGGTGCTAGCTGAGTGTGGGCGATTTTAACTTCAAAAGACGCCATTCCTGTGGTCACTTCAAGTCCCCCCATAATAGTCCAGGAGATGCATTGTATGAAATCGTTGCTCCTTCAAATTATAGAGGTTTTTCTGCTGAGGAATGCGTATAACAACAAAACAAATAAGTTAACTTGTATGTAATAAAATATAATAAACACATGGAACTTCACGGAGTGCCTCGAATCGTCGATATATCCAAAGCTTCTGGTAGGTAGTGGCATGAGGAACTTCTGATGAAGCTTGCTGCCACTGGGTGCATGCCAATGGTTGGATAGTCTGAGATCAGAGGCCGATCCATATTCTTTGTGGTGAATGGAAATGCTTTAGAAGTATTAATCAGCTCTGGTGTTCCCCAGGGATATGTCCTTACTCCAATGCTCGTCCTGTTATTTATCAACGAATTGTTGAAAATAACATTCTACAGGTTCCCAGATGACAGAATCTTCGTATCCTGTAGGCAACTTGGTTTCTTAACCTATGGTTGCAATTTGCAGGATTTCAAGGTTAATATGAATTGGTATTTGTCCTCTCGCAGGGGCGCTGTAAAATGATAATCTGTCTGCCTTTGAGAGAGGTTACATTTAAATAACACATAAATAAACATAAATGGGGTGGTTTAATGATTTTCGTAAAGTCAATTTTTCGGTAATATTTCAAAAGAGAATAACGGCATCCTTTCTTTCCCAAATTTTGGTACAGTTTTGCAACACGGCGTCGGAAAATATCTTACACCAGCAAAATATTTTTCTCCCAAAGTCCATGAAGCTTAATATTTTTCCAAAGATAATTTAACCTTATCAATAGTGGAAAAAATACTTTTCGATTCTGAATGTACACTGGAATCCTTCAGTCTTTTTCAGCCAATTAACGTTTTCATGTTCTATCATCTAGACTATTGAGCACCAGGGATATTTGACCCACTAAAAGGACCAATTTTCCAGAAGACGAGATTTTGCTTCGATTGCAGAAAATTATGCTTATAGTTTTTCCAAATGAACCTACATCTGTTCTGTAATAATGGAATCAATATATGAAATTTCGAATACTTGATCTGCGCTACTACCAGTTTAAAGTCAAAGCCACAGCGGTCAGGGATCTAACAGGTCCAGATGCTAACAGATATGGTTGCTAAGTGTTTACAATCCATGCAAATAAGGAGACCAGTTAGTAAGGCGTCCTTAATGAAAAAGACCTTTACTGAAGGAGCGACCATGCATGTGGCCCTTAGTTCTCTGAATTTCCCATTCCACTGCAAAGAGCTCCAGCATCACAGTGAAGGAAAAACTGCCATGGGAACTGTCAGGCTGTTTTGGGAAAACTAATTATCCATTGTGACCGCACAGAGAACTTATCAAATTATTTGTAAACATGGTCGTAGTGTACAGCTGTTTATTTTTGGAATTTATTGTTACGTCATTACCAGAATAACGGTTTTAATTTTATGAAAACAATTGGTGTTGATCAAATGGAAGCTAGTTCATCTGCTGACCGATTCGAATTTTCATCGTTGAGGAAACATTTTACTCCAGGTAAATTAGACCGAAAAAACGTGGAATTGATCCACAAATAATGAGCAAGATGGAAACAAAGATACAAATTTGTATTTAGATGTCTTCTTTTTTGACCCGGCTAAGGCTTTCGATACAATAGAATTAAAAATAATATGAAAATTAAAATCAATCCATGTCTGCTTTTCTAACCGAAGACAGATAAATCCTCATCCAATAAGCGTTAATGGGACCACCGTACCACGAGAAGTTAACGCTAAGTACCTAGGTATGACCCTTCACACAAGACTGAAATGGAAACATTACATCAAAAAAAGGCCTTCGTTACAAACAATACTACTGGTTATTGGAAAGATCCTCAAAGCTGTCCCTCTATAACAAAATAATGATCTATAATCAGATTCTTAAACCCGTTTGGCTCTACGGCTGTCAACTGTGGGGTTGTTCGAAAGATTCTAACATCAAGATTATACAAAGATTCCAAAATAAAAATTTAAGAGCTATTGTTAATGCCCCTTGGTACATTCGCAATAAGGATATTCATCGCAATCTGATTATACCTCTCGGAGTCGACGAGATCAAGAGAATGGCCAGACATGAAGAAAGGCTCCATCACCACCCAAACGCAGAAGCTCTTCAACTACTGGACAACCACAATGCTGTCCGACGATTGAAGAGAACCAGCCATACGAATTGGTGTGGTGCTTTGGTGCATAGAGCAGAGCATGTGTACCAATTCGTAGTTATAGTGTTAACGTGATCTAAAGGACATCGATGGATTTACTTTAGTGATAATTATTAGTTTGTAAGAATTCAAAGGAAAATTAATGGTTGATCAGTTTCATCAGTTTTAATATGAAGGCATTATGCCCCCCTAACACAAAAAACAAAAAACGTAAAAGTACCTTTTTCAGTCGGTCTGAAAAGCCAATTTTAGGATAAGCCTCACAGAGACCGTTTCCCTTCTTAAGTTAAAATTGTTTTTGTTACTCATATCATATCTTCAAATTTTAGATATCATATTTCCCACAGAGTGGTACCACGATTCTTCGATGCAGGATTCAGTCAGTAAAATGCGATCAGAGATTTTTACTGATCCAAACAATAGCACTGTGCCTCAAAACATGAAATGTGAGAGAAGTAAATATGCAATCTAACAGCCTTCAATGACAAAAAGTAATATCAAAAACCAAATAAAGTTGTGAACAATTTGAGACTATTTCGTTTCAGATGCCTGTGTAAGACTGGTCTTATATGTGCTGCGTGAGCAGCTTGTTAATTTTTTGTGAAGACGAAGTAATCAGAACGTGGGAAGCAAATCCGTAACATATTCAAGTGCAGAGTGTAAAAAATCGATACAAACCACATTTGCACGCTTAAAGTAGCCGGAGGCATTTGGAAATGAGCTCTACGTTTTATCAATAGTTTTTCACAGGGAAACACGATTTTAATTTTCCTTAAAAACGCTTTTTATTAAACCAGGTCTCGTGTAGTATCCCTGCTGTCAAACAAAACAAATGGTTTGCTTCTAACTTAAATGGTGTGTGTCTGTTGGTATATATTTGGAGTAAATGAAGGTCTATTTCCAACACAGTTGTGTTCTGCAACTGATTAGAGTATTTTATGGGGTGGACTCAGGAAAACTTTTCATTTCGCATATATTCAGGCGAGGGAATTATTATGATCACACTTCTGAACTCGAAAAACATTTTTCTTCTTCTTTATATGCATTGTCCTGTCGTTTGCAATCATCCTGGTATTTTATTTCCATCTTGCGCAAGTTTAAATAGTTGGTTGACAGTGCGGACACCTGTCCAGTTGCAAATGTTGTTTAACCATGATTTTTGTTTCCTACGAACTCCTCTTCGTCTTTCTATTATTAGCTGCAAGGTACGGAACTAAGTGTAGCGGTAGGATCAAATCACCACTGGTCCAGGAATGCAGCACCGCCCTCTAATGCTTAGCCCAACCCAAGAACTTGACCCTCATGTGGATCCCTGGTCAAAGTGGGGTGCCAGGTAACGAGAAAGCAGACTGCCTGACGTATTAAACTAATGAGAATTTTGTTTTATCGTATGCTTGGTTGAAGATATTTTTCCTATGTTTTTATCAAATGTTTGTTCTATAGTTTTGTTAATATAACGTTAGAGTTTAACTGTAGCTATAGTCTTTGTGAGACAAGGGTGCGTATCGTCACAACAACTGTTTAATCTGTACGCTGAGGATATTTTTCAGGGAGAATTCGAGGAAACAACAATTAGAATAAAAGTTATAGAATAGAAAGCAATGAAGAAAGTGGCCCTCATTGAATGTCAAAAAGAAACAATTTATGACCATAATGCAATCACACACACATAAAAATAAATTATCAGACCAAGAATATACGCATATAGAGTAAATTCATGTTAATATATTCAATTCAAACATGGGAAAGTCTTGGAAAATCTCAAATTGAGCATATGATAATCTTGACACAAAACAGGGAAAATCTTACCTAGAAGAATACTATAATGTTGACTGAAGCATTTCAGGATCTTGGCACAAGTTCCACTTCATTATATAATTGCACAACCCCAACTTTTTAACAGCACATTCATCCTGAGAGGTGGTTGGTAAAAATTAAATTCAAACTAAATCGCAAGAATTTCGCTCTGTTGGAAAACATGATAATCTCACAAAAAAATGTGGAATACTTTGAATATTTAAATCTTAGTTGTAAAGGAAATTATATTTTTTCAGAGTAGATTTCTTTAGAATGAATATTGAATTTGAAAATATAATTTTCTTGGTTCAAATTAATGATAATTTTGTTATCAAGTAAATTGTCTAAGAAAAAGATCAGATGTTCATGTCGTGAGTATATTTTTACAAAAATATAAAAATTCTTGAACTGAGAATTTCTTTTTATCTGTGCATAAACGACACGAACGCTTAGGAATAAAACAGCACAATAATACAAACAAAAAATGGTAGAAAAAGTGAAAAAATATGTATGCGACCAAATGTTAATGAAAATAAATGAGTATACAGAAGAAATTCGGTCAAGAATTGGCTAAACTAGAAATAAATTCAATAAAATCATGTATGTAGATTGTAGTATATATGAGAATTTAATAGAATATAGAATTAAAAACCATGAAGATATGATAGTTGCAATATCTGGGCAGATATTTATTCACAGCAAGATACAGGAAAGCAGCTTGGAAGATAAAATTAGCTGTGATGACTTCGCTTGACTTTGGTTTGGAGATAAAGAATAGCGTATTGGAAAAACATGAGAAATTACATTATTAATTATTCAGTGGCATGAATTTTGTCTTGGAGACCAAAATACACTATTTTTTGCAGTCGGGTTTGTAAGAAGGAACCTGTGCCCAGTTTTGCATTACCCTGTATACACCGTTACATATTTCTAATATCCTAACTTCTGCCCGGGCAATACAACGTTCATCCTGTTCTAGTTTTCGATCTTGATATACGTGGCTACAGTTTATTCCCATGGCACTAGAGGCGTGTGTTATATGAATATTAGTACAACTGGAAATTATTCTAACTGTAAGTCGTCCCTTAGGATATATTAAATTTTCGGTTGTTTTACTCTGAAACGAAATTTTATTATGAACAGAACGTACTTCGCTTGCTGTTTATTGCGGTTTCTATGTTTGTTAAATGGAAACAATTATTTGTAACACTACAGCTATAACTAGAGGTATACCCTCAGGTATGGTGTGGATAGTAAGATTATATTCACACTTTGCAGTACTTTAATATGCATGTTTTAGAAGAGTAGTACGTTCATAGCATAGAAATAGAGAAAACTTAACTTAATGTCTAGAATGAGTAGAGTTACTGCTGAAATTGTTCCTTCTACTTGCCATGCCAATAGGCGAGGAAGAAGTGTAATCGTGAATAATTTTTAATTTGGGAAACTGTGTTCTATTTGAGGTTTTATTGATATTTCATGATATATACGTCAGTAAAAACCATGACACTCATTTCTGTCGGACTGGCGGTCTGTCTGTTTGTCGTCTGTTCGTTAATCCTTAGCCTCTCTGTAAGTAAGAAAGTAATTTGTGTCCCTAGGTTATCATCATTCAACAAAAAAGTCGTTTAATCTTTGTTTTTGGACATACCCAAGGCCTATGAAGTTCAAATATTGACAAATAACTCTCGATTCCTATTGTCCTTGCAAGATTGAGTAGATTTTTATTTTGAGGACCAGTTTTGCTATTCAGTAGGACTGTGGTCATCGATCAATTAGCTAATCAAACAATCTACTGCTACAATTAGTTGATTATGTTCAAGCAAATCAATACAACAACGCCCAACCTGTTACATTCTTGGTATATGTACATTGTTTGGCTATGCATATACTGTAAGAAATGGGTATACAATTCACAGTTGCATACCTCAATTCGATTGCATTTGTAAACTTTCTGCAAGTATAATTTGAAATTTTCACTCAAAATGAATACCTATAAGCTAAAGCGTGGTCGTATCTCACAAAATGAAGTTTATTTTCATTAATTTTATCTACCCCACTCATCGTAGTAAAAGTTTCATACATTTAAAGCAAGCAGTTTTCTTGGCGTTTTCCAAGATTGGAATTTTAAATCTACATGTGTATGCAGATGAATGTTACTTCCTAAACTCTGGTTGGATGTTTCTACATCGAAATTCATTAGTCTGTGGTGGTTTTCGGGCTATATCCGAATTTGAATGTTTTATAATAGTCAAAATATAATTTCTTCTGTCTGACAACAAGGATTTTATTTCTCACTCAGACTGGTGATATTTCAAATTCGAGATATCGCGTATTTTCACAGGCTTTTATTTAACTTGCAATGTATGTATGTGTCTATGTCACTATGTAACTAAGTTTGTTCGGTGTAATTCTGCAACTCAATTTTGGAGTAGATATCTTCAACCGATTGAGCTGAAATTTTTTATACACGTTAAGTTCGGATGACAATGCATGTGATGTGACTTTAAATCCAATATGGCGGAACACCCAAGATGGCGGACTAATTATTTTTAATGCAAACTTGCAATATGGAAATCAAATGAAAGGGCTTGTTGAGAATAACTCGAAAAATGAAGTGACGTCACTCTAAATCCAATATGGCGGAACATCCAAGATGGCGGACTAGTAATATTTTAATGCACTCTTGCAATATGGGGATCAAATGAAAGGGCTTGCTGAGAATAACTCGAAAGATGAAGTGACGTCACTCTGAATCCAATATGGCGGAACATCCAAGATGGCGGACTAGTAATATTTTAATGCACTCTTGCAATATGGGGATCAAATGAAAGGGCCTGTTGAGAATAACTCGAAAAATGAAGTGACGTCACTCTAAATCCAATATGGCGGAACATCCAAGATGGCGGACTAGTAATATTTTAATGCACTCTTGCAATATGGGGATCAAATGAAAGGGCCTGTTGAGAATAACTCGAAAGATGAAGTGACGTCACTCTGAATCCAATATGGCGGAACATCCAAGATGGCGGACTAGTAATATTTTAATGCACTCTTGCAATATGGGGATCAAATGAAAGGGCTTGCTGAGAATAACTCGAAAGATGAAGTGACGTCACTCTGAATCCAATATGGCGGAACATCCAAGATGGCGGACTAGTAATATTTTAATGCACTCTTGCAATATGGGGATCAAATGAAAGGGCCTGTTGAGAATAACTCGAAAAATGAAGTGACGTCACTCTAAATCCAATATGGCGGAACATCCAAGATGGCGGACTAGTAATATTTTAATGCACTCTTGCAATATGGGGATCAAATGAAAGGGCTTGTTGAGAATAACTCAAAAAATGAAGTGACGTCACTCTAAATCCAATATGGCGGAACATCCAAGATGGCGGACTAGTAATATTTTAATGCACTCTTGCAATATGGGGATCAAATGAAAGGGCTTTCTGAGAATAACTCGAAAAATGAAGTGACGTCACTCTAAATACAATATAGCGGAACATCCAAGATGGCGGACTAGTAATATTTTAATGCACTCTTGCAATATGGGGATCAAATGAAAGGTCTTGTTGAGAATAACTCGAAAAATGAAGTGACGTCACTCTAAATACAATATGGCGGAACATCTAAGATGGCGGACTAGTAATATTTTAATGCACTCTTGCAATATGGAAATCAAATGAAAGGGCTTGTTGAGAATAACTCGGAAAATGAAGTGACGTCACTCTAAATCCAATATGGCGGAACATCCAAGATGGCGGACTAGTTATATTTTAATGCACTCTTGCAATATGGGGATCAAATGAAAGGGCTTGCTGAGAATAACTTCAAAATGAAGTGACGTCACTCTTTTTATTTTATCGAATATGGCGGACTAAGTTTTTTATGCTCTCCTGCAATATGGGTATCAAACAAAATGAATTGCTGAGGATATGGATGAGCATAAAAAAGATGGTGATCATAAGCTCCGTTGCTACAATCCGTCTGAGATTTTGGTGTACCTGGGCTTTTACAGATCTGTCCAGCGATAACTAAAAATTAAAAGATAAATTAAATGTAAAAAAAATCTTAAAAACAAGCTTTTATTTAAATAAAATCAAAATTATCGAATGCATATAAATTCTTACTCCAAAGGAACAAAATTTTATGGTCAAGTTGAATTATTTGCTCCAAGATTATAAGATGCTCAAGTTAACATTGTAGATATGATATTCTTGTGCCGAAACTATCATAATCTGAATTAAAAATTTTGCTATTATTACATCGAAGACTTTCTCACGTTTAAATAGAAAATATTTAATCAAGTTAACGCTATACAATCAATAATACAGTATTCATACTTTAAGATTTTTATAGGTTTACGCATACTTGAATATAACTTGTTTGAGAATTTATTTTTATGTGTGTATGTACCTTATTTTTTTAAATTTTTTGATGATTACTTCGTCCTTGTCACAGAGGTAATTGAGAGTCAAAGTTTCATCAAAACCCTGAACCGAACCGAAGTAAACATCTCCAATTCGAAATTTGTTTATATCACAATACTTTCCGCGCGGCGGCGTGAGAGGCAAACTTTTATATTTTTCTGTAATTTATGCCTTTAATTATCCTTAAAATTATCAGTATATTGAACGACCAAAATCCTGACGGTTTCCTTAGCATCAATAAACATGAGATAACCCTATGATTAAAGTGCACACTTCCTTTGTTCAGTGGTATTGAAGTTTTAACGTAAGTTGGGATAAGCTTCGTCAAGGTCAGGATAGCGAAGGGTCTGTTAAAGGTATCAAAAATTCATAGCAGGTCTTAGGGTACTTCCGTAGGGTGGAAAATCAACAAACTTGACTCTTAGTTCAGCACAAATACCTATTTTATCTTATTCAATTATTAATAGTATTTTCACGTAAATGCTATTAACAGGGTAATATTAAGAAACAAGGTTCAACAGCAAAATGATAGACTGCATTCAGTATTGAAAAGGGGCTAAGGGAGAATGATATTTTCAACTTCTTTTCTTCACAAAAGGAAATTACATCTGGAAGGAAATATTGGGCAACATCTCAGTGCGATGCGAATGAAAACTCAGGTCTGGTCTTCTCTTCACATGTCAAACTATCACTCAAATAATCGAGGTTGCAATTCAATATAGCGAAATGCATGTCACAACTTTTTCAGCCCACCTCAGAGTGTTGCGTTTATCTAGAATGCAGGAAACCAATACCTGCCGAAGTGAACAACTTTAAAGTTTTGACTTCATTGCTCAAGAGTTCCAACTTTTTTACAGTCAGCCAACAATAATTTCGGTGTGTTTGAGCTCAAAAAGCGATTTCCTGTTCCCACAGCAGTTTGCAGCTAGGGAAGAACATTGCACGGAAGTAAAATCGAATAAGAGAGAATTATTTATGACGTGGATGCATTTGAAGACGATAAAATATATTTTTCTAAATGTACAGAGTGTGTAAGATTAGTGTAACTCAGTGACTCTCACGCTTTAATTCGCTTGGAAAAATCATTCCTCAGTATATAATAATTAGAAACCGGATTTGTAACCGGATTATATGCACGTAAAAGCAAAAATTTAAATTCATGCAATTATATGCAGGTATGAAAAATTCGTTATTTTTTTTATTTTTTTTAGGGTAGTAGTGGTCTTGCAGGGATGATTTGAATTGGTGGAAGAGCCAACCGAGTATGAGACAAGTAAAAGAGTTGAAGGCTCTATGAGAAACTCTATGTAGAAGTTTTGCTATGAACACAGTGTGGCAATGCTATTCAATATGGTGGAACGCCTGTCACAGCTTTTTGAGTGTTATTTGTGAGGCCTGGTCTACTAGTTACAACTTTTCAATCTAGACAGTCTCTTTTTATTAATCACGTCAACCGACAAATGGCAAGTCATAATCCTTTGTGACAAACTGCCGCCATCGTCGCCATGGAGGCCGCGCGGCGTTCCTTTCAATTCACGGTCACGAAGCATGGGAAAGGGAGACGAAAGGATAAAAAAGGGAAAAATACGTGGAGTTAACCCGGCAATTTCCGTAGGAACTTCCTGCCACTAATTGCATTTCTTTTGTTTTCTGAATTTTCCAAATCTAAAATAATCCCTACTTGCCCAGCTAAATCCGACCCTTGTTAGCTTGTCAGTACGTGACCTTAATCAACAAATTGTGAGTTTCTGTTGCTGCTTTCGAAAACATTCTTTAGATCGCGTCGCGACTTTCAGCGGCCTCCTCGAAAATTGCAGGTCTCTCTCCCCAGAGGCAAACATTTTCTACTTTTTCAGCCACACGGATTTCTGGGGATGTAGATATACAGAAAAAGTTTTATAAAACATGGCATGGATGGCTTTACCATATATCCAATTTTTACTGAATGGACTAACTATGGAAAATATGCAAAGATTCATGCAAATTTCAAGACTTATCTGTGGATGTCTCACTTCACCTTACTTGTACTGACCTACTGATGGGAGGACTTCAGTAACTTCTCGCTATGCTGCCGCAGCAACCTTTACCAAAGCAAAAAGGAAGACATATTGAATGTTAGAAAAAAAATGGAATACAATTTTCAATTTTTTGCACTGTGGCAGCCGAAACCTTAGTAAAATTCTTCCTTCCATCATATGTGATTTTAATTAGCAGCGAGTACAATTAAGATATTGTGCATCAGTAGCCAAATTTGTGTCCCCCAAATCATAAATTATTCATGTACATGAATTGATATGCAGTATAAGACCTTATCCAATCCACAGCTTGCAGAGGACAGGACCCTTATAACATTCATGGAACCAGGAAAGCCACTAATATTCCCCCTTCAACTCCAAAACGTTGTATTCACCGGAAAAGCAGCTACTACTACTCTACAATACTCAGACCAAATACATCTCTAAAATACTGCTCACGTGTATTGGGGTGCGTCCCAAAGCATTCTCTGAGGCTTCTGAACACAATACAGAAACGAGCAATACATCTATTGGATGTACTTGACCCTACAAACTACCCTCAGACTCTACAACATCGAAGAAAAATGGTTAACCTGTCTTTATTCTAGAGATAGTACTATAGTAACATTAGTGACTGTTTTCTCGCATAATAACCTCCAGAGCCATGAGTACAACAAGCACTAGAAGTCCCCAACGGTCTCATCCTTGCCAGTTCAAACTTACAACACCTCAAATGAGTCCTTCCAGAAGTTGTTCCTTTGGAGAATCTCAGCGTTGTGAAATGAGCTACTGTGGAATTTTTCTAGGCAGTTATATTTTCAGTTATCATTTTAAGATCAATGTGGATAGATGTTTATCTTCTCACAGCGCTTCCCACGTCTGTGAAGGGTAGTTCATAAACTCCAGATTAGATTTGACATTGAGTATATACTAGCAATACCTGTCAAATCTGGAGTTGAAACAAATGGCATTCTTTATGATAGTAGAATACTTCCCTTTCTTTTGGGGGAAAAGTAAGAACAAGTAATGGAAAATTTGGAGCTGCGTTTATATTTATTATTATTATATTATTGATATTTGATTTTCCACTGGCTTCTAATTGACACCACATTCGTTTGACTAAAGTACCTGCACTAACGTTTCGTATGATCTATTATAATGACATTGACGCTTCTGACCGCGAAATTAAAGATATTTCAGTCAATTTTATTTCATGGGGCTTGAGTTTCAGTAAAATAGGTAACAAATCAGACAGACAATTAGAGGATAAGTTCCAAAAGTTCCATTGCAGTTCCTTATTCAAATTATACCTACTTCTCATATACAAGAAACTGTACTTATGCTTTTCATAGTGGCGCTATTCCCCTGTTGCATATGCAATGTTTACTTGCAATTTTCGAGTATATGTACGTTCATATTTATACAGAATATCTTATGATACCGTTGCTTCGCGTATATGAGATACAATTATACTTTTATAAATAAAATAAACTTAAGCGAGGGTACGAGAAGGAACAATATTTACGTAGACAACACGTTATCATGGACGTGATCGAGGGAATTTAGTGAGGGGTTGTAACATCTATTGATAATACGGCATCAATTATAGGATTTCTGCCTTTGCGTGAGGCTATATATGAAAAAATGAGGTCAGTATGACTATGAGGGAAACATCACGTTGGTTTTGCACCAGATATGGACAGTGATACTGGCAGGGATAGGGCCAGGATCAGTGGTAGGGGCTGGGAGAGGGACAGTGGCAGGTGTAGGGGCAGGGGCAGCGGTCAGGGTGAGACAGTTGTTGGCAGGGGCAGAGATCGCGGCAGAAGAGGGCAAAGGGTAGGGGTAGGGACAGGGGCAGGTGTAGTGATATGGGCAGGGTTTGGAACGTGAGAGGGGGAATATGTAAAAGTAGAGGCGGGGTTAGGGAAAAGATAGGAGCTGTTTAAGAACAGTGTAAGTGGAAGGTTTAGGTTTAGGTGTAGGAGAAGGGGTAGATACAGTCGCAGGGGTATATTCACTACAGCACGAGTGGTAGGGGCCGTTCAGGATCTGAGTCACAGACCTCGGTCGCTTTACGGTCAAGACGCGGCTGGAGCTGGGACTGGAGCTGCCGCAGGGGAATTAGCATGTGCAGGGGCAGATGCAGGTCTGATACAGAGAAAGCGGCAGGGGCATGGGCCTTAATGTAAACAGTTACTTGACGTCACAAATACTTTTGAAAATATGGAAGGGGCGGTATTAGGGGCTTGCTCAAGGCCAGGGTGTTGAAGGAAACATATTCCTCTTGTCGATATCAGAGGTAAATTCAGTAATATTTTGGGCTGTACGAGTGTTAGGGGCACGAGCATGATGTAAATGGAGCACTTAACTACCTATTAGAAGGATTAATTTACGCGCTACATTCTTATGTTATTAGATAGATGAGATTCTGACTTAGAGGCAATCGCTGTTTTTTTCTGTGGTTCACTTTCAGATATCTATCCGAACAAGAGATATATTTAATGGATATTTAGGAACACCACTGCTCTAAATACAATAATCTCGAACACAATATTAGTTTATCATTGTACAGCAAATGTTCCATGCTAACATAAATTGTTCGAATCACACAATATCAAAAAATTGCCTGTGAGCTAGAATAAAACTGAAGCTTTCGTATAAACATAAAATATCCCTTATAACGATGAAGGCATTCATTCCTGTGCGTCAGTTACATTTAAAAAAACTATGGAACGGAAATTGAATACGCTCAACTGTATAGCAAAGCTTCGAACACGGATAACATTTTTTACGCCCGTAATACCGAACATCGCTTCGTTATATATATAGAACGTATATATTCTAAGAAAACTTGAATTAAAAAAAAACAAGTTTATAAAACTTCATACGTACCTTGGAAAATACGTAAGCAAACCAACTTGCTACATGCTGTGTGTGAGTGTGTAGGCGTGTTCTTTTGAAACGATGCAACCTGATGTCATATGCAAAAGGAGTGTTGTGATCGCAAACAATTTAGAATTCTAGATCATAAGGTTTTTTGACGTTTCATGGACAAAAACCGTACCAAAAATCATGTTCAGGGTTATGCAGACTGTCATTAACGTGTAGCTTTGTAAGTATTTGAACAGAAACAAGATTACAAATAGTTCCTTATACGCAATTCTGTTATACAAACCTGTCGAAGTGTGATACAATTTAAGAAATGGCTGTTATCTGGTATAGTAAGAATAGCCATTTACCGTAATATCATATCCATAAACCCTCAAAATGTGCTATCCTAAGTTATTATTTTGCGTCCAATATTAGTCTCTGGGTAATATCATCATAGCCCCATTCTCTACTAGATATCATAAAATGTTTTTGCATCAGACATTATTGGATTTTATGTAGTTACCGAAAGGAGTTATACGCAGTAGATGTGCATATTTTATGTTATCGTACCAATACTGTCACTAGTTAATGTGTAATACATTTTTTTCGTTACTGTTACGGTCTGTGCCAATGGGCGGGAGAAGTATTGTAGTCGCGAAAAATTAGATAACGAGATACTGATGACATATACATCACAAAAGCCATGTCACATATTTCCGTCGTTCTATCCGTCTGTCTGTCCACGCCGTTGTCTGTCCAGTAATGCAAAATCCTATAATTTTCAACCCGGAAAGTGCGGTTCGGAATTCATTAGAATTTTGTCGCGAGGTTATCACTAATGATGAAAAAGCCTGAAAGTTTTTGAGATTTGGACGTTATAATGCGATTTTTTAATGCGCTGAACTTACAGTATTTCAAGTGCTGACGCGACGTCAAAAACATTGTAGACCCATAGTTAGGACATATCTTTGATTTCGGTTTTGTTGGTTAATTTAGTGTATATATGAAAAATATTAATAAATAATTTTATGATATTGTTTTAGGTCGATTTATTTTTTTATAGTACTTTTGTATTTCGTATTTTTTACTCAGAGTGAATCAGTAGAATGACTAGAAAATAATATACAAAAACAGAGAGCTTGGATTTTTTTATGGATCCAAGTGATGAGTTATTATGATGCCCCTATTAAAACAATGTTCATTTCAATCATATTATGATTGAATCCCACCACATCATCAAATTCCTCTTTATGAGCTATTTAGATAAAAGAATCTGCTGCTGTTGAATAATATAGATATATACCTTTTAGCGTCCTGATATGTAACCAAAAACAGCGATTCAGCAATCGAAGGCTATGCAATAATAGTCCAGGAAATAAAGGATGAAAATTTTGCTCATAATCGTCTCTACGCACAAAATTACCTTAACGAAAACTTAGGGTCACATGGTTAAAAAATTTGAAGAAATTTGTTGACAGGCCATTTTAATCAGGGAAATATTGAAAAATATTATGTTTTTGTAGACCTTTCAATCACGTCCTCCTGATATCTGCTAGAAGCTCGTTTTTGATTGACATGAACCAACACAATTTTACTTCCTACGCATGAGTACAGGAAGTGTTGAGATAAGATTGTGTAATTCAAACACAAGATACCACAAATAAAACTTGATTCTTGTGACGCGTTTCGACTTACTCTTCAAACCATCGATAATTTAGGTTTCTCAAATGAAGCTCGTTTTCTGTGAGGCTTTTCAATGGTTTAAGGATCGATGATTTAAAAATTCAAACGAGTTTTATTTGAGAAAGCTTGTGTTCAAAATACAGTATTTTATCTTAATTATGGTAGTGTATAATTTTCTGCATGAAAACAATTTTGTTTTCGAATTTGAGGTGACACGTATTATTTCCCACACCAATTGGCAGGAAAATTCTGTAATTGCTGGAAAAAAATCAAATTCGACATATTGTGTATTCTTGATGTTTCATGACGTATAAATCATGAGAAACCATGTTTCCGTCGGTTAAAATTAACTAACAAAACGAGATTAAAAGTACGTACCAAAAAAATTAGTGGATTACTTGTAATTTCTTCGTTATAATTTTTTTAGTTTTATGATGACAATTCCTCCACAACTACACCAATTCTCAAAAACTTTCAAGCTTTTTCATCCTTGTCATAGTGACAAAATTCCATTGAAATCCGAATCTTTCTTTCCGAGTTGAAGGTAATACAGTCAAGGATTACTCAACAGACAATGACGTAGACAGACGACACATAGACAGACAGAATGACGGAAAACGATGGTTTTCGTGGTGCATATATTATGAAACGTCATCAATATCTCGATTTTTTAATTTTTAGCATTACAATACTTCTCCTCCCCATTGTCAGAACTATCTACAGACATATTCTCGTGATGTGAACATTATGAAACATCCGAACAACGTTGGTATCTCAAAAATGTGTATAACTGTTGCAAAAATCAATTTCATACCTGGAACAGTATCATCAACATCTGTTGAAATAAGGGAACAAACATAATAATGTCCAACATTGCAAAATACCACCTATGAATTATTACTATCCAACACAGATGACTTGTCAACAGTCTTTCCACCTATGCGACAGTGACGAATTGCGCCAACGCACATTGAATTTCGAGCTTAACAGGCGTTAATAAAATATTTTTAATCAAAAGTGATAGCGTATTATGGAATGTCCTATTGTTCACTTTGTGAGATATCATTTTTTAATGTACTTGCGATACCTGGAATAACATTTTATAGCCCAAGCAGTCGAAAATACACATTGTTTGAGTATCACGACGTTTCGATTGATATTCTATCTTCAAAATAGCTTGGGACGACGATAAGGTTATTGCCAAGGAACCACATTGGTATCGAAGGAAATTCAAGGAGGCGGCATTCATCACCAACAACAGCAAAGTGTACAGCAAACCCAGCGTAGACATTGAACCAATCTGGCAGCCACTCATAAAGAAGATCAATAGACTACGACTGGACCAGACAACAAACAATGACCGACAAACAGCCACGTCAGGAGACCGGAATACCGCGCATCGGGAACCAATCAGAACAGACCGCGCACAACGACACGTCACCGGACAGGGTATAAATAGGCATGAAAGGAACGTGTTCGCCAGTTCACCTGAAGACGATTGAAGATAGCACATCAATCGAAACGTCGTTCTTATTTATATTCTAACCTAAGGTCTATGGATTTGGAAGCATTTTTTTATAGGATTTGATTATTGGATTTTTGTATTGTATTCGTTCCGGCCTTTTTCCGATTGGCTTACGTTACGCTTGTCGTTAGTGGGCTTGTATTAGTAAGTTTTCTATTATAATCCAATTTAGTTATGTGAGAACTAAGAAAAAAAATTAGCATCAGCGGGATTCAATCCCTCATCTGCCTGATTCTGGGACATCGTATTTCCAAAAACTATAACAACAGTGGAGAATATATACTTACATATCAGTTGTCAACATCTGATGTTAATTATGCCAATAATGGGGCATCGTAATAGTGTTTACGAAAGACAAGGGATGTCGCTGCAAATCAGTTCACCCTTGTTGACAGATGTGTAGGAGTCACTTGTCGCAGGAAGCAGAGCAATTGACCTTCATGGAGAGTCTGGAGTCCTCTTCTAATCAAGCTTGCTGCTTATGGGCAACTGTTTAGATGGTTTTCTTAGGGACCGCCCCTTATTTTTGATTCGAAGAAGCTTTGGAAATAATCACGTATTTTTTACAAGAATTGCCCTAAAATCTTCCCATTTACTCTGAATCATCTCGTTGTGAAAAAACCCCGTACATTACATGAACTTATCGTCCGTACTATTATGGTAAACTGAGATCAAGCAGCAGCCACCTAGGAACCTGTGAGTTTGAAATGTTCACAAGGAATACTAAATCAAGCGATGTATGCTGTGGACTGACATGTCGATAACTTGTATACAGGTACAGATGTAGAACACCGTGATGCAGAACGCTTTTGAAACAGCTTTGATTTATAATGCATAAGATACACCAGATACTAGTTATCTACAAAATTCATGTAATCCGTATCACCATTTTCATCATAATCTCTCCATTACCTGACTTCCATTCGTGTATGTAGTTCCAAACTCAAAATAGACTAGACAGGGTGTTTTGAAGATAGATATCTAAGCGGAATGATGTGATAAAAGTATAATTGTCCAAACGGCATTCCCCATTTAAAAATATAATCAGAAAACTAAGACAATTCCAAGTGAGTCAAAATCACATATTGTTATATATTTTTTCATATATAGTAGAACCTGGTCTTCAGTTGTTGTGACTCTGCTTTTGTTGTGACTCTGCTTTTAGCGTCAGCTCCTGGTACAAAAACAAATATTTACCACTTAAGCCCCACCCCTATTTATGGCTCAATTTCCTATGTTTGTCTGACCTGTGACAGATCGTTGGGGAATTCCAAATGTTAAGATTAAACTTGCTAATTTTGCTCAGTTGCCATTGGAAGTCGTAGAAGGTAGACAAGTACCAAGTAAGGTAGAGTTAACTTAAAAAGCATGAGATACATAATAAAATTGTAGTAGGCGTTTGAATTTTTATGTACCCCGATAAACTTGATTTGACATGATCGGGGACATGATATTGAAAAATATGTGAATTCATTTTATTCATCACTCGTAGTTTTCCCCACCATTTAAAATCTGAAATATAGAACGTCGTCTCGTTCTAGCATCAACACATTTTCGGACCCATGACTATTATTATAGTCACAGGTGCTTATTCTCCCGACTAGTCTTCTATACAAGTTTGTCTCCATACAAATTTTTTATGTAGACTTGTTCCAATATCATTTTATTGTCATAATAATCAATTTGATGCAAATCTATGGAAAATGTGTTTCCTGGAAGAACCGTCTCAATCTTCTTTGGGTAGTGAATAAACTATTTAAGAAACAATTCTAGCTATTATGAATATTTTATTGATCAGAATTATACACAGGAAAGCTTGTCCAACAGTCTGACATCAGTGGTTGTTTGGGCCATATAGCATCAATAGTCGCTTTTTAGCGTAAACAGCCGCTAGATCAACCATTTTCCAAAATACGAAGAAACATCCAATGCATGCCAAGATGTTGACAAGCAGAACCCCGAAGTTATAGATTTGTCCCCAATGTGTATCAAACCACCCCAAACCTCTATAGATGAACGAGTTGAAATTGCAAATATTTGCTTGGTTTGTATCATGATTACCGCTAATCTGCAACAAAAAGATCTCTTATAATCCAAGTTTTTATTAAACCATCTGAAAAAGTCTTATGTACTATTTTCCGTACTCAGTAGATGTTTTGAAGTTGTAAATATTATAGTTATGACGCTGAATTGCCATTGACGAATATGGCGATGCCAAACAAGTAAATGGATTAATTAGAGGATATCGCAAGATGTTTATTTTGGATTGAAGTAAACGGAGATCCCTTGGAAAATATGATAACCTTGCAAAAAAATGGAATACTTGTTAGAAAAGCATTGACATCTTAGTTGTGATGAAAATTATATTTTTCTTCAGAGTATACTTCTTTAGAATGAGTATTGAATTCGAAAATATGCGTTTCTTGGTTCAAATTAATAATAATTTTCTTATTAAGTAAATTGTCTTAGAGTAGAGTAGAGCAGATGTTGTTATCATGAGTATCTCAACAAGAATATCGATTTCTTTTTCATGTGTGTACACCTATAATTTCTAAATCTTCTCAACCCTGTCGCCACTGAACCGATTTCTACAAATTACAAAGCTCTTTCGTCATTGTCACACCAGTAACCAAGTTTGATCAAAATCAAAAATGTTCTTTCCCAGTTAAAGTGTGGTCAATTGTGACTTCCATCATCTGTGATGCTGTGACGAGGGTCAAAGCGATCTAGTGTAGATTTGCACCATCTCACACAAGTTCAATCAGAACAAAGCTTATAGACTTTCAAATATTTCTGTAAAATAGTATTAATTGCTTTCACACCAATCTGTGAAGTTATTACCATGCACTTGACTGATTTCCTCAATACACTATGATTTTAGCCACACGTCTGTAATTGTAAAAAATACAGCCTCATAATGCTCCTTGCTCATTTCCATCACTTATTGGCGAAACTCACACAAAATCAGCTATATTTGAAAATTGTCACTAACTACAAAAAAACTAGATTGAAATGTCACATAAAACTTGTTGTAATAGAATGAAACCCTACCACCCTCTACAATGAAATATTCTTACCGATGTTGATTCCAGACTTTCCTGAGGACTATCTACCATTCCATCATGATTCTTGCTGCTTTTTTCGCCAACGCGTGGAGGACATTCATTATTACAAACAGCAACAACACTTTGAGGATCTCCAGTTGAATCATGAGAAGCAGGAACAGAATAAACGACAGATGGGCAAAGAACGCTGTCAACATAATGGATGACAGGAGCGCCTTCCGAAAAACTGACTGCCGGTGATGAGGTCACTTCAGATATATCTGTTATTGTTGACTCAATTGAAATCGAACATGCACTGAAGTAGTCTGCACTATCATCGTCGCTGTCCATAGTGTCGATGTTGCATTTAACACTTGGAGGTACCTAATAATGACTGCTACGGGCATGCAGAGACGCGATTATCTGTACAGGATTGTATTTGGGGGTAGAGGAGTGATCAGATGCACATTTTTTTGCCACATTTGGGAACAAGGGTTTGATAACTAGTTTTCTTATGGGTGGACGATACGTATAAAGGTACAAGTTGTAAGTGGTAGAAAGAACTGTACGAGGGTCTTGCTGAAAGTCTTTAGATATTCCTAATACATACAAGTTTAATCAAGTTTGAGCACGCAGCCATTTTGTCTAAAGTTGTGAGTGCTTATATACAAAGGCAGCGTTTGAATCATTGAGCAGTTACCTTGCCACAGTCTCGAATGCATCTGAGTGTTGACCGAATTTTAACGTGAAAATGGAACCGGGTACTCGCGATTTTCGAGCCATGACTTTGTATGATAATAAAAAGGGACTGAAACAAGCGGAATGTCATGAAAGTTTAGTGAGTTGCTTTGGGGACTCTGCCCCTTCTAGAGCTACAGTTTTTAATTGGTTTGCTGAGTTCAAAAAGGGGCCGGGTCTAATTTGATGATGAACCTCGCACAGATCGACTGCCCACTGTTGTTACTCCGGAAACTATAGCTGTACAAAATATCGTAAAAAAAGATCGATATATAACCTACACCGAGAATGAGGCTTCTCTGAGGATTTATTCGGCAGCGTTCCGAACAATCATTCATGATCACCTCACCTCAGGAAGCGATGTTCCAGATGGGTGCCATATTTGTTAACCAGTGAGCAATAAGCAAAAAGAGTTGATTGGGCTAAGTTTATCCTTGAAATAATTGATCATGGGCACAGTAAAAACACTTTTAATATCGTAACCGGAGACGAAACATGGTTATATCATTATGATCCCGAAACTAAACTGCAGTCATTAGTTTGGTGCTCTGGAAGTGAGCAGCCTCCAATAAAAATTAGTCATTCCAAAAGTGTTGGGAAGAAAATGGTCGCATCTTTTTCACTAAAAGTGGATACATCACAACGGTAGCCTTGGAAAATCAAAGGACAGTTACTTCTGAATGGTATATAACCAAATGGGTACCTGTAGTCTTTCAAGAACTATGCAAGAGGCGTCCAAAGGCTGGTCTGCGGGGTATTCAATGGCACCATGACAACGCACCCGCCCACAGCGCCGCTAGAACACTCGATTTTTTGCTGAACAGGGTGTCAAACTGTTGCCTTACCCACCTTATTCTCCGGACCTAGCTCCGTGCGACTTCTTCTTATTCCCTAATATCAAAGAAAAGTTACGAGGTTGCCATTTTTCCACCGATGAAGAGGCAATCGCTGCATTTGAGGAGGAAATTAGCAACCTTTCAAAAGAACGTTGGTCACAAGAATTTGACAAGTGGTTTCACCGAATGCGTAAATGTATTGAGGTAGGGGGAGAATATGTTGAATAGCAGAATAAAGTTTTCTGAAAAAACCTTGTAGTTTTTCTGTAGGTATCTAAAAACTTTCAGCGTGACCCTCGTATATGACTTCAGATATCGCAGAATAACGAGCAGTAATCTAGCATATCAATAATCGACATGTACTCCAGGCAATGCAGGTGTTAGGACCTTTGACTTCGTAAGTTGCCAATGGGCGTCCCCATAGAGGGCGATACTTGGAGATGAGTTAAAAGGATGTCTGTTTCTTCAAATATCATTTTTTTCTTAGCTGTTGATTTTTATATGGTCAGCAAATTTCAATTTCGACCATAATGATAAAAATGCAAACTGTACAAACCTATAGCGGGGTTATTTTCTTCTGGGAAGCACATAACTGATCAAAGATATCCAATATGTTTTTATGCAAAAAACTGGTACACCATTAAGAATAGCCAGGGGCATAAGCTCCCTCCACTTTCTCCTCCCATTTCTATGTTCACCCTTGTTGGTGGTCATGGGGCCTACTGATCATCCGAATTGCTACAATATCGAAAAAAAACGGTACCCAAGCAACGTGTTCGTATCCACCCATTTCACTCACTACATAAATCCGGTGAAATATATCACCAAGGTAATATTAAACAGGCTGCTTCACTCCTGAAATACCTGAATACGCTTTACAGATCTCGTATTATAAATAATTCCAGCGAAAACGATTGAAAGCCGAGCTGAATCGAACAGCCCTCTAACAGGCTTTAGTGGAGTCAAATACATTCTCGTGAGGAAGCTGAGAGTTAGTGAAGTTTATATATTTAATGAAAGTTTGGTGCTTGCTAAAAATCGCTCTATAAAGAAATGCGTGTACAGAAATATCAGAATATTCGGGAAATTGGAAAACGGAAGGTTCAGTTAAATATATCGCGGAAACTGACGAGATTTGTTCTTGCAGCCACCTTTACTAGCCACCGCGCAGGGGTTGAAATCGCCAAAAACCTGGCCAAATTGCGAATTTTGAAACTAAGCTTTCAAAACATTTTTTGTACATTTTTAAGTGGAAGCATTACTGAGTTAGTTTCTGTAAGTCACATTGCGGTAACCTCCATGGTTTTTTCGTAACAGCTGTTTAAAGTTGTTCCTGTTATGTCAGTCGATGCCAATAGCTTTCCTGCTCTCACAAAATCCATTTTCAATGTTAAATAATTTAATTATTGTATTATTTTTTAGTGTGATGCAATATGTGGAGTGTCTTCAAGGTATGACGAATAGCCGGGTCCACACCAAACGATCCAACGCGCGCGGCACAAAGCGCGATCCAGGCCGCAAAGTTGGCGCGCGCGCTCCGAGACGCGCGCGATCTATTCGTTGTCGGTTTTTAGTCCTGCTTCAAACGAGCCTCGGTTTTTTGGCGCGTGCGGTGTGGACGTGTTTCGTGACTTGTTTGGGATTCGGGCGATCGGGCAAAAGGTTGTTTACTAAAAAAAACGGTTATACTTACTTTTACATAATCCTTCAATATGTCAATGATAGCGTCACAAACCTCCGGAACAATTTGTGTTATCGTCTGTTTGGACACACTGATAATATACTACAAACTGACGTACGAGTCCCCAGTTGCTAGAAACCTTAATGTCAGAAGTACTCTTTCCTGCACAGTTGTTGCGTCACGATAGCTTGTATCATTTTTTCTATTTTTTTTTGTTCAATAGTAAACACAATATGTCAAATTGGTTTGCATCCATCCGAACAAAATTAGTTTCAGCTCCATCTCTGCCTAACTCTTTGTAAAGCAGAGTTCCATCGTCTCGTAAATATTTTAGAGAAATATAAGTTGTTGCTGCTACGGCTATTTGTCGCCGACGGCGATGCACATGTTACTCCATATCGAGTCGACTGACTGGATCAGTGTGGATCGGTTGGAGCGTCTTGGAGCACCCGGACAGGATCGCTAAAATTTGCCAAAATGGATTGTTTGGTGTGGACCCAGCTAATGATATTTGAGTAAAATATGTATACATATATACATAGTTGCTTGTGTTGAATGTCAAGATGAGTAGTTACTTGTGTTTCATCGCATCTATATTGAATAATTTGAAGAGTTTGAAAAAATGTAGATGGTGCCAAATTAAAACACTAGGATCATTTAAAGAGTTTTAAAGTTCTGTAATGCACAAGATCAGATTCGTGCTACAGACAGTTATTTGCGTTGCAGTGCTTGTGCAACTACCTTAGACTCATTTTCAGTCAATCAAACCAATTTGTACAAAAAACCTTCCGCCATTTTGTATCCGAAAATCTGAATTTCATATGTTTTAGACCTTTCTACAAATCAACCATAAAAACTCCGTTAGAATCGATTTCAGTCCGTCAAACAAATTTGTACAAAATTCTCCGTCATTTTGTATCCGCCATTTTGGATTTCATATTTTTTTGATCTTTTCCGAACGCAGGGACCTGACAAATCAATTTCAGTCGGTCAAACCAATTTTAAAAAAACCGCAATTTTGCGTTCGCCATTTTGAATTTCAGGAGTAAGATGAAAGTCCAATTACGATTGTCCTTTCAATTCCAACCATTCTGGTTGAGTGTGTTTCAAGGAAAAATGTCGAAGGGTAGCGAGACATTTTTCAAGGGAGGGTGGAAACAATTGAGGTTCGATTCTAAATTTGAGATATCGTGTTTTGTGAATAATACATTTCGAAAAACTATGTCATTTATTCCGTCGGCCGGTCTGTCTGTCTGTATAGTAACACTTGAACCCTCTATAACTCCGAAAATACTCGTATTTTTAGGATTTTTATGAATCCTTTATACTGTGACAGGGACCAAAACCCTTTGTAGTTATTGAAAAACGGTTCAACGATTAAGAAACGAAAAAAGTTAAAACAATCGAACTCGATTCTTGGACGTTTCCAGAGCCACTATTCATTTCCTAAAAAAATTTGGAGGGATTGAAAATTGATGTTGGGTGTAAGGATTGAGGGTGTTTCCTCATTTATGTAGTACTTACATTATATCGTATTTCAGAACTGATAATCAAGGTGAAGTTGGAGAAATTATGAAAATTTTGAAAAAATGAAATGATTTTGGATTTTTTTGAAACCATAAAAGACTTAAGGTCATTTGGTAGTTCCAATATTTTGTTATTGAAATTTAAAAGATCAACAGCTGCAAAATCAGATTCAATTCTTCATTTACAAATACGTGGAAATCACAGCAACAACCTACTTGACGTAATTTGTTTAATACATAGTGGCCTCTTTTAAGAATTCAAAGAAAAAAACTCTACTTTTGCCAACTTTTGCCAGGCATGATAGCAAGCCCTTTAAAAGAAATCTGGACCTTGAGGTTATCTGAAGAACGGACCAAATAGCAAATAGACATTATCACTATGGATTATGCATATAGTTCATTTCTACTGTTCTAAATATTGTTCTAATCACTAATTTCTAGCAACTTTTGCACAGCTTTGACAGTTTAGTTAAGTAACGTTCTGGGGGAGAGGGAAGGAAAGCTCGTCCTGCTTCCCTCAATAAAATATAATCAATGCCCTCCAAACCTACAGATAGACTTTTCCCCAAGGTTTTCTTACGGTTTATTCTGGATTGAAAATTATTGTGATTGTATGTCGTGACACAGGGATTACACCTCGCAAGCAACCTTGAAACCTTGAATTTCTGCATCCAGTGTTTACCTTTGATGTCAGATAAGAAAAAGTATCCATTAGCCAGTACTTGTGGGATAATACTTCAGTAAGTATCATCTGGTATGTTACTATGACTAGATAATAATAGATATTCTGAAAAGCGCAATGAATTGGTTAGTAAATAATTTCGGTGTAATCAGGATACACTAAGCTGTGCCTCTCAAAGCGCGTTCTAGTAAATTGATTGCAGCGCGTTCTGATCTGATGCTATTCAGATGGATTAACTTACATCAGTGATTCTAAGTAATTAGTTATCTTTGGATTTCGACATCGAATACAACAAAAGAGGATCTAGTGCACCGATCTCTATCTATTTGTGTTTAACTGAATGTATTTGATTTATGTCTGGCCGCTTTTATTTTCTAGTGACACACATAGAAATTCAGTTAGGCTAAACGATTTATAGAGTGACAAAAGTGTGTCTCAATGTTTGAGATGTCTGGGGCTCGTATGGAAATACTTTGTACATGGAAACCACTTCCTGAAATGTTCACTCAAAAATGTGAAGTGTAGAGATGACAGTAGAGGTTTTTTGAACGGTTTTCGTCTTTTTTAATACATATGTATCACAGATGGCGTCAAGTAGGTTGAAGCTGTAACTCCCACGCAAAGGCTTCAGCTTAGAGATGACTACTTTATATCTTTTTTAATTTATAAAATTCATAAAATAGTTTCTCAAGCATCCGAGTTTACAATATTTTCAAAATGTGGAATACTGTCAAACCACTCGGATTTTAATGGACGTTTTCGGATTTAGTGCTTTTAATAGATGAGGGAGCCTATGTTGGCTACAAGCAAACTAGATCGGTATGCTTTTGCACGTAGGAGCAATAAATCTGAATATGGTCATTAAAAAAGCCCATTTCCAAAGGAAGCAATCCTCTCGAGGAGTCCCCTTAAACCCAAAAGAGAAACTGAAGCTAGATTCATGATTGGTGCCCCCGAATTACCCAGAAAATGAGATTCATCTCGCCTTTCCGGGCAAAAAAGCCTTTTTTCGGGAAGGCTTTACTCAATCAAAAATTTCCTGCTAAATCCAGTGGTATGTTTGGATTTGTGCTGCGACGTCTCCGCCTCAGAAAAAAAATTCTTTTGGAAGTATTCAAATCTGGAAGGCGCCAGAAAACCTTTCCTGGGATAACTTCAGGGTTTTGATTATAGATTCAGTCTCCATTCCCGGACCAGTCCTGAGTGAGAGCCCAAGGAGGACAATTTGCTGCATTCCCCCTACAAATGGGCATTCCACGACTTGTTAAGCTTTTTTAATGGTCGTATTCGGATTCGTCCACGCATAGATTTTATAGAAAAGTGGCCCCTGTTGGCGAGAAGTGAACCATAATCGATATTCTTATGCATTTGGGGGTGCTCGATGAGAATACTGTTAGAAAAGTGTGTGCGACAAGGCGGGTCAATTTATAAGAAGAACGAATGGTAGCATTTTTTTCTTGAACATATTTCAAAGAATTGCTTATCTATACATACACCTATCGATTTTTGAATCTCTCGGCTCCCATTACGAGCCGAAAAAGCCATTGAAATATTATGTTCTACTCTATTCGATGAAAAATTTTACTCTGAATCCAACGGTGCCCTCAGATTTACCATACGATTTCCCGCACTCAGAAAAAAAATATTCTCAAGGAAGGATACAAATCTGGGTGTTGATAGAAAAACATTTTCTTCTGACTAGATAAAAATCTCGGTTCTTGCGTAATTCGGGGACGCTGATCACGAATACGTTTCCGTATCATGCCTAAGGCAGCGCCTCGGGAGACCATTTTGATGCCTTTCTCCCTCCAAATGGGTATCCCACGACTGGTTTGGTATAATGGTCGTATCATATTCAGCGCCCTAAAATACATACGTGTATTGCGTTTCCTTCGCTTTCAGTTTCTGAACACACACCTGATCGATGTAATCGTATTCCATTTCAATAAAAAAAATAGAAAGAGAGAGAGAGAGAGAGAGAGAGAGAGAGAGAGAGAGAGAGAGAGAGAAGGTCGCTACTGACGACAAATTTTTCCTCGAAAATTAGAAAGAGAGAGAGAAGCGGCCGCCACTGGCGAATAATTTTTTTAATTATTAGTTGAGTCTTCGCAGCAGTTCGCCATAGCTGAATGGTTTAAAGCATCTGCCCAGAATACAGGAGGTTGTGGGTTCAATCCTCACTGGCGACACATTTTTCTTCCTAATTTTTCTAATTATTAGTCAACACATACAAGTTCGGCGAGCAGCCATTGGCGATAAACGAACCACCGAGTGGTCTAAGACGTCAGAATGGAATGCTGGAGACGTGGGTTCGAGTCTCGTTTGTACCTAAGATTTTTCTAGGTTTTCTCACTCCAAAATTTTCTTTAATCTCCCTGTTCCTTGTTTACATAGTTACGAATGAAGATTTCTATTTTTTAAGAATAACCTTTGACCAATCAGCATCGATCCTCACGTACATGACGTGAATATGAACATTTGATTGCTTCTATGTATGTTTTGCTATTTACGGACATTCTGGACTTTCCATACACCTTTTTCTACATATTAACAATGGGATGATGCGTGGTTGTATTTATCCAAGTTAGCTAGATTGGTGTGATATTTAATTCATGGAGTAATTTCGAAATTTCCTGTGTTCGTTGCATTTACTGGGTATGTTTTATTTGTATACAAACAGATCATTTCCTGCCATATGAATTTTTTAATTTGGGCGTTATATGTTTGAAATCATGGTTTCGAACTAGCTCACTTTAAACTTACTAGTATCATAGGAATGTGTGCAAGTGAAAAACTCATTGTTGTGTTACCATATTAAATATATTAGCCTTGGAGTATCTTAGGGGTGGAAAGTGAAAATTGTGTATTCAATGTGGGGAGGTATTGTGATCATGTATGTAGGGATTTCGAATTTGGAAATGTTTTATTACGTCTAAATCAATAAAATTCATCATATATTGCCAACGGTTTGTATTTATCTCCTATCTTTTGACTTTCTTGTCGCTGCGTAATTTCAGTACACAATGCACTACGTTTGATGGCATTTGGGAAGCCACATGATACGAGCTCATAATAGATTATTTTATTTCCCATGCCAATGAGTAGGGAAAAATTCTAATCGTGAAAAATGTCAAACTCGATACTGTGTTTTCTGAAAATAATTCAAGCAGTTGGGACACTTTAGATATTAATCACATTGTGACCAACAAATTTTAAAGCCAATAACATTAATCAATACGCCAAGTTATGCAATTTTTTCACGTTACATAATAACCCTGATAGCCCAAAAAGTTTCACATAATATTTTAGTTGAGAATCACTTGAATTAAAAGTATGCCTGCTGTTTACTTTTCACATGTATGACGTGCGAACAAGAGTACAAAACCACCTGGATGGATGGATATTTCTTTACTTTTATTAATATCTAGTTACATGATACCGGATTATCATATTATCGAGTCGACAAAATTCTCCCAGCATGGTAATCACTGAGTCAATCTACTTGATTCTATTTCTTTCTTGAGGCGCATCATGATAATCTCAGCATGCAACATTAAAGGTTAATTTGATTACAGTTGCCTCTTTATCCTGCATGTAAAGGGTGTTTCTAGCTTTACTAAGTGCCTTCCTAATTATTCGAGAATTAGAGAGATCCCTAGTATACACCAGGATTGTAGAGAACAAACAGCATTCGGTGTGAAACTGCTCAAATATGCTCTTTATGATTACTCGCTAAAAGCATCGGATATTCAAATGCTTTTATAAATAAATATAAACTGATCTATAATTCAACACTCGGATTAGTGTGGCCCTTTTAAAAATACAATCTTTTCATCATGCCTGAAAAAATATTTCTAAGCTATATAAATTTTTGAGTGGATCGAGTGAGAGGTTGAGGATGTTGCTAATTTTGTTGGCAGTTCAAGGATGTAACTCAAATATTGGTGGATTCAGATACCTTAGCAGCCACGAAATAATATTTTTTTATTACTTGTCAAGTACAACAATCTAAATTTAATTTCAACACTTTGAAAATAAAGTTTGATTTTTTTTATAGATAAACTCCCAAAGAGAGAACATTGGCCTTAAAGCGGTGTGAATTGTGGCTATTGAAAATTCTTTGACATGATCAGGTTTACCCCAGGGTTCCTAGGTCCCCTGCTTCACGTGCTGTATACATCTGACATACCAACCTCCAACGACACAATGCTAGGTATATTATATTCGCAGATGACACTGCAATACGAGGGTCACGCTGAAAGTCTTTAGATATTCCTAATCTATACAAGTTTAAACAAGTTAGAGCACGCAGCTATTTTGTATAGAGTTGTAAGTGCTTATACGTGAAGGCAGCGTTTGAATCGTTCAGTAGTTGCCTTGCCACGGTCTCGAATGCATCTGAGTGTTGGACGAATTTTAACGTGAAAATGGAATCGGGTTGTCGCAATTTTCCTGCCATGATTTTCTACGACTATAAAAAGGGACTAAAACAAGCGGAATGTCACGTAAGTTTAGTGAGTTGTTTCGAGGACTCTGCCTCTTCTAGAGCTACAGTTTTTAATTGGTTTGCTGAGTTTAAAAGGGGCCGGGTTTCATTCAATGATGAACCTCGCACAGGTCGACCGCCCACAGCTGTTACTCCGGAAACTGTAGAAGATGTGCAAAATATGGTAAAAAAGATCGACATATAACCTATACCGAGATTGAGGCTTCTCTGGGGATTGGATCGGCAGCGGTCCGAAGAATCATTCATGATCACCTTCGCCTACTGAAGCGGTGTTCCAGATGGGTGCCACATTAGCTGACCAGTAAGCAAAAAGCAACAAGAGTTGATTGGGCTACGTTTATGCTTGGAAAATTTGATAATGAGCACAGTAGAAACACTTCTAATATCGTCACCGGAGACTAAACATGGTTATATCATTATGATCCCGAAACTAACCAGCAGTCATTAGTTTGGTGATTTGAAAATGAGCAGCCTACAATGAAAATTCGCCGTTCCAAGAGTGTTGGAAAGAAAATGGCTGCATATTTTCTTCTAAAGGTGGATACATCACAACGATAGCCTTGGAAAATCAAAGGACAGTTACTTCTGAATGGTATAAATGTGTTCCAAGAACTATGCAAGAGCCGTCCAAAGACTGGTCTGCGGGGTATTCAATGGCACTATGACAACGCACCCGCCCACAGCGCCGCTAGAACACTCGATTTTTTTGCTGAACAGGGTGTCAAACTGTTGCCTCACCCACCTTATCCTCCGGACCTAGCTCCGTGCGACTTCTTCTTATTCCCTAAGATCAAACAAAGGTTACGAGGTCGCCATTTTTCCACCGATGAAGAGGCAATCGCAGCATTTGAGGAGGAAATCAGTAGCCTTTCGAAAGCACGTTGGTCACAAAAATTTGACAAGTGGTTTTACTATATGCGTAAATGTATCCAGGTAGGGGGAGAATATGTTGAAAAAACAGAATTCAGTTTTTAAAAAAAACCTTGTAGTTTTTCTGTATCTAAAAACTTTCAGCGTGTCCCTCTTACTTGCAGCCAATGAGAATCCAAGAACAGCTGCCGATAAACTTTAAGGACATCTAGACCTCATAGATGCATGGCTAAAGAAATGAAAAATTAAAGGTAAACGAATCGAAATCCTATCATATATCGTTTACACTCAAGAAAGGTAATTACCCAGCAATCAGCCTTAACCAAATCGATATACCGCAAAAAGAAGTATTCAAATATCTGGGAGTTCATTTTTATGAGAGACTGAACTGGAAAACACATATAATGAAGAAAAAAGCAAATTGACCTGAGAATCAAAGCAATAAATTGGCTAATGGGTCGAAAATCAGACAATATGGAATAGAACTATATATAAAATTGCCAAAGCTTACTCTAGCCAGATTAATAGTTCCGGTAAGAATTCTTAGTGAACTGATAGACGTGAAATATAGAGTTGACTTATTTGGCGCAATTTTTTGAAAGCTTAATATCCCCCACTAACATTATTGACGCTCGGGAACATCCAAAACGGAGTTTGAGCAATTTTTTGTCATAACCATAACTTCACCGTCATTAAATCATTAAATAGATTTTCAAAAACTAGAAAGTTGCTTCGTACTTGTTGTACAAGTGTCAAAGTTTCATCAAAATCCAAAAAGTACTTTCCTGGTTATAGAGCGGTCAAGGATGACCAGACAGACAGACCGACGGAAATAAGTAACATCGTTTTTCGCGATTACAATAATTAATCGTCAATTGGTGTTGGAAGTGAAAAGCTAGCTTTTCAGAGACATGATTTTATCAGATTATCCACTGTAGTGTATATTTTCCAGTCTCCTCCTCTTCAAACAGGTCAAAAGTAGCTAGTCCGTGAATCCAAAAAAGACAACAAAATGCAGATACACAGGATGCAGACTGCAATGCCAGGCTCATATAAAGTGGAAATCACAAGACTTATTTGCAGTTTGCATGTAATATTCCGGAGATTTTATTAACTCTGCTATATGTTTGATTTTTATGGAAACGAGGTTTTACACGATTGGCTCATACCACTTGGAAAAGTGCTGCTGCAGGGCCATAGAAGTGTGAGGTTGTCTAGAATATTCGCCGTGTAATACTAGCTTGTTTTATACTGATAACAAAATAGAAAAGTAGCTTCAGGTAGTATTTCCCTCGCAATGGCACCAGTTAAAAGATCTAGATTTTGATCACATTTTGGAACTGTTGCTATTCTTGAAAACTACTTGACATCTCTTTCAACAAGTACTTATGTGATTATTTATGATCCGTATCGAGTAAGTATAGTAGTATATGCAGTAGTCTGCAGAACTAGTTACTAAATCGTAGCAGAAAAAAAGTAGTACGTTCAGAAAAAAATGTGTGAGGTAGGTTGACGATGATATAAGTTTAGAAATGAATACGTGGACGAATTCCTATACAAAAAATGTCCATAATCTTTGGGTTTTTCAAAATTCCCACAATTTTCGATATTTCCAATACCACTCAGAAATAGAAGTGAACAGTGGCTCTAAATAAAGTGACCCTACTTGACGCCGATTTTTCCAGATCCATGAGAGCACATTTACTATTCAATAGAAATGTAGTAACCTGTGGTAATAGTTCTTACAACAAGAGCTAAATCCAGGAAGCTATGGAATCCAAAGGACTGAAGTCTATCAATTTTAAGTTCTGTGGAATATATAAACGACGTTCATATTCACAGTTTTGTACCCTGGTAATTAATATGTCTACCTAAGCGGATAATGTGTAATATCGATGCAGAGTAATCAAACTCTTGTCTTCACGTGTTTGACTGGCAATGAATAATCTTCACTTCACAAGTCAGATTCAAATGATGCTGAATTGTTATATAGATTGTAGATGCTCGTTCTTGGTAGAACTTTTTCATCATGCAGATAAAATAATTGTGTATTTAGCACACAATTTCACAAATAAAACTCTCTTTCTTACAGTGAGGCTTTTCGAGTTATATTTAAACCATCGTCAAATAATCAGAATTGACTGTTTACAACAAAGGCTATCCAGATTACTTGACAACTAGCTAACTGAATCTTATAATGGATACAAAACTAGAGCTCTCAAATCTAGTATGCTATTCATCCTGTTTAGCTATTTTTCTATTGAATTATTTCTTCTTTTGTCTGTCTTGAGGAAATTCTTTTTTTAGTGACTGCATTTGCACTAGTTAGGGAAACCCCAAGAAAGTCTTAACCATCGCCGTCAAAATGTCCTTGAGATATTTCACGCTTGAAGATAGTCTATCCCTGAAGCTATTTCATTCTTCTTTCATTCCATGACTTTATATCTATTTTGAACCATAATTTTATCAATATACTATTCAATATATTTTTACTTCTTTGTGTTAATTTCCTCTTGAAATATCATTTAAGTCATAAAACATAACATAGAATGAAAGGTAACTCAATGAATAGGTACCTTAAGGACGTTTTGAACCCTGTGTAGTCGTCCAAAAGCATTAATAGACCATTTCATAATTCATTGCATATACAGTTATTGTATAATCACCTCCATGCAAAAGAAATGAAATTATAGTTATCTATTAGTTTTCATTTCACATTTTTAATGAAAATAGGCTATACATTTCTCACAACCCGGATCCCAGCATGTATGTAAAGAAATAAATTCAAAAAGAGTATCTCACAGTAATATAAATTATGCTCAGTCAAGTAAGGTACATGGCAACTTATAATGTGCCATGAAGTATGTAATGCAAGCAAATGAAAGTGTAGCTCCGTTTATTTCTTCTGCTATAACATATCTCAAACGTACAATGCTTGTCTTCTATGACACCTTCGAATTTAGCAAGCTTCAGACGCTGAACGAAGTATGTAATAGGTATTAATTTTTTTAAGGGAGATAGCATGATAATACAGATTTGTTGCTTTCATAAGTTCCCTTATCGTAAGGGAGCCCAATAAGGGATTTTGGAATTTAATCAAGCACAGCAGATGTTCATATGGAGGACAACTTGCACCCTGTCGAGTACCTGCACCATATCTAAACCTATAGAGCCACGCGTCTAGCGCAGTCTATCAGAATAGTAAATGTTTGGCATAATTTGATACTAATCATAAAGGTTTTGTAGGGGCTTCCCTTAACACTAAGACAGACAAAAGAAAGTAAAAATAAATAATTTAATAAAAGAATAGCTAGACAGGATAAATAGTATGCTAGATTTGAGAGGTCTAGTTTTATATCCATGATAGGATCTAGTTAGCTAGTTGGCAAGTAATCTGGGTAGCGTTTGTTGAAAGTCAAATCTGACAGTCCGACGATGATTTAAATATACATTGAAACGCGTCACTGAGAGAAAAAGGGTTTTGTTTAGTTAATAATACGTATGAGTGTAATCGCCTCTAGTAAAGCCTGCCATTACAAATATAAAATGAAATCAGAGATACAAGCGCAGAATAAGTTCCAGAAGTTATAATAATTAGATGCTTAGACACATTGTA
This sequence comes from Bruchidius siliquastri, assembly GCA_949316355.1. Classification (NCBI taxonomy): domain Eukaryota; kingdom Metazoa; phylum Arthropoda; class Insecta; order Coleoptera; family Chrysomelidae; genus Bruchidius; species Bruchidius siliquastri. The sequence continues at coordinate 20,573,810 of OX438538.1, read as the reverse complement.
CCCTTTGTAAACAATCAATTAGAAACATAAATACGGACAGATGAGAATTTCATTTCGAAGCGGCCAGGCACAGAGAAAAAAATGCAGAACGAATTTGTTATAAGAGAGAACAAAGGTGTTTTAATATAATTTCGCCTTGGGCAGGCAGAACTCTATTACACCCGAAGAGGGTTTACCTAGAGAATGCTTGAAGGGGAGAGCGACAACTCAGTGAGTACGTTTTACATTTTATTTGCACCAACGTTGCTGCAATTAAATGACGTATAACCAGGCGGTGTGTGCATATCTAATGACAGCTTGGTTAATGATGGATGTTTAAATAATGAAGGTAATATTAACTTTGTGTGCACTGGGAGTAGAGTCTAATTTATTTCTGGTCCATTATTTACCTACCAGCTACCTACACTAGCCGTGAGCCTGCATAGAACGTACATACACACTCAGCACAAGGAAGACTGCTTGAATGAACACCCGTTAATGTAGAAATACACTAAATTTATTATAATACATGAATCACAATTAAGTCCTTGAGACCACAACGAAATTATTCGAATCACTCATCTCCTCATTACTCTCCTTCATCTTGCTTTCTTTCTCTTCCCTTCTTCCCTAGAAGTTGTCTGGTATCTGGGTTGCCAAACCTGGCACATTTGCAAACAGATACAATGACTTAAGTGCTAAGGTCCAGAAGAAGGCTTTTGATACTTAATGAGACTCAAACATGAGTCTCCAGCATTCACCGTATCTGCCAGCCTTTGCGCCGCGCTGACCAGGAGATCTAAAGTAAGGTACGCCCACGTTCACGCCATCCGCGTGTGTGAATCGCTCTGCGAATCTTGCCCAAAATGTGATATGTGGTCGAAAAATACTTATTCAAAAGCTTCCGACCATAACAAGAAAAGTATGACTAGCGACAACATTTCAAAAGGGTCTAACTATATTTTGAAACTCAATTCTGTATTGTTTATCAATTTTACTTCCCTTGGATGTATTGATGATGATGATGATTGATGATGAGGATGTATTTTAAACTCGAACAATTTCAAAATATTGTTGATTGATAAAATATACATCATGGAAAACACTGTCACTGATTTCCGTCTGTCTGTCTGAACTCAAAAAAATTAGGTGTTGATAGATGACATTCTATCATCTATAAAATTTTGATTCGATTCCTCAAACTCTTTTGTCTGATGGATCATTCCAGTGTTTTGCTTTGTTGAATGTTTTCATTGCTGTGGATTGAATAACTGGTTAAAGATTCTGCAGTAAGAAAATCTTTATACTATCATACCATAACATCTTTGATGCATAATTCAAATTTAATCTCGGAACATGAAGTCCTAGCTTACACACCGTTTATGGATTTATCTCTCTAATAGAGCATCGTACAGAAATAATTAATTACCTAATAATGAAAAGCATACTCAAGCGGATTCATTACTAACCTGTTCAGGCAAGAAAATCAGAGAAGACGCGTTTAATTTCTTTACAAGTTATTACTTCCCACTAGACGAGACTACTGTTCCGGTGCAATTAAAAGAACATAGACGATATTATCGAGTTTGTGGTAGTCATGAAGCTTAATTTTACTTTTGGTCAGCTTATCGAATAGCGAGTTCAGTTCAAAGACTGCCCTGACAAGAAAATCACAGTCGGAGGGATAACTAAAACAAACGTCATCTTCTATCAAGCATCTCAAGATTAATATCAATAACAACATGCATAACCCCTCGCAAAGGCATGCAGCCTATCGAGCTTCAGAAGCGCTGCGACAGAATAAAAACCTGTCAATTTATCCATTTGCGACAGCTCGTTCTAGAACTCCGATCCATCTAGTGTTTATTGTACCGACGTAGTGAGTGCAAGTATCTAATTGTCACGGTTGTTTCAGTTATAGTAGCGCTAGGATCATTCAGTGCGAGGTCTGTTGTCAGTAAAAGCGGTTGAAGATCTCACTGACCCAAACACTGGTCATGGTTTTTTCAGACATAGTAATACTATGATCATTCAATGCCGAGGCCTGTTGTCAGTAACCGTGGATGAAGATCTTACCGACCCAAACACTGGTCATGGTTTTTTCAGACATAGTAGTACTATGATCATTCAATGCCGAGGCCTGTTGTCAGTAACCGTGGATGAAGATCTTACCGAACCAAACACTGGTCATGGTTGTTTCAGACATAGTAGTACTATGATCATTCAATGTCGAGGCCTGTTGTCAGTAACCGTGGATGAAGATCTTACCGACCCAAAAATGGCTTTCAGAGGAGTGTATCGTATCTGTGTATCGCCCAGGCTGAGTGACCGCTTAGCTTAAAGGCAGAGCATCTGATCAGCAGTCAGATGGTGCGGATTTGAGTTTTTTCCGGGTTTCTAAATCCAGACCACCTTTTACTGACATAACATACCATTTCTGTTCCGCATTATGCTTAACGATGTCAAGTGTGGTGGTTTTTTAATGAATTTTTGCATGCATCGCGGGTATCCATAGTTTTTATTTGCAATTTAACCTACGTTATCTAGAAACTCGTCGGAAACACCCATAAAGCTGAAATTTTTATGAAGCAGGTGTTAATACAACCATGTTCTGATTAAATGCCTGGAAATCTCGGTTTTCGTGAAAAGACAATGCTGTGGACAGGAGAAGAAAAGAATATAATTTTGGAAATTTTCTTTGATCTAAAATAGGATAGCGGAGTCAAGTAGATTGATTCAGTACTTAAAAAGCTCTAAACTGTGTTCCCTGGCAGCTAATTCTATACTACTACTATCTATTGAGGTACTGGAAGTTAGACCTTGTAAGGATGATTCCGTTGGGCACCCTCATGCATGCAAACAGTGCTACTCCAGTAAATACAATTTTTTTAGTGGGAGAGAACTCACAAGTTCTGGGGCGCCTAAAATAAACATGATTACAGATTCCACAATTATCTTCGAACTGCTAATAAAAATAGGAGCTAAGTGGTTCAACAACGATAATAATTTTTATTTTGCGCTATACGCCAAGTTAAATGGACCACCCGGTATATGATAATCTATTAGGGCTTCCGAATAAATATAAAAAATGTTATAGGTGTACGTACGTTTGTATGTTTGTATGTATCTATATTAATCCACACAATTCTCTCGGATTTATTTCCGTAAGTTGAATCTAATGTTAATTCAACTATTTTATTTGGTACCTATTTTCAATTTCGTTTCTGTTGGTTAATGTCTTGTATATACAAATAAAAAGCATTTTATCATAATTCTGTGTATTTTTTTTTTTGAAGTCAAACTAATTTTTTCGAATTTAACTTCAATATTTTGTCTTTGATCCACCTTTTAGGAGAATGATGTTCTCAAGCAAAAAAATTCATCATCGCAATCTGATTAATCTACCGAATTTCAATTTTTCCTTGCAGAAAATATTCAGCTTGTCACACACATAAAAGCGATACACATGGTTGTTGTTTGTTCTTTTGAAAATACGAGAGATCAAAGTGCTGACCCGACGGGCGAAAATATTTTCGGTTAAAAGAAATTACAATGATTTGTAGGAGAGGGAATTAAAGCGAGAGATGATATATATATTTGTGCGGATATTTGTGCTTTGTTTTAATACCTTTCAATTCATGATTCTCATATTCTAACAAAAACCTTGTTAAACTCAACTTGGCGAACAAAGCCGTATTTCAATTTGAATTTCATCTGTTATGTTGAAGTGTGACACCTGGATAAGCCTTCTGACAACATAAATGACATCACACCTTTTCAGATGTACAGTGCGTGCAAAGAGAGTGAACAAAGTTGACTGAATTAGAGAAGAGCTACGTATTCAAGAACAAATAAAATTGTGTTTCGGAATTACGAAAATTATTTCATGAGGTATTCTAAAAAAACCCTTCCTTCCATGTTACTTTTGATGTTATGCTCCAGAAGCTTGTGGAAGATGATTTTACTACGAAACATCCTTGCACCTCCACGAACCAGCAGGTAATATTATTGACAGTGTATCTTCTGTGCGTTGAACTGAACTCTATTTGTACGAGGGTCACGCTGAATGTTTTTAGATATTCCTAATCTATACAAGTTAAAACAAGTTTGAGCACGCAGATATTATGTCTAAAGTTCTGAGTGCTTACACGCAAAGGCAGAGTTTAAATCGTTTAGTAGTTGCCTTGCCACGGTCTCGATTGCATCTGAGTGCCGATTTTTAAAGTGAAAATAGAACCGGGTAGTCGCGATTTTCGAGCCATGATTTTGTATGACTATGAAAAGGGACTAAAACAAGCGGAATGCCACGAAAGTTTAGTGAGTTGCTTTGGGGCCTCTTCTAGGGTTACAGTTTAAATGGGTCCGGGTCTCACTCAATGATGAACGTCGCACAGGTCGACTGCCCACTGCTGATACTCCGGAAACTGTAGAAGCTATGCAAAATATGATAAAAAAAGATCCACAAATAACCTACACCGAGATTGAGGCTTCTCTGGTGATTGGATCGGCAGTGGTCCGAACAATCATTCATTATCACCTTCGCCTAAGGAAGCGGTAATCCAGATGGGTGCCATATTTGTTGATCAGTGAGCAAAAAGCAACAAGAGTTGATAGGGCTAAGTTTATGCTCGAAAAATTTGATAATGAGCACAGTAAAAACACTTCTAATATCGTAACCGGAGAAGAAACTTGGTTATATCATTATGATCCCGAAACTAAGCAGCAGTCATTAGTTCGGTGCTTTGAAAGTGAGCAGCCTCCAACGAAAATTCGTCGTTGCAGGAGTGTTGGAAAGAAAATTGTCGCATCTTTTTTTTCTAAAAGTGGAGACATCCACCATTGTGAAATTCAAGGTGGAAAATCAAAGGACAGTTACTTCTGATTGGTATATAACCAAATGTGTTCCTGTAGTCTTCCAAGAACTATGCAAGAGCCGTCCAAAGACTGGTCTGCGGGGTATTCAATGGCATCATGACAACGCACCAGCCCACCACGCCGCCAGAACACTAGATTTTTATCAGGACAGGGTATCAAACTGTTGCCTCACCCACCTTATTCTCCGGACCTAGCTCCGTGCGACTTCTTCTTATTCCCTAAGATCAAAAAAAAGTTACGAGGTCGCCATTTTTCCACCGATGAAGAGGCAATCGCTGCATTTGAGGAGGAAATTAGCAACCTTTCAAAAGAACGTTGATCACAAAAATTTGACAAGTGGTTTTACCGGATGCGTAAATGTATTGAAGTAGGGGGAGAATATGTTGAAAAAACAGAATAAAGTTTTTTAAAAAAGCCTTGTAGTTTTTCTGTATCTAAAAACTTTCAGCGTGACCCTCGTAGATATCCATTCGACAATTCTTTCGATGTCTTAAAAAAATGGTATTCCCTTGGAGGTGGAGGTTTGTCTCGCAGCATATAGATAATAAGCGTACTGTCATCTACGTAGCTAAAGGTCGGATGACATTTCCTACAGCAAGGAGAGCATTGGAGGAAAAATAAGTCTCTCATATACCTTATAGAAATATTTGTCACTGTGTAATCTCAGTGACCGTGGTCCAATTCGATGGACATGCTGTGAGCCGCTTTATTGTGACATCACATCTATTGCAAACGGGATAAAAGTGATCGCCTACTAAATATTAAAACCTCACCTCGCAAAACGCGAACAAAAAATATAACCAAATATTTGCTCACTGTTCCACGTATAGAGAAACATGAATGCTTGGTGAAGTCTTTCTCTATTAATTATACTACTATGCGATGCTTTCCGTCCAACCCTGTATCCAAGCCGAGCACCAAATTACCAAGAGGTAATTGTTCGTTTTAACGCCATACCGCAAACATAACTATATACATACGTCTGTCGGGTAGTTCTTGCTAATGTATATGCAAATTGGGATCCAGAAATGTCTAACTACCGCACTAAAAAGACCAGGTTACTTGAATTTTGGGGAAAGAGAACAAAGACAGGAACAGGATACAACTACGTGCCCTGGTCAGTCGGAATGCATGCTGCATGACGTTGTGGATAATTGGAAACAATTAAAAAGATAAAATGGCCTAGAGTAGGTTATCAAGAAGTTAATCAAGAAGTACATAATTGGATCAGATTTTGGACCAGTTGATCTATCAGAACTGAATTTGAAAAATATTCAAAAATTATTAAATCACCCAAAATTGCAATAATGCCAACACGTTCCAGCTTTTAAAAATTTCCTTAACTTCAAAAACCTGCTTCTAGTAATCAAGTATTCTAATGACCAAAAATTTTCCAAAGAATGTTTTCGACCAGTAATGAAGGATGGAGGCGACGTTCGAAAATCGTTGAAGCTCTAAAGGCTTTAAAATATTTTTAAAAAATAAATAGTTTATTTCAAATAAGATGAAACCTCGTTTTTAAGTGATTTGGGAAGAAATGATCACCATTCTGCCCTCAGTTTCTGGTCCGGGACTCGATTGGTTTCCTCCCTTTGATATTAGCCCCCATGGATTAAATGGCCCAAAATCTATAAAATTATTTACAGATTCTGGTCGCTCAATTAATTTGTATTCCAAAAAAGTTACGAGGCCCAGAAAATCAATTCAATCAATGAGCTATATAACCCCCCTCCCCCCCACCGCCAGCGAAAAACGATCTAAGTTCCATACATTTTCTGTATTTGAAAGACAATATTTTCAAAGACCTTAAGACAATGAATATTGATGAGCAATGACGGAGAGCAATTGAGGATTATTGTGAAGTCAAACCGTTGCGGAGCATTCGAGGGTCATGCTGAAAGTCTTTGGATATTCCTAATCTAAACAAGTTCGAGCACGCAGCTATTTTGTCTAAAGTTGTAAGTGCTTACACGCAGAGGCAGCAGTTGCCTTGCTACGGTCTCGAATGAGTGTTGGCCGAATTTTAACGTGAAAATGGAAGTGGGGAATGGGAGAATATTTTGGAAAAACTGAATAAAGTTTTTTAAAAAAACCTTGTAGTATTTCTGTACCTAAAAACTTTCAGCGTGACCCTCGTACAGTATACAGACAATGGAAAACTTCTGCTTCTGGAATATCTACGTCTTCTACTAATGTCAAACAAAAGCTAATTCCATCCGACTATTGAGGTAGCAGGGTGCGTGAGCTTCTCAGTATCTACCTGCAATGTGCGTGTGCCAGACTCCCACGGGCATCGTTACATTCCGACAACATCAGACTGCCTCGCCTCACAGTAGGGCATATTTTTAATTTTAATTTACCTGTATAAATATTAATACGACTTGGAAAATTAGTTTGGCTAATGTGCGGGAAACATTAGCCACCTCGGAGGCCCCAAATATATATCCCTCTTTGTTATTAGGCGGTCATTTGAGAGGTTGATGAGCTAGGGGAGGCAAAAGAATGGAATATTAGGAATTTAGAATCATTGCATGCAGGCGAGGTATTTGCCATTCTGCTTGGCGGTCTCGCCATAGCAGAACAGCAAAGCGTCTTCCTAGAATGCAGTAGGTTGTGGGTTCGACCCCCATTGGCGACACATTTTTATTTCTATTTATTCTAATGTCACTCTCACCAGGATCAAGCTATGTACAGCTAACACACAGTTTCCCAAATTAAACTCTTTTTCTTTCAATCACGCGTTTTGATATGTATTTAAAACATCTTCAGACTGTCAGATTTGACTGTTTACAAAGGTTACCGAGGTTACTTTTCAATTAGCTTTCTCGATCCTATCATGGATACAAAACTATAGCTCTCAAATCTAGCATACTATTTATCCTGTCTAGCTATTTTTCTATTTTAAGTTATTTTTTCCTTTCTTGTGTCTATTTTAGGAGAAATATCTTTTGGCGAGTGCCTTTGCACTAGGTTAAGGGATACCTAACCCCTAGAAAATCCTTATGATCGCCGTCACAATGTTCAAGTGATAAAATATTTTAGTTCACAAGATATTTAATGTTTTCTATGTATTTTATTCTATCCCTTGAGCTATTCATTCTTTTCAATACATTCTATGCTTACATTCCAAGAGTAAGATAACGTAGAGTAGAAACACATCGAAACCTATAACAGTGCATCAATTAAAATTGAGTTCAAATGATCAGTTTGTTCATTCAGTACAAAAAAAGAAGAATTTAATGAACAATAGCTAGACAGAATAAGTAGAACCCTAGATTAGATAACTTCAGTTTCATTGGTAGGATGTAGATGCTCTTACTAGGTGGAACCCTTTCATCATGCAGGTAAAATAACTTTCACACAGTTCCAAAAATAAAACTATTTTCTTACAGTGACAGACAGTCCAACGATGATTCAAATACAAATCGAAACGCGTCACTGTAAGAAAAGTGATTTTATTTGAGAAAATATGTCTTACGTACACATTTATTTTATCTGCAACTTCAGTTTTGTATCCATGATATGACCTAGTTAGCTAGTAGCCGTTGTAAACTGTCAAATCTGACAGTCCGACGATGATTTAAATATAATTCGAAACGTGTCACTGAAAGAATAATTTTTTTCAGCGGTTTTGAGGCATAACATTCTTTCAGAAAGTGCTAAGCCAATTTGTTCCGCAATTACTATGACTACTGCATTTTAACTGAATGAGGATCATAAATAATTGAGAAAATTAAAAATAACCTCAAGCTGGTTTATTCTATAGTAGGTTTACTGTTTCGAAAATTTAGATTTTTCTGCAATTCTGAAGGTTTGGACGGTGACCCAGATGGATAAGAAATATTTATCTTATCCAGATTTCTCCCGGCTTCCTTATGAGGGGAAATTTTATTTGTTGCCTTGGAATTGCAGTGCTGTATGTTCCGTCTTGTTTCACAAGACTTGCAGCGTTGCGTTTTGTCTGTGGAATTTCATTATGTCGCCAGGATTTATTAACAATGCACCAATAATCACTATAATTCAATCTGAAATCTTGCTTCAAACCAAAACTGGGCACCTGGAAGCAGTCAAAATATGAATGTCATAATTTCAAAAACTGTTTTTTAATTTTGTGCTTTGAAAAGCAGCCGAAACGTTAGTAAACATATTTCAGTCGATCGTATGTGGTGTCAATTAGCGGCCAGTAGAAAACACGATGAAAGTTTAGCTATAGCTGCCAAGCTATAACCTAATCTACAGCTGTGACGGTGCTATGGAGGCACAGGTGTGCAGAATCACTGACGGTTCAGGTGGAATATACACTTCTATGGCTATTTTACCATATTTTTGTAATATTTGTCGACCGTGGGTTTCATATGAGCATAGCCTAATAGCCCGACTGTAGCATATGCGTGATGATAACTGCTGCAAATGAACAGGTCGTCCTTCTCTATAATATTTTATAATAGATATGGTATGCATGCAGCTACAAACGCGTGTGCGTGAGTGTGTGACTAGAGTCAATATTGTATCCTGGAATAAATGAAACGACTGTTAAAACTGTATTTTTATGCCAGACGAGGAAATATATTTCAATGAAACATGTCTAATAGAAGATTTTGCACGTAAATACACAATTTGCTAGGAAGCTAGATATATATCACATAAGTTTCCTTACCTTTTTCACCTCCAAATTGGCGATAAAGTATTGTAATCGCAAAAGACCATTTCACTCATTTATGTTTGTCTGTCTGTACGTCGTCTATACTATGTCCGGTAATCCTTGCCCCTCGAAAAATTTTTTTTGGATTTTGATAAAACTTTGATGCTAGGTCACTATTGTGACAAGGATAAAAAAACTTCACCCACTACATTTGAAAATTCGACTTATTTCTTGATCACACCTCGTATACATAAATACACCTATAGAATTGTGTATATTTATTAAAAAGCTCTAACAATAGTATCATACGTGAACACATTTTGCAGTTCCACATACATATTGATGTCCGCCTTCTTTTTTCGAAGTTAAAAAGTAGTACCCGAACTTCGTTGTCGCCATCTCTCATTGGTGGAAGCATATCATAGATCAAATTTGTCGAATGATCGAATCATCAAGGCTTGAATCTCTGTGGGTGGAACGCACAGCATACCAACAGCGTGCTCGTTGATTGTGTTAGAATGTAATAACGCAACTGAAATTGTAATTTATTGTCTACGCTAATGCAAGGTATTTCACAGTTTGTTATTCAGGTAACGACATTTCGAATTAGGAATATAACTCAATTTCATCCTGTGTATTTATTCAGGAATATCGTATTTTCACGTGAACTGCAATGGCGTACCCAACTTTTGGGCTACAGGTTCAAGCAGTACTATTCATGGATTAGGTATTGGAGCTCTAAGAGTACTTTTGAAGCTACAAAGACAGGCTTATTAATAAACCTTGAAAAATTTCCGTTCTGCGGACCCACAGAGGCAAAAAGAAGGAATGTAAGAGCGCTTGAGTGATAGTCTGATCTGAGCCTTGTGAAGTAGCAGTAGTTGTGTTCTGGTGAATACAATTTGCTGCAGCCGAAAAGAACTTCCAACTTTTGGGACGTCTACGGAGCAGGACATGTTATTGTTGATGGAAGAAGACTCTAACTTTACGAGTCTCTACCTCCACGGCTTCTCCAACAATGTTTCCGATGTTGCCGATGCAAGCTTTCTGTGGATGATAGTAGGTTTTTCTTGTTTCGATCTGGAAGGAACACATCAATTTCCATTCACCACTACGAATCAGAATCGGTTTGTGGGAAAATTGTCCAATCATTGGAATAGACCTGGTGGCAATAAGCTTGAGCAGAATTCCATCATGCTACACCTCAATAAAAGCTTTCCATACATCAAGTGTAACAGACAGAGACCCTCCGTGAAGTTTTATTGTTCTGCTCCACATGTGGGTGGCTACAAGGAAGAAGAAAAATAAAAAAATGTTAGAATGAATTCTATTTCTCGAAACGGCTAGTAACGTAAAAAAGTCCAAGTCCAGTTAATCAGACATCTGGCTGATTCATCTGTTACCAGTTGTAGCTAGTAGTAGTAGTAGTAATGGGGAGGCAAAGCCTGGCAAGTGGCCCTTTATGACGACCCCAAATGTCATCACTAGAACTATGGCAGACATGGTAATTCCTTACTGTCGAACCTTGCAGGCCTTTTAATAAAGATCATGATGTCCGACCATTCCGCTGAGTAGCACTCTTCCCTGTCAAACTCTGCTGTGCTGAACACCTCAGCCCTAAAGCCGCTGTATACGGCACACTCACCCAGGAAGTGGAACGAGGTCACGTCCTCCTCCCAGCACTTCTGATAGATTGGGTCTTTGACCACTCCTATGAGTGTCAGGTGCCTGTTCAATCTGCAGCGACCTGTGAGGATCCCTACTAATAAGTGGGTGGGTCCCTCCTCCGGTTCAATAGCCGTAGCTCCCTACGTTTGTTGGGGCCTGCTATGAACCTCTTGGACTGCCTACAGTCATCTCTCTCCAACCAAGCATCTAGGGCACTACTGAACTGGCCTCTGCTAATACCCAGCAAGGGTTCGGGGCCAATGCTTGTGCCCCTTGATCCCTTCCTCGCCAGGCAGATTGGGTGTTTGGTCATTTGAGGTCACGGAGAAATATGGCTCTCCTGTGGTGAGAGAAATCTATTTCTCTAGAGAAATGTGGATTCAATACACAATAAAAGGGACCAGAGAATCACAGGAAGTTCAGGAGTTACTGCAATGGGAAGTACGCTCTGACGGAATCAGAGAGACGCAAGTTCAAATCTGGCTGACGCATAATTTCCATGTGAGCCCAATCTATTGAATGTTAATATCTTTGATTGTCGCCGCTCTTGTAGATAAAAATTCACTGGGAAAAAACATTTTACCTTAATAGCATTTCTGAAATTTTTCGCACTTGCGCTTTCAGCCCCCAAAAGAGTTAAAATAGACTCCGGGCCTGGAGCTAGGAAGGGCCAGCAGGAAATGCCGTAATTAATAACGTGGAGGGAAATACGTTTCGGACACACACTGTCACTGTGGACTGTGGACATAATCATTTCAAACAGCTGCATGCTTCTTCTCCCGTATATAATCGACTCGCGTCACTTATGGACATTTTGATTAATGAAAGCACTTAGTATCATCTACTGGCTGAATCAACTGTCCATTGTACCGGAAGATCCTTTGGAGAAATGTATACGTTGGCTGCAAACACCTAACTCAGTCATCCTCTGAAATGTCTAATAATTCCATACGTTGCCGTTAGACAAGACAATCTTCACGTTAATCTTCGTCAAACACCGTAACTTTATCGTGCAGTCGCGATTACAATTTTAATTAATTAATTTCTGAAATTCAGTCAATGATTGTTTGATATTTATACTGATATACTCCAAATAACATCAAGAAATGTTTCACCCTATTAAAAATTGCTGAATTTGCTTGAGATCTGTTCCTACTTGTTGTAGAAACTTTTTGTGTCAAAACGTGCAATGGTTTACTTGCGGGGATATCTTTTACTTCGTAAGCATTGGAGAAAGTATTTTGAATTTATTCCCCAATGGTTACAAACGCTCTAAGTTCAATGTGAATAGACATTTGTCCTCTTGCAACGCTTCTGGAGCACGTTGATCTTTCTGCCTCCACGAGATGTTATGTATAAAAATGATTCTATTAAATAAAATCCAAACATCAGCGTTCCTGCCTATAATGCAATTAAAAGTATAAAATATTCCTGATGAGCGTACATTTAAAACACTTGAAATATGCAATGCCGTAGCAATTTGCAATTGTTATTGTTGTTAATACATTATGGAGGCATTTTCCCAGAAATTTTATCGAATTGAAACAATACAGAGTATTTTAATCACAACTGCAAAACAAAATAAAGTGAAATGTGGTGGCCATAACAAATTGTTTAGCTGCCTGTTCGATTATTTAATCGCTGACAATTCAAATTTGTTAAACAACGTTTGCACATTACGAGCTAAAACCTATAAAGGGATTTCATTCAACCAAAAATCTCATTTTACAGATGGCCTCTTATAATTAATAAATGCATAATGCATGTACGCAGGTACTCCACTTAAAATTAATGTTTATTGCTACTAAATTAGTCTTGATAGGAAAGTTTGCATACAGTTTATGCCACAGTTTATTCGTTGACAGCATGATAATTACCAATTATGATAATGTTCATTCATACGAACGTTTTACAGACAGTGCAATATATAAATATTATTATTTCAAATTACTAATATATATTTATATGATATAATTTAATTATATACATATAATTTGAAAATATGACCATGATTCATGTATGGATTCATTACTTTGTGCAATGGTTGCTACTTTATTTACTTTCTCAGTTACCATTTTTGCTTGAAAATAATTGTAGTGAATATTTTATTTGAATTTTGAATGGACATTTATTTCAAAGAAATGCCCGTGATGCATATGATTTGATTCATTATCTATTAAGGCATCGTTATCGGGTGATATATCTTATATTTACGTCGTATAAATCAATGAAAGGAATCTGAAGATTATTCTAGTCTGTAGCCTAAGCTATCAGACGAAACGTTTTTCAGTCATCTATACCACCAATAATTCACCATATCTACTCTTAAGGGAAAACCAGATAACCTACCATTTACTATTTACCGTGTGCTCGAAAATACCGGAATTGAGATTCAAATTCCAATACGTACAACACATCCTTGCAAAAACAAGCTCTATAAAAGCTACAGGTCCAAACCAAGGTATCAGTCATCGTCCTCAAACCTTGTGAGGCAGAACTTACACCAGTCATTCGCTATCTTTTGGAAACCAAGGAGTGTTCCTACTGAATTGAAGATGGATTGCGTGCCACCCACGCGATATAATTATCCAAGAAAATAATATTTAGATCGTTTTTTTGGCCCCTTGAGTCTGAGCCTGAGACGGATCCTGATAAGCATCCCGGATTTACTTAGAAAACGAGTGCTTCTCCTGTTTGCAGAAAAAAATTCAACACCAACCCACAGTGGCTGGAAATCCTTGAAAGCTGGCCAAAATTCGAAAAAGAATCATATAGCAATTTTTGTTGATTGCTGGTATTTTAGTGATGAATCTTTCAACATTTTCCATTGTCATAGATGGGTAACGTCCTCTCTCTGTAGAGATGACTGCTGAGGGGAACTCAGGAACCTTTTTCCCCTTGAAATTGATCCCCTCTGACGCAGCATCTCAAAATCCATAGGCTGATTCTGTTGGGCTTGTCGCCAACAGGGAGAAGAAAGTTTTTTTAGCACGCTACATTCGCGTTTAGTAGTCGCGCTTGACATAAAAGAAAAGTTGCTGATGTGACACTATTCCACGATGGATCGACCAAACACTGGTTCATATCTCTTAGCTGGGGAACAGCCGTTACAAAAATTGGACTACTTCCTTATTTCATATGTTTACAGCGAGTAATTCATGAAAACTCATGATTATATGTTTTGTGCTATCAAATGTTATTGTAGATGCGATCATATATGTCAAAAGAATAGACTCCCCAAACCTACTATCACCAATAAAATTGGGATTATATATAATTTTTTACGGAGAATCACCCATTTTTTTTCGTGTAATATTTGTACATTTCAATCATAACTACATATACCATTACATTATGCTAAGTGGTGAATGAGTTGACCTTTCCTTTGAGCGGCTGAACTTTATGTTAAAAGACCAGTGGATAGTGATAAATTTAGCACAGCTGCAGCTGCAAGGAGGTCAGCTGTAAACTGCGTTACCAAAGGCATATGTCCATCGATACACGACGTGCTTTCCCAACTGGAAGTGAAATAGCTATGGTATAACGCGTACTTATACGCATATACAATCTCTATCTTAAAGGGGTAAATAAGCGGCAGTTTTAAACAACTTATCTCCCACGCAAACATTGGGAAGTCAAGAATTATGTAGATAAAATAGTACATGTCCCATTGCTCAAATAATGAAAAAAATTTAGATCGCAATTGCCCAATCGAAAAAAAATGTATGTATCAGACCTGCTATAGACATGCATGTTTCGTATTTAGCCTAGACTCGTCAGTATAGTCTTGCGGTCTAACTGTAGAGAGCAAGTGGGTGGTATATACATAACCCAGTCAGGGATGTGATAGCAACATCGACACTTATCATGAGTGTTCCTCTTCCTCTGTTCTTTTGGCCTAGCTACAACAATGTATTTTCTGGAATGAATACAATGATATCCACCTTGTCTACGAATTTCAAACAACAGTTAGGTCTGTCTCTCGGTCTGTTGGTATGTCTGCTAGTTAGAATTTTTCTGACTGGCCTTGTTCTGAAGATTCTGAACATTAATAAATTGAAAATCGAAGTATTTCATGAAATACGTTTACCGATACTTAGAGTGAACCTGAATCGATCTTGATAAATTACTAGCAGTTTTAAGTTCACTTCCAACATTCCTTGTTTCTTGAAACATTTACTACTCAAAGCTGAGGAGATTCCAGTAGAGTGGCTTCAAAAGTAGGAAACAGAAGGTAAACAGCATTTTTCACTTACAAAAATTAAAAAAAGCTCGCACAAAGTATTCGAATGCTCTCAGCGGATTCACAGAAACAGGAACAACCTAGGTTAACTGACAACGTTTCAATTTGTAGCAATTTCACCAGGAATACTAAATGATATTTCTTAATAGGTCAATTTTGCGTTTAAGATAACTCCAGCTTAACTAATTCAAAATAATCAAGGAAAATTAAATCTTCCTGTCCTAATATCTAAAATTAAGAGCGGTGACCTCAGACTACTGATACATTTGTGTAAATAGCTACAGTAGCGATCAAAAATTATTCCTTTGAATGCTTTCTCTTACACAACTGGATAATACGTTTTTCTGACTTGCGAAGATACAAGTCATTCATTTTACTTTCAGTCGATCTGTATGTCTGTCAGTCGTTGACGTTCTTGTCACCACGTAATCTTAGTAACCGTTGCGCCAATTTTGATAGAATTTGAGGAGGACTACGGGGCAAAAATGCCATTTGCGCTTTATGTTTCATTCTATCAAATGACGAATATTGTGTTTGAGTCTCGTCAAAACCAATTTTTCTAGGTTTTCTTATTCCAATTAGTTTTTAATCACCAGTTCTCGTTTTTAGATAGTTAGAGATGTCTACTTATCTGGACAGTCTTTTCTATAGTTTCTCACGTGGTGGCATCACGCAACAACGCACAGCGGAGATACGTGGTCGCTTTAATGACCAGAGTATTGCTCTTCTAAGTGACCTTTTCTCCAGAGAGATGGAATAAACAGGAGCTAGGTCGATACAACAATAGATAAAACCATATGTTTTTGTCTTATGTGCACATTGACTGTTTTTTGCGATCTGAAAAAACAATCTTTGTGCCATTCCATACTTACAAGAACAATGGACCTCTATACAATACTTTAAATATCAAAGATAACAACAACACAATATTCATCAAGTCCTCTCAATCAGTTAAGTACTTAGGAATCTTTATAGATAGCCAACTCCGATGGGATTTTCACTTAGAGTTTATTATGAAAAAGCTCCGTTCAGTTTTATACATTTTCCACACCGCCAAAACTGCTCTAGGCTACTATCATTTGAGGATCCTCTATCAAGCTATTGTTGAGCCTCATATATCATATGGTATTGTCAGTTGGGGAGGTGTACTAAAAACACATGTGAAACCACTGCAAATACTGCAGAAGCGCTATTTCAAGATCATACTTAATAAATCACGCTTGTACCCCACTGATAAGCTTTACAAGGAAAGTGGTGTTTTTAATGTAAGACAGCTTTATTTTTATAAGTGTTGTGTCTACTTGTATAGAAATAAACAATTGCTAAAATCCTCCAGTCATGAATACTGTACTCGAAATGCTCATCTTATGTTTATCACCAATTTTATGTATAGATCTGTAGGTCAAAGAAGTTTAACATTCCTAGGAATAAAGCTTTACAATTTATTGCCAAACAGCTTGAAATATTTGAGCTCATTAGCCCTATTTAAAAAAAAATTGAAGATTTTCATATTAAATTTTGATTACAATACCTTAGTCCAAATTTCAGAATAATAGCTGTAGGTCTTTTACTTCCATTGCGTTTCAAAGGTATTTATATAATTTTTAAGATGTATGAGAGAGTATGTAAAAATGTATGTACGGATGTGTGTGAATGAATTAGTTAAGAGTTTTTCGCAAATATTTTTTTTAGCAATTTTTTTTCCTTTTTTTTACTACACCCACATACAGTGTCTACTACACTCTGTGGTTCTCCTACAATGTTTATTGTTTTTTCTAGCAAAGTACTTTGTATGATGTTAAACGTTTATACATCTTTTGCCAAATAAACATTATTATTATTATTATTATTATTATCATCTCTTTGATTTTAGTATCCATTTCTTATCAGTCTTATCACTACAAATACAACCAGGACCGTACCAACCATTTTTTGTTGATAAGCTTATGAATTTTGTATTTATGTTATCATCAAGCTAGCTATACATTTTCTGTACATACGAAACAGTAAATACTTAGAAATATTCGTAGATGCATGAATATTCCAGAACAAATTATGTGGAATAAATTATCGCGGAAAATTAGTCACGAATATGTTTGAGACTGATTATCTCCCATGAGTTATTGCAAAATTTTCCATCTTGATTTCTCGGTACAGTAACCGCTCCGCAGTTTTATTATCATTATCGATCGCTTTTACGCATATTTTAAAATACTGCATGCACGCATTTTCTGCTGGCTGTGACATTATGTCCGCTTACAGTAGTAAACAAAGATTAGAATGAGCAGTCATTGTTTACATATAAATGTGAAACCCGACACCGACTTTAATTCTCAGGGATTAAAGGAACATTTCATGATGTTTGAAAGGCCGAAGCTTATTGTCATAATGAAGAAATGAATGGTATTTGCATTATTTATAATTGAGTAATGTTCTGAAGTGCGGGAAGCAAATCACACGTTGGTATACCAGGAGATCCAGGAAGTGATACCGGAGTTATCTTATCCTCATTAGGCTTCTGGAGTTTGATATCAACAATGACATATTCTGGCATGACCACGTTTCTGGCCTTGCTAGGTCAGCATCCTTGACCAGACCATCTTCAGGATACTGTTCGCCTGTGTAAAGATGCGCTCCGAATCATTTCCAAAAAGCTACTGTGCTCAATCCAAATGAGAGCAATTATACGTCTAGTGGAAGCGTTTGATATTGCAAAGAACCTCCACAGCACCTGATCTCTTCTTGTTGTATCGGTTTGAACTTCTAAAGCCGCGAACGAGCCTTGTCTAAGAAGTAATTATTTTGGGTAAACTTCAGCGTTGTAGAAAGAGGTGTAGCTGTGTTTATTTCCAGATAGTTACAGTTTAAGGCGTTTTAAGATGAATGTTAATATACATCTATCATCTCACAGCCTTCCCTAAGGCGATAGGATTCCAGCCATCGTGAGAAGTTGCCTATTCAAAAAAAGGGTATTAGTATTAGTTATGGGGAGGCAAGGCCTGGCAGCAAGTAGGCCACCTGTGGCCCTTTTTGTCAACCCCGAAGACCATCACTAGAACTATGGCAGACATGGTAGTTCCTTAGTGTCGAACCTTCCAGACCTTTTAATAAAGGTCATGATGTCCGATCATTCCGCTGAATAGCACTCTTCTCTATCAAACTCTGCTGTGCTGGACACCTCAGCCCTAAGACCGCTGTATATGGCACACTTACCCAGGAAGTGGAACGAGGTCTCGTCCTCCTCCCAGCACTTCTGACAGATTGGGTCTTTGACCACTCCTATGAGTGTCAGGTGCCTGTTTAATCCGCAGTGACCAGTGAGAATCCCTACAAACGAGTGGAGTGAATCCCTCTTCCGGTTCGATAGCCATAGCTTCCTACGTTTGTTGGGGCCAGCTATGAACCTCCTGGACTGCCTGCAGTCGTGTCTCTCCAACCATGTTTTCGCAAGTTCGTTATTCGCTCAAGCATCTACCTATTAAAAAAAAGGTGCCAGCTCATATAAGGGTAGCTGTAATCTAATTGGCTAGAAATATCTGCTCACGTGGTACTGTGGCCAGATGAATTGAGGCATCGGGACGGAAAACTGGAGGAGTGTATTTGATCCCTAGAGGTATTTGCTTTTCAGTGACTTTCAAACGCATATGGCAATCCAACCATATCATAAGTTTCAGATTAAGATTGTATATCTTATTCAAGCGTACATGGTCTTATCGAATTTTTATTACTTTATGGAAACATATATTTCCCCACCAGAGCTAATTTATTTTAAAACTCCCACTTGATTTAACGTTTGACATTCACCGGATTCTGTTCGTAACACATAAATAACTAAGTGAAGTCTCAGGTCTTCAAGATCTTCTTGATTACAGCATATACATATACATACAAGCTTGTAGCGATTCAACATGTTTAGATGCTGCCTTTTAGAATTCCCTGAATTTCCATTAAAATTTCAAGTCTAGTAGTTAGTTTATTATTCACTGACGATCTGAATCAACTTAACATAAACAAGCTTAGGAAAGTAATTATTATTTTACTTTTTGGAAAAGGGAAAACTTTCCTCAACTCAAACAATGACGTAATGGAATATAGACTAGTCATTTTATATTCTGGAAATATGGATCCTAGTCTACATACGCCGATACACACGGATACCAATCCTAAAAGAATAAAGAAAATACTTGTAGTTTCACAAATGTAATGATTATCACTTCCCACGCCAATGATAAATAAAATATCAAATTAGAAATATTGTGTTTTCTTGATGTTTCATTTCATCTAAATCACGAAAAATCATGTCGCTGATTTCCATCGCTCTGTCCGTATGTCGACATGTCCGTATTTGTCTGTTTGTACTCTCTCCGGTAATGCTTGTTCCTTCGTTAACTTGATAAGTATTTTTTGGATTTTAATTAAACTTTGTCAATAGGTTACTGATATGATCAAGACTAAAGATCTTTGTAGTTTTCGAAAATAGTTTCAGTGGTGGCAGACTTATCCTCAAAAGACTAAAATAATTAAAAGCGTTCATTTTTCCTCGTACTTGAAGCCACTGATCACTTTGTGAATTTTTTTTGGGGTGGGTAACAGTTGGAGTTGGGGGTTGGAGGTGGTGGGAGATTTAAAAAAAATTAGGTGTCGGTTGAAGATATCCACTGGCTCTGGATGTCTAACCAAAACTCAAGCTGTTCACTTGGAAGGGTGAAAGAGGAATTACTGGTTCTGGGTATCTTTGGTATTCATGATCTCAGACCCTGTGTCTGTATTGGAGGAAAGGTAATTTGTTAAGATCACAGCACTTAGGCCTTATTAGACCCCCTGCACGCCCTCCCCAGGAGTTACTCAGAACCAAGAATTCAGCCACCACAAACTGGTGGTTACACGACCCAGCAGAGCATACCTTACACTGGCCATAAAGGGCAAGTGCTCCCCTAGAATAGATTTGCGAATTGATATAACACCTGAGTAATCGTACAGCAGTTGCTCAATCCACATCTCCTTTTATCTAACCAACCCTCTCACGCAAGGTACTTGAAGCCGATATACTCTTGGAACAATTCAAATGCCAAAATGAAATACTATTCCATCAACCATGTATCCATAAACCATATTTGAGGATTTAACCCGAGATTGCTCCTGTTTATTTTGATGAACAAAATATTCTACGGGGAGTGTGAACCAGGGTCGAGGAAAATTCAATTTGCCGGTATCACAATCCTGTTATCTGCAAAACCTGTTATTTAAGTCATAAACTTGCTGAAAACTCGATGTTGTATTATGACCTACATTAATACAGGCATCGCGTAATTTTATTTAAATAAAAAAATAACTTTACATAAAATTACGAGTATATCGTATATTATATTTATTCGTTAAATATATATATATATATATATATATGTATATATATAGTGCAAAAAACCGAATGTCTTTGGATTTATAGTAAAGGCTGCATGCTCAATTACCTGACTTTGTAAGCACCAAAATAAAAAGAACATACCACGAATTCGTAAGTGGAATGATAAATGAGAATCGAGCTATAGCAGTAAATGTAACCGAGTCCCCCATAAACTCTAAATCAAGGTTTAAAGCTCATGCAGTGTATATAAAATCCGGTAGAGTCATCAATAATCAAGATTGGCTACAGAGCATCGGAAATCACAATTGTGTCTGGATCTTTTGCTGGAATTAAAGTCGGAAAAAAACCAACAGGGTGTCCCTTGTTGTGTTTTATTTTGTTTCTACTTGAAGCACTCGTTAAGTCCTAATGAAATGTTCATGTCTGTGCAGTGGCTCATTCCGGAGTGTCAGTATGCTCGTTTTGGCATTTCAATATTAGTCCAGGGAATAAGCACATTTATGTATGCAAAAATTCATGGGACACTGACTATAAGATACAATTTACTTACAACTGAGATGTGAATGCTTTTCTAACAAGTATTTCATATTTTTTGTAAGGTTATTGCATTTTCAGAAAAAAATCTTGCGATCCGCTCCAAGTAATTCATTTATTTCGCATCGCCATCTTTGTCAACCTCATTTCAGCAGTAAGCGTGTGTCTGTTTCCTTTGCTTTTTATTTTTATCAACCCGCCGTCAGAATAAATGGGCTGTTGAAAAGTTGGGGGTTGTGACTGTTGTGAGGATCTCATACAACTCTACAGGTGTTGATTTGATATGTAAGTTGTGAATAAGTTCTATTACCAATTTTTGGCTTAAGTACAGGTACATATTTTTCCTATTCTATGTTTATATTTTTTTAATAGACTCAAAAATAATTGGCAGCTCGAAAACCGAACAACACGAGGTTTAGGGTAGCTTTGACGATTTCGAAGTGCAAAATTTACTACTTTCCCAGGTGAAAACTCTCCAAATTCTATTAAAATTAGTAGAATACTCAAAGATAATATGCGGTGGCATAAGCCCCGAAGAAGGAAATGTTGACATTTATCACAAAACGATAAAAAATATTTCGTATTCAGAAACTTTGGAGACACAAAAAACTTTCCTCATTCATAGTAACAAGATAAAATATAGTAGATGCCATAAAGGGGCGTCACAATATTGCAACATTTTTATTACAATATTTTATCCAGCACAGTGTATCTGAGGTACCGCTAAACGGCACCAAAGGCGTAAATGGCTAGAAAGCACAAATAATCTATAGACTTTTACTCTTTTAAGCATTTGATTTTTTGCCACGCTTTAAGCCTTAAAAGATTACAGTCCTATAGTGCTTCTTGATCATTCTCTAGATTAGGCTACAACTAGACTATATTTCCTTGCAAATATATGAGTAATACAATGCAGAAAGGATCCTAGAACCAGGAACAAATGCTTTTTGTAGCCGCTATAAAAACATTTTCGCTCATAATTTTCAACAGAAAGCCATAAAGCATAATTTAGTAATAGGTTGAATTTTTAATAATGTTTATTAACTGTCCGATACAACCCAACAATAACAGTTTTGTAAAGTATATGCCGCATTGTTTGGTTTACTCACACAAGCAGGAAAACTGCCCGGCTTCTATTTGCACTTGTTCCAATTTTGCACCTAGCTTTCCGCAGTTTATAGCACAGGTATCCGCATCAACCGAAAATTAAATTCGGTCAGCAGACAAAAGCTTTGCTTGGAAAAGGGCAAATTAGGTTTATCACCATACTAGAAAACATGTGATATTGATTCCTTGTAGCAGCAACCACAACTATATGTTACGACTCGCCAATCCGATCTGAGCTGTAAACCAAGAAAACTCCATTATTTAACATAACTTTTCATCCTAATAGGACCAAAACATGTCCAATTTTCACTAAATTTCTCATGGAGAGAGGAAATGGAGCTAAGAGGGAACTCGAATTCGAAGTAACGTCATTATGATGGTCAATGGTATTTTAGCCAGCAAGATTTTCAAATTTACACACTGTTACGTACCAGTGTTTTGTTCGTTAGGTCCCGAATTTCATATTTCTCCCCAGTCTCAGATTTTCTCTCAATGGCCCTGCTTGGGAGATAACTAAAAGGTATATGCAACATTTTATCTGACAATTCTACCTACAAGTGTTTCGTTTGCATCATTTTACGACTAAATAGACGCTTCGGTAGACTTGCAGAATATGCCGGCTTTAAGCAAGAAGCTCACAGATACCATGTGTATTGAAGACTTTATACTCGTAAATTCGAAATAAGAAAATGTAGGAAGCTTCACGAGGATGCCTTATATATATTTTATTGGATCGACGGTGATAAATGCAAAAATTGGCAGCAACGTAATGCTCAAATATTTGAGCACAACATTCTCCAAGTGTAATGATGGAAAATGCATTTTAGTAAAGTCCTCAGGTGGATGGAAAAATGCGAAAAACTTCCTTAAGGCCGGCACACACCTGTCGAATCCCAGATAATGTTGTGTTTTGGACAATTCAAGATGTCGTTATGTCGGTCAGAGAGGCTGTCTGTCTGTATGTCTCTCGGTCTTCGGAGTGGAAACATAGCAGTGACGGCTAGGGGTGCTTCACATGAGGGGATACATTTCAAAATTGGTAGTATAATGATCGATTATCCAACCCTTATTATATGCTCTCCAGTCTGTCCTAAGGGTGTTGGAAATATCGTACGTTACATTTTAATTATATTTGTTAATACATGTGCATTTTACGTGTCTCACTTACCAAACATTCTATTAATTTTTCCTTTAATTGCGAGGAGTTATTTTCAAATCACTTTTCGCACGATAACAAAGTGAGGGAATTTCATGTATATGTCTTATTTTTCTCAGCTTAAAAAACTGATGTTCTGCAACTGATGACGTTGTCATCGACATTGTAATGATATATTTTTTAAAGGCTATATATATATATATATATATATATATATATATATATATATATATATATATATGACTTCATAAAAGGTAGATGAAAAGTTGTCTAATTAACAAACATTTTCACAAATAAAACTTTCTTTCAGTGACGCGTTTCGTTTCGATTAATATTTAAATCATCGTTGGACTGTCAGAATCTTAATCGAAACGCGTCACTGGAAGAAAGAGTTTTATTTGTGAAACCGTGTGTTAAACACACAAACTTTCATCTAGATGATGGAAGAGTTTCACCAAGTAAGAGAATCTACAATCTACATTCATAAAAGGTCTCCGTTGAAATCTCCGATTTCCAGATGCCATAGTTACCAAAATCTTCAATAAACTTTAGCGCTCACATATGCAGTGAAGCATGTATTCCTTACATTTCTCTCTCTTTCATTCTTTCTCTGTATCTCAGTTTCTCACATCGTCTCAACACTATACTCCAATTCCCTAATCAAGATAATATACTTTCCATCAGTCATCACGCCATCACAGTTAATCACAGCACTCGTGTTGATGTGAACGTCATTCAGGCTTATTTGTATGTTTTGAGTTCTGTTCAAGTTATCTAAATTTAATATCTGCTGATATTATGAAGTGTGGACAGAATACATCTCAATATATTGTGATTATTTGTTCTGTATGAAAACCCAAGGAGGTGCCACAGCTCAACAGCAGTCGTCACTATTACACCGACAACAATTTTCTATGCTGCAAAAGATGCAGGTGTTTATAAAGCTCCATTTTAGGCTTTTAAGATGTAGCGACAGTATACATGCTAAAAACTGAACACATTCAAAATTTCATTACAATGTTTCTTAGGTTTTGTCTGCCCTTCCCTACTTGCAATCAATATACATACATATTTCTGAGACGAGCCGTCTTACCTACACCAAAAGGCCATGCATAAAACAGAAGAAAGCTCCTTGATGTTTGAATACTTAATGAGCACGGCATTGGGTATTGCCTGGTAAAACATTCAAGGAGAATGTATACATAACCTCAAAGAAAGGACCACGTGGAGTAGACAGACTTGATACTCCTAATCAAATGATGTACATGTCATTAATAGATGATAAAAATGGAGATTCCATAAAATCTCTCAACTGTTTTGGTCAAGAGATGAAATAATGTGTTAAGACACGTTGCTTATTAGTGGCATCACGACTTACAAAGTACGTTTACTTGTTTTATAAGCAGATATTTTGTTTCACTTTGTTCACAGGAATAATTCTTGCACCATTGACTTCCATATAAAGATAGTTTTTTTGAAACCTTCCCGCAGACTCAATTTAGATCCTGGAACTGTTTCGGCAAATGTTGTAGTAGCTATTTGAAGATATCATCTTAAAATCACATCATCTCTTTCATTTAGTGTTAGTACAAAATAAAATATAGGTTATATCAGAAACGGGAAATTCTCTCTATATTTTCTGTTTTTCCTTCATAGAACGAAGAAGAAAAAAATACACACAGCTCTAAAACAAAAATCAAGAGCAGGTTGCTGTTTCGTGTCGCAAGGTGTTCCATAAATAATTTGGCAATTTAAACTACCTCAGTCCACTATAAAGTAAAGCGATATCAATGAATAAATAAATATTTTGCCCAGTTTTGTACTAAAACCAAGATTCCAGCGGGCTTACTGGATTGAACTTTTACTCCATATAGAGAGATATATTATTTAAAATTTATCTGATGTCACTCTCAGGCCGTCTTCTTTGATGCTGCTTTTACTTCACATCTCTGGGTGTATCAGATATAACCCCTTATATGGGAAAACTCGGAGACCATGAGAAATAGGGTCGAGTAGCTTGATTCAGTACTTTGCACGCTGAAAACGATACAGCACTTCTCCGGTCCGGTATTTATTATACTCATGCATTCACGAAGGCAAAACAAATACAAGAGTATTATGACTGCTGAAGTACTGATAATTTTTTTGATGTCACTCTCAGGCCGTCTTCTTTGATGCTGCTTTTACTTCACATCTCTGGGTGTATCAGATATAACCCCTTATATGGGAAATCTCGGAGACCATGAGAAATAGGGTCGAGTAGCTTGATTCAGTACTTTGCACGCTGAAAACGATACAGCACTTTTCCGGTCCGGTATTTATTATACTCATGCATTCACGAAGGCAAAACAAATACAAGAGTATTATGACTGCTGAAGTACTGATAATTTATCTGATGTCACTCTCAGGCCGTCTTCTTGGATGCATGGCTGTGGGTGCAGCAAAGGTTTATATTGGTAGGTATTCAAGACCGATAAAAAATCGATCCTCAGTAGACTGTGGCTCAGTTTGGTTGAGCGTGCTTCAGGAAAAGATCTAATCAATGTTTTACAATTCTATAAATGGACTATAAGTTTTCCCCCCTCTTTCTTTATAGCTTTTTTCTTGTATTCCAAATTTTACTGACTGTTGCCTTGGTATCGCACTATTGTAGTACTCCAGCGAGATGGTCTGATCTGGGGGTAATACCATTTGATCAATTTCGGAATCTAACTTTTCCATTTTGTAATTTGATAAGGGTGTCAAGAAAATGAATATATTTCAGTCAATAGTATGTTGCTCCAATTAGCGGCCAGTAGAAGATATAATGCACTGACTGGATCAATTTCAGTTACATGTGAATGACTTTGCTGCATTTCTGAAAGGCGCAGTAAAAGTTATGACTGTATCGTAATTTTTTTGTCCCACATGCCTGTTTTTAAATAACTAATAAAACGTAGGAAAATATAAATACGATCCGTTTCGAGAGAGATATATCCCTTACAGTCGTAAACTGGAAGCAGTTTAGGTAGATGCGGCCCTAAAAATAAGAATAAAATACATCATCTGGAGCATGTTGTCACTCTCGAACGGAAGATGGTGAAGAACATATCAGCGGCTGACGTAAATATTTGTAAAACTTTCTGTTAAATTTTGACGTTGTTATAGGGCGCGATAAAGTCAAGAGTTGCTGGTGCAGCAAACAATAGAGCGGCCCTATGAGTACATCTTCACCAGGTCGAGCTTCCAGTGCCTCAAACGAGCCTTTTTCAAGAGTCGTTCTTCGAGAATCTCGGCATTGTGAATTGAGCTACCGTCTTGGTTATAAATATATTTAATATAAATCACGTAACAATCATGGCGTCTTACAAGGGCTGAACCTACCAGAAACGGTTGTACTGGCAGACAACCAAAAAGAAACACAAAAGTGGGAACCTCTTAAATTTTTATTGCATTATACCGGAAAATGATCACTCTAAGTAGAAAACCCTATCAACATAGCGTGAGTACCAATTCAAGCTACGTGACTCCATTTTCACTTCACTCTCTCATTTTTTTTTCAGTGCTCAGAAGCTGGAGTGTGGAAAGAATAATCCAAAAAGGCATCTTCCGCAGTTTAAACTTCTCAATACTAGGCGTGACTCGGAACATGCAAAGAGGAACTTACTTGATGTGTCTTTGACTGGCTGTTGGGTTGAAGACACGGCCGAGGAAGAGCTGACAGCTACAGCCATGTTGGTAACCGTTGGAGTCGAAGCAGCTATACAGGCACCTGCACTTGCAGCTGGTATCGTTGACACTGTCCCTGCAACAGGCTGGTGCATCGAAACCACTGTTGCTGATCCATTGGTGGTCGTTTGGGTGATCAATGATGGAACTGCCAACAGGGCAGTGGGTGGATTCACTGTCACGCCTGTCGCGCCACCTGGCGGGGAGCCCCATGGTTTACTGAGATCCTGGAAATGATATAGGAATGCTATAATCAGTATCGCTTGAATGGTTGATAATGTTATATCGCGTGTTGTTATATGGATACGTATTACTCTGCAACCACTGGATGGATATCTCAAACAGTGTCAAGGGTTGATCAAAATACTTTCCGAGTTTTAGAGGTGTCAAAGATGATCAGAAAGATGACAGACAGACAGTTCGATTTCGAGTTCGAAGTTTTTCGCGATTAAGATACTTTCCCGCCAAATGGCATGGAAGGTAGAAATCAAAAAAGCGACGTGGCAAGGATTAAAACTGTAATGCTCTCATTACCCTACTTTGAACTAATGAGAAACAGCATCAATAATACATGTAGCTCAAGCAAGACTATGAATATTTATAACCCATAAAGAAAAAATAACGCTAATGGGATCCAACTTACTAGCCTCTAGTATTCGATATCGTACGTTTCACATTATCCTAATTCATGCATGAATGTATTTTTTCATACAAAGGACGCTAGTTACGAAGGCTTTTGCTTCCCCATTACGGAATAAATCAGCTTCTAAGTGAACATAATGACTTTTGCATTATTTCAACTCGAAGGGTCTTAATAACAACAAGCTGTTAAGGACAGCGTACGTTCGTATATTCTGTCAACCATTGTGAACCAACGGTAAACTATTTAACAATAAATTTATGAGAGGGAAAGTTTACATAGACGTTTTACGAGACCGGCAGTCGTTCTGATCAATTATAGGATGTAATAAAATGTTCAGTTGAGGTAGTTAAACTCTGGGAGCTCATACAGCTTGAACTTTGAACTATCACACAGCAAAATTCAATTCAGTTGCAATTAAAATATTGTCAATGTTCGCAGAAGGATATACTTTGTATGCAAGCATTGACTACCAGTCGACACTAAAATGTTCCATAATCTTCCTTATTTTCAGCCCAGCAATCTCGTTCTACTACATATTTCTCTTGATCATCCCTGATATTTTAATAAGCTTTACTGGAAAGAAGGCACCATCAACTCTTTTTCCAAACATTCTCAAACGAAATTGTTTCAAATTTTTGTTACAACCGGTAACAAATTCAAAATGTCATGCCAATTTCATTAGAACTTCCAAATTAGATTTTCCACTTTTGTATTTTAATGAGACTTTGATGATACTCGCCTTAACTTCCTCTCTCTGGAATACTGGAAGCCGTTGAAAAATAGCTCTAAAATAGAATCAAACGCAGCTATGAAATATTGCAGCTTGAGAGAAGGGGGAATAGAAATTTACATATTGCTGTGCGTAATATTAGATACGTTGTACATTATAACAAGAAAATCCCTTGTAGGGCAGGCACTGAGTAAATGAATAATCCAGCCTGATTTGAATATTTCACCCCTTTCAGCTACCTAACTTTTGTTTTTGTCGACAGATATTAAATTGGTGATATGAGAAGAATAATAGTAGGTCAATACAGAGAGTAGGTAGTCTGCCTTGGTTAATCTTCTGATAAATTTGATCAGCTTGCCCAACCAAGCAGCATACGCTGATCGATACAGTTATTTTTGTGACAAAAATACTGGAAGATACCATGGAATTAATCCACGCTGACCTAAAACTTATAGGTTTTTCACCACCCCCAAAGAAAAACACTTTGGGGCAGATGTTCGCTACCAAGAGAAATTGAGCTTGGAGAGCCTTGACTCGTCCTGCTCGATATATTGGAAGCTTTTCATAGAGTGTGTCACGAGAGACTACTGAGCAAGCTTGCTGCCTAAAGGCCAGCAACGCCTCTGTGGCAATAGTTAGATAGTTTCCTCAGATCTCACTCCTTACTTGAAGTAGATGGATATGGTTCCGATGTGTTTACCATCAATCCAGGTGTTCATCAGAAATCTGTATTTTCTCCAACGCTTTTCCTGCTGTACATCAACAAACTGTTGGAAATAACATCTTATCGTATCTACAGCTTCATAGCACTTTTATTTTCTGCTTGGAACCCAGCAAACTGCTGTTGAGATTAACAAGGATATTGAAGGAATTGTGGAATGGAGATCAACTAATGAAGTTCAGTTTAATGCGCACCAAATTCAGACAACACCCATGACAGACATGTCGTATGTTGTTCTACCAGCCGTGATGGGTGGTCGCTCATCAAGCATTATCTTCCACCAAGCCTCTGGGAACTAACTTCAACAATAACATGTCATGGCACATGTTGCTAGCCTCGCTAGGTCGGCGTCTCTCAAGCTGGTGATTTTCTTCCACTCCAGGAAATTGTATTATCAGGCCCGGCTACTTCTACTTTATTAGGCAAATCGTTGCTGGAGTGCTGCATTTATACTCTCGCAGCGCTTATGAAGCACGATAGGCTCTCTGCCTTTGCATGCTATGAGAAATTAAAAATGGTTTTAACAAGTTAATCTTATATGGTTTTATCAGAGTGTCAAACGGCACTTATTTAAATGCTGTATGTTTTAAAACGAGCTCAAAGGAATCCTGTAACAACTATCTCAAGGTTTGGACTCTGTGGCCATGATTGCTTTGATGCAGTTGCATTTTAGCAAGGCATTCGATAAAGCGTTGTAACGACTTCCTGTAGGGTTCATAAAACCAGACATGTTGCTTCGGTTTTCACTACCTTAATGCTTCTTGAGAGTCTAAACAAAGCTCAAAGGT
This sequence comes from Bruchidius siliquastri, assembly GCA_949316355.1. Lineage (NCBI taxonomy): Eukaryota > Metazoa > Arthropoda > Insecta > Coleoptera > Chrysomelidae > Bruchidius > Bruchidius siliquastri. Next base: position 20,543,654 of record OX438538.1, on the reverse strand, counting down.
GGAATGTGTGTAGCAGTTAAATATCTAGGTAGATAGTGCAACGTTGTCGAACTAATCCGCTTAACAGGGATAGGAATTTCACCCTGTACAAGTCAATTAATCCTAGCGTAATTCTCAAGGGATGTATCAGCTTTATTAATGCAAGTTTCTAACGTTATCGATTTCTTGCACAATAGATACTAACTAACACGATGTTCTTTGTTTTCAGTCTCATAATACTCACCAGCAGGACTGCTTTCTTCCTAATATAAATAATTAAATAGGCAGTGAGAGCTTTTAAGCACAGATCTTTATAAGAGGAATTATCGCATGAAAGCAAAATATGTACTTTTAGTCCAGTGTAAAAAGCACTCATGTATATTGATGTTTGTCATCAGGCAGTGTAAATGCAAAATCATTTGTTTCTCTTGGTATTGTGAGCGAGACAACATTTTTTTTGAAGTTGTTCATTAATTTAGAGACAACGCAACTTTAGAATGGGATCAATGACTATACATAATACCTAATTTTTATGTTGTGTTCTAGATAACCCCTCTTTCATGACACAATGTTGAATAGGAGCTTTATTTTACCGTCCCACTGAGTACAACACTCATTCTTTCGAAGTCTTTCAATCAAACATGAACAGTTATATTTCGACTACATTTACTGCACTAACAGCTTTGGCACTGAATATTTCATCGTAAAGTCATACTACAGAAACTATGGAGTTTTACAGTTATTGGAAACTTCCTTCTTGTTCCGCTAATTAAATATTTAGCACCTTTAACATTGCCTTGATTCTAGTTTCAGAGTCACCTTGCTTTAGAGTATCCGATACACCTGCGTGGTATGTTACTTTGATACTGATTCCCTACTTCAAACTGGTTCAAAAGCACACGTTACATTCGCTATATGATATCCACGATATGCCATGCTTGTATCCAGAAAAAAACGGCATATATAGAGAGAATTTCGATGGGGAATAGATGAAAAAACAATTTGTTGTCCGCCGGTAGTCTGAATGTAAACTAATACTTATAGAATTTTTTTTGTCAGTCTTATTTGTCCGAAGTGGTAGACTGCAAAAATTCGGAAAAAGTTTTTTGATGATTTATTGAGGGTATACAATGTTTGAAATACTCGTATATACCCAAAAACTCATTACTATGCATCTAAGTGTTGGCCGAATTTTAACGTGAAAATGGAACCGGGTAGTCGCGATTTTAAGCCATGATTTTGTATGACTATAAAAAGGGACTGAAACAAGCGGAATGTCACGAAAAATCAGTGAGTTGACTTGAAGACTCTGCCCCTTCTACAGCTTTTAATTGTTTTGCTGAGTTTAAAAGGGGCCAGGTCTCACTCGATGGTGAACCTCGCAGAGGTCGACCGCCCACTGCTGTTACTCCGGAAACTGTAGAAGCTGTGCAAAATATGGTAAAAAATGATCGACATATAACCTGCACCGAGATTTAGGCTTCTCTGGGGATTGGATCAGCAGCGGTCCGAACAATCATTCATGATCACCCTCGCCTAAGGAAGCGGTGTTCCAGATGGGTGCCAGATTTGTTGACCAGTTAACAAAAAGCAACAAGAGTTGATTGGGCTAAGTTTATGCTTGAAAAATTTTATAATGGGCACAGTAAAAACACTTCTGATATCGTAACCGGAGACGAAACATGGTTATATCATTATGATGCCGAAACTAAACTGCAGTCATTAGTTTGGTGCTTTGAAAATGAGCAGCCTCCAACGAAAATTCGTCGTTTCATGATCGTTGGAAAGAAAATGGTTGCATCTTTTTTTTCTAAGAATGGATACATCACAACGTTAGCCTTGGAAAATCAAAGGACAGTTACTTCTGAATGGTATGTAACCTAATGTGTTTCTGTAGTGTTCCAAGAACTATGCAAGAGGCGTCTAAAGACAACGCACCCGCCCATAGCGCCGCTAGAACACTCGATTTTTTTGCTAAACAGGGTGTCAAACTGTTGCCTCACCGACCTTATTTTCCGGACTTCTCCGTGCGACTTCTTCTTATTCCCTGAGATCAAAGAAAAGTTACGATGTCGCCATTTTTCCACCGATGAAGAGGCAATCGCTGCATTTGAGGAGGAGATTAGCAACCTTTCAAAAGAACGTTGGTCACAAGAATTTGACAAGTGGTTTTACCGAATGCGTAAATGTATTGAGGTAGGGGAAGAATCCTTGTAGTTTTTCTGTATGTAAAAACTTTCAGCGTGACCCTCGTACTGAGATCATTTTTGTACCTTGGCATATCGTTAAAACGATATGAACTCTATTTTTCAGATTTGATCCGATATCATTTGGAACATCCCGTATTTCGTGATAGTAAAATTTATTGATTGAAATATCACGGTTTACATAGTCGCTTAATTAAGATCTGTATAACACAGTAGAGTACAACTAAATGTGAATTGTAACACGTCCTGTATATTTTGGCTACCCCGTGGAGTGTAGTGACCATAATTGGTCACTTTGGCAACCGGGCGACTGGATCCAGACACGCCTGCAATTTACCGCATACGGGCGGCCTATAGGGGATAAAAGGGGGTGGTGGCGGTCCTCTCCCTCCTGCAACCTCCCTGCACCAACCCCTATAACTGCGCGGTATTTATTTTGTTACTCGTCCATAATGCATTGTAACCTAGAACAAATGAGAAAAATGGGAAAGGGGGATCGGGTTTTTATAACATATGTTTCTGGCGAGACTGTTTCGGAATTTCAGGAATTTATTTTCCATAAGGTTTCGATTATTGTGGTATCTTCAGACGTCTTCAGGTGACATAGACTCTGTCCAAAATATTAAAACAACAAATATATTCCAAACCACAAAAAATAGAAATAGGAAGTTCAGCATGGACAGAATGAAAGTAAATTTGAACATCATTCAGTTGTTCAGAATGTCTTATCGAAAATTTGTCATCTGTTCGCATTATCGTATGAATATTTATTATTATTTTATGTTATTTTGGCCAAATCGTTTACATAAACTTCTTGTTCAACATCGAACACTGTCCTGTTAGATTCCACCTGAAGTTCTGAGTGTTCAGTTAAAACAGAAAATCTAATTCCTAATTCCAGGTTTCTGTTTGTAAATATTACTTTCTTGTTTATACCCGAAGCGATGTATCTGAAACATTATTTACCCCCCTTTCCAAGTCGTCAATCGACGTTTATGATCTTAGAACATCTTTTGGTAAGAGGCATACACGTATTTTTTAAATTCATATTTGCATATCCCCTGTGAGTTCTTTATCACAAATTATGCAGCTCGCTGAATGGTAGTGAAAAGATACCCGAGCTTGCTGTGAATGGAGCTCGAGAAACCTGAGTTTTTTATGTTGATATAATTTCATAGCAGGGATGGTAAGGAAAAAAATCTACTGAATTATTCAAACTAATTCAAAAAAGTTTGTTTTTATCATCCCTATCTGTTGAACGGAATATTTTGATGAAATGTGACCGGCTTCATTCAGGCCAAGACGCTGATTATTTACGCAATGTTTTCATCCTAGGTTATTTATTTTGCTGATCCTAGTTTTCGTAGTCACATAAATTGGTAACCGACTTTCGATCCCCCATTTTGGGGCCAAAAGCCGTTTCCTATTCATGTTCCACTCTATAAAATGTAATATTTTTCGCTAAATTAAATTATGTGTTCAGATGTGCGCTATGATATTTCATTCACCGCTATAAATAATTTAATAATTTAAAGCATTCAAATCGTGATAGGCGATAAATTACACAGGTTGAGAGAAAAATATTTTTTGAGTTTCTGTTTTAAAAAATGAATTTTGACTCCTGGCACTAAAAAACCAAAAATATCCTATTTCAACTTTCAATCAGTAAGTTCCGAAAATTTGACTGATCGTATGATCAACAGGAAGTCGCTTTTTGTAATCAAGTGGCCGCAAGTTGCTCAACATTTTTGTAGTTGAAAACGGTGGGAGTTTACGAGATTTTTGCGTGTCAGTGAATGACAATGAAAATAATTTGTAGACCTCGTAGATGTTTCGAATCTTGTGTTTCGGATTTCCATTGTCTATATCACACTAAAAAAAAATATATAGACAATAGAAATCCGATACACAAAATTTCAACGAAAATGATGTCAAAACAATGCAATATTGTTGATTCATTTTCTTTTATTTGTGGAAATTTTATTGTATTTTTGATGAATTTATTAAAGTCTGAAGCACAAAGTTTTCTTTGGAGGTAATTCTCATTTGTGGATGTTATAAAGCCTATTTTAGTCTCCAAATTAGAAATCCATACTAAAAATAGGTATCTTAATTTTTCCTGTGCTAACTGCAAATTACTTTAAAATATAAAACGAAATTAATAACTGAAAAATTATTAACATATAACTAATATTTTTGAACAATAGATAAATTTTATTATTATTGTAAAAACTTGAACTAAATATTTGAAATATCGGGATTTATAGAAATTTTCAAAATTATTTATATTTGACAATTTATAGGAGAAATTTAGTATCTTGTATTTTTTTAAACCCAACTCTAACCAAAGTTCTATAATCCGACCTCAATTCTTATTTCCATGCTGATAACACGGCATTGAAAGTACATCAACCTCGCCCTTTTTTCGAGAATACCCTTTTTTCAAATTATATGAGGCCTATCATACAACATTAACATTACCAACATTTTACCAGAAATTTTACGCCAGATCAATTCGCAACCGTCTTTCTGGAAGTAAAATCATGTACAATCTACAGTATCATGTTTTACATCCTGAATACACAAATGAAAAAAAGCTGAATATTTCATCACGTCAGGAAGATAGCATAGCTTACTAGAAGACAAAATGGCAACATTTCAATAATTTATACCAATCCTTTTGAATTACCGTCTGACAAATGGAAAAAGGGACAGAGCTCTCAAAAAATAAACAGCTTCAGTGAACGGAATTCCATTCTAGACCTTATTTTGTGACCCTAACCCTACTGAAAAAATTGTGAAGGTGTTAAAGAGTAGTAGAAGTATCTTTTTTATGAGGTATACTTGCTAAGTTATACAGGATGTTTGGATACGTAGCTGTTTTATCATTTGTGGAGATGCTACTTTGCCAAAAGCTAGGAAATCGTTTGTGTGTCTTCCTCTTTCGATTGTGGACGTTGGAGCTTTAGAAGCTTTTTGTTCCGTACTTTTTCTTAACGAAAGCTCATTAAACTTGAATCTATCTTCGCTGCACCTGGAATATGTGAGATGTCATCACCAGACCTTTCCATCCACTGGGTGCATTCTAAGTTTCTTCGCTGTTACTTACAATTACATATGACTATTGGATAAGCAGATAAAAAAATTGTGTAATTAACACACAGTTTCACAAATAACACTTTTTACTTCAGTGACTCATAGTCGTGTGGCTATATGAGGAGTAGGTATTTTGGCTGTAAACTTTAGATATGACAGTATTTTGTATATTTTATCGCTTCTTATCTCTAAAATCCACACCACGTACTTCTGGCAGTTGGCGTTTCATTTTTTAGGCGTAAGCGAGGTACTATTATCAAAGAAATTTTCGAATTTGGGATACTTTATGTTGTCTACGTCGTGAAAATATGTGTAACGGGTAATCTGTGGTCTGTCTGTCAATCAATCGATCTGTTTTTTTGATGCTTCAGCGTTGAAGTAATTAAGTTAGTTAAATATTAGAACTAAAATTAAAAAAAGAAACTATTGTAATCGCTAAAAATGTATACTTCGAGATGTTCCATGGCCAACACATCAGGATAAACCACGTCACTCATTATCGTTAGTCTGTTTATCTGTCGTATGGAAAATGATTAGATTTCAATGGTGATTTTGAATTTTGAGATACATCCGAATTACAAACAATAAGTGTTTTACTCATTCCTAAAGTTTCAAGCATTGTATTTTTCTAATCAGGCACCGGCAAACTCAGAACACGAGGATTTATCATTCGTTTTTGGGTCATTGCTTATATCTATATTCATTGAACTGTCATCTTCGGTTTGTCTGTCGGTCTGCCTGTATTCTATCAGTAGCTATTGAAATACAGTTTTATGATACTGATACACTAATGAATGCATTTTCATTTTTTTTAAATACTGGGCAACATTTATCTCCAAGTGTCTCGCAGAGTAGCGCTACCCAATGTCATCTTTACGAAGTCAAGGTCCCAAAAACTTGGCTAGCATCACTTTGCCCGGCATATGAGATCAATGTAGCTCTTACACTTTGACCTGGGTTAGGTATATACAACCTAATTGCTCTTTACAGTCAGACTACCAGGTAAAATGACGTGTCTAGGCAAAAGACTGTCATAGCACGTCATATATAATATATACCGGGTTGTCCATTCAACTTGAGACAACCATATAGCGTGTAAACGGTGAGTTTTTTATAAAAACGTTGAGATAAAAGTTCTTGTGTAATGGGGGAGAGTTAGTGATGACTTTTATTTTCGACATTGACAGCGTTTTCAATTTTTTTTCAAGGTCAACGATGTTTTTTTAATGGAAACATATTTTTTATTGCAGAAAAAAATATGAAAACCTATGTTTACAAAAAAATTTAAGCCGATTGAAACTTTATAAAAAAGTGGATAAAAAATAAAACATTTGTTCTTTTTTAGAATGTTTCCATACAGCAACGATAGACAACGTCGTTATCATTTCTTTGGAACATTATTCACTAAATCGTATTTTCTCAGTGAGCAAGAAATTGAATAGAATTAAATAGAATATTTGTCTTTTGTTTGTTGTTCTCCGATGAACCTGTGTGAAGTGAGTCGACATAATATGCACTGCTGGAGTGACAGCGCCCTTCGTTGGTGAAGGTATGGTGCGGAACTATTAATGATAGGTTGATTGGTCCACATTTTATTGAAGGAACATTGGATGGACATAAATATTGAGACTTTCTACAACACAATTTACAAGAGCTAATAGATGATATGCCACTTCAAGTAAGGGCAAGTATGAGAAAGGGCAAATGTGTAGTTTCAACCTGGTGGCTGCCCTGTTCATTATGCCAGAATTTTTCAGGAAGTGTTTGATCGCGAATGCCCTAATCGATGAATTGGATGAGGTGGTCCCGCTATGTGGACTGCAAGGTCACCAGGTTTAACCCTCTGGATTTCTTTTTATTGGGCCATCTAGAAGAAGTTGTTCATTTGAGAAGCCCCACTACATTGGAAACTATGATGTAACGCATAATATATGCTTCTGGAGCAGAGAGTTATTTATGCTTTCCTTAGAAAAAAAAGAATTTCTGACAAACCATGTAATTATTGGAATATTCAAAAAATATAAATATTGTATTTTTTATCTACTTAAGTTATAATCGGATTTCAAAACTTTGTGAACAAAAAATATTTGTTTTTTCTCGTAGATTGACATTCTGCAATAAAAAATATATGTACCCATTGAGAAAACATGGTTGACCTTGAAAAAATACCTTGAAAAAAAAACCTTGAAAATGCTGACAATATCGAAATAAAAGTTATTATTAACTCTCCTCCAGAGCCACACAGTGGCATTTCTAGTAAATCATTGCTTTGAAATGAATACTGTTTCTATTACTTCACGCAGGCTAGTGACTGACTGAGGTTCTATTCTGTGAAATACAATACTTTTGGTAGCCTTCAGGATGATGTCCCAAACTTGGAGTTGGCTCTCCAGGATTTGGAAAATTACTTCTTTGAATGGTATGCGGCCTCCCTCCTCTCGGACTATGAATGCTCTGAACCGATGGCGGCGGAATCGTCGGCGATCACGCTTTCCCCGTATATGCAGATGAGCTCCGGTCGCAGCCCTATACGTGCGTAAAAAATGTATAAACCAATTAAGGGCCGAATGCACACAAAAAAAGCGAAACAAAAGCAGAACGGGGTACATTCGTTCGATTGTGAATCAGTCGGTAGCGATTTTTCTGGCATCCGCCTCGGCACGGCGTCCGAATATCCTTGGCACAGGGTAGAGAAACAGTGTGGACGCTGATACGAGGAAATTAATCAGGCCAAGTCAATGTGACTCTTCTAACTCATCCTGCGGTTGTAGAAACAATATTTGATCTCATGTGGATTGTAGGCTCTTACTTGCTGGAAGTTGGCCTCATAACTAAGACTCTGCTTTTGTGCCGCGTTTCGATTTAATGTTTACAAAGGCTATCCAGGTTTTCCTATGCAATTTAAATCGTGTATTTTATTACAATAATAATGGAGCTCACTTCGCCTATTGTCTTGGCTCACTTTTTGATTGGTTTCTAGCAACTGGATGGCAAAACTTGATCATCCTGGAAGTTTATTTTCGAACGCATATATATGTTATCCGTATTTCGTTGTAGATGATGTTGCCGTTTACCTGATACCCAAATCTGATTCTTTTTCTTTTGCATTGGCTAAATATGATTTGATCTAGGTTCTGATCAATTAACTAAAAAGAAAGAGCTAGACTAATAATAAAAACTAAGCCCAGGAATGAATCTCAAGAGACAAAGGACTGCATCTGCCAGATACCATGTCATTGTGGTAAAATCTATGTTGGAGAAACAAAAAGGCCACTGGAAGTAAGAATCAAAGAACATCGTCTCAACACCCAGCGTGCAGAGAGGAAAATCTGGAATAGCTGACCACGCATGGACGGAGCACCATAAAATAGCTTGGGACGACGCTAAGGTTATTGCCAAGGAACCGCATTGGTATCGAAGGAAATTCAAGTAGGCGGCATTCATCACCAACAACAGCAAAGTGTACAGCAAACCCAGCATAGACATTAAACCAATCTGGCAGCCACTCATAAAGAAGATCAATAGACTACGACTGGACCAGGCAACAAACAATGACCGACAAACAGCCACGTCAGCAGACCGGAATACCGCGCATCGGGAACCAATCAGAACAGACCGCGCACAACGACACCGGACGGGGTAATAAAATATAGTTCAATAAAACTAAAAAACACGCTAATCCAACTAAAAGGTAGAAAATAATCCTTAATATAAGAATCAAATTTTTAATCTCATTTAGGTAAATGCATGGGGTGCTTTATACTACATTTTTACACTAAACTCTGCATTCCGAAATAGAACTAGAACGTTAATAATTTTATTCTAATATCATACCTTTTAGTTCGGTTAACTACAAAAGCGTGTCTTTTAGTATTTTAAACTATAATTTATTGTTCATTCTTTAGTTCGGTCTACTATAGAAACAAGTTTTTTTTTTTTAATTATCAAAGTTTCCGACACCGGAAATCGAACCCTGGTGATGTATCCAGGTATCCTAACCAATAAACCATACCAGACTTGTATTTCATGCTTCGAAGATAATAAAACCTACTTATATATAATTTTTATCAGAAAGAATTTGAAAATAAAAAGCAATAATGGGAAAAAGTTATTAAACCATTATGTTGTCATCGGTCCTTGATAAGTGTGCAAAATTTAAAAAAAAAGTGGGTGAAAATAGCGTTGAATTAAATGAAAAAAAGATTTCATTGCAAACATACCACCACAGATACATACATACATAGATACACGTGACGCTAATGAAAGCATATTAAAAACATGAGTCTGTATCTCTGCCAGAATCGTGAACGTCCTCAACTTTTCCGTACATACCAGTTATGTAATTTAATCATATCTTGTTGGAATTCACATCAAAACAATTCTTATCTCTATTTTTCAAATGTTTTTTATGGAGGTGGCTTGATCAATTTATACAACATGACGATTAGTCAAACATGAGTACAGAAATTAAATAGAGCGCGGCATCTATCGGCTACTGGTAGAATGAACTGAAATTGTTTTGAAGAATTCATCACGGAAACTCAGTATACTTTAGTTTTCAAAGTACTTGTGAGGTGAAGCGCATACCTTGGTTCTCATCTGATTTTTATTAACCGTATGGGAAAATTATTTTTTGTCTTGATGGATATCCGATGCAATCAATATTATGGATGTTATTAGTTACAATTGAAAGTTGACGGAGCTGCAAATCAACACAAAATCAATAGATTCATTGTGGGAATAATTATATCAGCAGACAAAAAGCAAAAATCATTAGATCTACTGATCAATCAGCAGATCTGGCAACGCTGCCCGAATTATATATTTTCTGATGACAAAATATTTAGTGTTTTGTGAGTCTTCCGTTTTTTATTGAGCATCTAGCTGTTATTACTGATCTCGCCTTCAGTAGACTATCAAGATAAACCAATTACGTGTCTTAGTGTGATGAATCGCGTGTTACACGTACATCCTGTATATAACGTTTTTTTTTCAAGTGTTCGCTATGTATATCACTATCCTCCGTCCTTGGAAAGAGCATCAAATGGACGCGGCATGCGGCGCACCCAGGGGGGGCACTCATCGGAATCGGATGAATAACTGATGCGACTTCCGATGGATCTGCCGATTTGGCTGCCATCATACAGTGTTAAATAATACAATCTGTTTCGTTTAATCAATGTTCAATGAAGTGCTGTTTTACACCAAGCAATCATCGAAAACCTCAAAAAAGAATAAAATATTCATATATGATCTATTTGGACTTCCAAACAGGTATGCAAAATTTGATAGGTGTGTTGTTTGTATGTATTTCGTCCACGATGTTCGCCAAATCTAGTAATGGGAGATTGACCATTATTTTATTTGCTTACATTTAACTGTATGAGTGAGATGTGAAAGGGAAAAACGATTGCTACTTATCACAAGACACTATAGCAGTTTGAACTAAAAAAACTGTAAATATTCACGAAATCTAGAACTAGCAGTAGATTACTTACAACAAAACTATTACCATTTATGTAGATTTTAGATGATTTTACTTGGTGAAACTCTTCCATCATGCAAATAAAAAGATTGTGTAATTAATACACATTTTCACAAATAAAGCTCTTTTTTCTTCCAGTGACGCGTTTCGATTTATATTTAAATCATCATCGGACTGTCAGATTTGACTGCTAACAAGGCTACCCAGATTACGTGCTAACTAACTAATTAGTCCTATCATGGATACAAAACTAGAGCTTTCAAATGTAGCATACTATTTATCCTGTCTAGCTATTTTTTTATTAAATTATTTTTTTATTTGTTGTATTTGTTGTATCTGTCTCAGGGGAAATATATTTTTTCATAAACTCATAGCTTTCCATCCACTTTCATAAGATCTGTATCCTACTGATGGGTTCTAATGATGACTAAACATATGCTGTGTACTAGTTTGACTACAGCGATGTAAAACAACATTAGAGGAAAAAATAAAGCCAGAGAAATGGATCCACACCGAAACTACCTACATCTGTCTGTCGTTGTGTTGCCCAATATTTCAAGTTCCTCAATGAAACGGATGCCGCACAAGCGCTAACTGTACTGACGGGAAAACAAACAGCGACAAAATATACTTCACCAAACCAGGAAACATTTTTGAACAACGCCAAAACGGATGGTGAAAAATATAGCAAAAACAGTTAGGGTCGTACAGATTGCTACACAGCTGGACTGACGTTCATCAGGAATTCGCTTGCCAGGCCAATTTTAGGTATATGCAGCCCAAAAAAGGTTTGCTTTTTCACTCAAAATAAATTGTGTAGTAGTGTGAATATTTTACAACCCTATTGAGTAATACTTGAGAACTTCCTGAACCAAAATTTGGAATATAGGAAAATTTATTTAATCATTTAACCATTCACGAACAATGAACTAACCTCACTAGCAATTAACATAATTGCCAAATTATGGAAAGATTAGTATGCATACCATGGTTGTTAAGAGATAACACATTCGGCTTTTTAATCAAGCCGTTACGTTAGACAATCTTCAGTTCAATTAATAAGATTCCTTGTGTGGATGGGATGGGATACTAGAGGGCCTCAAAGAGTTGCAGCGGAATTGTTACAACTAGATTGAGTAATTGAGCTGCTGAGGTTATATCCAGAGAACAATTATATCCAAGGAAAAATACGAATTCTACATGCAAGAGGTTACCGTTATTTCTAGTTGTAGCTGATTATTTTTGGAACGGAAAATTGCAATTGAAAGCTCAGACATTAAATCAAAACTATGACTTCGTTATGTAGATGATTACCAGAAAACCACTTCACTCAACTGGAGCGCCATCTGGACCAATCAGAGCTAGCCACACCAACGAAACGCGAGCATGAGGAGTATAAATAGCTATCAAATGGACAAGAACATGCTCGCCAGATCAGCTGGAGACAACTGATGATGGCAAATAAGTGAAACGTCGTCACACTCAAAATTATATAGTTAATGGACAAGTCTGGAGTAAAACTTTTGAAACATTAACGTTGCCTACAAATTTCAAGCAATAATTTGAATAATTTGAATACTCTTACATTATTCTGTTTCTTTTAGTTTTAAAAGGTATTTCATCCAATTGAGATCGTAACTTATTCAAATTCAAGAAACCAATTAGTTTTTTTTTTGGAAAAGTAGTGTTCCTTAGACGAGGAATTGTAGCTCTCATATTCCGTACTAATCTGCCCAATCCAAAAAGAGTAGGTGTCAGTTTATAAATAAAGATCCCTCATCTCTCGCTTAGAATAAAGCTACCTTACGACCGGGAAGGAGGTTTGTCCTCATCTGCAAAGCCTCTTTGAAAGCTCTTAGGATGGAATTTTGTGGAAGAGAGCGTTTGGGACTCTACATTGAGACCTGCATGCTTGACGAAATTCACGTTGATGTGATTGATATATAAAATGAAAACGATGAAAGATGGTTATCGACTAGCATATTCATTTCAGTTAAGGCGTTTGAACGGTTTTTCAGATTATATCACCTGAACGCTATTAAGTAACGTCAGGTGAAATTGCGTGACAAACTTGGCAAGCAACATAAAATACACCCATTAATTAAATAAATGAAATATTTATGCAGTCAAACTATGCATAATGTTAAATACACATTTACAAAAGAAATTTAAAACCACTCTATCCTGCACTAACAGTCGAGTTTTACTTGAAATAAGTCGAAAAATAATACAAGATCGATGTTTTTGACGCAGCAGTCACTGAAATTGAGGGGTAATAAAAAATCTACGAATAGACCGACAAACAGACAGCATCACGGAAATGAGTGACGTGTATTTTATCATAATTATTACCTAATTGATTCGTATGAAGTAAACATTGCAAGATTTCTCTGAAACATGTACACATGCCAAGAAGTTGTATTGAATGTTTTAGGAAAGAGTGTCCTTTTGTTTTTCCCTAAGATAATTCTGCCTATCCTAGAAGATTCATTCAGCAAAGACGCGCTGGCCAGTAAGCTGCTTACGCTTCCAATACCAATGTCTACGTTTGTCTTTCGAGTGTCACACAAACCAACATTGAGAAGTGAGGATTTATTCAAGGGTTTTGTATGGTGCTTTCATTAGTACAGCAAACGGATTACAAGCTTGGATTGAACGCTTCAGGAGTCAACGAACCCCATCTCTCATATATGCATTGTTGAGTAGGGTTGCTGTAACGCGATTACACTTCCCACGTTCAATCGAGTAATATTTAGAATTTGAAAGCTTTTTGAAGGCGACATCTATCAACATATCAAAATTTGCAACTTTGTTCACGTTACATAACAGCGCTGATAAAGATTGCATGGGCTGGCCGGGTCCAAAATATCATGCCTATGGAAAAATAAAACCCTATATCGCAAAACCGCATCGTGCAAACATGAAAATTTTGTGAATTAAAAGTATACTACCCTTTGTTTACTCTCCAATGTACGTCAACCAATTTTTTCATATATATTATTCACGAGGGAATTAATAAAACTGTAACAAATTTTATTATGCCAGATAACGACATTATAATAATAAGTAAGGGAAGTAGTAAAGCAACAACGTTCAGGCCTGGGCTTTGTGACTTCCTAGTTTAAATAAACTTAGATACCAAGCACAGAAATTGGAACGCCGATGGCAATACAGTAAATTTTAATTCCACCAGCCCACTTAGGTATAACAAATGCACCAATATAGTTCGATTTTAACAGGTCACAATGGAACTGCGGCTAGCCTTACAATTGTACATTGTTGGACCTTGGGGAAAGCTACCAACACGACCAGACGACGCCACGTTTTATTGTCATATTAGAAACTAAACATTAAGAACATATTGTCCCTTTGCTTGTACTTTGTGAGCAAATTTGCAAGGAAGATATTTTGTGGTGAGGTATGGATGGATCTAGGATGTTCATAATAACAATAATTTATTGAACCAGGTGTACGGGGTACATTTTATGCATAGGTTTCATTACATAAAAATCTGCAAGAGGTTTTTATAAAATCTGTGTGCATACCTACTTAAAAATTGAATATTAACTTACAAACCATTAGCTTACAAACTAAAAAACTCAAAGACTCTGTGCAAGACTGAGTTGAGATCCTGTTAGTTTAATAATTCATCTAAAACTATTATTTGCAGCTTGATTAATTTTTTGAGTATTATTACCTATCCACTCTTTTAGTTTCTTTTTATGTAGCTTTTATCTTTATTTATCATTTTTAAATTTATATCTAAAGCATTAAGCAATTTTATTGCAACAATTTTACTACTATTCAGTACTAGCGTATTATTCATATTTGGTAGAGTTATTTTACTTCTTGTGTGGTTTTGTTTGATTCTCTGTACATTATTGAGAGAGCTTTGTAGCTTTGAACAATAAATTCTAGTAAAAAACTTTGTCTAATTGATAGAGGTATCCTAAAATTGGTATTTTTCGCACGTATAATTTCGATAAGTCTACTTTGTACTCTTTGTATACCTGATAAAGCATTGTCGTACGCTCCTCCCTATGCAAGATTCCATATGTAGCAATGCTATGGAAAAAGGCGTAGTATATAGTCAGTAGTGAACAGGCATTTATGAAATTTGACATTTTATACATAAGATAGGCTATATATTTTGATTTATTATTTACATTTTTAATATGCCCTTTCCACTTTAGCCTACTATCTATTTTAAAATTTATTGTATCACTATATACATCATTTACTTTTAATTTTTGTAGCCTATATGTTAAGTAGCTTTTCAATAATTCTTTGGTAGCACCTAGAACACCATACCTTTCTAATTTTAATAGCAAAATTTTGTGGTTGACCGTATCGAAAGCTTTTGCCAAGTTCAGCTTCCATATAAAATTTTTTGTTTATCTCTCTGAGGTCTTTATAAATTGTAGATTTCAAAATTCAAAAATCTTTTCCGAAGACCTCATTCCCTGTATAACTTGTATTACAACTCTTCGATCAATGCCAATTTTCGTTTCTATGCTTTTTTACTAAAAAATGAAATTTTCAGTACGTCACATATTTTTTATAGATAGCCTCACGCTAAGGCAGAAAACCTGTTGCGCTTCATGAGCGCTGCTAAAGAATAAATGTCTTTTTGTATTTTATCTAATAATCGACCATTTCAAAACTTTCTAAAAGTTTTTTATATAAACTGCTTCCCCTTCACAACCACATTCAATGGAAATTGGTCAAATACTTCTTATGCTTGGGTTGCTAGGAATGGAGCATGCTTTCTCAAAAGTTTACTCCACGCCTCTGGAGTAGAAGAGCTTAAAGAAAGATTGTAATTTTAAATAAACCAATGGCGGATATTACAAGACGGTCTTGTATATCGCTGAACTCCTCATCGCCCCAAGTGATGCCTTAATTGGTAACATGTTTCTAATTCCTTAATTCCTCCAAGCCTTCGGCAAACAAGACCAATACCGCGCTTGAAAGCTGATGATGGCTCTCAGAGGAAAACTCGATATTGCATGCTAACGTCTCCTCTAGGTACACTATTTACCAAAAATGCAGTAAAAGATGGGCATCAAAGATTACTTTAGTCCCCACGTAATCATAGCAGTTTGGGAATCAAAATTTGGAACTTTTTATCTTTTGTACGTGGCGGTACTCAATCGTGGGCTCATAAACGGAGAGAATACCCTTCAGACCAGTTAAGATCCGTTGATGAGCAGGTCTAATTCTAGCAACCAAGTAATTGCGGCTCTAATCAAAGTACAAAGGTTAATTCATCAATTAATAAATTATAGTTAAAGAAACTGACAAAACACGTTTTTATAGTAAGTCGAATTGAAAAATGTAAAAAATAATCTTGATAAAAGAATAAAATGATTTATGAGAAAATCAATGTCGACTATTCAGTCCGATTAGCTATAAAAGTGTATTTTTCAGATTTTTTTTTTTATTTTTTGTTAACTCAGTGCAGCGATATTAGTGAAATGGTTCTTGCTTTGGCTTAATATTAGACCAACCCTTGTAGATGTGAAGTTGCGTTCGTAAAAGCTGTCATAAACTTTCCATGAATTACTCATCCTCGACTAGTGAGATTCGGCAGTTTCCTGCCCTTTACTGGATGCTATTTCAATAATTGATGAATGTGCTCCATAAAACATTGGAATACCAGTTGAACTAATAATATGCCAACTTCAAAATCCACAGCTCCAAACGTATTTACTTGGGATAACTGAGATACCTATATTTCCAACTTTTGAATAGTTTTATCATAGAACGAAACGAATGAGACAAGCCAAGAGCTTGGGAGTTGCCTCTTCTTCTCTTAATTAAGTCTAATAGATAATAAGCTCGGAACTCTCCCATATTATTATAAATTCTGGGTCTTTCAGGAATTACAGTTATAAGACTCAATGAAAATATTAGGCGTGAAAATAGATATTAAAAAAAAATTACATCAAGAAAAAATTTTTTTACGGAAACATTCATCCTTTACAAATTAAAAAATTCAAAAGACTTTCCATGTCCGGAAGTTCCTCTAATTGCTTCAACTAAATTGAAGTTCTAGAATCCGTCCAACACATTAAAAAAACTGAGTCAACCTACTTGACCCTATTTTTTAAGAGGCTGAAACGCAATTCATGATTCTTATCCATTTAAAATGCAGTAATTCTAAGTAGTAGTTCCTAAAACAAGTGAAATAAATGGGCTCCAGTGTATTTATCTGCTAACTTCCTACTTTTATGTACAGTTTGGCATCATAGGGTGCAGTCTAACATTCAAGCGTCTGTGGACCAAACGGTGGAAATGCAACATGAGGAACAGAGCCTATCTTATTTTTGAAAGCAAATGTCAGAATTATCGTTTATGTTTAACAGGTACTGCGGTATATAGAATGGTTTTAAAAGCGTGAAAAAATCTTGAGGTGCCCCCACCCCATAATCTCCACCCCCAATTTCTCATATCCCATAAAAATGTGAAAAATATCAGGTGTCTCAGAAACCTCCCAAAAACGAAGTATGATCGTTTCTTACTTTTTTTTTCATTTTGGACGCCATGGGAATTACCGAGTTGATCTACTTGATTGCATTTTTTCATTCTGAGAGAAAGGCTACATTTTGAAAATGGTTCATTTAAGCTTCAGAGAGTGTTTAGTATTAGTCCTACATCCACTGTTTTTTTATTGAATATATTACGATTTTTCCATTGCGTAGACTGGCCTTTTCATCACAAACTATGAAGCACATTCACTACTGCATCAGCTCTTCTTTTATCTTGAATACCTTGGAAACAGAAATCTTTTGCATAAATAAAGCAGTTGAGCCGGAAGCAAAACATACTGAAAAAAATGACACCTCCGTCGAGAATAAACTTAAACAGAAATGCATTCACAATGGAGATAAGCTGATATTTTATTCTTGGAGAGAGAATTCTGCATCTCTCTATGTTTCACCTTAAAGTGTTTTTTGCAGAGGCGTACTAAGAGATATCTAAGCCCTTACTCTTGTTCTCAAAATTTGTAGACCATGTGGATATTTCAATCAGCTTCGGACTTCCAGTGTATTGTGATTTTGTTGCGTTTCACAACGTTTCGATTGATGTGGTATCCTCCATCATCTTGTTGCTGCTGTCCTGGGCTTTGTTCTTATGTCTTGTATTAGTTAAAATTAGCTCCATTTGTGGATCTCCGTTCCTGTTTCCAAGGTATTCAGGTAATTAACCAAAGTAGAGTCTAAAATTGTATTACTTCTGCATATGAGGAACAAAACACCAATACAATACACACCATTAGCTTGTTCGTATAAATCAAACAGGATACCGCTCAAAACATAATATTAATGTATGTCAGTAAAATATTAGCTTATAAAGCATTAACTACCGCTATATTTATAATAACGAAATCCCCAAATGATTCCATTGTTATGGAGGGATAGAACAGAAGCAGACTGACGTGACCATTAAAGAAAGCATATAGGCACATTTATCAAAGAGCGTCTTAATTAATTAACAGTTTCCACACGTGTTTCCCTTAAGGGAATGCAGAGCCGTATTTGGAGCTTCCATTTAGGGAGGGCTCGCTAAAAGGGGTTTGTGTTCCATGGAGCCGTATATAAGGTAATAAAGTTCTACTTAAACAAGGGGATTATAGTACAGTATATCTAGCGGCAAGGAAACCATATTCGATAATGAGAAAGTGAGCTGTTCTTTTAGAATATTCATTTTATGCTGTCATCGAGACGTCGAACCAGAATTCATACATTTGGGGGCGTTGCATCCGAACATGGTCATTAGAAAAGCGTAGCATGTAAGGGGGGCGAGCATCCCCTCAGGAGTGCCCTTAGGCTCAGGCCGGAAACAAAAGGTAGATTCCTAATCAGTGCAGAAAACGAGATTTGATCTTTTTTATAGATATACTTTCGCTATGGCACAACGCCTATTGCGCTCCAGATGCGCTGCGAAGGGATAGATATCTATTCACATAGGAACGCTGTAGATTAGAACCCTATCGGACCAAACCCAGCAAAGCTCATTCCACAATGCCAAGGTTCTCCAGAAGAACGACTTCTGGGAGAGGCTCATTCAAGGCGTTGGAAGTTTGATCTGGGGAAGATGCACCTGTTGGGCCCTTCTAATGTTCGGTGTACTGGTTATTATGCTAGATAGCTGGGTCAATTTTTTGTGATATATGTGTATGAA
Organism: Bruchidius siliquastri; assembly: GCA_949316355.1. Classification (NCBI taxonomy): domain Eukaryota; kingdom Metazoa; phylum Arthropoda; class Insecta; order Coleoptera; family Chrysomelidae; genus Bruchidius; species Bruchidius siliquastri. The sequence goes on along the minus strand of OX438538.1, from coordinate 20,524,700 downwards.
GCATGAAGAAAATATAACATGTGGAATTCTGATTTTTTCTGCGATTACAATAATTCCATGCCTCCTGGCTTAAGAAACAAAACCACAGAACAAAACAGTAGTAATGGGGAGGCAAAACCTGGCAAGTAGGCCACCTTTGGCCCTTTTTGCCGTCAGAACAAAACAAAAGGGCATCTATTTCATAGCCCTTTGATACAATTATTATTTCAGTAATATCGAGAAAGGGATGGCCCTATTGAGATAAACAAATATCATGGAAAATTAATGTATCTCATTTGAAATTAAGCATATAATTTCAACAAACCAATATTAATATTTCAATCTATATTCCAAAATAACAATAAATGTTTACCTACCTCTACATCGAAAACCTAAAATACAAATATGCGGATATAATCAATTTTATATGACAAGAGTTCGTAAAATCTATCGGTCATATTTATATTATAACTAAAATATAGAAAAATGTAAAATTTCAATAACTGCTAGCCAAACTAATAACATTTGCATTCAATTTTGGAAGTTATGAATTAATCACGAACAAATACATGATAATATCTGCATATAAACAGTTGTTTGGTCTGCCTGGCCAGGATGGGAACAAGGGGCACATGCATTTCCCCCAAACCCTACTGGGTATTAGCAGAAGCCAGGTCAGTAATGTCCTAGATGCTTGGGCATATAATGGAAGCATGGATGGAGAGAGATGACTGCAGGCAGTCCAAGAGGTTCATAGCAGGCCCCAACAAACGTAGGGAGCTATGGCTATGAACCGGAGGAGGGATTCACTCCACTTGTTAGTAGGGATCCTCACAGATCACTGAGATTGAACAGGCACATGACACTCATAGGACTGGTCAAAGACCCAATCTGTCAAAAGTGATGGGAGGAGGACGAGACCTCGTTTCACTTCCTGGGTGAGTGTGCCATATACAGCGGCCTTAGGGCTGAGGTGTTCGACACAGCAGAGTTTGACAGGGAAGAGTGCTACTCAAAGGAATGGTCGGACATCATGACCTTCACCTTCACCTTCACACATTAATTTTACTTCTCATACCAATGAGTGGAGATGTATTGGAATCGCGAAACACTTCAAAGCTGAGAAATTGCACTTTTTTGACGTTTCAATATTTGAGAGAGAGGGATCTCACATAAAAGACATTTCATTATCTAGAACATTTTCACCATGGTGGTAAAGAACGTAACTATTCAGCCATTCGCATACAAATCACAAAAATGGTTAGACATCAACCATTTGAATTGTTTTTTTGTTGTATTTCAGGGCTTTTACAAAATGGGGTAATTTGTTCCAACGACGTTTACTATAGAATATTGAATGTAAGGATTGTATATATTGGTCAATATGGAATATTTGAGATTTTGAAAGATTCGAATGCTTATTTCTAGACTGATACAATTTCTATCTATCTGGAGACAGTTATAAGCTTACCTACATTTAAAGATTCTGGTAACGTGCCATGGCTTACTTCTGTGTTGATTATAAGAGTGATTATTTCGGCACTTTCAAATAAAATGTATTTTATTATCTTCGTGGATACAAAGTCAAGCCCGACAGCGTTGCGATTCTTGGAAAATTGGGTCTACAGCTTGCTGTGTAGTGGCAGCATAAAAGAAGAAAGAACTAACTAGCATTGCAGTTGTATTTTTGTAATATAGTCGCCTGTTATGCATCAGATCATGTTTTAAAGAAGTAGTTATCAAAGTTGTGTTGTATCTGGTGTTGCCATTTAGCGTGTAAATACACGATTTTTGTGTAATCTGAGTACCTTGCGTGTGAACAATCAAAATAAAGTGTTTATTTTGAGTGCAATTTTGTCATTTTAAAAGAAGAATTTTGTTCACAATATTTAAATATAGGTACATCAACTTTGTCGTCTGCATGTTACTTCTAAAAGAGGATATGCATACGCATCCACCGTTAATTCAGTTATAATTGAATACATCTATAATTTGAAGAAGAAAAAGGTAAATGCGTATGATTTGTTCATTATAGGAAGAACATCACCTAGACATACGACCGGAGAGCGATAAAAAACTATATCTAAAGTCAGCCCTTTGTCAACGAGTGTAAAACTGAGAAGTATGAAACTAAAATGTAATTTGACAAAATTAAAATGAGCCTTCAAAATTTCCTCGGAAAAGTAAAAAATAATTATCAAATAGTTGAAGTCCTTGAACTTTTGAGTAACAAACCAAAGCAAGGTGAGATCGTTCTTAAGTATGTATATCAATGGCCAAAGCAGTTCTCAAGGTCGCAACTTATGTAATATGTGTATATAATGTATAATTTTATTTATACAATGAATCAAGGCATTTCTTCCTGGAAACATTTTTCAACGTGAATAATCAATGTTTTAATTTCAATTAGTTCACTGGTTCTATTTTGCACTGCCACCGTACATACAATTTCAGGCGGTCTGTTTTTTCCATAAAAAATTATTGTTTCAAGTAAACAAAGCACAGAGTTTACTGAACGCTAGTTTGACAATAAAATCATTCAATTGTATGATTTTGTCAGTTCATCAATACACCATGAGTTGATGGCACTCCAATTACTTAATTGCAATATTATGAGAGCATGTTTCAGATGACTTGTTATTTACATATATCTGAAAACTTCATTTTTATAGATAAATTCCTAATTCAGGGAGTGTATCGCACTCCAAACGCGCTGTGAAAGAATGAAAGCCCATTTACACACTGTAATTGTAACAATTGAGAAATAAACTTCCCATTAGCTCACTTCACAAAGTCGAGTTTGTCGAGGATCTCTAAAAAAATATCGTCAGAGGTACTGGAGGTTCAACCAGTTGAGGATGAGCTTGTTGGCTTTTCGACTGTTTATTATACAAGTACTGGTGGTTCTCGGCTAGCCAAGCTTTGAAATGGGATCTCTTTATTAACGAAATTAGATCGCACAAGTTAAACTGGAAGATGTGAGAGACTTACTTATGGCCTGCCTGAAGTAAAAATATTTCCAATTGAATGAAAAGTTTTATGAACAAAATTTTGGTAAGACATTATAACTTAAAGGCAACTAGGTACCCCTACCTGCAATCTCATGTACAATTTCTAAGAGAAGACAGTTTTTAAGAGAACGAATTCACTAAGATCCATCCTTTGTCACACAAACCCAAGAAATGAAAATACTGATAAAAAAATCGATAAATAAAATTGACTCTGTGTGGCAAATTTTATTTGGTGAGTCTCCTAGACCCTTTAAGTGTGGAATCAACAACCACAATAATATGTAACTGAAGGGGAAACGTCCAAATCAGTTCCCAACGTAAAGTAAGATGAGAGCAAATTTCTATATTACACAAAGAGGGTAAGAATTTGAAGGGGAAAGTTAAAGAATCTGCCTTTATAAAGTTGTACGATAATTTCATTTCTAATTCCTCAGTAGACTTTGACCCAGTTTCTCTGAGTATGCTGCAGAGAAAGATCTAATCAATGTTCTCCGAATAGATGGACCATAAGTTTTTCTCCAGGGTGGGCGATATTGTATTGATTGAGAAACAGTCAAAACTACCAATATAATTATAATTTCATAAGCTGCTTTTTTCATTTTATTCCATGAAGACGATTGCAGAGGTAGCCTAAACGGTAGTAAATATATTCCAGTCAATAATATGTGAACTAATTAACAGCGATATCCTTTCTTCTTCATGAACACTTTGTACCAGATTCCGTTATCTTGGCATCATTCACATCTGGACAATGAGCAGCGCCACTTTGCGCGACACTTGGAGATGAATATTGCTGTAATAACCACTGGTATATACAGCTTAATTGTTCTCTACTGTCGGATCGCCAAGCGAATGAGTCCAGGCTACATATATAGTGTATAGCTTAGATTTCATTTTCAACGTTCAAGAGATTTGTAGTAAGACCCTCACACCCTACCGAAAGCTTCAGATATAATTCATTGATTAGATTCCAATCAGTGTCACAAGACCGCTCAGTCATTGGAATATACCGAGTGAAAACCCGAGCACCTGGTATAATCAACCTATCCGAACGTTTTTCCTTGGGCAAACCGTCGTATCCAAAGCCGCTAAAAACAATATCAACGTCAATCTGCATTCCAGATCGCTTTCAAGCCGGCAAAAATATACCGCGCCCTCTTCTCTTTCCATTTCTTTTTTGCGGGCCGGATTTCCTTAAAAAATGCTGTTGATGTCAAATCAAAGGCTTCGGAGGTAAGCAAAGTTGAGAGGAGATAAGAGCCCTGTTTCCTCCGAGTGGAATAGTATAAAATTGCGCAGATTCAGGGTTAGGTGACATTATATATGAAACATCATACAAAAAGGCGTAGTGCGTAACATTATGTCATACCTTGAGGGAAGGGCTTTGAAGAATAGTCTTCGTTTAAAGTACCATGGGGATTTTGGATATTCAAGAAATATATAGTAACACTTTCGAGCTTCCAATAACGATCATAATGATAGCTCCCTCTGGTTTTGCTGCTCTCTGAACCCACTCTCCAAAGCACTGAACACAAGCTATGATATCAACATCAAATATCGGACAACACAAAATCAATCATCTTCTCTACATGTATGATAGAAAACTAAACGCGGCTACTGAGCTGCAACTAAATGGATTACTTGAAATAACATAAACTAGCACATTAGATATCAAAATGGAGTTTGGGATGAGGAAATACATGATGCTCTACATCAATGGGGAAACCATTCCGAATAGGCTACAGTAAATCGTGAAACGTTAACCAGCATGGACAAAAACGAAACATACAAGTATCTGGGCATCTATAAAAATACTAAAATAACACAACTGGACAAATAATTTATTAAAAAACCATCTCATAAAACTCTTATATACAAAACCAAAGTCTAGAAGTCTGATCAAAGCTGTCAACACATGTGGAATACCGGTCCTCACATACTCCTTAAGATCAAGTGCTTACACGCTTATAGATAACATGAATATCCTCATTCGAACAGAACACATAATGTTACAACTAAAATGATGCAAAGATTATCCTGCCATAGATAGAAAGCCAGGGGGCGAGGGAATTATAGACATAACATCACTTCAAACCAAACAAATACAAACATCCAGACATCTCTCTCAAAGCAAGCGAACCAACATGCATAGAGAGATAGTGAATGCAGACAAGAAGCTAGCTACCTCTTTTCCTCTCTCGATCAAACCACTCAGCAGACAGACAATCACAACAAGACATCTGGTCGCAGAAAACATTTGGAGCAACGTTTGCGGTAATATATCTTAATATACAGGTCTCGCAATAGAAATGAAACGACTCTGGAAAAGTTATTATCACCTAAAGAAATCAGGAAACCACCTGGTTCAAATATTTTAATCAATGTATTTTTCATATAGATTGACCCATATAAGAGATATTGCCAACCTAATTTTCCTAAACAAATAACTTCTTTCAAGGAGCCAAAGTTGCTTCAAGGAGCCATATCTGGCAACACTGTTTGTATCGAGCAGTATAGAGTCAATGCCGGCTCCGCTCCGCGTACGCTAGAGGCAAGAAGGGAGGAGAGAGTGATAGGATTTACAGCATTGGCTTTTGACTCATAGCCCGCAGCCAGGTGATATCGACCGATCGATATTTCTAGCTTGCGACGCGTGCATTTGTGTTAACCTAGCATAATTGTTTCTTAGAGCTTTAGTTTGAAGTTGCATGACATTTAAAAGTAGAAAAGAGACTTCTCCAACCCCTGTATAGGGGGCCCAAGGGCAGCCATTCTATCGAAAAGTCCGATTGGGCCTCATGGCATTAAGCGTGTTAAGTCATCCAAATGAACAACGTCGTTATGTTTAGCATTTCAGGTAATTCATTCCATTTCCCTTTTATCCCATACATTGTATTTTAATCGAAGCGTATATACATAGCAGCCGTGAATCGTGAAATAGAACAATCTGCATTGCAGATAAATAATTTTCCTGGCAAAAAACCGGTCAAATTAGATGCCGTCCGGACTACTTTCAAATAAATATACTTGACCGAACCCGGGTACTAATAAACCCCCAACTGATCACCATGAATTTGATTTTTTCTGTGATCGGGCATGGTTGTCATCACTAGCGTAAAATGGAATACATATGATGAGTGAAAGGAGATTATGAGAATCTGTGATAAGTATGAGTACGTGATGTCCACTTCATCATAACACCATGATAACAAAATACTACTTGGGCCAATGCAGTTGCTGTATTGCCACCGCTTTGGTTTCACAGATTTGCCTGCATTTGAGAATTGCCATTTAATGGCGGTAATCTGCAAATACCCTTTTTATTGCTTAATACTGCTGCATTGCGCTAAATGTAAATTTGTAGTTGTTGCTAGAGGTAGGTGAATTATTTTCTTTGTGTGTATATACGTAACCCACTCAAGGGTGTGATAGCAACATCAACTCATCTCCAAGTGTCGTCCTCTATGGGGACGCCCACTGGCAACTTACGAAGTCAAAGGTCCTAACACCTGCACTGCCTTGACAGATATCACTTACGACATCTGTCAACAAGGGTGAACAGATTTACAGCGACATCCCCATGCGTACGAAGAAGAAGGAATATTGAGTAACTGGTCTAAAAAACTGCTATTTTTTCTTTTGGATTCATTATAAAACGAGACATGAATTGAAAATTTGTATCAAAGCGTGAACAATTCAAAGACGCTATTGCCACAAAACTTGTACGTGTTTAGTGCCACAAATGGTTCTTGTTCATTGTGCTGTCTCCATCTCTGTATTGTCTTGTGCCTTTGCATCACTTTGATGCTTCAATGCTCTAAGGATATTCTGTGATCTATGTTAGCCGCAAACCATTTAATCGGAAACAGGACCTGAATATGCCTTAAACGCCCAGCTTTACAAGTCGGTGCTCATGACATTGTTCCACAGAGTGGCCTGAGTCCGACCCGAGATCAGAAATTCGTGGACACTCCACCACAAAAATGCGCCTCAGCCGCCCACCGTACAGTCCGGACTTGTCACCACCGGACTTTTTCCTTACCTCAAAAGAGAGTTAAAAAGTGCTCATAGCAGAAATTGCTGAAGCCAAGTCTGTTTCTCCAAAACTCTTAGAGCTAATTTGTCCTATGCAGTAGTTAGCAAGGGGTAATATCGAGAGCCAGTTAATTCTAATGCAGAACAGTTGGCTGTGAAAAACAGTTCCCCATTAGTGAACTCGTTTAATAAAGGCCATGACGTTTTTGGAATTACATTAACCAATTAAATATAATCCAGTGGCTGAGTTATATAGGTCAACTGAATCTACTGCCACTAAAATATTTTCAACTATTAAACGAATTTAATCTTTTTAATTAGATGCTAATTGAGTTACATGTACTTTTAACAGAGTTCGTGAAATTTGGTTTCAAGTCTACGAATACATAATTTCCATCCAGATGTCATCAGTACTAGGTTATAGATATAGGGTGTATCAAAATATCTGTCATGCATTTTTGGAATAAAAGCAGCACTTGACGTTAAAAGCTGGTAATGAAATACTAAGAAAACAATTTTCCATATTCGAAATTTCTTGCGATAACAACACATCCATGCTGTTGTGGAAACTAAAATTCTTGTTCAATAAATAAATATTGATTTTTTTCATAAATCAGGTTGCTACTACCTAAAAAATATAAAATTTTTGAATATCGATGCAATTTCGGCAAAGCCATCTTCAAAAAACCGATAACACGGTACAGCTTCATTTTGGGATGTTTCTGAGCCACCTGATTATCATCCAAAAAGATTTGAAGAAGCCCAAAATTAGGGAAGGGTTGGGGTGAGAGGGAAATCAATCTATTATTTGGCGTAGGACCAGGCCAGATGCGTTACGTTTACTGTTTGAAGAAGTTTTCATCAAATGTCACGCTTAAAGTTAGTTGGTCCTGTAAATCTTCATATATTACTTTGTAATTGCCTGAAATACCATTGATTATACGGTGTATTGAAATAATGGGCTAAGGAAATTGCTCGTCTATAGAGATATTATCATATTTATATTATACATAGTTTCTAATCATTGTATGCTCATAAAGGTATGATAATAAATGGCGATTACTCGATTGTTTTGACTTTTTCATCCAAACGGTACTAGCGATGCGAAAAAAGTGCTTTGATCAGAATTGATTACTAACAAGTTCATGAATATTCGATAGTTTGAATAGTAAATGAAATAATAATTATCTTTTTATTTTTATTTAGTTTTAAGTGTTTTCATTTGAACTTAAGGATCTTGCATCATTATACCAAAAGTTTATGAAAGAAACGATAAAATAAGAAGCCAAATTTGTTTTGTAGGAACGATTATCTTAGAAATCACGTAGATACTTCTGCTATCTCTTGATTTGAACAATAATACATTCTCGACGAAATAATCAGCAAAAAAAAAACAAAACAAATGAAAATATCCTCAAAATCCACTTTTATAAACATATTTCATATGTTTCTGATTTCAAATTTCAAAGATGCTATTCAATCAAATGAAAGCAATAATACCTGAAATAATATACAGTTAGGAAAATTGATAAATTAAATTAAAAAAACGAACATTGAATAACTTTGTTTTCAAATAATTACTTTAAATATTCATAAGACTATAACATGTGATATCTTGTCTTTGTCAGAGCTGGATAGTTGCGGAAACATTTTGACAATAATAATTGTGCTATGACCTGGAATGAAATTTTTAATTGTTAATGCGATAGCTTAATTTATTGAAGTCGGTTAAAATCAAAATAAAGAGAAAATATGATTGCTTCTTTGGAAAGCTGGATAAAATTCCCATAACCAACAAATCAAATAGCAGCCTTTATTCAAATATCAGACGCACAGGCAGAAAACTCTAGTCATTAATAACTTGAAACAAAAAACCTTTGAGACGAATCAAAGTTATACGTGTTGCGTTTATTTTGCACCTGAATGCATATGAATATCGAAAGAATAACGTACATCCATCACTTCACTGAAGAATTAACAGATAAATCAAACTACATTCAGCTACATGCCTACGTGCAAAATTCTCAGTAGTTTTTTGTGCATTGTGAGTATCACTGATTCTGCATCGAAATGCAAGCTGCATTGGAGCTAAGAAGATACAGTGTTTCATCTTTGCAGCAAATGCTTAAAGATGCAGACAGGATTGCTCGAAATCAGTATGTATAATGCCAAAATTTATTTTTTGCTTCTCACGCATATCAGAGGGAAATTGAATTTTCGCATGTGGGGTAATATGTCGTCTTTCTGAATTTTATGACGTGTACATAATGAGAATCCATATCACGCATTATGACGGTCTCTCCTTAGGTGTGTCTGTCTGTCGGTGTCTTTGTCCACGCGTAATCTCAGTAACTATCGCATCGATTTTCATGAAATTTGTTGTGCGGCAAGTGATTCTGTTGCCTGTCTTTTAATGTATTCACATTAAAATAATACGCAGACACAAATTATTTTTTTTTTTTTAGTTTTTCTGTCCGAGATGCCAGACCATTTTTTCTGGGTTTTTGTAACGTATCTGTATATTTTGAGGGCGTGAAAAGTATTTCCTACAACAGAATTTTTATTTACTTAGGATTCTATCTACTACGGGCCTGATTATTTACTTATTAACGTAGATAAAGGCGGGTAAATGCGCCACCAACTCGAAAATAAAAAGATTCAACTAGGTTTTAATTATTTCTTATTGCATCCCATCAGACATTCAAATTAAATATTTAAAATCCAATTCCAGAAGTAAGCACCATGAAGTGAGGGAGAGAGCCCAAGAAGAGAAGGAAAAGCTTGAGAGGGAGCTGAGGTTTCGGGAAGTTTTGGAGGAGATCAAGCGGTTACACATCAGGGCTCTTAATAAACTGTATATAACTGGAAAAACTCCATTCAAGAGATATACATGAATCCCAACAACGTGGCAAAATTTTTAGGATGTGAAATGCCATTGTATTTATGAAAAGTAAATACTTTGAGCCACAGTTTGCAACTCATTCTAGCCGGTAGATTACCCTTCATAGCTTTGTTTGAAGCAGGCGCCACACGATGTGTCACAGATTCTGATTGGATCCAACATTTGATTCCAATGTTGGAAGCAACGTTGACGTCATGCGTTGGTACTCGTTCGTCATTCGAACTGTCGCAAGTTACGGCAAATGTTGGATGATGGAATGATGATTATAAAGTAATGGAAAATTATATTCATCTGTTCCATGCAGATAAAAAGATTGTGTAATTAACACACAGTTTCAGGTATAAAACTCCGCGTTTCGAGAGAGCAAATTGTATTTAAACCATCACGGAATGTGTTCCAAAGTATTTATTAATGAAATGTTCTGTCTACGTCTGTTAAATACTCCAAGGTTTGATCCCCACAGGCGACTTATTCTTCCTTCCACCTCTTCTAATTATGAGTTAAGTTTTTCCTCCCACTTATGGATGGGAATAAACATCCCAGTGCAACGTCACAGAGGTGTGTCAGTTTTTCGTTCGTTAATAAAAGCAGTTCATTAAAAAACATAAACAGGGGCCATTATATAATTAAAAGAAGTACAACCAAGCAATGACTAGCGCTTTATAACTGGCGTTAAGGAAGATTTTAAAAATTGTTTGATGGAAAAACTTTCAGCCGTTTCAAAGACCAAGTGGCGAAACGTCAAGGAGGTATTTGCTGTGATTAAATGAACATTAAAGAAAAGTTTTGTGCAAAACTTTCAGCTCCCTCGAAGAGCATAATAGCCCTTCCACAATTACAAAACAATTTCTCCTTCAGACTACAGTTCAGCTGCCTTTGTAGATATATATAGGAAGCGTTTCATAAAGTCTGATCTGTACAAGAATCGTTACTGTTACTTTCTTATTCTTCAATCATATCTAGATGTTGCGATGAGTATACTTCACTGTTTTCAAGCAATTCTGGATCGTCATAGGGAAGTTATTGAGCCGTCTATTCTGTCTACCGTCCGTAAAAGTACTCAGGTTATTGGAGCAATACAGGTACAGTTTCAGTCACTTTCACGTAATGCTATCCGTTTGTGGAATGAAAATCTGATTAAATTATTTATCTTTTGCATAATGAAGAACTTATCTCAAAAATTCCTAAAATTGATTAGTGTGTGTGTATCTATTAAATTAATGGTAACTTCCAAGGTAATTTCCACCGACTCCATGACGTCTTATTAATTTGAAAATTCCCACACGTGTTAGGAAGCGAAGACGACACAATGATTAAAAAAACTGTTCTATCAAAGAATTCTGAGATAATTTAAATTGTAAGTGGTAGTCACAACAGTTCTGTTAATAAGTGTATATTCTCTACTAAACTTCAAATTCAAATATAGTTTATTTCTTCATTATCATGATATCAAAAATATAACATGGAAATGAATGAAACACCTGAAGCTAAAAAACTATGTAAATGTTCGAAATAAACAATGACTTTTTAGCTCCCTTTCGAATACATGCAGACTTTGTGAAGTCTATCTTCACTTAAACTGTTATTAAATTTACAACTGTTGTAATAAAATCATTTTAATATTTCTCAGATTTTAATAAGCATATATACAAGACTCAAGTATATATACTGAGGGAACTCGGCAGCTTCTCTTACAATTAATTCCAGCTATAATGTATTTTTGTAGCATAAGCACTCTTTATACACCAGATGAAGCTCCCCAATTCAAAATGCATGTTTCGTCTTTAGCCTAGACTCGTCAGTATAGCCTGGCGTCTAACTATAGAGAGTCGCTTCAAGGTAGTCAAATGTTAGCACCTTGACTTCGTAAGTTGCCAAAGGACAGCGCCACCATGCACGACGCTTGGAGATGAGTACTGAAGGTGTGTTGATACCAGTTAGATCACTTCAAGATACAACATCGCTGCTGGAGCGAAGTTTTCGAAACCTTCATGTATGCCACATTCAGGCTCTTTAAAGGGCTTGTAAGGGAAACAGAAACATTTATGTTACAACGCATAAAACTTAGGTTTATATAAAACACCTGATAAAGATCGCTCTGTATAATACATGTGCGCAGTTGTGAATAGGCACGTCTAGAACCTTCCAGCCTGGCATGGTTTGACTTTGGAACTTACCAGACGGATGATTTGTATATATTCAAGGAGAGTGTTATCAGCAGAAATACATTAGCTAGTGTTTTGAGAAAATCCTCATTGGGAGTCAATCTCTTGGAGCCTTGATTTCACCGATAAGTATTCCTTCCGTTAGATGATATTCCCCAGTTGGCTACGCCATTGGATGTGTGTTAACAGAGGGGAGTAAATTTGCTGCACTAGGCTAACTTTGCAGAATGTGCCCCTAAGCAATGCGGTTAACGCGTTATACGTACTATCGCACATTGTTACACGTCTCACATTCACATCATGCGTTTCTATGGCAAAATATAATCTATTTCATACCCAAAGGCTACTTGGTCATGGGTGGATAGCAACTGAGACTGCCTTGAGTAAACATTAATAGAGAGATATGAGTGAATCTGATACTGCCAACAACGTACGTCTAAACACATGAAAATAAATTCTCAATTTAAGTATTTCAATATATTTGTTAAGATGTACTCACTACAAAAACATCTTGATCTTACTCTGAGGCAATTAATTTGATGAGAGAATTATCATTAAATTTGAATCAAGAAAAGAAAAGTACATTTTCGCATTCAATACTTATTCAAAAGAAATATCCTCAGATTCCCTCCTAGTAATTCATTTACTTGTTTGGCATCGCCATAGCCGTCAACGGCAATTCGGCGGTAGGCCTGTGTCTGTTTCCTCGCCCGTTGTTTCTATTGGATTTAACTGTTACCAACCACCTCTCATGATGTGCTGTTAAGAAGTTGGGGTTGTGACTGTTGTGAGGACCTCATACAAACGTACAGGTGTTGATGTGATATAAGTGATATGTTGTTATTTTGTTCCTTTTATCACCAATCAGAAATAAATATTCTATAAGCTAATTTGCTAGGTAGTACAATTTTCTTAACCTCCTGTACCAAAGAATGGCGTGGTGAGGTGCATCATCCAGCGGCTTCGTCTCGGTTCCTCATAAAAGATCCATTGGCCGGAGTCTTCGTAGTCGTTTATTGTCTATTCTACGTAGTAGGGGACTAAGTAGTTAATTGGTATGGCTTTCTAATTTCGTATGGTGTCTATTGACTCTTTCATGGATTACTGTTGATATATCTGGAGTCTTGAGGTCCGCGTGCAATGTATGGTTGGATACATACCATGGCACATGGTTCGGAGGATTTTTGATCGAGATCTTTGTATGATGACTATGTTCTACTTACTGGCACAACTCCAAAGTTCTATTCCATATTCTATGTCCATATTGGTTTTATAACGGTTTTGTAGATAAGCAGCTTACTTTCGATTGATAAGTGTGATTTTTGACCAATTAGCCAATTGATTTCTTTGACTCTCAGATCAATTTGATTTTTTTGCTTCATTATATGTGTTTTACAGGAGTTGTGAATAAGTTCTATGACAAACGGTGGGCGTATATCTTTTGAGTTAATTACAGGTACATATTTTTTATATTCCATTTATCTGGGACATGAAAATCACAGAATGACTATATCAGAAATAAATTATATAATGAAGATTATGAAATACTTCAGTCAACACTATACGAGGATCACGCTGAAAGTTCTTAGATACAGAAAAACTACAATGTCTTTTTTTAAATCTTTATTCTGTTTTTTCAACATATTCTCCCCCTACATCAATACATTTACGTATTCGGTAAAGTACTTGTCAAATTCTTGTGACCAACGTTCTTTTGAAAGGTTGCTAATTTCCTCCTCAAATGCAGCGATTGTCTCTTCATCGGTGCAAAAATGGCGACCTCGTAACTTTTATTTGACCTTAGAGAATAAGAAGAAGTTGCACGGAGCTAGGTCTGGAGAATAAGGTGGGTAAGGTAACAGTTTCACACCCTGTTCAGCAAAAAAATCGAGTGTTCAAGCGGCGCAGTGGGCGGGTCGTTGTCATGGTGCCATTGAATACCCCGCAGACCAGTCTTTGGCTCTTGCATAGTTCTTGGAAGACTGCAGGAACACATTTGGTTATATACCATTCAGAAGTTACTGTCCTTTGATTTTCCAAGGCTACCGTATCCACTTTTATAAAAAAAATATGCGACCATTTTCTTCCCAACACTCTTGGAACGACGAATTTTCGTTGAGGGCTGCTCACTTTCAAACCACCAAACTACTGCTGTTCAGTTTCGGGATAATAATGATATAACAATTTTTCGTCACCGGTTACGATATTGGAAGTGTTTTTACTATGCCCATTATCAAATTTATCAAGCATAAGACTCATCCCAATCCACCCTTGTTGTTTTCTGCTCACTATTCAATGAATATGGCACCCATCTGGAACACCGCTTCCTTAGGCGAAGGTGATCATGAATGATTGTTCAGACCGTCGCTGATCCAATCCCCAAAGAAGCCTCAATCTCGGTGTAGGTTATATGTCGATCTTTTTTTACCATATTTTGCACAGCTTCTACAGATGCATTCGAGACCGTGGCAAGGCAACTACTGAACGATTCAAACAGTGCCTTTGCATGTAAGCACTTACAACTTTAGACAAAATAGCTGCGTGCTTAAACTTGTTTGAACTTGTATGGATTAGGAATACCTAAAGTCTTTTAGCGTGACCCTCGTAGTATTCTTCTATGTTAGATTTTCTCTGTTTTATGCCAAGATTATGCTTAATCTGAGATTTATCACTCACCTATATTCATCTGCTTTGAAGGTAGAACAAGTATGACATAGCGACGTCTTATTGGTGACATTAAGAAGCCATTTTAAAGTTACTTTTACGTGATTCAAATTTTGACTTTTGGTCTGGTTTGGCTTTAATTCTCTAGTATGGCATCTGATATACATATATGATTTTTTAAATGAGATTCTGGATGTGGTTATTCATTAAGAATGAAATACGTCATCTTCTCGCTTAACAAGTGAAGTCTTCTTGACGTGTTCTATATGACGTCATCCATCTGAGACATTGGGAGGTGATTTTAAAACAACTTTCACGTGGTTGAACTTGTGACTTTTGTTCACCTCATGAGATCAAAAGTGGGATATAGATGATCGAACGTATTCTTTCAACGCCAGAAAAAAAGTTTCCTCAAGTTCCCGATCGATTCAATTTAATTCGCTGAACTTTGACTTCACTACGATACACGTAGGCTCTTGTTTTGTCATACTGTATTATTGCAAACGTACCAAAATATTTTATTTTAATCACATTAATGGTAGCCGGTTTTGCGACTGGAAGCGCAACAATAATTAATCGCGAGGAAATTACGTATTATAAAATGCTGGCTGGTGTGCTACGGCGCGGGCGGTAAGAGCAGCGACGACGTAGCGTACCGCATTCGTTCCAATTTTTAATTAAAAAAGTTTTCTGTTTCACTAATGATCCGGAAGCTGGAAACGCGTATACAGATGATACACACACGTAGATACGTTCATTGATTTTATTTAATTTTGTTGTATTTCTATATAGTGCAGTGCAGATAACTGGTCAAAAATACAGAAATTATGAAGTACTTGTATAGTCAAACAAGCTGAGAATAAATTAAGTGACAAGTAGATTTACTGAGTACTTCCGATGCTGTATGGATACATAATACCTTTTCAATTGCAATTTAAATTTGAGGTTTCAAAATTAACTAATAACGCGTTTCGCTCTATGTATTTAAGGCATCATCAAACTATCAAAATTGACTTCTACCCAGGTTACCTGGCAACGTGCTGTCTAGGTCCCAGCAGAAATGTTAAACTAAAGTTCGCAAGGGATAATATAGTTTTTGGTGACTTTATTTGCGCAACTATTAAGAAAAAGTCCTAGAAAAAATCAACCATTGCCGTCAAAATGTCAAGATATTTTATTCTTTAAGGTATTCAAAGAGTACGGTAATATTTTGAGATAAAGCTGTGCAATTGTGTGACGTGTTTCGCCTCAATATTTCAAGCATCATCAGACTATCGAAATTGACTGCTACCTAGGTTACCTGGCAACGTGTTATCTAGGACCCAGCAGAAATATTAAACTAAAGTTCTCAAACGATAATATAGTTTTTGGTGACTTTATTTGCACAACTATTAAGAAAAATTCCTAGAAATCATCAACCATTGCCGTCAAAACGTCAAGATATTTTATTCTTTGAGCTATTCGAAGAGTGAGTTAACATTTTGAGATAAAACTGTGCAATTGTGTGACGTGTTTCGCTTTAATATTTCAGGCATCATCAGACTATCAAAAATTTGCTACCCCAGTTTCCTGTCAACTAGCTAATAAAGTCCTGGCAGGAGTATCAAACTAAAATTCTTAAATCTAGCATTATATTTATCTTGTCTAGCAAATGTTGTATTGAATTCTTTCATCTTCTCTATGACTACAAAAATATAGTGTTTGGAGATTTCATTTGCACGAGTATCAAAGTAAATTGTTCTATTTATGTTATGTAGACCGAGCTATAATGAATAATATAAAGATCAGAACTCACCTTGTAGTGGTCCCCGTAGTGATAGCTGTTGTTGTTAGAATAGCTTGTATTATTGGCAGCAATAATCTGAAACAATATGAATTATTTTATTTGTCACGTATTTGAAAAATACAGAATTATCCAAGCTATATGAATAACAACAACTTTTACGAAACTAATTGGCCATCAAGCTTATTTAGTCAATTGGATCAGCAGCACAATGGTTTATAAAATAATTTCCAATGACTTTTAAATCAATTCACTGATATCAAAAAAGCAAATGAAACTCAAAAAGTAGCTCTTGTCTGAAAAATATGAAGTGTGTGTAAAAGTTTCAATTTAACTATAATTTACTAGAATGATGCGTCAGAATGCCGGTGAAGTCTGAAGGACGTTTTGATGTTACTATAAAGGAAAATTTTACTAAAGCTGTTCACCAACTATTCTTCAAGCACATAATGGTGTAAATTAACTAAAAATTTTGTAATTTATAACCAAAAATCATAACTTTGGCGATCATTGCCTCCAAAGGCGATACGCAAAAAACAAAAACCTTTTGAGGACATTTCCACTGTGAAGGTATTTTCACAGGCAAAGAGGTAATAACGTATTACCACATTAGGTAATTCTCAACAAAGCGTAGACCAAAAAAGGTAAAACATACTGTTCTTTTCATATACGCCAAAGATCCTTGTTCCTCCCAAACGTGAAAGGGATGCTAGCTGTAATTTGAGCAACTTCGTATGTCTTACAAACTCTTCTATATTCGTCTCTTTTAATGATGTTGTTAACAATAAAACCACGGAAATACCGCGCCTTTCGTTCCGACTTGTGAATCTACAGCCTTTATTAGTAGATCTGCAGTTTCAATGATCCACTGAATTTGCAGAAACATCAGGCTGGCCTTCAATGCACTGAAATTTTGTGTACTGTATTATTGTTATTGAATGCTGTTATTAACATAAATCTATCTCAGACACAAATGCTCACTTCAATAGCTAGAGATTTGCTGGCCTGGTTGACGTTTCCTTCTGATCCAAGCAAGGAATGCTGGTGACACAAGTTCGAGTCCCGTCCGCGCCAAAAATGTACCTGTATTTTGCCATTAAGAAATGGTGCCCATATTTCCCAGATTTATGCTGATTTATCCTAGAATCTTGTGCATTTAAAGTTATTGTAATGTGAGAATAATGAGAGACCATTATGGCAAAAGGTTTTTCTTTGTTGGGAGTTCTGATTAATTAATTAAGTAAGTTGCAGGAAACGCACAAATCTTGCAGCTGAGTTGAGAGGGTCCGCCAGGAATGCTGTCTATCCCTTAAGTTCTAACGTCTAAAGTTTACTGTTTCGGTAGACATTAATATGGGAGTCTTGTAGCGGTCATAAATTTTCGTGAAGTGCAAAATTGATTTTGCGATACAATTAACTTTTTAACTCTTGAAAAATAACTAACGCTCCTTAATTATTGACTGAAGAATTATTTAGGGCCATAGAGGTTATTATTTTAGGCTGGCGGCGTACCTTGTAAAATATTGCTTTTATCTTCCAACTTTATTCATAGCAAAATCGTTGAATATATCTTTTTGTCAGGTAACTCACGTAGTCGTTATATTAAGGTTTCCAATTTCTGAATCTATTTTTCAAATCGGAGCTTGTAATTAGATGAAATTTTCTAGAAAAAACTTATGTTTCATATTCAACCAGCTACGTAGGTACGTGAAGATTATATATCAGAGTACCATGGAGGCTATAAAAAATGGAGAGTTTACTAATATAAGTGTTAAACTGGATAATGCTGCTGGAATAGAAAACCGCAAAGTAGATAAAATTAATTCGTTGAAGCAACAATTAAAATGGATAAAAATGTAGTCAGTAGATGCTCTTATTTGGTGCACCTCTTCCATCAAGCAGATAAAATAATTATGTATTTACCACACAGTTTCTCAAAGAAAACTCTCTTTCTTCGAGTGATACGGTTCGATTTATATTCAAATATAAATGCTTTTTGTCACTCATTATCATAAAATACGATTGATTTCCCAGTTGAAACGTAATTACATTTATTTCATTTATCAAATATAGTTTTAATCTTCCCCAACCTCAGAATAAGTTTAAATAGTTTCGCTTCTTGCCTGTCTTGTTTCTAAATGTTACTTTGTACATAATGTAGAGAACTAACTGATAGCTAAAAAAATTAGAAAGAAATATTTGTCGCCAGTGAGTATCAAACTCCTGCATCTTTACAGACCGATCTTGGTTAGACATTTAGTGGCCAGTGAATGTTAAATATCTTCAATACAACTTTTCCGTAATAAAACCATCAATGACCCAAATAAAAGGATGAACTGGGGATTGAACCCGCAACCTCCGACATTCCAGACAGACACTTGAGTTATGGCGAGACCGCGAAGATAAATGGCAAATGCTCTTCCCGCGCAATTATTCCTCCTAATTTTAAAATCTGTAAAATTCAATCTTGGTTAGACACTAGTGGCCAGTGACTGATAGGTCAGTCAAACTGTAATTTCCATTGTTGAACCAAATGCGGGAAACTGCAAAAAGGCCACAGTAGAATTTTATCGGATTCCACTGCACCCATAAAAAGAAATCTTAAATTCGAGAATTGCGACAAGAACATCTGATCTCACTCCAAGACAATTTACTTCATAAGAAAATTATTATTGATTTGAACCAAGAAAGGCATATTTTCGAATTCAATACACGTTCTAAAGATATATACTTCAAAGAGGAATATAATTTTCTTCTTTTCAAAACTAAGATTTCAATGCTGTTCTAACAAGTATTCCATATTCTGTTTGTAAAGTTATCATGTTTTCCAACGGAACCTCATTTACTTTATTCAAGAATACGAACATCTTGCGATTCGCTCAAAGTAATTCATTTACCTATTTCTTATCGCTATCTTCGTCGACGGCATTTCAGCGGTACGCGTGTGTCTGCGCCCGTCATTTTCCATTGAATGTCAAAAGGTACACATTTTTTATAATCTGTTAATCTGTACAGTACCTTTCAAACCTGCATTAAAAAAAATACTATATATATGACACAGATAAACTTAAGAAAGAAGTTACATAGGTATAGTTTCGACACTTGTCTGGTTCTTCTTTTTATGGTTAAAGAAACAACAGTTGCTTTGATAACAGCTATCGAACTATTTGTGCCAAGATTATGAAAGACTCCAGTCAACAATATAGTATTCTTATAGGTTAGATTTTATCTGTTTTGTTCCAATATTATGCTGAATCTGAGATTTTGGTATTCTCACTTCCAAGACTCTCCCAGGTTTGTATTGAAAATATTCACTTAAATTAACTCTATATGATTAAAAATACAGTATTCTTATGTACTTTATATTATTATAGCTTTGTGCATATAGGAAGATATGGTATACTTGAATCAGGGCACATATTATTGATCTGAGAATGTACTATCATGTGTGTGCAATCCTGAACGAGACCAAATCAATATTTACAAAAATTAGAAAGAAAAAATTGTCGCCAGTGGGGATCGAACTCACAACCACCTACATTCTAGGCAGACGCTTTACCGTTCAGCTATGAGGACATGCCCATTCTCGGATTTGCCTCAAAGATCTTGACAAATATTTCTCCTTTAGTCTTTGAAGCTGTTCCAACTGTTGCTTTCTGACATGTTAGTGGAGGCCTGCAGTTCGCAAAATACAGTTAACGAGTTTCATTTTTCAAAACACAAGGTGTAAAATGCATGGCGTAAATAGTACTAAATGTAGCAAGACTTGATAAAGCGATTACACTCTCTTGTTGCGCATATAGGCGAACTAAGGGGCCTGTGAGTGCAGAAAAACAAATAACATTAGAATGGATTATTGCTGTTACTGACACCGTGCATTTATATTCAGAAGTAAACAAACTACACTAGACAAAATTCAAGTTTTGTCTAGTCTAACTCTTATCTAATATTCACGTAAATTGAAAAATACTATTTTTGCAAGTACTTTTTGAATTCAATATTGCAACCGAATTTAAATAGGCAGCAACTGCATGAGAATAAAAGTTTAAACAGTTTGCATGTACAGAGGTCTATTTATTCTGCAGCACAAACTTTCTCTATAAGAAAACCTTGATAAGTTTATAGCTACTCGATGGAAGTAGAGATTTGAGGTTTATTTCCCTTGCTGAGAACAAATTTGGCAATACAAAAGTCAAAGCATTCGCAAATTCCAATTTTGCTCTGCTTATTTTCATTCTCTACCTTCAGGATGGGATTCCGAATGAAACACTATTGAGGTACAGTTAAAACAGCTATATTTATGAATACGACGTTTCGTTTTTTTTATCTTCAGGTAGATCCGGTATGGTAAAGAAATCCTATATGTTTTTAGTCCTATTTTTGGTGATGAAGGCTATATCAGCGTGAGCTATGATGTTATGGCCATAATTACGTCGAAGGAAGCTACTATCTCATTTCTACTGAGATCGACATGTTTATTTTGATTTATAATTCAATTGACAGGCTTTAGAAAGACAAATAAATAGATCATGTACTTAACACACAGTTTCACAAATAAAACTATTTTTCTTTTAGTGACGCGTTTTGATTCATATTTAAATCATCGTCGGACTGTCAGATTTGACTATTAACAAAGGCTACCCAGATTACTTTCTAACTAGCTAACTAGATCCTATCATGGATACAAAACTAGAACTCTCAAATATAGCATACCATTTAACTTGTCTAGCTATTTTTGTATTATTTTTTTCCTTTCTTGTATCTGTCCTAGGGAAAATATATTTTGGCGACTACATTTGAACTACTGTTAAGGAAAACCCCTACAAACGCCCCACCGTAAGAAAGAGTTTTATTTGTGAAGCTATGTATTAAATACACAATTACTTTATCTGCATTAAGGAAGAGTTCACTAAGCAAGAGCATCTACAATCTACATGAAAATGAATATTCACTGTACCGACGCTACTGCTCCATACTCACTCTCTCAGCAATATCCAACCCCTTTATTCTAACCCACTTTTCCGTATTTATTAAGTCAGTGACGCCTTCATGCCGTGTCAGAATTGATTAAAATATACTGTTGCTTCAACATTGAACCAAAAGTAACGAGTCACCTTACAGCTACGTTGTGCGCCAACCCCAGCCACCCTTAGCTGGGAAAATGGAGTTTTCATTAATGTACTGAAAAGTTTTCAGCTGTACAGTTTGTTAGAGTAAATAATCATGTACTTGGTACATTCCTGTGGTTTGCTTGTGGAATGGGCGTCATTAAAAAATCAAATATGTAAGACTCCATTCCACAGCAGAGTTGCTCATACTACAGCCCTCTCTGTATCAAGCTGCGTATCTTTGTTGAAAAGGATCGAGGCATCAAAAGCGTAATCAAGGCTTTCTTTTATTTGGAAGCATGTGGATTCGATGGACCATGAGGGTCATTTCATTACATGGTTGTGATTTAAAAGTATATACATATCACATGTGAGCATTACAACAGTTGAAATATTCTTGAGGAGGAGAGATAAATGGGACAATTTATCTAATTAAAATCAAACCAAACACTTGAATGGAATTGTTACGATGTAGAAATCATAAGAAAAGATATTCACAATTTCATACATAGACTACAAACATGAGTCGTCAGTGAAAATAAAAGAGCTTCTATGCTTGTTTATTAGGGCGTTCATCCTTTAATTGGATAGAAATTAAAATTTTCCGATGGTAAACTGCATTGTAGTTTCAGTAGCAATTGGTATAGCAAATGTCAGTGGTAAACTCGATACACAAAAATTTGGATCCTTCGCGGTAGTGTTGTCAAAATCATCCTAGAGAATGAAGGTTGTCAGAACTGGTATTGCTACATTGCAATTATGCAGCCAAATAATAAATGAAATAAACCTCAAGCAAATTTCATATTCTCAACAAAAGGGATGATAACCGCAATGTATGTTCAATCTTGAACAAATCATCATCCACAATCGTAGAACGCTACAAGCTGAAATGAGAATTAAAGAATAATTTATAGATGTCGCTGATCCCAGATGCATCCCTATTTTATATACAGAATAATGAATTAAAAGCGTAATAAAACAACAACAACAATCAATTAGAAGCATATATTCACATCATACACAAGATGAAAGTCACTATATTGGAAATTCGTAACAGCACACATCCAATCATGCAGCTATTCCGAACGAGACTGAACAAAGGTTTCTATATCTCTATTATCATATTACGTTCGTCGGACCACATTCCTTAGTTGGCTGTTTTTATCTCTTCTTTTTCGGCAGCCACCGATAAAAAGTATTACCCTTTTTTTTTGTTTACGTAACACTTACGATCATATTTAGTCAATGCAAACGAGAAAAAACCATATATGTGTAAATCAAGTATTTACTCGATTTTGTATGCTTCAGAAATTTTAGATTCGTCCCCATTTCTGGGCGAAAAATAATTTGACTTCTTATTGTTGGAAAATTCTGGAACATTTACGATTTTCTAATGTCGACTTTTGACGTCGATCTCGAGGCGAGAAACGATTTTCACACTTGTTGCTCGACTGTATTAGACGGGAAATTTTCTGCTGCATTCAATGGTGTCCTCAGCATTACGTTACGAACTTTGGTTCTACAAAAAAGACGTCGCCATTAGGCAACGATTCCAGAACGTAAATCCTCATCGCTGGCCAATACTCTCCCTTAGGTCCGGGCCGCATATTGAGGCCTGATTCGTGATTAGCGTTCCTCAATTACCCAAGAAACGATTTTTCGTCTTGTTTGAAGGAATAAAATTGTTCGACCTGCCTACCAAAGAAGTAACAAAGCCCCCTCCCTTAGATTTTAACGACTTTCGAAAGTCCACTGTTGAAAGCTATGTCGAGGTAGGAAACAGTTTCTCCTCTTATTTTTCTCGTCTGTGGTGTTTTCAGATTAGCGCTATGACGTTCCGTTCTCCTGTAACAACATATTTTCTGAAAAGATGCAGATTCGAAGGATAGTCAAAAATAGATTATTTTGACTCCCATCTCCGGGCGAAAAATAATTTCACAACAAGGTACAGATAACACATGAGTGCGTTCAAAAACAAACATCGAGACTGGGGCGCATTCTGCCTTTGC
The DNA here is from genome assembly GCA_949316355.1 of Bruchidius siliquastri. Lineage (NCBI taxonomy): Eukaryota > Metazoa > Arthropoda > Insecta > Coleoptera > Chrysomelidae > Bruchidius > Bruchidius siliquastri. Next base: position 20,501,044 of record OX438538.1, on the reverse strand, counting down.
GAGGGGTCATTTATACGAAAAAAGTAAGGGAAAGGTAAAGAATCATCTGTGAATTTCAGAGATCTGAATGATGAGATGGCATTATAGACAGCGATGTCGATTAACCGGCATTATTACGTAAGATCTCAGTTTCGAAGTTGCGATCTCTATACTTCAATCTCTTATTCGTGAAAAGTAAAATGAACTTTGGTTTCCACGTGTCGCACAAGCAACGTGAAGAATGAATATTTCGAAATCGCGTCAGCGTCAACAGTCGCGTAGTCCCATTTTAAAATTCGAAGAACGTGTTTTACGGGTTTGCCTTCATATCCAACGATTTCCACGCAAATAACATCATATTAGAGTGCTGTCACAGTAAGAATACCATTTCGAAGAAGAAAATGCTATAAATAGACTTTTCTTTCGTTTTTCATTTCGCACTTATAAAGTACAACAAGATGTGTGGGAAGTATTGAAGTTTGGAATAGAAATGCGTTAAAATTGATATTTTAAAATTTATATCAGCTATTAAGGTTTCTGTAGTTCGCAAAAACAAGGCACAATAGAAAGGTTAAAAAAATAGAAACGAATACATGAACTTTTTCTAACGCTGTATTATTTGAACAGTAAGGGTACTGAGCCAATTGTATATCTTTTTAATTATATTAAAAAGGCGAAGTCTGGCAAACCATGGTGATTACTCAGTGCGGAAACTACCAGATCTTCTAATAAAAATTATGGTATCCAACCATACCGCTGAGTATGCTTCTCCATCAGACTTCGTAGTGCCACACCTGGGATCTAAGGGTTGCTTATGAAGTGAAATGAAGTATCCAGTATACCCCCCAGGAACCTACATAAGGGTCACATTCTTGTGTGAGTTTCCGCACACCACCTTCCTCGAATTTTAAAAGCAAAAACGAGTTAACCTTCAGTAATTGCAAAGGCTCTTTCTGAATTATATTGCAATATTGTGAGCGACGTAATTGACATTTCGACACACCCATATTGGCAAGTACCCTACCAACAACTCCAGGAGGCTTTTCAATTCAAACAGCCTCCACTTTTGCTCATACCGTCTATCGTCAATCATTTCCCCATAGGTCGTCCAGTCATATATCGTCCATTAGGGACATGATCCTAAATTTGACTTGCATATATTATAGGCTGGGATGTAATTGGATTACATTCACCTTACTAAATTCCCTAGTATATACATATAACCATTTAGTAAACTTCTGCATATACCTACATACACATTTCTAAAGCGCTATACGACAAGCCACATCACAAGATGAACTTTGGAAATTACATCTTGTTAATAAAATGATGCTGTTTAACCGATGAAAACGCTATTCCGAACATATGCCTGCTACTTTCATATGATGTTCACAAATACAGGGTGATCCTTGTTGAGTCTTAGTCCTTGCGAATAGAAAAGAAGCCTCAGTCTGTCGTCTGTCGGTTTGTCTGTATGTCGGTCTGTCGGTCTGTCGGTCTGTCGGTCTGTCGGTCTGTCGGTCTGTCGGTCTGTCGGTCTGTCGGTCTGTCGGTCTGTCGGTCTGTCGGTCTGTCGGTCTGTCGGTCTGTCGGTCTGTCGGTCTGTCGGTCTGTCGGTCTGTCGGTCTGTCGGTCTGTCGGTCTGTCGGTCTGTCGGTCTGTCGGTCTGTCGGTCTGTCGGTCTGTCGGTCTGTCGGTCTGTCGGTCTGTCGGTCTGTCGGTCTGTCGGTCTGTCGGTCTGTCGGTCTGTCGGTCTGTCGGTCTGTCGGTCTGTCGGTCTGTAGGTCTGTAGATCTGTCGATCTGTCGATTTGTCGGTCTGTACAGATTCCGTACAGATTCCGCAGATTCAGAAACCATGCAACCATATTTTTATTTTTCTTCAGCAGAATATAGTATCGCTATTTCCAGTGTTAGTCACTAATCAAATAAATTTTCAATCTATTAATTAGTGCACTGAAAAAGTAATTGCGATTCAATTAATTGTAGTTAAAATTAATTTCAACCGAACGATTAATAATTGTATGTTGTAACTAAAAAAGTAATTGCAATTTATTTGATAGGGACTATGGCCCTTTATCTCGATCGTCAATATACAATCATTGTTTATAAATCGCAATGTGTCTGTACGGATTTCATATTTTATTTAGTCGCCCGCCGAACGCGAACTGCAATTAACTATGGATATCCTGATATGAAGATTGTTTCATTGCTAGCTTTTATTCAACTTGCAATGTAAGTATGTGAGTATGTCTGTTCGGTGGAATCTTGGAACTCAGTCTTGAAGCAGATATCTTCAACCAACTGAGCTAGAATTTTGTATACACGTTGACTTTGGATGACTGTGGATGGTAAAAAAATAAATTACAAGTAACTTTTTTTTCAAAAACATAAAAATAATTAAATAAACTTTTCATTCAAAACTTTTACCATCAATTTATTACGTCATTACACAATTTAGATGATATAAAAGCTTGTCGTGAGATTTACCTATGTAGATAAACAATTAAATTAAATAACTTGGTCTGATTGATTTTAATTTTTACAATTTAAAACTAAGTAAATGCGAGTACTTGAATCTCACTGCAAGCGTTTACATCATATAGATTGTATAATGACGTTACAAGTTGATAGTGAAAGTTTTACAGGAAAAGTTCATTTTATTCTTTTGAGCACATTAAAATAAAAGCTTGTAATTAAAAAAATTACTTTTAATTCATTATTATCACGACACGCTAGTAGCAGTTGAATGACATTGTTCCTTTGCCTTGATTACGAATTTACCAAAGAGCCACAAATTATCAGATAAACTGTGGTGGCGAAATGCAATCTGAACTATTCCAAGAAATATATTGATAAAAATCAATAAAAAGTAGCACACTTTATTCATTACTTAATTACATGTTTTAGTCATAAATTACACCACACTTTTGTTTAGGCGTCACTACACTTTAGATGCCATAATATGTTTTGTTAGCTGTTGATTAAACAATGTGAAAAGCTTGTCAATTGATATATTTTTAACTGCAGTTAATTACTTGTTCATTTTTAATTGTAGCACAAATTAATTAAGCCTGCCAGAAAAATCTTGTGCAAAAGTGCATTAATTAATTACCGCAAAATCAAAAACTCCTGAAATTTGACTTGGTCGAATTGAATAAAAAACTATATGGGCTTTAGGGTGCGAGAAGCACTGCAAAAATTCAGGTGCGCCCAGGCCTGAACCCAGGATTTTTTCAGAGGGGGTCCACAGTTTCAAAAATAATAATATCGACGATGTTCCACGGCCAGTAGAAAATGCAATGAACTACGAATTAATTTCATCTATGATAAAAGAAGTTATGTGAGAGCCTTCTATAACATTAAAATGAATCAGATTTGAACATTTTGTAGGGGTGTTCGCACTTTATTTTGTCCACCCTGATCAAGTGACTAAACGCCATTAATAAAAAAAACAGGGAAAAATTCTGTCCTGTAATGTCGCAGTGATATATGTGGCGCCGCGTAGCGGGGAACTTCCGAAGTAAGGCCGGAGAAGGGTAGAACAGATCAATAGTGAAACTGAGGGTGCAGAATACTGTAGAGATGGTTTTGGCATCTAATAGGTCGAATTTCGCTCTGCGGTTGAGTTTGATAGTGTTAATTTGGTCGCAATTTGCTAATGTGATTTTTGGTTTCACTAAGCCCAGTTGATTTGGAATTGGGTAGATTCACAAAAAGAGATGTCGCAAGATACGAGTCTTGTCTCATCTTGAAACCATTTTTGTATCATTATATGGTTGAGTATATTGTCCATTTTCAAACTCCCATACAAATTTTAATGAGATTTGTCCTATAATTCAAAATTGAATTCCGATAAACCAAAATACCAAAACAACTCCAGACAAACTAGATGAGGGTGTCTCATCTCGTCTAAAAATTTCGAAACCATTTTATTATTTATAATTATTTTTACGAAAATCAGTACAAATTTGAGATAATACGCGTCACTTAAAGAAAAAGAGTTTTACTTGTGAAACTGTATGTTAAGCTCACGATCTTTTTATCTGTATGATGGAAGAGTTCCACCAAGTAAGAGCGTCTACAATATACATGATGTTTTATAATGTCTACATTTGCAAAATACAGATTTACGTCAATAGGTCTGTCAGTCTTTTTGTTGTTGTACACCAATTGTGATAGAGATTGGGAAGGAGTATGGACATGGTATTGGTATTGATAGTTAGGTAATATGCAGAAAATTAACATTGTCAAAATTTGTCTAAACCCATTTTTGTACATGTTTCTGGAGATTCCACTTCCTTCCTAAAAGTATCTGTACCCCATTTTCACATATTCAACAAGTTTTTTATCAATTTAGAGCTTACGAAATTTTATTTTATAATATCAATTCAGCAGACGTTATATCCAAAGCAGTAATACAAATTAGTGTTAAGTGTTAAGTGTTATTCTAATTATAGTAGTGTACTGAAGCTCATTTCCAATATTTCTTTTTCATTTTGAAGGATTTGGACCAGTTGCAATTAAGCCAAACTAAATCTAAGCCAGGTATGCTGAATACGCAATCCTGTTTACGTAACATAACGATCATAATTAACATTACAAATGCTAACCAGCATCGGAAACGTCAGTATTGCCATAAATTAATGAAAAGGATTCCGCTCGACCACAAATTTGCTATAGACTACATAAAACAAGCAAGTTCGGTTTACGGATCTACAAGGAAGCCTCGTTCTGATTCTGATTCTGTTATACGGGGAAATTATTTTATTTTATTTTCACTCCAATTTAAAAAAAAATTGTCTCAGAATTACCTTTAATTATATTGAGACCGATAATGAAATCTTCATGTTTGATTGAGCAGCAAATTAATAAGATTTATAGACTTATACAATACCATATTATTGGCAGTGCATATCAGATTCAGTTTTTTCAAACGTAGATTGGAATGCATTTTAGTACTTATACAAATAAAGGTAATTTTATAGAGAAATATAAAATATGTTTCAGGTTATACATTTTAAGCAAGTCATTTTGGCACATTGTTAATATACTTTTAACTACACGTTCAAAATAATTTCTGGAATAAGTTCCAGTATTTATATCAGTGGTTCCCAAACGTTGTTTTCACCTTCTTTTTCATATCATGAAGTTGATACGCCTCCACCATAATTGTAAACATGTACATAATTATAATATACTCTTCCATGCACTTCCTTTTCTTAGCTTTAGTAGATTTAGTTGAGTCCAGTAGAAATCTGGAGTAAATGATCCCATATGACTATGTATTGGAATGGATGCCAGATTGTGAATTTCTCTTTTTGAATTTGTCAAATATTACATCAAAAATCTGTATTACTTCAGTGCACTCCCTCCTGATTTATGATTCACTGATTTAGATGGAAATTCATGTTGAGTAGAAACTCTTCCATCATGCAGATAAAAAGTTGTGTAACTTACACACAGTTTCACAACTAAAACTCTTTTTCTTTCAGTGACGCGTTTCGATTTATATTTAAATCTGACAGTCCGACGATGGTTTAAATATAAATCTAAACGCGTCACTGAAAGAAAAAGAGTTTTAGTTGTGAAACTATGTGTTAGTTACACAACTTTTGAATAAATAAATAAATGAAATAAGTCCGTAGATCAATGAGGGTTTCTTTAGCAGAACGGGTTCATCCGTTAAATCGTCAGCATACAGGGTTGGATACGATGCACTTTCTAGCAATTCCTTGCTGTTACTACAGCTTCCCAAGTAAAGTATAATAAAGGAGCATAAAATAGCGTTTACCGGCGGTCCCGGAATAGCGCCATTTAGGTATCGCAATTTCCATAATAACCATCGTTATTAAACTCTTCCTGATCAAATGCAGTTGTTTGGAAGCGACTGATATTCTAGCGTGTAGGTTGATGAGACTTCAAAGCTTAACTGCGATCAAAACTTTAAATCGTTTGTTGCCGTACCAGTGCAACGATGTGTATATATGTGTGTGTGTTTGTTATACCGCCATGCCCCGTGGGGGACAAAATAATTCAAATTTAATCAGTGCGTCGTGATGTCCAAACTAGTAAATTGATTAAGGGAGACAGAAAGACCAATACGATGTACAAACTTTAGATTAACAGTTGGATTCCGCTGATCTGTTTTTGACAGAGCTCTCTGAATCAGAACCAGTCATCATTGGCTGACAGATTTATTCAAATTATTGAATTGAGCAAATAATTTTCAATTTTCACGCATTAACGATGAATGTATCGTGATCGCAAAAAGTGTTTAATTTGAGATAATACGTTTTTGTTATGTTTTATGATGTCAACATCACGAATATCCCTGTCACTCTTTCCATCGGTCTACCGTCAATCTATCGATCTGTCTATCGCCTTTCTTTTCGCGGCGTAATTCCAGTAACCGCAGCACTGAATTTGATGAGCTTTTGAGGAGATAATGTGTAATGCCTAATATGTTTTTAGGTTGCAGTGCATTGGCAGAGTGATTTGCAACAACAATATACTCATAAATGGCGACACTATACATGAAAAAATGCTTTATTTAATAGTTCGGTTGCAAAATATGTGAGAATATGCTTCTTTTCTTATAGAAACATATACAACAGTTTTTTATGTTTATTGTTTTAATATCCGCCATACAAGTCTACCCCTGGCAAAATTCAGTTCGGCAAGGAGGAATTTACAAGAAATAGCTTAGTTAAACCATTCAAAATAGAAATTGCTCAAATCAACTGACCAGAAACGTTATTCCCGATTCAATTATCTGATACCAATATACAAAAAAAAATCAACAAGATGCTGGGTAATGCTAGGATCATTATCTCGAAGTTGGAATTTATTTTATTTATTTCCAAGGTAGACAAAAATGCTGATTTAAGCTCCTTTCGACGTTATTTCTTCCAAAGTGAGGAATAAATCCAAGGTAATTTACCAAGTCAGAAATAAGTGTTAATGATTTTTTTAACTATAAAAGCAAAATCCATTCTGGTGCTTATTGTCTTAGCAGATTAAGAAAAAAATAAAAATACCATATGGGGGGTAGAATGTGGTTTATATTAGGTAACAAAATGTCGTTCATCGCTTTTATATTGGTAAAGCATGAATTATATGTATTTCTTTCCACTGATTTTTGCTCATCTACTCCTTCATACCCTTACTCACCATTCTGAGCATGGCGAAGTGTAATGAAAAGTTTGTTTTTTCAGGCAACTTAATTCTTTCTCCCAAAAATATTGATGAAAATGAATAAGGATACACTCTCCTTGTTATAGCAGATATTTATGCTATTTTATAATATACTTTAATTATACTATTATAGCCTCAAGATTTTACATCTCATTATTTTAAATACTAAGAAAAAAGTTTGGTGTAAAATTAGCTGTTATGTACCGGAATGATTCCCTAGAATATCCTTCGAGTATGGAGCATTTTTTGAAGTTGCTATGAAGTAAAATGTGGCTAGTTCTTCATCAAATATCATTCTAGCACATAAAGGAATATAATTAGGTCAAAACTGAGTAATTTATAACTAAAAATAATGACTTAGCAAGTCATTCTCCTGAAAAGCGATACTCAGGCAATAATTTTCTAATTATGGAAAACACAACAACAAAAACTTTATTGACACTTTCACTGTCAAGGTTTTTTAATAGGCGTAAAAGTAGTAATTTAAAATAGCAAAGATTTTCGTAGGTACAAGTACGTATACTGAATAATTGTAGATTATTAAATTTTAATTCGATCATCTTTGCCAATTTCTGGCACCCAATTGGAATATTTGTTATTGCACTGTCTGTAATAATGTGTGCAATTTTATAATTTGAAAAAACTCCAGAAGGAGTACCTAAGTGTATGCTGTAGCGTTGTCACATTTCATGACCTCATAAAAATGGTCTACTTTCCATATGGATAGAAGAAAACGGTGTTGTGAAACAACTTTGGGGTAATGCGAAAAGTTTACTCACATATTCTTTCATATAAAATTTATTTTTGGTGCTGCAACTGCACAATATATTAGAAAAAACTTGAAAAATGCACTTCTAAAATAGTTTTACCGTCATCATCGGCTAAACTTGGACTAATTTCATGAAAAAAAACTGTACTACAGATAGAATTGACTTGTTCCACTATCAATTTCTTATCATTATAATATATTTATGGAAAATAGGTTTCATGGAAGAACCAAATACCTGAATTCTAGGTTTCACCTCGATAAAAACGCATAATGATCATTCTGAGGTCATGTCGACTGGACCGAAGATCCGAAACCGTGCTCTCTGTTAATTGCAACCAAAATGCGAATATGATAAATGTTACTGTTAGCGCAGGATACTTTCCTGCGAACCACCCACTGATATTCCAATGGCATAAAAAGATGAAAATCACCTTACGCCACTCCCTGTGCGATGGTATTGGCCGAAAGCAGACGCCTCTATGGTGACGTCAATATCAGCATTCCAAAGGACAGCCCCTTTAGTCTGCTTTTACCATAGATCGACACGTCACAACGTTTTCATACCATTTTCGAAAAAATTGCAGCAGGAATTGCAGGTGCGTCCGTCAGCAGGACATCGGGCGTCGTGTGCCCGTCTAGCAGGACGCTGTATCGCGTGATGCGTCGTGCTTGGCGTAAATATAAACAAGGAGTGGGGGAAAACGGCGATGCGACGCGCCGGGCGAAAGCGATGTTGACAGTGTTGCCATTCAGAGGCTTCAGGCCTTCGGATATCAATTGAGCACTCTTTTATTTTCACGAGTTTAGCAGAGGTGCGAATATTCCTTGTATGTATGTATAATAATATGTATGTATAATTTGATTTATAGATAGCCTCACGCAAAGGCAGAAAGCCTATCGGGCTTCATTAGCGCTGCGAGAGGAACGCTGACGTTCTCCAAAAGAAAGACTTTTGGAAAAGGCTCGTTCGAGACGTTGTGTGGTCGACCTGGTGATATCTATGGAGTAGAAATAGATCAGCTGCCCTTTTTTGATGTTCTAGACTGTGTAGGTCGCTTGTAAGGTCAGACGCATCCACTAGAAGTATTGCTTGTCTTTGGATTGTGTCCAAAAGCTTCAAAGATAGCCTCAAAGCGTATCCTCACACATCTGAGGAGTACTCCAACGATGGTGTAAATTGGGCCTTGTATATAATAAAATTTCCTGGAGTGGAAGAGGACTTCCAGCTTCTGAGTAGCGAGGCTGGCAACATGATCGTACCATCACATGTCCGAGTCTTCTGCGTTAATATTTCACACAAATCAGACTCGAATTGATTTACCCTTCCACTTCCCACGCCAATTGGAGGAGAAGTATTGTAATTGAGAAATATTTCGAATTGGAGATATTGTGTATTCTTGATGTCTATGTCACTCTTTTCTGCCGGTTTGTCTGGCTGTTTTTCTGTATGCATAATTTGGAAAGTACTTTTTGGATGTTGAATAAACATTGACACTTGCTTTCTGAGGAATAGGTCATTATTTATCTTATAATAAGGTTTGATTGTTTTAATCCTCTGTATTAAATATTTACGTAAGTGTTCAGGAATTTCTATGGAAGCATTATAACTGTTAAATGTTGCAAAACTAAGAACTTTTCACTCTCAAAATTCTATATGTGAACCCAAGCATATTGAACTGCAAGGCATGTGGCAACTAAACTAGTTTTCCATTAGCTTAGCTATATCCTGTGTAGTACAAGTAGATTTGTCCTTAAATGTGGTAAGTCTTTGCTGTTTATCAAGTGGTCAACAAAGTGTCATACTCAAATGCTCTTCTTGCAATTTATGATGGAACCAAGACTAGAAAACAATTCACAAGAACACAAGAATACAGTAATAAATCATCAGATCTTCATTGTCTAAATATCACTGCAAACTAACCCAAAAAAATATACGATTCCAAAAGTCTTAAAAAAAATAGCTTCAAGTAGATTGACACTGTACTTAGCTTGTAATGGTATCGACTTACTAAATATTTTTATCAGATTTCAGAACTGCTAATCCAGTTGGAGTAAATTTTCAAGAACCTCAAAGATTTGAGGTACGTATTCATTTCCATAGTGTTACAATTGCATTCATTTTAATACAAAGTTATGTTGCTTTGTACATAGTATTTTCGGAGTTGTAGCAGCACTTCCCTTTCTCCAACCACATAGTAAATATGATAAGGTAACCCCATTTACTCACTTTCTGGACTGGCACATATGTACAACAGTTATTAAGTTGCAAAATGTGCGGCTAGTCAAATGGATGGAGCTCCAAACACGTTTCCTGCTGGGATCCTAGTTGAAACTTTACCCCATAAAAAAGGAACTGTCAAACGCGGGGGTTTATGTCTTGGCTTGTTCACTTCTGTGAATGAGATTGGCAAAAACAGCTGTTTTATCTCGATGACCTGATTTACGGGGTGATTCATAATAGACAACCGATTCATCTCAATATATTTTTATAAATAGGCGTAAAGGCAGAAAGCCTATCAAGCTTCAGAGATGATAAATGTCAATCCATAGTGACCTTAGAGAGCTACAACTATCGGGGGATAACCGCTTCCTCCTGCTGCGATTCGCTCTCTTTAAAGGACGAGGCTCATTTGAGATGCATATGTTCGGCTTGGTGAGGATTAGACTGTTGGACCCAAATCTTGGTGATAACAGAAACATGTCAGTCATTATTTATTGGATGTTTCGTACCCTGGAGGTCCCCTCCAAGGTTAGAAGCAACCACTAAGTGTATTACTCGCTTCTTCAACCATCACTAGTATGGCTTCCAGAAGCATAGATCAACGAGAGACCTTCTAACCTATGTCAGATGTGGTGCAGACCAACACAACTTCATGTAGGCTCTGGAGTTGTCGCACTTACGGTATCGGAAACTTTCGATATGGTGTGGCACGAGGAACTGCTGATCAAGAAGCCCAAATCAGACCATCACGGAAATACCGATGCTATGTATGGTTATGCACTCCCTTTAGTTTCTGGACTCAATTCAGAAAAGAACACGCATTTGGTTTATGCGGCTGACTTTGCAAGTGATCTTTATAACCTATAATATCGGAGAAAAGTGGCTGATATGTTCCAATATTCTATAAATCCTTCCATGGTAAATCTGTAGAGGAGCTTTATCGAATAATAATACCAAAAACTAACTTTGATTAACTTCAGCGTTATGAACTAAGCTGATGAGGATTTTATTCATCGATAGTTAGAATTTGCAGTGTTCAAAGGTTAATGTGAATTGGTATTTATCGTTTCACAACACTACTGGGGTGAGATCTCTAGGAGATTATGGTTTTCAAATGATTTCAGAATAGGCTATTAATTCGACTCGATATATACACGTCAAATCTCCAAAAATGACTTAAAATTAATGAAATTGAATAACTGGCCCTTGAGCTTGTATGTGACAGTCCAAAAATGCAATTTACAAATCGTACTGACCTAAAGACCTGAAGGGAGAAGAAGCTGAAACTCTGAAAAAAAATGAAACGAAAATGGAAACTTCTTAAAAAAAAATTGTTCGAACCAATTCCCGGTCCCCCTTTAAACGCACGACCCCCCTAAAGCCCGAGGGCTTTCCTCTCCTCTTTTTGACTGTTCTGGCGATTGTATAACAGCAAAATCGACGGCATTTCGAAGATTTGCATTAACACAGTTAGAAATAAGAAGTCCCATTACTCAAGATATCAAATTTATTCCACATGTTCTTTTTAACTTAATTTATTGAAAATACATGATTAAGGTGGAATATAATCGCTTACTGAGAATTAATATCAAGTGTAACATATCTTAGCCTTGAAAGTCGGCGTCCCAGAAAATTGTATTCACTAAAGTAGCAAGTTTCTCACTCGCAGCGCTTATGGAGCGCTGTCTGAGAGGTTATCTATGATAGCATTTTGAATGAGTAGTTGTTCACTTCGGGTTTTGGAATACTTTGTTCACTTCCCGTCAGAATGCCCAATAATAATTCATCAGTACTTCAAGTATTTTCAATTAATCAGTTTCAATTATCCTCCTATTGAGTATTGATATGACACTGAAAAAATATGCTTGTTGATTGTCTTGTAACTATCTATCTAAATGAATATATTCTGAATCGCGGAAGCACCTCATAATATTGCTTGGCCACCTACCCGGTATCTTATTGATTTTTTCGATCCACCCTCAGCATGTGTGACGTGGTGAGAGTAAAATCTGAAATTATAGGAGGGAACGGTGGTGTACTAACCTAGCTATAAATCAGTTGGCGCATTGTAGAGGAACAGCCTCTATAAATGCAAGCCTAAATCATGCTCTGACAGCCAGATACTACCCAAGGATTTAACTTTAAGAACGAATGCTCATCCAACTCCGGAAACTGGTAACACCTCCAGACCATTCAGATATGTCTTGAATGCTGCATTGATATGCAGCACAAGGGCGCCCATAGGGGGGCAAAGGGGACATATGCTCCTATGACTTTGGCCGGATGAGTAATTTTCGACAAAATCAGACCAAATAATAAAAATTATTAATAATTATGTTTGCTGTTCATTTTATCCTGCGATATCTGAAGACATAGATAAGGAAAACTAGCTACAAACCCATCAAAACTATCATGTTTTATCAAAAGTTTGATTTCGGACTTCCATTGTCTATAAAATTTTGAGTATCACGACGTTTGGATTGATGTGCTATCTTCACACAAGAGGGACTACAAAGATAGCTCAATATCATTAAACAAGATCTATTAAAAAACGGATACCCAAAGAAGCTAGTGGAAGTAACAATACAGGAAAATACCAACAGTAGAAGAATAAAGCACGAAGAATCTCAGCACTTACTCATTCTGCCTTACGTCAAAGGAATATCAGATGGAATCAAAAGAATAGGTCAGCGATACAAGATCCAAACGAGATACTCTAGGACTGCCACCCTCAGAAGTATCCTAACAAAAACTAAGCCCAGGAATTAATCTCAAGAGACAAAGGACTGCATCTACCGGATACCATGTCAATGTGGTAAAATCTATGTTGGAGACACAAAAAGGCCACTGGAAGTAAGAATCATAGAACGTCGTCTCAACACCCAGCGAGCAGAGACAGGAAAATCTGGAATAGCTCACCACGCATGGACGGAGCACCATAAAATAGCTTGGAACGACGCTAAGGTTATTGCCAAGGAACCGCATTGGTATCGAAGGAAATTCAAGGAGGCGGCATTCATCACCAACAACAGCAAAGTGTACAGCAAACCCAGCGTAGACATTAAACCAATCTGGCAGCCACTCATAAAGAAGATCAATAGACTACGACTGGACCAGACAACAAACAATGGCCGACAAACAGCCACGTCAGCAGATCGGAATACCGCGCATCGGGAACCAATCAGAACAGACCGCGCACAACGACACGTCACCGGACGGGGTATAAATAGGCATGAAAGGAACGTGTTCGCCAGTTCACCTGAAGACGATTGAAGATAGCATATCAATCGAAACGTCGTGATACTCAAAATTTTATAGACGATGGAAGTCCGAAATCAAACTTTTGATAAATCCACCTTGTCTACAAGTTTCAAACAACTATCATGTTTTATTTTTCTCGCTTCATTAAATTAACTCTCAGATTCTATATGTTTTTATTTTACGTCAAAGTATGATATTTTGTTTTTACTTGGCCTTGCGACAATTGCTTAATTTTCTTTGGTATCTTATTATACCTACGTTTCTGTTTTATCTTTCAAGAGGCTCAATGAAAATAGCGAAAAGAAGGTTAACAATGAATTCAAAAGGTAATCCCAAATCTCAACCAAAGTGTTACAATCTTCTTAGCTTTTTAACCAGTTTAGAAACAGTCGAAACCTACTTCTAACTCCAACCATAAAACAAATAGGAACTCAATGACTCAATGGTAGTCGCTTCTGATAATCGCAGTATTTATGTCAACATTTAGATATGTAGGGCTTCCTATGTGCATATTATTAATCCTAATTATGCAAATTATGGTATATATAATAGACTTATACTTCCCATATATATATGGGAAGTGGGCTCATATGTAACCCGAACACAGTAGAGCAGGCGGTTCCTCTGGAAGTTTTAAATCCGTTGTGAAATGACAGCGTAACAGAGGACGCGGAACGGCCGGCCATAAACCGAAAATATGGAATGGGCAATCGAACCGTGACGGTCAATATTACTCGAAAAATAAATGTAGAGTTGCTGCGGCCGTTAGAGTGGGTTCTAAAAAGGACGTCGGGATTGCAAAGGATTATCGTATTAAGTTAGAATCCGCTTGCCTTTGATTACAAAATGCTTCCCTGCATGGGAGTTAACGCGTTAACGCTTTATGCAGGAGGGTATTGCTTTTACAAAAAAGTTTGATTGAGACCAATCTTCCTACTTTTCCACAAAATTTAACGAAGCATTGTAATCGTAAGCATTTTAGAACAGTTCCACCTCCCACGCATAAGTGAGGGAAGTAATATAATCGCAAAAAATCATATCTAAGGTGATGCTTCTTTGAACGCTTGGTGATGTCTACATCATACAAATCTGAGGTAATCATTTCCATCGCTGTCTTGGTCCATCTGTCGGTCGGTCTGACAGTCTGTCAGTCAGTTTGCCTGTCGGTGATAATAGTATCACTTCCCATGCATAAGCGAGGAGTACTGTAAACGCAAAAAACTTCAAATTTGAGCTAATGTTTCTTTAAACGCTTGATCATGTCTACAGCATGAAAATTCAGGCAATTTTTTTGTCGGTGTCTGTGACGGCGTGTTAGTTATTTCGGTTTTTTTGTTCGTTTGGTTCTGTTGATTCTTTCGGTTCTTTAGGTTATTTCGGTTATTTCGATTCTTCCGGTTCTATCGATTCTTTCGTTTCTTTTCCTTCTATCAATTATTTCGGTTCTTTCGGGAGTTTCGTTATTTTCGATTCATTCGTTTCTTTCGGTTGCTTTGGTTCTTTCTGTTCATTCAGTTATTTCAGTTCTATTGATTCTTTCGTTTTTTTGTTTCTACCGGTTCTTTTAAATCTTTCGCTTCTTTCGGTCTCATCGGTTTTTCGGTTTTTGTCTGTTCTTTCAGTTCTATCGATTCTTTTGGTTATATCGCCTCTTTCGTTTTTTTGGCTCTTTAGGTTCTTTCGGTTCTTTGGGTTCATTCGCATTTTTCAGTTCTTTTGGGTCTGTCGGTCTGTCGGTAACTCCACCTGGCACCTAGATTTTGGAAAATTTTTGAGAGGAATATGCCGTGGTGCTGTGGTAAATATTTCTGATGAGTTTGTTAAAATGATGCATTAATTAGCGAAATTATCAGAGAAGTTTTGCGAACCTTATAGAATGGAAGAATAGCGAATACGTTCAGCTCAAGCTTCTTTGACTGAACCTTGGAGATCTGATATAGTTACAAGAAACCGTTATTATGTTAAATGATGAACTGGGAGAAGCTACTTGACTCAGTTTTTACTACTCGTAGTATATATATATATATATATATATATATATACACGTGTGTGTCATTAGTTATGCATAGATTTTGAGATCGATTCAATGTTTTTCAATTAGTTTTATTGCGTGTATGTAACAGTGACTCAAATCTGAGTGTGGGAACTGGATGTGTGTTGTGTATCGATTTATCTGGTGCCTTTCATACTGCTCTCACGTGATCAACACCATCACCCTGTGAATGGGGATCTATCCACTCAGTAATCCCTAAATCTATATACATTCACCGAAATCGGCTTTCACTGGATTTGATACTGATTACGAGCAATTGGCATCTTATGTACATATAAAATAGATCGAATTGGATGTGGTCGAATCCATCTGGTCGATTTTCAATGTTGTTTGGTCAGACTCAATTGCGGTATATATCTTTTTTGATAAATTTTTATGGAAACTATAGATAGATTTATTGGTTTTTCTACACCTACTGTATCTGAATAAACATTTTTTCCACGCACAGCCTAAGGGCGTGAAGAAATTTTGGAAATCGATAATGAAAATCTTACTTTTATATGGCCAGGGCGTTGTAAAAGAAATCGGGTATGACTTTGAAAACTTAATTTTTTTTTGTATATTATTTGAGTTCCAGGAGTTGCCTAGTGAAGATATTTAAATAACTAAGGAATTTTTCAAATTTTATTTATTTTTGAATGACAAACGATTAAATTTCTCTTATACGATTATAAAGCATTACATCAGATAAAGCTGATTTTGTACTGTGCCAAGTAAATTAACGTGGTACCCCTCACAGTCCTGCTAACACCATCCATCTTTTCATCAATTTTTTTTTTAATTTTCTTCTCAATCTTTCTTTGTACTTGAAGTAATAAATAAAGGCAGTCTATTAGTTATTATTAATTACTACTAACACATCTTATTCCATGAATAATATTTTCTTAATAAACCATTCAAATTGGTTGCTTTTGTTCACAGCTCTTCAAAGTCAATTTGTCCTCTCGCAGCACTTTAGGCCGCTGAATCCAAACATCTTCACTTAAAAGCCAAACGAGTCATCGGATACCCATTTGGAGAGGCCAAAGCATCATAATGGCACTTAAGGGTGTTCCTTCAAATCAAGTTCAAAGCATAGACCAGGTTTGTTATCAGCCACCCAAAATTAGTCAAGAAAATAGTTTCTTGGCATCTCTTTTCCCCCAGTTTCGATTTTTTGTTTAAAAATCTCAGAGTTGCATATGAACCGAGTTATATTCCTGTATGATGACAGATATTCACCAAGTAAAAGCATCTACAAATTACATAACCATATTTAAGATAACGAAATATGTATTTTTGATGATAAAGTTTCTGTATTGTATATCAGGTGTTCCAACCTTCTGTCGATCTATCAATTAACTAGACCAACAAAAACCCACTTTCAATCAGAAGATTAATCTAGTTCAATATACCCATGGCAATTATAAATTATATTTTGTAAACATAATATATTGATTCAAAGGAACTGTTTATTTTCACATATAACAAACTCTTGCTCACACTATAAGTTGTCGTTTTCGTTCCGTACTAAGATAAACACTCATAAATCTGCAAATATTTGTATAGGACCATCGATCGAAAAGTAAACCTGCTTCCTATTGCTCAGAAATATCATTTCATATAATTCTATACGGTTTTATCGAGTTTTTCTTTACAGAGACATCGAAATATTTGTAGATTCAACAACGTATTGCGAGCTGTTCCAGTCTTGCATTCGACATGTTGCTTCCAAGTCAACTTACATACAGACCAGGATGATTCGCAGATATTTAATTCATTGTGATTGTCCCAAAGAAGGTTGGACTAACAAACCCATCAATCGTCCTTCTCCTACTGAAACCAACGAGATCTATCTTCTCAGCATTCATCTGGAGATCAACCTCGTTGCGCCACTAGCTTAGCAGTATCTTGAAGACCATTGTAATAAATAGGCCCCTAACTATTATGCCTAGATCATAGGCTTGTATATACCGCCCCTAATGTATAAAAGTGCCACTAGGTCCACTTCCTGCTGCTCTCCTCAAGTCGCTGAAGGAAGTTTGTATATGTGAGACGCATTGCACTTTTCTGGATTCAGTACAGATGCTTCAGGGAATGCTTCAGAGTGCATCGCCAGCAGTATTCAAAATGTGGTTTGATCTGAGAACAACTAAATTCTGAGACGGCAGGAAATGTTATTCTTGAAGTCAATCCCCAGAAGTTTAATGGAAGATGACTCGAGTATTAAGCAATTCTGTGCTTTGAAATGAAATATATTTGAGATATTATATGAGAGGGAGAGAGGAGTTATATTCCAATGTAAAAATTCCCTTTCTATAAGAAAAAAATCCATATGAATACATTTATATTGTTTAGATAAAATAATTGTGTACTTTACACAGTTTCACAAATAAAATTATTCACCAAGTGAGAGCAGCTACAATCTATATGATTTATATTGTTTTTATCTTATCTACATATTCTTTGAATTATTAGTATACGCATTCGGTGATTTTGACAAGCTGTTATCAAAGCTACTGTTGGTTTCTTAACCTCAAATAAGAGAACCAACTGTACCAGTGTGACTTCTTGCTTACCTTTATCTGTGTCATATAGTATATTTTTCTAAATCAAGTTTGAAAGGAACTCTACAGAGAGACAGAATATAAAAAATATATACCTATACTTAAGCCAGGAAATATACGTCTACCATTGGTAATAGAGATTATTCACAACTTAGATGTCAAATAAAATAAATAAAATAAATAAAATGAATAAAATAAATAAATAAATAAAATGAATAAAATGAATAAAATAGGTAAAATAAATAAAATAAATAAAATAAATAAAATAAATGGAATAAATAAAATAAATAAAATAAATAAAATAAATAAAATAAATAAAATAAATAAAATAAATAAAATAAATAAAATAAATAAAATAAATAAAATAAATAAAATAAATAAAATAAATAAAATAAATAAAATAAATAAAATAAATAAAATGAATAAAATAAATAAAATAAATAAAATGAATAAAATAAATGAAATAAATAAAATGAATAAAATAAATAAAATAAATGAAATAAATAGAATAAATAAAATAAATAAAATAAATAAAATGAATAAAATAAATAAAATAAATAAAATAAATAAAATAAATAAAATAATTATAATAAATAAAATAAATAAAATAAATGAAATAAATAAAATAAATAAAATAAATAAAATAAATAAAATAAATAAAATAAATAAAATAAATAAAATAAATAAAATAAATAAAATAAATAAAATAAATGAAATAAATAAAATAAATAAAATAAATAAAATAAATAAAATAAATAAAATAAATAAAATAAATAAAATAAATAAAATAAATAAAATAAATAAAATAAATAAAATAAATAAAATAAATAAAATAAATAAAATAAATAAAATAAATAAAATAAATAAAATAAATGAAATAAATAAAATAAATAAAATAAATAAAATAAATAAAATAAATGAAATGAATAAAATAAATAAAATAAATAAAATAAATAAAATAAATAAAATAAATAAAATAAATAAAATAAATAAAATAAATAAAATAAATAAAATAAATAAAATAAATAAAATAAATAAAATAAATAAAATAAATAAAATCAATAAAATCAATAAAATCAATAAAATAAATAAAATAAATAAATAAGCAACAAATTAAGCTTTAAGAAGTTACAGTGCTAAAACACTTTTATTTGTGAAAATAAGTCTGCTTAGGGATTCGATTTTGCGCTGAGCCATTTACACATTTACATCGCGTAGCATTTAAATAAGTTCATACAAGCTCGATATCCCTATTTCTCACAGAAGAATATGCCTTCATAACATTGACTCATTTCTGTCTTTTCAATTCCATTTGATCCGATATGGTTAGGCATCTTCCACCAAATAATCTAATAAGCGGTATCTAAACCTGCAGATGAATTATAAATATTTCCAGGTTTATTTTGGAATTGGTTTGATGGAATATAACGGGCAATAACGGGCGCAGAAACAGACACAAGCATACCGCTGAAATACCGTTGATGAAGACGGCGATGAGAAATGAGTAAATGAATTACTTGGAGCGAATAGCAAGACATCCGTAATCTTGATTGTAGTAAATGAGGTTCCGTTAGAAAATATGATAATCTTACAAAAAAAGATATGGAGTACTTGTTAGAAAACCATCGAAATCTTAGTTTTAAATTTAAAATTAAGTTATATTAAATATCATATATGACATCGATAACTTATTAATTTTATGATTTTGATGAATAAGAATACTAATAATTAGTTTTTTCGCAATTAATATTGCATATAATCCGTTATCTAATCATTGTCTTTCAGACAAGGCCAGTGCAAATCCAGCGCCTAGTAAAGTTCTGACAGGGCTGTATTCAAATTCCGATGTGCCACCCTGTGAATTTTATAAGAAGATAAGTTCAATTTAACTTGTGAAGCTTGCAAGCTGATCCGAATAATATCCGCAGTATTTCACTACAATACTGGTTCGGTTTTGTCCAGGAAATATTGCTGCCGGCACAGACAAACGTGCAGCACTGTGAAGGCATTTCAAAGACATACAATCTCGCTTTATGGTTTCATGACTTGTTTGTAGTTGACAATAACTGTTGATTATTATTCCGTAGCTTGAGCGATATATCGTGCTTGGAACCACGTCACGCAGCCAGTGCAACGCAATTATAAGCTGTGGCACACATGGATGTACGTCATTCATACACAACATACGCACACTTCTACGGAGATTAATTATTCGACCTGTTATTATATTGTATTATTATCATCACTGGATGACATACTGTAATGTATAAGGACACAAATAGATATCGTCGGTGCACAGGAAAAGTGACACACGTGAGGAGGAGAGCAACTTTAAGTATTCAGAAATAATGTTTCTTATCTGCTTTTGCCCTATATTGACTTATTATTTCAGTTGTCTAAGATTAATAAATTCAATAGGTACCTGCTAAACTGATATTTGTAAATTCTCGATGAATAATGGGCTACGAACATACTAAATTTCTACACCAACTCTGCAGTTTGAAATGGAACTAGTGAGAAATTAAAACAATCAATATCTACCATAATAACGTGTTTTTTGTTTTGTTTGTCAAACTATCTTTTATTTATTGGTGAATTTAACCTTGTACTTTGATGTTTGGAGTTACGTGGCTGACTTGCTCTTCACTGGATCTGGATTAACGGGTCTGAAGGGTATTATCTCCATTTACGGAGCCTTGGATGAGTTCCATATCGTTATATTTCAAAGATTCCGTCTCAACAGATACAGGTTAAACTAGTGATAGTGTTTTAAGAAGACATATTAACTGTCACTAAGATCATATTTTAAACGTATTGCTTCAAAAACTGGTTAAAAAATTAATCATAATGTTAATTCGTAAAATTACTTCTAAACGTTTTCTTTCATGAAAATAAATAATGGGACAAACATATCAAACTATTTTATTGTATGGTCTCTGATGAGTGTGCAATATTGAAAATTGATCTGACGTTGAGCGGTAAATGTTCCATCGGATAGAGGGGAATATGGAGGCCAATGAGCTTTTTCGCCCTCCGTAATTGGGAAAAGGGGACAGTAAAAACTATTGTTGTATTCACAGAATTTAGTTACTGCTGGTCCTCATATTTTAACAATTTTGTCAAAGTGAACTATGAAGAAAGTCTGTAAATCAATACTCTCTTTCACCATTGTGACTTGTACTACTGAAAATATTCATTTTCATTTCAAATTGTCATAACATTGCAAAATGAAGTCTAACTGGTTTCGTTCTAAATATAGTTGAGTTATCTATTTTGGACTTACTCAACACTAATTCATTTCTGAAAGGCTATTTACTTACATTCTTGAAGAACAAGTCACCATTAACAGCTCTCCTCAAAAACGTTACGAATAAGATACGGGATTAGACTTGTAAGTTTCTACTTCCTTAACTATTTCAATACTTTTTTGTCTGTATGGTCTGAAATATGCATATTATATCTCCAGTTTCAACAGCAGTAGGTCTCTAACAACACAGTCCTAATCTTTGAATTAGTCCAGATGAAATCCAACTGCAAAGTTAGGTTGCTCCAAAGGCTTAACTCCACTTTGCTCAAATTTTGATTAGACATCTTGGTGTCACTAACTGAGTAATGAAGTGTTTAAGGCATCTGGCTAGAATCCAGAGGATAGAAGGAGATAGGAGGATCAAGACCAGTGATATACTTTATGCGATTTATAATTACAGGTTTAGTTCCTATTGCAGATATCAGGGGCAATCGATATATAGCCCTTGATAGCTACCAGGGTCATGCTGAACGTCTTTAGATATTCCTAATCTATACATGCTTAAACAAGTTTGAGCACGCAGCTATTTTGTCTAAAGTTGTAAGTGCTTACACGCAAAGGCAGCGTTCGAATCGTTGAAGTTGCTCTGGGAATTGGATCGGCTAAGGTCCGAACAATCATTCATGCTTGAAAAATTTGATAATGGACACAGTAAAAACACTTTTAATATCGTAACCGGAGACGAAACATGGTTATATCGTTATGATGCCGAAACTAAACAGTGTGGTGCTGTGAAAGTGAACAGCCTCCAACAAAAATTCGTCGTTCCAAGACTGTTGGAAAGAAAATGGTCGCATCTTTTCATCTAAAAGTGGATACATCACAACGGTAGCCTTGGAAATTCAAAGGACAGTTACTATAACTAAATGTGTTCCTGTAGTCTTCCAAGAACTATGCAAGAACCGTCCAAAGACAATTTTTTTGCTGAACAGGGTGTCAAACTGTTGCCTTACCCACCTTATTCTCTGGACCTAGCTCCGTGCGACTTCTTCTTATTCCCTGAGATCAAAGAAAAGTCACGAGGTCGCCATTTTTCCACCGATACAGAGACAATCGCTGGATTTGAGGAGGAAACTAGCAACCTCTCAAAAGAACGTTGGTCACAAGAATTTGACAAGTGGTTTTAGCGAATGCGTAAATGTTTTGAGGTAGGGGGAGAATATGTTGATCAAAGTTTTGGAAAACCTTTTAGTTTTTCTGTGTCTAAAAACTTTCAGCATGACCCTCGTATTATTAGATGCTAGATATTCAACTAAACATATTCTATAGACACAAATTTCACATGAGCGGTTTAAAACATAATCACAGTGGTGTGAGCAATTTACTGGTAGAATGCACAATAGGGTGGCATGACATGTGCCCCCAGTTTCGCGTTCACTGGCCATCAATTAAAATAAATCGATGGCATTGTGGAGGCATACAGCAAGGCAATTGGGATTAAAAATAAGACGCCGCTTGATATATCGTCAAAGCAAGGTTTTGTCAGCCAAATAGCAGATGGAAAGTAGGAAATCCAAAGTGGTCGGAAACTCCGGCTCAACCGAACATATCCTCACTCTCATACAGGGTGGGTCACCGAATTCGTATACAGCCCTGTAAAAACTTTATTAGTACTGATTTAAATCGGGTTTGCTTTGTATGAAAACTACATCCCAGAACAGCGAAGTGGTTTCATATGGGGTCCGTTTTTTGAAAATAATATCTGTCGCGGTTGATGTTCTGAATAGGACACTTTATATGTAATTGAATGCATAGACTCAGTGCCGAATCTTAAGTTTACCGTATGATATAACTTTCTCGATGTTTTTGGCTCATTTCACTCCATCGCTTTACATTTGTATGAATGCTTCTATAGCTTTAATAAAACATCTACACTTTACTTAACTTAGCAAGTCCTGTCTTGAGTTTCGATATTTCAAATCTATTCAGAAAGTGTAATTCACAGATATTTATTCGGGGATATTGAAATAAAATAATAAAACATAAGCCTTGCAAAGCCCTAGGATGTGGATGTGATCTGGTTACCTCACAGTAACGAAAATGCAACAACATGGTGAAAGACAAAAAGCATAATGGTCTAAACGTAGTTACCAGAGAGACATCTCAGAAGGGTATAAAGATCAGTCCGTCCAAGACATCCATTAATGCATTCACCAAAAGAATAAATCTAGATAGATTGGGGTCATTTCAACTTCGGGGGAATCAAATACTGCTGCCGGATGGTGGAATACTGTCTGGATCCGTCAGCTTAAAAGAGTGAAAAGAAGCGCGGGTAATACGAGGACCCACAGTTACATTTGCACCTTTGGTATGGTGCCCAAGATGAAACAACCATCTGCCGTTGCCGAACTGCGCAAGGAGCAAAAACTTGTAGAGCGCCACAACCGTAACACTGGAGGCCATTCTGGATCGACCCCAGTTCAATTCGCTTTTCTTGAATCAGTCCATTGACAGCGAAGGAATATGGGCATTGTCCATTGTTGACACATGTCGTAAGAGGTATATGTCACCCCTTCAAGACAGTCCAAGGGTTTCGACCTTGATATCCTAAGATAGGAGTTGAGATGCTTGTAGTTGTTGCTTTTACACCCTTGACTGGGTTACGTATACCACAAAATTACTCTCGACAGTTAGACCGCCAGGCTATACTCACCAGTCTAGGCTGAAGACGCAACATGTGTCTATAACAGGTCTTATGTATAGTAAAGAATACACTCAAAAGCTTAAGCATTTCACTTGCTGTTTTTCGTGAAAAAATCGAATCATACATATCTATGTGACTACATTATGCTGTATGAAAAAGCAGGAATACGTGGGAAGTACTGAGTGGATCTACTTGACTCCGACTTTTTCGCGGGATGTTACTTCATTCCACTTCGCTTTAACCAAATTTTATTGTCTACAAAAATGCTGTTCAGTCACTTAAAAAATGTCAAATTGGTTGATACTGTATTCCACGCACACTGCTATCTGCTTATTGAAAATTTTGATGAGATGTTAGAACTGTTGAGCTATTTAGGTTTTGTAAATCTCAAAAGTTTTACAAATTTTTAAAATGACAAATTTGTGTATACGGGATATTTTCAATATTATTTGCCTTGATTGAGCAGTTGCAATTGTTACAAAGCCCAAACCAAACCTTTATCTCTAAACTGATATCATTGGGTGAGAAGTAGAGCCTCAACCTACTTGATGCCATTATTGGAGGCTAAGACCATTGAAAGAACGTGACCCAACCATCTCAGTCTGTAGCGTACGTGTTATGAAACTCTTATCACGATTCATAGGACATTACCCGTAGCCCTCACAAAATGTAAATTATTCTCCATTATTGGCATTGGCACGATATGCCCGTATACAGTAGCTGTAATATATTGCACTTTTATTGCTCCTCAAAATATTTTATATCTATCTGGTAGAGAAAGATCGTAGCGCAAATACGAACATGCCAGTCGCAAAAAATCTAACGCAAGGAAAGTGACAGGAAAAGGAAGATTAGAGACAGAATTTTGGAGCGAAATGAAATACATATTTCTTTTCTTGAGGATGGGACTCGAACTCGTGTCTCCAGCATTCTGTGGTGACGCCTTTGCCTTTTGACTACCATAAGTGTCATTCTTTTGGAGAACCTTGGCATTGTGGAATGACCCCTACAACGTTTTAAGGTCAACGTGAATGGACGTTTATCCTCGCGCAGTGCTTATGAAGCGCGATAGGCTACATGCAAAAAAGACCACTGTTTTACCATTCCTCCTTCCCAATGGTTATACGTGATGAGTTTTTTAGCTACCCCACTCCCAGCTAATATTTCGTGTATTTGAGAAAAGACGCATGCACACATATATTTAAAAAATGTCATGTAACGTATACTTTTATGTTCACAGTAATATTTAAAAAAAAATCGCTAACGTCCATGAGAAAATATGCCGACGTGTTTTGAAAAATTATGACACGTAACGTGCTGAAATCATGAAACGCGCGTTATTGTATCTTCACTTTAAGCGTGTTTTGATGTGTGTTATGTCACAGCAAACCCCCCCACCCCCATGATCAGTCGTGATGCTAAAAACGCCATCCCTAATTCGGACCTCATGCGAATGAACGACTGCTGCTTGCTGAGTGCCTACTTAGCTCCGTTGGCTAGAGCGACTGACCGCCAATCAGAAGATGTATCGTTTAAATCCTGCAGTAGGCGAAGTTTTTTCCTATGAGTTTCTAAATTCTAATTTAAAAAAACACTACACACATAAACCTTGAGTTTAGAATCACACAACAATGTTTAAATCGAGCGCTTACTTTAAATGCTTATTTTTTTAATGTGTTTTTGTGCCGAAAACTTCCCTAACAAAGTTGGGTGGAAAATCTAACTTCGCGCATCCTACACAAAATAAAATCGGCTTCGGCAACCAGCTGCAGCTGCAGTTGGGTCAGAAAAAACTTTTTCCGATAATTATCACCCAGTATTTAATATTGCCAAGTATGCAGTGGCGAGTTTCAAATGAACCTCGGCAAAAAAATAGCTCACGCTTAGTTCGGACGATAAATTTTCCCCGCTACATGTATTTTTTCGCAAAAATCCTCTGGACGCTCGTGAGAAGTTCACACCTAATGACTTTAAAATTGCAGCCATTTAGCACTGCTCCAGAATTTTTGTATTCAGAATGGAATAGAAGAGTGCTATTTATATTCGTGTAAGCACTTAAACAGTATAAAACATGTTTGAAATTTGTTGACTATGAAGTAATATTTTTGAGATGATAAAAATTCTCAAGTAGACCGATCTTAATAATAAACTTCCTCATAAAAAATGTACAGGTATGGGTGTTGTTTAGCTCTTAACCCTAGTAGTTTTATGAACTATCACACAGTTTCAGACATACACTAAGATCCAGAAACTACATACGGAACGTGGAGATAAAAAGTTGTGTAATTATCACACAGTTTCATAAATAAAACTGTTTCTTCTAGTGACGCGTTTCGATCTTTATTAAAATCATCGTCGGACTGTCATATTTGACTGCTAACAAGGCTACCCAGATTACTTGCCAACTAACTAACTAGATCCTATCATGGGTACAAAACTAGAGCTCTCAAAACTAGCATACTATCTTTCCTGTCTAGTTATTTTTCTATTAAATTATGTTAGCTAGTTACATAGTTCGAGAATGGTGAAAGTGCACTAGGATTTGACCCTACTCCTAAACTAGTAGCACATTCACCATATTTTGATACGCCAATAACAATATAATTATGCCGTTATGCAATTTGAAGAAATCTGTAGATATTATGTAGGTGTAAGTTCTACAAATTATCGCGTGGTCATCTTTATAATTATTTATTCCATTCTCGTACTACCCGCTCATCAAAACCATATTGAGAAAATGACATTCCTAACGTTTCTGCTGCTTCGGCAGCTTTTAAAATCGTCATGTCGTCGATTAATCTGATTTCATCGATCAGTAAATATAAAATGGACAATATTCTGTGGTAGTCTGATAATACTTATTCAACGCCTACGTAGACGGACGTCTGTATTACACTCCCTTTCCACCATTTGATTCAATGAATGTTTATCTGGATGGAAGTTACAGCGGTGCTTTGAGAAGAACCTATTTAGTCAACCCAAGTAACGTAGTTTGCATTCAAACTGTGAAATTAGGAGAGATTCCCTCTCAGAAAATCTGCACAGGCCCGCTTCCGTAGAAATTATGCTGTCTCTGAAATTTAAATTTATTTTTGTACCGATATACCTACGGACGTTGATCGTCCAAGTGTGAAACGTTTTCTGGGCTTGGTGAAGCGCAGATAAAACTATGTTTTCGTCATGTTGTATGACATACTCAGCACGAAAAATCATCTAAATCATTTCTGTCGGTTCTTCTTTATAATTCGGAAAGCCTCATTCTGCTTTAGTTGAGATTCTGACATTTAAGAGAATAGCTTCGCAAGATTTGCAAACCAATGCAAGGAGAGCGGAGCTAATCGAAAAACTAAAAAAGCCATTCAAACTTTGTCTTTTATTATTTATTTTTATAACCCTGAGTATCTCTCAAATTTTTTCTGGAGAGGTAAAATATCAGGGTAGAAGATAAGGGTGAGCTACATTTTTTCTGACATTGGAGAAAGGCGTCATAAACCGGCTTTTCCTCTATACTTAATAGAGATAGATCATTGTAGATATATCTGCCTCATTTCACATTAAATCTGACCTATAAATACAGTGTATTGTGAATATTCCAAACAAGATTAAACCATTAAACCCATTCTACAAGAAGTATCTAGCTTGGTTCCCTGTTTACATTTCAGCAACTACTACTACATACTAATTTATTTCACTTGATGCATTTTAATGCAATTTTCATATGAGCAGGCCTTGAAAAAACGAAAAAAATTCGTGTACTTTATTGGTACCCAAAGTCGTACGCCTCTGCAAATGACGTGCTAAATCCTGGTCAGTTTGTAGCCACTGCTTCTTAAACTTCAAGGAGTTTCAAGGAGAACGGATTATAAATTGGAACTTTTATCGTTGCTCGGAACATCCCTAGAACCGAAAAAATAATAAATCTTTCCAATCACATCTAGCAATAGGGGAGATAAATTCAAATCTTGAACTGTTGAAGTCACTCACGACATCTGTTTGGTATCGACTTACAAGGGATGAAATGAGACAACTATGGAAGAAGAATGGGCGTGTTGCAATTTTTATGCAATTATTTTTTATGGTTCTGGTGGTGACCAGGAACTTTGTTTGTTCTTCATTTTCGGTCAACGTAACTAAGCTGATTATCAACTCACATTAACAAATGTACATCAGACCGACAGACCGACAGGCAGCTTGAAAATAATAAATTTGGCAAATGTTGAATCATCAAGCCATGAGTTTACCAGATTATTGAGAAACAAATAAATACTTGAGTCATTTGTATCTCAAAATAAAAAATGGTTTTTAACACGAAATATCACAAATAATATTTGTGAAACTTTGTCTTGAACCCACCATTTTTTGATCTTGATGATGGAAGAGTTCTACATCATTTGTTTCTATGTTAAGTTTGTAATTGGAAAAATAGCGGTATTCCGAATCATGACACAACTAAACTATATCCTAATGCAAAACAGAGCAAGACTCACTGTACATATGCAATTATGCTCCGGAGTAGGGAAAACAGTATAACTTGATTAAGTAGGAACTAATCTTAGCCCTGCACTGTTTGTTGCTTTGAACCACATACATACCGCAATGTATTTGTCGCAGCTTCAAAGTGAAATTTAACGAGCAGTCCCAAAAATCGATACTTGACTTGCTATATTCCATCCCTGCACTAAATTTGTAGACTATTCAGATTCAGCATTCACTCGAAAGTTGATTTGTGATTTCTATTTAACCTAAGCAGCACGACAACAAAGCCTAAGTACCAATATACCCTGACTCCTATAGTGGTGAGAGCAAGCTTTGTGCCACAATACGTCACCACGATTACAGAAATCATGTTGAGACTAACAGCATTAACGTTGTTCTGTTTCACACTAGGTCAGATTTGCAAATTTCTGGCATATGAACTGGAATGTAAATAGTTGTGATATTTGCTCCCTACATACTGGTACTATACTGTGATGCAGGGGTCTGCTTGTCAGTAACCGCGGTCGGAAATCTTTCCAGACCTAAAACAAGCAGTCTGTCATTATGTTTCGAACAAATTAAACGCCGACAACAAATACAACTTCACCAGCACGTTATCAAATTTCGGTGAGCCACCCTGTAGTTTCCGAAACTTCCCTCCAAGGAAGCTCATATTTCACATTTTGGTGCGTGCGTGTGATTCCATTGAATGGTCCTCGAGTAAATTCAAAAGAGTGTCCCTGACCATAAATAACAAAATCACGTAGGCAGTATGACGTTTGTCAAAAGCTTATGTATGTATCTTTTTTGCGCTATCCAAGGGAAGACTTATAAATCATTTAGCTGGGAACGTATCTTACGTTTTGTCGAATAGCCTGTGAAATATGTGATTGCCTATCACGGACTCACGAAATATACGATACGCCTGCGAAGGGTAGCGGAAATTATTACTTTATGAGATTAATCAGATTATAACTGTTTCCGGCAGAACGTGAAGCAAGGCGGTGGATCTTTTGACCCTGCCGGTCATTTGTTACCTAATAAACTCTTGATTACGGCCACCAAGACGCGCCCCTCTTGGCCACAAATCAAATATATCGGTTTCGCACCCTTTTACATATTCTTCCTATTTTCTAAGCGGGTTACCAAAGCAGTTTTATAATCATTCAGGAAATAATACCATTTTTTCTTATAGATAACGTCTGGGAAAGACAGAAAGCCTCCAGATGCGCAGCGAGAGGATAAATGTCTATTCATATCAGTCAAATTCTGGTGCGCAGGTAAGAAAACCAAACTGGCCTCACCATACCAATCCGTGACAATAACTAAAAATAATGATTCAAATCAAATAAAAAATCGAATAGAAATGTCGACTCGGAACAACATGTGCCTTCACGAGTGTGCGCATTCGGCTTGAACTGAGATTGGCATTTAGCGTAACTTGGAACTATCGTTTCTCAAAAGTTTGATTTCGGACTTCCATTGTCTATAAAACTTTTTAGTATCACGACGTTTCGATTGATGTGCTATCTTCAATCGTCTTCAGGTGAACTGACGAAGCACCTCAATCGAAACGTCGTGATACTCAAAAATGTTATAGAAAATGGAAGTCCGAAATCAAACTTTTGATAAATCCACCTTGTCTACAAGTTTCAAACTATCGTTTCTGTTTGGATGGTAATGTTAATCCCGTCATCGATTTAATTTGTTTAAATTACTTTTTCATATTTACAATATTCCAACTTTAACATCCCCATTGTGTGTATGGAACATCAGCGACAAAATATTTCATTCTGTTATTGCTAATTATTAGCGCAGTCCCTCTTGTTCCAATATAAAAATCTTTTATAAGTGACAATTCCCCTCAGTTCAATAAAACGTGCGGCGTGGCATCTGTGCGTTAGCAAGGCGCAAGAAAAATCTTAATTTATTCATTGGCGCGGAAGTATCGGGTGTCTGGCCTGAAAAGTGAAGCGTTAGTACGGAATAGCGAAATTGCTAACCATATGGAGTGAAATTCATGACACAAATGGGAAATAAATGCGCCTGGGGTGTCATCTGTCGTCCTCGGCTCCTCCGAATAGTTGAACAGCCTTCTCTATACGACAAATCGTTATTTTTTATTGGGGGAGACGGATTCCGAATACGCCGAAATATATTTGATTACATTTTCTTGTTTCTATCGAAAGAACCGAAAAGCAGCTGCCTATCACATGCCAATGCCTTCGAGAAATTGCCGAATGTTTGAGAAATGTAATTTTTGTTTTGGACAAGTACGGTTAGTCCATACGGCATTATCAGCATGTCAGGTCCAGACTGTGGAGGCCCCACACATCCACTAGACTTATTGCTAGTTTTTTGGATTCCAGCCAGAAGCTTCAGGGAGTGCTTCAGGGCGCATCCCCACACATGCGAGCAGTACTTCATCGATGGTCTGATCTGAGCCTTGTAGAACAGCAGAAGCTGTTTCGGTGAATGCAACCTTCTGGAATGGAAAAGAACGCCCACCCTCTAGGACGCCGACTTAGCAAGGCCGGCCAAATGCTCGTACCATGACAGAATCTTGATAGAAGGTTTCTCAAGTACTTGGCGTCCCTCCATCTCCACAGCTGACAGACCACCAACAGACTTTTTTGTCAGAGCTGTTGCTTGAGCCTTCTGTGCGTTAAACTGGACTCCATTAGCAGCAGTTCAGCGTCTTCAGGGAAAGATTATCACTAATATCTGATATCTAATCATTATCCTTTTCTCAGTACTTGGCATCTCTCCATCCCCACAGCTGACTGACCACCAACAGACTTTTTTGTCAGAGTTGTTGCTTGAGCCTTCTGTGCGTTAAACCGGACTCCATTAGCAGCAGGTTAGGGTCTTCAGGAAAAGATTATCACTAAAATATGATATCTAGTTATTATCCTTGTCTCAAGTACTTGGCGTCCCTCCATCTCCTCAGCTGACCGACCACCAACAGACTTTTTTGTCAGAGTTGTTGCTTGAGTCTTCCGTGCGTTAAACTGGACTCCATTAGCAGCAGGTTAGCATCTTCAGGGAAAGATTAACACTAAAATATGATACATAGTTATTATCCTTATATACCTAGTAACAACCGTAACATTCATCAACGTTTGTTACAGTCAGATAGCCAGGTGATGCTATCGCAATAAGTAAGCTATTACGGATAGGACTTCGTCTTGCTTGTCTTCTCCTCTACTTGTAGGCGTTCGTATGCGTCTTGCTTTTTAAAGTTTGCGATACTATTAACTAATTATAAATTGCTTAAGTTCATCTTATGATCACTATTAAACATTCAATCCTCTAATCTAGTCATAATAGATCTCCTACTTTATCCAGTCTAACATTGTTTTGCAGTCACTAAATTAATTCCCTACACTCCACAACGATCAGGTTCCTCACCTTTGTCATTTGGGTTTCCCAATAGCTATTTATGTTTTGGATCAGACTAGTGTCTAACTCTGAATCCCAGACCTTTAGAGACTATCAAGGACCTTTGTATATTTGTGACGAAAAGGTACTGATATTTTTTTCAGTTTTATTACATATTATTCACGCATTTGCATTGAAATCACAAAAATTCAGTTTATTGGAGATTTTGACAGTCTTTCAGGTTGCTGATACACTTGGAGTAAGTTTTCAAATTTTTGAGTATTTTGTGGAATTATACTAAACTGAAAGCTATCTACTACTTTTGAACACATTCACAGCTATTGGCAGTTTAAAAATACAGAACCTATTTGATGTCATTCTTTTGCAAATCTGGTTTCTTAACTGATGTTATTTTTTTACCAATGCTGAAAGCAGATCTTGTGACCCCGGTAACTCTCCGTACTTGTTGGAAATTGTTTGACTTCCCACACATTTCCCTTCAAAATAAAGATTACGCGAACAAAGTACCTACCCTAGCTGATGTGCGGGAAATGAAACATAAACGCTTAGAAAGTTCAGAGTCGATCCACTTGACTCCATTTTCATTATACAGGATTATAATAGCATGCGTGGCAATATAATGAATAATTGAATCCAGCGTGTAAGAAGACTGGAGCTATCTGTCCATTTTGAAGGAAATCTCGTTAATGTCAAATCAAAACGCGGGCCCTGGATTGTCCATTGAGATAAAGCCTGACCGTGCTCGGGATGCCGGCAAACCGATTGAGCGATTCTGTCGCTCCTGTACGAAACTAGGAACAAAGACGCCTGATAGCAGCATAGACGACAAAAACTCATTTATTTTTTTTTGACATTGGAAATGTTCATTTTGTGTATATCGTAACGCGGATTCTTGGCCGGTTCGGTGACACTGGCTCGACATAACACCGTGAGACAGTGTTGCCAACTATAATTTTCAAATTCCGTTAAAATATTTTTTATCCCGTCAATAAAATCCGTCAAATGGGGAGTTACCGTAACTGTCAATAACGTCAAGTGTGTAACCAAAAAACGATAGCACTAAAGGCTAAATCCTGTTTTTATCTGCATTAACAACATGCCTATTTGACAGTTTTGACATTTATTTAATGCTTTATATGTCAAAATTTTGACCTCCAGTATGACGTTTTCTGGGGAATCACCTCAATGACGGCACCGCATTGAAGCACCTGTAGAATGACGTTTTTTGGAGAGCCACCTCAACTACTCCACTGCTTTTAAGCACATCTGGAATAACGTCTTTTGGGCAGCCACCTCAATTACTCCACTGCTTTTAAGTACCTCTAGAATGACATTTTGTGAGGAACCACCTCGATCACTCTATCGCTTTGAAGCACCTCTAGAACGACATTTTGTGGGGAACCACCTCAAGTAATCTATCGTTTCGAAGCACCTCTAGAATGAAGATTTTTTTGGAAGCCACCTCAATTACTCCACTGCCTTGAAACACCTCTATACTGATATTTTGTAGGGAACCACCTCAATTCCTCCATCGCTTCGAAGCACCTCTAGAATGATGTTTTTTTAGGGAGCCACCTCAATTACTCCACTGCTTTGAAGCACTTCTATAATGACTCCTTTTGGAAACCACCTCAATGACTCCACTGCTTTGAAACACCTCTACGATCTTAACACATATGATATTTCTGGGGAAGCACTTCCATTACTCCTTTGAGTATTCATCATCTCCACAACCATGGATGAAGATTATCCCCAACAGAAGAGAAGTTTTTAATACCGATTTCAGTATTTTCTAAGCATAACATAAAAATATTTTTATTATTCTTGAAATTTAGCAACACTTCATTCCTAAATTGTTTTTCAATGAATTTTTGATCGAATATATTTTGTCTCAGCCGTACTTCATTTGAAACTTTATGGAAAGTGCGATCCACTGCTATCTAGTCATCCAACCTCGTTGGCACCAACGTGCGCTAGTATGGAAAATTCGTTGGTCGGGCTTTATCTACTATCGTTCCCTCGCATTTAAAAAAACGACCACCGCTTTCCCGCCATGCTTTTCCTTTCTCGTTGCGACCGACCCCACGACTGTTACTTCAAATTCAAATTGTTCGTGAAATTCACTTGACTCCGTATAGCTACTTTTATTCCGACAAATATATTATAAAATTAGAGATAAGTGGAGGAGGAATGAATTAATTTTCTGAGACGTGGGGTGCAGATAAAGTCGAAATCATACTGGAAAGGCCTATCAGTGCGCTAGGTTTGTGGTAAAAGAAAATTAATGTTCACCCGAAGAACACCACCAGCAAGGAAAAGAAGACGTTCCATATTTTCTGGTGTAGGGTTACCAGAATGCTTTCTTCCTGATCATACCAATTTCGTATCAGGTTCTACATATTATCATCTATTAATTAATTAATTTCATGAAAAAAAAATGGTAATCTGACAAATACGTTACGTACCAAAAATTGAGTTATATATAGGGGGAAACCTCCCCTGAGTTTTGGAAGAGTCTAATTCGAGGCGTTGTAAGCTTGACCTGGTGAGGGTGCACCCTTCAAGCTCCTCTAGTCCTTGCTGTACTGGCCACTCTTGGTGTTATCTAACGAATACCTGCCATGATGATATCTATAAATCCGCAACCGTTCTTCGGTGTTCTAGATCTAGATTGTGGAGGCTCTTTGTCAGAGTTTTCTGTATGTTAAACTGAACTCCGTTTGTATACTCCCATTTCACAATTCTCTCAATGTCCTCATTTATCTGAACAGCATGCTGACCTCGCCCCATGCGTGTCATGCAGAAAATAAGGAATTAAATGTTGTTCCTAGTAGTTCGTTGATTTACGGCAAGAAAAGCGTTGGAGAAAGGACAGATCCTTGAGGAACACCACCATCGACGGTAAACACAGCGGAAACATCCACTACTACAAATAAGGAGCGACCCCTGAGAAAACTATTCAACCAGTGGTACAGACCTCGGAAGCGCATAAGTAGTAAGCTTGATCAAAAGTCATACCCTATCGAAAGTTTTAGATATATCAAGCGCGACGATTTGAGTCTCTCCATGAAGCTCAATTACTCTCCTCCACATATGTGTAAACTCTTTACATCACGTTCTTGTCATGTTGGCACACAGAGTTGACCTACTTACCACCATTTTGACCTATAATTGAAAGCTTCCATAAGACTTACTACTCAGACTGTTATCAATGCGCCACATCATGTTCTTGTCATCTTTAAGCATGGTAGACATTCTTGAGAGGCATTCTTAATGAAAGTCATGTGATATGATGAACTTGCGAAAGCATGGTTGGAGAAAGATGACTACAGGGAGTCCAAGAGGTTCATAGCAGAACCCAACAAACATGGGAGCTATGGCTATTGAACCGGAGGAGGGATTCACTCAACTTGTTAGTAGGGATCCTCACAGGTCACTGCAGATTGAACAGGCACCTGACACTCATAGGAGTGGTCAAAGAACCAATCTGTGAGAAGTGCTGGGAGAAGGATGAGACCTAGTTCCACTTCCTAGGGAGTGTGCCGTATATAGCGGCGGTCTGAGGTGTTTGGCATAGCAGAGTTTGACAGGGAAGAGTGCTACTCAGCGGAATGGTCGGACATCATGACCTTCATTAAAACGTCTGGAAGGCTCGACACTAAAGAACGACCATGTCTGCCATAGTTCTAGTCATGGTCTTCGGAGTCGGCAAAAAGGACCAAAGATGGCCCACTTGCTAGGCTTTGCCTTCCCTTTTTTTACTACTACTACTAGTGACATACAAGTGAAATAAATAGAAGCGTGTTGAATAGACTGTATGCCAAATAAATATCAAGTATAGATTATCTCGTTCTTGTTCGAAATACTCTTCGCTTGAAGTTCGAAATATCGGATCGACTAGACTATATAGTTGAACACAAACCGTTCAACGTTGGCTGCTATGCGGTGCCGACTACGGAAGGTTATTAATTATTATTCTTTCAATTTCGTCCTTTGTTTGAGTAGCCAAATTAAACAGTCTACCGAAAAAGTGAGTCTCTCGAGGAATTAACATACATCCGATGGAAAGAAAACAAACGAATCGCAATGATATTGAAAAAGTGTTCCCCTTTCCCATCCCTTGTTCTTCGAGATTAAGGAGCATTGGCGTGGAAAAAGACAAGACGTAGGGGTTGGGATGTAATTAAGGTTATACCGGGCAGCTTGATGTACAAGGGCTGTTCTAAAATATGTCCGATAACGATTTTGTCACAAAAATTCTCATACGAACTTTATTCTATTAACTAATTTACTTTATGGCTGAATATACATTTCAAGAGGTATGTATTTTTTCTATATATTATGTGACCTAATCTATTATATACGTAAATTATAAACGTAAGATTTATAGCGAAGTAACGATGAAGATATAGTTAAAAATATGAATTACTATTTCTTTTTTGAGGGTTCATATGATATTTAACATTTAAGTGGTATCGTTTCATCTATCAGACTGCAGGCAATATCAACTTTTTCAAGGGTTTTGCAAAACAGTGACCACTTCCAGGTGAATGGACGAATTTAATATTCTCTTATGGTGCCCCACCTGTCACACGATTATTGGTCAATTTGTAAGATCGACATTAATATTCTTTTAGTATTCCAACTAAAAACAATAAAAAACAGGTTTGAGGATCTTCCATTTTTTCTTTGCTTTATAATATCTCGATTACGATCTTTTTCGCGATTACAATACTTCCTTGCTAATCAGCGTGGCAAGTAAAACGTATTGTATGCTTGAAAAAAGAAATTTAAAAATTCAATTAGTATATAAAGTTTTCGGGGAGCCCCGTTCATGGCTTGTACGGTTTAATACGCAGCCCTCTAACAGCAGTAAGCAATGAGGGTTGGCATCCAAGCAGAAATTACGATTACTTAGCTCGAGTGCTTCCCAAAACATTGCAGAGCTGCTAATGATAATATTGTATTAACGTGAGGTCAAATTCCTGAATTGCTGCTTACTTAGAAGTGACGAGCTCCCAGTGTGTGAGTCAGTAAAAAAACAAAGGAAGTTGACTTTATGTACCTTCCAACCCCCGCAACTGAAGGAGCTGGACGGATTACTTTTCCAGTCAAGAAAGGCAAAAGTGCATTTTTTCGAGAGAAAATGAATGTCGACCACCCGAGGACTCCATTCTACTTCCCACGACGATTGGCGAGCAAGTACTGTAATTGTTGAATACTGCGAATCCGAAATATTCTATTTTCTTAATGTTTCATAACATAAAAACATCACGAAAAGTAATTTCACTAATTTTTGTCGTCTGTCTGTCTGTCTGTCTATCTGCCTGTCTGTTTATGATAAAGAAACATGAAAACTAATAATGCTCAAACTTCGTTGTTGGACATTTCCGAGACCACTCATCATTGTCTATTTTTTGGGGAGGGGGTTGAAAACTGAGAGTTGAAGGGGAGATGGGTTGATCTCAAAAAATGTTGGTGTTGGCGCATTTGACGCCATTTCCTTCAAACACACAGATATATTTTACCAAGCAACTTAGTGATGTATTCTAATAAAAACTTAGTATCGTGTAGATAAAAAGTTCTGTAATTATCACACAGTTTCACAAATAAAACTCTTTCTTTTAGTGACGCGTCACAACAAGAGTTTTATTTGTGAAACTGTGTGATAATTACGCAACTTTTCATCTACATGATGGAAGAGTTTCACCAAGTAAGAGCATCTACAATTTACATGAACTTACTATCGCTAATTATCAAAGATAACGCCATCACTTCTGAAGAGTTCGTATTATCACTTGTCATGTATATGTATATTGTAGCTGAAAATCCTTTATGTTTCTGCATAAGAGAATGTTCAAAGTTTCCAAAGGAACCCAAAGGAAAGTTTCAACTCTGCTCGCGACAGACGAGACGTTACAATGTAGTAAGACCGGAAATACCCGCATTCAAACATCCCTTCGCGTCATAGTCCGGTCAGGAAGTTCGAAATGTACAAGGTACAAAGAACTAAAATGAAATAGGAAGGGCTGCTACATACGGAATGCGCAAATATCATTTGGCCCAATATGAGCATATATTTTTAGGTAAGCTCATAGAAGCATAGGAAGGTGGCTGTCTGAAGATACCTTGGACAAATCATGCCCCCCAAGGCTCGCAAATAATTGTTTCATCAGGGCTGTTGTCTGGGTATTTTGGTCACATCATGAGAAACCCTTGAAGATCTGAGTTGTACCGGTTAATTCTCCAGGAAAAGATCATGGGAAAGCGTCGACCCGTTAGAAGTCGAAAATCTTGGGTGAGGAACATGGGTCTTTTCAGAGCAACTGCCGAAGTATGATTTGCCATGATAAGCCTCCAATGAAGGAAGATACTCCATAAGCACTGTGAAAAGATAGATGTTCGTTTAGATTGAGCTTAATGGTTTAATTGTAACTATGAAGGTCTCCGGAGAAGTTATTCTCGAAAAAAGATTGTTAGTGGTGTTAGAAGCCCAAACTTTTAAGGATAAGCTTGTTGAGTTTTCATAGTGTTCTTTGTAGTGATTGTTGTTGATGTTATTATCCAATACAGCTAGGTGGAAAATTTGGCGTGGAACAATCTTTAGACTAAAGACACTTTTCCTTTGGTTGTTCCAGATGTGTGGAGATCCTCTGTAATATCAGAAGAGCACATTCCCGTACGTGTGGACTGTATTCCAAAAAAGGTTTAGTCTGGTAGCAGATGTTTCGAAACTATGAACCGTTGAGATAGACCCAGTTTCATCTCAATATCAAAGCAAGAAGCTCACAGCATCCAGTGCGAGTGGCAACCACCTTGACACCGTTTTATAATCAGAAAGCATATGCAGTACTGCATTGTGCTGAATATTCATTATAAACTGTCTATATTCTTTATTCCTAGATGCTTTTAGATAGATAAAATGAAACCGCGCATCCTAAGTATGACGAGAGCTGGACAGTACTAGATTAAATTATACTCAAAATTGTACTGAGTACTCAAAATACTCGCTAGTCGGTACTCCTTATTTCAAAGTAGTCAGTACTTTTCCCACCTCTAAACGCAGGCTGTAATTATCTAATGCAGCAAGAGTATATCTATTAATACACGCCTATCTTTCAAATTCAACCATAGCCGCAGGAATTGTGTGAAATAGATAAATTAGCATAATAAAGCAGCTCATAACTCCAAATTACGGCTCATTTAAATCCAGATAGGGAGTTCAATTACCGAATCTCGAAGGATCTTCACTTCATAAAATATTATTTAGCACAACGCTGTCGTACATCGATCGTGAATTCCTCAGCCCTTTGAGCAAATTTCCTTTCTTTGCAGGGTGAATCAAAAACCTGCTCGAGAATATCTTCAGATATATTATTTCCAGTAGCGTCACCTGAAGTTTCTTTCGGTTTTACTCATCCGGCTTTTAGAAATGGAAAGTAGTTCTTGTCAAAAGTTTGATTTCGGACTTCCATTGTCTATAAATTTTTTTGAGTATCACAACGTTTCAATTGATATACTATCTTCAATCGTCTTCAGGTGAACTGACTTTATAGACAATGGAAGTCCAAAATCAAACTTTTGAAAAATCCACCGGTCTGTCGATGTGTTGGTCTGTCGGTCTGTCGGTCTCTAGGTCTGTCGCTCTATCGCTCTGTCACTCTGTCGCTCTGTCGCTCTGTCCCTTTGTCGCTCTGTCGCTCTGTCGGTATGTCGGTCTGTCGATCTGTCGGTCTGTCGGTCTAGGAGAAGCATATATATTGCATGTTATGAAACACCGAATATGTTGTCGATACAGAAGTGATATTTTTCAGAACGTAACAAAAAGGTGCACCAAGGTTCATCCCCATTTAAGAGACGTATGTACTATATATCACTACCGCGTTTTTTAAAAATGCATCACTCTAGATTCAAGTGATCAAAACGTTTGGAGACTCAATCTTTTATTCAAAAAAGTACAGATCAATACCTAATTTCTCTTTGTGTGGAGGCAAATGGAATAGGCATAAAAAACTAAACAAGTTCTACGCCGCTGGTTGTTTCTCTTTCATACATTGCGACAGGAAATTAAAACCCGACGATCCAAAAATCCATTACTTTTTCATAATTGTTTTTAGTCTCATTGGAAAATTTTGCCATTATGGTGCACAGGGAAAATTGCTGATGGGACCTTTGTTTTCCATTGGTTCTGTTTTTTACAATCCCGGAGGTATAGGTCACGTTAGCAGAAATTAGTGGTTAATAGTAATTCAATACAAAAAATTGAGTCTAGTAGATGGACTCGGTATTTTCCGGTCTGTTATGATACCGTCTTATTGCTGGAAAATGTCCGCCAATACAATGATATAATCATTTTATGAGATACCTCCGTAAATTTTAAGTGTATTGTTTTTCTAGCACTTCTTTGCGAGCATCTATTCGAATGCCTTTTTTTATTAATACTTGGTATCCCGATTTTTTTTTGACAGGCACGAAAGGTCTCCAGTTTCTTATAACCATCCATCACACTTACATACTTGGTAATCCTTAAGTGTTACAAACACATATACAAGTTGGCATTCAGAAGGCCGGAAGAAACCATGGCCTACGACGGGGTTCGAACCACTTATATTCTGCTTGTCAAACAGATGCTCTACCAACTCGGCTACGGAGACACAAGATTGAGCTGCAATCAAATATCCAAATTCGTATTCGGAAAGTCAGAAAAAATGTACCAGGGGACACGAACCACAAGTCTTCTGCTTGCGGGCTAAGTGCTCTGCCAACTGAGCTACGAAGGCACGTCTTTCAATTGGTCTGAACGCCAATGTTAGGTACACTCCCCTGAAAACCATTGAGGAAGAGCTCAGCTGTTAGAGCACCTGACCGATGGACAAGTGTATTTCAAGTGCAAATTTGTATATTTTTTGCGAAATCGCAAGAAAAGGTCACGAATCATCAGAAAGTCTCACAGCTCGAAGATTAGAATATTGGACTATTATACTATCATTGTGTGCAACTACGTCAGGAACAGCGGTGAATGTAGCGATTAATCAAGTCAGGTTGATAATAAATTCATAGACACGTCCAATGAGTCGAATCAGACGCTGGTGTGTCCTGACGTGTACAGTTACAACATTTATTACAAATAAAAAGAGGAGCAGGAGCACGGGTGGTAATCCGAAACGACATCTATTATATTTCAGCGGCGTGTTTTTGCTTTTCCATTTTATGCTTTTACTTTTATATTAATGCGTTGGCGATATGATCAACGGAATACGGAGCTTTCATATGTGGCATATTGATCTGGAGTCTGTTTTGATTTCTACTCTATAATTTTAATAGATTCGGAGCTCTAGCCTCTTCACCTAAGCTACAAAATCTATTCAATTAAGAAGAAATGTAATTTTTTTTGGCATAACTATTTACTTCCCACAACGATAGGCGGGAAGGTATTTTGTTCACGAAAAATTTCGACTCCGAGTTATCATGTTTTCTTGATGCTTCATGAATTATACATCACGAATAGATTACAGTTATAAAAACAAAACAAAAAACGCTTTAATCGTAAACCGCACTAAAAGTTGAAAAATAGTTATCAAGATTTTGTTCTT
Organism: Bruchidius siliquastri; assembly: GCA_949316355.1. Lineage (NCBI taxonomy): Eukaryota > Metazoa > Arthropoda > Insecta > Coleoptera > Chrysomelidae > Bruchidius > Bruchidius siliquastri. The sequence continues at coordinate 20,459,597 of OX438538.1, read as the reverse complement.
GATGTTATTGTCAAAAAAGCATGGAGGTTCTTTTGCTATATTTGTATGCTATTAAAAATATCTATTTTTTTAATTTCTAAGTTTTATGAAACTTATGCATCAACTGAAATCAGATAATAATATTTATTAAATTGATATTACTGCACTCGCTGAAAATCATGTTCAAATATTCCGTTACATACGAGGGTCATGCTGAAAGTCTTTAGATATTCCTAATCTATGCAAGATTAAACAGGTTTGAGCACGCAGCTATTTCATCTAAAGTTGTTAAGTGCTTACACGCAAAGGCAGCGTTTGAATCGTTCAGTAGTTGCCTTGCCACGGTCTCGAAGGCATCTAAGTGTTGGCCAAATTTTAACGTGAAAATGGAACCGGGTAATCGCAATTTTCGAGCCATGATTTTGTATGACTATAAAAAGGAACTAAGACAAGCCGAATGTCGCGAAAGTTTAGTGCGTTGCTTTGGCGACTCTGCCCCTTCTAGGGCATCAGTTTTTAATTGGTTAAGATCGATATTTAACCTACACCGAGATTGAGGCTTCTCTGGGGATTGGTTCGGCAGTGGTCCGAACAATCATTCATGATCACCATCGCCAAAGGAAGCGGTGTTTCAGATGGGTGCCACATTTGTTGAACAGTGAGCAAAGAGCAACAAGAGTTGATTGGGCTAAGTTTATGCTTGAAGAATTTGATAATGGGCACTGTAAAAACACTTTTAATATCGTAACCGGAGACGAAACTTGGTTATATCATGATGATCCCGAAACTAAACAGCAGCCATTAGTTTGGTGCCTTGAAAAGTGAGCAGCCTCCTACGAAAATTCGTCGTTCCAAAAGTGTTGGAAAGAAAATGGTCGCATATTTTTATCTAAAAAACGATACATCACAACGGTAGCCTTGGAAAATCAAAGGACAGTTACTTCTGAATGGTATATAACCAAATGTGTTCCTGTAGTCCTCCAAGAACTACGCAAGAGGCGTCCAAAGACTGGTCTGCGGGGTATTCAATGGCACCATGACAACGCACCCGCCCACAGCGCCGCTAGAACACTCGATTTTTTTGCTGAACAGGGTGTCAAACTGTTGCCTCACCCACCATATTCTCCGGATCTAGCTCCGTGCGACTTCTTCTTATTCCTTAAAATCAGGTAATTTACGAGGTCGCCATTTCCACGGATGAAGAGGCAATCGCTGCATTTGAGGAGGAAATTAGCAACATTTTAAAAGAACGTTAGTCACAAGAATTTGACAAGTGGTTTTATCGGATGCATAAATGTATTGAGGTAGGGGGAGAGTATGTTGGAAAAACAGCATAAAGTTTCTCAAAAAACCTTGTAGTTTTACTGTATCTAAAAACATTCAGCACGACCCTCGTACATACATGTAAAGCGTGTTCACATTTGACTTCAAAATACACAAATTCATATTTCAACTGTTTCAAACAAATTTGAATCATTGACCTTTTTATGCGTGATTTTAGGTCGTTGTAGACTTTTTTCTCTAGAATGAACTAATTTGTTGCGCTTCTGTTTGAGCAACCACTACTACATACTAACTACAGTGATATGAGATTAGCAAAGATATTAATCGGATCTTTGAACTGGTTTGTTCGACTTGATTTACATTTTAAAAATTCCGAAAAGCCTGGAAATTTTTGAAATTGGAATAGATTTTAGCTTAGTCAATATTTCCAATTTTAACGTGACAAGTATAGCGTCAGCCTACCTAACTCCATTTTTCATTCAATGATTCAATAAAGTCAAGCTGTCCATGTACAATAATGGATGAAGAAGCCCAACTGTAACAACTGATACATTTTATTAAAAGTGGTCACACAGCACAAGGCCTGCGATGTGTTGGTGGTGTATATGCGGCGACCATTTATTAAATTCAGGGTTTAACTGCCCTCTCTCCATATTTCCCGTTCTCCCTTTCCTATGTGGCGGACGCAAAAAGAACAAGAATCGGCTATGTGAGTGGAAATTTCGATGGATTACCCACCTCGACAATCAAGACTCCGAGAATTTTAATTAAAAATAAAACTGGCGCACATTGATGTTGAGGTAATATTTCAAGTTGAACGTTTTAATTTCACAAAATCTAGAAGTTTTGGATAGCTCTGCTATTCTGGAAATAATTACCTCATTAATGTTAGTGTCAATTTGATTGAAATTATTTTATTTTCCAGATTCAGGGGGTGCTTGGGGGCGCATCCCCACACATCTGAGCAGTACTTCAGCGATGGTATGATCTGGACCTTGTGCAGTAGCAGTAGCTGTTCTGGAAATTATAATTTCCTGGAGCGGAAGAGAACCCCACCTTCTCCATGTCTCCATGACATGATATTGTTGATGATTATTTCCAGAAGCTTGATAGAAGATGATTCAAGTATTGGGTGTCCTTTTACACAATCAAACAATCTGGCATCAACAATTTAAAAAACCGTGGATGTATCTTTCTTCTTTTTCTTCACAACAACTCACGAGGCGACCTCATGAAATCCTAACCGCTACCCTTTTATACAGAGCATAATGTTCTCGAACATTATACTGTCGATTTAATAGATTCTATTTTTTCCTATAATATGTGCTTCTAACTTTGGAAACAGGAGTCAATCAGGCTGCTGAATGTACTTAAACATTAAAAAAGCTCATTTATAAAGATTTAGGAAGTTGAATCGCCTTCAAAACAGGTGAGTCCCATCTTTCAAGTGCTGTGTGATTTTTATATGAACAAATCTGGGAAACTAGATCATATTAATGCAGATAAAGGATTTGTATAATTAATACACAGTTTCACAAATAAAACTCTTTGTCTTTCAGTGATGCATTTCGTTTATATATAAATAATTGTCAGACTGTCAGATTTGACTGCTAAGAAAGCTACCCAGAGAAATTGCTCACTAACAAACTACAGCCTATCATGGATACGAAACTAGAGCTTTCAAATCTAGTATACTATTTATCCTGTCTAGCTATTTTTCTATTATTCTTTTTCCTTTCTTGTGTCTGTCTTAGGGGAAATATTTTTTTTGACTACTGTATTCACACTAGTGTTCAGGAAAACAAACAAAACATTGACTATCGCCGTCAAAATTTCCTAAGAAAGGAAAAAAAATTGAATTGAAAAATAGCTAGATAGGATGAATAGTATGCTAGATTTGAGAGCTCTGATAGGATCTAGTTAGTAGTCGAATCTGACACTCCGACGATGATTTAAATATAAATCGAAACACGTCATTGAAAGAAAAAGAGTTTTATTTGTCAAACTGTGTGTTAATTACGCAATCTGCATGAAGGAAGAGATTCATCAAGTAAGAGCATCTCATATAAAACAATAAAAAAACTGATAGTTCGACGATGACTTACATATGAGTCGATACACATCATTGGAAGGAAGATAGTTTCATTTGTAAAACTGTGTTTCAAATATAGAATTATTTTATCTACATTTTTGAATGTTGTTTCAGAAATCGTGTTCTAATTAGATGTGTTCATTAAAAACCCTGACATTTACTTGTTTTCCCTGTAAAATCTCCAACGGGCTCTGTTCAGATACTGCTTGCTGCATGCTATTCTAAACCGAAAATGTACACATTCAAACACAGAACTTGGAAAGACAATAATTAAAACATTCTCTTCCAGCAAAAAATGGAATAATTTCACACAGAATCGCGACTGCTCCGATGAATATAAATGAGGTCGAAAAGATAATAAAATGAAGCTACTCATAGCTGGGAGGGATCAAATTCCTGGGAATTTTTCATTTCACCGCCAGTTTGTTGAAAATAAACAGGGAAATGTAAGAGTTCGATGTGGCAGGCGAAAGGGAAATTAAGAAATACCTCATCAGCCTTACCATTCATCTTAATTTCATTGAATCTCGGAATTAAACCTGCCTAATTGTTTACGGGGCTGGTCCACTCCACATCATTTCAAACTCAAACTGTGACGGAAATCCAGTTTCACTCATTTGTGATAGACTCCCAGTCAAAGCCAGAGTATTTGCTAGAATTATTACATTACGGTCTCTCGCTTGTCGGTCTGTCAGTCTGTAGGTCCTTCCGTCTGTAGGTTTGTCTGGCTGTCGAATTGTCTGTCAATCGGTCTATCTCTTATCGGTCTGTCAGTCTGTAGGTCCGTCGGTCTGTTGGAAAATTATAAAATTTATTTTTTGATTAGATTTCATGACGTGGGATGTATGTTTATATAGAAAAGTTCACACAAAATCTGAACGAGTGCTGCTTTTGACAAAAGCTAGAAAAAATGGACACATCTTCCCACCGTGCTTCTGGTGTGCCTTCGTGAAACAACCTAATCCGCCCATTTCTGCATAAGCGTGTTAACCAAAACGGCAAGCCTACTCAAAAACCAAAACACAGGTGCAACATGCTCAACCCTCACCCCCTTTCAATAAAATAACAATAAATGTATTGCGATGTTCCTGGGAGTCACGCAATACATTTACATTTTGTTGATTTGTGGAATGTGTAGGAATAATTTTGAAATTGAAATTGGTTTTAATCTGCAATTTGCATTATCAAACAAATGGGGTTGTCGCCGCTTGCGCCCGTTGCCAGTCTATCTGTGTTTACACAGCTTGGACCATCCTCGGCATGTGGAAATCTATATGCCCGCTCTACTGCTACAACACGTAAAAACCTGGTTCTTGCTAACGGCATACCTCCACCAATACTAACAGGGTGGTAGGCCAAAATATATTACTTTTTATCTGACAAAAATACTATATGTAAGCCATTTATTACTGATAGCTACTTAGTTTTGCCTTGTCTAACCGTCAATCAAATTGCTGTCACTAAGCTTCATTTTTCGTTAGTTCTTGGATTTTACAAATCTTCTTGTAGAGTGTTAGGGTTTTATGATGTTAATTCTCAACTATTTCTTAGGTATCAACTAGAGCAACACGGTATATCCCAACTATCTTTCAGATTATTAAGGTTTTTGATAAAATCTTAGAACTGTTAAGGCACTTCGAATTAGCTTCGAATATTTGGAATTAAAAAAACAGCTAGAGCATTTTCAACAAGGTACAGAGAACATATAAGTGCCTTCAAAAACCAACATCCAGAATGATCAAATTCTGCCAAACACTCACTAGATCCGAATCATAAAGTTGGCAATGAAAATAGAATGAGTGTACTTCATACTTGTGATAAAATACAAATGGAATAATAGCTCAATGAATAAAATATCTCGAAACATGAAATATCTTAAGAAATAAAATAGTTTTTCACATGAAATATCTCAAGGACATTCTGACGGCGATAAAAAAAAGTATTCCCCTAAGACAAATAATTTAATAGAAAAAATAGCTATACAGGATAAATAGTATGCTAGATTTGAGAGTTCTAGTTTTGTATCCATGATAGGATCTAGTTAGTTAGTTTGCAAGTAATCTGAGTAGCCTTGTTAGCAGTCGAATCTGACAGTCCGACGATGATTTAAATATCAATGAAAGAAAAATTGTTTTATTTGTGAAACTGTTTGTTAATTACACAATCTTTTTATCTACAGAATTTTTTAAATGTTTGAAATTCTGAATTTTCTTTAATTCAATTGAAGAATCCGCTGCAAGAGCTGGTTATGTCCATTAGAGTATTTTTTCAGGAGAGGAGGAGAGCATACACTTGAAATAAAATTGGTTAATAACACATTCTAGACCATTATATGAAAAGCAATAGTTAGATTCAACTTAATCTTGCACAATTTGTGGACTTTTCACTTTTAAAAAATTGAGTAGAACATAGTAACTTCATATTTTATTTGGTGAAATATTACGTAAGATGATGCCCTATCGCATCATTACATAGTCATTTTCCAAATTTATTTTCACTTTCACTGTATTCTGAAACAGCACTAATTTGACCCTGTGGTATAAAGTATCTATTTCTGAATGAAAGTCTAAAGATGGGAGATCACTTCACTCATCACGTTATAGTTAACTTATAGCCGCACAATAATATTAGCAACAATAACTCGTTTCCAGAACTAACCCACTTTTCCACAGCGTAGAGAACAGCCAATCTAAAATACAACTCTGTATCGCATATAAGTTGAAAGCGCCCTTCTTACATGGACGATGTAGAATTCCATACTATGTAATACGAGGGTCACGCTGAGAGTTTTTAGATACAGAAAAACTACAAGGTTTTTTTTAAAACAATTTATTATGTTTTTTCAACAAATTCTCCCCCTACCTCGATACAATTACACATTCAGTAAAACCACTTGTCAAATTCTTGTGACCAACGTTCTTTTGAAAGGTTGCTAATTTCCTCCTCAAATGCAGCGATTGTCTCTTCATCGGTGGAAAAATGGCGACCTCGTAACTTTTCTTTGATCTTAGGGAATGAGAAGAAGTCGCACGGAGCCAGGTCCGGATGATAAGGTGGGCGAGGCAACAGTTTGACACCCTGTTCAGCAAAAAAATCGAGTGTTCTAGTGGCGCTATGGGCGGGTGCGTGGTCATGGTGCCATTGAATACCCCGCAGACCCGTCTTTGGATGGCTCTTGCATAGTTCTTGGAAGACTACAGGAACACATTTTGTTATATACCATTCAAAAGTAACTGTCCTTTGATTTTTCAAGGCGACCGCTTTGATGTATCCACTTTTAGAAAAAAAAGACAATTTTCACTCTTGGAACGACCAATTTTTGTTGGAGGCTGCTGACTTTCAAAGCACCAAACTAACGACTGCTGTTTAGTTTCGGGATCATAATGATATAACTATGTTTCGTCTCCGGTTATGATATTAAAAGTGTTTTTACTGTGTCCATTATCAAATTTTTCAAGCATAAACTTAGCCCAATCAACTGTTGTTGCTTTTTGCTCACTGGTCAACAAATGTGGCACCCATCTGGAACACCGCTTCCTTAGGCGATGGTGATCATGAATGAGTGGTCTGACCGCTGCCGATCCAATCCCCAGACAATCTCGGTGTAGGTTATATGTCAATCTTTTTTTACCATATTTTGCACAGCTTCTACAGTTTCCGGAGTAACAGCAGTGGGCGGTCGACCTGTGCAAGGTTCACCATCAAGTGAGACCCGGCACCTTTTAAATTCAGCAAGCCAATTAAAAACTGTAGCCCTAGAAAGGGCAGAGTCTCCAAAGCAACTCACTAAACTTTCGCGACATTCCGTTTGTTTAAGTCCCTTTTTATAGTCATACAAAATCATGGCTCGAAAATCGCGACGACCCAGTTCCATTTTCACGTTAATACTCGGCCTCGTGGCAAGGCAACTACTGAACAATTCAAATGCTTTCTTAGCGGGTAAACACCACTTACAACTTCAGACAAAATAGCTGCGTGCTCAAACTTGTTCAAACTTGTATAGATTATGAATATCTAAAGACTTTCAGCGTGACCCTCGTATCTGCATCTGAAAATAGCTCAATGAATGAAAATCTTATTTTTCAGGATGTACTTCTAAGCTGAATCAAAAAAGACCTTGACTGCACGAGATTGCAGTACCTTCAAACAAAGCAGCTGTTGTACGCTGGGGCTTCACCCGGCAAATTGCCGCAAATTAATGAAAATCAGTGATCTGTTAGATGGGGAGACGATTAATCATTTTTGCAGTTTCCAGGCAAACTCCATAGTATAATTAATCAAAATCACTTTATGAAACAGTCGATTATTTGTCGCAGGAACAAGCTCGAACCTCAAACGGAGAGTTCAGCGGTGTTCTCTACTTCGACGTTTAACGTTTGTTCAATCTCAGGAAATTGAAAGTCAATGAAGTAAAAATTCAGAAGCAGTTGTATGGTAATTCAGCGAATAAAATACTTTGTGTATATTTATAACAAGGCTACCCAGATTACTTGCCAAGTAACTAACTAGTCCTATCATGGATACAAAACTAAAGCTCACAAATCTTGCATACTATTCGTATCCTGTCTAGCTATTTTTCTATTAAATTATTTTATCCTTTCTTGCGTCTGTCTTAGGGGAAATATTTCTTTGGCGATTGCATTTACACTAGGGTTAAGGGAACCCCCTACAAAACCTTAACCATCGCCGTTAAAGTGTCCTTAAGATATTTCATGTGATAAACTATTTTATTTCTTAAGATATTCCACGTTTTAAGATATAACAAATAGCTCAAGGAATAAAATATACTAAAACAAAGTTCAACAATCGTATCGAAAAATTCTTCTTGAATTCTTTATAGCAGTCACAGTACTTCGGCATTTAGGCTTTGCCTTCGCGACTGCTTAAATATAACAAATAGTAAACCAAGCATGAACAAACCATGAAGTGCGATATAGATCCCTAAGCATATAAGTTTAATATGTACTTTTCATTTATTTTAGTTTATATTTTAGTTAGGAGATGAGAAAACGTCGCCGTCTCGCCTATATTTACACGTCTGGATCATGTGGATTATTTATCTTTATAATGGATAAGTGAAGGATGAAATACAAAACCGCATCTGTAACTACCATGGCAACTTTCACAGCACTGCTGCAAAAACAAACCTTAAGTTCTATTAATTTATAGTGGGGGAGCACAGTAAAGAATTTTGGGATTATTCGAGTGTATCAATTTCTAATTCAAGATAATGTACTTTCCGTCAGCCATCACGCCATCTGATCAAAGCACTTGTGGATATATACAACACTCTTTGTCTTGTGAATTAAATCAGCTTTATTTAATACCTTCTACGATGATAAGTGAAATCTGTATAGTTATAATCTGTCAATACAAACGCGTCACTAAAAGAAAGAGTTTTATTTGTGAAACTGTGTGATAATTACACAACTTTTTATCTACATGATGTCAAAAAGGTTAATTAAGTTGAAATTTTGATGTCTAAAAAAAATTGAAAATGAAATTCCGGGAGAATTATTTAAATCGTAAAAGATGTAAGGTCTATCAGTAGGTCCAATACTTTTGGATTGAAATTCTAAAGTTTGACAGCTGCAAAATCCGATTCACATCTTCAATTCCAAAGTACAAAGTACAGCGTCAACCTACTTAACGCAATTTTTGTAGTTTGATGAATAAATAATAGAAGAGCTAACCTTAGATTTTGTATGTTACTTACCTCAATTTTGTAAGTATTTTACAACAAAGTCCTAAACATTTTTAACATGCCTCTATCTTCGTTTCTCTCAATTTTCGATCATCTTAGAGCATAGGACAATTTGTTCTGAAATAACTGAGGTATCTCCATCAACATTCCACATTCACGTGTAAAACTCGATTGAGGAAAGTTAATCTTCACAAACTTGTCAGAATGTATCCATTTGGATGATCTGTAGTAGGAAGTATATTTTCGAGTTCCTCAGGATCCAGGAACCCTTTACGTGTGAAACAATGAACCCGTATGGGGTTTGAATCGAATAACGAACAGAGGGCTTTCTGGTCTGTAAGCCGACTAATTATCAAAGTCTTGGTAGGTAGGAGAACTACAGGGAGATGAGTTTTCAAAACATACACACCTTGAGCACAAAGTGTAGGCGTGTATTGATGTTTTGTTACCTGTAAAAGTTGGGTAAAATGTTTATTCACAGGTTAAAGGAAGATATGACTAACAAGAAAAATACGGAGTATATTCGAGCTCAACGTGTTTCCCTGTAATTCACGTTGATTTAATATCTCTGAATGGAGGCGGCAGGGGGTGAAAATCTTCCGGTGTAATTTTACGGAGTTTGCCGTAATCTATAACAAGTCTCAGCAGCTTTACGCTTGACAGACATCATTTTTAATGGCAATTTCTCCCCTCCAAGTTTGTTCGAATAAAAATTCAATTATATTTCTTCTGAATAAGTCACTAATTAGTTTGGAGATGATGCTTTGAAGTTTCCTAATATAACGTTTTAAAGTATACATTTAATAAAGTTTGTTAAAGGCTTGTTAATGGTCGACTTCGAATTTCCGAGCACAAACTGAAATGGTTCAGCACCTATTTCGATATTTAAGAATGCCGACTTTGACATGACGTACAAAACATGATAGCTTGTAGTTTGTGCACCAATGACTTCAAACTTCAAACTCAACAGTTTCTAAATTTTACCGCTTTCCTAAGACTCGTATACCAATAAAAATCAGTTATAGGGTCTCCGAGATACAACATTTCCAAGATTTTGGAATGAGGAGCTAAAATTACGTTTCAAAATCATTCAGTTATGACTTCCTGTGAAATTATGGACAAAACTAAACATAATGTAGATTGTAGATGCTCTTACTTGGTGAACCTCTACCATCATGCAGACAGTAAAAAGATTGTGTACTTAATACACAATTTCACAAATAAAACTCTTTATGTTCCAGTTACGCGTTTCGATTTATATTCAAATCATCGTCGGACTGTGAGTTTAGACTGTTAACAAAGGCTACTCAGATTACTTGCCAACTAACTAACTAGACCCTGCATGGATGAACTAGTTAGTTAGTTGGCAAGTAATCTGGGTAGCCTTCTTCAACAGTCAAATCTGACAGTCCGACGATGATTTGAATATAAATCGAAATGCATCACTGAAAAAGAAATAGTTTTATTTGTGAAACTGGGTGTTGAGTACACAATCTTGTTATCCCAAAAACTCATATATCATCAGATACTGGTTCCCTTTGATTCCAGTGTATCAATACAAAAACGTACACCTCATAGGTGAATTAGACACATTGACCAAGTCTTGCATGAACCAGAATATTTTCCAGTATAAAGGAGAATGTTTTCGATAATAAAACTTCTTTCTTATGAATAGTTTCGAGGAACATCTAAAGTTTTGAGTATTTTCCTAGATTAGCGTATAGATACATTGAGACATTGAGCAATCTGGTAGTCAACTGAATAGTAAAATCATGTAGATTGTAGATGCTCTTACTTGGTGAAACTCTTCCATCATGTAGATAAAAAGTTGTGTGATGATCACACAGTTTCACAAATAAACTCTTTTTTTCAGTGACGCGTTTCGATTTATATTTAAATCATCGTCGGACTGTCAGATTTGACTGCTAACAATAGAGTGTGATACGAACATTTTACAAAAACTAGTTACTTAGTTATGAGAAAAAATTATTTCGTAAATCAACTACCCTCCAGGCTGAAAGAGCAAGATCAAAAAATATATGGATACCTTTTGATCCCAAATACACGAAGGGATTTGATAAAATCTTTAAAGGTCTGAGATTCAGAACTGTTCACTAGTCCAGTCAAGGTGAAAAAATATTAGGAAACCCGAGTGACTGTATAAACTGTCTCGTAGAACAAACTAGGGGATGACTTCAAGCTTGTATAGTATTGAGAATTAGCTATTCGCAACGCTCTTGATAGCTGGAATAGATGTGCTGATTTTTGACTCACATCGTATACTTGCAGGCCTGCTATCCAGAAGCAGGGCAATAAGAATAAAAAGGCCTGCAGTGGCACTGCAGAGTACAGGCATGAATTATAAATTAATAGAGGCGAAATTCAATAGAAAGGGTTGACCGCTGAGAGCGCCAAGGCACAACCCATCCCAAACATTTGCTTCCCAAAATTAGATCGGTATATTTAGTGTTATCACACATTTAAATCATGAGCCTTGGTTAGAAAGGTCTATTCATCTGTTGTAAGGTTTGATTACCATGTGGCTAACTATATGCATTCATTAAAAAAGAAATACTTTCGATTTTGAAAGATTAGATTTAGATTTTTCAAGATCAATCTTGTTTCCGCTTGATCAAGATTTTATTTGTTTACAGCATCTTGATCAGAAGAAAAATCTATATTGTTTATAGAATTAACAGTTAAATGCACGAAATTTGGCACACCCTGTATATGCCAAGTGAGAAAACGTACCCTGAACAACACAAATTTAACTACATATGTTTTTTAATCCAATAAGGTCTATGTCCATGTATATTTCATTTTATGCCTCTGAATATCAAATTACAAAACACAATATTAATCATAGCAGAACGTCTGGTCAAACATTTGGTGCAAAATTCATCGACACCAACCCTCAGAGAATCGCTAGCTTTGAACGCCTTAGGCAAGCGGGTCTCCCCTTTCCCTCCAAATGTTTCTGACAAGTTTGGATAGCTTAATAATTGTGCCGGCTCCCTATTTTGCGAAGAAGGGAGATGTATACCCCTGGACAATTGACCTGAAACACGCTAGAGGGATACATTTCATGTAAAACGCTTTCGGTTGTTGGTGCTTCACTCTAGACTAGCATTATCATCCACACTCAGCAGACGAAAAAATCACCGCTACTTCAACTCAACGGTAGTGGAAGACGGATTTATCGCTTTGAAGAAACTGAGAAATGCGTATTAAAGTCTCTATCAGAGAAACTGAGTCGAGTAGATTGACTCAGTAGGTACTTTCTAAGCCGGAACGATTAGAAACGTTTAAGATTGAGTATCTGCATTTCCAAGTCAGAAAATTACCTAGGGTAAAAAGTCCACCGGCAACATGGCTGATACTCATACACATGTAGCGTTATTTGTCTGAGAAAAGCTGCAAACTATAGCTTTAGAGTGATCAAGCAAATTGTGGTAAGTTTCATATAAATTTGTATACCTTTAGTGTCCATTTTTTTATGTCAAAGTTATTAGCGAGATGATAGAATACATAAAACTGCGGTTGTGTTTTGAGTGTGACGGACATTCTAACCTTAAATTTGTTAGCTGAATCTTGCTGGGGCGTTTTAAATACCATATTTTACAATATGCCTCACTGTATGGCTTGTAAAACGCCTCAGTATTTGAATGGCCAAAACTATTAATGTTGTATACGTATTTCAGATAATGTCTCGAAAATATGAACGGAAGACACTAAGCGCTTCATGGGCGGCGAAGGATTTAGAAGAAGCCATGCAGAATAAGATGTATAAAAAAGAAGCTGACACGAAAATAGAGAAGACTAGAGAAAAAGTTGCCAAAAATAAAAAGGAAGCTGGAAAAAGACAAGAGAAGAAGCCAAAGAAAAATAAATCACTGAATAAGAAGAGAAGACTCTGTAATTCGTCATCGTCAGAAAGCAATGATGAAAATATGGATACAACTGAGGAGTCAGAAGAAGAAACATCGGACGAAGATGCTAACAAATGTGCCGATTGTACCGAGGACTATCACCAAACACAGCCTATAGAGAATTGGATTCAATTTCCAACTTGCTTAGCCTGGCTGCACGAGTTTTGTACCATGTAAAATCCTATGTGTGACCGATGTGGACGAAAGGCTAAAAGAGCTTCTATTCAAAAATAGTTTCATTTCGTTTTTTTGATATTTATAGTTGTTGATTCCACTTTTCAGAATATTTTTTGAGACTGTTTACATAGAATTGCTATGTTAATTTTTTAGTATGTAAAATGTTTACTCTACTGGTCTGAACAAATGTGATTACTGCGTTTAAGCATCGTTTTTTGCATCTATCTTTGATTGTTCAAAATACTACTTTTGATCATAATATGAATATAATTTAGATATTGGGGCATTTTGTAACACATGTGAGGCATATTACGTAAGCACTACATGACCAAACGCTCCACTTAAGTTTTTAAAAAAATAATTATTTTTCCTTTTTTTTATCACTGAGATAGTTGCAACAGATGCCATAACATTCTAAAAGAATTCAGCTGTTTTCCTGAATAAAGAGAAACATAATAACTTGAATAGTTTTATTTCAATCAATTTCTGAAAAACTGTGGGGCATATTACCTAGTTTTACCCTAGACCTAGTCCTCTTGTACATTCACCCAGTAAAATTCACCTCCACTCCAGCTAGGCATGGTTTTGATAACAATTAAACACTGCCTGTACATCGAACTAACAACAATTCGCCGTATTGAATTTAATTTATCACCGGCAACTACTGTTTAGTATAAATATAAAACACAAACATAAGTATCAATAAATCAATACTTAGCTTTTATTCTGTTTAACTGAAATATATTACCGCACAAATAATTAAAACAAATGACGCTCGCATGTTTAATAATACCAGAGAGGCAATAAATAGAGTGATGAAAATATGGGATAAGCTCATGCTCATACATGGTGTTTAAACAACTTCGGTTATAAATTGTACGTCAAATCAGTTTTTCCTGAAATAATGCCAGTGAAATATATGCCAGTTTGTTAACCTTTTTGTACAGCATTGCAACAGAAAAGCGTCATAGGAGCATATGTATAATCAGGTGTGTAGCTAGGGCAGGACAATCGTGCTCGGGGGAGGGGAGTAAGTAGCTCTGGGCGTCACAGCCTTGCCAATAGTAGATTCACTTATGGTGGATGATTTTTTTCACTAAAAACTAATTATTTCGGTTGGCATAACAGCTTGGACTTAAAGCGTAAAGGTAGTAGGCGATACACGTAATAATAATACATGTTTTAACTTGTGCTGCTTCAAAATTAATTTTTGTACTTAAACATAGCTTTATGTATTTTTTTCAGGGGGATGCAAACATGCTATTGCATTTGTTATGAGGGTCCATCGTCGTAGTGAGGGACCAAGTCCTACTGGAAACGGCCGAAGATATCTGGTTTGGGTACATCGATAGAATTTGTTACAGGACTTTGAGAAGAAACTGGAGCCATCAAGAAGTGACCTGAAATGGGCATTTTTAAGAAAATTTAGTCCCAAGGGATTAGAAGTTGGTGCTAAAAGCCAAATGTTACAATATTCTATTGAAGACAAGCTGACATCAAAACTAAGTCTTCATCAGTTGCTATGTTCATTTATGGAAGACAACGAATTACTAGCAGATGCATTCATGCTATATGCAGCATCAAAAATGCAGTTAGCAGAATGTTTTAAACTACCCGGTTTTTCGAGGGCGAGGTTATGTCCACAAGGGGTCGCAAATTACGGATCTTGCCCTGGCGCGGCAATTTGAGTTAATACGCCAATTTGAGTTAATACGCCATTGACTTCGACACCGCAATGCACCCACTGTTATGCTCAAACAATTCTGGTTTCAGAGAAGAGCTCTAATTCATAATAAGGAATAGACATAATAGCTCGCATTTATTATATGGGATGGTGCGGAGAGCATCAAGAATCTTTAATTAAGTAATAATTATCATTGGTAACTGAGAAAAAAAGATTCTTTTAAACACAGTCTTTGGAATAGTCACTGTAAATAAAACCTACAATGTACCTGTAGTATACGCCAAAGACCAAGCGTCAGTCCAATTTCCGAAGGCAAGGACGGTCCTAACGCCCCGAAACAATAAGAACCACGATTTTACCTGATGAGTTATGATTTTCTAATGGTCATATTTCCATTCAACACCACCGATTACATAAACTTTCCAAGTTTGGTTCTCTATTCGCCAGCGATGCTCAGGTATGAGAAACTTCAAGGTGTTAGAGTATATCGACCTGGAGCAGATCATGAGCATAAATGGAAAAATTTTGTACGAAAAAGTGAAATGCTAAATGTGCAAAAACTCCTCCCACCTGCACCCTCAAGCGCCCAATTTTTTCCGGAAATGTTCAAAAACGATGCCTTTTTCTTTGTTTTCTGGAAATTGAAAGCTTTTTCGTCCTTGTCGCAGTAATAACCTAGTGTCAATGTTTAATTAGAATCCGAAAAGTATTTTCTAAGTTATAGAGGTGTCAAGTATTACCAGAAATGAGTATAGACGGACAGACAGACAGACAGAGAATCCCACAGATATAAGTGACATACCTTTTCGTGATGTGTGTCTCATGGAAATAGAATATCTCGAATTTCCCGATCACAATACTTCCTCGCCTACCTATAAGGGGAGTGAAGTAAGGTTTGAAGGAATTTCAAAATTGTTTAGATTCCTCAATTTTTGTTACTACTGCTGCTATTTTTTTACAAAAAAACCATACATTGACGGTAATTGAGAGTAGTTATCAAAAAACAAAAAATTATCGCCCCCCCCCCCCAACTTCGTTTTTGTAGCAACTTTGTTATACCAGAATAAAATATATTTTTCTTAATGATTTTTATATTGTGGGAAATTATAAGTCCATCTGATTGACACTAGTATTTTTCGCTCTTTGAAATATATGTCTAGTGAACGGGAATTATTGTTTGAATGCATGTCCGCCTCAAATTTGCTTTATTCGACGTCCGACAATTTTGTTGACTGCATCTATTCTGAAAACGTTAACAATAAAAATAATAATAAAACAAATTTACATCGAGGGTGAAGCAACGAATTTCGAATAATGTGAAACAATTCAATCGGAAGCCGTCATATACCAGTTCTGTGAAATATTTATTCGAATGTGAAAAAATGTCTCCTGTATGCGTAGAACACAAATGAATGGAGGGCAAATATTTACTTGGTTGTTGCAGAGAATGTTATTTATTTTCCAAAAACACGGAGTGTAGCCGCGTTTGAAAATGTTTTTTAATTGAACTGGATATCGCGTATAAAACAGATCAATGCTTTAATGAGCATCGAATTTTGTAAATTCTGATCGCAGAAAACCAAACGTTTGTCCGTTTTAGATATAGAGCTGGGGAGTTCTCGAGTAAATTGTACCCAAAATGGTACTGAGTACCCAAAATACAATGTAGTACAATGTACACGTGAGTACTTTCGTTTTATGGGACTCAGAACTCAAAACTTTTGAGCACTCCATAATTTAAAGTACTGAGTACTCATTAGTACGGATGACGAGTACGACTACCGACTTGTGCACAGACAAGTCTTAGCTTGTTTTCAATTGTACGTTCAACGGCTGTATCTTACTATTTTACTTTATAATCAGAATCATAATATTTTGTTAATTGATTATATTCTACAATGTTATTTTTTCTTTTCAAGAGCTAATATATCTTTTTTGAGTGGAGATTTATAAAGTATACTGCTGCTGCTCTTTTGAGTATCCTCCACTCATACTTGTACCTTTACTTAATAGTACATTATATGCTTAGTACCAAATACTCAAAAATGAGCTTCCATCTTATTTATTTAATAGACATAAAACATTACATCCAAATACTAAAATAATAAAATTGGAGTTACCACCTTACACGCAAGAGGCGCATGCATTGGCCCCGAACCCTTGCTGGGCATCAGCAGAGGCCGGGTTAGTATTGCCCTAGATGCCTGGGAATATAACGAACTTGTGAAAGCATGGATGAAGAGAGACGACTGCAGGCAGTCCAAGAGGTCCATAGCTGGCCCCAACAAACGTAGGGAGCTATGGCTACTGAACCAAAAGAGGGATTCACTCCACTTGTTGGTGGGGATCCTCACAGGTCACTGCAGATTGAACAGGCACATGACACTAATAGGAGTGGTCAGATACCCAATCTGTCAGAAGTGCTGGGAGGAGGACGAGACCTCGTTCCACTTCCTAGGCAAGTGTGCCGTATACAACGGCCTTAGGGCTGAGGTGTTCGGCACAACAGAGTTTGACAGGAAAGAGTGCTACCATCCTTTTTTGTTTAAAAATTTGGTATGTAGGCAACAAAATCATTATTGAGGATAAGACTATGCCAAACTAACTTATTCACAATACTGTATGTTTTAAAAACAACTTTGATTCCCACAGATTTTATATCCATAATATCATTTTTTACACACACACATTGTTGTAGGTAATGACCTAACTTGATTGGAAAAAGTCTTCCCTGTTTTTGTTTCTATGCTCAATAGAGACAAAATAGGGGCCTTTATCTGATAATAAGTATTTATTTTCAAAATCAAAGGTTGTATGGCTGCTCCTTCCCGTAAGGGCTTTTGTAGATAAGGGCGGTCCCTAACCACCCGAATTTTCACCCATTATCGTTGTCAAAAATACCGATACCAGGCAAAATATATTTTCACTCTGAACAATGGAAAAGGAATGTCACTTTTTTTCACTTCACACGGCTCTGAAAAACACGTCTGTTCACTCGAGTGTACGAAACGGAATGCTGATTCATCTGGATGATTACTTGTAATGTCCTTGAAGTTTATAGGATTTTTGATATTACTATGAAGTAAAATTTTACTAGACTTATTCACCAGATACTCTCTGATCCCAGACAGGTCAAAATTAAGTAATTTGACACCAAACATCTCAGTTTAAGGGTATTTGTTTCAGAAGGCGATAAATAAATTCCGATTTTGAAAAAACAAATATCCTTTGAGGATATTTTTACTGTTAAGGTGTTTGACATGCAAAAAAAATAGTAATTTATTACCATATTAGGTAATTTCCTAAAAAAAGGGGAATTACGTTTTAATTTGTTTGTTGAATAGTTTAGGAATGAAATAATATATTCTGAGGGAGCGTAACCTCTTATAGAGGCTGTTCCGTTGGTTCGTATCACCACCATCCTAAATATACAGCGAGAAAAACAATCCTTCGGAAGAATAGCCACCGAAAAGTTTCCTTATCCTTATCTACTTTTCTCCCCCTAAATGGAAATTTAAAATTTCAGCTAAATAAAATCAGCGCTTCCAAGGCATTTGAATATTCATGTAGCGTGATAGATGGAACAAAAATGAATCAGACGCCGCTGTCGACGTCGACTTTTAAACAAAAAACCAAACGACATTCTGGTGGAAAAATGCTTTGATAGACAGTTCCGTATTCAGAGCCGTGATTTTTTCATTACTTGCATGGATAAGCGAAAATTGTGATCATCATAATCTTCGGATTTAGCCTAATACGCTGTTTGCATTTTTTATGATGTCGACATCACGAAAAACGTCGACGTATTTGTCACTGTGTAATCTCAGTAACAGCTATACACCAAATTTAATTAAATTTAGGAAGAAAGATGATGTAGGATCATACTAGATAGACCAAATGAAAAAGAGACAGACAGGCCAACGGGTAGACTGACAGATAGAGCGACAGACATATAGACAGACAGACCGACAGACCGACAGACCGACAGACCGACAGACCGACAGACCGACAGACCGACAGACCGACAGACCGACAGACCGACAGACCGACAGACCGACAGACCGACAGACCGACAGACCGACAGACCGACAGACCGACAGACCGACAGACCGACAGACCGACAGACCGACAGACCGACAGACCGACAGACCGACAGACCGACAGACCGACAGACCGACAGACCGACAGACCGACAGACCGACAGACCGACAGACCGACAGACCGACAGACCGACAGACCGACAGACCGACAGACCGACAGACCGACAGACCGACAGACCGACAGACCGACAGACCGACAGACCGACCGACCGACAGACCGACAGACCGACAGACCGACAGACCGACAGACCGACAGACCGACAGACCGACAGACCGACAGACCGACAGACCGACAGACCGACAGACCGACAGACCGACAGACACGCAGACTGACATACCGACAGACCGACCGATGCTGATCTACCATAATGATACAGGCATTCTACTGGTACGTCTAAATGAATGGTGTATGATTTGCGACCATGTTCATACCATGGTTGAGTGCTTTCTGTATTTCACTCTATTTGACTAGATTAAACTGAACTGTATGGAATGCAACGATAGCGTAATGTTAACTTTAATCAACGCATAATTTTTTACAAAGCAAATTTCTGCCCCACATACTGGATAAGGTTTGCTTCAAAACACACGCATTTCCACTACATTGGTTCTTTCACATGAAAATCAATGCATAATATGCACATCCCCTCCTGATTACTCTTGAAAAATATAATGTGAATAAATATAGGTTAATTTGGTTTGCATCAAATTTAAAAATAAATGTTTTTCTATAGGTTTGGTAAAAAATTACTCATTTCTTTTTGCAGCTAACAATTAAAGTTTTATCGGATAGGAAGTTCCATAGCCACTACCAGGCGAAATAGCTTGATTAAAGCGTTCCTACAATCTGCTTCAACCGAAGTGTGAAACCCTTGGCATATACATTCTTACTTCTCCAGGAGAGGAGTTTTAAATATTCAGATATAGCAATTCCTACCTGTTTTGCTCTTTTTCTATACTTCAAAATATTAATTTTTGTTAAAATTAAAGTTGAAATGGAAAATTTGAAAATGCCACTATTCAGCAAATGTGCTGCCCAGATTACTTGCCAACTAACTAACTAGATCCTATCATGGATACAAAACTAGAGCTCTCAAATCTAACATACTACTTATCCAGTGTAGCTATTTGTCCATTAAATTATGTTTTCCTTTCTTAGGGGAAATATTTTTTCGGCGACTGCATTCACACTTGTGTTAAGGGAAACCCCTACAAAACCATCGCCGCCAAAATGTCTTTATAATATATTTTATGTGACAAACTATTTTATTTCTATAACATTTTTCACGTTTTAAGATATTTTAATTTCTTAAGCTATTCCATTCTTCTTGATACCTTCTATAACTTAAGATATTTCAAGAGTTACTTAACCTGGAATACAAATAGATCCAGTTATAATCCCAAATACTGCCATATGGTTCGTTTTAACAACGTTCGATTGTACTAATAAAGAGGGGTAGTCCAGAGCAAATTTGTTAGGGCATGATAAAAGCAATTTTTCAGCAGTTTTCAGCAAAACCCTGGTGTGAGTTTGCGGTCAGACTGCACGCTGGGGTTGCTGGGATTGCATAAGTTAAAAAATGTGCTGATTTTGTCGGTATTTCCAGTGACAAGCAATATGAGTTCACAAAGGAATGCGAAAAAGGGAGAGAATTAAATCAGAGCCTTATGTCTTGGTTTTGTCCAAATTAGGGGAGCGAATACCAATTTGAGTGCCGCTTGGCACGTTGCGCTATAACAAAAAACCTGGGCTTAGCGAGTTTCATTTTATTGAATAATGATTTAATTGCTTTTCGTGCACATTCCAGGAAAGATTTCCAATTTGCGCTAACAGAGTCACACAAAGAAGTGTTGTGCATCTGACTGAGGTCATTTCATGATGAAATGTAGTGTTGTAGATTGTAGATGCTCTTACTTGGTGAAACTCTTCCATCATGTAGATAAAAAGTTGTATAACTATCACACAGTTTCACAAATAAAACTTTTCACTTCTAGTGACGCGTTCCGATTTTCATTAAAATCATCGTCGAACTGTCAGATTTGGCTGCTAACAAGGCTACCCAGATTACTTGCCAAATAACTAACTGGATCCTATCATGGATACAAAACTAGAGCTCTCAAAACTAGCATACTATCTACTCTGTCTAGTTACTTTTCTATTAAATTATGTTTTCATTTGTTGTGTCTGTCTTAGGGGACATATTTTTGGCGACTGCATTTACACTAGTGTTGAGGAAAACCCCTACAAACCTACAAACCTTAACCATCATGCTCAAAATGTCCTTACGATATTTTATGTGACAAACTAATTCATTTCTATAACATATTTCACGTTTTAAGATATTTCATTCCTTAAGCTATTTCATTCTTCTTAATACATTCAATAACTTAATATATTTCAGTAGTAACTTAACCTAGAATACTAATAGATGGAAACTTATAGTAGTGTATCAATAAAAATTGAATTTAAAAGATCAGTATGTTCATTTCTATGAAGCCTAAATCATTTATTTTATTACAAGTATGAAGTACACTCATTCTATTGTCGTTGCCGACTTTATGATTAGTATCTAGTAAGGGTTTGGCAAAATTTGATATTTCTGGATGGTTGTTTTTGAAGGTACTTGTATGTTCTCTGTACCTTGTTTTAGATGATCTAGCTGATTGATCTACGAGTATATAAACAGCATAACAGAAAGCACATGAAATCCTATAAGCACCTGACTCACACATATTTGGTTCTTTCTCCTTTGACTTTATTGAATATGTTCGTAAGTTAGGTGCTGACCTATTAGCTATACTTATTTGATTATCATACACCGTTTTAATTGTCTCCGATATCTTATTGCGAATGTTTCCGAAATAAGTAATTGTCGTGTATCGTTTTGTTTCCTCTTGTGCATTATGCAGATATATGCTCCTAATAGCCTTTTTGTATTCTTTTTTGTTTATTAAATGATCTACTATTTTTTTTATCATACCCATTATTATAAGCTATTTGTTCAACAATTCCGATTTCATTTTGAAGGTCTGAGTCGCTCAATGGTAAATTGAAAGCTCTATGTACCGTCGAGTTATATGCTGCTAATGTATGATTCATAGGGTGGGGTTGCTTAATACCGCATCAGAACACATCAAGGTCACTTCAAGGTCAAACTGCGAAAAATCTAAATTCTTTAAAAACAAATATTCAACGAACTAAACTATCATACATATGGTACCTAAGAGGCCGTCCAACTGCATAAGGTCAGGATTAAAATCATTTTGAGGTTGATATGTGAAAACTACACAACATCTTAGTGATCGCTAAGCAGGAATCTGCTTTAGATAATCTTTTAGGTAATTTCATGGTGAGATGTAAAAAAACCATGCAATCCCCACAGAAAACACCCCGACTAAATTAGACTACTCATATTTATACGGGTGTGGGGGACGATATGATAAAACCCTCTAGAGCGAAAAGCAAAATCATTACTACTAGATTGTTTTTGGTAAAGTCCAAGTAGTATTAGGGGTCTACTTATCTGGTAAATCCCAAGTAGAAGGCAAGGACGTTTCAAAGTCAAAATAAAAAAATAATAATCTGCAATTACTAGAATATTCATACATCATTCTACCCACATTCTGCCACAGAAGCATCTATTTTTAAAAATGCATTAGTGTTCCATACTACAGACGTATGAGAATAAGTGCCATGGAATTTAATGGAACATGGCTTTATCCACACTGTTACAATAGTCATATTAACAATGTATCACCTTTTAAAATACTTCCGTCATTGCGGTATTCATAGTAAGCCATCCTCTTTAATATTAATCACTTGTCGCCCAAGTGCCACCTAGAAACAAAAAGCACGCTACAGTTGTAAGAAAACGGGTCTTTTGTGTTTGTCTTTTTTTGTTTTGAGATTTCCAGTCGTAAAGCACTGAATTTAATCAGCAATAATAAATATAGCAGGTCGTCTTCTGGGTTTTAATAAAATAACAGCGAGCCAACGTTTAGGACGTGACAAGAAAGGCAAGTAATTAGTTGGAAGACACCAGATGGCTCGAAAATGGACTTAATTGCAACTTTCCTCAGCTTCTGCAGTACTCGGAAAAGACTGGCGTTTTGCCGTAATATTTTTAACTCTCATAGACTATAATTGATTCCTCTTATTACAAGCTAGTATTTAACTTGCATTGTATGTATGTATGTAACGATGTTTGGTCGGTGGAATCTTTCTACTCAATTTTGAAGCAGATATCTTCAACCGATTGAGCTGAAATTTTGTATACACATTTAGTTGGGATGACAATGCATGGTTAGCTATGTAACGTCATTCTAAATCCAATATTTCGGAACACCCAAGAAGACAGACTAGTTATTTGTAATGCACTACTACAATATGGGTATCAAATGAAAGAGCTTGCTGAGAATAACTCGAAAAATAAAGTGACGTCATTCTAAATCCAATATGGCGGAACACCCAAGATGGCAGACTAGTTATTTGTAATGCACTACTACAATATGGGTATCAAATGAAAGGGATTGCTGAGAATAATATAGTGACGTTACTCTAAATCCACAATGGCGGAACACCCAAGATGGCGGACTAGTTATTTTTAATGGTAGGATTAAAAAATGTATAAAGTGTCAAACTTCATGTTCGTATGTTGCTTGAACTTTCAATCAATTGGAGGCTGAATAAACAAAATTACACTTTATGAAACTTTTTTGTACATTAAATATCACTATCGAATCCCTATAGATCACAAAAGTAATATTTCTACTTTACCTTAAAGCTGTCAAGCTACCTTTGTCTGACACTCTGTATATAGTATTTGACCTCTGGGTAAAGCTTATTAATTAATTGATAGCGTAATGGAAGGTAGGCAAAAACGGAGAGCAAATAGAGTGGAAATATCCCACAGGTAATGGGGAACTGAGAATTTGCACTTTATATTATTATACATCGAACAAAGGGTTAGGGAATGTGATATTAGGGGATATTGTTCCTGGCTTTCTGTTCAACTCGAATGCAGCTCGGCAGGCGGCAACCCACACACTTTTATCTCTTTTCTCGCCGAAATATAACCTTTCCATGCAAATGAACTCATTATAAGCAGACAATATCGATTTTGTGGATTTCGGTTTTAAGCTTGCCACAATTAGTGTTGCTGAGATAGTGCGGACTGCCGTTGTTTTTTAAATATGACTAAAACGTGCAAATTCGCGGAATGCCCGATTCGAGCCAGAATGTTCTCAGAATGCGAAGAAGTTGGATCACTTTTGTTGAGTGCTTTGACTTTGTAACCGATGGAGGTCAAATTTTACGATTGTATTTCGGAGGGTTTGAATGGTGGCATTCCAGAAGAACTGGCGTTCAAGATGAACAGCTTTCACTAGGGACGTGCCCAAAGTAACCGTTCATGACAGCCGCCCTCGACACCGGCATTCAAAATTTTCGACCAGTTGTCATGAAAACCGTGTGTTTGAGTACAGAAGCGTCGTAAAACAAGCAAAGGCCGTGAGCCATCTGGGAACAAAGTTTCCGGTAGCTCCTTGCACAACGCCGAGGTTCTCCAAAAGAACGACTTTGGTAAGAAGCTTGTTCGAGGCGTTGTAAGGTCGATTCAGGTTGCGGCCCTTGAAGGTCCTTTGTGAGATCGGGGATCGAGATAAATGTCTATTTACATTGATCTTGAAATTATATCGATCGGAGAACAAACTCTCTGGCGGCTCATTCCACAATGCTGAGATTCTCCAAAATAATGACTTTTGGAAGAGGCCCGCAGGAAGTTCAACCTGCTGAAGATGCGTTCATTGCGAGGTCTTCAAGTATTTATTCTTCTTTCTCTTTTGGCGTTATTATGTAAGGCAGGTTGCTCGAACATTTACCAGGGTAGAATCTATGGGGGGAATGGCAGATCAGAACTTTTTTTGGTGTCATTCGACTGTATATAAACGTTTCAGGGATTGCTTCGGACTGCATCCCAACACATGCGAACAGTATTCCAGTGATGGTTTGATCTGAGCCTTGTGCAATAGTGACTGTTCCGGTGGATACATTTTTTTGTAACGGGAGAAAACCACCAGCTCCTGGGCCACCGACCTGGCAAGACCAGGAAGATATATAATTGCATTAAGTGCAGCAGTTATTTTACTTTATTCTGTTTTTTCAACATATTCTCCCTCTACCTCGATACATTTACGCATTCGGTAAAACCACTTGTCAAATTCTTGTGACCAACGTTATTTTGAAAGGTTGCTAATTTCCTCCTCAAATGCAGCAATTGCCTCTTCATCGGTGGAAAAATGGCGACCTCGTAACTTTTCTTTAATCTTAGGAACTAAGAAGAAGTCGCATGGAGCTAGGTCCGGAGAATAAGGTGGGTGAGGCAACAGTTTGACACCCTGTTCAGCAATAAAATCGGGTGTTCTAGCGGTGCTGTGGGCAAGAGCGTTGTCACGATGCCATTGAATACCTCGTCTTTGGACGGCTCTTGCATAGTTCTTGAAAGACAAACTAATGACTGCTATTTAGTTTAGGGATCATAATCATATAACCAAGTTTCACCTCCTTTTACTTACTTACTGAGCCCAATCAACTCTTGCTGCTTTTTGCTCACTGGTCAACAAATGTCAGGCGAAGCTGATCATGAATGATTGTTCGGACCGCTGCCGATCCAATCCCCAGAGAAGCCTCAATCTCGGTGTAGGTTATATGTCGATCTTTTTATACCATATTTTGCACAGCTTCTACAGTTTCCGGAGTAACAGCAGTGGGCGGTCGACCTGTGAGAGGTTCATCAACGAATGAGACCCGGCTCATTTTAAACCCAGCAAACCAATTAAAAACTGTAGCCCTAGAAGGGGCAGAGTCCCCAAAGCAACTTACTAAGCTTTCGTGACATTCCGCTTGTTTTAGTCCCTTTTTATAGTCAAAGAAAATCATGGCTCGAAAATCGCGACTACCCGGTTCCATTTTTACGTTAAACTTCGGCCAACACTTAAATGCATTCGAGACCGTGGCAACGCAACTACTGAACGATTCAAGCGCTGCCTTTACGTGTAAGCACTTGCTCAAACTTGTTTAAACTTGTATAGATTAGAAATATCTAAAGACTTTCAGCGTGACCCTCGTAAATATTGCATTCTGATATTTTCGATGTGGAACTGCCCTGTAATTCTATTACTCCTCAAATGTTACAAGTCTTGATAGATTGGTCTGTCAAAGGAAGTTCAAAAACTTCCTGTCTGTGTGTAGATAGTGAAATGATTGTATAGGCTGCAAACTGACCACTCGGGAGGTCTGCAAACCTCTGATATGAGAAAAAAATGTCCCTTTCATAAGTGGGTAGTTTCGTTCAGCGCTGCTTCTCTCCCTGATTCGTGATCCGGGTTAAGGCATTAACTTTCTAAAATAGACTAATAAATATTTTTGGGGTGACAGAAGACACTGCTGAAAGTATCTGGAAAGGCGATGTTACTGGTACTTTACTATCCGTGCAACTGCCGGGAACGATCAAGGACAGGCTCAGTGAACAATTTTAATACTAGTTGTTTGAAACGTATGTGACACTTACACGTATGTGAGTGTATTCTGAAACCAAGTTAGTGATTTGAAAGTTTTCTGACCAACTGCGCATTGAGTTAATAGATTTTCTTCATGTTTATGATTTCTAAATGATATGATATGGGATGATGGTAAATGCGGTTACTACACTTTTGAAATTTGTTGCATTGAAAGTGGTTATTATAAACATTTAAAATATCGAATCATCCAAACTGCATCGTTTTTTTATGATTTACGATAATATTTGGGGAACAAAGAAATTAAAGGGATCACATTTTTTTTAATTTCTAGCTTCTTTTTTTGAAGTTTTTTGTCATTTTAGGACTTAATTAAATGTTTATTATGAGGAATTAATGAATTATAAATCTTTCAAACTACATTCTTGTCATTGTAGTTTCCTGTTTTTGTCAACTATGCAGATGTAATACGTAAATTCTGCTGTTTTTTATTTGATGCCCCACAAAGTCCCTAATGAACAGTTTCCGAAAGATCTTGTATTTAACTTGAAAATTGCCTAGCCCCAATTCCCAATTCCTAACTAATTTTAACTTTTACAAAATGATGTAGATTGTAGATGCTCTTACTTGGTGAAACTCTTCCATCATGTAGATAAAAAGTTGTGTAGTTATCACACAGTTTCACAAATAAGACTGTGTGATAACTGCACAACTTTTCATCAACAAAATAGCTGCGTGCTCAAACTTGTTTGAACTTGTATAGATTAGGAATATCTAAAGTCTTCTTGTATGTGCATTCCGCATTCGCCGTTTTTGCTCAAAGAGACTTGTTCGCCGAACAAGACAGGAGTGTATGTCGACAGGTTCAAACAATGTTTCATCGACTCGGTCAGGTGAGAGGACAAAAGACATTTTCCACGATTGGTGTTTTTTAACTATGACATCTATAACGATCTACTTCATGCTGGACACAGTGCTAGTGAAGAGTCTGAAAGGCTGGCCTTATAATAGACTGATTCCCATCTCTAAATACACATCGCCACCCAGTATATACCATATTTCTCGTCCCCTCTGTCGACTGGGGTGCTTTCTGCCCCTTTCTGCTGCGCCAGACCATGCCATAGCGTGTGATGTCAGGCCGTTGCGGCTTTTAATCTAACTTCCACCCGAACATCTATATTTTTAATAAAAACCAAATTCAGCGGAATGTGCTTCATGTTGGAGAAACGAGCAATCTCTTTATTATGTGTCAACGAGCTGACGAGATTAGTCAAGTAGATGGACTCCGTACTTCCCGCGCATTTATGTTTATAATGGGTAGTGATACCGGCTAAATGTCTTTTTCAGTTACTGAGAATTTTATGGGGTTCCCTAGTAGCAGTATTTCGTTTATTTATTTGTAAAGGTACTAGTAGAGAAATTGGACATTGTCTTTGATTTG
This sequence comes from Bruchidius siliquastri, assembly GCA_949316355.1. Taxonomy (NCBI): domain Eukaryota; kingdom Metazoa; phylum Arthropoda; class Insecta; order Coleoptera; family Chrysomelidae; genus Bruchidius; species Bruchidius siliquastri. Next base: position 20,431,692 of record OX438538.1, on the reverse strand, counting down.
TTGTTAATGGTTTGTATAGTTTTGTGCGGTAGGATTTGAATATTCTATATAAGATTGAAGACTAGTTCAGCCCACTTCCCGGGAGAGTCCAACGGACCAAGGTCGGTCTGCCGGACCTGGTATTTTCCCGATAACATCATTCTCAGGGTTTTTGTATTTAGTTCAGGCCACAGGTACTACATTGGATCTACAAAGCGGTGCTTAGAACCAGAATATAGTACAGATGAAGAGAGAACCACGCCATCTGTGGCCCTCGACGTACTCTTAGGTATGTCGTTCCTGGACCTCTGGATAGACGAGAGGCCACGACGGCCTACCTGAAAATACGAGACGAGGGCAGATCCGATGGTGGGCGACACCAGGATTGGAAATATTGTGGAGGTTGTAATGTCCTTACTCAGGAGTCAACAAGATCATAAGTTTAAACAGATTCTAACTCGTTTTTTCTATCAGGGATGTGTTGGTAAGTTTGCTATGCTTCACTGACACATCTCGCTTCAATGAGAATGGCCTCCTCTAAACTCATGTCCGTTGGTAACAAACAATAATATAATATACAACCAATCCCAGATACGGTCCTGTACCCAAAGTTCATCGTGCGCCCAGCACACATAATGGCAAAAATTAATTTTTGTTGTAGAAGCGGAAACATCGCCCCCACCTTAATTCACCACACTGTGGATGTCGTATTAATGTGATGGGACACGTTTTTTCCAGAAATGAAAGAAGAGCGAAACGCTCTAGAAATCAAGGGGAAAGAAAAATACACACCAGTCATTCAATTAGCAAATATTTATAGCATGGTAACGGAATATAAAATTAACAAAAAAAATCAGTGATGGATGAAATCTTTGATGTAGGTTTTTATGTAGCATACCTTCTTCACTTCAACAAAAACCTCTGCGGACATCGAATTTTCGAATATTTTTTTAAGAAATAATTTTATTTTTTTTATTTTCTGAATATAAAGCGTTCTACCTCATTATTTTTGCTACACAAAGTCCTTGAGAATTTCCATTATTGAATTATATAGAATGATTATATCGCAAAATAAATAGATATATTAACGTTAAAAAGTTGTTCCATAACAAAATTGGAATAATTACCTGCTGTTACTTTTAAGAAAATACTTCTAGATTCATTTAAATGTATTTTTTGTGGAGAACTGCATGTGGCAAACATTGTTATCATATAACTGTAACCTACGCACTCTTGCCCTATAATGAACTTGATGAATATGTTAACATTCAAGGTAGAGCGAAATAACTAACATTATTTAGGCGTATCGAAAAACTCTTACCACAAATTTTCAGAAAACTAGTCCCAGTTTGTTCTCATATATGTAGATATCGACCCACCCCTTCGTAAAAGCCCCTGTATAGTGCTGTACTTTTTCACAAGGGCCGATTTGCAGCTAAAATACGTTCCTTTTATTTACCCCAATAAATCTAAACCATCAATTTCAAAAGTTTTATACACAACCGGAATGAATATGATTTCGATCAAAAAATAAAATGAGGATGGAATGAATACAGCTGACATAGACAAATCATGATATATCCTCGTATATATAGGGTTTGCTCGAACGAGCAAATCATCTTGATAAATTGTCGCGAAATATTTTTCAGTCGTTCTTGAAGCACGTACTATCGTTCATCCTATGATTTGGTTATACCTGAGTAGCGACAGAGGTGAAGCCTAACCTCCAATGCAACAATACAGAAGTTGGAGAGAGTTTCGACTGATGAACATACTCAAATCGTCCAGTCAAGACTAGTCAGATGATCAGCATCTGTCGGTGCGAACGAGACTCGAACTCGTATCTCCAGCATTCCTTGTTGACGCCCTTATATCCTTAGACTATTTAAGAAAGAAACACACTACTGTTTACATTTAGAAACTATTTTTGAATATACGAGTAGACCGCACAGTGAAGTCCACCCCCGGATTCATAGAAAACATTTTGAATAACAATCATGGTCGGATACGAAAAATAAATAATTATGACAACAATGCTTGAACTTCTCCAGTCTGACGTACAACTTGAATTCAACGGTTTTCAAGTAGTCATTCATATTTTGCTATGCAGTGTTGGCTAGTTTGGCCGTGAGTTTTTGAGCAAATCCTCAAACAGTGTTAGTAAATATTGTAAATATGGATCGCCAGTGGGAGTTTTGCAAGAAATCATCTTTTTTGAATCCGTATTCAACGTTTCATGGGTAAGTAAATTTGAGGTTATTTTGATGTGTGGTTGTTCTGTGGCGCATATAAAAAATATTTCTTTATTATTTTCTGATAAATATTAGAATAAAAGCAAATTCTTATTCTATTTGGAAATGGAATTTACATAAGGTTCAACCCTACCTAACTACATATTTTCAGACAAAGACAGCTTTGTTTAACTGCAAAAACGCCGGATTTGGATACCATAAGGAGTTTCCCACTTGCTTAAAAATATGCTCAATGAATTATTGAATTTTTCAGGTAAGAAGTCGTTAGGATATACATATATATTTTTAGTTTTCAATTATGTTAGAAGTTATCAAAATTATTCCTTATTTTAGATTTACGAAAAAAACCTAAGAGAAAGAAGAGGAAAGTCTTGGGATGAAACGTGGTGGAATATTTTATTAGATTAGTCACATCAAACGCGATCGCTCTTTTCCAAAACTTTCAATTTGGTGAGGTGGATTTTCCAATAAGTCGCTTAATTAAATTCAAGTATTAAATGCCATTCACACAAATTTGCGTACCCGGGTGGTCTGCATTTTATTTTACACGTGAGTACCGAATATCTGAATATTAAGCTTTTTACTCGAAGGAAAAGAACTTAATAATCATTCTGAGGCTAATCCAACCGAGCCTTTTAATGAAACTCAAAATACTTATGCACGAGTACTTTAGCGGTCTTCTATATGTTCTGTCATCTCGCAAATATTGTAATAGTAAAGATTTTTTTTGAATCGGCAAATGCCCTACAAAATTGTCGACCGAAAAATCCACACGGCAAAAAGCTATTTTTCCGGTGGATAAAAATATTTATACAAAAAGAGGAATATCCCATTTTATATTCAGGAGAAATATTGCCTATGCAGCTCTCATAAACGTAGCTTTATTCCTCCAGGATAACACATCTATATAAGCGTATGCTTTACATTCACAATATTTACGGATCTTTTGTTCTGTCACGGAGACTATATGCTGTTAGCCGCTAAGAATCATGTAAGATTTTTTTTATATTTCACTCCAAATCTCTTCTTGCTGTACGTCAACGAACTGTTGTTCAATTAACACACAGTTTCACAAATAAAACTCTTTTTCATTTAGTGACGCGTTTCGATTTATATTTAAATCGTCGTTGGACTGTCAGATTTGACTACTAACAAGATTACTTGCCAACTAACTAACTAGATCCCATCATGGATACAAAACTAGAGCTCTCAAATACTATTTATCCTGTCTAGCTATTTTTCTATTTAATTAGTTTTTCCTTCCTTGTGTCTGTCTGGCGACTACATTTACACTAGTGTTGAGGGAAACCCCTACAAAACCTCAACCATCGCCGTCAAAATGTCCTTGAGATGCCTCATGTAGGGATTTCCCTTAACACTAGTGTAAATACAGTCGCCAAGAGAATATTTCCCCTAAGACACAAGAAAGGAGAAGTAATGTAATATAAAAATAGCTAAGACAGGATAAATAGTATGCTAGATTTGTGAGCTCTAGTTTTGTATCCATGATGGGATCTTGTTAGTTAGTTGGCAAGTAATCTTGTTAGCAGTCAAATCTGACAGTCCGATGATGATTTAAATATCAATCGAAACGCGTTACTGAAAGAAAAAGAGTTTTGATTGTGATACTGTGTGTTAATTACAAAATCTGCATGACGGATTTTCAACAATCTACATCATTAGATATAATCTTTTCATTCTGATTTCCTCTTTGATAAAGGCTGCCGAGGCAGCCGAAACGTCAGTAAAGATTCATTCATACGTATGTGGTTTCAATTAGTAGCCACCGAAAAATACAATAAATTAGAGAGGCAAACACAGTATGAGTTTAAGAAGTTAAGTCTACTAGCGTCTCAAACTTTTCACCACCCACTCTGAGAATCAATTGTTTTCTATTTTCATTATTTAAATTAATTCTATTAATGATTCACTCAACTTAAAGCAAACTACTTAAATGGATCCCGATGACGTTTAGTCAATCCAGACCAGAAATGATGAATAGATTTTTGTACCCAAAATTCTTGGTAGCCATTTTGAATTTGATTTCACGTACCTCGTTTGTTGACACTTCTACAGGTTCTTTTTCCAGCTGGGATGATTCAACAGCCAATCCGGTATTTCCAATTTTAAAATTTCCAGGAATCATTCTTTGAATCACTATGGAAATTTTCCAAATGTTGACAGTAAACAAGCAAGCTTGTGCGTTTTTTTTGTTTCGCTTTTCATTTATTTGACGATAACTCCGCCGTCACCAATTTTCAAAAACTATAAAGCCTTTTCATCCTTGTCGTACTAGCAATCTAGTGTCAAAGTTCAAAAATTACTTTCCGAGTTATAGATGATTACCGAAGTACAGACAGACAGAGAGACAGACATACCGAGCAATGCTTTTAGTAATGTGTACGTCATGAAACATCAAGATTTCATCTCGAATTCAATTTTTTTGCTATTATAACACTTCCCCACTAATTGGCGTGAAAAGTAAAATCAAAGATGTTCGCTCTCACAATGATTTCACAAATAAAAAATAATAAAGGCAGGAATCATTACAGAACTTGACACTGAAATTACTTCGGGAATTTCCTTTGCCATTCACCCTCTGCCGAACCAGAGGCAGCGGCAAATTCTGTCCATATTGATTAACATAAATATCAACCGCAATAGGGGAGACAATGCAGAGTGTAATAAAAATTTAAGGACTACCGCTCGCTCTAGAATTACCACTCAAGGGGGTAACTGAAGGGGTAACTGAAAATAACCTTCCTCTATACGGGTGGAATAAAGAGGCGTTATTAGATTTTTATTCCATTTTAATATGATCCTGAGTGTACGGTAATTATTCTGCCAAGATTACGGCTGTTAGAAGGGTGTTGATGTGTCAAGTTGTTGACGTGTATGGGCTAGAAAGTGTATTTTGAAAATAATATTTCAACAAACGTATTTTAACCTCAGCGAAGTTCAAACAATTTGTCATGAATACAAGGTGATACGACGTAACTCTAAAGGCATTTCTGAACAAAATTCAAATGAAAAAATTAATAAAACATATGTCCGAAATAATCAGCCAGGGGTTTTCGAAATACAGGGTGTACATTTTTTTAAATTTGTTTTTTGGTAATATCTCAAAGATTCTTGTTCCGATTTTATTGAAATTCGGCAGTGTTGTTAATTCTTATAAGACGCCAAGTTATCACTAACTAACATAATGATGAGTTCCAGTGGCATTTCGGGAGGCAGTCTCAAGTATAATATTGACTAAAAAATGAACACCACTAACTTATTAAAAACGTTATATTTTTTCGGACGAAGCAGCTAAAAATACAACTTTTTTCTGTTTCACCTCATCGTATCTTACTTCGTTTCCAAGAATAAAAATAACAAACTTCGTTGCATGTCAAGCAAAATCATCAAGATGAAATGAAGTGTATTTTATCTTTTCCCCCTCGGAAAATAAATAAGGTACGAAGAGATATCAAGAGGCAAACAAAATGTATCAACATGCTATTCTATTGATCTTCTGATTCTATTGTTTGTGCCTTTAGCCCTCACATATAAATGATCGCAAAAAATATAGATTTTTTTTCATTCCTGTCGGTTTGTTCGTCGATCTGCTCGTTGGCGTTTTTGCCGCTACATGAGCCGTCTAACCACCGCACCAATTTTCTGGAGTTTGGGGAGCAATATGGTGAGGTCACAATAGATAATGCGGTTATATTTTTTTAAATTTGTAGATTACCGACGCAGAAACATAAACAACATCTCCAAACTTCATTTTCCTCTATTTGTCAAGTTCTCGATCATTTTTGGCATGGTTGAAAATATGTTTGAAATACTTTATGTACATTTCTGAAGGATTTTAAAATATTTGAGAATAGTTTATAAATCCTGCAATACGCCAAATTTCATTTTTCAAGGTTATTCAATTTGGGGAAACTTTTGTCGCACTTAAGCAAATCTTTATATTTATACCCATATATTCTTTTTAAAAGTCAGCGGCGTTCCTTTTTCTGTAAACATTATTTGTGAGACTGCCCCCAGATGCGACTGAAATTAATGATTGTCTTCTAGTTAGTGTTGCCTTGCTATGAATAACACAAATTCAACAAAATCGACACAAGGATATTTGAGATATTCATTAAAAATTTAACTTTGACAGTATGTATCTTGAAAACCAGACTTTTTAGGACACATGTTTATATGAAGTTTTCCACTTTCATTTGGTCCAGAAATGGGTCCTTATAATTACCATCAAACATTGTTATTTATATTACAGGCAAGAATATCAGAATCTACATAGACAGCATTCAGGTACTTGAATGTTGGTTGGATAAAAGGACAGAAACTTTCCAAAGGCAATATTACAGCTGACCGATAGGTGAAAAGGGCCAAAATCCTTGGTCCTGAGTCACATTGAATCCTATTCTTCTGAACGAAAACACCCACTCGGATAGCCTAGTGATAAAGTAGCGAAATGCTATCTGTTCATGTGTAGACAAAACTGGGCTTTGCTACATGCATTGCAACTGAACACAATCAGTTAAGGAAACACCTCTTCAACATGGAGTTTAGTGAAACAACACCCCTATGCAAGGGTTGTGAACAGGAAGATGAAATGATTAAGCATCTACTGTATGATTGTCCAGCTGTCCTCTCAATCCAAGAATCCATTCTGGGGGAACGCTGGCCCTTTATAGACAGTGCAAAGGATACTCCACTCTGTCGTGTCTCCACCTCCTTCCACAGTTTAGGGCGGTTGGGCCCCCTTCGAGAGGACGTTCAAGAAGCACAATGGGGCCTAAATGCTGTGATCATGGCAGATTACCCTTCATCCAATACAGAATACCTACCATCAAATAGCACCCTGTATATTCCAAAATTACTTTAATTGGTGATTAAAGGTTGTGCTGCATATTCAAAATAACAAAGTATTTCAACTCTCGATGAGCAGATTATTGGGGAAGATCGTATAATCCAAAAAGTGATCATACTAATTTAGTCTACAAGTCAACCTTCTAGACACCGTCTTCCCATGAAAAGATGTTCCTCGTGCAAAGGATACTCCACTCTGTCGTGTCACCACCTCATTCCACAGTTTATGGTGGTTGGGCCCCCTTCGAGAGGACGTTCAAGTAGCACAATGGGGCCTAAATGCTGTGATCATGGCAGATTACCCTTTATACAATACAGAATCCCATCATCAAGTAGCACCCTGTATATTTCAAAATTACTCTAATTGGTGATTAAAGGTTGTACTGCATATTCAAAATAACAAAGTATTTCAACTCCCGATGAGCAGATTATTGGGGAAGATCGTTTAATCCAAAAAAGTAATCATACTAATTTAGTCTAAAGTCAACCTACTAGACACCGCCTTCCCATGAAAACATGTTCCTCGTTCCCAAAGAAACTGGATAAAGGGGTGCATCACTACCCAAATTTCGTGCGTCTCTATTGATGGCGCGGTTAAATTTTTAAAGACATCCCCCTTCCATTTCTTTATTCATCTCAGTTTGTCGTTCCACCTCCTTTTTATTTGAGTTGAAAAGGGCACAAAAAGGATGAAGAATAATTCGTCGTGTTACTTCAGAGAAGTAATTGATTGTCTCGCTTTGCGATGTCACCTTGTTCATGGGCATGATCTCGGGAATTTTGCCTGTTCAACGTTGAACGTTGAATTGGGTACCTTAATTGCATAGGGGTTAAAAGAAGTTTGAGATGCACAACGTATTATATGGATATTTTTCAATACGATAAGTACACAGATAAAAAGAGATTCTCAATTCAAGAATTGTGATATTCTAGTAAAGATATACTCACGACAAGAACATCTGATCTCACTCTAAGACAATTTACTTGATCAGAAAATTGTTATTGAACCAAGAAAAGCATATATCGAATTCAATAGTAATTCTAAAGAAATATACCCTAAAGAAGAAACAACTAATATTTCAATGCTTTTCTAAAAACTGTTCCATATTATTTTTGTAGGTTTATCATATTTTACAACGAAACCCGAATTACTTAGATCAAGGATACGAACATCTTGCGATTCGCTCCAAGTAATTCATTTACTTCATCTTCGTTGAAGGCACTTCAGCGGTACTCGTGTGTCTGTTTCTGCGCCCGTTACTTTCCATTGGATTTAATTTTTATCAAACCTCTCTTAGGATGAATGAATGTTAAAAGGTTGAGGTTGTGATTGTGGTGAGGAAGTGAGGTACATGTGTTGACGTGATATGAGTGATATATGTGAGTTGTGAATAAATTCTACTACAAAAGGTAAACGTATATCTTTTGGCTTGATTACAGGTACATATTTTTTATATTCTGTTTATCTGTACAATGCCTTTCAAACTTGTATTAGAAGAAATACTATATGACACAGATAAATGTAAGAAAGAAGTCACATTGGTCCAGTTTTGGCCCTTTACTGGTTGTTCTTTTTAAGGTTAAGGAACCAACAGTAGCTTTGATAACAGCTCTGAGATTTTGGTACTCTCACTTCCAAGACTATTCCAGATATGAATTAAATATATTTACTAGAATTACCTCTATCTGATCGAAAATGCAGTATTCTCACTTTATAATTATAATAGCTTTGAGCACATAGGAAGATATGGTATACTTGAATGAAAGTACATATTTTTGGTCTGTGTGTATGTTATGAGTAAGTTGTGACCTCGCACGTTTTTTTGTAATCGTGAAAAATATTGAGTCCAGATGTGTTTTCTTGATGTTTCATGAAATATACATCACAAAAAGCATGTACTCATTTCCGTTGGTCTCTTTGTCTGTATGTCCAGTAGCCCCTCTATAGCTCGGAAAGTGCTTTTTGGATTTTTAATGATATTTTTAAACAACATTATAACTATGACAAAAATGAAAAACCTTTTATAAAATCGGTTCAGACATTCTTTTATCTGTAATCCAATTTTTTTTTAAACTTTATTCTGTTTTTCCAACATATTCTCCCCCTACCTCAATACATTTAAGCATTTGATAAAACTACTTGTCAAATTCTTGTGACCAACGATGAAAGGCTGCCAATTTCCTCCTCAAATGCAGCGATTGCCTCTTCATCGGTGGAAAAATGGCGACCTCGTAATTTTTCTTTGATCTTAGGGAATAAGAAGAAGTCGCACGGAGCTAGGTCCGGAGAACAATGTGGGTGAGGCAACAAATTGACACCCTGTTCAGCAAAAAAATCGAGTGTTCTAGCGGCGCTGTGAGTCGGTGCGTTGTCATGGTGCCATTGAATACCCCGCAGACCAGTCTTTGGACGGCTCTTGCATAGTTCTTGAAAGACTACAGGAACACATTTGGTTATATACCATTCAGAAGTAACTGTCCTTTGATTTTTCAAGGCTACCTTTGTGATGTATCCACTTTTAGAAAAAAAAGATGCGACCATTTTCTTTCCAACACTCTTGGAACGACGAATTTTCGTTGGAGGTTGCTCACCTTCAAAGCACCAAACTAATGACTGCTGTTTAGTTTCGAGATCATAATGATATAACCATGTTTCGTCTCCGGTTATGATATTAAATGTGTTTTTACTGTGCCCATTATCAAATTTTTCAAGCATGAACTTAGCCCAATCAACTCTTGTTGTTTTTTGCTCACTGGTCATCAAATGTGGCACCCATCCGGAACACCGCTTCTTTAGGCGAAGGTGATCATGAATGATTATTCGGACCGCTGCCGATCCAATCCCCAGAGAAGCCTCAATCTCAGTGTAGGTTATATGTCGATCTTTTTTCACCATATTTTGCACAGATTCTACAGTTTCCGGAGTAACAGCAGTGGGCGGTCGACCTGTGCGAGGTTCATCATCGAGTAAGACCCGGCCCCTTTTACACTCAGCAAACCAACTGTAGCCCCAGAAGGGGCAGAGTCCCCAAAGCAACTCACTAAACTTTCGTGACATTCCGCTTGTTTAAGTCCCTTTTTATTGTCATACAAAATCATGGCTCGAAAATCGCAACTACCTACTTCCATTCTCACGTTCGGCCAACACTTAGATGCATTCGAGACAGTGGCAAGGCAACTACTGAATGATTCAAACGCTGCCTTTGCATGTAAGCACTTACAACTTTAGACAAAATAGCTGCGTGCTCAAACTTGTTTAAACTTGTATAGATTAGGAATATCTAAAGACTTAAATCGTGACCCTCGTATTATATTGTGTTTTATAAAAATAAATATATTTCGAAAGTTAAAGTATTGCTTACACATAAATCATTAAACTATAAACAAAACAACAAAAATCTAGTACGTCCTACTATTTATTGAACGAAGGACCGAGTATTTTATAGCAACCCTAGACATGACCTGGCAACCTATTTACATACCACTCCACTCTTCTATGTAGCTTATCTCCATGTGTATGCCACTAAGTCCTGTATAGCTGTGCTTAGCAGTTAAACTGCATATCTATCAAAAATAATGTGGCGTAACATACACAAATTAGCAATTTAAAAAATTCCATGAAAAGGCGGAAGCCAATTTTCTGGAAGCTATAACGCCGCTACCCCTTTGTCATTAAAATTTCTCCCCATTGTTCTTTCTGAAGCGTATATTTTTGTAGAGATGAAACTTTCAAGTATTAGATGCTGAAAGTTCCAGAGCTCGATAGCTATATACACGACACCGAGTAACGAGGAATATATGCAAATGAATTTCATTTAAAACGCCACTGTCTGGGATATACGTTCTCAAAACATGCTTCTCGTTTGGGCTATTAACTTTAGTTTCTCTTATGGCAAAAATGACTACTGAAAGAAAAACACCATAAGTTCTCCATGTTTATTCGAAATCAGGAAACCATTGCATTGCAATATAATAAGTTTTTTCGGCGTTTTTTTATTCCTCCCCAAACAATACATATGGTAGATGAAAAGTTGTGTAATTATAACACATTTTCACAAATAAAACTCTTTCTTTCAGTGACGCGTTTCGATTTATATTCAAATCATCGTCGGACTGTCAGATTTGACTGCTAACAAGGCTAACCAGATTACTTTCCAACTAACTAACTGGATCCTATCATGGATACAAAACTACATAGCATAGCATACTATTATTTATCCTGTCTAGCTATTTTTCTATTGAATTATTTCTCCTTTCTTGTTGCTGTCTTAGGGGAAATATTTTTTTGGCGACTGCATTTATACTAGTGTTACATGAAATATCTTAATGACATTTTGACAGCGATGGTTGAGGTTTTGTAGGGGTTTCCCTTAACACTAGTATCAATGCAGTCTCCAAAAAAATATTTCCCCTAAGACAGACAATACAAATGAAAAAATAATTCAATAGAAAAATAGCTAGACAGGGTAAATAGTATGCTAGATTTGAAAGCTCTAGTTTTGTATTCATGATGGGACTAACTATTTTGTTGGCAAGTAATGTGGGTAGCCTTGTTAGCAGTCAAATCTGACAGTCCGACGAATAATAAAAATCGAAACGCGTCACTGAAAGAAAGAGTTTTATTTGTGAAACTGTGTAATAATTACACAACTTTTTATCTACATGATGGAAGAGTTTCACCAGGTAAGAGCATCTATAATCTACATAACACATGGTAGTTAATACATAACTAAAAGAAAAACAAACAAGAACTTAACCCAACCTAAGCTAGGAAAACAGTTTGGATAAAAACATTGTAAAACCACCTGCAAATCCTCTACGTCTACTTTAAAATAAATTATAGTTTAACAAAAAACTAAAAAACACGTTTTTACATTTTTAACTCAAGAACATCAACAAAGACCGACATATTGACAGAAAATATCTCGATTTAAGGGAAATACGTCCCCCCTATTGGAGTAGAAGTACAATTAAATACGTGAGAATTTGCTAGAATTACTTTTTGCGCGTAGTGTATGTTTTTCACTTTGCCCTCACGTGAATGTAACCAATAAGTTCCGCCTGAAGATGTAATGTTTGAGGGTAAAAACCATCAAACTGAATAACACACGTCGTAAAAGTAAATCGTTCAGGAAGTTCGAATGAATATTTAAAAACGTCCCCCCAAGCAAACAAAAAAGAAGCCTTAAGGAAATCAGTTGACTGGAGTCTGTTCAAAGTTCAATGGCAATTTGCAAACTTTTAACTAAAATTTGTATTCGGTGGCGGTCTCTGGAGACTTGTATTATCCCAAGTTGTTTAAGTGTTGGCTGCTTCCTGGTTAACTGCCTACATGATATTCACTCGAAAATGTTCAATAGGTTCCTCTGCTAGATGGGCAGCCTTTGTCCTACAGAATAATCATGTTCGTATGCAAATACCAGAGGCAATATTTTCGTTTCACTTGCTAGGCCAGGTCAAAAGTTGAGGTTCAGTCGATATGTCTGTCCATTGTTTGTCGAATGAAACGGGTTTGTGTTTTTGAAAGTGCAGTGGCGTCGGAATTATCAAAAAATTATACACTTAAAAAATGTCCAAAGGTTGGACAATTAGAAGACCCCTAACAATATTTTTTTAAAAATTGAAGGCTTCAAAAAACTTCTCACACCGCTAGTCCTCCTACTTGTTAGGCAAAGGCGATTGTTGACACATTTCCCTTCGAACCACATAAATGATAAATTCATTTTCAATAACTGTGACACTTTTTTCATGTACTCGACTTACGAATATAGATAATCAATTATTTTATGGATTTCAAACAAATTTAAATCATTTATATCTTCTTAAAAGTTGTACCGAGTTCTTAGGACGTATTGAGCTTTTTTATAAGCCTAATTTGTTCCACTGATGTTTAAGCAGCTACTACTATAGGTTACTGCCTTCTACTTCTGCCAGAAAGCTGACTAAGAATATTCACAAAATTGTTATTTAGGCGATAAAAACATGTTGGTTGAGACTAAGTGTCACGACACCTTCGTGGTAAGAAATAAAAAGCTTGTTTGTTTATTCTGGAAAGTTTCTCACGTTCCTTTAAGAGAGTCGGGTCGAAGGTGAACACAAGTGGTGAGGAACTAGAAGTTTGCTTCGAGAGTTTACGAATTCTACCGGATCAGTGAATAGAAATACGTCACAATCCCATATGTTTTGTGGATGTGATAGCTAGAATTGATATAATAAACGTTCTGATAAGAATACTGTTGGAATGTGGAGAGATTGGATTGGATTGTTTTCTATATACAACGTGTCGATTTGAAAACTTCCCAAAGGCAATATCTGTCTTTCTGTAAATATGTAATAATAAAAATTGTAAAGGGGGACACTTTTAAATTCAACATTTATCGTCAAGGTTTACTCTCCTGGAAAGTGTAGATATTACCCTTAAAATTTTAAACTCAAAGGGGGTTCAAGTGCCATATCATTTTTAAGCTCTTTTAATAATTATTTGCTGAATAATACCCCAATTTATTATTTTTGTCTAGTAGTTTTCATAAAATCGAGTTCTAAGCATTATGCATAATTTGAATTTGTATGCAATGGGATTTATGGGCTTTAGCTAATTACAAATATAGATATATTGTGTTGACCCTCTTTTTAGTAGGAATTATTAGAAAATTATCCACAAGGGATGATCTTGGAAGCGCTATTTCCAACTAAATTACAGTGTGGATGTATAAATTGCCACGCCTATTGTTAGTTTTTTTGTCTATTTTTTCCATCATGCACCATAGTGAGCATCATATGTCTCAGTATCGGTTGAATTTCAACTCATTTGCTCCACTGATATGTCTAGAGATGTCCACCAAGCGTCAACTCCAGTTGTCTCCAGTGGTCTTTTGTCTCACATAAATATCAGTATGCAATCACACCGTTGCAATCTACGCTTTTCTAGTTTCATACACAAAAAACACCTGAAAATACGCTCAAAGGTATATTATTCAAGTGAATATATCGTTCAAAAGTGTCCATAGCTACAATATATTTGGAAGGTTTTATGAAAAATGTATAGCCATGCTAGACAACGATATGCATCGTTCAATTGTAACTCAAGTTTATCTATGACAATTTGTCCCAGTTCCGAGACTCATTCTTCATTTCCATACGATTTTTATGCCTCCATATATCGTTTCGTATGCTTCACCGAAAATTGAAATACTTTAGGCCTCAAATTCCCATTTGTCGATATCCAAGCGTCTGAGTTTCGAGGACAAGGCTATTCTACAAGCTGTATTGGTTTTTTATTGAGCTCTTATTACCCTCCAGACAAATAGACGGGAAATGATTAAACCTAACAAAAATGGAGTCTGAGATATTATGCCTTTGGGATATTTCATAACATCACAAAGCTATCAAATTTTGAGACAATGGCCAAATAAACAATTTAAGAGCACGGAAAAATGCTAACTAGATTCTAACCGGTAACTCCGTGATTCCATCAGAGCGCGTTTCAAATTGTAACAACTCTAAACCTCTACCAAAATGAGCTCGTTTGGGGTGACTTCACACGTAAGAACTGGCAACAGCGGCCATTGTTATGAGAAAACCACGAATTAAAGGAGCTGTTGGATTGTTGACCTTATGCATAAGGTGATTACGGCCTACTAAATGACGAATTTTCATCTTGTTTAAAACAATTTTTTTTTCGTCAAAAAATTTCTGACACGCATTTCGAGGCAAAAGATGGCATCGAGTAGGTTGACGTTTCGTCATTTCCAATATTACCAACATTCAGTTCAAGTGAATGAACAGCAATAAAATCCACCCACAATATTCAATAAGGTGATGTGCCTACACGTGAAATCGAGTCAACTTACTTGATGCCAAAAAATTGATAAATAATTGCATGTATTGTAATGAAACATAAATGAAGTAGAGGCGTGGTGGCTTCCACGATGGTCCACTGACTGTAGCGCCTCTGACACTGTACACCAACTGTGATAATATTGCAGAGGCATTCGCATACACATTTCTGGCTGAAATATTTAAACTATACTCAGAGAGGCTGTGGGGATTTGCAACACTGATTCTAACGGAACATATACCACTTTGCACCATAATAGTCTCTTCAGCTCCATTCCATTCTGAAGCCCGTATTGTTTTCAGACTGCTAAATAAATAAGCTATGCTTTTGTAATTCAAGTACAATTCATTATCTGGTAAGGATGATGGATGTGTATGAGACCCCTTTAAACACTCAGGTGCAAAAAAGTGCACCAAGTACAATTTTGTTCAAACTCAAAATGTCATAACTCTTGGTAATTTTATGTTCTTACTTCCCACGGGTAAAGAAACAAAGTATTGTACCTCAAGAATTTGTGGATGTTTTATGATTATTAAGAATATACAAAGGGATTCAAAAATTCAAAAGTTGTGTTTCGGACAATTTTGAGTGTCATGACGTTTCGATTGATTTATTAATTTATTTATCTTCAATCGTCTGAACAGTTCACCCGCAACACAACTTTTGAAACATTCACCTTGTCTACAAATTTCAAATAACAGTTGTGGATGAGAAATGTTTGAAAATGCCGGTTCTCAAATTCCTCCATTTCAGAGCATAGTCAAATAATTTTTTGGCAGCTTCAAAATTAATCAAAAAACAGAAAGGCTAACGCGCTCTAGAGCCGCTGTGGGGTGGTAGATGTCTATTCAGTTGGAGTTGAAATGCTGTGAAAAGTCATTATTCGAGAATAAAGAATCATCTTAGAAAGAAACTTGTTCGAGCTGTTAGAAGTTCCACCTGGTGAGGGTGAACCCATTGGACCCTTCTAGTATTAGTACTGATAGCTCTTTGTGTTATTAGTCTAGACAAATTGGTCGCATTCAACTTTTATGGCAGATTTTTTGACATTATTCTTGAAATTGTTATCCTCTTTGTGTATTATAGAAACTTGCTCTCGTTTTACTCAATCTCTCGTGGCCCAAACGTTCGAAAGGAAAATAAAAAAAAATGCTTATTCACAGTTGAACGATGGCTACCTACAGACGGGATATTATCCAGGTTTCCTTATAATTTGCTCTTGCATCCAAAATGGGAATCTTCAATCAGCACTCTGTTTCTTATATAGCAGTATATTATGTCCTTTGCTTTGGATTTATCAAACGGATTATCGGTATTCTAACCTGTCATAATGGTTCATACGAGGGTCTTGTTTTAAAAACAAAACTGTTTCTCTGGAAAGGGTCAAAAAATGTCAATGTCATAATATTTTCAAGTTTCAATTTTTATATCTTGTACTTTATAAAAGGCTGTCAAGGCAGTCGAAAAGTTAGTAAAGATATTTCAGGCAATCATACGGTAAGAGGACTATTGAACATGCATCAGGTATTAACGAAAGACAAAGAAGAGAGCATTGGAGAAACCTGCAAGTGCGAAAGAGTCGACCTGTGGAGCCGCATATTTGACAAGATAGAGTCATGTTCAATATGATAAAAAAATAGTTGCTTTCATTCTATACTGGAATGCATTTGTTTCTATTAAATCTGATATTTCAGAAGCGTACATTTCCTCAGGAAAGAACTGGAGGTCTTTTCGTCTGACAATGATTTGCACGTTGACACACATGACCCCTGAGACGTATTGTATTCGGCTCACAATTCGTTACAAGATAGTTGACAGGGTTATTATGGGGAGTTTTGAATTGTGCACCTTGGTACACTAAAATGGTGCAGTTTTGTGCAAAACTGTTCGATAGTCTTTTCACAACTGCCATTAATGCCAAGTGTCAACAACTGACAGCTTAAGCAACACTTATCACAGAACAAGCCGTGAACCTGAAATTTGTGGGCGCTGATAAAATTCATGTTGACACCTGACAGTACTGTCACAGAGCGACAGAACAGGTATCAACTAACAAAAGTATGTTTGAGTGTAGTGAGAGCAACGAAACCAAATTTTACGCCTTTATTCATAAGGGTGCAGTTGCGCAGTGATTTGAGTTACTAGTTGTGCACAATTCTGCAAAATGGTGCAATCTGTAACATCACCGCTGACGATACCTTTTCCTACACATAATATTCACGCTGAAATTTACGAAGTATAAATAATCAAGGTATACAGGTTGTTTTTTCAGTGACTTTGCATGACAATGTCAAATTATGTCACGATTTTTTGACAAATGGATAAATTTATTAAAAGGTCATTTAATTAGCAACTAGACATCATTATTTTCCTGGAATACTGAATTGTTAATACGTGCCTCTTAATAGTGAATCACACAATTCAAAAGCATACCATATAGGTCAAGAAAAGCTGACCAGGCCCACTGTAGTTATTAATTATCACATAGACTCACCAAAAGTTCTTTCTTATTTATCTTTCATATTCATTATTTTGCTACGTAGAAAATGTAATGAAAGAGACAGATAGTCAGAGGAAATTTTGATATTACATTAATCAATAGACCCTCAGTGTTCTCTCAAGCATAGTGCTTTGTTGTTTTGTAAACAGACAACCTTGTGTCATGTCAGTTTTCCTTCCACGGCACCAAAGTTATTCCGTTATCACTGGGTATATTTTCTACCATCACAAGCCTTGAGTGTTTCCTCCATTATCTCTATGGGCAACAAAAAACTTGTCTGGGCTAAAAATGTCAAAGCGTAGCGACGATGAGCGTGTTTGCACCGTAACATCTTTTGTTCCAAAAAATGAGGGGTTCTTATCGCAGCTTTAACGTTTTTATTGCTGAGGGGACCCGCCATCGACCTTAATTTCTTTTTTTCCCGCCAATGTAATCCGTTTGGCATCTAATTAGTCTGTTTGAAAATTTAACCAGCCTGACTTGCTGAAAAATCGATCCGCGTAGTCTTTCCCTTCTTTTGGTCCATCCTTGAAACCCTGAAGGTAGGTACAGATAGATACAAAAATTAGCAACATGTCGACAACAACTTGAAGTTACAAACACTACACACCGTTTAACCATTCACCCAATCGATTCTACTTTCATTTTATATTTTCAAATTTGATGTTATACGTTTCTTGAATGCTTTATAAAGTTTATACACTGCTCAAAAAAATTAACGGAACACCTCTTCGTGCACTTGTAACTTTCAAAGTGTTAGTTACATTCAGATGGAGTATACATATTCGAAAAGAAACACATTCTCTCAGAATAAATTGAAGAATATACCATTTAATTATTCATTTGTTTCTAAGAAAAACCTTACAAATTGAAAAAATTACAAAAGACAAAGTGAAAATCGGATAGTTTTCTATAGCTAGTGTCTGGTTATTTGATTGTTATGGGGTTTAGTATCGCGTGTGTCCTCCTGCAGCTCGAATTACTTCTTGGCATCTCCTTGGCATATTTCGTACAAGCCGTCGAATGTCTTCCTGTGGTATACTGTCCCATTCTTCGATAAGTGCTTCTGTTAGTTGTTGAAGAGTTTGAGGTGGTTTTAAGCGGCGACGAATACGCCTGTCCAATATATCCCATAGATGCTCAATCGGATTGAGGTCGGGGCTCAACGCTGGCCAATTCATTGTACAAATTTCATGCTCACGAAGAAAATCCATGGTTATGGCAGCAGTATGCGGCCTAGCATTACCTTGCATGAAAAGAAATCCAAGACCAATACCATATGCTGCAGGAATAACATGATCTGAAAGAATCATATCAACATATCTTGCAGCTGTAAGGGTTTACGGTATCACTACAAGGTCCGTCTTTTCTTCCAAACTTATTCCACCCCAGACTATTACCGAACCATCTCCAAATCTGTATACTTCTTGTACAGTGGTAGCGGAGTAACGTTCATTAGGACGTCTGTACACACGTACCCGACAGTCACAACGGGTAAGACGGAATCTTGATTCGTCTGTGAAGAGTACAGGTTTCCAATGTCTAAGCTGCCATTGCAAATGATCACAAGCGAAGTTCAATCGAGAAGTTTTATGAGCTCGGGTTAAATCAGGTTGTCGTACTGGTCGTCTTGGTCTTAAATCAGCCTCTCGTAATCTGTTTCTAACTGTCTGGTCGGAAATCATTACTTGATGAGCGGCCCTAAGAGCATTTTGGAGGTCTTTGGCTGTAGATGTTCGTTTACGCAAAGAAGAAACTACTAAATACCGGTCTTGACGTTGTGTGTTTTTCCGCTTCCGACCTTGTCCGGCTAGTCTTTTATATTCTCCAGTCACCCTCTAGTGATCATACACACGCTTGATTACTGAAGGGCTGCGATTGAAATTTCTTACGACTTGTCGGATTTTAACACCATTTTCAATTAAAGCTACACTACGAGCTACTTTTATCTCACTAAGATCTCTTATTTTGACACACAATGAATTCAACAATATAAAACTGTCATGCCATTGCCTAATGGAGCTTTCAGAGCCTACTTCAATATAAAGTATAAATGTGGATATTATCTTGATCACTTTATTTCTTGTACTGTGTTTGAAATCATAAACGTATCATAAATAGCAAGCACAAATATGGATTATTTTTGTGAAGTTAGTAGAATAAAAGTGTAACTATTATGAAAATATCATTTCCATCTCCATAAAACACCAAGTTAACATTTTACAGATATTTTGAGAAATGTTCCGTTAATTTTTTTGAGCAGTGTATTACAAAAATCATTCATTCATTTCCGTCGTTCTCTGTTGACGTTCATTTTACCGCGTAATCTCAGTAACCACTGCATTCATTTTTACGAAGTTGACACTACACCAAAGATAAATCACGATGACAGTTGTTCGACGAAGAACAAGGTAATGTGGTGGGTAATTTCTGCCAGTGGTGAATGTTTTGAAAAAGGGAAAAATATGCAAGCTTCATCAGTAGTAAAATGTTTGTATGTTTTTAATTTGATTCCATAAAGTGCATGATAAGTACAACGTCAACCTCTTTACGTTTTCAATATACTGCTATTGAATATTCGACATCATGGAAGAAGATAGAGCTCTTACCGACAAAAGAAAAGTAATCCTATTAGGGCATTGAAATTCTCCGACAATGCTGGTTTCAAAGTTCCATATTTTATAATAATAAATATGTATATTAAACGCCCGAAAGGTTAAGCGGATCTGGAAGGCAACCCTTATAAATTATACAATGTACTGTTTGATAGGATGAATGTAAAATTAGATGGTAACGCGAAATATCTTGTAGCAGAAAGGTAAACATTAGCTAAAACGAAGCAGGCGTTGAGATATTCAAGGGGATCTGAGCAGCCTTCTGACAAATTTCGAAAGAACATCGGGTTGCTGGTTACCAGGACGCCTCAAGTGAAATCTGAATCACGTTTCAAGGGCATACATCTCCCTCGTTAATAAGGAAGTATTGTAATCGTGAAAAACTCGAGATATTATATTTTCTAGATGTTGCATCACATATTTCACCAATTTTCACCGATCTGTCTGTCAGTTGCTGTTTATCCCTCTATAATTTGTTAAGAATCGTTTGAATTTTGATGGTATTTGACACCAAGTCACTACTATGACAAGTACAAGATATTGTAGTTTAAGAAATAGATCCTGCCCCATTTATTACGTTTCCAAAGCTTCTGATCATTTTCCAACAATTTTTGGAGATATGGTGATGGAGTTAGGGGAGGTTTTGCTTCTAGATCTAGATTTTGATGTTTCATGATATATACATAACGAAAAACCATGACATCCATTTTCGTCGGTCTATCTATTCGTTTTCTGTCAGGTAATACTTGGCACATCTTTAACTCGGAAAGTATTTTTCCAATATTGATGAAACTGTGTCAAAGACGAAAAAGCTTTGTAGATTCCGAAACTCAATTCAGTGGCGGCAGAGATATCGTCGGAATACGAAAAAATGGAAAACGCTCCTTATTGGACGTTTTCAAGGCACCAGACCATAATTACACTTTTTTGGGATTTCAATTATTTTATATTCTATCGTCTGTACACATATAAAATAAACCTTAGTGGTTCAAAGATTTACCCTTGCCCGCGTATTACCCCCTTCAGTTCCGCTATTGATAAACTCGTTAAAACGGATGTATTATTTTGCATCGGTTTAAACTTGCTCGAAGCTTTAATTAGTCTGAAATTCAATGATTACAGCAATATCAATTTTTTGGGACAAATTCAGCGCAAGCAAACCAGCGAATATTCGTTTATGAAATAATTATTGTTGAACATCATTGGGTTACTAACCACATTGTGCCTGGTATTATATGAATATATCGACATCAAAACTCTTATTATTAGTATAATATGTTACAAGTTTAATGATTGCACAATGGCAATTTTGCTCATACACATGTACAGCTTCTTGATAGATAACCTCTCACTAAGGCAGAAGGCCTATCGCACTCCAAAAGCTCTGCGAGAGAATGAATGGCTATTAAGATTTCCTTTAAAATGCTGTACATTGTAACTATCGGGGAAAACTCCCCGGCAATTCCTTCCCAACACCAGAGTTCTTTAAAGTAACGACTTTGAAGAACTCTGGCAACTCATTATTATGCAAGAAAGCTCGATCGAATATCTGCTATGACAATGTCGATAGAATAGGGACAGATCAGCCATCCTTCTTGGATGTTCTACACTGTGGAGATCCTTTGTAAGGTCAGGCGCACCCACTACACACATTATTTTTCAGTTTTAGTTCAAACTATGGAAGCGTGTTTTTTGTTTTTTTAAACTATGATTTATTTTATGTGATAATTTGGATACTTATTTGGAAGCAGGTTTTACCTATGTGTCATTAATTAACCATATTTATATAAATTGTAGTATATAGAATCAATCTATTACTGGAAACATTAATACCATTCAAATGTTATCTGGCAGCAAAACAGACGTCGTGAAGGGCCATGATACCCAAAATCCCTAGTTTGTAAAATTTTACATTAAGGTAACTTATTTCCCCCAGTTTGATTTCTATGCTTCAGAACTTATGGGAGTACATTATTCCATGCAACTGAAGGACATTGAAGGATAAAAAGTATACTCTGACTTCTTTTACACAGGGCACCTGTAAAATTACTGCTAAGCCTCACAGATTTCCCCCTCTTTAAAACATACAGGGAAAGAAATCCACCACCATTCCTTCTTCTCCCCCCACCCCAATTTCCCCTATCCAACCCTACCTCAAACATATAAGTCTCATTCCTGGTTACCCAACCCCCTCACCGCGCCTTGGGTTTTGCTATATGAGAGACATCAATGTGGTTTTTTGTGAAACACATTTTGCCTAGATTTATATCAATTTTTTTATTATGACAATAAATTCATACAAGTCCCAAAAATCTCAATTCCTTCAGCCAGTTGTTTGGAAAAATGTCCAAATTGAGCCACTAACCACGGGGAAAAGATTTCGGTGTGGATTTTTTTATTTTCTCGTGATTGCTATTGCTCTGGGATTACAGATATCACAGTAATGCGTATGTCGTTGCTTTGTCGTAGTTTTTGATACTATTTTAGCACCGGTTCAACACGAGCATGATTATTATATCAGAATATTCAGTAACATAACCTCAAGCCAATTAGGCAGAACAGAAGAAAGAGGTTTGTCGCAAAGGTACTTTAGTAGAGAGTGCAATTTCAGAAGTTCTAATCCAACAAGAAAATAAGCTCTGCTGAGGACCCTGTAAAAACGTATTATGGTGGCAACACCTTTAACTCATAAGGAGAAAGTCTGGATAAAAGGGCGCTCGCGAGGCTTGGTATTTATGACTAAAATATTCACAAGGCTCGCTCTGTTGCCGTTCTTGAATACGTATTATTACAATAACGCATAAATCTATAGTAAAAAGTGTATAGAGATAATATTTACTGCCTACCTTGTAAAAAGTATAACCTTCAGGGGGCTGAATTGAGTTCAAAATACTATTAAGTGGACTATTTCCTTTTTTGTTTTACTTGGCTATGTTTTAAATAGTTTGGACATTAGAAACATAATTTTAATAAAATGAAAATTCAAAGATATCAACTTCATTGACATAAATAATTTTCGTGACCACTGTACAATATGAAATGAGGGTAAAAAATATGCGAAAAACAGTACAGTGAAGCTAGAGCTCTCAAATCTAGCATACCATTTATCCTGTCTAGCAATTTTTCTATGAAATTATTTTTTCCTTCCTTGTGTCTGTCTTAGGGAAATCTTTTTTGGTGACTGCATTTACACTAGTGTTAAGGGAAACCCCTACAAAACCTTAACCATCGTCGTCAAAATGTCCTTAAGATATTTCATGTGACGAACTATTTTATTTCTTATAAACAGCTAAACAGGATAAATAGTATGCTAGATTTGAGAGCTCTAGTTTTCTATCCATGATAGGATCTAGCTAGTTAGTTGGCAAGTAATCTGGGTAGCCTTGTTAGCAGTCAAATCTGACAGTCCGACGATGATTTACAAATCGAAACGCGTCACTGAAAGAAAAAGAGTTTTATTTGTAAAACTGTGGGTTAATTACACAACCTTTTTATCTGAACAGTTCACTGCAACTGTATGTAAACTAATCACTGTCACTGCAACATAAAAAATTGCACAACTTACAACTTTCTTAATTCTAAAAAATAATTAAAAAAGCAATAAAACTATTAACATTATTGGAAATCATTCACTGCTTCATCCTTTTTATAACTTTTGGAACGAAGTTGCCATAATTAGTTGCGTTATAATCTTCTTCTCACGACTAGCTTTTGAAGATTTACAAAATGAAACTTGAAAAGTCGTGCATAGTGCGTTCCACTACATTTAATAGCATCGTGAAGCTGTCAAAATTATACACTCACACTGAACCTGGTCTGTGCACTGTGTCGTTTATACTGAACCAGTTCAATGCATAAGAAATATGGTCGACGTGTACTCAAATTTTTGGCACTGGAGATATGTTCCAGGGAAGTAGCGAGGGGGGAAGCTTCCGCCCAGTAAGTTTAAGAGTTCGTAAATTTGGAAAAATTAACAGATATATGAATAACTCGGAAATGATGTCGAGGTACGTAGTCCGTAGTGCTTTTTTCAGCTTATCACGTTTTTCAAGGGGGGGCTAAATTTCAGATTTCCCCCGGGCCCAGATTGCCTCTCGACGGGGCCCACCGGCATTACTGGATGACGCAGGAAATTAGGCAACGCTTATAACTTTTTTGTAACTAATTCTGGATGAGTATATCATAAGGAAAATTCGATTATTTTACATAAAGTTTCAATATGCCGTATTTCCAGCTTCATTGTAAACGACCCCAATTTTGGATTAAAAAATCTCTCAATGTATATATTTTTATATATTTGCTATATAGATCCTGCAGGTCAAAATTACTATAGCTGAGTCTATATTTACAAGAATATCGAAATTCTTGAATCAAGATTTTTTTATTTGTGTAACCTTTAAACATTTGTTAAAATTTCAATTCTTATTCAGATATTATGGGGGTTTATGGTATATCTATCTAGTGTTATAAATAAAGCAATTTCACTTATGTTCCAACCTTCAACGAATCTATTACACCGAACATGCTTTGTGTCCCTCATTTTATATATAAATTAATGTCATAATGGAAAATCTTAATAAGAAAAAATTATTTTCAGTGATATTCGCCCCCGGACAACCAACTTGATCCAGCTTTGCATCGCATGTATTATAATACAAAAGCATTAACGAATGCAGCATGCCAAACTATGCAAAACAGGTGGATCAACATCAATTCAGTAAAAAACTAGACTTAACCAGTTCTTGCATTAGATCATTCAATTTATTCCGTTTTTGTATATTGTACATGCTGCCTAAGCAGCCCAAACGTTGATAAAGTTGTTTCAGTAGTCATAATTATGTGGTTGCAATTAGAAAACGTAAGCTGATTGGGAGAGAGGAACCACAAGATAAGCTTCAGGAGTTATTGATATTAGATGTATTCGTGCTCAAAACTTGACTACATCTAACGCTAGCGAGAAGATATCTTCAAAATCCTCGAAAGATTCTCATAAGCTCATTTTATTCTATATTGATGGCAATATTTCATATTGTCTACTTGCTACATTTACATCTACATTTGTCTGATTTTTTTCTGATCTACAGGTCGAGTCTGTTCGGATCTTGTACCTTCATTAAAATGTTATTATTTGATATTCACCTTGTTAGCGTTGCACGCGTTCTGCATGGCAGTTGGAGGTGGTATAGGTGGCGCGAGTGCAGCCGCAGTGGCCATGTTGTAGGGCACGAAAAGCATCGGTGGTCCTGAGGTCGAGGGCTGGACCTCGACGGCGGTGTTGGCGTTGGTTGTGTTATTGGTGACAGTGTGAGGAATGCAGTTGCACGGAGCTACAAGGAGCTGAGCGGGGGGCTGACCGGCCAGATTTGACACTGTTGAAGGCGGTTGGTCTGCCTGAAGAAACAAATGAAATCAAGTTTAACTGAATTGATGAATTGATGCATTGATGAATTGATGAATTGATGAATTGATGAATTGATGAATTGATGAATTGATGAATTGATGAATTGATGAATTGATGAATTGATGAATTGATGAATTGATGAATTGATGAATTGATGAATTGATGAATTGATGAATTGATGAATTGATGAATTGATGAATTGATGAATTGATGAATTGATGAATTGATGAATTGATGAATTGATGAATTGATGAATTGATGAATTGATGAATTGATGAATTGATGAATTGATGAATTGATGAATTGATGAATTGATGAATTGATGAATTGATGAATTGATGAATTGATGAATTGATGAATTGATGAATTGATGAATTGATGAATTGATGAATTGATGAATTGATGAATTGATGAATTGATGAATTGATGAATTGATGAATTGATGAATTGATGAATTGATGAATTGATGAATTGATGAATTGATGAATTGATGAATTGATGAATTGATGAATTGATGAATTGATGAATTGATGAATTGATGAATTGATGAATTGATGAATTGATGAATTGATGAATTGATGAATTGATGAATTGATGAATTGATGAATTGATGAATTGATGAATTGATGAATTGATGAATTGATGAATTGATGAATTGATGAATTGATGAATTGATGAATTGATGAATTGATGAATTGATGAATTGATGAATTGATGAATTGATGAATTGATGAATTGATGAATTGATGAATTGATGAATTGATGAATTGATGAATTGATGAATTGATGAATTGATGAATTGATGAATTGATGAATTGATGAATTGATGAATTGATGAATTGATGAATTGATGAATTGATGAATTGATGAATTGATGAATTGATGAATTGATGAATTGATGAATTGATGAATTGATGAATTGTTGAATTGTTGAATTGATGAATTGATGAATTGATGAATTGATGAATTGATGAATTGATGAATTGATGAATTGATGAATTGATGAATTGATGATTTGATGAATTGATGAATTGATGAATTGATGAATTGATGAATTGATGAATTGATGAATTGATGAATTGATGAATTGATGAATTGATGAATTGATGAATTGATGAATTGATGAATTGATGAATTGATGAATTGATGAATTGATGAATTGATGAATTGATGAATTGATGAATTGATGAATTGATGAATTGATGAATTGATGAATTGATGAATTGATGAATTGATGAATTGATGAATTGATGAATTGATGAATTGATGAATTGATGAATTGATGAATTGATGAATTGATGAATTGATGAATTGATGAATTGATGAATTGATGAATTGATGAATTGATGAATTGATGAATTGATGAATTGATGAATTGATGAATTGATGAATTGATGAATTGATGAATTGATGAATTGATGAATTGATGAATTGATGAATTGATGAATTGATGAATTGATGAATTGATGAATTGATGAATTGATGAATTGATGAATTGATGAATTGATGAATTGATGAATTGATGAATTGATGAATTGATGAATTGATGAATTGATGAATTGATGAATTGATGAATTGATGATGGATTGATTGATTGATGAATTAATGGATCAACAAATAAATTGATTCACTAATGTCTCACCTCTCGTGGTTGGGGTTGAAGGTAGGGTGCTGGTCTGGGGTTGTTTCGTCTAGTAGAGCGCACAGGACCTGGACCAGCCGTCGGCGGTGGTGGTTGGTTATTTGTCACCGACACGATCTGGCTTTCGGGCTTCCAGACGGCGCAAGGGTACACGCCGACCAGGCTGTAGCCCACTAACACCGATTGAGAAGCCAATTCACTGGTTTCCAAGGACACCGTGGACCAATACCGTAGGCTGAACCGGCAGCACTACCAATTGACGAGCAAGATTAAGGGCTGCTATTGCATCGCCTGGAAAGAAATTTCTAAGCTTAACGAGTGGAAAGAATAATTGGAATGGTTTCGCTTAAAAAATATATATTTGGATCGGATCTTTGAACTTCTATCTTCTGGAATTATACTAAAATCGGTTCTGAAATCCAATCAAAATAGTCAATACCACTACCCGTAAATAAAAGCTCACATACTTGACGCTGATTTTTAAGAAGTCATATAGCACTTTCTTGATTATTCATGATACTTATTCGGTTAGAAAGCAGTTATGTATATAAAAGCGGTATAAGTTGCTAAAACACGGAAGCAGCCATTCAGAAAAAAATAACCAGATCCTAAAATGTCCCACAGCCTGTATGAAATACTATATCGTTAAAAAAACATATTAAATGCACCGTAAATTTGTTATGCTCAACTGTATCGCAAAATTATTCCATAATCACTGGAAAATTACTTTATTTCTACTTTTCAAAACAAAGTTTCAGCATTAATTTATATCTAATAAATTTTGAGGATCAGCTGGGTAACAACTCAACAACTCCCTTCATCAACCTCAACTTATAGTTTTTCATCCCTTCCATAATGGTGTCTGAAAATTATTGAAGGCTTGAGAAATGTTCAAAACTGAAGTTTCAGCTTTTTAATTTCCAAAAACGAGAAAGCTTTTTCGTCTTTACATTAGTAGTGACGTTGTGTTACATTTCATCAAAATCCGAATGACATATGCCAAGTCTTATAGTGGTCAAGAATTACTGGAGAGACAGACAACATACGGTATACGACAGATAATAGACAGATTGGCAAAAATAACTCACATAGTTTTTCGCGATGTATGTATGTATGTATGTATGTCATGAAGCATCAAGAAAAACATAGTATATCGAATTGGAATAGGAAGTAAAAAATTGCTCTGACTGATAATAACTGAACAAAATGTGTAAGTGTATTTTATGAACAGTTTGACGGCCCATTTGATATTAATAAGCTGTAGGTACAGTAAGTTGTATATGAAGTCTGCTATTGTTGTGGTATTATTGAGCTGAATAGATGTGATTGACCTTATTTGGCGACACCAGGTTGTTATATAGCATCACAATTAAGATTTCACACACCAAATTCTCCGATATTTTGCCCTTAGTTAGGCAGAATTCAAATTGTCAAGACTAATTAGCGTTAAAATAACGGCACATTTTACTTTCTTGTTGTCTTCCTTTCATATTCATTCACGTAGATTGCAGATGCTCTTACTTGGTGAAACTCTTCCATAAATAAAACTCTTTCTTTTAGTGACGCCTTTCGATTTTTATTAAAATCATCGTCGGACTGTCAGATTTGACTGCTAACAAGGCTACCCTCATTACTTGCCAAAGTACTAACTAATCTTATCATGGATACATACTAGCATACTATCTATCCTGTC
Organism: Bruchidius siliquastri; assembly: GCA_949316355.1. Lineage (NCBI taxonomy): Eukaryota > Metazoa > Arthropoda > Insecta > Coleoptera > Chrysomelidae > Bruchidius > Bruchidius siliquastri. The sequence goes on along the minus strand of OX438538.1, from coordinate 20,402,904 downwards.
TAGTTATTTTTCTATTAAATTATGCATTTACACTAATGTTAAGGGAAACCCCTACAAAACCTTAACCATCGCCGTCAAAATGTCCTTAAGATATTTCATGTGATAAACAATTTTATTTCTTAAGACATTTCACGTTTTAAGATATTTTATTCCTTAAGCTATTTCATTCTTCTTAATACATTCCATAACTTAATATATTTCAGTAGTCAGTTAACCTAGAATACAAATATATGAAAACTTATAGTAGTGTATCGATAAAAATTGAGTTTAAAAGCTCAGTCTGTTCATTTACTACAATGAAGTCAGGGTTTCGCAGATATTTCTCAATCTCTAATGTTTCCATGAAGTTCAAATCATGCATTTTAGTACAAGTATGAAGTACACTCATGTTATTGTCGTTGCCAACTTTATGATTAGTAGCTAGTAAGTGTTTGTCGAAATTTGATCTTTCTGGATGGTTGTTTTTGAAGGCACTTAAATATTCCCTGTACCTTGTTGCAAATGATCTAGCTGTAACAGCAGTATAGAAGGCACATGAAATCCTATAAAGACCTGACTTACACATATTTGGCTCTTTTTCCTTTGATCGTAAGTTAGGTGATCGGTCAATCAGCTATACTTATTTGATCATCATACACCGTTTTTATTGTTTATTTGGCAAGTAATCTGGGTGGCCTTGTTGGCAGTCAAATCTGACAGTCAGACAATAATTTTAATGAAAATCGAAACGCGTCACTAAAAGAATGAGTTTTATTTGTAATAATTACATCACTTTTCATCTATATTCATTCATGTTTTGGAAACACCTCGTAATATGAAAAAAACACTCCAAAATTCATATGACGACTAATTAGCGGCAAAAAAGCGTCAATTTATCGCCTTCCTTGTAACAACTTTTATGTAAAATATTTTTTCACTAGCTTTACGCGCGTCAAATTGCCCCGCATCGGTTTCAGAAACAGGAAATTAAACCACAAATTTAAACAAATTTTACACCATTTGAAAATAAGCCCAATATCAATCAAGGCAAAATGGAATAGTTACTTATCACCAAATTTCGTCTGATATAAGGAACTGGTATAATTATATGTTGAAATTGATGTGTACTGATTAATGAATAAATATCAGTATCAATGTATTATTGGACAGTAATCAATTCTAGAGGTCAAAATGCAGCATAGGTTAGTTGATGCATCCACACAATCCACGCGCCAATAGATGCCAAATCAGATGATCGGTTTGTAACCAGGATGATACGTAATAGAATGCACAACCATTGAACATTCAAAAAGGCAAAAAAGTGATGTAACTGTAAATCAAAGTCCCGGTGCGTTAGATTACGATACAACCAACCACTTGTTCAAAACCAAGTAGACTGAAACTAGTCTTATCCTATGAACTATATCTTTCAAGATGTGAAAGTAACAGTAGTAGCATTTCATATATTATAATTTGATATAAGCCTTTATTGTGATATTGCGAGATTAATTAATGTTGAATAGCAAATGTTTTGCATTGATCAGTTGATTAATCTACTCAGACAGTGCGTCAATAGATGCCGAATGCGAAGATTAGTTTTTAATCAGCATATTACATCAAAGAAGGCACAACCTTTGAGCAATTATGAGACCAAAAAATGCCTCAACAGGACTCAACCGTTCGAAGTAATATATTTGGACCTGTGGAAAGCAGAGTGTTAGGTTACAACACAATAAACCACAAGTTCAAAACCCAAACGCTGAAAGTTAGAACCTATGAACTCAAACCTCCAAGACGTAAAAGCAGCAGAAGCATATTTTGATACAACATATAACTTGATTCAAGCTTTCATTGTATTGACGCAAAAGGCTTTGTTTTTTTGAATCAGCGTCAATTGTTAAGGCTATTGATCATAAAAAGTTCTTGTTCCAGGTACTACCAGAGGGTAATTCATTCTAAATGGCAAAAATTGAGCATTGTTAAGTTGACCAATCTACACACACAACCTTTGAGCAATTAGAAGAGCAAAAAAATCTCAAAAAGGCTCAATCACTCGGAGTTATTTAATTGAGCCAGTGGAAAGCAGACTGTTTAAATGTTAGGCTATGACCCATCAAACTACTAGTTCAAAACACAAATATTGCAACTAGTGAGGTGCCTATGAACCAAAAAAAAATCATTGTGTTGATGTAAAAGGCTCAACCATAGAAAGTTTTTGTTCCAGATATTATGAGATAATAATTAATTGTAAATGGCAAATATTGAGCATTGCTCAGTTGACCAGTCTACACAGACACAACCTTTGAGCAATCAGAAGAGCAAAGAAGTCTCAAAAAGGCTCAACCGTTTGAAGTAATTTGATTAAGCCAGTGTTAGGCTACGACACAACAAACCACTAGTTCAAAACCCAAGTATTTAAACTAATGTGGTTACTATGAACCAAAAATTGATTGCGTTGATTCAAATGGCTCAACCACAGGAAGTTTTTGTACCAGATACTATCAGATAATAATTAATTATAAATGGCAGAAATTGAGCATTGCTTAGTTGACCAATCTACACAGTCACAACCTTTGAGCAGTTACAAGAGCAGAGGAGTCTCACAAAGGCTCAACCGTTTGGAGTAATTTGATTGAGCCAGTGTTAGGCTACGACACAACAAACCACCAGTTCAAAACCCAAGTATTTGAACTAATGAGGTTCCTATGAACCAAAAAATTCATTCTGTTGATGCAAAAGGCTCAACCATATAAAGTTTTTGTTCCAGATACTATCAGATAATTATTAATTGTAAATGACAAAAATGAGCATTGCTTAGTTGACAAATCTACACAGACACAACCTTTGAGCAATTAGAAGAGCAAAGAAGTCTCAAAGAGGCTCAATCGTTCGGAGTAATTTAATTGAGCCAGTGTTAGGCTACGTCACAACAAACCACCAGTTCAAAACCCAAGTATTTGAACTAATGAGGTTCCTATGAACCAAAAAATTCATTCTGTTGATGCAAAAGGCTCAACCATATAAAGTTTTTGTTCCAGATACTATCAGATAATAATTAATTGTAAATGACAAAAATTGAACATTGCTTAGTTGACCAATCTACACAGACACAACCTTTGAGCAGTTACAAGAGCAGAGGAGTCTCACAAAGGCTCAACCGTTTGGAGTAATTTGATTGAGCCAGTGTTAGGCTACGACACAACAAACCACCAGTTCAAAACCCAAGTATTTGAACTAATGAGGTTCCTATGAACCAAAAAATTCATTCTGTTGATGCAAAAGGCTCAACCATATAAAGTTTTTGTTCCAGATACTATCAGATAATTATTAATTGTAAATGACAAAAATGAGCATTGCTTAGTTGACAAATCTACACAGACACAACCTTTGAGCAATTAGAAGAGCAAAGAAGTCTCAAAGAGGCTCAACCGTTCGGAGTAATTTAATTGAGCCAGTGTTAGGCTACGTCACAACAAACCACCAGTTCAAAACCCAAGTATTTGAACTAATGAGGTTCCTATGAACCAAAAAATTCATTCTGTTGATGCAAAAGGCTCAACCATATAAAGTTTTTGTTCCAGATACTATCAGATAATAATTAATTGTAAATGACAAAAATTGAACATTGCTTAGTTGACCAATCTACACAGACACAACCTTTGAGCAATTAGAAGAGCAAAGAAGTGTCAAAGAGGCTCAACTGTTCGGAGTAATTTGATTGAGCCAGTGTTAGGCTACGACACAACAAACCACTAGTTCAAAACCCAAGTATTAAAACTAATGAGGTTTCTATGAACCAAAAAATTCATTGTGTTGATGCAAGAGGCTCAACCATATAAAGTTTTTGTTCCAGATACTATCAGATAATAATTAATTCTAAATGGCAAAAATTGAGCATTGCTCATTTGACCAATCCATACAGACCGTGCGTGAATAGTTGTAAGTGAAGTCCGCCATTGTTGTGATAGTATTCACCTGAATAAATGTCATTCACCTTGAATGGCAACACCACGTGGTCAGAGGGAGGCTACTTCTGATCCGCCGCAAACAACAAACATCCCGCACCACGTGTCGCGGGCCAGAGACCGGCGCGGCTGGACCGTTGCGGAGTTCGCGACCGTTTTCGTAGCGAAACAAACCGGAGAATCAGGTGGAAAAACCTGATGGCCGATGGAAGAGACTTCCAGACGCAGCGGGTTCCGCAGCTGCAGCTGGTGCTGTACGATAAATAAACTCAGAGGCTGTGTGACGGCGTTGGCGGTGGCGGCGGACACCAGAGCGGAGGCGGTGGCGGTGGCGGCAGCCGCGGCGGCAATCGCGCACAGACAGGATTGCTCGCCGGAGACCGCCTACCCGGAGGCGGCCGATCCCGATGCAACAGAACACGCGGTCTGCTCACTACACCAGACGATAGAGCATCGCGTAGAACATGTTAGCTTAGAAAAGTACTCCTTAAAATTGAATTATTCTATCTGTTGTTTGAAATTTCTAGGCAATGGAGATTATAGATGCTCTTACTTGTTGAAACTCGTCCTTCATTTGGATAAAAAGATGTGTATTTACAACAAGGTACAGAGAACATATAAGTGCCTTCAAAAACCACCATCCAGGAAGATCAAATTTTGTCAAACACTTACTAGATACTAATCATGAAGTCGGCAACGAAAATAGAATAAGTGTACTTCATACTTGTAATAAAATACATGATTTAAACTTCATGGAAACATTAGAGATTAAAAAATATCGGTGAAAAACTGACTTCATCGTAGTAAATGAACAGATTGGTCTTTTGAACTCAATTTTTATCGATACACTACCATAAGTTTCCATCTGTTTGTATTTTAAGTTAGCTTACTCCTTAAGTTATAGAATGTATTAAGTAGAATGAAAGAGCTTAAGGAATAAAATAACTCAAAACGTGAAGAAATAAAATAGTTTATCACATGAAATATCTCAAGGACATCTTGACGGCAATAGTTAATGTTTAGTAACACTAATTACACTAATGTAAATCCAGTCGCCAAAAAAAAAATATTTCTCCTAAGACAGAGACAAGTAAGGGAAAAAAATTTAATAAAAAAAGCTAGACAGAATAAATAGTATGCTAGATTTGGGAGCTCTAGTTTTGTATCCATGATAGGATCTAGTTAGTTAGTTGGCAAGTAATCTGGGTAGCCTTGTTAGCAGTCAAATCTGACAGTTCGACGATGATTTAAATATAAATTGAAACGCGTCACTGAGAGAGAAAGAGTTTTATTTGTGAAACTGTGTGTTAATTATACAATCTTTTTTAAGCAACCAATTGGATTAAGGTTATTGATCAGTCAAGGGTCACCTGAATGTGTGTGCATGCTGCTACATCCAATACGTCTCTGCAAAGAACGCCGAAAAAGCTGAAGAGGAAAAATGTAGAAAAAAGATGATATCAACAGAGAGTCTGGAGGGACCCTTTAATTCGATAAAAAAGTAATAAATAAAAACGTTAGGGCGGTGAAACTCAGCTTTCAGTTGCATAAACCTTATTGAAAGGTGATAAAATTAGTGAAATTGGATTGGGATTGTGTTAGAAACTTTTAATGTGCCATGAAAAAGTTCGAACACATTGTTAATCGGATGAAATGAGTCGCCTTGACAATATTGCTGGACTTCAGAGTGAAATCCTGAAAAGCGTTTGGACAACGCTAACTTACTTTCATTCGTTTTCCCAGCAGGTCCTTTCATTTGGTACCCATACTGTAGGAAAGCATGAAAAACTTAAATCGCCATCTTGGGTGTTCCGGCATATTGGATTTTATTTCATTCATGGAGTTAATCTCAGCAATCCATTTCATTTGATAGACATATTGTAGGAGTGCATTAAGAATAACTAGTCCGCCATCTTGGGTGTTCCGTCATGTTGGATTTAGAGTGATGTCACTTTATTTTTCGAGTTATTCTCAGCAAGTTCTTTAATTTGGTATCCATATTGTAGGACTGCATTAAAAATAACTAATCCGCCAACTTGGATGTTCCCATGTTCGATTTAGAATGACGTCACAAAGATTTTCAAAAATAAAGCATCTAATTGCCTACCGACCGAGATGTTATCTCTTCCAAAATTCAGAACCGCAAAATATAGCGACAAATCAGTAAACAAACCAACAGCCAGTATGACTCTCTTCAAGTATTCTTTATTCACAAATTGATACTGTAGCATTGTAGAAAGATATTGTGTTTGCAGGTTTGTCTTGTAACATTAAAGAGTTCCCATTTGAAAATCGTTTTTCAGTACCGTTTCGCTAAACAGTTATCTTTTTTTTACAGTTAGAAATATGTCTCAATCACATTTGAAGTTGTTGAATTTGCAAAAATGCAACTAAACAGGTCGTCTACTCAATTTCGAAAGACATAACAAGTCATCTACCACAAAGAAGTTTAAGAACCTCCGCCATGAATAAGCAGATGGACTTGATATTCAATGATTTCTCCTTGAATTCCAAACTTGGAGTCTAGGGTATTTTTCCAAATATCCTGTACAAGGGACAAAGTTCCAAAACATCTCACAATGGTGCTGCGATCTTAACTTCATTCAGCAATATTCCCTATTTGTCGCTGGTGTATTTAGAGTAGAAGCAATTCCATACATATAAAAAAGCAACACGGCATCTCTATCGGTACATTGTCTTTCCAGCAAAATGCGAATTTAAAAGATGTAAGTGGCATAGGTGGTTATGTATTAGAGAGCAGATGGAGCATCGAAACACTTAACATAATCGGGCTCTGCGATCCGGGACCCTCAGGGAAATCAACCCTGCTACCATGGCCGTACGGAAGCGGACGATGCACTGTTGCCAACAACACACTCACACGTCCACAAAAATATTCTCTATAATATGTCTGTAACCTGTTACAGTTCGTTCTAATTTGAACTGATCAAATCATTTTTTCTATGTGTTCTTTCGTGCGAAAACCTCTTCTCCCGCCTAGTTCAGAAAGTCAAACAGTCCACTTCATATCCACAATGGTAAAATCTATAGAATAGGGACAGTCCAACAACTTTTTTCTAATATTCAAGGATGTATAGTTCCTTAATAATTTCAAGCATCTTGACTACATCTATTACCCATTTATGGATTGAGCTAGAATCTACCGAGATTGCTTCAAAGCACACCATGCTGCCTGTAAGCAGTGTTCCAATAATAGTCTCATACGAGACTTGTAGAGTAGTAGTAGCTGCTACGGTTTCTCCAGAGAAAAATACTCCCATAGACGCCAATATATAGCCACATATTCATGCTAGGACATGTAGTGTAGATATTCACTCCCAAAATCTTGATGAAAGGTGAGTCTGGCATCGAGTGTATCTCCACTTCCACTGCAGACCAATTTGCGATATCCTTGTCAGGGTTGTTGTCTACAGTTTTCTACACGTTGAATTCTATTCGTTTGGAAGAGGACCCCAATTTCGGCCGAAAAATAATCTTCAGTGACGAGGCGCATTTTTAGATGAATGGATATGTTAACAAGCAGAATTGCTGAATACGGGACAACGCCAAACCACACGAGATTCACCAGATAACAATGCATCCACAGAAAGTTACTGTTTTTTGCGGATTCTGGGCAGGTGGCGTTATTGGTCCATACTTTTCCGAAAACGACATTGGTGAGGCCATCACCGTCACCGGCGAGCGCTACAGAACGATGATAGAGGATTTCTTTTGACCCAACACATGGAGGTGGACGACATGTGGTTTCAGCAGGATGGCGCTACCTGCCACACGTGACGTGAATTGGCCACCAAGATCGTGCGATTTGACCCCACTGGACTTTTTCTTGTGGGGGTTTTTGAAGTCACAAGTCTATAACAATAAGCCGGAATCTACCGATGCCCTTAAAGCCAACAGAATCTAGGTCATCGCTCAAATTCAGCCGGATTTATGCGGCAGAGTCATTGAAAATTGGACCAGTCGGATCCGTGCCATCGTGAGAAGCCGCGGCAGTCATTTGAACGATGTAATATTCCACAGCTAATGGCATACATGGGCCTTTCAAATAAAAATAAAAATTCTTTGATACCTCACGCACAGCTTGTTTTATTCCATTTCAACGTTGACCCGTCCTTATTGAAAAACCCTTTAGTTGTCAAAAATCTGCTAAGCCGGCAGCACTGGAAGGTGGTAGCGCTCTTGCCACATCGACACCCTCTCCTATTCGGTATGTTTCATATGCAATTACGGAGTTATGAAGCTATAAAATACAAGGGATAGGGACACTCCAGACGCTCTCTGTCGATGTGTACTGAACCTCGTCCTTTTCTGTTTTACGGCAGCGATAGTTTAAAGTTACAATGTTTGTATCATTTTCTATAACCCTAACAGTACCGCGCTGCCCAGGGGCAAAATTTGAGGAACGATTGGGAGAACCTGAGGAGACAATTTCTATTACTTTTCAACGTAATCAACATCAAAATTAAATAATTTAGAATTTCTGAGCCTAAAAATCTCGTAGGCTGTGCCTAAAAATCACCGCGCAATAATGGAACCTAATAAAAATACAATTCTGAAACATTTGGACTCACTCTGACTAACAACAACGTATGTTCCTACGTGTGCATGAATAAATAGGTTTCTATTTATTCTAGACTCGTCAGTATAACCTGGCAGTCTAACTGAAGAGAGCAATCGGGTGATATATACGTAACCCAGTCAAGGGTGTGATAGCAACATCAACTCACCTAAGTGTCGCCCTCTATGGGGATGCCCATTGGGAACTTACGAAGTCAAAAGTTCTAACACCTGGACTGCCTTGAAGCGGCAACAGATGTCCCTTACGACATCTGTCAACGTCAATATTATATTACAGGCTCCCTTGACCAATGCAAAGACGATAAGGATGCCTACTCAAAAGACTAAGACGTAGGTTTTCATCTAGATTCAATAGGCTTTGAACGACGTTATCAGAGGCAATACAACGATAATATGATGGGAAATTGAGCTTGCAAATTGTGGCATTAATAACTAGGCCGTTAAGAGATTTTGATCGAATATTGAAACTGAAAAAAGAACAGAAATATTCAAAGCTAAATGTCGTATAATT